>OX454333.1:40531964-41893631 GCA_949716465.1 Chalcosyrphus nemorum | reverse complement strand
GATATACTTTTTTCTCATACATTGATATTAGCTACTCATTTGAAGTAATCGCTAAAGATTTGACCAAGTGAATTAATGTACTACTCATACATACATACCTAAACGAACAAGTTAAGGTTGTCTGCCGCCAAAAGTAGCAAATTAATTTTCCACACACTGTAACCTTCTGGCAACACTGCGACCCATAATATACCAAATAAATCCAAAATTTCCTTCCTCCGCCGATTTGTGAAGGGTAATGTTACATCTTCATTTCCTCGTTATCGTGCCTCTAATTTACTTCCGACTTCTCGCCTCTATTCTGCCAAATCCTTCCACGAAATCGAAGGATCCTACGCACGTAACCCCCTCCATGTGTGTATAAATGGCAAAGCTGATCCTTTTATGCCATTTGCCATCATCGTCGCCTGTGCTTGTGTGCGTGTGTTTGTGGAGACATTTTAGGTGTGGCTGCTAATTGGTATTTCGCCTGCTAACGCATAAATCCATCCAACCACGAAGTGCATTTAATTTGCGGGTGCCAGTGGCGGTCGCTGGTTAACGTATGTATGTAGTAATATGTATAATAAAATTTATTTTTATGTTTATTATCCTGATAACGACAGCTATACTAGCTGCCAACACAGTTGATACACAGACAGGACATCAAACTACCCCTCTGTAGTGGTTGTGCTTCCATATATCCACCCTCCATTCTGTGTGAGTCAGTGGCTTTTATACTGTATGACGTTCTGCTATCTAAAATGTATCAAATACACGCAATAAAAATAAAATGGAAAATATCCAATTTGTTTAAATAAAGACGAATGCCGGCATCACGTCACACATGCCAGGGGATTTAGTATTCATTCGAGAGTGAGGTTTCTGAGCGTGTATGTGAGACGGTATATGTAAAAAATTAAAAGGTTTTTTGGTTCAACACAAAAGGTATAGGTTATGTACTCATAAATTTCCATAATCTTACCTTATACTAGCAGATACTACGTATATGTAAAGGGACCGGCAAAGGACGAAGGTGGTTACTTTTGAATAACTTTTGGTATTCTGTGCTTCTCGAAGAAAGAAAGAAGACAAATGATTTTGGAAATGTTATCGTAAAAAGTGTTCCCGTATTGTCGTTTCAACACGTACTAAAACTGTTGACATATACAATTTTAGTACACATATGTATGTACATATATTTAAGAATGCTCACTCTAAGTGCGATACGGAAATAATTCCTATTTGTGCCGGAACGAGCTTGCCTTATGAATACTTGAGTCTTATGCCGTTGGGTGATTTTGAAACTCTTTATTAACGACGAGGACTACAAAATTCGACCTTATGTCTTGGTATCATAGCACCCTTGGTGTCCATGTCCAGTGCTGTCGAACGTATTGCCGTATTGCTCATCTTGCTTGCTTATTGCGTATTGCTATTCATATAATGCCTCTATATATAAGGGACACCTCTGTGGACACATCACAGAATAATGCAAAAAAGGAAGGACCTAATTTCTTAAACGTCAGCATTGGACATGTTCATAGGAACCGAGTCGTATAGGATGGGTGTCATCAAAGTTTATACTAAAAATGACCACGTCTATGGTTGTAGAGACCATGCTTAACAGAAATCTTACGTGAAGCTAGATTCAGCATTGGCCCTAAAGCAGAGTGGCATACTTGGTAGAGTACTACTACCGCGGCCAAGGAGACAGTATCCCTTGCAGACAGGGACTGTTTGTCCCTAACATCCTGCACCCAAAATTCAGGTTGTTTATGACGTTGCGTCTAGGCAAAGTCGTATTGTAACGTTTCCCTCTATAAACCTTCATTTAAGCATTTATAGCCAAGTGATGCACTAAAGGGGGTGGGTGATGATGTTGAAAATATCCTTAACCACACCTAATATATTTTCCAGATTCTTTTACCCATTTTGACGAGTTCATTAATGTCGATTTAACTGATTCAACGTCAATTTAGTTGCTGCTTGACAGTCAACATCTTCACTTTGTTTGCGGCAACTATGGCAGGAGAAACACTTTAGCTGTTGTTAAGCGTTTTGAATTTCAAGATTCACAGATAGACAATCGAATACGTACTCACATCTACTTTGAAGCGGAGGATGTATGTACATATATATGCATGTAGCTAGTCCATTCTCAATGCATCGTTAAAACACTTCTCTCTTCCATAATGAAACTTCAATTCAAAATTCGCCGGCGCTATAATGTAGACTGCTTGAGATTATACTTGAACGCATTTCATACTTGGTACGTGGCCACAGTGTAGTGGTAATATATTCGGACATCATTGAATGAAAGGATCGGCACTCCAGTTCCAACAAAATCCATTTAATTTTTATAGTAACCAAATTAAAAAATTATTAGTGTATTACGACATGAATGCGAAAAAAAATAACATACTATCCGAAGTCAATTTCACTTTTTAATTTCAATTAAATTTTGTTCAATTGAATGCATTTCATTAATGTATGAATCCAATAATTCACTGCTTATATACATATAAAAAAACAAAAAAAATAATATTAATAAAATAGAAAAATTACAAGATATTTATAAAAATTAAATTCTAGATATCTAATCAGAAGAACAATCCGAATGTGGTCAATAAAAACCAACCACTGACAAGCGCGACAGTAAGGTTAAGTTGTGTTAATTATTCCAAAAGAGGAAAAAATGGGACCTTGTTAGGAATAAACGGTGCAATATTTTTTAGAAAGCATCTGCTATGTTTTTTCTAGCTGCGAGAATCTCTAAATCTAAATATTGCAATTCCTTAGTAAATACACTGAATTTATTCAGAAATTTACGAAACCACTTCTTAGAAAAAAGTTTAAGATTAAAAAAAAAAAAACAAAAACAATTTGGATGAATGTGGAAGCCTGAGCTTGAAATACCATTACACCACTTTTTCCTATTGCTTCTTATATCTTACAATGTATCATCGCTATAAATAAAATGTTGTTTTGAATTATCAATTTTGGCCAAAAATGTGGGCCAAAAGGTTTTGTGATTCAAACCAATAAGCTAAAATGTGAAATTTAACCAACATCGGCAGAGCCGTTTATATAAAAAGGGATTTTGTTAAGTTGGCTTTAAGTAAGATTGCGTAATTACCTCTTTTGGCCAAAAATTTAGAATGTACCTACATAATCTTATAGGACCTTAAAAAACTAGTCTACATTTGAAGTTTAAATAAGATTTCAAAAAAGTAGTTAAATTATCGAATTTAAAAGAAAATCGTCGGAGCCGTTTTCGAGCAAAACCTGTTAATTCTTTGAAAAGTACCGTTATACGCACTACATTTTTAAATGTATCAATAAAAAATGATTTTGTATCAATCTTAACTGGATTCGTTTAATCCATTTTCAAGTCTCTTAAGCACATTAGCCATGAGTACCGTTACAACTAATTTTACGCAAAATGTGGTAGGTCATCTTATATCACATCTCTGTACTAGTCTCAGTGTGTAATTTAAACGAAATCGTTTGAGGCTTTTTTGGGCAAGTCGGCTTTTTGCATAAAAAGAAATATAAGTAGGTACCTACTGTTGTTAACAATTGCGGTAAGTAATTTTACATTTCATGATGATATGAGATTTAGTAAAAATGCTTAAAGCACATCCCTTATCTACTCAATTCCATTTCGAAAGACATATATTATTATGTCTTAAACTCCTGGGAAGTCTAACTTATACAAACTTAAGCATGCATCACTTCTGCCAGCCAACACTATGGTTTTGCTTTCAAGCTCAAAGGTACCTATCACATTTAAAAATGTAGTTTTTCTTCTCATTTTGCCTCCTTTTGTTTGAAGAAAAAGAAACTCCCATAACACTCGTCTGTCAATTATTTCAGTACAAAAGCTTGTTACGCCTTTACATTTAAAATGTATTTTTTCCAACGAATAAAACATATTCACACAAACACACACGCACACACTCGCATGCAACCAAGGGAAAAAGCATTAACTCAATGTGAATTGCTTTCAACTTTCTCGTAACGTACAGTGCATCCTACATATGAACTCCCCTTTAGTCCGTGACTCACAAGATGACTGTAAAAATCAAGGAGATGCAGTAGAACCCACAAAATGCGTACCTACATACACAATCCTTGGTATAGTCCACTCTCTCAGAGGAAATGATCTCACACTCAAAACCAAAGAACAAAAATTCCCCAACTAACCCCCCGAACCTAGCCACACCACAAAGCCACCCACTTTTCCATCCACCTTACGTCCGTCCACTTACACCAGCCATTATTTAAAGAAAAGATAACATAAATGTTTTTCAGGTTAAACACGATACGATGATCGCTTTTCTCTTTAGATTTCGCACGTTTCGTTTATATTTGTGTGCTTTGCTGCTTTCGTCCTTTCAGTTCGTCCCTGTGTGACCGTTTGCTAGAGTGGTCATAGATATCTATATATATATGTACGTATGCATGTATAGTTGTCTCTCTGACTGTGATAATAATATCCTTTAAACAGGATAAAAGAAATTGCGCATGAATACACTTTTGAATTGCTTTTGCTCTTGCACTTACCTCGTGTTTGAGGGTGGGAAACGGGAGGGTAGTCGAATTTCTTTGATTTCACCTTCTCAGGGGTTTATTTTTTTTTCCTTCTACTCTTATACACCAACGATGTAATAGTCCTGAATACACGCGAACCAAGAAGGGGGGAAAAATGAATCCTGGCTCTGTGCTAGGAAACCGCCCAGTTTCGTTTCGGATTGGTGGAAAAAAGCATAAACACACCCCTAAAACACAATTCTAAGGGGTGTTTGCACACACAATCAAATTTCAAGTGATTATCAAAAAAAAAAAAAAACCAGGAGACACAGTACAAAAGGATACTATCTTCTTCGGAGAAGAGTGTTTGTTTGTTTTTGCTTTGTGGCTTGAAATAAAAGCGAAAGCAGTTTAAAATTCCAACCCCTACTTGAGAGGGTGCCTGCGGAAGTGTGTGTGTGTAGGGTAAGGGTGGTAGAAAAAAATGGCTGCTACTACCAGCCTTCAGCGTCTGTTTCAAATTCCATTTCATACCCGCCGGGTCTCTCTATGTGTGCGTGGATAAAATGAACTCTAAGGGTTGTTGTATTGCGTTTTGCGAATTTCCCCTCCACGGTCTCGCTCTCACTCTCTCGTTTTTCGAGAGATCCTTTTTTGCGATTCTTACGGTCCTTGCCTCCTGGAAAAAATTCATTTTTCGAGACGAGTTTGATTGCCAGACAACGACACAGGACGACATTTGTTAATTCTCACCAGCAAGTACATTTCCATTGTTCAGGTTCAGATTCATCGGTTCACTGTGTTGGCACACAATACGCGGAGAGGGGTGCAACAATTTCTATCTCTCATACGGATCCTTTGATAGTTTATTTCATTTCAACTGTTTCTTCTTGAAGAATTTTTATTTATATTCTTCATCCTTCGGTGCGACGGGGTTTTTCGATGTGTCGGTCTTCTTGCTTCATCCGCTGGATCCTGTTCTGCTGTTGTCCCTTTCGCATTCGCTCATTGGGGTGATTTTTGTGTGTGAATAATTTTTTTCCCAATTTTGTTCGCTCTTTTTTTTTTTTTTTTCTTCACCCCCTCCACTTGATGTGGTTTTTCATCCCTTAAAAACGTGTGTATACCTATGTTTGTTTGGTTACTTTTTTTTCCTTTCATTTCTTCAAATGGTTTTGGGGTGCCTATGAGGGTGAATACGTTTCTAGTCTAGTGGATGGCATAAAGAACTCATGGGGGTTAATCATTTTCACGTCGGTGGTCGTAGAAAAATATTCCAATTTCAAATGCGATTCGTTGATGATACGGTGCACATGTTTCGCGCGGTACTTTGGCTAAATATAAACGAAACGATAGCAGCTAAGAATTTATCTAACAAACTCAAGTGTTTACGTTGTGCTTTGGATAACAACAAAAGCTGAAATAAAGGACTTTTCTTGTGTTTTGCAAATATTAAGTGATAAACCCCAGTGTACTAAACCCTTTGACTGCAGTGTGCTTTGAATATGCAAATCTTTTTCTAATTTTTTTTTTTCCTAAATATCCCTCTAAGTGAACCCACAAAAGAAAAAAAAAACCTTAAGAATGTCATCATCAGATGCTGATGTCGACATAAGTGTCGTCTCAAGCCCGGAACCAAGTCCTCAAGGATGTGGCGGCGGTGGGAATGAAAGTCCGTGTCGGTCGAATATGGGTCCGTCGGTGCAATCATCGCCCACCAGCACTAGCCATAATACTACAACAGTACCAGCTCAGCATCCGTCATCGGTGGCAACAGTGGTCCATCATCCGCTGCACCATCACCTAACGACGTTAAGTCATCCTGCGTTGCATCATCCCGGTCTTATAGTTAGTCACAGTAGTTTTAGTCACTTACACAATCAATCGCATCCGCATGCGCATCAGCAACAAATCCATCAGCATCATGGCGGCACACATTTAAATCCTGTGACAGCAGCAGCGGCGGCGGCAGCTGTAGCAGCCGCTGCGGCAAGCGTAGAAGCGCGCCTCAGCCCAGCACAGTCACACTCTGTACCAGCGTCACAACCGCAATCGCCGACGACGGGGAATACCCCCGATGAGCGCGATACAAATAGTAATAGTAATAAAAATAACAACGACACAAATTGCAGTAAATCAACGACGGGCAATGGATATACGAGTTTTTCCATCTCCAGTATCCTTAGTCGTAATGAGCCAACAAAAAAGCCAAATAATACACTTAACAACAACAACAATAATAATAATTCATCATTGATAACACCGATACCACAATTGCAACAGCCCGGCGCTGGAGGACCTCAGGATGCGGCCATGTTATCCAGGTATTTTGGAGGGGATTTCTTGTTCTTTTCTTTTGAAAATCGTAGGAAGGATTATCCTTCGTTTATCTTTGATGTATTTTTTTTTTTTAAGAAACCCAAAACGAAACAAGTGCACAAGTAGAGTGATCTATTGTTGTCGTAAGTCAAGTTATGGAGTGGGTATACAAAAAAACGAAGAAGAGGTCCTTTTGTGCCTTTTGGTGCCTTTTATTTTGAAGGTGATGCAAATCTGATTATTATTGTATAAAATTTTACCGCTAGTAAGTTTTAGAAACTATTCAAATCCAGGCATTAGGCAGCCGCACAAGTTTCACTGACAATAGGGGGTAAGAACAATGTTGATAATTTATTCGTAGATATCCTGCTGAATGAGTAACTTGAAAGCTGAATTGTAATGGCTTCATTTCACAGCGAAGTTTTTTGAAAGCCTACTTACATACGTATATATGTATGGGCATAAATATGTAGCACAGAATTTCTTAAAGCATTTAATAGTGAGAAAAATATATTTCGTAGTTTGTTGAAACATCTCTCCTTTTGATTGCATTTTCTGACGAATAATTCGAACTCACATTGCCGACGGATGTGGATTCTGTGGCAAATCCTTGTTTATTTTAGCCAAAAAAAAAACTCCAATGACAATCTGTTAAATTTTTTGGAAATTACGATTAAAAGCAAATCAAATTTTCAACAACATTTAAGACAAAAAATTTCATAAGAATCGAGTGGAAATTTAAGCACAGGATGTAAAATGTTGATTTGAAATTTCCTCCGTCAGAATTTGTACAAAAAAGGGGATATGACATTTGCTAAACCTAAAGGCTCCACCATAATGAATTTAGACAGCTTAATAGAATGATAGTTTGACGAGTTTCGTTAAATTCTGTAGCTTTAAGGATGGTGTCAATGAAATGGAACATTCAGTATGGAAATTTGATAGCTCACACAAACAAAAAGGGGGAACAAATTCCGGCAATAACATTTAGTTGTAAATACTAAATTTTTTTTTAAATATTTTCATTCCAAACCCTTCTATTGTAGGATGAAATAATTTTGGTTTATTTAGCTTATTTTCCTTTTTATTTTTGCCTTTTTTAATATGTCATTGAGTTTGCCTAAATTTATTATGAGCAAGTAGAACGGTTGGAAGAGATTGAGTGGTATTATCGTTTGATTTTGACAGATGGTTAATCCATTATGGCTGCCTTTTACGGATAGAGCAAAGCTTGAAATAATGTATGCTTTTGGTACTCGCAAGTATAACCTTTAATTCTGCAATTTATAAAGGTCTAATTTTCAAATTTAATAAAATCTTTATTTAGGTTGTACAAATTTTATATGTTTCAAAGGCCGAGTTGCCAACACCTCGCTAATCTAGCTGCTACAATACTTTTGCACCGGGATGACACAAGTTGTACTAGAGGCCGCTAGATTCTCTACGACAAAATCTTGGGATCGCGACCAATGATCATGATCCAATGTAAAAGGTTATATGAGAATAAATGTGTAGTTTTCTCTGGTGATAGCGTGTCATAAGAGACCTGTGCCTCATACATATCACATTTACATTTAAATTTCTTAAGGTGCGTCCAGACCGAGTGAAACATTTCTGAAACATTTATTAAATATTTCATAAACTTTTTATAAACATTTCTGAAACATTCCATAAACATTTCATAAACATTTAATAAATGTTTCAGAAATGTTTCACTCGGTCTGAACGCTTTGTGAAACATTTATTAAATGTTTAAATGTTTCACGTTTTCCATTTTAAATGGGAAAATAATTTTGTTTCTCAAGCTTTAGGTCCAGAAAAATAGTGTTATATTTAAGTTTTTTGCATTTCTGAACTCAGGCCAAGAACAGGAATTCCATTCTGATAGTGATTGTGTAACTGTCTGTCCGATTATAGGGTAATGGCTCCTTACTGGAACGAATTTGCGATGGTCATAATCATTCACATAGAGGGACCTTGGGGCAATGCAATAGTTGACTGCATGTGGAACTCGGCTAAGCGCAATGGTGTAGATGAAATAAGCCAGGAATAGAGTGTAGATTTTGTTTTTTTTCATAGATGGTTCCAAAACTGATCAAGGATCAGTGGCTGGTGTATTTGTGGAGGACAATAACACAAGACTGCATTTTTTCTGCACTTAAAGCTTAAGAAACAAAAATATTTTCCCATTTAAAATGGAAAACGTGAAACATTTCATAAACAGTGTTTCAGAAATGTTTCACTCAGTCTGGACGCACATTTACGTTTCTAAACTTTTGTTCACAATTTTACAAACTGAAAACAGAATTTTTTGGGGTTCTATGTATAAAGGCCCTCAGAAATAAAACCAGTTAGTTTCGCTCTTTTTTTAAGGGGCATAAGAAACCATGGCACGGACGTTGTTTCTTGTTTTAAGAGGCATTAATCTTACTTACTAAAATCCTTTAACCCCTCGGAGGGCATAAAGCGTCAACAACGCTTGCGCGCTGTCTTCTTCGGAGCTCTTCAACGCGTTTGAAGTCTCTTCAGATCGATTACTCGTCGACTTTTCTACGCCACGTAGATATACCTAAGGCTGCACCCCTGCCTGGGTGAGAGGATTGTACTGCATGGCATAGATACTTCGCAATGGAATACCTTCCGTACGTTGTGCCCAAATCTATGTGAACGTTTTCAAAATGGACTGAAATAAAATCTTAATTTGTCGATATTTGTAAGTTTTTTAGTAAATTTTATATTTAAAACCTCCAATAGAACATGATTACCTTTTCGCATTCTATTTTTCACAGAAAAGTTTCTTAATTTTTCTTTTGAAAAACCACAAGTGTATAAAGCGTAAGCTTTATGTTGGATTTGTACGAGTGACATGTATATTAAGAACTAAGGAGCATCAAATAATATTGGAACTTCTCACTTAGAAACAATGCAAAGGAGCAGGGTAACATATTTTGTGCACAAAGTGGGGTGTTCTGTCAATAAAGCTTAGCTCGCAAGGATTCTCATTGAACAATATAGCCGATAATGATCAGATGTAGCTTTTCTAGTACAAAAGCCTCCTTGCGATCCATAAAGTTGGATGATGATGTATTGAGCGTTGCCTAATTATATGAAGAGCTAAATATTCAAACGTTTGACCTTACAAAGATGGCAGCTCCTAATTCAGATTTGATCCGTCGGTGAAAGGAGACAGTTTAACTTACATACTTTACTTGAGTCCTTTAACCCCTCGGAGGGCACAGGGCGTCAACAACGCCTACGCGCCATCTCGTTCGGAGTTCTGCGCCACGTTTGCCTAGGTTCATGGCCTGTTTTCGTATAAAGCTGTTCGTTGGAGATAAGCCAGTCTTGTGTTCCAAAATTTAACCTGCCGAAACAGTATTTTTTGACTATAACTCTTAGTCTCCAAGAGACATATTTGTTTGAGACTTAATGTCGAAAATTATAAATTGGTTACATGAAATGTTTTCACTGGAAAAAATCAATTGTGTGACAAATTTCTTGTAATAAATTATTGCTAGGAATCATCTGACATAAGGGTGGTACCACAATAACAACTTCCAATGTTGGCGAAGAAAAACTTAGTGTGGCTTTTGTAATACCAAGATGGGAAATTCTCTGGCACGTAGTTCAGTTCTCGTCCTAGAACTTTCGCTTAGCTGATGATGGCTGCTAATATGATAATATTATTGTGATACCGCGATCCCATATTCTGCCGATAACACCGTAGTAGCGCACCCATCCGGTGGTGGACTAGATAAGCCAATTGTTAGAATTTAGATCACTAGCATAGACTAATATAGTTTCTATAGTGATTTTGCTGGGAGTGATCGAGAGTCTTAATTTCTTGTACTGTTCCATTCAATACTAATAATGATCATGTGCATTTACCACTGATACAGATCGCCACTTAACTAATGGCGATGTAGCCTTATTTCCGTAGATCGGTGATAATGGGTGAAACTGTTAGAGCCTACTTCTCGCTGAGAACATATTTCAGACATGATTCAAGACCCCGCTTGCCCGGTGCATGAAGTTGGAATAATTTGACTTTGGATCATGGTCTTATCCATTGGTTGGAAGAATCTTTGATACCTTTCCTACTATCGAGCCGTACTCAGTAATATGGAACGTAACTTTGATATCTAGACAGACAGAGTGATTCCTCTGAGCCGAGTGCTCTTTCGTGGCATCTTGCGTGTGCACATATGTACGTACTTCCTAGAGTTTTAACCGTTTGCATACTTTCTCCTAGCAGTGTTAAGGCAGCTCCTTTTTAGTTTTCATAAAATCTATTTGACATCGATTCGTCTAAATGACCAACTAATTCCTTTCCCTTCCTTCAAGCTAAATTGTTACAAATTTAATCAATCATTTTTAATCAAAACTGTAATGAAAACAATTTCCCCACATCAAGGCAACACGCGATCCTTATCACACATCCTTTAACCAGCCAACATTTGCAATAAAATTGAAATTAATTTCCCGCAAAAAGATTAGCTGATGAGATTATAAAACACACGCACATATTGTCCTAATCCTTTTTGCTGCTGCCATTTGGATAACATAATTTTTCCATCAATGTCCTTTTATCAACTCGTACATTGCACCCTTCAGTTCAGTTCGTCTCATTCCTGATGCCAACTAATTCAGTGATTTCAGACAAAAAATAATAAATGTGTTCCCTCTTTCTCAGTGGTATTGAATTACATCATGATTTCCCAATTTGTTTGATTTCGTTTTCCCCGATTAAATGCGTATAACGGATGAACACATTGTACTTGTAATAATTGAATGAAGGACGAACCAGAGCAGCTAAATGATAAACACTACTACTGTCCGTTTCCTTCATTCCTTTTGAAATCGAAACAAAGGTGTACGAAGTGTACAAAAGGGAATTCTTAAGAGGATTGCAGAGAAAGGACACCTTTCAAAGTGTTGCCAACCATCTTCTTTAATGAGCCCTTAAGCGAACATACATAAATAGCGGTAAAAAGGACATTTATTCCATTCGTTTAGTTTACAATCGCTAAATCCGATAACGTCCGATGCACACATGCATTCCGGTGTCGCTGTCAAAATATTCGCTACAGGACCCACCTAAAAATGAAACCCTCGTCATCATCAGTAAGATCGTTAATCAAATGATCACCCAATATAGTATAAAAAGGAAAACGCATGCGCGCGCACACATTAAATATTAAAATTAAATTGGTACCTATCATCCCCTTTCAGGATTGCCACAAACTGATAAGGATCATCAAGGAGGTGTGCGCCAATCTCCCGACAGGACTGTGTACGTCCTCTTTTGCCGAAAAAGTTAATTACCATGTTGGCACATTGGAACGATGACTGACCGCGTGTGTTTACTTAAGCGAGTGAGCTTGATCCTTATCACGGTCGAGCTCCGTTCAGTTGGTTAATAAGAAGATATGTTGGTTTTTTTGGCTCTCAGTCCTTAGATATATGGATTAAGGAAAACATTTATTATTATTTTTTTTTGCTTTTTTTTCGGGGTAAACTCTCGTTTTGGGCCCATTCAGGTTCGTTAATCGCTTGACGTAATTTGATCTCTGATTAAGGAGGCCTAAAATGAATGGTTTCAGCGCGTGCGTTCGACGCGGGCGGACGGCCAGACGGCCAGACGGTCGCAAAAGATAGAATGTTTTTTTTTTTTTTTTTGAGGTCAGTTGTTTCTTCTTTTGATGATTATGACGACAACGTGATGAGGGTGAAAAATGCGTTAATTGCGCAACATAAATGCCATAAGAGAGAAATGTGTATTATTTCGGATACGAACTGGGCGTGTAATTCAATCTGCAATTGAAATTGTTTAACTTTCGTTCGCGGTTAGTTGTACGCGGCAAATGTCTGTTAATGTTCCGACGAGACGGTGGCACAACATTTGTTTATTTTTCCAGTTACTGATCGATTGAATGTGGAATGAGAACTCGGAGGGAGCATTTGATACTTCGATGGGCGATTAATTAATTTAAATTTTGCTAATTGAAATCATTTTGCAAATTGGAATAGGTTAAAAGGGTCTGGCAGATTATCATAAATTTTTTTACTTGCACCTTTAATATGCGGCAAGTATTGGATTCGTGAAAAAAACCCAACTCGAAATAACAACGAATTCTGACATTATAGAGACATATAGAGAAGCTCGAAAAAGTGGGTCTGCCTGTCCGTCACTCTGTATGTACATATGTACGCTCGACTACAGCCCAAACGGGTGGACCGATTTGCTTCAAACTTCATATCTGGGGTCTGTTGTGTATTCTCCAGAGGTGAAATTGGAATTTTTTTTCTAGGCCTATTATTAACGGTACTTTACATGGCCAATTTTACAAAATAGATTTTCTCGAAAACTGCTCTAACGATTTTGATTAAATTTCATATTTGAGTTAGTTTAGAAAAATGCTACGTTACGTATAACGGTATTTTTCTTACTGGTTTTAGAAATATGCCTATTTCTCGGCTAAAACTCAATAAATTTCCATATAAATCAAAATGTGGCCTAGATTTATTTAAAGTTTAACAAAATGTGGCATTTAAACTTATCCAAAATTTTTGAAAAAAATGTTTTTAATTTTTTTTTGTACAGGGTGTCCGCCGGGAAGGTATACTACTTTGTTTTGCCGCTTGATATTTTATATTTGGCAGTCGTGAAGTAGACAAGTGGCAAATTTATTATGCAAACATATTCGATAAACCAACGTGTTTTAATCGTTAAGACATTTTATCAAAATCAATCATGGATTACTGTGACGATGAGAAAGTTACGTGAAATTTTTGGGAGAAACCACGGGCTAACAAAACGCACTATTTATCGTGTAGTGAATGATTTCGAAGAAAGAGGATCTGTAGGTGATAGGCCCAAGCATGGGCCACAACGTACTGCAAGATCGGCTGAAAACATTACTGCTTTTCAAGGAAGTGTTCAAAATAATCCATCAACCTCAATTCGACGCCGTGCTCAGGAGCTTTGTCTTCAAAGAACAACTTTGGCCACAATTTTGCGATATCGTGATATGATTGAAAATTTTTTAAAGTCACAAATGCATGCCTTGGGCTTGATTAACATGTGGTATCAACAAAACGGTGGTAAATAAATCAGAGTGCTCAGCACACTTGGTTTAGAGCATGTTCCACGTTCTTAAGCTCTTTTCAATGCTTTAAGCATATAGAAAAAATATGAATTCTGGCAATGGTTCTCGAAACATTTGGAACCAAGGATCCATGGGTACAACCGCCTCTCGGCGAATAAGAAATAAATAGAGCCAAAACCAAACTTCTTCAAGTGTAGACTCGTGATTAGACAATTTGGAGTGATGAGTGATCATAGATCTTGACGCAAAGGATATAGGTACAATGAATACCTTGAAGCGAATGTAATATGTACTGCAGACACTCTGCATTTGCGTTTCAACTTAGTTTTTAATGAATTCTTTTTTGTATCGACTGAGAATTATTGTAAAAAATGACTACTTAATAACAATTTTTTAACACCGAAAAGCATGCCTTTTTCTTCCAAAAGAAAAGACTCGCCATTATGAACGCATTTAAAGCAAAATTATTTGTTACTGTTAACAAGACACTGCTACAACGTCCTTCCTCCCCTTGTAAACAATCATTTATAACCGCAAGGTATATTTCTTCCTTTTCTTTTTCGTCCTAATCACTGTCAGCATCAACATAATTCCTTCCATTTTGAAAGAAAAAGGGAGCCCAAATCGGATGTTGGGAAACCCCATTAGCTTAGCTCCCCCTCAACAAAAAAAAAAAAAAAAAGGGAAATGAATAATAAACATAATTAGGGATAATAAATAAAACGATCCTTGGAAATAAAATAAACCTTAAAACAAAGCGAACCCCAACATTGCGAACCCTCCTTTGCCGGCAATCACATCAAAGTTGACATCCAAGTATCAGTTGTTGATGCTACCTGTCCTCGGGACAAAAGACATCCTAAGTTAAATTTAAGGACTTAGCCGATTTTCTTAAGTAGGTAGATGTCATATCGATTAGCCAGAGGGGAGAAAGCAGAAAAAAAAAAACAGATTTTCTTGATAAAATGTCAAATTAACTGATGGCTTAGATACGAATAAGATGGAGGACATTTGGGCGGATGTGGCGCTTCTTTTGGGGGATGAAAAGCGAATTTATTTTAATGCCAGATTTATCGCTGACATTTGAGTATTTGATGCGAAAGGTAAATTTAGGATTTTGGGGTCGCAAAAAAGGTATGTATCTTGTTTAAAATCGCTTGACATCTTGTTGCAGATTAGAAAGGATTTCTTTTTTTTTCTTTTTCTATATAGCGAACAAATAGCATTCAGTCCCCATTGAAGGATACTCTTTCGGCAATTTATAATCTAAATATTAACTCTGAACTCTCGAGTGTTCATCGCTCTTAATACGGCTCATTGAATTCAACGATTGTTGCACATTATTCAGTCATGCATAAAGAATCCTTTTGCTACTCCTGTGTGTGCGTGCAAAGTCTCTCAATTGCCTATCACAATATTAACCCGATGCGAACCACTTATGTGGCCTTAAAACGAAATGATTTTCAATGAGGGACCCATATTGCGGTGACATAAGTGCATATAAGTCGTATGTCACAAGGACGATCGGAAATGGATTCGTTTTTGTGTTTTCATCTCAGTGCGTGTACCTTCACAGAGTTTATTGTTTGAAGGATTGAGTCACTGCACTCAATGAACAGAGCGCTTAAGTAGGATTATTAGCATTCTTTCGAGTGAAAATATTTTGATGTGTGTGGTTTATGAGGATAAATCTGTGACAGATTTCGAGTGGGTAATGAGCTACCTGCTGGTTATTGTTTATTAAACAAAAAACAAAATCACCACACTGTGTAATATCATATCTGTCATTGGATGGTGTGCAATTGAAGAATAGTGGGCTCATCTAATCCGGACATACACAGTGGGTGGAATTATGGAAACCGTATGAGTGCTCTTGACAGTTGTCTACGTTCATTGCCACCTTTTCTTTAGGGGGTTTGTTATTAGTTCTTTTTTTTTCTGCTTGTGCTTCTTTCTCTTGACCGTGTTTTTTTTTTTTTTTTTTTTTTTTGTCGTTTGAAACTTGTACATGTGACAAATGCTACGCCATGAATTAGAGTAATCGTTCCACGTTTGGACGTTTTTTTTTTCTGTGCAAACCGTCATTGTGGACACTGACAAGTGGGGATTTATGAAATTTCATAAATGCAGCAATCATGGGCAGTTGAATGGTTTTGTGGTTGTTTTTTCTGATTTCAAGCACTTGTTTGTGGCTTAAGTTGGTAGTAGGGTTAGGGTTTGAAGCACATAATTTGGTAATTATTTAGAAAAAGGTAGAAGGATTTTTGCACATATAAATTTGAGGTCAAACTTGTATAGTTTATTTATGAGCATAGTTGTGACCACTCAACATTCACAAAATTGCCTACTGGACTCGTTCACAATCAGGGATGCCGTTTTCCAATTTCGCAGGGGAGTATTTTAGAAGTTAACAGAAGAGTATTTCGTGGCTGGAGTATAGTTTGTATTTTAAACTATTTTTTCTGCTTTCTTTCGTAGTTTACAAGACACTTTAAATTATCTCATCACTTTCAAGGATAGATACAAGACGAAGCCCATCACACACTGGAGCAATTTTGCCCTGGGGTAACCCCCAGCTTTGGCAGCTCGCCAAAGAAGAGAAAATGTATAGGTTTTACCCCGCATTTGAACTCCTTCAACACTGCTTGAAGATGCTTGATTCGTCTATTGGTTGTATGTGACCGAAAAATTAAGGTTTTTTGTTTCTTATATACAAACAAAATGTCTGCGTTTTTCTTATCCGTCCTTTAGCTCCATCCACCCACGACGCCACGTCTACGGAACGAACCCCCACTCAAACAACAAAGCTATGTATTAGTTTTCATTCGTCTCTGAAACTTAATGTTTTAGAAGCCATAAATGGCCATGTCTTATGGTGAAATACCCCACTGTATGACTTGTTTCTAAGTGAAACAGTTTAGAAGGAGCTTATTATGAAGCGGTGAATACGATTGAGACCCAAATCAGCGAGTTAGCCTAGATTGTAGAAGATTGCAATTTCCTTCTGATTGGGAGCGCATGGCAGTTGCATAGCACAGAATATAAGCAATAGTCTTCTCCTCCTCTTCGTCCATGCAGATGCTGTAGAAATCGTTTGAAAGGAGCCCCATAGTCGTGCCTTCTTATGGTGACCAAAAACTTATCGAATCGAAGCCAAAAGCTATTAGATTGCATAATACAAATACTTTGTATCCGCACTGTTTCGGAAGTGGTGCGTTGGACTACTGCGCAAGGGGTTCCAAGTTCAAATCCGGGAAAATAGTACCACAGTTTTTTTCACGGCCCCACCTCTTGCGAGCGTCTGACAAACATCCAAGAGTATTTACAATCATAAGAAAGCTCCTCAAAACCCCCCTGCCCTTCGGATACGGCATAAAACGGTAGGTCCCTTCTGTACGTACAGAAATGTATACCACCCACAATACGTACAGCTGTAAGAAGCTAGGCTTTGGCCCTCTATGGGCTGCTTACGGCCTAATATTTATTTATTTATTTATTTTCAGCCTTTAATTCACATAAGAGAGTCGCCAATTCGAGCGAAACATTCTCGAAATGACACAATTATCGAACTTACCCTTCAATAGATCAATTGTTTGACCAGGCATATGGCAGCTTTTTGTTGGAATCACATAGTACTATTCTCAAGGTCTTCTAATTCTGGGCAAAAATAGTCCGCTGTAATAGCGAACTTCATGGCGTAACATAACGATCCTCAATACGGTCCAATCGGACCTTCCCGGCATGAAATTCACAGCACACTGTCGCTTTTTCTGAAAGCAATGGAGTCTCTTGAAGAACATGTGTGTTTGTTCCTGTCCTTTGAAGCATATTTTCTTTACTGACATTGTGTCGTAAATGAGCTTCATCGATGAAAATCAGGATTTTCTTCACACTCTTGCAGATCCCCATCGGAGAAGTTTTGATGTTTCAGCTGATCAAGAGGCTTGACATTATTTCGCCCCGATCTTTGTGCAAAATTAGCGACAATGTGAACTGATTTCCAATTCCTGTCGGCTTGGAACTCACTTATTTTGCTCATTCTAAACTGAAGCACTTATGGCTACGATGTTTTTGGTACTTCGATCGGCAAATTACAAAAGCCACAGCTTATTACAAAAATTCTTCCATTTTTGGTGACATTTTCGATGTGCTGAAAGAAGCACATTTTTGTTTGGGTACACCTTCCTGCCGAATGGTTTGGAATTTGTTCGATTGCATTTCCCACACGCTCCATTACCTTCGGTATAATACCCTTGCGATTTGCTTACAACCCTTTTGCTTTAGCAGCACTTCACTACTATACTAGAATGCATTGTACAAGTATGAATATAAAATGTCAACTTATGTCACATTGAATCATATTGCATTGCTGTAACATTTGACATAATAATGCGACACCAAGAAATATGTTTTTGAATGCAATATTACACTGCTAAGTTGATTCAGGGTGGCCCACAATCGTATCGATTCTCCCCGTGTGACCAGACCAGGTCAGGGTAGGCTACACCTTCGGGGGTTAAAGACGTGTATTATATATTTTCGTGAGAAACTTTTGAAACAAAGCAAAGTTCATGCGAATGACCTCAAGAATAGGGTGAAATTGATCTAATTTAGCACTGTTAAGGGGGCTGCTAAAACCTACACTGTCTTTTGGTAATAAATCAATGCAAAGGTAGGTGGGAAAAAACTTCTCAACAGAAAATGCAAAATACTGAAATGAAATTGGATTAAAAGTAAACTCAAAACTTGTGAGAAAATAAGGAAAATCTGCTGTCTAAAGTATCTGATATCAATTTTTGGGGGCGGATTTGAATGCCAATTTCAACTACCCTCCAAGGATAAATATCTAGGTATACACTGTCTGGTAGTCGGCTCCAGTATTTTTTCATCCCCAGTTTTTTTTTTTTTCTTTTTAAATTAGATTATTTATTTTTTTGTTTGAAAATTTAATGTTAAGTGGAGAGTTTTCACTTAAGGGAATGGATAAATCTGTGGAAGTATTTTTTTTTATCCTTTTTGCGGAAATAGCGTTTTACTTGAATGGAGATAGAGGGGGGAAATTGGTCTCAGAGCTCTTGGAAGAGGTGGGGAGAGATCAGTCTTTGGCGCTTTAAATAAACCAGCGCATTAAAATGCTTTCGATAAGGAACACACCATTAGCAACCAACGAATACTTCTACAGGGTGACTCATGTTAGAGTTTATAATAGTGCCTCAGATAGAAAAGGTTTCAATATATATTGGCCAAATTTAACAGGTCAGCCTGCCTTTAACAAGTGTTTCAGTTAGGAACACTTAAATTTTGCAAACGGTAAATTGTGCATCTAGTGAAGGTATGTTTCTGGTTTCCTCTTGCTCAGAACGCAATTGAAGAGTACCAATTCACTGCTCACGTTTTCAGATTTCATTGGACTCGTTGATCTTAAGAGATCTTGTTATAATCTTGAAATGTAAAAAAAATAAATATTAGGCCGTAAGCAACCCAAGGCCTAGCTTCTCAGAACTGGACATGTAGTGCGTGGTATACTTTTCTTCATGTACAGAAGGGTCCAGAAGGGTAGAGGGGTTTTTGAGAAGCTTTCTCGTTTGAATGTTTGTCAGACACTCGGAAGAGGTGAGGCCGTGAAGAAAACTTTTGATGGTATTTTTATGGATTCGAACTTGGAACCCCTTTGCACCCACTATTTTATGTACTATGTATATATATTCTTCGTACAATGTTTCTTTAAAAAGTTTTGTGAAACTAATTCCAAGTAAATCCTGGCGACCTGATCCTTTGGCAATTCCTTACCTCTTTCATTAATTATTCCAGCAGTTCAGCCGTTGACTTGACATCTACTTGACTGTCAATGTCTTGAACAATATTGGATGTTGATACTCAATTATTTTTTAACTAGTCGGTGGATTTACTCTAGTTTGTCCAATATTGGGTGCCTTAACCAACATTGAAGTTGTGTTCAGTGGGCTGCCAATTGATGATCTCACAAAAAGGCTACCGCTGGTAGCCAATTGTGTTCTCATGATGTCTATTGAATGTTGCATAATTTAGACCGTCCTTTGAGAATTATAACTCACCAATAAAACCCTTATCAATTCTTAAACAAAGAATAAATCAATACTTTTTGAATCACCCTATTTAAGAACGAGCAATTTTCAACCCCTGTTCCCTTTCCAAAGAACATCTCATCTACCTTCAATTCCCGAAACAAAAAGAAAAAAAAAACAACAACAGCAACATCAAGAAGCAACCATCTTAAGTGATTCTTTGGAGAGGAAAAACTTCTTCGTGTTGCCTTCCCAAGTATATTCCGTACCGTACACCTAACCTACCTACTTACCCTTGTGTCTGCTTTTACCCTGCGCTATTATTCGGGCTGTTTGATTTAGCACATAAATGTATTAAAAGATGCTTTTAAGTAAATGCTGTTACCATAAGTAATGAGGTTGAACGTTCTTCCGCCCTGTTCCTTTATATAGAGAGGGGGGGTTATATCTGCGGGTATGTTCACTAATAGAAGACATATTTATTTAATTTACCTCCATTAAGGGTGAACTTTTCCATTGGCTGTTTGCGTGGCGATACATAGGGGTTTTATGGTGGTGTGTTTGATAAGAGTGTGTGGAGAATATTTTGAGAATGATGTACCTTTTTTGGTTTACGTTTGAATCTTTATCCTAGCCGATTATAGTCAAGTACGAGGATTTTAAAATTTAAATGTTTCTTAATATTTAATTACAGATTGGGTTTTATCTCACAATGGGGAGCATTGGCCGGACGTTATGCTGCACTATGTCCGCCTGGGTGGCCATGGGCGCCGCAACGGATGCCGTTTCATAGTCCAACTCATGGTAAGGGTTTGTTTGCTTCTTTTTTTTTTTTTTCAATTTTATATTATTAGTTGCTTTTATGGAATCCTTGTGAGTAAGCAGAAAAGAGCTAAGAAGAAGAAGAAGCGATTAGTTAAATTGGGAAAAAGAGTTCAAATTAAGCCTACATTAAGCCGAGTATATTTGTATTAACACATGTTCTAATTTTTGCAATATTTTCATAGACGTTTATTTGAAATTTACAGTTCATTGCTAGTTCTTATGCACCGAAAAATCTTCAAAAACTGCTTGAAATTGTAAGGAGATTTCTCTGGCAGCTTGCGTTTTTATGCACCTTAAATCCATCGTAGCCATACCTTTATGGCAATTCCAGGCCGATTCCAGAGGCGATTGAGATGTTTCGCGTTCTTGTCCTTTTGTCTTAGGAGACACTTGTAAATTTTTACTCTACTATTTTCAACCACTTCTTCTTTGAGAAGTAACTTCAGGCCTTTTGTTTGACGTTTGAGAGTCCGCTGAATAAGATTCATACCGAGGGCAGACTAAGTACACTTTCATTCAACGCTTGTCCAAAATGTCACAAAGAAAGGTAGAAATTCACGCAAGTAACAACTCGTAGAAGTTTCTTAGTCCTATAGTTTCAAGCTGAGTAGAGTATAAGATCAGGACAAGACTGTGTAACTGTGTAAAGACATACATACTTTTATTTAAAGGGACCCCGAAGGGAGGATGATGTTATCGTGATGTCCACCGAGTACTAAATACTATTATTTATCAATGAAGGGTTTCTGCCCAATCTCAGAGAAATTAAATACAGATATCGAGAGATTAGACTACATCCCTTAATGCCACTAGACCTGTACGCAAAGGAAAGAATTTCGTAGATGTCAACACGACAACAACTTTAGCCTATACAGTAAAATACTTATCCTATCAAGAGGACTAGACTGGGGCCCACCTGCCGCTATAAAACATAAGCATTCACTGACAGCTCGAAAGCAACTAAGCACCACTGTTCTCTTAAAAAAAAATATCGTGAATTACAAACGGATGAAAAGTTTACATAGATACATAAATATCAAAACCTAACACACTACAGCAGCTCTTTCCTACGCCCTTTTCAACCTCTATTGTATCTCAAACCCGTGTGCTGCTGGATTAGAATAAGGGTATTCACATTCCCTTTGGCGGAACTAAATTTTTAAAAAATAAAATAAGCCGAAGAGTTGGTTGTGCGTGGTATGTAATTTTGCACAAGGGACCAAAATTTTTTTGTGTAAATGGTTTTTAAGGAGCTTTCTCAGGTAATACCCCTGGAATTGTCAAAACGTGGGACGGCGAAAAACTTGTTGGGATTCGAGCCATGATCCACCTCTGTGCCATACATCGTCCATTTGCATCATTCTTACCCCTTTTCATTGAAGCGTTATGAAAAATTACCTTAGAAAGTAAAGCAAAGGTGCAAATGTCAACGCACAATGCTCTAGATCGCATTAAATAATTTTCAGAATAACTGCGATTGAATACAACAAAATTCACGCACGCACTATCTGCTCTACTTACCTATATTGGTGTGGTGACTGTGACTCACAGCCAACCTTTTAAGCGCACTTATTACAACTACTCACTGCACATGGCTGGAGATGTGTATACATAAATATAGATTACTTTCACACAAATTGTCAAAGCAAGCAAAACTTCGACTTGAAATGCGATTACGCATTACAATGCAATTTTATTTCCGTAGAAATTCACCAGGCATTAAAGTGTGCTAATGCCTTGTGACTTGTGCCAACTAATCCGAAAGTCCTATGAAATTAGCAAACTAACAAATTGCTAACGCTTAAGCTAGGAATTTTGCCAAACGCATACGCGTTACAGTGCAACTGAGCACCATCAACTATGACAACAATTTGCAGTGGTGACAGTTTCTAAAGTCGCAGCCCAACACCCATCCAGTAGTCTCCACCGCCACCGCCACCATCAAGCACCGAAAGAACTTCAATTAATTCTACGATTAATTTGTCCTCACTACCCTTTTTCGCATTTTGCCACCACCATTAGCTAGCCAGCGTTGTGTCGCTTCTTTAAGCCCACTTAATTGGCCCTCTGGCAATAAATTTGTAATTAAATTCTTTTCCACTGGAATGCATTGTTCTTGCTATATGCGCCACCCTCTCAAGACCCACCTCTCAGTCCCGCGTTGTTGCATTCTTGATGGGTAAGTTGCAACCGAAATCATCGCCACGAGGATTTGCATCGTTGTTGCAAGTACCCAAGGTATGTGTCAGGAATTTGCTTTGCAATTAAAAAGAGCCAACAAACCCCCTGTCTTACGAATCGAACATGGTGGTTTATATGACGAATGTGCTAATCGCCAACTTGAACAGACCATCGTGGATCAATTGTATTTGTTTGATTCTGTTCGGGTACGCGGGGAGGAGGTTTGTGTGTGTGCGTTTTTTTTTTGCTGTCATTTTATTGCGATAAATACGCGCAAGTGACACATAATTTGATGTCATGCAATTTACGTTAAAAGGCAGATTAACAACGGTAGTATGGCTCAGGGCGGTCATGGGGCTTCACCTCAACTGTTTTAACTGCCTCGGCTGCTGTTTTGAACTTTGTGCACCATAGAGTGACGGTGACAGGCGGAAGAGCGGGGTAATTGCTGTAGTCCAACGGCTGTTGTCGGCACGAAGATTGTATGGTTTCTTATATGTTGTTGGCTGCAAGGATGAGGGGTTTGCTTTAACGTTTCTGTTTACAGACGAGTGGATGCGGGTGGGTTAAATCTGTTTTTTTTTTTTTTTCTCCTAAAAGGTTTTTATTTTTTCTTCGTTTTATACTTTGTGGCGTTAAAAGATTTCAAAGAGATTGCCTACTTTTGCGAATGGGCATAGGCTTAGGTGCTAAAGTTATTGACCACTTTAAATGCATGTTGGTAGCAAATCAAAGGGAATTGGGTTGACGGAAGTAAGAAGTTCGTAATGGAAGGGATTTACAGTGGGTCAGAGTAAAAATCGTTCTCTAAATTTGTAGGTGGTTGCAATTAAATTTCGAAAGTTTTGACTCACAAAACTTCTCATTAAACTGTCGAATTGCATTTGATTTAAGTGGTTAAACAAATGGATACGACATGGGCCGACAATTCGGGTCTAACATTACTACTATATACGTGCGAATAACGGTGATTTGCTTATCAATAACTTGTAGGTGACAGTATGATGTTTTATTCCCCAACAAATAATGGCAGAAAATTTTACTCAAATACGTGTAAATATGTAAGATTGGTAGGTTAAGTGTAAGTTTTTTTCAAAAATGTGTGCACTTATTGTATCCTGTCTTTCAAAGTCTTCATCATCGTGTACAGATGTTCGAAAAATCAGGAGATTCCACAGAAATCTATAAATTTGTAAACATTTCTAAACATACGGAAATTTCCATAAATATACATAACTTTATTTGCGAATTAATTGGTTGCATTGCAGGGTTTACATGAGTGACACATTTGTCACTATTTACGTCAAAAATGTCAGTATTGTGTAAGCAACTCATAAACGTATGTACATATCTCTGTTATATATAATCTGTCTGCTACAAGAGCGCATTCATTATTTTCTGACAAAATGTCATAATTTAGCATCCGAAGGCTTTGCAAGATCTCCCGTAGCTAAGGTTCCCTCTACAATACACTGTAAACTGTGAGAATGCTAGCATAAGTCTAGCTTGTCCCTAAATTTATTGAATCGATATCACTACAAATTATGTATCTGAATTCGTGTGACCTTAAACCCCGCTATCATTCATTGACCGATAAGTTTATATATCTTCACACTTAAAAGGTGAAATCAATAAATATGTAGATACACATACAAACAGCATGTATACGCATGCAAATACCTTCGTAAATATAATTTTATTAATACTTGATTTCATTTATCCATTGAATTTTTTCGTATTCCCTGATCTCTCATTTCCACTCTAGTTCCAATTCAAAGAGACACGGAATATATGAAAACAAAAAAATAAATCACCACCCACCAGATAAATCAAAGCAAAACGTTGTGCCCACATTCACCACATGGCTAATGGAAAAAGGGCAAAAAAAAAAAAAAATAATAAATCAATTGTATCCGCAAATGGACGTAGTCCCACACAGGGAATCTCTCTCTTGTCGGCAGTGCAGCACGGTGTCGTCTCTCTCACTTAACTGAACTAGAGTCTGGGTAATCACTTACACGCCCAAATGGAACAAAAACAAAATACTAACACCAACACGTTGCTAGCATAGAACTGTATTCCCCATATTTCAAAGATCCTGCGCACTTGCAAGGATCACCAAAACACACATAATATCTATTTTCCTTTACTAATAAAATGTTCTTAATTTTTTTTTTCTTTTTCCTCTTCCATTGCAGACAGTTCATCCACCAATACAACGGAGAATCCATCACCATCCCTTAGTCCGCCGCCATCGAATACAAAATCACCCTCGCCATCGTCCTTGCATCTCAACAACAATAACAGCCATCACAATCACTCTGGCTATCTACAGAGCTCGAATGAGTCCGACGATGAGAGTCAAGAAATCATGGAAGAGGACGATGGATGCAACACCGATGGTCCTTCGGATGGTTCCTCACCGCATGGCGGCGATAGTTCCAACCAAACGAAACGAAAAAAGAAAACCCGCACTGTCTTCTCCAGAGCTCAAGTCTTCCAGCTTGAGTCCACGTTTGATCTGAAACGGTACCTCAGCTCGTCAGAACGTGCCGGCCTAGCTGCATCGCTGCGCCTCACTGAAACACAGGTAAAAATCTGGTTCCAGAATCGTCGAAACAAATGGAAAAGACAACTTGCCGCCGAACTAGAAGCCGCCAATATAGCCAATATGGCGCATGCGGCTCAAAGGCTCGTTCGAGTGCCGGTCCTGTATCACGATGGTTCAAGTACGGGGTTCGTGCCCCCACCGCCGCCACATCATCATGGTGGGCCAATGTATTACACAAGAAATGGCAGCCCACCTAGACCGCCATTGTCGTCACTCGTATAGGACGATGTCGATGTGGTGGTAGTGGACGTATTCGATGGCAAATCGATTAATAATGGTTGCAAGGCTTCGTCGTCGTCGTCGATGTCGATGTCGATGTCTCCATACGGTGGGAGTTAAGTGGCGGATTGTTCTTCTTCATCAGAACCTGACATCCCTCCACACCACCCAAAAATACACCCATACGCTGACAAAAATGCCAAAGGATTGCAAAAATGATTACCAGATACAAATTACGGGTTTCAAAAATTAAATTACTCGTTAAAAATAAACTTTAAACTTAAACTAAAAAAAAAGTCATATCTTTGTTCCTATTATGTAAAAACAAAAACATACTCTCTTTCTGTCTATTTCCCTATATCTATTCCTTATTGTCTGAATTCCTTACGGTTTAAGTAAAAAAAAAAAAAAACAAAAAAAAACTTCATCTGTTTCTTTTGTGTACATGACTAGAGGTATTTAAAATAATACAGTAAGATCCATGTACAAAGCGTAAAAGTTTTTATCGTTAAATTAAAATTTAAAAATAAAAAGATACAACTTTTTTGGTTTGTACAAAATAAAAATAAAACATGAATGTATGTTACAAAAAAGAGTGTGTAAATGTTCTGTAATTTATATAAATATATACCATAGCAAACGTAGTATTATGTAAAAGTGTATTTAATTGTAATTTATATATACATATTAGTCATTAAGCAATTTAACAAATTAATATTAACATTTTTGTAGTTGTATAAATAATAAAACAGAAATATTAGTTTTAAAATGAAATTATAAAAACAAACGACAAAAAGCCAAAAATTATTATTATTATTACAATATTATTAATATGTATAAAATAGATAAATTATATTATATATTGTATTTGAAATGGGGGGATAAAACAAAACGAAAAATACGAAAAAAATATATATAACACCGCTTTAGTTATTCATTACAAAAAAAATGATTTGGTTTTCTTTATTTTTTAATTTTCAGCTTTCGGTCAGTTACTTGTAACTAATTGATGGCAATGACATTAGAAAAATGTCACTTTTATATGTTTTTTGAAGCAGAGGTCCAATGAATGCTTACTCTTATCATAAGAGCAAATAGTTTATCTCTGTCCATTTGTAAGATCAGAAGTTATAATGAACTGTGATGCTCTTGGAGAGATATAATAGGCTGTTCCTCCAACGCCATCTGGAATTCACTGTAGAAAGCAAAAGAGAAACGTAAGTCTTGAGCTTATGGCAAGCTATTGCGTACTATTATAAGTATTTCAAAACGAACGCAAAAAAAAAAATACTGTGAATTACGAACGAATGCAAAATTTACATGCACATCTCTCTATTTAATTTCGACAGAGGGGAGTAAATGGTGAAGCCGGCGTTTCAAAAGCCATTGCACGAATTTTGTCCTATCCCTTTTTCTATCTTCTAATTCACCCATCGCTCCTGCATTGAAAATGATGCTGCTATGGAACGCAAAGAATTGGATACCCCTGCTAAGGGCCGAGCTTCGTATACAACATTTATACTAGATGGGAAGTTTTGGTGACTAAAATCAACTTGAAAAGGTGCTCACACTGTTTTTTTTTTTTTTTTTTTTAATTATTTTGACGGCATGCATATTAGTGTGGCAACAAGTCGGAAACGATAAATACTGCAAATTATAAATGGGCAAACATCGCATGCTGTTTCTCACAATTTGACTCAGTTCTTTCCAAATTTTTGTCCAATTGCAGCAATTTAACTTCATTGTTCCGCTCCACTTTATTCTGTACCGTTAGAGAGTAGTTTGTTGCCATCTTTTCACAAAGCGTGAGCTATAGGTCCACGATCCGGTCTCTGGTAATGATGTGTGCAAATAATGGTATATAGCTTGAGCCATTATTTGTTAGGAATTGAGTGAGGTAGAATTTCCTCATATGGGGGCTGCATACATTAGGATTGACTAGCGAACTGTCACAAGTAGTCTCGTTATAGGCTGCTTTGGTCCTCCAATATTGGGCATTGGTCTTTACGCTTGTGAGGGCTAGGTGTTCTCTAAAGTTAAGCCTGTGGTCAAGCAGTAATCAAAGGTACTTTATGTAAGGCTTCGACTCGATAGTGTGTTCACCTACGTCTATTGTTAGGCGCTTAATTTTCTTGCGGCTGCTTATGAGGACGGCCTCCGTTTTATGTTCTGCCAGTTCCAGGCCTGATGAACGAAGCCACGTTTTCACGTCTTTAATTGTGTTATTGCAGTGGTGTTGCGTCACTAGTGTTTTGGCCACAATTTACATTCAATTCCTTGGAATAAAAGCCCCAAAATTTTGTACTAAATTTGGGTAAGGCAGAAACTCTTCTAATTCCTCATCTTCCAAAAATCGTGATGTGGATAACATGGATCAGAAACCACATCCACCACTGCACATAACCACAAAATATAGAAACAAGGCGATATCAATAACCTAAATATTAGAAGAAACATGAATATCAATGAAATATGCGAAACGAAAACGAAACTACGTGAATGTAGGCATCTGTTCAAACGACGAGTAAATGTACGTTATTTGGCGTTGGAACAAATTCACTAAAACAAGTCAGTTAATTGAGAAATTAATATGTCAATTATGTATCAATTCGCAAAAAGGGTCCAAAAAGGGTCGTATATTTCTAAAAGGGTCCAATCTGTGATTTCAAAAAAGGGCCCTAATTTGCTCCTAAAGCGTCCGAAAGGTAACGCTGATCCGTAGTACCCACAAGGCTGGGCCCAACACTGATCCCTGTGGTACTCCTCCTGTAATTTTATATGTTTTAGGCCCTTCTTCCGTATCATAGTGGAGGGTCATATCTTCAAAGTAGTCCGTTATTATTCGGCGCAAATAGTTAGGGACGCATATGTCCCTCAACGCTCTTATAATGCAGCTCCATTTGGCAGAGTTGAAGACATTCTTTACATCGAGGGTAACGACGGCGCAGTACTGATTTTTTCCTCCTTCCCATCTGGTCCCCGATATGGCTTCGCGTGCTATCTTGCAAACTGCTTCTATCGCATGGGTTGTGCTTCGTTTTTTCTTTCACTGCGTAGTATGGTTATCGGTCATTCTCGGATAAAGCCGTTCATTCGAGATACACTTTGGCACTTATTAACAAACGCTTGCAGCTTCCTCGTGACAGTTTGGGTCACACTTTCGGTACCACATCCAAAAAGCAACACCGATTCAACATTGGAACGGAACATTCGTAGCTTGGTGTTTAGGCTAATTTGATTTCTTCACCAAATTATGGATAGGATCCCAAATACAGATTTTGGTATGCTGTCAAGTACTACCGCCTTATTGATTTGCACTGCCTTGATCGCGGTAATAATCTCTTAATTACTGGGGTTGTGCTGCGAATTTAGGAATTTCTTTCTATGGGCTTGGGTGCGTATTGCTGGCAAATATTCGATTCCTACACTCTGTATATAATCAGGAGGATCAATATCGCAGCGCCCAGTTTGACCACAATATTGGAAAGAATCTACACAGTGGGTGACATTGACGCTGACGAAGTGAATCAGCAATCACTTAATCGGAAATCGGTCCTTAAAGTGGTTTATCCACCATCATGCCCTCTTTTGATGCTCATTCTCAGCTCATATGTACCTACTCTCTTAATGACTAGCTGAGACTTGATCCACACATTACCTTTTCTTTCATTTTTTACTGAAAGTCAGTTCTCTTCCTGAATTCTCGCGTTCGGTTTGCAGCGATGCAAACAGAGGAGAGTTCTTCATCTGGTCCTTGTGTTTGGGACGTGAGCCCTAATCTTTCTTCCATGCGTTAAAATTGCCTACAATGACTATCTCTTTGGTTCATACCTTTTGCAGCGATCGCGATTTTGTCAGCTATTCCTTCTTGAGCACTACAGCTGGGGGGTAGGTTCATTTGTATCCAGCAACATACCTACTTAGTAGCAGTAGAATTAGCAAAGGACAACCTCCCTCTGTATACGTACTCTTAATTAGTGGACGATATTCTTGACAATAGCAAAAATAGTAAATTGTTATCAAATATTTTCAATCCCAACAAATCTCCACAACAGACGTGAAACCATTATCCATTAGATCCTTTTCCTGGAACAAAAGCACTCTGAAATTTCGGAAAACTATGTAGAATTCAGCAAAAAAATCAGAACATCATCTGCACACATCAATCACACAACATCCATCGTCCTCTAACACTACCCGTACCACAAAAAAAAAAAAAAAAAAAAATACCCCACCACCACGGATATACACTGCACTACACACGACACAAGTGCACACAATAAAAACCACAAAATGTGTAAAATCAAACGTTGTGTTCACATTTCGCAATTACGTATGCAATCGAGCAAAATTATGGTTCATGAAGGCAATCAACCAACTATTCACCCGTTTCTAAGGGTGTGTCGACTCGACTCGTCTCTGCTCGCCACTGCATGCGGGCATAAATACACCGTCATACAGCATACATCGAATAGGTACTGCGCCCCCAATCATCCAACCCAAACTACCACCCCACAAAGCCAAATCGCGATCGGTTTTCAATGGTCTCTGAGAACAATAAGCAGACAAATCTGACTTCCATTTACTCACGGATTCAAACACACAGACACAGAAACTCTGCTAACCTATTTCGAGGCGAAAAAAAAGGAGCACGCTAACCTCTCACCATTCCACCCACTATCCTGTGCGCAGCAATAAAAAGCAACTTTACTCCTCCATTTAGAGGAAACAAAACAAAACGCTTATTTCACGATTAATTGCAACTCAAATATTCATAAAATGGCGGCGAGGATATTCATTTCTTATTTGCCTTCGTCCCGACGCCCGTTCTGGTACGTCGTCGCGTCGGCCGCCCTGCTTCCATTCTGTGGTTGTGGTGGGTGCGCTTAAATGAAAATTCATTTGTGGAAAAAAAACCGAGGGAATACCTTCCGATTCAATAGCGGAATAAAGCCCAAGCGCTGCGGCGTAGGATGGGATAGGATAAGCGTTTAGCGCGTTGCATTGCAATTTATCTGCTATGAGCATTTGTTTCATATTTAATTCCCATGGGAGGAGGTTGGCGTAGAAAATAAAACAATACACATACATATATACTGGCTGGTTGGTGGAATTCGTCCTTGTGCATAATAATGCGGATGCGATTGTTTCCTTTCAACTATCAGCGATTTGTACTAAATGCCGATTAACAGAACGATACTCGCAACCGGGTAGATGTGCAAATGTGCATTGTTGTATCCACATTTGAAGGATACATCGTGCGTGTTAGTATGCAGAGTTTCTATTTTTATTTTTATTATTTTTTTTTTTGTTTTAATCTGTTGCCGTGTAAATTGCTACATCGCGCGCCTGAATCCTGTGTGTGTTGAGTAATTATTTATCCCGGCGTAATTGTATCGACAAGCCGCAGGCTGGAAACTTGTAATTGCCACTCAGTTGACAATAAATTAGCTGGAAACCTTATTTATGTACATATCTGAATGTTGTATCTGTAACTGAATGTTTTTATTTATTTTTTTTCCCCCTATGCGCCTGTCATTGTGTCGCAAACATTTTATACGCGCGCCCACAAAGTGTTGCATTGCTGTGAGTTGTGAGTTGTGTCGACACGAGATAATGTTTTTCCACATTCTTTCAGAGAGGAATTAATTAACATTGGTTGCAGTAATGTATAATAATTGTAGTGTTGTAGGTTCAGTTGTATAGTTCAGAAACAAAATGTATTTTGCCACCTTTATCGTGATATGTTTTTGCAAGGAAGGGAGTAGTCGCTCTGGGGTTTTGTTTCTCTCTTTCTGTTTTTGTAGGACTTATTGAGGCGTATAAGTAGTTGCAATTAACTTGATCCGATTACGGATTGTAATGCAAGTTGGTAATTGCAGATTTTTTGATATTTCTGGTGAGCGACGGCGTTTGTGTCATGTTAAATAAATGATTGAAAGGAAAGAGTATTTTATGGAAGAGCAAGTATGTACTCGTATTTCCACTCATGCTAGCCCTGATAACTGTTAATAAAGTTAACTTTGGCAATACCCAAATCCCTTTTTTAACCGATTCAATATGCTGGTGTAACCATAAGGTCTGGTTACCCTACATCCTGTGCCTCTAACTAACCGCAGTACAAGAGGATAAGAACATGATATAAAGGTCAAGTGGTAGAAGGTGAAGTATTGCATTCAAGGCTTCGATTGTACATGTTCTAATGCCCCCAAGTGACGTCGGTCTCTGCACTTTATTAAAAAGTTTGACGTTGCAGTCTTTTCCTAACGCAGACCACCAGATTTGAGCCCAGTTCCACACTTAGGTAGGTACTTTGCGTTGAAGGATAAGGACAGTAGCTGATTGTTGAGGGGTGGAGGCGTGACGTTCCATAAACTCACTTATTACCGAAGAAAACATCCCTAATACCAAGATAACCACGTCATACGTGTACGCGACAGCCTTGATTCCATCTCTATCAAGTTGGCATAATATATTGTTAATTACCATAAGCCAAAGAAGAGTAGATATGACCCTAGGGGGTTCCTCTTCTAACACCAGCGCCCAATTTAACATTGCCAGACATGAAGTCGAGAAGGTTGACAACATTCTATACCTAGGAAGTGTGGTCTCGGCAAATCGTAGTGGCACCGAACTGGATGTGTGCAGTAGAATCGGGAAGGCCAAAGCTGCGTTCGGCATGCTGTCCACCATCTGGAAAAGCAATGTTATCAGCTTAAGAACCAAGCTACGACTGTTTCGCTCCAACGTAGAATCGGTACTGCTTTATGGGTACAGTGCTTGGAAAGTGGACACCATTAACACGCGCCGGCTGAAAGTCTTTGTAAACAAATGTTTAAGAATCATCTTGAGGATCTTTTGGCCAAACCGTATCTCCAATGAACAGCTTTATACAAGAACGGGCCAGGAACCTATCAACATTACAATACGAAGGAGAAAGTGGCAGTGGATTGGACACACCCTACGTCGCGAAGACAATTTCATTGCGAAATAAGCTATGCAGTGGAATCCACTCACGCAAGCAGGCAGAACAGCGGGACGCCCTAGGCAAAAGTCGAGGAGGAATCGAGCTCTTTTGGGATGAGCTGGAGAGAGCTTAAAAGCGTTGCAGAACTACGAACAAGATGGCGCGCAGGTGTTGTTGACGCTCTATGCCGATGCCCCCCGATCGGTTAAAGGGGAGTAAGTAAGTGGGTTCCTCTTTCTATCCAATTACTAATGAACTCTTCAAACAATACCTAAGAATGTGGCTAGGATACATTGTTTATAGTGAATAGTTTTTTCGACCGTTTCGAAATGAACACAACACAGACACATCTCCAACTAGGAGGGATGTGGTTTAGAAGAAAACAGCATCTGTAGATCGGAACAAGGGAATAGAGTACTATAATGCCTCGGCAGGATCAGTTGAGAAAAATTTCATATGGAGCATTATGTATGATGGGGTCCTGAGTGGCAAAACATGTTCACGAGATAGAGATAGTTACCAACGAAGCAGTGGCTTAAATCAATCAAAGGGTGGCTTGGAATCGCCGGACTAGAGGAGCATAAAACAGAGGCTTTATTAATAACCAGTCGAAAATCGGTAGAATAGATCAAAGGAAGCAATGAAATACATAGGAGTTATGATCGTCAATAGATTTTGATTTCAAGTTCATGTAGTATACTAGAGCAAAAAAAGCGCCACCGCTCGAAGCAACACTTTCTCGAATATTGCCAAACATTGGAGAAACTGGGTATCCCAGAAGGATTCTGATATCCAGAGTAGCCACCTAAGTCTTACTTTTCGCATGCCTTTGAGGAAAGAAAGGGGAGGGTTTGGTTTGGAGGCGATAGCTCACCCAAACAAATGGAATACGGAGCCCGCTATATTCTATTGCAGACGCTTCATGGAATGGAGTATCAATCTTCCGAGTACCCAGAGCCCTATTTAGTGAATGTAAAGCTCAGAGTACGATTGGATGGAAGTATGCACTTGTGTAACAAACGTGCAAATTGTAGAGCAGGAACAAAGAGTATTGCGTAAAGATAAAGGAAGCAGTCCCTTGGATAGACTGGTTGAAGTGTGTAGAGTATGTGTTTAGAACGTAGGTCTGACTTCGTTTACTCATGTTTGCGAATCGTCTATGCAAGTAGCACTCGGGATACTATGAAGATTACACATCAGTGGCGCAACCAGAACAAAAGAGAGCATACAGGTCCCTTGGGTTGAAACGACTGGAAGGTGATATCGCACAGCATCAGTGTTCCCTGCTAGATAGATAGAATGCAAGTACAATTTAGACCTTTTGAAGCACTATGCTAAATGGAGACATACCTTCTTCTAATAGTACGCCAAAGATATTGCCTATTGAGAGACAGGGTTACCATCATCACTATTTATATCCTTAAATACTATTTGCACTTTGTTCATACACGGATTCTTCACTTGAATGATTGCCAGATATAAGTAAATATTTGCACTAGTCTGCCAGATGTTTCTGTGAACCACTTAGGTATAGTAAACCACAAATTGATTTAAAACGTTCATTGAGGTGCTTTCACCTTCATCTTAACGAAAGTAAATAAAATCTAAACTACACAAGGGCCATCTCTAGCTGCAATATAAACCATTGGCGACCAATTAGAATACACAAAAAAAAGGAGTATTACAACACACATTTATAACAATCGAGAGAGAAGGCATTCACCCGTCAGCCGTATCCTACTGAATCCTTACAGTTCCCCTAATTAGAATGTCGTCAGTCCATCAACTGTGCCAGTAATCGCGTCAACTATGAAACAAAAAATGGAAATCTTTCATTTAACAGATTTTTCAGTTGACACACTTATCTCTAGTGGCACACCCACACACACACAAATATACAGAAAAGATCGTCAGGCGAACCCAACCAGCCCAAAGGACATTGGTAGTTCCGTGTTGCGAGGCACGCTTTTGTGTTGAGCTGTTCCGCGAACACTGTCAACGCTTTTAATTAGCATATTCGTGTGTTTGAGGTTCGTCATCCTGACAACAGGGACAGGGAAATTATGTTTAAAATTTTTCTCCTCCTTTTTTTTTTGTTTTTTTTTTTTTTTTTAATATTAATATTTTAATTAATCGCGGAAGGGAGAGGATAAGTAGCGTTGCGGATCCTTTTTGAGTTGGTATGTATGTGTAAACGTTTTTCGAATTAATTAAACGGCATTCATGCGGTAATCTCAGATTGGGGGTAATTTCTACTCACAAAAGGCGGTAAAAGCATTTTCTGTGTATGCACTTCGAGTTACTAGGAAAAAATAAATCAGCAAGGACGTCCATTAATTAGCTGGCTAGTAATTGAGGGTTGTTCGGTTGATGCTTGAGAGCGTGTGTTGGAATTGACATTTGAGTTTATGTTTTAATTCTTCTACAGGTTTTTAAAAGCAGTTATCTAGCGACTCAATTAAGCAGCGTGACAACTAGAAGAGTGTCCGCGTGGTGCTTGCTATGGCTAGAGATTCAAGGAACGCCTTAAACACAATCTTCAAAACGAACGTTTTTTTTTTATATCAAGGGATTTTATAGTGTCAATCGGGAGCCTCATACAATTTTCCGAGGAATTTTCCCAACCATTGTAGAGTCTCTGCCTGAGACAGAGAGATGAAGAGCGATGACGGAATGATAGTCACCATGTCCTTACTAGAAAACTGCACCGCTATTCTACAGCCGATTGACCGGAATGTGATCAATTTGACGAAACTTCATTATAAAAAAAAAGTCTATTGGCACATTTGGTCGGTAGCGAAGGGTCAGATTTGGTGAGTAAAGTTAACGCATTTAGTTTACGACATGCTAATGCATGAGACAAGGTGCAGTATACGGAAGTGCTGGAACCCTTTGATGTCTCCAAGATCTAATTACGTCAAAGACTATGAGCTGCCTTTATATATATATATAATATTGTCATCAATTAATGATTTTCTAGTAGAGCTATCTTCCACTGACTGTTCGGAGCATGCATTACAGAAAATCAAACCGATCTGGAAGCGATTTGCATCAATTCAGAAGCCGAAGATATCGGAAGTGAAGGCGAAAATGCAGTTGAGGAATTGGCTGAAGAAAATTCAGCATCGCTGGATAACATCCTAGCGCTGCAAAATTTAAAAGAGTCAGCCGTAATAAATTTTTGAATTTTGCATCCAAAATAAGGTGGTGTTATATCCTGTATCCCCTTGTGGGTCCTAGGGCCTCTACAACGCCTACGCACCATCGTGTGCGATTTCTGGAAATGTGCCTCAGCACCCCCCAACTCTTTCTCAGTTGCCGTGCTTCCTTCTCCACTGTACTGCGCCACGTACTCCTAGGACCGCCGCGTTTCCTGCGATCCTGGGTAAGCGGGTTCCATTGCATCGCTTGGTAAGCCTTGGATCTGTCACAATTTCAGAGAGTGTGACCAATCCACTGCCACTTTCATCGTTAGAGATACGGTTTGGCCAGAATACCCTTAAGATGTAGCGCAGGCACCTATTGACAAACGTTTGCAGATTCCTTCTGATAGTGACTGTCACTCTCCAGGTATCACATCCTTATAGCAGCACGGATTCAACGTTGGAACAGAACAGTTGTAGCTTGGTGCTTAAGTTAATTGCATTACTTCGCCAAACTGTGGATAGCATCCCAAGAGCAGATTTTGCTTTACCTATTCTGGTGGCTATATCCAGTTCGGTTCCGCCATCGGTTGAGACAATACTCCCAAGGTATTGGAAACTCTTTACTCTCTCAACCGTCTGTCGAGCAATGCATATATGACTTGATAAGTTCGATCCTAGGCTGATCATTTTTGTTCCTGCCGAGTAAATCCAATGACGTCTGCTTCCCTCTCCACATTTGCTGTAATTTGGTAAAGGTACATTTATCTGTGAGACAGAAGGCATACATCATCGGCGAGGTGTTGGCGTTCAGATGTCTCGTGTTTATTTAAAAGTTGCAAGAACTGACTATCTGTTAGTATGACAGATGACGTTGAACGATACTATATAACAGGGCCTTTCTATCACTTGTATGCAACATGCAGTTAAAAAAGCTTTTAATGCCATAGCAGAGCATAAGGTCCTTCTCAACTGTACAGACATATCCAAACCGCCACACATGTGTGCGGATTTGAATTTTGTTTCTGTTTCTTAATTTGTATTCTACGAGGAACCGATCAACTGCATCAAACCTCTTGAAAGGACCCATTGATTTCGAAAGTTTTCCCTAATTGATTTTATCAATAAAATGATTACATGAATCTTCTTTTATTAGGTACGTGCACCCATAATTCATTTAAAGAGTTTTTTGCTTTTGAATTTCCACAAAAGACTGCAGACTCTTAACATAAATTATTTAAATTGCATGGCATTTCCATTCTTTGCTGCATTGCATACATCGACCGCCCGCCGCCAACAGGGCGCATATGCACACGCCCCTTAAATTATGGCTACGGAACAGTTATGTAAAATAAAAATGTAAAATCCAACCAGTTGACTGCATCCATTATGAAACCACAAACATATAAATTGGATGCATACCATAGCGATGAATCCTTGCTCATACCACGGAGTCAGGATTCTTTCCGCTTATTTCTTTTTTTTGTATTCTCTCTCTCTGCAATGCTCTGCCGGCAAATTCTTATTACGTTAAGTGGATAAAATGGAAAGAAGCCAAATTTTTATCGGGCCAGTAAATCCACTTCTCATAAAAAGCCCAAAATAACATGAAAAGGAAAAATGAATAATTTCAATTTTGGTCCTTGTGAGCAGCAGTAGCAAAGGGGAGCGAATGAATTGAATGCGCCTCTCCTCCTCGGCTGCTCATCCCTTTGGGTTGCTTATCAATGGAGCCATTTACCCATACCATTGGTAGGCACATATGGAAATATTACAATGGAATGCGATTTGAAAGGACTCCTCGGGTAGGAATGGGAGGCAGGGACGTTTTGCCGCATTTCAGGTAGGCGCACACAGCACAAGTCAGAAAAGTAACATTTCCAAACCACCGACAATAAAATGGGAATCAAAATTCTATTGCCAAAATTTAACCTACATAAGATTTCTCATCTGAATGAAGCTAAGGGGGGAAGCTACGTAAGACTCCAAGGAGCCGATGAGGGGGGTTCATAATTTATATAATAATGGAGGATGTTCCTACTTTTCAATGGTGCCATTGAGCTATCAACTAATCTGTACAAATGATGAAGAAACATTTAGTTCTCTCTAGAAGAGAGGCAGCCATGTGGTATAGTCAGCGACAAGATTCACAGTCATCCAGCCTGTTTCATTTCATTCAACCCAATGCGTAGACATAGAATGAAAACATGTAATGATCATCGAACTTTTAATTTAATTTCCTTCGATTTTTGAATTTTTAAAAATAAAGCTGACAGCTTTTAAGTACTGTCATTACATTTCCAGCAAAAATCTCTCCTTGACAGCTGTCAAGAAGAAAATATGCTTCGTTCACATTATGATCATTTGGCGAACATATTTCATGGAGTGCATAAATTTGGTTTACAAATTTCAGTTTGTCAAATATGTGCTGTTAGAATGCTGGCTCTCGTCATATGAGTTGACAGCTGAGCAGCTATTCAAAGGTTAATATTGATAAATACATCAATATAGGAAGCTAGCATGTCACTCCAGCCGATTGCTTCTGCCGCAGCACCCTCTCTGATGAAGGAGGAGAATATGTGCTTCTTTAAAAAACTGAAACTCGAGATATTTCCGATTCGGCTAACAACAATGTATGGAGAGTAACCCAAAAGAAGCAAAAAGGATCTGACTTGGTATAAGTGAATCCTGACGATCACGGAGAACCTAACATAGGTTTCCGATATTTAACTGGTGATAGGATAATACTGATCATATAAACCGGATGCTACTTTTTGTTTGAGGATTCACTGTCAAAAATTCTAAAACAAGGGTTTACTGCAAGGATTCAACATTTAACATCTGTTGGGTGACAATGAACATACATATGTATATTGATATCGAAAGGGCTGATGGAAATGAAGCCCCCGGCCAGGATTGTATGATCGAACTCAAAAGGTTATTTTTTGTCTACTGAATCCTAGTTACCATAATGGATTGCGTTGTGCTTGCGCTATAGTTTAATGTTTAGATCTCATGCATTTTGGTTACCAACTTGGGAGTACGCAAATTCAACGGCCAGACAGGACCTGATGTGTCCACCTTCCTGTAGTACTTTCAACCTATTTGTTTTTCAATTTTGCCATTCAGATAGTTTCCACCAACTTGGGAGCACGCTTAGCAACTTCTCGATTCGATTTCGAGTGCATACTCGTTTTAAATCGCTGACCAGGATGTTGATAGATACCATTGCAGCTACTACACTCTCCTGACAATCTTCTATAGTTGAAACTTTTCGCAGATCGCTTAGAACATAGTTTCGCCTGGAATTTTTTGTTGCCATGGCTCATAGCTCATACTTGTGTAAGGTAGTGCTAAACTAACTAGGTATCCCGGACAATAAGACTCCACGATTATATTGAGGACGTTTGGGAACATTTTCGTAAGCTTTTTTTCTATGTATTTATATACTCTCGACTGCTTTGCGGCCAGTGAAGTGGAAGTGTTGGAAGTGCTTTCGTCGCTTGTTCCTCTAGATTTAAACCTGTTCAAACTAGGCGCAGAAGGAAAATGATAAAGAGTTGGGGAGGGCTGACGCACATTTGCAGGAATCGCACACGATGGCACGTAGGCGTTGTAGAGGTCCTAGGACCCACAAGGGGATACAGAACATAAGTAGTACTTATCCTTGGTATATTTTGCTTGCATTAGCATTCATAGCATTGCTTGACAAAATTGTGTATACCTAGTTTGCTCCGTGATTGACACCAGTGGAGAGATCAAATCAGAAATTAATCTTGGCAATCGGTGTTTCTATGGGCTAAGAAGGAAAATGGAACAAAGCACTAAGGTACCTCTTTGTAAGATACTAATTATCCTTGCTGTATGTCGCAGAGAAATGGACTTTAACAAAATAGAACGAGGATGTCCTTGATTCTTGAGAAAAAAGTTCTTCGAGTGATCTTTCGTCCAATCTACATAGACGGTGAGTGTAGAAGAAGATATAATGTCGAACTATCCGCATATGCAAGGACATTGACTTGGCCAGAAGAGTTTGCATACAGTGACTGATACGGCTGGGTTAAGTAATCTTCGAATCCTCCACAGATGGGTGGCGCACTAGAGGACGCTCTTGCCGTAAACAAGTCTTAACTATAACTTGGCTTGCGCAATCGGACGCAGCTGGCTCGTAACCAGGCTAGCTGAAGAGGTTTGTTCATGAAGGTCCAGGTCCACCTAGGACTGTATGTAAGTAGGATGCAGTTCCTCTTGTGTTGTCCCACCCTGCGACTCACACATTGAAGTCATCTTCACTGGGGTTTTCTGGACCTTATCCTCTATAATATTGTCCAGAATACGAGTACCTTGATACGGTTATATGCGTAGAAGTGGACTCTATTATATTACATATGTATATATTTACTGAGAGGTCATTCCGAACTAGTTTCATTCTCTTCCTGTTCTAGTTGCTCTTTTTAATTTTACAAATACGTAAACCTATGAAAAAGTCGCTGCCTGTATTTTTTTTTTTTTTAATTTTAAAAATCGTCTATTAAATAGATACGAAAAAATAAAATGAAGAATGAATGTTGTTGGCAAAACATTTCTCATTTTATTGTGAAAAATTAGCATTGCTCAAAATCGTTCATCTGTTTTTATTCATTCGTCCTGGTTTTGGTTTTTTGAGGGACATTCCTTCATGGGGAGTTCTGCAGCTTTACCCCCAAAAACATAAAAGGGATAGAAAAGCCTTTTATTTGATAGGATTCTTCTTAAATAGAAAAAAAAACATTTCATCTGCTTATGCGAGCATAATGGGCCAATGTAAGCCTCATCACATGGTTGCGGGTTCTTTGACTTTTATCGTTCGAGAGTTGGAGTTTATTTATCTCGAAGGATAATTTTGTGACGTTCCTTTTTTGTTATGTTAATTTTTGGTATGTTATATAATTTTTTAAATGCAAACGTTGGGACGTTAGCTTGAGGGGGACAATAAGGTTTAAATTAAATCTGTATTTTAAGTGGGTTTTGGTTGAGGATATACTTTGATCCATTTTATGGGGCTACAAGTGATAATTTAAATATGGTGAAGTGGAGCACGCAACTTTGTGTAGAGTTACTGAAGAGTCTGCGTGCGACACAAACTGTAGAAGAGATCGTTTATACCAAGAGAGCAGTCTCTTTTAATTAGTACAGTTCCAGAAGACTCTCTCTGATTGAAGGTTGTCCATAGCGGTATTGCTGTTGGCTGTTCGCTGTGTTTACCGAGTGAGCGTATATAAGCTACAATTGGTTAGGTCCATTACTAGAGAAGCCTAGTCACGCCGAGTGTGAGGTAGTAGATTGCCTAGCTGTCTCGTGAAAAGATATATTCAGGTTGTCGGAGAAAATCTAGGGAAGGAATCCATCCTTGGTCTTCGACCTGACCGTAAACAATGAATTCTTTGTAGCTGCTGGTTGAACATTGAAATTTTTCTTCGGCAAGGTAATAATCCTTGCCTTCCGAAAGTAAGGTGTACAGCGTCTGCAGGTGTCTGTCTGAAATTCGCGTGATATTAAGAGGCTATTGCTTTATATTTTAAGAGTTCAGTTTTGAGCAGTGAATTAGAAAGGAAATGAAAGACACCCGAACAAGAAGAACCTGCACGAAAAAATTCTGGTTCTAAGAAAGTATTCTACAGTACATACATATGATTGGTTCATACATGCAGAGCTCATCAGGAAACTTCGAGGAATGTCACCTAGTTTACTTTAGCGTTCTCTATCGTAATTCTGTACAGATGAACAAGTTGGGAAGGAATGTTAAAACTAGACTTGGTTCGTTTTTATAGATGCTATTCGATGCAGTTGCAGTTCGTTTCTTGATTCCTGTCTTTTAGGTGATTAAATTTTGTTGAATTCGTTTCCAGTTCATTGTGTAATGATGGTCCAATTTGTTACCTTTTCTACAGCAGGCCAGACATTTTTGTATGGCCTGGCAAAGGGTCTTTCCAATAGGAACTTTACAACTTTGAATTTAATTTGTGAACGCACTCTTTCACTAATCACCAAACTGTCACTGTCAAATTGTTCAGTAGACTCAACATTTTCATCATGGTAAAGTGCACGAACGAGCAACGTTCACAAATTATAAAAATGTTTTACCGAAATTCGGAATCGGTGATCGCAACTTTAAGAGCGTTAACTCAAATTTTCGGTCGTAATTCTCGCCCTGTTAGACAGGCAATAACAAGTTTAGTGTAATAATTTGAGTCTACATATTCGATGTGTGATGTTGCCGTGTCAGTGAGACAACAGTCCAAATCAGTCAATTCCACGATTGGCAGACTCGTTCGTGCGATTTAACGCCGCTTGACTGTTTCCTATTGAGCTACGTTAAGTCATTGCCAACAAGCCGACGACGTTAGGAGAGCTGAGAGCCAACATTGAACGCGAAATAGCGGCCGTTTCGGCCGAAATGTGTGGCCGAGTCTTTGAAAATTGGGTCCAACCAATCGACCGCTGCAAACGTGCCCGCGGTGGCCATATGAACGAAGTCGAGTTCCATTCACAAATATTTTGATGGTACTTCAAGCCGATAATAAAGTTTTTGAAATATCTCAAATGGTTTGTGTTTATTTAAAAAAGAAGTTGTCTAACGGTATCAGTCCAGTGGTCAAGATTAATGGCGTAATGAGGAAGGAGCAGCTTCTCCTTATTTTGGAGGAAAATTTGCCAGTTGGTTTTGATATGAGGTGTTCTTAGCCGTTACCTACGGAACAATGCACTGTAATTATGACCGGGGTCAAATAAAGTCATCGTTCAAAAGCTTCAGTTGATTAACAAAAAATATTTCGCGAAACCGATACAGTTGCTTAATTAGTTGTCTTCTTTTTCGCTCATCGTGTTATGAGTTTTTAATTACGAATAATTTACTACTAGGTGTGTACTTTATTATAAGCATATTTTTATCATCCACATTGCTGTTTGAGTATCGAAATTTTCATTTTTAAAATAACATGGAAATCGTTTTTTTCTTTTTAATTAATTCTGAATCGTGGACTTTTTGTTTTATACTTCGGTACAAAAAGAATCAATATTTATGGTATAGAATAAAAAAAAAATTCTGCCTATTTTTGCCTTTTTAGATTTGTGCGTCCAAAAATTGTGCTTCGTAAATCTATTGGCAATTTTTGCTTTTTGACAACTGTACGTTCGTTACATACATATGTGTCGTTTGGTATAAGTTCTAGCCTGCATTTCACAATTTTTGGCTTGAAGGATCATCGGGCTATAGTATTATAACAAAACAACATATCCATACATACATGACGTAATGTAAGAGAATGAATACATCATGAATGATACATCGATGAAAAATTTAACTCTGTTGAAAATTGTTTGTGTTTAAGCAAAGTTTCTTGTCCGGAAAATAGACTTACTGATTTAAATCACAATTTGTAGCATAAACTTAACCATTTTCCTAATTTTGACTTGGCATTAAAGTCATGAGCTCCAGATAAGATGGCCAAATGCACGAAATACTGATACGTTTTTTTCTAAATAGGAACCAGAAAAAGTTAACTAAATAACAAAAATGAGCGGATTTTGAAAACTTTTCAAGTACTAATAATTTTGTTCCTAATAAAACCGCCGAAAAAATATTTATCTTTTTTACAAAAAAAGCACCTAAAATGTAGGCGTGGCCGTACACAATATATGGGAGATATGTGGACTAAAGGAATATCTACACATTTTCTTTAGTAAATTTTGTCAAGTTTCATGTAAAATTACTGAAAAAAGTGAATTTTTTGAAAAGTGGGCAGATTTTAAAAATATTTAAATTTGTTTTATTGATTTAATGGTGTACGATACAGACTAGCTTATTTAAACAAAAAAAAAAGGCACGAGATTGTGGATAAATGATTAAAAAACAATATTTTTATTTATTTTCTATACGATGCAAAACTATAACAATGGATTTATTTTATTTATTGTTTTTTTGCTCAACCACAAACTCAAATGTGAACTCTTTGGTTCACATAGCAATTGAGAAACCCTTAGGCGAATTGTAGAAACTGTCGTTCAGATCTTCCCACCTTTGGCAACGTAATTGAAAATGCTCTGTGAAATTCTTGCATTAATTCTATAAAACTACCAGCAACCTGTAATTTTCCTCAATTGTGCTACAGCATCGATTAAGCCTTTCCACGACCATCGCCACCCGATGAGCAGGGGTGCCATAATTCCATACCCAAGCAACGCTTTTCACCTTTTTTTTTTTTTAGCAAACAATGACCAAGCTACACCCAACAGGACGAATAAAATATGTTACCCCGTTGTATTCACAGCTATTAGGTACCAACAACCAACTGGCGGCGGCGACATGATACCCATCACTTCGCCATCGCTTACTACTACAACCTATTGCCTGCGAATAAAGGTCCTCAAATGTTGTTGTTTTTTCACCGCCCAATTTTACCCATTTTAACACCATTAACGTTGATTTCTTTTTGAATGCTTTGCAATAACCCGAGGACAATAACCGGTGATGAAATGACAATCCGGTCTCAGGTTCTAATTTGTGTGTAAATATATGTAAGGCAGGGCAGGATAACAAGAAAGAAAAAAAAAATAAACACACACCAAACAATGTCCTGTTCTCCCTGTTTGTATAATTGTGTAAAACGAGCCCAATAGCGTTACAGAATAGGCCCTAAGCCTTGACAATGTTTCATCACAGTAGCAACCAGAATACTGCAGCCCAACCGAATACCACAATGCAGCCGAGCAGAGTATCCTGGTGCTATAATACCATAGTTGCGACAACACACAGCTTCCTGCTAAACACCATGTTAGATGTTCGGCTCTGGGTATACTCCATAGCCAAATGCATTGTAACTTCAGAGACAACACTCGCAGGACGAATATTTGGCCGCAGGCGTAATGACATCACAAAAGCGCACGACAGAAGGATTTTCTGTTTTTTTTTATTCCATTTGCAAGGATCAAGGATAAAAAAGAGAAGAGAACAAAAAATTCGCGCTTTACATCGTTTGCCGTGTATAACAGGGAACCTAGGTCCTGGCATCAAGGCAACAGAGGAACAGCATATAGATTTTTATTTTTTTTTTATTTCAACGAATTCCGGAGGAGGGTGTCAAATGAAAAAAAAAAAATGGGAGTGCACCGGATAACAGAGAATAACTGGGAAATAAATGTGATTCGGGAACGAGATTGGGCGCTCAAATGACATGCTTCGTTTCGGTAGAATTATCGCTTCGTATCGAATAGAATCGTTCAGTTTGACAATGGAAATGCCCGAGGACATCGACGCACAGAGAAATGGAAATCCTTACTATCGAATAAATTGGTTTTTGTCCGGACAAATTAGCCAGGTAATTGTGCGTTTGTTGAGAAATGTAAGGAAAAAAATCCACTTTGGGTGGTAACAGATTACTATACAACACACCTTAAGGAACAGGGTGAATAACAATACTTCTATGTGGAAGGACACAGGAGAGAATTAGGGGGATTGCTATTTATTTCCTTGTAATTGCGCTAAATAAATGTCCTGCTACAAGAGAGCTTGTAATTTCTATGCCTAAGGATCAATTTTCCGGAAATCCGGACAAGGAGATGTTACTGAAATTTGGCCAGGAAACATAGTTCAAGGAAACCTTGACTATCTTAAGAAACGTTCTTGCGAGTGAATTATCGCTTGTCCCTCTCACAATCTTCTGGATTTTTTTTAAATCTTTAAGACAAGTGTAGTCACGGGCGCTTCACGCAAATACTTACATATAAGGAATATGTATGTACTTTTTCGTCCTATGTTGCTTGCTCGCAATAGTATCTTCGGAAATTGGCTCACGGAAGTTCTTGGTTTTCATTGCTTTCTCTCGAATGCCATTCACGGATCGTTGTTCCCATCAATGACGCATCATGTGCCCCACCTTTATTGCTTCTTAATCGTTTCTTTCTCCTGAATTTTAAGTTCGATAGTACTTCCAGCCCTTCTACGATGCACATAAAAACACCTCTGATCCATGTGATAAGGCATTGGCTAATATGTATTTCCTCAAACGTTTACCTTCGATCATGATAAGGCAACCCTTTTGCTGTCCCGGTCTCGATGTCATCATCGAATGCATCTCGCCGTATGCCAGATGTTACAAACCGCTCGGCCTTCGCTGGATATTCCTGAAGAGTCTCACCTTTTCCTCTGCTTACAGATCTCCACCTCCATTTTATATACTCGTTTCTTATCTTCGCTTCTGTATATTCGCTGCAAGGAGCTCTTAATTACTTTGGCGGCTTGTGGAAAAGTCCTGTACATCTGCAGCACCACTTTTTCAAGATACCACTAATGTCCCCAATAGCAGGTTAAAGATGCTGATGGCGGTATGATTTACAGGTTCCAATATCAGATATTTCTCGCACATCCATTTGATCTTTTAATCTGTATCCTGGGACTTATTGATAAGACTAATTGATTATGACTAGTTGATATTCTTCATTCTGGCATAGCTCTTCTAGTTTTGAGGATGTGGTAGCGAAAAGAAAGCTCTAGAAGCGGTTTGGCTATCATAAGAGTTAACAATGTTAGGACAAGTTGTTGGAAAACATGCACAGCTTTGTTGCATAATTTCGAGATTTCGCGAGTATTAGAGAGGAAAGGTTCCAATGCTACATCACCTCTCCTTGTTTGAGAAAAGGCAATCACCAAGCCTGCAGTCTACTTTGACGGGATGTTTAGACTATTGTATCAAAGTCTTTACTAGGTGGATGTTTTTACTGACTAAAAGATCTTGAAACTTAGTTCTGCAGTATGATGTAAGACCAGGTGAAGGCTTAAGTATCTATTGGGCGAGATCTAAATGCTCACACATGACACTATTTGGCCTTAAACAACTTAGGCTGCAGTGGGCTGGCTGGTGAGGTTTCTTGACCAAGGACGAGATCCACCCTGGACTGTAGCACTACCTTAGTAAGTAAGTAAGAAGTTCATGGAGAGCTGTGGCTTGTCTTCTTTTGTGTGGTGTACATTTCTGCACATATGGAAGGGATGTGCAGTTTTGTTTGGCATTTTCCAAGACTCGAACAATCTTACTCCGTGCAAAACATCCCTTCCCATGAATCTCCGACCGACATTAAAATAACGCGAGTAATAATAGATTTCGAACTTTACATGGTCCCAAAAGACAAAGTCAAGAGGTGTAATGTCTTACGATCTTGGCTGCCAACTCACCGGTTTGAAGCACGAAATAAACTGTACGACTTATCGTTTTCGCCATAAAGCCTTATAAGTACTAAGACTTTTCATCTTTCTAGAATGAAATGTCAAATAATATTAAATATAAATTATAACAGGTTCAGAAAAATCGCGTTATCTGTCAAAAAAAAAGCAACAAAACAAAAAAGTACTTCTAAATGAATCACCCTTTCCTACCAGAACAGACTTTCAAATTGTCGGTTATGAGAATTCTATTTCATGGAAAATACATAAAAAGCTGAATTCTCTAAACAAAAAACGCAAAAAAATCTTTTTATTGATTTTAGAAAACTGCTACAAACATTCTCTTGCTTGGTTGCTTCAAATTAACCTCAAAAATTTTAAATGAGGAATCATTTCATTTCCAACTGGAGTATATAAAGCAATTTTGCTCACGCACTCAGCTATTCCGCTGGGAAATAATAGAAATAAGATATCTCCTATCTGTGTCATTATGTCTGACATTTTATCGTATCCTTAATCTGTAATTAGCGCATCAGCAAGAATTTGAGAAAAAAAAAAAAAACAGACGCATCTCTCTGGGTTTCCCGCACACAGAATGAATATAGTATACTTTATACTGTATCTCACTTTATCCTTGCGAGAAGAATAGGGTGGCAAGAAGAACAAATCCGCTCTGCTAATCTTCAATTTCACACTTCGCCACCCTTGAAGAAAGTCGAAAATATATTTAACAGCCAGCATGGGGAACGATGTGGAGAGATACTACTGCTCGTACATCTTTACCGATGGGTGTGGTGGGATTCAAAATTTAATTTCTTGCCGTTTTGTTGACAGAAAGGTCAAAGTGGTGAGATATACATACGTATATAGAAATTATATACACAGATACATACATATGTACTTGTTTGCTGTAGCAAAAGCTAAGCGTGAGATGAGACAAATGCGATGATCGGATTTGGAAAACAAAAAAAAAAAAATCAAAGGAAGGCAAACATCTGTCACAACACAACTCGTGTGTAGTGGATATGAAATTGAGATTTTTTTTTTACTCATTCACTCTGAATATATTGAAGCTTAGTTTTGAAAATTATATTTTAGGCATAAGGGCGGACCCACAAGTTTTTGTCAATTTGAATTTTCTGACAGTTCTAAATTGTCAAGTGTATGGACCCAATATATGACAGCTGTCATCAGAAAGACTTGAAATGCTTATTCCTTTTCCTTGGGAAATCAACTCTTTCCCCATTGCCAAACTTCTTTCTTGAGTGTTCTGCGACAAGCACTCTAAGATCTGTTAGTAGTATCCTGCCATCCAGAGTTAGCGGTGATTCGCTGTGCTATACTCTGTCAACTTGTCACATTTTCGGAAAATGTGACCAATTCACCACCAGTTTCGTTGTTATTGCGCTTATTCTCTAATAAAAGTGGTCTCTAGCGACGCAGGTTGGCGAAGCAACGTTTAAGATACTACATAAGCACCTTTTTAGTGTTCCGGACCTTAAAAGGAAAGACGGAGCACTTATGGGTTTGATACGGTGTCTGTCTGTCCGTCTGTCCGTCAGTCTGTCACAGCCCTGTAACTTTTGAACCGTTAGACATAGAGAGCTGAAACTTTCGCTGTGTATACATTATGTGGAAGCCCGCACAAGATGACGGCAATGAATTTCATTTGGGGAGCCCTTTTTTGGGTACCTTGTATGAAGGGCAAACAAAATTATTTTGTTCCCCATCATGTGGCATATCAAATTAAAGAGAATTTTGCAAGTGCTCCATATATGTAAGAAATATTTTTTGTGATAGAAGCGGTTACTCTCCACGTTGAAAATGAATAGCCGTAGCTTTGTACTTAAACTAATTGCATCAGTTCGTCAAATTTGGGTAGACTCTGCTTTGCCGATTTGGCTGGTTATGTCTAATTCAGTCTAAATTCTTTACTAAAACTTAAACTTTCAGCCCCACGGCGCGACGGAGTGAAACTTGTCTCCCTCATAACATTTGGTGAAGGTCTATTATTTTGTGAGATATGTAGTAGGCATACTATACAAACATATGTACAACGTAAGAGTAATTGATGTGTTTTTGATTAGGATGCAAGAATCTATCGAATTCAATTGTTTACATTTAGTGCATTTCTTCTAAACAATATTGGTGAATGTATACAACCTTATGGGACCCTACATTGAATTTCGAATTCATTGGATGATTTTCCTCCATACAAAACGTGATATGTGGACCATTGTGTGCAGTTTTGATAAGTCTAATTTTTCGTGAATATCTCTTCTGTCCAAGGCATGCCAAATAAATTCTGGATTCCCACCGTGAAACGTCTTGTCAAAACCAATGAACAGCAGGTAACATGATGATCGATATTTAACGTACTCATCGATCATAAGTGCATTCTCTGCAGGATAAGCCATATAGTAGTCAGTTTTACTCCGCATTTTTTAAGGATCTTTACTTGTGTCTTCTTCTATTCAGTTGGAACCCTTTCGTCCTCTTAGACTCTTCTAGCAAGTTATATCAATAGCTCATCTAATGTAGTTGGCGCAGCTTGGGGGGGTGAGACTTTCTTTCCCCTAGATATATCTACTGCAATAGCACGAAGGCAACTCTTCTGTTCAACTATGTAGATTTCATCCCAAAAAACACTGATCGTCCCCCTGCTCCTTTCCGACAAAAACGACAATACCTACATTCCTAACATTCAATGACTGACTGGAATACTGCTTCTATACCGATGGAACAGAAACTGAGGTGCTGGAGGACACTTTTCCAAAGATATAAACTTTAAGATCTCCTTCCGTCTCCCTATTCACTGAATCGTGTTCTCATCTCAACCAACAGTCAAGCAGCAAACAAGTCCTTGAATTTGATCAACATCAACTTTAGAACTACAGACTTGGCCCAACTCTGTCCATTCTACTGGAAAAGGAGAAAGCTCTTTTGCTACTTTGGCACTCCTCCTCCTCGCTAATTGAACCGAATGCGATTAACGCTACTAGCAAGTGATCGAACCTTACTAAGTGGTCCATCACTAAGCAGATCTGGCCAAAGCTGAATCTCAGAGGCTTTAAAAGATTAATGAGATTGAAAAGATTTCGAAATAGTAAGTGTCATCAACACTGCATCATTAGACACGCCATCAGATTACAATTCGCCGGATATGAATTCTCTGGAAGCTGCGTGGATGAGAAGGAAGAAGATCCTATTCTTCACCTTCTATTTTCTTTCAAATCTCTCTCTTAACTAAAAGGAAAGCGGATCATGGGAGGGTATTTCTTCTTCTTAGGCGAACTTACGAACTGTCTTCATTGCTTCATAAAAAAAAATAAATACTTGGCCACTTTCTTATGGCAGTCACGCTCTTGGATGTTTTTTAGACGCTCGCAGGAGATGTGGCTATGATGGTATTTTCCCATGCGCAGTAGTCCAACGCACTAATCTGTGTGCCACGGCTTTCACACTTCATAGCAATCTCTTATTGGCTTTAGGGGTAGATTGAGAATATTGAATCCTATGGAATTGCAATGCGCCTTCTTTGGCCTAAGAGTGACGGAACTTACTGCGGCCTGTCATTCTAACGCAACCAGTTCGGGGAAGACCGCATTGTACTGTTTTTCACAATCAGCAGTGTTTCGATGGAAATCGTCCTGCGGATCCCCTAAGTAAAGTCAACTTGTGTTGTTGTTATTTTAGAGAAAAGTCCAACCGGGAAACCCCATAGGCAGAATAGTAGGAATGCAGGTAAGGGAGACCTCACCTAAAGGAGAAGAATATCTTTTTCCAGACAAGTACTCGATTTGGCTGGAACAGAAGTTCGAACGTCTATAAACTTTTCTTTATCTAGACATCCTGATCTAACTAGACATCCTGTTCCCATCGAACAATTCAAAATTGAATTAGAATTTGATTCTATTTAAAAATGCAGCACAATCAGAACTTCCTTAATAGGATTTCATTGCCTTACAACCTCGTTTCTGAAGGACAAGAGGTGTAGCCCCTAAATAAATGGGCGTCCATTTGCGTGGTGTTCCGGTGTCTATTCATAACATCACAATCACAATTATTGTCCTTAATTTCATTTCAAGATTCCCTCTGAGTTGTCTTTTTGTGTTTTTTTATTCCTACGAAGTACCGCATGTCCTTTGTTATCCTGCTGTCATTCGTATTTTTGATCGGGACGCTCACACATGATGTAATGTGAGAAGATAGTTTTGTTTAATGTTTTTTAGGGCCCTCTTCTGAGTTTTATGCAACATTGTGCTGTGTTATGTATAATGGAGGTCATTGCATTAGGAAAAAGGAAACATATCCTCTTTATTGATGTGTATAAGGACGAGCTAAAAAAAAAACATAATTGCACAACCACCAAACCCAGTAAATTATTTTTCACTTCTGTATTCTTTTTTTAACGAGGGAATTTTTTTTTTGCAAGAAGGATATGGTCAAGGATACGGTCGAATGACCGGGTGGTGTGTGTTGTGTACTATAAACGCGTATTCGAGTGCTCAGTTCGTTTTTTATAGCGCACTTAAACAATGCTAAATGGACCCATTATGGTCGAGTTAAATTACGCTTAAACAAAGTTATGATGCTGTTTGTTGTTGTTGTTGGTTTGTTGCTGCTATTAGTGGAAGTGGCTGTGGCATCAGCGGCTGGGGTGGTATGTTTCGTCCTGACCCTTGTCGGCTTTTTTTTTTATTCATTTGCTACTCTTTTTTTTAGTGTCATCTGATGGTTTTATATTTTGCCAACTCATGTGGCTGGTCATATGGTTCCTAGTGGATGGTGATTTACTGTTTTTTTTTTGTGGGAGTCCTTTGGTAGTTTTTTATGGTTATGGTGTGATTTTGTCTATTTAACTGAATGTGCACAATTGTTCTCGGTCATAGGCGCATGGTGTAGTGCTGTTAATCATTGCCGACAAGTCCATTTTGTGCAATTTTACTGATTTGACAGTTTTTTCCTGAATGGAGGATAGTTTGTTCATAGAATGGTCATTGCCATTGCCATTTACGGATACAATGGGATTGTTGTGTGGAGGAGAGAGACATTATCTTTCATTTAGTCTAAATTGAGTGATTGTATTTGTTTAGGTTCGTGAGGCATACAGAATGTAGAGTGAGGTAGGTGTGGTGTTTAGATGATTAATATCGAAGGATAACCAAAACTGATAGAAGTTAAAAGGTTTTCCGTGTCGTTTGCTGCCAATAGTGCAGTACTCATATGGATGAGGCTGCATTTTGCATGAATTGGATAGTCTTACGTACTATTCTACTGTAAATGAGAAAAATAACTTCAAATGTAAGAACAATTTAGGTAGGATAGATAGAACCATTTACACGTGTTGTTCTTTATGAATAAAAGGACTGCATCCAAAGGGCAAAGAGCTTTCTTATGAAAGTAATATTCTTGGATGTTTACATGTCTTAGCTCTCGCAAGCTGTTCTCTAGGTTAAAGGGCTTAGTAGTAAAGGGCTTTCCAATAGGGACTTTTGACAACTTTGAATTTAATTTGTGAACGCACTCTTTCACTTATCATCAAACTGTCACTGTCAATTTATTCAGTAAACTCAACACTTTTATACGAACGAGCAACGTTCACAAATTATAAAAATTTTCTACCGAAACTCGGAGTCGGTGATCGCAACTTAAAGAGCGTTAACTCAAATTTTCGGTTGTAATTCTCGCCCTGTTAGACAGGCAATAACAATTGTAGTGTAACAATTTGAGTCTACATATTCGATGTGTGATGTTGCCGTGTCAGTGACAGAGACAACGGGTTGGTCGAAAATATCGCTGCCGTTCAGGCGTCCGTAGAAAACGATCCAAATCAGTCAATTCTACAGAGATCTCAAGAATTGGGCATCACTCAGACCACATTATGGCATATTTTGCGTAAGGATCTTGATTTACACCCATACAAGATCAAGTTGACTCCAGAATTGAAGCCAATGGACCACTTGTTCTGGAGAAGATGCGCCAAGATGATGAATCGGTTGAAAATCCACAAGTGCTTCATGATTCACCACTTCATCCACTAAAAATAACTGTTTGGTGCGGTTTGCATGCAGGCGGAGTTATTTGGCCATATCTATTCGTCGACGATAACGATCGTCACGTTACTGTGAATGGTCAGCGTTATCGCGACATGATTACCGATTATTTTTGGCCCGAATTCGTAGATATGGACTTGGACGACATGTGGTTTCAACAGGATGGTGCCACAAGCCATCCACAGCACACATTACAATCGATTTATTGAAGAGTAAGTATGGTGAGCGTATTATCTCAAGAAATGGGCCAGTCGATTGGCAGCCTCGTTCGTGCGATTTAACGCCGCTTGACGGTTTCCTATTGCGCTACGTTAAGTCATTGCCAACAAGCCGACGACGTTAGGAGAGCTGAGAGCCAACATTGAATGCGAAATAGCGGCCGTTTCAGTCGAAATGTGTGGCCGAGTCGTTGAAAACTGGGTCCAACGAATCGACCGTTGCAAACGTGCCCTCGGTGGCCATATGAACGAAGTCGAGTTCCATTCACAAATGTTTTGATATTACTTCAAGCCGATAATAAAGTTTTGAAATATCTCAAATTGTTTGCGTTTTATTTAATAAAAAAGCTGTCAAGTCCTTGTTGGAGAACCCTTTAGGACCTGAGTACTTAGTTCACTAATTTCCCACGATTTCATATTTTTTACTGTCTAGCTTCGGTAATAAGGCCTGGCACACCCTGTGTCCTTTCAGAACTGCCAAATATAGACGGTGCTGTGATATGGATCGGTACTCTAAAGATAGAGCGACTCCTATACCTATGGAATGGACAGTTTGGGAGGAACAGAGGAGCAAAATGCGCTATAGAAGAGAAACTGCCTGACTGAAATGAAATATGACTTTGGTATAGGTGCTTTAATTTCACTAATGATATGGAAGTTCAGCGTTTTTTTTTGATACTAGGACCTATACACTAGACATGCACGCATGCACTATCTACAAACAGTATGTAAGTCCTGAACTCTCAGAGGTTCATATATTTTAATTTCTTCATTCCTGATCCTCTTCCCTCATCAGTCTTAGATCGATCTGTGAATATGGTACTCTCATTTAAAGGTTCCTTATCAATCTTCCCTGTTTTGATAAAATACTTCCCATAGTAAAACGAAATGGAAATAGCGTTTGTGCTGGAACATTTTGGTGTTTAGCTAAGCCATGAACTCGTTACTCTTCGGTTGGCTGCGCTCTCTCTTCTTTTTCGCTACATTCTTGTCAGCTCTTACTTATTTATTCTTAGGACTCCCGCATGTGATGTATTAAGTTCTCCGTGGTTGATATTTCGCCTAGTAGAAGTTATCTTTGTAGCTGGAAACGTGGACTGTGGAAGAATACAAATTCTACGTTTTCAAGAGTATCAGTACAGGATGGACAAGTGGGGAAGTCATCCTTCATAGACGGGTACAGACGCATATGGCAGTTGTATTTAGTAGAAATTAGCTTAACCATATCTGCAGTTTATCTAAGCTTTTAAAGTCGATGTTGCCATACTTAGGTCAGAAAGCCCAGTTGTGATGCCGATCGAATCGAATTTTCTTTGTCTACTATGAAGCGATGGAGGCGATGGAGGCGATTGACAACTAATTCAGCAAGTTCGCCTTATTTCTCGAAGAAGTGTTCACCTAAATTCAGAGAGCATGGTAGCTACACAGACGTTTTGTACCTCATCCTCTTCCTCAACACAGCTTCTACAGAAATCGTGTGAAGAGAGGTTCAATCTAATTGCGAGTCTCCCAATGATGCAGTGTCTTGTGATGACACCTCCTATGTTACCGATATGAGATCATAAGGAGCGCAAGAAACATGTTTATATTCTCCTGTTCTGGTCGAATCAAGAGTTGCGAGTTCGTCAGGCATATAGTTGGCCTGGATGAAACAATGGCCTGGCAAGTAGGTATATTAAGAGGTTTCTGACGCGATGCACTATAATTGATTGTGAAAAGATGAGTGGCCTGTTGGAAGACTAGACAATTGAAAGGATGCGAATGGCTGAAGACATGGAAGAATGATGAGAGAAACAGAACGCATTTCATCTTGAGAAATTATAATCAGAGAACGGGGCTATGACAAAAATAGTCTCTGTATCTTGCAGCAATAGGACGATAGCAAACGGATACGTAAATATATGTACAGACTTGGATGATCGGAGGATATTGCACAAATACTGGGGTAGATTTGCAAAACTAACTCAGTGGTTTACTCAGGACAAGGTGCTATGGTTTAAGTATTTCTGTCGTTAAGGTTTCCCTAGTGTGTTACCTCACAATCCTACGCAACCTGATGAGGTCAGGCTATTGCAGTGAGAAAGGAGCAGCCTTCTTTTCATAAAGTTTGTTTAGAGGGCATAAAAATAGCAAACATTTTCAAGGTTAAACTTTAATGTCCTTTCTAAACAATCAGAAACCATAAAACACGTGTTTAAGTTTGGCGCCCTCGTCCCCTGTAATAATACCTACCCATCCTGACCCTTCAAGAAAACTTCTATCCTGTCAACCAAGCAAACCAACAACGTAATCGTCCCATTTGACCAAACACCGAACCCATACCAACAGTCAAAACAGAATCTGGATAAAAGGGAAATTCAATCTGTCAAAAAGATTACAGACCAATTACCCGGCCAGAGATTTTGTTTTCCTTCGTCTAATGTTTCGGTTTCCGCACACCACATAGTTATCCCGCACCCTCTCGTCTTCTACTGACATTCTATTTCATTTTCCTATTCCTGAATCCTGATTGTTATCCGCTTCATCTTTGTCACATTCGTTTTCCCTTAGACGTTTGGCGCGTATCTCTTCTGTTCAAGCAGTGCAGGATGATAATGTCCTTGTATCCTTTTTTATTTTCGCCCGTAAAAGTCATCCAATGTCGCTTTGTCAATACGCTACTGCGCCGATGAGATGGGGTGCTGTTTTAATAGCTCAAATGAATTTAATAGAGCAAATCTTTTTGATATCAAAACACAATACAGCACAGAGAAAAAAAAAAGGAAACCCATACATGAGCAAACATATGAATGGTGTAAGCATCAGACAGTTCAATGTAAGTACCATTTAAGGGTGATAATCGCGCACCAGTTGAGGGTGAAAATTGAGTACACATGCGAGGATTAAGAGTGCATTTGATTCAAGGCGGCAAACTCCCTCGAGGATGATGTTGTTATGCTTTCTTGTCAGCGGCTGATGGTGCGGCTTTCAATTTCTAGTTGGGGTAAAGTAATCTCCTGCTGCTGCTTTCCTGTTTTTGCCTAGGCAAATGAACGAACCTAATGATGTACATCATTTGATTGGAATTGCGGGGGCGGTCAGGATGTACATATTAACACAGTTGTAATGCTCCGTTAGTGGTCGATTATTGTGGCATATGTTAGATTGGAGGGGAGAGTCTATCTAACGTAATGCAACAAGGATTCCGTGCTGCAACGGAATAACTCTACACACGGGAATGCAAAAGTCACGATAAATTTTCTGGAAGTAATAAATAAATTTCTTTTCCTCGGGCGAGTTTATTCTTCTGTAGTTTGATGTAATTTTCTAATTGAATTGCTTTGATAAGCCAAGGTGGGGCACGTGAATACAAATGTTAATTACTTTCAATCTTGAATCTAGAAAGGGGAATACATACTCATGCACGCAGGTAGGAGGTAATGCTGTAAAAGGATCGTTCTTTCTTTTTTTTTTATGAGTGTACCTTTTTATAGTCTACCTGTACTGTGATGGGCACAACCACAATCAAGTATAGATACATTTGAGTGAACTGCGATTTATAATTTGATATACATACATACATATGTCAATTGATGATGCCAAATTTTAAAGCTTCTTTTCTTCACATAAAGCCAACATTATCCGTGTTATGTCATATGTAGCCCCGTCCTTTATATTTGCTACATCTCACTCACAGTAGCGTCGTTCATCTCCTTCCTACTTCCTACTTGGCTTACATTACTGCAAATTTGTAGATTGAAGTTGAGGTAGGAGCTCGTCACCTTATCACTGCGGCCTCTAAGGGTATTTACCTATTGCCAATTCAGTAAGAAAGTGTTTTGCCTGGAAAACAAAAAATTGTTTGTATGTATTTTACAGAAAGGTGCGTCCAGACCGAGTGAAACATTTCTGAAACACTGTTTCGTGAAAAATTTCATAAACATTTCATTAACATTTCGGAAACATTTATGAAACATTTCAGAAAGAAATAAATGTTTATGAAACATTTCAGAAACAAATAAATGTTTATGAAACATTTCAGAAACAAATAAATGTTTATGAAATATTTAATAAACATAAATATATAAATAAAATATCTGGACGCACCTGAATACATTGCAATAAAAATTGAGTCGTTAACAATGTGACAAACAATTTTCCCTATTTCGTAGTATAGGGCAAAATTTTGGACTCGTGAAAATTTTCGATCTCGGGACTTTGATAAATTCTGATATTACCTTTATAGAGAAGGCGAAAAAAGTGGGTCTGAGAATTCTATCTGTCTGTCAGCGAGGCTACAGCCTGAACGAGTAATACCTAGAGGCGAAATTTAAATTTTTGTTCAATCCCTAATATTAACGGTACTTTACTTAAGACCAATTTTTGGCCAAAAGCGTTAATAACGGTACTTTACTTATAGCCAAATTGGTGAAAAACTGATTTGCTTGAAAACGCCCGTACTGATTTTGTTTAAACTTTATGGTGAATAAAGTTAATATATATATATGCTAAAAATGGCTTACATCATTTTGGCCAAAATTTGTTGTAACGGCACTTAAGGCCAATTTGTTTAAAAGCCGGTTTGTTAAAAACCGCGTCAACTGATTTCATTAAAATTTATAGAGTTTATAGAACTTTCCTAATGCTAAAAGATAGCGTTCCAAATATTTGGCTAAAAGTTATATTAACGGTACTTTTTTAAGGGTCAAGCGGTTTTAGCCAATTTGCTCGAAAACGGCCCTAACAATTTTTTTGAAATCTTATATATATGCTAGTCTCGTGTAGCTAATAAAATGGCATACCACGTTTTTGGCTAAAAAAGCGGGTAACGGTACTTCATTTAAGAACTTGTTTTCGAAATATGGCCATTTCTCTGTTAATATTCAATGGATTTTGGTCAAAATCGTAACGTGAGCAAAATCTATTGAATACAAAAATATGGCATTTAATTTTATAAAGAATTTAAAAAAATATATTGTTTCATATAATTTTCTTTTTAAATTTCATTCATTTCCAACTAACAGCTCAAAGGTGCAAGTCGTGCACTTCATTAAAGTCAGCAGGTGGACGTCATATGAGTAATTTTCTCCAACTTGCATAGTGTGGCAACCCTGTAAGAGTTTTACGGAGTGACAGACTTATGCACAATTTGGGAATTGCATCTGATTGACGGTTTATGCAAACAAATCAGTGCTTCGTGTTGACACTTACATTAACAGTGTTAGTACTTATAAAAAGATCAATATTCAGATACGTGCCATCACAAACAGAAGACACGCACTTTACAAACCTAAAACAGGTTTTTAAAAGTGCAGTAGCCTTAGCTGCTGCATGTATGGCTTGGCTTCATTTCAGTCACGAAGCTTGAATACCTTACTGTCACCTTTTAGCCAAATCAACTGAGTTTGACAATAATCCAATTTGAACAGTTAATCAAGGAGTATGTCGGACGAAAAAAAAAAAAAAAAACTCTCACCTACTGCCATCACTTAATATTCTGCAGATATTTTTTGCTTTTAGCAAGTTTCTGTTGTTAATAGAAGTAATTAAAATTCACTCTGACAATTACGAAATTAACAAATCAAAAAAGGAGCTCACCCTCTCCACCCCCTGATGGTGGTGTACACAAAAACTTCCAGTATCCTAATTGAGTTGTAATTTGTGTAAACATCAGAATTGACTTAACGCTAATAATGAACGAGCTCTACCCCGAATTGTAGTCGTGAATAAAATTATATGTATATCTCTAAGTGGGTTGAGGAGAGACACAACGACGACGACGACCCTTCTGTTAGCTATATCTGCAGGATACATACACACACACAGAGAATACAAAAGTTAAAAGGAAAACCTGTTCAATTCGGTTTGAAGAGCTCATCAGCAGAGAGGGCGAGGGTTGGGCATCACCTCGTCCTATCTAACTTTGTGTTCATCAATGTTAATAGCTCTTTATGTTTAGTGTATACACTCTGGGAGATCTATCTTCATGCGAATAAGGGATAAACTACCCCTCGATGGTACTTTGAAAAGTGCCAAACCTCAAATATCGTAATTTTCCGGACTACAACCCCCCTGCATGCCGGTCGCCTGGTTGGCTGAGTGCGCATCTGTTTCGAAGAATGCCTACCGTATGCGTTCAGTACAAATATCTATTTAGTCTCCTTTGGATATCAGCAGGAGAAATCAAATATTGTTCTTTGTTTTGAGCACATATTTTTCATTGCTCAGCTTTTATTGTTGTTGTTTTGGTTGGTCGAACCAGTTCGGGTGCACTGGGGTCGATTTACACACAACCGTTGTTCTACTAAGAGTTTAGTATTTTACGCAATTTGAAAATGTTTAGGTTGATAAATGCTTTCATTCCATTTCGTTTGCCGCTGCATCCTTTGTCTGTCTTATACCCCTGGGATAGAGTGTGTTTTAGTCCTTGAATGCATGGAATGGGTGTGGGTAAGGGAGGAAATCGTTGTGGTTGCAAACCAAATTAAATGCTCCATCGTTTTGTTGGTCGAGTTAGTTAGACAGTCGAGGTAACTACTCCCCCATCCATGCTCCTGGGCATAGACATTTCGTGTTGCAAATTTAGGATGCAATTACTTTGTATACGCTTGTTGGCGGTCTGATTGCATTGTAGCCGAAAATCGTAAGGTAAGGGTATTTTGTGTTCCTTCGGGTTGTACTTTGTATTTTCTCAGATTCCATAAAGTATAGTTCATCCTTATGGAGTACATGATACAAGTACTATTCACAGATCTATGTAGTTACTAGTTCTTACTTCGTCTGTTGTTAGCTATTTGCCTTGATTCTCCTCTTTGTTTAGTGCTCTGGGTGTTTGTAACTTTGAAAATAGTATGAATGTTGAAATAAATGATTCCAAAAAGTGTTGTCCTTGTATTCTAATGAATCTTGCTGCACATTTGTGCATATTATGATTGGGAAAGTATTGCATATAACTTTGATTGCTTAAGACTTTCAATCGATTATAAATGACTTAATGGGGAACAAGCGTGCAAGTTCAGACCAGAAACATTTAGCAATTCCATACATATGGAAATCCTGAAGTCTAAAAATGGTGAAGCGCAAATTTCAAAGCTCAGAAATGGAACATACATATGGATTACAAAAAGGCTGATTCCTTTTTTCATAGTGACAAGTTCACAGGTCAATCCACATTGTATTCACCAAAGTTCCCATCAACTCATCTAGAAATAGATACTTGTTTAACCAATCAGCTATTTTCGAAAGCATTTTTAAGGAAACCCTCCAAGTTTGTAGTCGTCACTATCTGACGGCCTAGAATTATGATTCACGGACAATATCATCGGTTAACTTTGTAAATTAAAAGTTTCGCTCATCAGAAGGGCTTCACCATTAAATACCTTGAAGATGCAGTCAGTATATGCTGGCGATAATTTGGGAAATAGGCGTATCTAAAGGAGGAACTACGAGCCCTATCCGAGGCGTCAATGTCAGTCCATAGTGGAATGAAAGGTGTATTCTGAGTTGTAAGAATAAGAATGACCGGAAGAAAGTAAAATTCGGGAGAAAACACACATCTGCAGTCCATTTATACAGCGCCAAGGCCCATTAGCTCAATATTACAGAATTCCTCCACATCTGCGAAGACGTAGCTACTAAGAGTCCTCATGGTAGATGGACAGTGTCGCAGTCGGTACTTCTGCTATAGTTCTTGCGCTGTATACCGAAACGATCTTCCTGAATACCAATTTCTCGTTGCCCAGTTACTATGCCAAGGAGAAATAGATCTTTTCTTGGCCAAGGCCCACCACAGCGCCATCGTAATTCTACGTGTGTCTAAATGAGTCTAGCGTCGATTGGCTCGACCTTATTCGCATGAAGAAGTCATATTAGAGGAGAGAGGACTCGGTTTTGGGGCGTTTCTCAGTAGACTTCATTCGGGATACATAGCCATCCCGACACATACGCAGACGCCACTATCATACCAGCTGAAGTGAATCTGCATGAAGACTTTCTTTAGCCTCTATACAAGCCCTAACATTGCCACTGTGAGTTCTTTATATCCATGACTCCAGGCTCCATATTCAGAGAGGACCGGGTTATGGTGAAGCTTGATTTACACTACCTGCATTGTGCGCCGCATTTTCAACCTCCATAGCGTTGTTTGTTCTTCGCTGCTGCAGATTCAGTCATCTCCCGCTCCAGCGGTTCATTCACAAGAATGATTAACCATTTGGTTCTATCTTTGAATCGGTTTCCCCGATGATCACAAACTTTTCATAAGTCGCGGATATGATTCTTGTACCCACTCCAGTCAGGAACAACGAGCCTTACCTTCAGCGTGTTGGTGATCTATCCTGGGTGCATTGCTCGCAGTGTAGCTGCCTCTCAAAGTTTAAAAACTCCAGTCGGGAACTCCAGTGATAATTGATCCTTCAGTTCTATTAGTGGTATAGCTGTAGATCGCCCCACAGATATCCGAAATTCCTTTATTTGGTCTCTACTAACTTATGACAACACGTTTAGCGACTTAGCGGCAGGGGCCTTTTTCTGGTCTTTTTCAGGTACTTTCCGCTGTGGTGTACTGTCTAGGCGTAGACCTTGTCCGTTGGTATCGGGCGAATAGCCCAAGCCAGGAAGTTCTTGTCCACCTCTGAGAGAGAAGAGTGCTTCTTTGTGACGTGCATTGTTTAACACCTCAGGCCTAACTCCTTCTGTCAATCTTTTGGCAACTTTCGAAAAGATCTTCCTCCTCCTGCTCAATTCTTATGTACCTACGGGCATTAAACTGGTAGAACTCTTGTATTAGAATTTTTGCAATCTACTTCTTCTACATTTGTGCTCCATTAGCCCGCAACCTTTGACACTACCCACTCTAAACCTAGAGGTGGATCGCGTCTATCTCACCTAAGAGACGAGTTAACAATTGTCTTAGCCCTTGCAGTTCAATTCTCAAAGTGATTGTATGTATGCACGTCTAAAAAAAACACAATAAGAATACAAACATTAATCTGTGACTACGTTAACGATTGGCAAAGTATAATATCCCTCCACTAATGGCCCTGTGCTTAACGTATGAAGTATGACCGTAGCTGTCATTTCAAATTATGTACTACTTGGGGCTTCTGACACTTCAAACTCAACCAGAAGCTCAATTTTAAATGTTCTTATAATTTTTATTATTATTTTCCATTAAAAACTTTAAACGACCTTAGATCCTTGGCCCCTTTTTTCACTGAGGCGTCGCGTATCTCTGTCAAGTCCTTAAGGATTAAATAAATGTAATTACTCCAATTATACCATCTGTGACAATTACAGAACACGGAATTTATCTTAGGAAATTTCCCACTTGAGTTTCCACCCCATCAATTCTAGAATTATAATTCCGTTGTGTTTACGTGATTTATAATAGAGATGTGCTCGGTTAGTGTGGTGGTGGTGGTTGATCTCTTTGAGGGTAGAGGACGTAGTGACTATCTCTTAATCTGACTAAAAGACGAGCACAATTCTTTTGTAATACATCTCTAGAGAAGAGAAACCATTCCCAAAGGATTTATTGCAAATGTCAACGGTGTCTAAATGTGGTTTAGATTATGTCGTTTTTTTTTCCATAGAATTAGCTAATAAAAGTGAAAATCAATAAAAAAATAAGGACTGACATTCACCTATGATAGGACGAAAGCTATTAGGATCTTTTTGCAGCCAATTTTAACATTTTCAAATAAATCTCCAAAGAGTAGATAAACCTAACAACTATCGTCCATTGTGAATGAATAAATTTCAACAAAAAGCATAAATCATTTTCGAATAATTCCCGTCTGGTGATTTGATTTCACAATTTCGGGAAGAATAAACCTGATAGCTTTGTGTCATTCATAAGAGAGGGGGTGGGGTGGCTGGCGTTATACACTACATACGAAGCAGTAGTCCATAATGATACCCTTTTCGCTTTCATCTATGCAAAGGATACACCCAAACAAAACCAACAAAAAATGTTGAGAAAAAAAATACAAAACTTGAGTGTATTTTTTCAGGACTAGGTACCCACATAATATGCAACAAAAAAAAAGCAGAGAGGAACCACATGTCAGAAGGAACTCATCCGTTCGGCTGCCTGATTATAACAAATGATGATTGGGTTTCCAGTGTGTGATCTATGATGCACGGTTGTTTAATTTATCTTTTCTTTATTTTTCACAGATGCAGCATATTTGGATTTGGCAAATGTGCTTATGTACGATTTTCTTCGTTTGGAAACTAGGATAGGTTAAGTGGTCATAATACGCGTCAAATCTCGGCTGGGGAATATGTTGCGTCACCACCTCCACGCGGTATGGCTGGATAGCTGCTTAGATAGTTTTGTTGCCTTCTTCTTTTCCCCACCGGCCATGCCTTTATGATCCAGAGTAGAAGGATTACAACCCTCTTCACTGCATCTTTGGTGGTCCGCCTGTTGGATTTTCCAGTTTGACCACAGAAAGTATCGGCAGGCTTCCCGGTCCCGATGAATTCATCTTTGGCACCAATCAAATGCTGGTCATGCAAAGCATCTTCATTTCAGCTCATGACAAGAGCGCCTAGAAAACTTCTCTTGAAGAATTAATGACGGAATCCATGCAAGGTTTGGTTGAGACTTTGGTTGGCTTAAAAACAGAATTTCCGGAACAAAGGGAAATAAAAAAAAAATTGCAAAAAAAACTGGGATGCCAGAAAGCTTCGTCCTCAGAGCTGTAAGCAGCATGCACAAGTCTGGAGAAGATGGAAGTTGGTTGGCTGACTTGAACAACTTCCTCTGTTTGGACTGCAATATCGATATGCTTGATTGGTTTCTGAAACAGTAAGACAATTATCTTCACCCGAAGACTCACATAATGCCTCATTGTTCCAACCGCCCTTAGCTGTCATCCCGATAAGATGGCTTCTTGTGAGATCACAGAACTGCCTTTCAAGCGAAAATCATGGCAGTGACAACAGCCACTTGTGAGTCGCTATACCATCAGAAGGATTTCTTTCCATCAAAAGGATTTCTGCAAGGCTGGCAGCCATAAAAGCAATTACTACTGCAGAAATGGCTGTCCAGAACAGCTTAAATTTCTTGGAATACAAGATAAGCTGTCCCTCTGCCGGAATTATAAACACGAGCGTCTCCCAGGCAATGAGAAAGCTAGATACGACAGAGCTAGAAAGTAAATACGCCAAAGACGTATTTAAGATGGAATCACATGGAAACTAATATCACCACAAAGGAACTAAGTATGTCCGTTCTTTGACAGAGCAATGAGCGATAGAAATCCCTTTCCATCAATACGGAGCATCGTAACCTGCGATACCATTTAAATAAATTACACCGGAAGTAGAACTTTTCAGGGACTGCGGTGGGCGTTCTAGAAGACACTTTCTTTGACACATCCACCATTCCAGAAACAGATTCTATGGTATCTACGGATATGAGGTTGACCTTCATGAAAACATCAGGCTAATTTGTTTACGAAAATGAAGAAAGTAACTAGTTGAAGTAGGTTCACCCTTCAAAAGGTTTCAGTGGACAAGCGACTGCCTTTTGCCCCCTATAGGTAGCACAATAGTTCAGCCCTGACCTGAGCGCGGCAGAAGTCATTTCCTCCTACCAGCTCGGCTGTCTAACCTAGCCTAATGCTAAGGCGTCGGTGTTGTGGAACGAACCTACAACACTGAAGATATTCAGTAGGACACCGAACTCTTCGGCTGACCCGTTTTTAAGACTTGTAATGGTATTGCATTAGGTCATTGCAGGAAAAGTTCCTTACTCAAGTTTCAACCATACCATACATTCTTACAGAAACAAAATGAATTAGTAAGTGTATTTCAACACAAACACAAAAAAAAAACACTGTGAATTATAAACGAGACCAAAAGTAACATTGCATTCTTCTGGATAATTTGGACTTCACGCACGGAGAATACTTAATACCACATGAGTTGCAAATACCACAACGTTACCTCCGTCTTATCTCTTTATCTCCAGGCTATTCAAATCCTATCGGGATGACAGCCTCTTAGTTGATATTACAAAATGCAAAACCGAACATTTTCATCAAAGCAACACAGCAATGTATATTAGATATAAGTGAAACTAAAAATATTTGGTTCTTAAAAGTGCTACATTCAGTCAACCCTGTGACTAATCCAGAAGTTCCTACTTTCGAAATAATTTTTTGTTCACTCCATTTCAGGATCTTTGTGTATATGCAGATGTCTATACAGTGATTTTGCCCAGAAGTACTCTGACGAGTTTAACTACGGACTCTTGCCTTGGGTTTTTATTTTTTTGTTGGTTCCTTACTCATACCACGCCATATCGAATGGGTCAAAAAAGCACCCATCATTTTTTCCTGCAAAACTCCTTCTCTTACTTCACAGCAGTAGTAGATCCTCTGGTCCTGTTCTCGTTAACTCCCAAAACCAGAAGATACGATGCGGAACTTGTCAAAAATCCAACCTGAGCAACGTACCGTGACAAAAGTGCACAAAGTGAAAAAAAACTGCACCATACACGTCAATAATAATTCATCATCATATGCAGAATTCGCTGATTTTTTGGTCCACCCGCTCGTCCTTATTGCTGTCGTCAGTGTTCGTTTGTGATGAATACTCGAACTAATGGTTGGCACAAAAAAAAAATAAATCTGAAAGATGAACCAACGTGTACCTAGTATGGGTATGTGGAGGATTCCATCTGCCACCGCATTACAAACTAGGATTTGTTTTTTGTTGCATCAATTGCATAGGGCAAGTATTGTTGTCGGAAAAAAAATTCAAACTTTCGCGGTATAAATCAATTAGATCTATTCTCATCAACCAGGTCATACATTTCAATATGCACATCCTTTAGACTTGTTAAAGTATGAACTTAACAATCCAAAGGACGACCAGAGGGATTGGAAGACTTCAGCCATTTGGTTTCCGGGGAATAGTAAAATAATGCAATGGCTTAGGAGTAAGATAAAAGCCGAGAGGTGGAAACGCGGAAGTATCTAAGGTTGTAGTTAGTTAGTCGAGAAGACAAACGACGCCTATGAACGCTGTCATAAAGACACTCTCCAGTTAAGAACATTCTAAGCATATGCAAGCTATAAGAGCCATATCAAAGCAAAAAGTATGAAAGGCCTATATCGGGAGTTTAAGGTACATTTCGCCTTCAGGAGCTGCGACACAATAACTCTCTTCAAAATCAACTCTAGCTCTATTTAAAGACGTTAGATTCTCCCCAAATGGCGACAGTTTTGTGAATCCTTTTTGCATGCAGCCTGACGGGATCCTGTAAATGATCAGTTGGATTTCTGGATATATCCCGCAACGTGGACTCGTAGAAAGTTTGCCAGACACGATTTGGGTATGATCTCTAGTTTAGCACCTCCTCAAACTTCACCTGACCCGTTGATCGTGCTCCAGAGGTTGTTCCAACAATCAACAACCTACAGCCTTCAGGATCTTCTCCTCAATCACTTATCGGCTATGATCTTCCCATCGATAATGGATAGATCCAAGAGAGAGTTGAAACTAAATGAGGGCTTCAACTCTTTTCGGGTCTCTTCTTCAGAGTTTAACCACTTAACTGTCTGCCTGCTGGAAGAAGTTCTTTGAAGACGTCTTTATTGGGCGGATAGCGTTTGCCTTAATTAGCTTAAAGCTTCTGCTCTATGTCTTTGGATTGCTTAAAATGCCACTGGCTGGTGTAGACAACATTTGCTTGGCTCCTATTCATTTGTGTAGGTCTGACATTTGGCCTTAGTTTTAGGCTGTTGCTGACCCCTAATAGTTTTTTTTTATTTGCAAATCTGGCTGCAAACTTGCACTCGTTCTTCGTTAGTATTTTTAGTTAGCAACTATCGATTTTCTCGCTAGACTTCGCTACAATTCACACACTCGATCATTTTCTTTAAAGCTACATCTAGTCCTTAGTCTACGATAAAACCTTGACCAGCCATTGAAGACGATATTGCCGGAATAAAAGCGTATATATTGGACTAGATACTCCATAAAAACTCATTCACTAGCAGCGCATATGTGCAAGTACGCACGACCCAGTCTGAAGCTTTAGGATACTTGTCTGTCTATGCTAAGTCTAAGAGCGTTTTTATGAACACGTTTCTCGTCCTTGCACAATCAAACCACCGCGCCGACACACCCTGGGAATGTGTGTGGCTTGGTTAGGTTATTAAAAGGAAATTCAATAACGGTAAAGGCACGGGAATATAGCATTTCTAAATCTGATTAATGGGGCTCAGTTATGTAAGTTAGATTAGTAAAACGTACTATGTACATACCAGAGATGAGGATGTTTTGAGTGCGTTAGTCCTTTTTATGTTTTTTTGCATTTTTTTTTTTTATTATTTTACAACTGATGGTCATTCGAATAGATAGTATAGCTCTAGAGAAAGATATCGTTCTATTTGAAAGGATGTTTTGGTTTAATTTATGAGTTACATACAGATGATTGGATTAGATTTCGCCACAAATCATTTGGTAGAGACTCGTGGCTTTTCTTTTGCATTTGTTTGAAGTAATCAGCGGTAAATGGATACTTTCTACAAAAGTCCTGAATAGGATGAACAAATTAAATTTTAATCAAAGCCAATGAAGTTTGTATTTTAATAGGGAAAAGGTTTTTGCGATAGGAGACTGGAAAATGAATTAAACCACCCGAAAAGGATTTAAATCTTTACTTAGTTAAGGCTTTTCACTTTTAAGTTAAATAGCTTTCAGTCTTTCTTGTTTCGAGTCCTTTCTGTCACCCATTTCTATCAGACAAAAAATTGACCGATGAACCAAGTAAAAGTTCTTGTATGGTAGTACTATGGTTGCACTGATCCTGGTATCTTTCTGATGACTTTTTCCAGTTGCCTTAGGTGTATTATATGGGGCCCAAGTGTGAAGACTAGCCATGGACGTCTTCATACAAAAAAGTTGGTGGAAAAACGTTTGCAAGCCCCGAAGGCTTAGTAGCACCCATCGTTCGACGGTGTTCTCCAGGGCTATTTACTAGGACCGCTAATGTCGAATCTAATGAATGATGACGTAGTGAGACTCCGATTCCTGATTTGTTTCTAAATAATTGGCTTCACAGATGAAATTGTACCCGGTATATTGTAAAAAGTCGATGTTGATGACAGAGGTGACGGTTAGTGCAATTGGTTGCTCGGTTGCAAGCCAGATTTCGTTGTCTTTTTGCTTTGCAAATGTGCTATTTGGAGTGGTTTTATTTGCTTTGAATGTGGTTTGTTTGTTTGCTATTGTTTCCTGTGACTGTGAAAGTTTGACTGTTGCGTATGATAGTGGGGATAATGTATATGCTTTGCCTCTGCCATTGAACATTTTGTAATTGATTTTATCTTTAGTATTTCTTTTGCTTTTATAAAGCTTTTGCAGGATCTAGAGTAGGCGTGATGGTCTTCAGAGCAGTTTGCACAAGAGTTGCGAGTGCAGGTTTGTGGGTCTAGTGGTGAGAGATTGCACTTATCAAATGATTGCAAATGCAGTGTGACCTAGTAACGGGCAAGTTCTGTTCACCGAACTTGGGGGACGGAATAGATCGAATATAAATAGGATGAGACCAGTTGGTGTTAGCTTGCCGTCAATGTTTTTCTTAAATTAAAACACATCTGTTACACTTTACGTTTTCATTTCCTTCAGAAAAAATAAATCACCATTCATTTTGAACTTATGACTGCAGCAATCAATTTTAGCATTCAGAATGGTGAAGTCTGCAATGGTGCTTTGCATTCTTTGAAGTCACTTGAAGTGACTAGCATTCATTGATTACATTCAGTTCCTTGAAGTCAGTTGAAGTCAGTGACTACATTCACTTAGTCCTTTGAAGTCAGTTGCAGTCTTTTAAGTCGGTCAAAGAACACATCGAAAACACGCTTGACGCCGAACAAGCAGTTTTCCTCTATGGATTCTCCAGAGTCAACACCCTGCGGATCATCATCGAGCAGTGTGTTAAGTATCGATCACCACTTCACCTGCTGTTCATCGATTTTGATAAGGCATTTGATTGTGTGAATCGGGGATTTATTTGGCGTCCCTTGCGCAGGAGGGGCGTTACTGATAAATTAGTAGCAAATACCAAGGCTACTAGGACTCAACTCATCAACTGTATATGCAATGCTGGAGAAACGGCTGAGAAAGTAGAGATAGCGAAACCAAACTGTATAGAGCCAGCCGAATAGGCTAAGCAAAATCTGCATTTGGGATGCTATCCACAGTTGGGAGAAGTAAGGCAAATAGCTTTTACCCCAAGCTACGAATGTTCCGTTCCATCGTTGAATCTGTGTTGCTCATTTAATATGGTACCTAGAGGGTGACTGCCACTATCACGAGGAACCAGCAAACGCTCGTCAATAGGAGCCTACTGTATCTCTAGCGAACAGCATTTTCAGAGAACAGTGGTTCGGTCATACTCTCTAAAGGGGCCACAAGTCCAATGGAACCTTTTTACTTATGATGGCAGGATACGAGGCGGTCCTCGGGTTAGGTGCGGCAATGGGATGGTTTCAAAGATTTTTCGTTTCCGGGCAGAAACGTTATCTATCCGCTCTACCCAAGTCGTTGTATATGAACTCTTCTGGTTAAGTCGTTGTCATTGTAAAGGCTATACAGTTCGCGTTTTTAATTATCTTCCACTCGACGTCCATGCAGATGCGATCAAATGTAACCAAATGTAATTTGTTCAAAATTCATTCCTGTGCATCATACTTTAGAGCTAGTATGACAAGTGTCTTATACAGGGTTAGATAGGAAGGTAGAAGTGGTAGAGGTCCAATAAGCACAACAGTATAAGAACGTCGTTAGTTGATTTCTATTCATACGAGTTCAAGAGTTCTCCTCACCTGAGTTGGAGTGAGTGCTCTATCTTTCTTGTAATGGGTTCTTTTACATAAAGGTTTCCCTGAAGATTCGGACTTCTTATCTTATCAAACTTTGTTACTCCTAATGTCATGCTAAGCATCTTCATCTCTTACTTACTTAAAGGGCTCAGGACATTTGTAGAACCTCTGCCTGAGACATGATTGCCGATACCGATAGACAGATACTCTGTCTTGTTTGGTTAGGTCCGGTACCCATAACTCTTCAACTCTTCTCTTCTCTTCTTTATCTTCACTTCACCTTTTCTTCAGGTAAACTAGGGCTGCAATAAATGGCAAAGGACTGAGGACGCTTCCCTGGTGAATACCGACTTTGATTGCGAATTCCTCTGTAACTTTTGTGGGGCATCTTACTCTTGTCTATACACACTTATACATGTCTATGATCATGATAATACTTCTACTTCATATCCCAAAATTTGTGTCACCAAACAAAGCCCAAGATACAAATTCGAATTGATTAGGCGTTCGTCAAAACCCCCAAAATAATTATTAATTAAATTATTATGAGTCCCAACGTCCACTGTCCCAAAAAATTTAATCTACAAAAACTTTTTTAAAACATTTCATTCGAAAATGATATGTGTATGCATCTGCTAAATAGACGAATTAAATTACCTCGCAACAAAGGACTACTAACTATAGATTCTCGCCGCATACCACAACAAGATAGCACCAACAACAACAACGGGGCGCGGACAAAAAAAAACCACCACTAGCGAGGAGTAAATTAAATTGATTGATTACCCTAAAAGCATTTCAATATAAATGAATTCGCTGATGACTATTTCAACTTTGACAGATTGGGATTTCCAAAAGAGAATGACAACAACAACAACAAGAACGAATTGAAAATGGAATAAAAACGCATCAATAAAATAAAAGGAGCGATTTTTATCCTTTCATCCTCCTGCCCCTGTTGTTCTGACACTTTGGCAAGGGTTTTCTTCCATTGTACAGCCTTATGTCAAATGTTTTTCGTTTTGATGAATGTTTCCACGGCTCATTGACATTAATGTAACAATAATGTCAAAAGCTTCAGCAACGGGTGTTTCTTTTGGTGAGGTCGAACAAGGATAAGCAAGAGCTCTCGATAAAATTGTGTAAACTGTCTGTTAAGGCGTAGTTACGTCAAATGGATATTAATGAGTTCATCAATTTGCATTGAATTCTTGTCGTAAATTGATTGAGTGAGATAAGAATCTATTTTTTTTCTTTTCTGATTTACTAATTTAGGCAATCGAAGGATGGTGAATCCCACAGACCAGTACGGATGCAGTAAAGTGGGAGGGTTATGATGCCGCCAGTCCAAAACCCACTCCAAACAGTGACTTTCTCTGGATGCATTACAATTTGGTGGATCTTGTATGCATTGTTGTCCTCCGCAATTTGACAATTTTACAGAAATGGACCTCGTCGCTACCACCTTCCAATTTCCACTCAGTAAACAAACGGCTTTGTCTTTGGTCATTATCTTTGAGCTCCTGGGTCAGTGAAATTTTGTTCATGTGAATTGACTGCCTAGGTTCCTCTTGCGCACTCCAATGGACAGCGGTACTCTCTATTACTGTCCTTACAGGATATTTTTCTTAAGAGAAATCTCCATCTGTAAGCCTTTTGGACCATGCTGCAGAACATTACTCACATCTTTTGCTTGTCATGCCTTTGCTCTAATCACGGTACAGATTTTATTTCCTGATACTGTTACTCTGAACTCTTCAGAAGATGTACAATGTTGATGTTCATATACAACAAAAGTCAGCGCTTTCCGTCAAATTAGCTATTATTATAATGAAATTAATGGCCATCAATACATGGAGTAAGTAATCTGTTTGCTCTCTAATTGGAAAGTTCTCACATTTCGTCGCTGCCCATTACCTGAAGCTAGTACCTAATTATTTGCACATACGCCGGCAGTCGCTACGCTGTCCTGTCCTCTAGTCGTAATATATTATTAGCTTTTGTTAGGATTCTTTAATGTCAAAAATAAACACATCACTTTCCTATAAAGTACCCAAAAAACAAACGTGGCCTTTTTTCCATTCACTGCCCCGGAAAGTGCCATCGTCCATGCATGAGAGAATGAAATGCATCCTATTGTTCTGTCATAATTTAATGAAGAGAAAAGTAAATAAAATGTTCACTGTATCAATTGCACGTCAATTATCGGATTAATAGGTAGATTTGGGTCCTGATGAATGTAAACAAAAATTTGTGGATGGTTGCCACCACCACCACCACCAACCGTTCGCCTCCAAGTCACGTGCGGTGTATGGTCCATGTAATCATCGTGTCCTTATTGTTTGCGTTAGTAATTACATATTTCACGGTGGTTGCTCTGGCTTGTGTGCGCGTGCACCCGTCCGCCTCTGGGAAACCCCTTTTTTTTCTAGGGGAATAATGTTGCAATGTTCTGTTGCAGTTTGACTAATAGGCAATCCAAATTGAAACGGGGTCGAGGAGCGGTATACTAATTGAAACCACGTTCTTGAGTAAATGTGGAAAAGTATCTGAAGAGCCTCTTCAAGTTTAATGGGTGATAATAATATCGCAGCGTTGAAATGACACGTGCCGATTGTAGGACGGTTTCATGTCCTTTTTGTTTTCCTCCTTGGAGTGCCTCAAATATGTTGACAACAAAGGATTTCGTTACAAAATATGTTTTTCTATGGTTTATTATTGAAATCCGTTTGAGTGCTGCACTTGTGGAAAGTGAAGGGCGCTTTTAGGCTGTTTTATAATTATGTACTTCATCGTGGACCAATGGACTTAAGGGGTTCGGATTATGTATTGATTCCTTGTGAGTTAACACTGTGGGAATTTTACTTGGACTTTTTCAAGTCTCAGTATCTGAGACAAGTGTTCCTTTTGAATCGAGCATAACTCTTTTCTACACTCATTGCGCTTTCATAACAGAAAGGAGCAGAAAGAAAAAAAAAACAAGGAATCCCTTAGGTCTTCTACCAATCCAGAACCAATCTGCAGCCAATCTACTGCATCGCTTTTCGCTACAATTCCGTGTTGCCTTTGTTTTCTTTCGTCCCTGCAATCATTTGCAGCTTTACTCTGCTCTCTTATCGGGAATTGCTGTAACGATTCTTTGCAATTTGAAGTCAATTGCACCTCGAAGGATCTAGGAGTGGTGCGGGAGGATGTTACCTAAAACGACATCGGCTTCGACGACGAAAAAAAAAAACTGTATGCGGATGATTTGTGGCGCAATTGTATGTTGGGGAACGTTTACCAGGATAGCTCCATTGTTCTTTATCCAATACTGGGTAATGCATCTTGTTCCACATGATTGCAACACATTTTGAAGTGGTCCCATGGCAGTCGCCATCACAACTACCACTATGAGGACAGAAAAGATCTATCAAAGGAAAATCACATGAAAATATGTTGGTTGAGGATATTTAATCTCGCTCATTAGAATATTTGTTTGACAACTCAAGATGAAGGTTATCTTTAAACAGAACCTCCACGACATGATACCAGAAATGAGTAGGTTGTCTAAGCATGTCTCCGAGTCATTGGCCAACTTCGCCAATTTTTCGTTGCAGCTAAATTCAGAGCCCGCGTTTCCAATGAGAAGAAGCTGAGAGCCACTCAGAATAAACAAGTTCACGTTATACGAATAGTACACCAGTAAAAGCCTGACCATACACAGAACCTACGATCGCTAACAACTAGTACACCTAAACCACTCTCGACTACCAGTAACCACCTAAAAACAACTCTTGGAAGGATTTACCAACTTGTTTGTAGAATTTTTGTCTCAGCTTCGTTTGTTCTACTACAACCTAAGGACGGAACTTTGCAATTGGATTGCACAAATGCTCCAGTCTAGGATAATCTTCTCGACACGAGGAAACACAACCATCCAGTGAAGAGTCTGCAGAGGAACCCTCCAAGGCGGAGTTCTTTCTCCGCTGATATGGCTACTTGTATTGATTGAGGCCCTAGTAATATTGAAGGAAAACGGCTTTAACGTGACGGCCTATGCCGATGATGTGGTTATCCTGGTCTCGGAGAAGTTTCTCCCAGTTCTTAGTGAAAGACTCAATTTCGCACTACAGCTGTGGATAAAGAGCAGAGGATTGGGAGTGAGCCCGTTAAAGGCGGAGATTGTTCTATTCACTAAGAAGATTTAGCAAGAAGAGATCATCAATTCTGGTTAAACTCAGTCGTCATAACGCACGGGTCGTTTCTGGCGTAATTACCGGCCATTGTGTCATTGACCTTCACGCAGAGAAATGCGGTGTGCTGCATAATGACCATTGTAGAAGCTGCAGAGACGAAGAAGAAATCGAATCTATTCGTCACTGGCTGTGTTACTGTCCCGCTCTATCTGTTAGAAGAAAGAGAACTCTTGGCAGTCATTTCCTCTCGGAGCTGGAGGACTTACCCAATGTTGAGCTGGTGGACCTCCTGAGATTTATATTACTATCTGGGTGGTTCTAACAGCTGACCTTCTTACAGCGTTCCCAGGGTTAAATGATTGGACACAATGGACCCGAATTGTGGGTCTTAGTGAGCAGTGACCTTCTGGTCACAAGGCACCTATCTACCTACCCTCACCTAAGGACGAAACAACACAAATATGATCGATCCGAGCTGTTTGAAGCCTTTCACAACAACCTTCACGTCCTTAATATGTCCTGTATTCCCTTGTGGGACCTAAATAGTCTATTGCGCCTACTTGCCATCTTGTCCGTTTTCTAGCAATATGCTTCAGTTCTCTCCATGTTCTACTCGGACCGCCGGATATTTTGCACATCTAGTTTTGCACACCTTTCTTAGGAAGCTGCCTATTCCATGCTTCCCGATAACACGCTTGAGCCCTTCGTTTTCTCCATTGGCATGCAAATCTCCATTTGGTGTCGTGTCAATGACTGCGTCTTATTGATTATAGAAGGTCTCCCTCACGTCCTCATGCCTTCGAGGTCTACGTTGAAGCGTAATAATCATATAGGCATTTGGATGCTTTAGTAGTAAGCCCACAACGTAATCTTGTCGGCTTCCCGCTGGTCTTCCGGAATACAGCAGTAGTTATAGTGTTACGCGTTGAGGGCTGGGACTACTTCGAGGAGGTAAAGCGAGCACTACACGACGAACTTCATTGTTGTGTTATTGGCCCAATCCATGTTTTGAGCGGTCAGAAGCAGCGTTACCTTTCGGTTCCTTTAGGGGCTAATTTTTGACTTTTTTTTTGCTAATTTGAAGAGAATTGACACATTCATTGAAAAGCAATTTCGCTTTCTAATTTAACCGATTTGTGTGTATGTATTGTGAAATCGTAAGTAATGCACATGTGCCCGCCCCTTGAACAGATGCATACATTCACGTAGTAAGTGCTTTTCGTTTGACGTACTTCACTCAATCATATCGGTGTTTATCATCTGTGGGAAGCTTTCCCTTTGTTTACATTCTTTGTTGGCTTGTGCAGTGTGGTGGTTGTAATTTGTGATAGAGAAAAAGGTAAGAACAAAATTAATAATTTATACATCTTTCTATTTTGTTATTAATATAATAAAAAATAAATTTCTAGGTTTTTAACACCCAGTGGCAAAAAAACATCACCACAACCACACTGCTCCAAAAATTTGATTGATGATAGCTCTGACACAGACTCAGGTTCTGATAAGGATTTCAAATCTGACACTAATGAAGGCAACAAGAGAAGAATGGAAAATAGACTATAAGTGGCTAAAAAAAAGACCACGAAAGCTGTCGTCCTTTTTGTATTGCTTGTAAGCAAATACTTGGGAATCAAAAAGATCATTTAGAGAGACATTCTCAAACAAAGAAGCACAAAGACAAAATAGCTTCAGAATTCAGCAAAATGCTAATAAAAAAAAGCAGCGGCAGCAATTTGTAAGGCTCTTTTATCCACTTTAGAAGGCAATGAGATCCCGCTAAAAAATTTCATCGGATTTGCTTTCGATAACGCCTCAGTAATGATGGGACAAAAAAGTGATTTTCTATTTGGGCTGTACTAGTCATTCCATTGCTTTGATAAATAGTGCTGCTGCTAAATCCATCCCTGGTGATGTTGAGGAAATATAGTTCGAAACGAATGCAAGATTTTAAGGAACTTCAAAATATGTTCAACGTTCCGGAATATAAAATTCTCCAAATTAGCCGTATTTATTGGCTTTCATTTGAAACGGTGACGAAGAGAATTATAGAGCAATGGGTTGCGCTTCAACACTTTTTTAGGAGCAAAAGTTGAAGAAGAATTTCCTCAAAAAGGAATATATAACAAATTTCGAAGTAGAACTTTTGGATTACAATTCCCGGAATTAAAAATATCTGTGATATATATATGTAGGACATGAGGCTGAAACATGTATAATAAAACAGAACCTAACTGAAGCTGAAATTTTTAATATAAAAAGCAATATTCTGCAATGTTATAAAATTGTTTGTGATCAGTGTTGCCACAATGATACCAAAGTATCAAAAGTGATACTTTTTAATCTTAATTTCGACGTGATACTTCGATTTCTGTAAAATGCTTATTGTGATACTTTTTAATTCACTGAACTGTGAGTTATTTTTCGGTCATTTTTTTATAGTTTACTTAAATATTCTTGTAGTCGACTTGGCGCCTATTTGGATGAATATATTTTTTGTAAAAGACTTGACAATATTCATGTTATTTTAGGTATTATAGCTTGTCTTCATTTTTTTAATATTAACAAAATAATGGTAATGGCAGTTTTACTCATAATTCCTACTATGATACCTTTTGATACGTTCCTTCTGTCTGCGGAGATACATTTTTCCAAGCTCTTGCGACAACACTGTTTGTGATCAAATTAAATTAAGGATAAAAAGTTATGTTGGTTACAATACTTTGATCCAAAAGTTATAAGCCTGCCTGCAAAAGGATTGTAATTATTCGAAGTTAGTTTCGCCTGAATTTAATATTTTAATATCAAAGCCCGAAGCAGTAATTGAAATTACTTGAAATTAAAGCAAAGGATAAAAGTTTGCTTTATATTTTTCAATTAGATGATGTCGAAGAATTTTGATTTAAGATCGGTAATTTCAAATGAATATTTATTTAAAAATCTATATGACTTTGTGGTTCAAATTTTGACATTGCCCCACAGCAGCGCTAGTGCTGAAAGAATATTTTCTAAACTAGCGCTTTAAAAAAAATAGACAAACTAATCGATTAAAAATAAAAACCTGCCAATCCATGTTATCAGCTGTAAATATTTTTGATTCCAAAAAATTAAATATGTATATACTTTATTTGTCTTGTTGCTTTTTTTACCTTGTTTGTTTTTTTTTTTCATTGTGCTAACTACTTTTTTAAGAAAATAAACTGAATTATATGTTTCCTATTCTTTGTTTTATTTTTTTGTTACTTTATAAGCTTAAGCTTATTATTATTTATTAACGAAGTTAACGGGTTCAATCCCAAAGACATAAAAATATATATAATACTTTATTAATTTTGTTCCTTATTAACTTTGTTTCATTGCGTTAAGAAAATGGATTTAATTTTTTGCTAATATTTATTTATTTTTTATTACTTTATAAGCTTATTTTTGTTATTAAATAATTCCTTGCATGACAACAAGAAAAATTACTTGGTTTACTACATTTTTTTCTTCAATTTTGGTTGGGGCCCTTTTCACGACCGTTTCAGAAATTTCAAATTTAACACTGGTCAGAAATTTCCCGACCAGTCATAACGCAGATTTGAGTAGGACAGAATCCCAGAAAATAAATAATTAAAAAAAAAAAAGCCGAATACACTATCAGGTCAAAAGTTCCAAAGGCCTCCTTAATCAGACGTAAGTTGCACTGTTTTGTTTTGTTGCCAGATACATAAAGCATTGTTGGTTGATTGTAATAAAATGTTGTGCTTTAACTTAGCTTAGTTCCAGTCTCCTGCTCATGATTTATTTGCTGGAGTATATGAAGATGAATATTGGTCTTAACAGCTCTTAGCTGAATAACGAGTCTTAAAAATGGAACATTGTCTTGCCATCACGTCACTACGCGCTCACCTCACCTTCTTGGTCTTGGTCAACTCAGGGATTTGTCTGTCCCTGAGTCCCTCGAATACTCCATGGGACGAGTCCACTTTCACACTAGCTGAGTTTCAAGAGCTCTCAAAGGACTAAACGTAAACAAATCCGCTGGTTCCGAAGGTGTCCCTCTATAATTCTAAAGAGCCTCTCGATTGGCTCTTTATTTCAGCTACCGGCTAATCAACTCTTACGTCGAATAGGTAGGCCACTGAATCCTAATAGATTGACCACATAAACAACTTACAGATCATATTCCAGCAAAATGTCGAGCACAGGTCTGAGCTACATCTCATGTTTATTGATTTCGAGATTTCGGCTTTCGAGAAAAACTCAAAGCACACAACTGTGAGCTTTCGGAGGAATTTGAAGTCAAAAGTGTAATACGTCAAGAGAGCATACTGTCATTATATTTGTTGTTGGTGATTACGAGGAATATTGACGAAAGGTAACTATGGAATTGGAATTCGTTGGACGATGTTTGTCTAATGTTCATTTGATAGCTCACAATCTAGAGGCTGAGGCAAACAAAGTGGGGCTAAAATAAAAGCAGCCAGCACGATGACTTCAGCACTCCTAAAACCGGCGCTCAACTGAAAATCTCCGGCCAGGAAGTCGGGAATGTTCACAAGTTTCTATACCTACGAAATCTAATTTCGGCTTACCACTGTCCGACAGAATTCACATATAAAACTCCAAGTATGAACACAAAAGAAGCTTACAAATCTAATTTCCGTGGAAAAAGTGATCCTAGTTCCAACCAAGGATCAAGTTTTTAAAAGGAAATTTGTTTGTATCACGCTGACTGGCTTAAGCCAGATTTCCGTGAAATCCTTGCAGATAATTAAGCAAACTGCATAGTGCACTTTCTTTTCGCACAGTCACAGGACATAAACAGAAAAGAACTGTTATTTTTATTTTGAAATTACTACCAAAGCCTCATAACGAAGTGCGGATCATATAAACAAAAAAAAAAAAAAAAACACATCCAGGACAACAGCGGTTTCCATTTTACTTTTAGCGAACTCTTGCTACAAAAGCTATGTCGTCGTTCGAGATTTTAGCCCTTTTCACGAGAAATGTGTTCAACATAACACAAAACCGGCGAAATGCTCAAAGTGATATCCACCATTAAAAACGAGTAAAACGCTACAGTATACCTAGCGTTAAAACCGCACTATTCACTCATTCATGGATGCATTCCGCATTATTATCCAGCTATGTCCCGCTTGGATAGAGTCGCATAATGAAGAATGTCCTATACATGTATGTGCCATCTTGCTGCTGTTTTTATGTTGCACATACTTACATACATTATTTTGTCCTTAAAAGACTTTGCCATTTGCAGCCGCTCTTGATGCAAATTCTTAGTCCTAATGGGTCGTGCAGATGAATGCGTCTTTCGTCACAACAATAACATGCAGCAAAACAAAAAAAATAAAAAAAATAATAATAAAAAATAAAAAGAAAAAGGATAAAGGAAAACCTCTTCATTCGCGTTGGTCGCAGTGGTTTTTCACTTACTTTACCTCTAAGAATTAGAGTTTCCAGCGCAGCGGAACAACAATCGTTTTACATCGCATTTACCAAATGGATAAGGACGTTGCTCGCTGCTTGCTGCTTGCTGCTTGCTGCTCTTGCTCCTGCTCTGGGTGATGATGATAATGACGATGATGATGTCGTCGGTAAGGGGTGATGTAGCTTGCGAAGACAATTTAAGAACCTGGAAGGATTCCCTTACAAATGGATTCATTTCAATCACTTAAGACTCTCGACCATTGTGCAAAATTGTTGTTTTCTGCGAATGCAAACGACGAAAAGGACCTGCTATACAAGTGTGACATGGCGATGCAATTTACAGAAATAGCTACAACATGGGACCGTTGAGATTATGATGGGGAAAATATTGCTCGCAATTTGTGGATTCCACTCGAGTACACATGCTTTAAGGCCTTTGGATTTATCTGTGGTAAGCCAAGAGGCACGAAGGTTGTTGGTAAATGCCATGGAGGAAATATGAATTTTGAAGTGGTGATCCCTGCGGGTGAGGTACTTAGCTTAATATGATGAAAATTGCTCTAAGAAGCTGTCGGGCTTAGTTATCCATTTGGGACCAGGGGGGTCATAGGCTCTTATTTGAAATGAGATATTTTGTGCGAAATTTTTATGGAAAAAAATAGGTGAATTCCAAGTCATTTTATATTATTTATAGATTTTGGGTGGACCTAGTTTGTATACGATATAGGTTTTAATTGAAAGCAGTATCATCACGGCTTCAGAAGTCAAAGTAAATAACTCAAATGTGGGCTAGGGCCAATGTAAAATGTGAATACATTTGACAACTCGTAATCATTCGTCATCTATCCATAAGTACTCGTATAAAACTCACGAGTACTCAATACTCACGAGTACTCAATACTCACGAGTACTCAATACTCACGAGTATATAAATGATGCGAAAGCAGTTCGTACTGTCCCCTTCTACCAGCAGAATTGTTGTATACAAAAAAACAATCCCGCAATAACTGATGTATTAGACATCCTACTCTATCAAATAAAAGTCTGCAGAAACAGTTTCACTCTTTGCTTTCCTATTTCAAAATGAATGCTTCGATTGTACCTATAGTACTGGTGTAGAGGGGGTGAGATAATCCTTTAAATTGCTAGTGGATAAGGAGTATTCGAAGCTATGGTGTCTCCTTTAACAAATACTTGATTGGGTATTTTGCAAGGAACGAGTACTAATAATTACATGAAAATACCGAGTGAGTACTTGGATTCCACTTCTATCAAAGAGCCAAAAGAATAAATAATAATCACAACAAACGATCGGGAACAATTAGATCTCGAAAAAAAAACACAAAAGACTAATAACTAAATGACATTAGAACAAAATGATCAGTTTAAAAGTGATATTGAACAAATTTTCAGATTCAATAAAAATGGCGTAGAAAATAAATCGATTCAACTTTTCTCTTTCGTCTCCTTTTGGCAGAGTAGGATCACTCACTGAAGCCCAGTGTCAGCCTGTGGGGTTTGCCGGTTTGAGCTTCCGAAATACCGGCAGACTTCCCAGCATCGGATCACTCTGTCACTGAGGCCAATCAAATGCTAGTATTTTTACATTTGCTTGATCCTGTGGGCTTTATGTCTGACGCAATTGTGCAGACATGTTTATAGAGATTGACCTTTTGACGGAGGTCCAGAATTGTCAATAATTGTTAGGAGGTATACTTTCAAGGTGATCTCTCAAGTCCAAAGGAATTAAAACAGTGCCATACGGACACGACGTAGTAGATAATTATTACCAGTGGCAAACATCTTCCAACAATCAGCAAAATACACTGAACGAACTAGCATTTTGGGGCCTGAAAAGAGGAAATTAGAAAAATTCTCCCAATCTCTGTCCAGAAGTCTAGGAACTATCCGTATCCAACCTGAAAAAGGAATGCAGAGGACAAGGTATGGACAAGGATCTTGACTTCAAAGATATACTCGTAGATACATAGATTTTACATAATAATACAATTTTGTTTACTACAGCGAAGTACGGTACACTTACTAGTGCACCGGACTTCCAATTCTATAGTAAGGGTGCAAAAATGGACATTAAATCCGGCGCTAGGGTTTTCTATGACTACCGACTAAATTAGCTTTACAGCCGAAGTCTTCACCATAGAAAAAGCAGCTCAAACCATACACCCAAGGAACTAAGCCCATCAAGGGTTACTGTCTTCTTGGAGAGTCAAGCCGCGCTCAAGGCAATGGACAGCGTGCTTATCAGATCAAAAGGAGTATCCGCACTAAAGATGAAAATAGACCGAAAAGCATCGAAGAAGAAGAAGCATCGAAAGTTAGACAATAAAAGGACTAAAACCCTTTTTGTCGTTGAACAAAAAAGAAACTAGTTATTAGAATCAAAATTCGCACGGCAAGTGGGAAAAAATGCTGGGGAAAACTGAGGCACAAATTCGAAATTCCCTTCAAAATGGCTTCTTACTCTTGTAGGTACATATGTATCTGAAATTCTATTCTATTCAGTAAATATCATGTATAAACTGAAATACAAACAGTACCATGTATGCAACGGTCAAAGCCAAACACAAAGAGCCTAAGAAGAACAGAGCCTTACAACATAACGAAGAAGACCTGACGTCAAAACGAAGGAATGCTTTGTTTTGGGGGGCGGTGGCTTAGAACGTAAACATGCTAGAGCATGGAATCGGGCATAACTTCTTAGTACGGGCTGTGAGTATCCATAAAGAGTCCATTGCCTCCAGCGCATCAAAAAAAAAAAAAAAACACTCAAAACCAAAATATTTTGAAATTATTTCGTGAAAATTTCGCCAATTGTACGGCCTGCTATTGGTGTTCTACTTACCCCTTTTCTGACACATCCAACATACCAAAGCAACACCATTTGCCATATGTAAATATCCAGATAAATTTTGTAGCAAAACTCAATGTTTCCATTCACTAGATACCGCACAGTGTACTTAAAATCCACTCCATAGCCCAAAATGAAGATGTTATATCTGGCTGCCATCAAAAGCAATTCCACGTCATAATTTTTCAAATTACCATTTACCCGCGAACACGAACGCTTAATTAGAAAGCCATAAATTTTGATTCCTATCTTCGTAACGCCGCCGTGCGCAAACAAAAAGAGCCTACAATTTCTTTAGTCCGATTCCATTCAGCGAACATCCTTAAATTACACACTCATTACGAGACAGCCTGACTTCATATTTACGTACATATGTGTGTGTGGCACCCACAAAATCCAGCCGCATATAAATTTCAACCAACAACAACTTAAGCAAAAAAAAACAAGCACGGGTTCAACCCCCGATCATAATTCATGCATCACAATGACTTTTCGCTGTTATCCCTGCGGCATAATGTGTGGTGCCTTGAAAAATTTATTAGCTCTGTCGCGTGGTATTCTTCTTCCGCACATACACACACACTGAGGCCTGACCACGAATGTCCGTCTGGTTGTGGCCAGGAACATGCTTTACAGGTGAGAATTTGGCGGTTGATGGCTCCATAATTGAGGGTATTTATCACCCTTAAAAAATCATTTAACATTCTCATTCGTCCTGGCGAAAGAAGAATGAAGAAAAATTGCACATTGTAGCCGCCCTTGTTTGCATAATTTAGACCTTAAGGATACGATGTACCTTTCTATAGTATGACAAAGTGATGACAGTTGAGTGTCCTGGATATCAGTTTTAATGTGAAACATTTTTTCCAATTAAAAGCAAGGCGTGGGAATGAAGAGCGACAAGCGACAACAATTCATCAATAGTTGTCGAGAAATGATTATCCCTTTTGCAAGGAGTAGTACATTTTTTTTTTCTTGTTTTTTTTTGCAATTTTCGTGTTTGATAGCCACCCAGAGTGAACAATGTGACATCAAAGGGAGCCGTGACAAAATAAAAAAATTAAAAAAAAAAAAAATCATATACATGTATATTAATAATTGCGACATCTGAAACAAAGCAGAATAAGATACATAGGATATCTATAGCAGATTGCAACTCAAAGGATAATAAACGACAACTAAAAGGCAAATCAAAGGAACATTGTGCACAAGTCTGTCCGCAAACACACACACACTGTATGGCGGCGCGCAAGGGACGACATGCAAATTGTCATTTGAAGAGAAAAATGTAAAATCAAAAGCTCAACAGAGTACAACACTAATATCCGGAAGGGTTGGGTGGACGCTCGAGAGAGGGTTGGGGTTACGTCGACCCGATGTGAGGAAGCGCGCAAAGAATTGGCGTCCTCCTGTTAAATATGCTAACGTCTATAGAGTATTCAACCGGCTGGCTTCGTTCTAACTTTTCAATGTGATATGAGTGGGGTTTCATGTGACGGACTTGGGGTAGAATGTGCTACATTGCAAGTTTGATGTAACATGGGTGGCTCTTGTGGATAGAACTAAGAGCGTTCCATTGCATTACCACATGAGTTAGTAGTTCAACTCGTTGTTGGCAGCGTTGTCCTGCTAGCGTGCTATTTCCATTCGGCTTCTTTAACGAGGGGGTCTATTGATACCATTCCAGCCACTAGGCGTACTGGATAGGTCAGAAGGCGTAGCATACTCTTAACGCATTGATTCTGTAAACTGCCTCTAACTTTCTACTGTATGATTTGGTGCGGCACCATAGGGCAATTAGGTTGTTGAAGTATCCCACTCCAAGTAGTACGGGGAGAAACATTTGAAACCCTTTTCGAATAAACTCGCGACGAGGATTTTAGTGAACACTAGGTGGAGAGTAGGACTAATTCATAGAATTACACACACATCCCTCCATTGCTTGATTAATAGCATATGTCTCTGCAGACTCTCTTTTTAGAAATGTGCTACCTTTCCATCCTCAAGTGCTTCACAAATTTCATAACTCAACCTACTACCCTACCCACCATCACTACAGCATTCACTCATCTATGTGCTCTACTAGTCCCTTCGAAGCATTGATCACTTTTTTATTTTCTCATTCGCCTGATAAATAATTCCACCCCTCGATTCCTTTTTCAATTCGCTTTCCTTTTTATATGCGCTGTTGCTGCTCCACACCACTTGTTTGTTGTGTCCTTGTTGTTGCTGGTGCGCATTGTGTTTGGCAAAGACTATTCTTCGTTGCTTTACCTCTTCTGTCCCGCTATCAGAGCATAGTGTGTGTACGTTTTATATCCTTTGATGATCACTTCAATTCCAAGTCTCACACTCCTTGCAATAATTCATTAAATGGGAATGCAATTCGCTTTTGAATTGCTTTGCCACCCACCCTTCGCAATTCCACTACCCGCCGCCGTCGCCACCGCCACCGCCGCATCCTTATCGCATCCTCGACCCCATTCGATAGCTTTTGTTTGCAATTTTCTGTATTGCTCCTTTGTGTCATTTTTAATTTCTAAGATGACAAGAGGAGTGAAAATCCTTTTTTATTTTCTAGTCCTTGACGTTTGTTTTATCCTTTCGATTTTTGCTTTCTGTATTCAATATGATTTTACGTTGAATAATTTTTGTTTCATTCCTAATCGACGAAGGAGTGGAAACAGGACGACAAAAAAAAAACGAGCATCGAATGCAATCCGATTGCTTTGTGTCCATTCGTGAATGGATGGACTTTGAGCCCTCGAAGTCTTCTTGCTGTGGAATTAATGGCCGGCACCGGGTAGGTGGGTGGTGTCAATGGATGAGAGAAATGACATTCCGCATTATCTAAGACCACTTAGTGTTTATCCAAAGTGGCTAGGTTCGCTGTTTAACCAGAAAAAATGGTGAGACACTTTACGACCATAATGGGGAATTAGGAATAACAAAGAGCCCAAACTATACTATTAATCCCCCGATGGTAGTTAGCATTTAATTACGGTTTCATTAATCTAAGTGCTTATGAGTGTATAAGGAACCTAAATGGTTATGCCATTTTGGGGGAGGAGGCACAGTTCACAGGTTCACGCCTAATTGTACATACGTACGGTACGCATATACTGGTTACCTCTAGGCTTAAGTTGATTTTCTCGTTTTGGGGTGTAAATTACAAAATTCCAGGAGTCCTTTAAGTGGAGTTATAGCTATGTGGTGCCATGTATTCAATTGGAAAGGATTTGTGGGAAAATTACGTGATCTTTATTTTGGGACCAAACCATATGAACAGAAGTGGATCGTCCTTGAAAACTTATCACATTAGTGCGATACGCTATTTTGTTAACTGTATCATCTTATGGGTTTAGTTATTACTTTCTAATAATGATGTGCAAAATTGCTAGGAGTTCAGTATCCATCGTAATGTGTTGGTTGGAGTATTTTGAGTTATGGAAACTAGAAGACTTCGAAACTGGTCTCTAAGGATAGAGGAGGACCCATAGGTATAAAGTTGAATAAAAACACTTGGCCATCAGGCACATTGCTTACCACCCAGCTCTTGTAACTATAGAAAGGAATAAAGTAACTATAAAACAGATGTGTATCTCAAGAGTTAAAACTATAGAGATCTGCCGAAGGTATCCGAGTCAAATCATAGGTACTACTCTATAGAAGAGGAATCTGCGGAAATGTGAATGTGCCTTTAGCCTCCTATCTTAACATTGGATTGTTCTATCAAATGGGTCTCACTAAAATCAAAAGTACAAGGAACTGATTGTTCACCGAGGACCGAGAAATTAAAGTACATATACAGGAGGATCTGAAAGTATTAAAGTGGACCACAACCTCGCAATGAAGAGGCACTTCGCACTTAAGCTTTCCGACCTAAAGAAGACAGTGTACGAGAAGGAACCCATTGGCTAACTCCAAAGTATGTATAGCATGCGCTCAGTAATGTGGCTTGGAACACAAGTATGGGGAAGTAAAGAAGGTTCTTTTGAAAGACTTTATACCATTTGTCCTCAAACACTTCCAATTTATATTCTTTACATTGCGAGTGGTAGGCTAGTTTAAGTAACCATTTGTGTTCCCCATAGGAGATAGAGATCTCAACCGATATAATGTCACCCTGATGATCTTGTGAAGTCGATGTTTGCATTAGAGTTTTCTCCTACATTATGAAAGAAGTGTTTGCCGAGGAATTTGTTGCTGGAATGTTGGAGTCCAGGGCACTGGCAGAGGAGGTGGGTTGTGTCCTCTATATCGCCGCATCCTCTGCACAGTTTTTCTTCCATTTGACAGAGTTTCTTCAAGATAGATTCCCACAAGAATGGACAGGGATCGTCTGTCTCTCTGTTAGTCTCTCAGTCCTTGTTTCTTCGAATAAGTTACTATAGTGTCCCATTTAAGGTTCGCCTCTCTCGTGGCTAGTTTCAATGCTTCAAGCCTGATAACGCAAGGCGGGATACTTATAAAGAGATCAGTTCTAGTGGATTCCTTGCTAATTAATCCACTTTTTCATTGCCCAGGAACCCAGCAGAACCCACAGAAGAACCCGCAGAAATCCAATAAACTATGATGGTTGTGATTCCCCTACTCCGGATTATAACCTCGCTTAAAAAACCAGAAGAAGAAGATCGCAATTTTCCGATAATATGCTGTCAATATAGATTAACTCAAAACTATCCAAAAAGTAATGTTTCCTACTCTCATTCCCAACTCTTTTGACCGAACAACCATATGACTTCTTTCAATACTATCACACGTGTCCTTATCAAGGCATTTAATTAAAAATAACTCAACTTACAAAGATTAATATGTAAATAAAAAAGAGATTATTTCCAGTCCCTCTATCTCTATTCACCCAATGAAACTATTTAAGGACATTCACGAGTTTAGGGCAATTAATAATAGCCCTCAGTCCCTGCATGTGTGTGTTTGTGTCCTTCTGTTGCAAATTAAACACTATCACGACATCTCACTCTAAAGGTCGTTTCCCCCATAAAACGGCAATAGAAAACCACTCTGCGACGAGATGCAAGCATATTTCTATCATCTCCCTGTACATCCCCCGGGCCGGCTGTGGCACTGCAGTAGTAGAAGTGTCGAATTTATAGATCACTGACCGCTGTCTAACCGCATATATCCTGCAAATGAAAAGCGCAGATAAAGGATGGGCCAACACAGATGAGTGTCTGAGGGGCAAATACACTGTTACCCACTAACGTACAATGAAAAGGATACTCTAATTAATTTATACTATCCTGTTCGTCCTCACATATTTAGCCATAAAAATAAACAACCCAATAAAAAAAACAGGATACCATTAAAAAACACACTATTCTCCACTGCAAAAGGACGAACATTCTTTAGCTAGAGTTAATAGTCTATGACGAGAACTAGTTTTCCTAGATGCAGAAGGGGGAATACAAAAAAAAACAAGAAAAAAAAGTAGAACGTGCTTGATTGTCCTGTGCGATGACCTCTGCGTTAAGTGGAAGAGGATAATAATGTTAAATGTGTCGCTTCTTTGTGGCCAAATGGACACGTGCGCACGCGTATCACTAATTTGAAAGTGGCAATCGCCTAGATAAGAATTTTAACAGTGTCCCACTCATGGCGATCTAAATTCAGGATAACCTGAGTGCTGCCTGGCGTGTGTATGAGCATTCCTAATACATTGTTCACCCTGTCTTTGAGCTCAGTCTGTCTGACAGTCAGTCGGTTGGTCTAATACCTCTGTGAGGAGGAATTAATTACCAGGTCAGTTCTGGCCGAGGGTGGTCCGGTGTGTCTGTTATTAAGTCGAACGTTGTAGGTTTCCTAAATTGGAATAGCTTACTAATTCGATAATTACACCCCGGTGGTGGCTGGAGGTCATTAAGGCAGTTAGCGATCAGTTGGCAGAGACATTTTTATACGCCATGCTGCTTGTAGATCTGGCTGAATTAAGGTTTTTACGAGCCTCAGACTAGTTATTATTCAAAAGGCAATTAAAGGTAATTTGCTTTAAAGCTGGTCCTTTGTTGGTTTTTTATTGTCAACGAACCAACTGTGCAAGTTGTCTTTCTTCTAAAAGGGTTCTTACTTAAGAGCTGTACAGCTTAGTCACAGCTAGAAAGCAATTGGTAGGGTGGCTTGCTATTCTTATTTAATTAAAATTATAAATAACTCGGATATCACATGCGTTGTGTTCATGAAAACAATATCGCTGGCGATTTCAATGAAACTAGACCGCTCGACTGTATTTTGAGCGGCTTCACCGATTTGCGTTTAACTCCTGTAATATCCGATCACTGTAAGGTTACAATTCGAGATCTTACTCCAGCTTCAGTGACTGACACTCTACTGGTTGAATGACGAAATCAGAGAACTCAGAGCAAACTGCCATCAGGCACGGCGCAGATACCATCAGTCAAGTGTAAGAGAGGCAATCTTAAAAAGGCCATCAAAAAGAGCAAGGCGAGATGTTTCAAACAATGCATTTGAAGAAGCAGATTAAGATCCCTGGGGAGTGGAGTTTATGATAGTAACGAAGAGGCTGAAGACTAGTAGGTTCACACAAACATCCTGTCTAAATAGTCAAGCATCTGTTCCCGATAGAAAAACTGTAAAATGCATGCTTATATGAGCACTAAAACCGGAACATACCCCGAAAATCACGACGAATGAGCTGAAGATAGGCTACAATGAGCACATGAACTCGACCCAAATATGGCAGGCCTGGATCAACGAATGGAAGGCGCTTTGAGGAGGAGATCTTTCCCAAATCATGAAAAGTTCAGTATCTAGTGTTGTTACCTAACCTAAAAGAAATAAGCCACCTGAAGAGCCTACTTAATATCGCTATATAGAGCTACCGAAGCAGTACATGGAAGAAGATGGAGAGGAGGCACAAAGAAATACGTTAAAAACATCTTTAACTCGACGAAGGCCAGAATCAATACTCCACATTACCTATTGTCATGAGCTACTGTACCGACAGGTAGCTGATACTGACGTGGTGGAGTCAATCCTTGGACCACTTTGTGGAAGATTAAGTAGATTCGCTGGGATCGGCTGATCTGACGATATTTGCTGTAGTGACTGTGTCTCGGGTTGAAACCATACGATCTGATCTAAGAAGGCGTGAGAATACATGAGAGTCATGCTCGACAACATGCTGAAAGCATATGTGTATGGAGTATTCTATTAAGGCAGCTCTTTCATGGTATATTTCATTCTTTTGCATGATGCCCCAACGAAAAACTAAACAAAAAAAAAAACAAATGAGGAAACTTTTGTCTGCTTTAAAGCTTCGCACAAAAGGTTTTCAATGAGAACGATGGGTCTAGTGGAAGGTCAACAAGTCCTTTAGGACAGGCTCTCCTTTCGAAACCAATTCAACCAGATTCAATTAAACAAACCGAGTCTTTCCTTAATTGACGCAATCAGTTATATTGCTTGTGTTACGGGTACAAAAAAAAAAAAACTTTTCGGAAGCATGTGTGTAAGCATTTGATTAAATCGCTTCCAGAAAAAATATATTGGGCGGGAGTACGACGACTTCCATTCCATTACGTCAAATCAATCAAATCAAATGCAGAAATTTTTGAGTTCACTTTGGCAAATGATTTCTTTTGGGACCAGTTGGCCCATTGAAAACGTTCCTTAAAGCCTCCTCCAACAATAGATCTGAAAATCACTATTCAAGTCGGTAGCGCACATGGTGTAGATTGGTAGCCACCCTCGTTAAATGTTCTTCGTTCATTTACAGTTTTTTTTTTTTTGCTTTCGTTTTGAAATTCCTTTTTTGTGATTTACCTAGATTGCTCCGTTTTAGAACTTAGCAGGGTAACGCTTCAGAAGACAAGAACTAATCCGCAGGAGTCCTTTGTGCTGTTGTGCTCTTTTGAGAATCCTTTCTATTACAGTTTGTACTGTGGGGTGTGTAAAAAAAAAAAAAAAACAGGACTCGTTGTAATGAGAACATTTTAGTGTAAGCGCAGTACAATGGAAGTAAGCATGTGCTAAAAAGGCGGATAATCACCAGTTTTGTCCTTCATCGTCGTCGTCACAGTCATCGTCCTCGGTACTGTTTTTTATTTTGCATGTTAAATCCTTTGAATCAAAAAGCATGATGAGAACACAAGACACACGTAACTCAGAAAAAAAAAAAAAAAAAAAACAGAAAGAAAGAATAGAATAACTTTGAAAGCAACATCCCTCTCGAATTACGATTTTTGTGCGCTTTTTGCGCACCTCTATTCGTTTTCTTTGGGGAGAAAGAAAGGTTTTTCGTAAACGGAAAGAGTGAACGTCTGTCAATTGAAAACGTCAGAGAATGACAATTCACACAGACTTTATTATACAAAAAAAAACAGGCAAGCCCGCACATGAGACTTAATTTGTGTTCTGTTGTTGTTGTAGCTTCTGGTTCAGTTGGAATTGAATTTTTTGGTTCCGGAAAAATAAAGGAAACACGCTGTATTTTGGTTGTAATTGATTCATGAAATTGGATAAGTTAATATAGGACAGAAAAATTGTCTCTCCGCCAACCAACTTAACCTAACCTAACCTAGTCTAGGAACTGCTGCTCGTATGTACTTGTGAATTCCTGTTTTACATTATTCTTCCAATCTTCTAAGATATCAAAATTGTCACCTGGATTAGGAGAATCCGCACTTGCATCGCTAGCTGTCCGTCTGTGGGTTTACAAGCTACAAATCAAGAAGTATCAGCTGGTTTCTCGATAGTTCTTACATATGTAGGTGTATGTATCTCGTAAGGAAGGCAATCGATTTGCTAGTGTTTTCGCGTCTGCTTGCTGCTCTCAGTTTAACTTGGATCACCCAAAAACATTTCCGTTTTAAAGGGGCTACCAAGACCTATCTTAAAGCCAAGGCAATACCATACTTTATACTTCCTTAGATTCCTTTTCTTATAAAATTTCTCCAAAACACGAATAGTGATAGTGGGGGGATTTTAAATATTTCTCAGCATACAAATGTACTTATGTATATTAAACGTTGTTCCTACTAATTGATATTATTTGAAGGAAATCGAAGAAAAACTATTTCTAACGCAAAACGCCCGTAAAATCTAGCTTCTCACAACTGTACTCCTTTACAATAAGTTCGATTACAACCACAGGCAACAATATAATATAATATTTTCCTTTATTGATTGGTTATCATCATATTTATGTAATAGATACCAATTTGTAAAGTTCCGTAACACAATTTCAAATAAAATCGGTGTCCCGCAAGGAAGCCAGATTGGTCCGCTCCTTTTCATTTTGTTGCGTACACAGTCCGCGTACTCAACTCGGGCTCTATTGAATATTGTCAGATTACTACAATAAGTGGGAAATATAATTAAATACTGAGAAAATTCAAGCCATAAATTTATAAATTTATAAATTAAATATTAATGGAGCCGGCATTATTTGGGTACATCTGTAAAGTACCTGGGTGTGCATCTTGATCGCTATAGAAATTGTGTACACCTTCATCAACAGAAGATCCGCATTATCATTGGATAATGAAATAATCATTCATAAGGTCATTTTTCAGGCCATTCTCCTTTAGGATCATGTCACATTAAAAAACTGCAAATAGCTCAAAATAAAATTTACCTTAGATTTGCACACAAGGGCGAAAGTTGAAATGATCTCCGCTAGAATCATAAAACTCACCGATAACTTTGCAAATAAATCCAGTTTTACAGACATTAACAATATTTAACACGCACTACAATATGACGGTCAAATTTAAAAGCATAAAATTACAAATAAATAACATAGCCAGGCTCTTTTTCTTAAAAAAAAGTTCAAATCGAATGAAGTGACATCAAGAGAATAGAAAAAATCTATAACCCAAAAACTACTTGGCAGATTTCGATGAATTTTTAAACTTAAGCCAAATATACTACATTTGCACTGTCTTGATTTTTTTTTTAACCCTAGAACATGAACTGGATTAATAGGTTACCCCAACGCTACTTTGAAGTCGAATATTTTTACTTGCACCTATAATATAGGGCAAATATTGGATTCGTGAAAAAATTCGACCTCGAGATAACAATGAATTCTGACATTACGATGATAGAGAAGCTCGAAAAAGTGGGTCTGCCGATTCTGTCTGTCTGTCTGTCTGTCTGTCTGTCGGTCTGTCTGTCTGTCTGTCTGTGTGTATGTACGCTGGACTGCAGCCTAAACAGCTGGACCGATTTGCATCAAACTTCATATCTGAGCTCTGTAGGGTCGCAATTCGAGGCGAAATCGGAATTTTTGTTCTAGCCCTGTTATTAACGGTACTTTACTTAAGGCCAATTTCACAAAAAGACGATTTTCTCGAAAACGGCTCTAACGATTTTGATTAAATTTCATATTCGAGTTAGTCTGGGCAAATGCTATAAGATGGCGTACCACGTTTTTGGCTAAAAATACGTATAACGGTACTTTTCTTATTAACTGGTTTTAGAAATTTGGCTATTTCTCGGCTAAAACTCATTGGATTTCCATAAAAATCGAAATGTGGGCAAGATTAAATGTTTAATAATATATGCCATTTAAACTTATGCAAAATTAAAAAAAAAAAATTTCAAAAATCTATTGTACATTTTTTTTTTTAAATTCATTTCCAACTACCAGCATAGTAGGTGCAAGTACGTACGACCCAGTCGTGCACATTTTTTTTCCTGTTCTAAATCCATTTTTTTTTTTTTTTTTTCAAAGTCTAGAGTAACATTACGGGGTAACATTTTACCCCAAGCAATTTTTATTGTGTTTTATTTTTGTCTGTCTTAGCGGTTTTTTATGCACTTTGGTGAAAACTGTGTATACGTGCCATCAAAACCATTGTAGTATAGGGTAAACCTATAGTGAATAACCGGCAGTAAAATCGCATTTCCATTGATATGCCAAATGGTTCTCAACAAACCATGACTCCAAATAGTCGTGCTTCGATGTAGTTAGTAGTATTGGATGAAAGGACATCTTAATGTCAGCAGAAATCTGACTATTGACAAGAAGATTGCTTGTATCGAAGTAATACTTACACTCTTCTCTAGCCAGAGTAAGTACGCGTGATCGCGTACGCGATATCGCGGTTCCTGAGGCAGTCACTTGCTTACCATTTCTATCAACCCTCAGCTAATCTGAAACGTTTTCTAAATACTATATTGATCAAGTTTGATCGGAGAGCTAAAGAAGATTTTTGCATCCTATACCAAAAGTTGCAGAACGTTTACTAAGAAAATTGGCAAGTTACCTGCATTTTTTTGTATGCTGCGTGCTGCGTGAATATTTTCTATTTCTATTATACTGATTTGTTGGAAGTGAGACGTTTCATTTGTGCATGATGGCCCAAAAAGAAGTTCAAAATACACTGGGACAAGTACACGAAGAACGTTTGCCTCGAACATTACATCATTACTTGTGTAAAATGCGCGCAAAATGAAAATATCACCCGTTCATAGCTTTCGACGTTATTTTCAAATATTAAATTTATTGTATGATTTGGTCAATAAAAGGTTCGTGCTTAATTTTATTTGAACAAATTTGCCAAAACTGGTCCTTATTGACCGTTTAATTGCATTTTTGCATTCGTCGGGTAACACTTTACCTCAGGCTTTAAAACATGTAAAGGGACCTTGTCCCTGTTCTAGGGTGTGAGTGATTTGTGGACATATCCCATTTATAAAATTTTCTTAGAAACACATTATTAAGGAGGAGGGGCAATTTTTTTCAAATGTTTGTTAAGTTTTGTTAATGTTGTAAATTTTGTCTAGAGAAAATATTTTGTACAATTTGTAGTCCTTCTCAAATTCTCCTTAATTTGATATGCCACATGATGGGAAAAATTTTTTTTCTTGTCCTTTATAAGAGGCCCCATAAAATGGAAGTCCTTTCCAACATCTTGTGTAAGCTTACATTTATAGTAAGTTCGTTCGCGTATTTTTCCCGTGGGGGGCCAAATCTTCTCATAAAGAGCTAAAATTACGAAAATACACTGATTTGACAGTTTTCAGTCTTTGGGCAGGGCAAGGAAAATCTTTCGTAGGGTGGAAAAATTTCCTACTCTCTCGTGATGTCCCTCTTCTTCTCTTACAAAAATTCTCCGTACTCGAACAGTTTTTCGTAAATATTAACTATTTTCGAAGGATACGTGCACAGACCTAACATATGTGTACCAAAAGTTTAAGTTTTTCAAACGGTTCAATGCGACTGTGACAGACTGATATTCAATAAAACCCATGAGCGTTCTGTTCTCCCTTTTGAGGCCCTAAATGTATGGTGGTTCCACCTATCACACCCCACCAAGATATGAGTTTTTTTTTGTTGCAGTAGAATTTCGAGAACGCCTTAAGTACTCTGCTTACAGGATAAGCCTAAATCCTAAAGCGATATATGCACAACAGAGGTTTGTCGGCTTTTCATTAAGTCCCCAAACTTTTGTTTCTTTAGAACTCTCCACTGATTAGGCGCAAGCCCGTCCCTTCTTTTGCTTACCACTCTATACTTCATTTTCTTTTCATAATTGCATACACGAAGGGATGAATACATAGACAAATTATTCGCTACCTTCCAGAGCTTTGCAAGCAATAACATAGCCACAGTAAACTCCAAAAAATATGCCCCCCCCCACGAAACGAAACCAATCACAATTTTAGATGATGTGGAGTCCTGGAGCTGTCTTCCACAATCAAGGGTTCCTTTCATCTTCAAACGACCGCCTTATTGCCTGGTTTGTTTTGTAAATTTCCATCCCTTCAAAATAGAAACAAAAACAAAAAAAAGTAAAACTCACCCCCGCCAGACCAAGAGCATTTGGCTTACATAAGCACACAAGAGTCGGAACACAAACTGTCATCGTCATTTATAACCTTTCTGTGTGACAACCGGGGGCGGTGGTGAGGCTAATTTTCATATTTTCCGTGACAAGGAAGTCCTCAGAAATTATTCTTACTCTTCCTAGTAGTAGTTGGCTGCAGCACACACAACACAAAAGTAACCAAAGTATGAATGCACTGAGAGATAGGATGGCATTCCTTAAAAGAAAATGGGACACAACTTCTTGGCTTTGGCTGATGGAAAAATTGGGGTCCTGGCGGCGCGGCGGGTACTATACCCGTATAAGTGAGTCAGTAAGAAGGTAGGAGTTTGCTTTGCGCTTCCACAACTCATATATCCTCGAGCGACAAGTAATTTTACTTTGGAGATAAAAATAAGAAACTTATTTTTCTTTGCTCCATTCACCCTGCGACCTCACACCCCCTAATCCACCCACTGTGCACAGGATAACACTTCGTGTCGTTTAAGTGAATGTAACGAATATTATGTGTGTGTTTTATGATGCGATTGGTGTACGTCTCTGCTGTGGGTGTATAGCCAAGCGGGTGGGTGGGTGACTCTTCCCACCCCAAAAAACTCATTGGGGGTAACCCAATGGAAAATTGTATTTCTTAACGGCGCAAAGGACAGAGGATAGAATTTGTACATTCAAATGGAGTCTTTCTCTGTCAACTTGCTGCTTCTGCTACTTGATTTTTCTTTTCATTCTTTCGCTATCTGCTGGTAATGTTGCTGCTGCGTATGGGGGGGTGGACATTTGTAGGATACATCGTGTGGATTTGCTATGGATGTAAGTTGTTCCGGCGGAGGCGCGCCCGGAAGGGGATGACATGGAAAAAATTTGAATTTTTAAATTAGTTTTGTTAACTCTGGCAGAATGCTTAACGACTTGTGAATAAATGGAGCTTGCTCGTTGGCAGAATAAAATGCAAATGGAAATTGTGGAATTGTATGTGTGGGGTCGGTCGATGGGTGGTGGTGGTGGTAAAGAATTCTGGAGCTAACCCGCACAGAGTTAGTAAAGAAAAAACTTTTTTTTTTTTCGTTATTCACCTTTGGGGGTTGTGGTTTCGATTTGCCAAAGATATGATTCGTGAGTTTATGCTTGTTTTGCAAATAAGTTTGTCTCTGGAAATGGAAATGTTTTGCGTGACAATTTCCATAATAAAGTCAAGCAATTTATGTATGCATTGAGATGCTCATAGGATTCCTTTTAAGAATGATGGTCAGCTCTGGGAGAATATATAAAATTTTTGTATTTATTCAAGCAGTGTTAGAATGGGACGAGAAAACAAAAAGCGAGTTAATACATTCGTGGAATTTAATTAACTTTAATGAAAGGAATATTTATGCGATTCAAAAGTTTAATAGTCCACAAATAATAATGAGTTTGAGATTTGCCTCCTTATCATGGATATTGAAATGTGAAAATGTGAAGTCTAGGCCCCATGACGTGCCGGTGTATGTTCGCTTAGATGAGTATCATGTGTGAGCGGCAAGGTGCGCTCTGATCATACACAAATGATGTGAAATGTATGCTTTCTCGGGTTTAATGTAAGCCAGGACAAGAAGCTTTTAGCTCTGACGCAATATTCACCCAATTGTGGTCTGCAGAAAAGCCAGCGCGGAATCGCGAAACAGCCTAGGATTCTTCTGCACACACTCACGAATAGCGGTAATAGTTTCAGCAGATCTTGCGTTTCTTTGACGCACGAATGTTGACGGATTATTCACTGAACCACCACTTTGCGAATAATCCTCTCGGATGGACGATTATAGCGATAGTAAAATGATTGAAATTTTGTCGGACAGAAGACCCACTTCCATAAAACAATTTAAGCATCTGCACATGTTGTTGAATGCTATGGTTCTCCATCTCTCTCTCTCTCTAAATAAGTGACGGCCAATACAGGTTCAACAAAATGGCCGCATTCAGCTGCCAAAGTTCGGACATGCCTATTGGAATAAGAAGGATAAACCAATTCACCATACCTCAGACAAATAATCTGTATGTCTCAATTACTGTGAAAATTAAAAGTGCTCCTTCTTACAATACATTAACCTGGATTCTGATGGAAGACGGCAACGAAAGCAGCCACACTCCAGCCAGGATAAGGCCATTGTGATACCAACTTAAACTTAACAACTACTCGTTCAAGCAAAAAGAGCTCAATTCAAATCGTTGGAGGGCGCTAATATTTTTCAAGAGCGAACTTGTAGAAATTATAAGGCAAAGTTGAAGTATTCTTCGAGTTGAAAGAGATTGGCATGGCAGAATCCCCATTTGTCTTTCCAGTAAGGATCGGCTTGCTCATTGTGCGCTGTCCCCTACATAAAGTCGGACATTTGGAGAGTTGCTTCCTTTATCCCAATTAGTTCTCGCGCCGCTGGTAAATCTGACTATTCTTTCTATTTTAATTAGAGCTTCGCTTGCGGTCATAATGATTGGAGAATGATCAGAGGAGAGGTCAAAGTTTCCGTTAATTTTTATAAAGTTGCCAGACAATTCTTTAACAACAAAGAAATCGATCAGATCCGGAATCTTACATCTATCAGTCGGCCAAATGGTTTACCCGTCGACTGAAAATTGCAACTGGTAGAGCACCCTACCTTTCTGAGAGGTGTGCCTTGAGCCCCAGAAAGGGTGTTTCCAATAATAAAATTTGGTTTAAGAAAGTTAAAGACTTTTGTGAAATCACTTTCTTCATCGCAGTTAAGGCTTTGGACTCTGCTGTAATTAAGTCGAGGCTTGTAAGAACCAGCAAATCACTCTTAACCGAGATATCCAATACAATGCGGTGACCCTCAGTTAGGAAAAGGAAAATGTCGACGCAGCGCTTATCGTGGATCCTTCCATTTGTGGCCGGCCCAATCAGTTCCTTACGGGAGAAAACACCTAAATAGGCTAAGAAGCACTGAAAATGCAGAAAAAATCTATTTAAGTGTTCAACTTATGTCATCCACTTATCTGGTGAAAAAAAATATGTATGTCATCTCCAACCAATTCCACTAAACTGCGTGCTTTAACCCATTTTCCAACTCAAAATAATTACGTTAATTCCCTTTTTAAGCTCAAAATAAATTTCACGTTATTGCTTCACATAAATTGTCAGCTTAACGAACCTAAACATTTCTGAAATTCAATTAATTTTATTCCATCCAACCGAGCGCAAAAGTTTGTATCCTCTCAAGCCTAATAAACCCATTAAAATCCACTCCCCGAAAACAAAAAACAGGAAAAAAAAAAATATTAATAATCCTCCATCAAGGACACTAAGCGAATATATTGCTCTCCATTCTCAAATCGACCGAAGCACATACAACAACGACCACCCCACTGTGAGAGGTCGTTAATCAAATTCAAAATTTTCATTACGCAAATAAAATACGAATAAAACAAATTACCGACTTCAGTCGTTATTATCTTCACAGGAGTTAAAAGGACGAGTTGTATGTATACTACAGTATGTGTGGTAATCGTCAGATCGCACAATCATTAACAATATTCGCCCAGATAAGCACAAATGCCGCGTCGGGGCACTCCACTCTTCGTTGCTCGCTCTAAAGACAGCCCCCTCCTCACAAACAGCGTGTGAATGACAAACTTATTTAGACGGAGACATCACCGTCTAAACCTAAGGTGCGGCCGACAAAATTCATGTTTGGAAATTTTCATTTTCATTTTCATTTCGTTAAGTTCGTCCCCCTTCACATACTGGCCGCCATTGTTATTTCCCACCACGAGGATGCGGCCTAACAAAGCAAATTAGAATAATTAAATGGCTAAAACTTAATTGGGAAGGCAATCAAATGGCGGGGAGCCAGTGCGACAGGACGAAAAACATTGGCGACTACACCTCACACTAATGGCGATAGCATGGTTGCTTCTGCTAGCCCCTAACTGTTCACGTGCCAGCAATTGACTTTAGGTATAGCATTTGGCATTTGGGGCCGCGCGCCGTCGCCCGCCGCCAATGCCCAACCGGACATTTGGGAAATTAGTCCAGGTAATTGCCTGGTGGCATGCCACCGAGCAATGAATGCAAATGTGGAAATTGTTCCGACTTAAGATAAGGAAGCCGTGATATAAACACACAACTGAAGGGGCAATCAAATTTATGGGCATGTGCGTTGGTTGGATAGGCGAGGAATGCTTTTACCAGTTACTTTTACAACTTATTTTTTTTTTTTTTTTAATTTTTGCTGCTTCTTCTTAAGTGCATTGAGCTATTGAAGTTTCACTAGCGTGATAAGGAATTAAATGGCGGATAACTTCATGAGCTTGCGTTGGGCGCCATTTACAGAACTTGGATTTGAGGTTAATCATTGCTTTGGTGGAATGATTGGAGTTAATTTGTCCAAAGTAGGCCAAAAACTAATAAAACATATGAGACGGTTTCATTTGTAATGGTACTTTTCAGGTTTTGTATTAGACAGTTTTATGGCGATATATTTTCTTCTTTTGTTAAACTTCTTCGCCAAGGACCAAGCCACTAACTCACACATAAGGTGGAAACAATCAACAGCTCAGGGCTTGCCACCATACAAGATCATTGGTTTGCTGTTGAAAGTGTTTTTACATAAGGATTGCAGGATCGATGAATGAAAACAGTTTAGAGCTCGAATTGAATCAACTCCAAAATCAGGGCGAACCGAGCAAAAGCCTTTATATCTACGGAAGCAGAAAAAGCAGCTGCTAGGTGTGACAGCGGAATCTGGCACAAAGAGCAGATAGGTGGCCGAAGCTCTCTCCGACACTCAGTGATAGGTTGAGACACTTTGTTGGACATATGATGTGTCAGATGATGGTCAACTCTTGACATGGAAGGAGCATTTTGCTTTGATTTTGAACCGAGTATTCGCTAGCAATGTGCAGTCAAGTCAGACTGAGGTATTAGTGGAAAGAAATGTCCGAATTCGCATCACAATCCCCATTTAGGGTAATCGCAATCAGAGCACTGAAAACAAAAAAGGGCGGTGAGCTTCACCAACTGCATATGCTAAGCTATTACTTATTAGAACAACTTGGTATTGCGAAAGTTTTCCTAATTAATGGAAGACCATCAAGCTCCCTGAAAATATGAAGAAGCATCTATCAGCAGCGCCAATATAATAAATTGAGTTATCTGGGGGCGAGTCAGAGAACCCCTCGAGGACACACTCGATGGAAGCACAAACTCCTCTGGGTTGTATATCGCCCGCCGTTTCACCTGTTGTTCATCGATTTTAAAAAGACGTTTGATAGTGTCAATAGGAAATTTATTTGTGTCGTGTGTCTTGCGCAGGAAAGGCTACGTACGTTGGATCCACATGTCACATTTTGCACAGATCGTGACAGTCTGAAGAACATAACGTGGTTGAATTATTTCACCAGTATTGAATTGATTGATAATTAACCATGTGCCAAATGCGGCTTTGTCGCCGGGAAACGGGGGAATTCGATGGTAGATTACATCTGAACTCAAATCGCTCGATTCCGCTGACCATGTATGCCTGGAGAGTGGCCTCGACTATTGTGAGAGAGCTGCAAACGTTCGTTAATAGGTGCCTAGCCTGGGCAATAGGAAAGAAAATAGGCCACAAACATAAAGGCAGAACCATACAACGGCAAAAGTGGCAGTGGATTGTTCAGTCTTTGTGATACAGAAAAGTCGACAAGAAAACACCTGGAAAAGATTTAGGGAGAGCTGATTCACATGTCCAGTCACTGCATAGTTTGAAATTCCAGTCCCCGATCACATTCCGAATTGACGTTCGGCGTTGTACTCAAAATGGCGCTTAATTGGTTGTATTGTTATTCTATTAACAACAACAAATTATACACAAATTAACAACATAATGTCCGCGCTCAGTCGAAGCTAAACTCTCAAATTTAAGCTAGTGTGTGTGAGCTCCCATTTACTTGCTTGAACGTCAGAATACAATATCACTTGGTACCAATGGCATTGCCTGCAACATAGGTTTCATTTCTTCCGCAGGACCACGACCACCGATAGCAAGTCCTCTTTTGAATAAAAGTAACCAAGAAAAAAGCTTTCTTTCCTATTTAAGTGGAAACTCTTCTAATTCAATTCGAATCGAGAACTCGCATCAAACAATTTCATTGTTGGCTATTGTTCGACAATTTTCGGTTTCTTGCTTTATTCTTTTCTTCCTTTCGACCAAATATTGAAAGAAAGTAAACTCTAAAGTTTCTCTTTATCGATTTCTTTTATCATTCTTCTATTAATCGCCCATTCCTTCGGATCTCGTCTAACCGCACACCACCGAACAACGCCCGGTCAATGGAAAAGGTCAGTTGGATTTAAGGCTCCACTCTTGGCTCACTCTTTAGTCGTTATCATTGAATAAAATAAATAACAATACCTACACATCCCTAACGATATATTTTTTTTTTTTTTTTGCTCAACGAATTGACAATTTGTTCATTGTCCTTTCAGCCGAAATTGGTCAAATTCATCCAATTTCAGTTCCTTGCCAGAAACGAAATCAACCAAACCACCACCATGCACTCGGATCTCACTGCCACTCTGAGCACTTGGATAGTAGGAATCTAGTACAGAAAAAAGGGGAAAAAATTCAAGTGATGCTCTTGAGTCAGCAAGAGTAGCCGAGTACAAAAGATTCTTTACAGTTTTTTTTCTTTCGTTGTACATGATTGACTGGCCTTCAGGACAACAAATTAGGCGCCCAGAGATAACATCTCAATTTGTTCCTTTCTGTAGTGGTATCACGCTGTTGTAACAGCTTTCAACTCTTCTTTGATTGAAAAGAATAGATATCCTTTCAATGGCCACACGGACAATGGCAATGTTTCGATTATTGCATTCTGATACCAATGGGTAGTCGACAATATCCGTATAGTTTGGGTCTCTTCATCATCTGCTGGACAAAAATTTATATATCGCAACAGTATTGCGGATTGAAATGAGGGAAGCCTTATTGGAAAATCTTTGCTGTTATAAATTATAGAAGGAATGTCTTGTCATTCGGAGTTAAAAAAATATTACAGGTGTCCTAGCCGTTTCTTGCCAGAAACCATACAGTTCACTGAACGAAATGGTGCAACCGAAACCGATATAACACTTGTGATTGCGATACGTATGTATGTAATGTCAACTTTTGGCGGAACTAAGGAGCACTCTATGAACTAATAGTAGGTACCAAAGAACCAAAGGACCCACAAGCTGATTCCAAACATTGAAACTTGGACATAAAGCCCGGAGCACCTAATAGACCTCATGATGAGGTCACCGGACGACTGGTTGGAGATTTGAACTGTCATAACGGCCGTGCACATTCAACTGCGTAGAATTAAAGCATTGACAAGGGCCGAGGAGGCAAATAGAGATAGTAGATAATAAAATGTTAACCAGCCCCGGGAAGTAATACCTAAGGGCAGTCCCGCGGGGGAGTGGTAGGCGTATTTCTGGCATCGATTACTCAGGTTTGCGAATCGTGCATGCCTTGTGTATTCGCTACTGTACATCCAAGACACAGTGTGGTTTCCGAGGAAAGAAACATTCGAATTCACTTCATAAACTCTCCTGATGGTTATGCCACTTTCGTGATCAAATCATTGAACAGCCAGTCAAGGGACCTTTGGCATTTTCACAATCGACATATGTAAATAGAATCACATATCAAACTTTGCCCAGAGGAAAGATGTCTGAAATAGACAAACTAATGTAGACGGTCGTTTTACATAAGTCAACATAACGTCAACTTACAATTCGGATTTAACATTTGATTGCCTCTTATATTTATGCGACTATCCCCATAGACACTTCCTATTCAAAAAGTCAAATAGAGACAGCTTTAAGCTCTATTGAGTTGATAAACTTCAGAAATCTGAGAAGAATATGAACTATGTGGACCTTATAGAATTCCAATGCGAATCGTAAAAGTTATCCTTTTACATATGCATTTGGACGGATGCATAGAATTTTAAAATATACTTATCAATGACACGAACCAAAATGAAAGCTTTTTGTTGAAAGCTTTAAGTTTAAATATTTTATACTCTATTTAAAATAGATGCGGGAATTTACCCTTCCGTTTGCAACTGCACTCACCTGTTACTCGGATTCAACATTTTTCTACTTTCTATGACAATAACAGTTTGCAATTGAATATCCTTGCTGTGCAATTCTGAGCTCCTAGCCTCATTTTCACCCTTAAAGAGTGTGTGTATTCGTTAAAGCAAAAACGCAATTTTGCAATTTTCAATTGCGAATATAATTCCATTCTGCAGACAGACAGACGACCGCACAAGCAACAACCCCTTTCGTAGGAAATGCATCATCAACCCTTGAGCTAAGAGTTTCTATGAGCAAACATACATGAACCGCCACACACATGCATAAATGCGCACTCGCCCACTTACCACAGTGAATTTATATATTTCATCCCCTAAATTGAATGCATAAATGTACTCTACTAAAGTACCGACGGACGACGCCCTAATACAATGTAATGGCAAAGTAACCATCGTCCTGTTGCAATTCCTGTTTACCTGGTATTCAAAGGTTGAGCTGAATTACGTCGTAACTGTAAAGTTACTTGGCGCACAATTTCTCTGTTATCCTTACAAAATTTGTAAGTAGACCTTTTGTTCGATATTTGTTCGCGTTCACGTTCTAAGGTTTCTGGTTGCCTGTTGTTGCTTGGGCGTTACCTTGAGAAGGGTTAAACAACTGATGGACACGTGTCCAATTCTTGTTTGACATCTACCGTTCAAGGACATAAGTGTGGTAAGCAACCAATACCGTCAGAATTCTACGTTGTAAATCAATTTACATGAAATCCCTGTACCCGCCCAGATCATTGAACTCTTTCTTACTCAACCAACCCACACACACACATGCGCTGAATTGCCAACTGCAATGTGTTTTAAAAAGGTTCTCTGCCAAGGGATGATTGAGTGTATACAAGCTGGAATGTGCGCAGGACCTGCTGATGAATTTGAGCGCCTGTTACAAATTCTGGTGGAATTCCGTTTTACTGGGAAAAGGAATTGAGAGGACCGTGGAAGAGAATTAATTAAATACAGTGGAAGAGATAGCAGGTATAGAAAACACTCTCGGAAGGTGGCGATGGAGAATGTAGAAAGCATACAAGGCCTTTGGGTGTGGTTTATCTTATATGGATGGGTGAGATATAAGGCTGACGTCTGGAAGGGCATTGTTTCTTCCTTTTGAAGAGCGCACAATAACATAGCTGTGAACAATTCTGTGCGCCTGACGAGAATTTTGGTGGTATTTTTCTTTCCTCGTTGCGAATGAGGGATGTGAGGTTGTAAAATCTACTGCGCTATCTAGATGTGAGGTAATGAAACTATTTGACAGCGTTGACATAAACCGACAGCTAATCCAGCAGCGGGTTTGTGCATTTACTTGTTTAGAAATATAAACCTGTGGTGTGGCCAACTTCATCAACTACAATTTATGATTGTGGCTGTGGATCTAAACTACAAATTTGTAATCTGGGCCTGGGTCGATTTTACAATCTGGAATAAGTCAAAATATAGTTATAATAAAATGCGAACCCTTTGCAAATTTTTTCATTTAGTTTTCTATCTTACAACAAAATATAAATCCATTTTTGTTGCCATCTGTTACAAAAACGTAAAAAGTAGATACCATTTGAGAATATCCGCATGATAATTTTCAAGGGCTACACCAAAAAAAAAGGTGCTGTAAAAATAGAGTAAAACGCTGTAGATTCTACTACATTCATTGTCAGAATCGACCCGACAATTTACGTTGTAAATTTTACAGAAGTGTGGTTGTAAATTTAACAATCTAGTTGTGAAAATGACAGCTAAAATTGTAGATTTCACAGCACTTTGCCGTCGAACAGCTGTAGAAACAAACAACAAAAAAAAGCTTTCATAGCACCATTTAAAGTTCTAATTTATTGGAATGGTGCGAGAAATGGGTGGAAATAGCTTTTACAATCCAATCAGATGGTTCTTGTCCAAGAAATACTTAGTGTGTGTTTTAACCGAACTATATTATTTAATTTACTTACAAAATGCGAAAAATGTTTGGATCTGGCGACTGCATACACTACCACAACGCCATGGCCTCTGAATATTATCATGCGAATATTCTCAAATGATATCTACTTTTTACGCTTTCGTAATAGATGCCGAATCTACAACTTGTTGTAATTTCTACAGCTCCTGCTGTAGTTACCACAGTAAATAGCTGTAGATTCTACAACATTTTGATGTAGATTTTACAAATTCATATCTGTAGATTTAACAGCCGAAATTGACAACGCGCTGTTGATTTTACGGTTGATTTAACAACTTTGTTGTAAAAATGAATGCATTCGCTGTAAAATCTACAAAAGTTTGTTAATTTAACCAGATTCGCTGTTAAATACACAAATCTACAATGAATTGTTAAATCTACTGCCTTCAATTGTAAAATTTACAGCGCTTTTTTTTTTTTTTTGGTGTATGGTATTGTGGTAGTGTATCCAGTCGCCGAGTGAGAGGTTCCACGTTCAACCCCCAGCCCCCAGTAAATGCAATTATATAATTCGGTTTAAACACACACTTATTTCAATTTCAACACAAACATGTAAAAAAAAAATTGTATACTAACAGACGAAACAAAAATCGGTATAACAATAAGGCAGGGTCTGACATCTCTCTTTGGGTATTACTTCGAGCACTACACACAAGATACATCATAGAGCCCACATCACAATTACATACGCAAACAAATCCTTACCACATTCATATCGATTTCTGCGTTGACAATTTTCACTGGCTTAAAGACATGGATTTAGGTAGACATATCTTATAAGACTATTCCAAAACACATCCCTCAGTATCTCCATTTCTTACCGGCTTCCGGATTCGTACAATGTCTTCCAGGCTGAAGTGCTTGCTGTACGCGAGGCCTGCCTCTACTTAGCCAAATCTCCTTACCCCAAAATAATGTAGCCATCCTTATTGACAGCCAGGGGGCTATCAGGGCTATTACAACTGCCACCACATCTTCGAATCTGGTAGAAAAGTGCAAAAAGGAGCTATCCATGCTGGCTCAAAGGCTCAATATCTGTCTTCTTTGGGTGCTTGGTCATAGCAACATCGAGGGAAATGAGCGAGCCGAAGAGCTAGCGCGGAGGAGTTCTACCCTTGACGGTGTGCGTTCCAATTGGTGTCACCGAAGGAAACATTTTTGCGCACTACCTATCGAAAGCTGATACAAGGTGGCGGAGGTTGCGCAGTTGTGTCATATCTAGGCAGGTGTGGCCAAAATAACAACTCAAGCGGACAAAAGGACTATTAGATAGAAACCGTGCTGATATTGTGCAAGGATTCTTTCGATCAGCATTGGTTACTGCCCCATCGGGATTCATGCAGGGTGGATTTAAATAACTACTTTTCTTACTCTTTACACTAGGTTTTTTAACGCCAGTTTACATAAGTCTAGGTTACATAAGTGTATGGCAATAAAACGGCACTTTTATGATAATTATGTGTCGACTTGGTCTGTCGATCCAAACACTCCTGCTTACTCGTATATCATTAGCTATCCCTTTTTTGAAAAGTGGCACAACGTCCGCACACTTGAGTGCCTCAGGAAAAACAACTGTAAAAATACATTTTTTTTTTCGGAAAGGCGGATGTTAGAATCGGCGGATTGACGTATTTGCGAATGCTCGAATTGGCGATTATTCGGATTGGGAGATGTTTTTTTTAACAGCCTCCAAAAAGTCTGTCGTAAGAGCAATGCCATCAGTAGGTATTACCTTCTTTATGGACATGCAGGCACCTATAAAAGCAATTCAATTAATGCGGTACCATATAAAGAAACTTTGTCGTCCACTTCCCTTGCCACTGCCCTGGATATCAGCATTCTAGAAACAAATTCCTCTGAAAATACCTCCTTCAAAATGAAATACTCTTTTAGAGAAAAATAAAATTACGAAAATCAAAACGAACGGGTTAGACAAGAAAGAGCTGACACAACACTGATCTGATAGATTTTGAAGTTTTCAAAGAAATTTCTTGCACTAAAATTCGTAGCATCGACAAATTTCTTACTCTTTCTTGAGCGGTCTCTTCTGTGGAAAACTACGAAAATTTTGTACCATTTTACCGCTTTAGAGAGAACGCGAACCCACTTAGAACTTTCGTTGTAAAAAAAAAAACAAACCAAGTCAAATCAAAGACGTAAATGCAGTTTTTAAGTTTTAGAATTTATTCCACATTAAAAATTTGCCAGTGCTCAATTTCTTTTATATTTCATAATTAAACGAGGGCTTCTCCGTTTTTTCACATGGCTAGTTGCAAATAATCCATCTTCGAAGAGTGCTGTAGGCTCATCCAATTCTTCCGAAGTATCTTTAAATGTTTTCGTCCAAGAGAAACTTTGGAAAATATTCGACGTGCTCTGTTTGACCTTTTTACTTGCCCTTCTATACCTTTTCCTTAGTTGATATGCAATATCTGTACCAAGACTTACGTTATAGAATATGGAAAAGCTTATCATTATGGTAATAAATTCAACTATCAAATCCCCTCTAGCATGATCTAATTGGGGTATAAAAACGGAAAATGTTCTTTTTATCGAACGATAAATTAGCTTTTCTAGATTGCTCCAAAGCACAATCAAGGAGAATTCCATTAGAAAAACGCATATGAGTACCTCTACCACTTGTAGACACTTTTGTGGAAGAACCTTATAGCGTTCGGGAATAAATTGAGTGTCCCAAAGGATTTCCAATACCGACAAGAGGAATAACCAACTTGAGGTAGAAGTTTGTGGGGCATAGCCTTTATAATCAGGTTCAAGGAATATGGTCATTCGCATAAACACATGAATAAATGCCGCAGCTATGACTGATGTGGTGTGAGTCATGTTTTTCATTAGTTTTTTGTCGGATATAGCTGTAGATAAGAATTGTAGTAACGAATTGAAAGTTGGAATCAAATTGAAATTCTTACCTTTAGCTGAACTGGACCTAGGACTGCCACAACATAATGCATACAACAATCACAATTAGACGAACAAGTATCTGGACCAGGATAGTTGAAATCATTTAATTTAGAATTAATTCAACAAATCACTCACAAAAGCCAACTTTAATACAAAATTGAATTAATTATCTATGCCTCCATAGTTTCAACAAAGAGTTTGCTACGTCTGCCGAGAATTAGAAAAGCAAGTACATTACAACTACTGTACTTATAATTCTATGAGAAAAACCCTACGAGTGGTGGAGCGGTCGGTGGTGCCATGCCATCAAGGCGAAGAAGACAGATCAAATCATTTCCACAAGGAAGAGGAAATATGTATCTGGAATTTGAACCCTTGACATCTTTTGGTTCGGAGCTAAAGTTGACCAAGAAGGTTAAGTATCTACGAGTTTACCTGGACTAACATGTAAAAGGTACTTCTTTGTCGGGGTCAGCATAATGGATGATAACGATTATTGTAAAGCCGGTTATAACAGTTGAATGGTGGTAAAAAGGCTACCAGGTAACTACCAATATGAGAGAGACTCTCAAAACCCCTCTGCCCTTCGGATACGGCACAAAACAGTAGGTCCCTTCTGTACGTGCAGAAATGTTTACCAAGCACAAAATTTACAGTTGTGAGGAGCTAGGCCTTGGCCTTCTATGGATTGCTTTTGGACTAATATTTATTTATTTTTTTTTTTCCCCTTTGTTATCAAAATTTGGAATCTCCTGTTATTCTTGACACTTAAGCAGCAGATTTCCTGTTTCGCCAACATTTTTAAACGGCAGCAATGTGTGAGCCGTCTTTCAAGCTAAGATGGATCGTGGATCTTTCTTTTCTATATATATAGGGCGTCTACAACGCCTACGCGCCATCGTGTGCGATTTCTGTAAATGTGCCTCAGCTCCCTTTAACTCTTTCCCAGTTGCCTTGCTTCCTTCTCCACTGTTCTGCACCATGTGCTCCTAGGACCGCCGCGTATCCTGCCATCCTGGGTAAGCAAGTTCCATTGCATCGCGTGGTTAGCTATGGACCTGACGCCCTTTTTGGAGAGTGTAACCAATCCACTGCGACTTTCGTCGTCGTATGGTTGTGCCTTTAGGCTCATGGCCCGTTCTCTGATAAAGCTAATCGTTAGAGATACGGTTGGCCAGAATATCCTTAAGATGTACCGCAGGCACCTATTGACAAACGTTTGCAGCCTCCTTGTGATAGTGAGGGTCACTGTTCAGGTACCACATCCATATAGCGGCACGCATTCAACGATTCAAAGGAACGGTCGCAGCTTGCTGTATTATTTGCATTACTTCGCCAAACTGTGGATAGCACCTGTTCGGTTCCGCCATTGGTTTGGACAATACTCCCAAGGTATTGGAAACTCTCTACTCCCTCAACCGTTTGTCCAGCAATGCATATATGAGTTGATGAGTTAGGTCATAGGCTGATTATTTTTGTTTTTGCGGAGTTAATTTTTAGCCCAAAGAGGTCTGCTTGCCTCTCCGCATTTGCTGTCATTTAGTTTCCTTATTCAGTGAGACAGAAGGCATACATCGTCGGCGTAGTCTAGGTGTATGACTTCAGATATAAGAGTCCATCGAATTCCTCCATTTCCTCTTGATAAGGCTACATTCAGCACATCGCTAATCACCAATAAGAACAGTATTGGTGAAAGTATGCAGCCTTGTCGAACCCCACTTTGGACTTTAAATTCCTCAGACAGCCTTCCTCTGTGTAAGACTTGACATGTGGGCCTTTCATATGTAGCCTTGTTTATTGCTATTAATTTATCAAGAATACCTCTCCTGCGCAAAGCACGCCAATTAAATTCCTGATTGACACTATCAAACGCCTTTTCAAAATCGATGAACAGCAGTTGAAGTAGTGATCGACACTCAACTCACTGCTCGATGATAATAAGGTGTTGATGTGGTCGACACAGGAGAATCCAGATCGTAAAGTTTACTTGTCCAGTGTGTCTTTGAGCCGTTCTTTGAGTCACTCCAAGATGATTCTAGCTATTATCTTGGCCACAGCAGGCCGGAGATACCTTTTTTATGGCCTTTTTTTAAGACCTTTTTTAGGGAGCTTGACGATCATTCCCTTCTTCCACTCATCCATTTTGTTGTTGCTAATTGAATGACAGTCTGTCGAAAATATGGCGTTGAGAAGGAAAGAAAGAAACAGAATGGCATACTTACTATATTTATGTCTTGGTCGCACGTTCGTTCAAAACCAGAAGTTTTTATTTGGTGATATTTTTATTTGCCTGATTAATTAATGACAGTTTTGTATTCAATAGATAAAGTTATCTGTCTGTCTATCTTGCTACCACTGGTAGTTATGTCGAAAATAAAAAATATAATTAACATAATGCGAATCGCCATTAAAATGATAGACTTGTTTCCTATAATTTGCGTATCGTGAAAAACCTAACGGCGCAAAGTCTTTTAATTAATCAGTAAAAAATATTTAAAAAAAGGAGAGACTGTTGCTAACCATTTTTAAGATATCGGAATATTTCATTGATCGTTGATCAAGCAATTATAGTGTGAAATTGGAAACTAGCTATTTACGAGAGTAAAAAAAGTTTCTTGCTAGATATATGCAAACTTTACAATGTAGCTTTTATTCCTTATAAAGGGAGAGTATGGAGACATATTCAAAAGTTTTGTGTTTCTAAGCAAATTCATTAATTTTTCTTATGAAGGTGTACCAAAGCTAACATAAGGTGATGACAACGTTCTTGCCCGATGTCTGTTTTGCAAGTCAAGGTGGCGGCTGATCGCAATGAGATCGATGGCCCAACTGATTTTGTGGCAGGAACTATGCTTAAACAGCATATGCCCAAAACAAGGTGATTGGTAGTGCAGAAGTCCACAAGCCATTCCCAGCTATCTAAACTTTGTTGCCGCTATGTTGGAGTCATCACGATACAGTTGTTGTGAGGTTTTTTGCATGATACCTACTCCAGATGAACTTACAGTCCAGCGGGCTATCCAGAGTGCGTGGTATTCCCCCAACATTCAACCGGCTTATATGACTTAGCCCCAATATAACTATTTTTATGAGACCATTCCTGAAGGGAGTTACTAAGAAAAACATATCGTTAGTTTGTATTAGGGAGCATATAGAGTAGTTTCAGACTATAAAGCACATACTGATCATTCATCAGCTAATTATAGTGTTTAGCTCACTTAGCAACGAAAATCATAGTTGCTAAATGCCATGGTTGCTTCCGGATTGTTGTTGTTGTTGAATAAACTTATGGAAACTATATTTCCGATCTTGGAACCGGATTGAATGAATGGGCCATAGATATTTATGTTTTTAAAAAAATATTCGAACCTCAGTCCGCCTATTAATAAGCGACAAGTGAATCACCAAATAAAACTAGAGTCTGTTTCCAATCTCCAGCGCATGCTGAACTCAAAAAGTTCGTAAGACAGGTATGCAAGTGGACAACACTCATGGTGTGCGCACAGACGAAAATGTGAATGCTGCTGTAGCCGAGAGTGTGAGACTCAGTTCAACAACGATTCGGTCAACGGAGGGCGTTACAGAGCCAATTAATTGAAGGCATAGATTTGGACAGCCTTTAGTTCTTATAGGATGGCGCACCATGCCATCTTTTGCGCACCGATCGTGTTATTAGGGATTTGACCTCTTTGGACTTTTCTTGTGGAGCACCGTGAAGGACCGATGTTATACCAACAATCTGGAAACGATTCAAGTACTTAAGGCCAATATTATCCAAGCAATCCATGACCTAAAGCCCGAAACCATCAACAAGGTCTTGGAAAATGGAAGTGACAGAATGCGCTATTGTGAAGCAAGTAAGGCAGCCACTTGAACGGTACTAAAGGTTTCGTCCTTGGCTCAAACACTCCTGCGCCCGTTCCTTTCTCAGTTCTCTAGCAATCTGTGTAACACTTTATTGTGTGGCTGCTTAGTTCATATATTGTAGTAGTAGTATATTGTAGTAGATTCATTGCTCCACTCCTTAACTTTGTGCAGAAGATTCTTACAAAGTTGAATTTCCGTATACAATCATCACTGAGGTTTCGAAGGAAAGGAGAATCCATTTTGCCCATGACATCGCGCCATAAGTGATCATTCACCGCACAACTGCATATTTTTGTGTTGAGTTCACAAGACTTACCAGCCCGCTTTCTGCCTCAGTAGATCCGCCCGCTCTGTACGCATGTGTACGGAAGTAAAGTGGAGTAGTGATGTATAAAGGTAACGTACATCCTCGCAAAGGTGGTTATTTACAACATTCTCCATTGTTTTGAGAAGAGGCGATGTTAAACTGATTGGTCTACACGACTTCGGCTATGTTGGGTCTCAGTCTATGCGCCGGTTTAGCTGCAAAGTCGTCTTTTGTGCCCTTGGCCCAAATGTACCTGAATATGTTACACCAACATAGCCTACAGAAGAAATAAATCATAAAATAAAAATTGGCCAAGTGCGAGGAGACTCTCGTGCAATAGAGGGCATTATTAATCTAGCATTTGAATTGTGAATAAATCTTACCTTGGTTTCCATATGAACATATAACGTATGTCAGTGAAAGTCCAGATTTTTAGAAACTCTTTTAAATGCTAGCACTAAGTGTCCTAAAGATTCTGTGCTGAGTTTTCAATTCATTTTTAGTTGTACATATCTTTAATGCGGTGGGCGCCGTGGCTCAGTGGTTAGTGCGTTGGACTACTGCGCAAGGGGTTCTTAGTTCGAATCCAGAAAAATATCATCAAAAGTTTTTTCATGGCCCCACCTCTTGCGAGCGTCTGACAAACATCCAAGAGTATTTACTGTCATGAGAAAGCTTCTCAAAAACCCCTCTGCCCTTCGGATACGGCGTAAAACTGTAGGTCCCTTCTGTATGTGCCGAAATGTATACCACGCACAACATGTACATTTGTGAGAAGCTAGCCCTTGGCTCTCTATGGGCTGCTTACGGGCTAATATTTATTTTATTTATTTATTTTTTATATCTTTAATGCAAAGCAAGTACTGGGGCGGAATCCTCTAAGCTGATAGTTGATAGTCGCATTTTTGATAGTCAAAGTTGATAATCAGTCTCTGTTAGCTCTCCGTAAAACGATCACAAAAATTTATTTAAAACTTGGTAGCACAGTTTTTCGGAATGTCATTTTCTTGTCTGTGTGATTTATTAAACAAAAAAAATGTACATGTGTAATGAAAATATTATTTATATTGAATGAAGTTTAGAAAAATTAGTTTGCAGTTAGATCATCTCCATGTCCCGGATTCGTACAGGTTCTCTTCTCGGTGTGGTTATGCGATGCGCCGAATGTGACCGACTTTGAGGATTATAAACCGCTTGTTCCGGAAGAGGCACATTGTGTGAATAGCAAATATTGTGTAGGGCAGCACAAACGTTAACAATTTCAGCTACCCTTGACGGTGCATATCTACATTTTCTTTCGTCGAGTATTATACGCCATCGACCTAACAAAAAAGAAGCATAGAATGATGGTAGACGATGTTTATAGCATACCAACTTTTTAACTGCCCAATACAGCGTTCAAGAATTCTGCTGGCCTTAGAATGGACTATGTGAAATTGAGTCTCAGGTGAACTTTCTTCAGCGCTATCCTATATTTTTCAAGGAAAATTACTTTGGTTGATTCCGTCGGGACAAAGTTAATGAATATTGGACACAATTTTGACTGCATTTTCTTAATAACAATAATACTATCACTTCTAGGATAGTACTTTGCCCCATTGGTGCAAACCAGTCAGCACCAACTTGCCTTTGGTAACCTCCACCACCAAGTAAATTTAGTGTTGTAGTCAGTTGCAGAATTGGTGGTATATATGAGCCCCGTGTTCCATTTGATATGTGTAACAGCCGCAAGACATACATAAAAGCTTCCTTTGTCAATCGAACATTTTTTAAAAATCTAAATAAAAAAATATATGTATGCATTGGTTGGTACCTTCTTGCATTGGATTTGGAAGGTCCAAAATATTTGAGTTTTTTCTCAAATTACAGGGAAGTAGTCGTACATTCGAATTATTATCATTTGTGCTATAAAATAATTGCAAAGAGGTAAGCATTTTCGTAGCACTTCGCAAATTACACTAATAAATGTAAAACACAGATGAAAATGACACCTAAATAGCTATCACACAAAAACGATAGAAAAAATGTGATAATCACGGTGATTGTCACCTTAGAGAGAGCAAAAGCGATGATTGTGATAGTCAACAATCAACTATCAGCTTAGGGGATTCCGCCCCTGAATTTAAAGGCGAACTTTTAATAACGATGACAGAAAAGCTCGAATCCGTCAGTCAACCTGTGTTACTAAACGGTGAACCGATTGACTTAAAACATCAAGGCTGAGGTCGGTTGCATGGTTGAAGGGAAGTCAGTATTTACCTCTAGCCCTATTTGTATTTCAAATGTCTGTCAAACTTTTCTGTTCAACAAATTTTGTCAGGAAAAAAGGTTTCTTGCAAGAAGCAAAATATTTTTTTTGATCCTTGTATGAAAGGTGTCCCAAAAAGGGCCCACATAATGAAATTCATTTCCCCCATTTTGTGAGGGCATGTGTACATGCCGAAAGTTTCTTTTTGTCTAAAGGTTCAAAAGTTACTGTGACAACTTGATACGATTTGTATACTTTATTTATTAATAGTATTTTGTACATAAAATGAACTTAACCTAACAAAGAGCTGGGCAACAGGACTTACTGAAATCTATCTAGATTTTTACATTTGAATTTTAAATTATTCTGTTGCCAAGTTAAAAAAAATTGGGTAAGTGCGAGGAGGGCCTCGTGCAATAGTGTTCCGGACATTTTATATTGTCATTAAATAGAAGGCAATTTATTCATATCCTGCATAGGTACACCTAACACTGGTTTTGATATGAATAATGTAATGTCTTGTGCGTAGGTATGTCCTAGTAATACTGAGCTGAGATTCCAGTCCATGTTAACTTACACTTTCAATATAAAACATGGCGTACCAAGCTTTTGGATAAAATGCATGTAACGGTACTTTGCTTGTTAAATGGTTTAAGTAAAGCAAAACACTGGCAATACTTGACATGCGAAGGAATACAGCATTTAGAGTTTTAAAAATTAAAAAAAAAAAAATATTTTTGAAAAAAAAAAACAAAATTAAAAAAAAAATTAGTTTTTTAAACTTATTTAGTTTTCAAAAGCAGCATAGAGCTAACATATACGATCCATTCGTGCAAATGACTTAGTTTTTGAAAAATCGAAATCGAATGCAGTAGCAGCAAGAGAAGAGCTTATAGGGAAGTCCATGCGCTCTTCTAAAATCTGTAACTCGGAAACTACTTAGCGGATTTAGATGAAACTTAAAACTTGAGCAACCCATAGTATCAAAATGATCTGCTGTAAAAATTATTTGGATAACATGAAAACTGGGGGAGATACAGTGGGGTAACTAGATGCCCCATTTTTTTAATTTTTCTCAGAAAATATATAAAATACAGAAATTTTCGTATTGTTTTTACAATCTACACTAAATTCTACGTATCTCCAATTTTTTTCATATTTTTACCATTTATGGTCTGGCCGCTAGGGGGGGGGGGACAACATTTTTCAAATGTTTGGCGAGCTTTTTTGTTCAACAAATTTTGCCAGAAAAAAATATTTCTTACATATATGGAGCCCTTGCAAAATTCTCTTTAATTTGATATGCCACATGATGGGGAACAAAATAATTTTTTTTTGCCCTTCATACAAGGTGCCCAAAAAAGGGCTCCCAAAATGAAATTCATTGCAGCCATCTTGTGCAGGCTTCCACATAATGTATACATAGCGAAAGTTTCAGCTCTCTATGTCTATCGGTTCAAAAGTTACAGGGCTGTGACAGACTGACGGACAGACGGACAGACGGACAGACGGACAGACAGACACCGTATCAAACCCATAAGTGTTCCGTCTTACCTTTTAAGGTCCGGAACACTAAAAATACAATTTTATGGAGAAAATGAAAATTAATGAACTGAGTCATGGTATTCAATGAAGTAGTTTTATCGTCTTAATTTTCGTAGTTCAAAGGATCATCGCACCTGCCTTCATAGTGGTACACGTAAGCTGTCAAACAAAAAATCAAAGAATTATGAGAACAGAAAGTTCCAAAAGCATTTGTCATATATACCAACCTTTTCCTGTTTGACAAACATGACGGTCCATCAAGCATTTGCTGGTATATTCACGGTACTGTCCACCGAAATAGCCGCAGACGGGCCTTCTTATCCTCGGGCATGCATAGTTGCAAAGAGCTTGACAATTCTCTTGCGTTGTTTCTTGCAGATCTACACAAAAAAGACAGTCTTATTTCCAATTTTAGAATTAATAATCACAATTTCTCACCGTATCTATATTCATTTCGGCGTTTGCAATTTGCCTCTAGAAAAAGACACATATTGCCAAAAACGAAGCACTTTTTACTGTCAGTAGCCCACACCAGATCAATGTCATATGAACACTTGAATTCCAAGTTACACGGAGTTTGTTGCGTCTGATATAAGTCATACTGACCACTAGACAAAGCAAATAAAAGACAGGTTACAATAAGAACTTTAGCCACCATGTTGATTGGATTGGAGAGACCACCGATTGACTACTAAGGGTTTATTCGATTTTTCGTCAATTTATAGTAATCCAAAAACTTAAAAATGTCATTGAGAGTTTATTTATAATTTGTGTTAAATGCGTCTAAAGATTTAATTGGAGTTACGCCAGTGCGAATTACGCTAATACACATAACAAATGTTCATAGTGTGATAAGGGTACGTTTCTACAAATAAACATTTGATTATTAGATACAAAACGTAGACATACATACATGTATATGAGTCGTAAGAACTAACAAAAGAGAGTTTATTTATTGAGACTTTGTTAGGTATACATAATATATTCAAAATAGATGCATAAGTATCTGTTTTCAAAAGTTGTAGCTGGTTCTTCTGTAGTCTAACGTTTGCCAATCGGAGAAGTTCGCACAGGATGGAGTACAAATCAATTTCTTTATCGCAATGTGGACTATGAAACTTAGTTTTGTCTTTAAGGCAATTTTCCACTTAAGACATTACACTCATCATGAATCTGTATGGCAGAATGTTTAAGAGAGAAAAATCCCGCTATAGAGTTCATGGACAAACAGAAATTTATTTTCGATTTTGAACTTGTAACGTTAAAATTTTTTTTTTAATTTTTTTTTTCCAAAAGTGACTGTGTTTACAAATATACTATTGTAAATGTGCATTAAGATTGACACATAGTTTGTAATATTTAGAAATATTTAAGAAAGATCTAATAAAGTGTGTAAATAAATGATTCTGTCTCCAGTCTTTGGGCCTTAAATTTTGAGCTAAGAAAACCAAATTTTGTACAAGAAATTGGAACAGAACAAGTGTAAACATTTTCAATATCCGCCGACTGATACAAAATTTTTACATATTACATATGTATATTCCTTTAATCTACAAATCTTCCTTACATTATGAACTGTTACGCCTACTTTTTAGGAGGCGTTTTCCACTTAAGACATTACACTCATCATGAATCTGTATGGCAGAATGTTTAAGAGAGAAAAATCCCGCTATAGAGTTCATGGACAAACAGAAATTTATTTTCGATTTTGAACTTGTAACGTTAAAATTTTTTTTTTAATTTTTTTTTTCCAAAAGTGACTGTGTTTACAAATATACTATTGTAAATGTGCATTAAGATTGACACATAGTTTGTAATATTTAGAAATATTTAAGAAAGATCTAATAAAGTGTGTAAATAAATGATTCTGTCTCCAGTCTTTGGGCCTTAAATTTTGAGCTAAGAAAACCAAATTTTGTACAAGAAATTGGAACAGAACAAGTGTAAACATTTTCAATATCCGCCGACTGATACAAAATTTTTACATATTACATATGTATATTCCTTTAATCTACAAATCTTCCTTACATTATGAACTGTTACGCCTACTTTTTAGGAGGCGTTTTCCACTTAAGACATTACACTCATCATGAATCTGTATGGCAGAATGTTTAAGAGAGAAAAATCCCGCTATAGAGTTCATGGACAAACAGAAATTTATTTTCGATTTTGAACTTGTAACGTTAAAATTTTTTTTTTAATTTTTTTTTTCCAAAAGTGACTGTGTTTACAAATATACTATTGTAAATGTGCATTAAGATTGACACATAGTTTGTAATATTTAGAAATATTTAAGAAAGATCTAATAAAGTGTGTAAATAAATGATTCTGTCTCCAGTCTTTGGGCCTTAAATTTTGAGCTAAGAAAACCAAATTTTGTACAAGAAATTGGAACAGAACAAGTGTAAACATTTTCAATATCCGCCGACTGATACAAAATTTTTACATATTACATATGTATATTCCTTTAATCTACAAATCTTCCTTACATTATGAACTGTTACGCCTACTTTTTAGGAGGCGTTTTTCATAAAAAAAAAAAACATTTTACTAAAATAATATCACTTCTTAGGACAAAATTTAATACATGTGGAAAAATTTGCAAGATTCGCCCTGTACATCGCTCAGTTTTATTGGTAGAAAAAGGAGCTTTATATAGAAAAGGAATAGGGTATCACACGATCCGCTCCAGACGGATTATAGCATTTTCCTTTGTTGCCTACGAAATTTAACTTAGCTCAAGTAGGTAGGCGGGTTGGTTAGCGAAAGGCTAGTCTTCAACTCTTACAAGTTATTTACATACTTAGTTTCTAGTCAAATCTTGATTTGAATCTTTTCTTTTTCCAGTCTAAGCTTCCGAGGGCTTTCACTTAAGTTCGCCTTTCTTGTTGCTATCTTCTCTGATTTAAGTTTCGTTTTTTTTTTTTTGCTAGTTCGTCAGTTTTTCATTGCCTTGGATACGCCATGTCCAGGCGTAATTCTAAGAATCTTAAGCTCTTCTCGACAGAACTTCCCATTCTTTAGTTTAATTTCTACAGCAATATTTGCTCTTTTAGCACCCCTAAACAAAGAAAGTGGTAGCTCTGATGATAATGCCCTCACTGCCAAGACCTCCCCTTGAAAGACTCTGCTTTGGTCTGGTAATCGGGTTCATCCGCCATCATAGACCGATCTAAATTAGACAAACAACTTCGGTTTGTTGAACGCATTCACTAGATTTTGTCATCGTTTTCAGACGTTCAAGCAAAATCAAATGGGAGCTCACTAATTTCACACACACAATTACAAAATCTGGCGATTGTTTTGACATCTATGGCCGCAGCCATTTTTTACATACAATTTGTTGTTGTTAATGGAATAACAACCGGAAAACAATGCTTGCTCAAAAGGAATGAAAGAGATAACCCGACAAAATAATAGTTAGCTCTTGGTCACACGAAACTTCACATTTATTCTCAATCATGGTAATTAGGCTCCTATTTGCAGCACTAAGGGGACAGGGGAAGTTCGAGTTGACTTTCTAGTTTAATTTGTCTCTGGCTACCAAAGTCAGTAAGTCTCCTCATATACACCAATAGCCTTAGTGCTCCTTGTGCGTAGGAACGATTGGAAAACCTGAATGGTGGATGTCAGGGTGGATGGTGGATGTCAGGGTTTGGGTACAAATGTATGCTCTACTGATTCTATCAGCATAATCTGGCCAATCGTTCTTCAATCAGTCGTTCCTTGATCATGTGGTGCATTAGGGGATTCAGGCTAGCCTAATAGCGTCTGAGATACGTAGCCGTCTACCCTCTTCGATCCTCACTTAAGCACTTGACACCATACGTCAACTCTGCACGTTTTGCATTCGATAAAGTTTTAGTTCTATCTAACAAGATACAAAGCTTAAGCCCAGATGTTATAGCGATATAGTAGCGGGTTTTAAGATGGTGCCGTCTGTGGTGTTGATGTCTACCCCGAGATAGTGTCAGACAGATACATTTTGTTGTTTTTACTTTTGTCCTTGAGCATTATTTCGCACATTTGAACAAACTAATCGTGCTAGACAAATTCTAAGTTTACTATATTCAAGATCCATAATGAAAATATGAAAATGCTATAGTCCGTCTGGAGCGGATCGTGCGATACCCTATCTCTTTCCTTTGTACATACATATATAGCTCCTTTTGTCATCTAACTGGTGACATAAAAGTACATATGTACGGACGGTCGGACATAGTTCAATCGACAATCGGCTTATGACGATGATCATTTAAATATGATGAGTGTATGCATATGAGAGACGTACTACGAATCTTTTAGGGAATCTCCACTTTTGATTCAACTTTTAGTTTTACGACGCGACGACGGTTGATCAATTTAATTTATTAACGTATTGATGTCATCAATACGTCGTAGCTAATTGATGGAATATACCATGAAGAGTGGAAACAATTTGCTAATGCTGCCATGTTGTCTGAATTCTTCTTGGACTTTTCGAAATGACCAGATTGTATTTCACTTTATTACTCGCATTGTGCTAAATGGCTACAACATCACGGTAAACAATTGACTGCATGAGTAGATACTTTGGCTAATGATTTGGCTCTAATTAGTACAATTATTTAAATCAATGGAATATGTTATTTTTGAATATTTTCTTTGTAACAATTCAATATAAGTGAACGATGTACTCATAACGATTCCTACGAAACAATGGCTTACAATGCGAATGTACGTTTCTGGATCTACATTTTGTTATTCGATTGGAAAACGGGTTTCATTTATTTACGATGACTTAAAACAGATCAGTGACTAATTACTTAGATCTTTTGGTGAGAGTTTTCTATAAAAGATTGATGTATTCGCAAAAAAATGCAAGGTTGCTCTCAAACAGTCAGACTAAATGATGAATCTTCAAGTGGTCCTGTCTTTATTAGTAGTCGTTTTAGTGGCCAATTCTTTGGCGGCTGTCACTACGAAGAAACCAGGTTGTACTTCAGCATATCGTTGTCCTGTCGACAAGAATCCAATCTGGGTTACAGATGGCAAAACATGTCAAATCTTTCTGAACACATGTTTCTTTAGAAGCGAGAATTGTGACCGTCAGAACAACGACGAAAATGGTAAACTGATTTTATTTTTGAATCTTTGTTTAAAATGTGTATATTTTCAGCGCTAAAACAAGTAAGTAAAGAAGAGTGTCAGAAGCTATGTGCTTCTGAGTGCAAAAAAGATGATAACCCCGTTTGTGGGTACTATAACGAGACGAAGAAGACCTTTGCCAACCAATGTGAAATGGAGAAATTTATTTGCAACACTGGACAGAGTAAGTAATAGAATTAATCTTAATTTGTTTGGAAAAACCTAGGAAAATGTTTTCGTTTCTTGGCAACAGTTATCAGCCTTTGCAGTTTAGGACCATGTGATGAGGAGACATTGACCTAAGGCGGCTGTGCTTGAATAAAAAAACAGACGAATTTAAAATTTGGTTGCATTAGAACTCTCGCATAAGAAATGATATTATTTCATTAACAACTATAGTGTAAATATGTAAATGTTATGAGACTCGTGCTAGAAATAAAATATAAAATAAAGAAAATAAACAAGCAAAACCGTTTCTTGGAAGTTTTTATTTAACTCTTCAATTTCGTTTAATCGTTTCTTTTATAAAGAAATATAAAGGGTTTTCCAATAAGGACTTGACAACTTTTTTCTTAAATAAAACGCAAACCATTTGAGATATTTGAAAAACTTTACTATCGGCTTAAAGTACGAGTACAATCAAAACATTTATGAATGGAACTTGACTTTAATCGAATGGCCACCGCGGGCTCGTTTGCAGCGGGCGATTTGTTGGACCCAGTTTTCAACGACTCGGCCACACATTTCGACCGAAACAGCCGCTATTTCGCGTTCAATATTGGGTCTAAGCACTTCAAACGTCGTCGACTTGTTGGCATAAACCAATGACTTAAAGTAGCCCCACAGAAAACAGCCAAGCGACGTTAAATTGCACGAACGACTGGCCCTTTTCTTGAGATAACACGCTCACTATACTTACTCTTCTGGGCTGTGAGGCTTGTGGCACCATTGTGCTTAGACCACATGTCGTCCAAGTCCATATCTTCCAATTCGGGCCAAAAATAAGCGGTAATCATGGCGCGATAGCGCTGACCATTTACAGTAACATTACGATCGTTATCGTCGACGAAAAAATATGGCCCAATAACGCCGCCGTCATGCACATAGTTACATAGTTATTTTTAGTGGATGAAGTGGTGATTCATAAAGCACACATGGATTTTCAACCGACCAATAACGAACCCATTGAGCCAAAACTGAGCTTCGTCACTGAAGGTGATTTTGCGATGAAATTCATCATCTTGGCGCATCTTCTTCAGAACAAGTGGTCCATTGGCTTCAATTCTTGAGTCAGCTTGATTTTGTATGGGTGTAAACCAAGATCCTTACGCAAAATACGCCATAATGTGGTCTGAGCGATGCCCAATTCTTCAGAACGCCGTGGAATTGACTGATTTGGATCGTTTTCTTGAACGGCTACGATACTCGTATTTTCGATACTTCGACCAACCCGTTGTCTCACTGACACAACACATCGAATATGTAGACTCAAATTTTTGCACTAAACTTATTATTGCCTATCTACAAAGTAGGACGAGAATTACGACCGAAAATTGAAGTTAACGCTCTTAAGGTTGCGATCACCCGATCTGAATTTCGGTAGAAAATTTTTATAATTTGTAGACGTTGCTCGTTCGTGTACTTTACCTTTACCATGATGAAAATGTTGAGTTTACTAAATAAATTGTCAGTGACAGTTTGATGATAAGTGAAAGAGTGCGTTCACAAATTAAATTCAAAGTTGTCACGTCCCTATTGGAAAAGGGTGGCTACGGTCGATGGGTACATTGGAAACAAAGAATGAGAGATAGGAATGATTTGGTGTAACGGTATTTAAAATCAAGGTGATAATAGATGTCAACATTTAATCATGGTTGGTGCCCAAATTGACTGCGGATTCAGAGTATTATAAATCAAATTTAATATACCTTTCGGATAGGGTATAAACAGCACGAAAGTTTGTACCCGCCATGTGTCTTTTTGTCCATTTTTCTGCTTCGAATCACAGGGCACATACCTACCACAGTAGCCTAAAAAGTCTTTGTATATTCACTTGAATGATGTATCCAACTAAACAGAGACGAAAAAAATGCGTAAATGAGGCAAACACAGGAATTATACCCTCTATATCGGACAACATAAGTTAGAAGAGAAATATTTCAGCCAGAACGAATATCGGCCTCCTATCCGAAAAGGCATATAACGAGTCCCTTTAGTCTTAGGTAGAAAGGATGGGTAGTGCAGATTTTACACAGACTACCATCACTGGATCCAATTAATATATGTACCTACACCATTTCAATAGCAGAATTGGACTCGAGGAGTTTCTTTAACCAGGAGTTTCATCGATTAGGACCTTATCACACGAGCGCAATAGGTCTAAAAATAGGTCGCAGTTGACAACCCCCGGTTCTGTAATGTATGTACAGGCTAGTCCTTCCAAGAATATTTATCAATAACGAAATTAAAAGCTTTTTTGTGGTCCTCGTTGGAACCAAGAATTAGTCTAAAAATGGCCATCCCAAGCCAGCAGGCGTTCGCTTGAAGTAAATCAGGATAATACACTGCAATTCTTGTTGCCAACTCATACTAACGAAGAACATTACGTCAAGTTATACTTATATATATGTATGCATGTATCAATTAACCCCCTTATGCTAAACTAAACCAACTGATTAAACACTTGATAGCGATACAAAGTCCATGAGCTAAACACTTGTTAACTTTAACAAGTGTTTATTAATAAGGGGATAAAAGCGTATGTACTTCCTAGAAACGTACCCTTATTGTCATGTATAGTAGATCTTTTTTTGGATGTGTGAAAAAACACTGGCGTAACTCCAATTAAATCTTTCATCATATTTCACACAAAGACTATTTTTTTTCTGCTATGTATCTTAAACTTTCGGGTTACTATAAATTGATGGTAAATGGAACTAACCCTTAGTAGTTAATCCGTGCGCTTTACAATCCAATCAACATGGAGCTTCAAGTTATTTTTATAACCTGTCTTTTGTTTGCCCTGTGTAATGGTCAGTTCGACTTTGACGAGCCGCAACCACCCCCGTGTAACTCAGAACTCAATTGCTCATATGATGTCGATCTGGTGTGGTCTACTGACGGTGAAAAGTGTTTCGTCTTTCGTAATCCGTGCATTTTTAAGGAAGCAAACTGTAAACGCCAAACTGAATATAAATATGGTGAGGGAATGTGATTATTATTTAGTAACTTAAAAATAAATGCGTCTTGTGTGTAGATCTTAAAATAACAACGCAAGAGAAATGTCAATCCCTGTGCCGCTTTAATTGTCCGAGGATAAGGAAACCAATCTGCGGCTATTACAATGGACACTTTCGTGAATTTGCCAGCAAATGCCTAATGGAATATCATGTTTGTAAGACAGGAAAAAGTAGGTGTTTGTTTAAATTATTTTGGAATTTCCGTATTACAGATATATTTTTTGTTTCCATTCGACAGCTTATATGTACTACTACGAGGGAAAGTGTGAAGATCCTTTGGAATGGTACCTGCAAGGAAGAGATTAATTTGTAAGGCGTACCCCTACCTATTACCTATCGTACAATTAACTAGTGATATAGGATGTGTAAGCTAATGTTAAGCCAACTCACACACATAGTCCACCCCCGAGGTCACGAGCCGGAACAGCATGCTATAGCATTGCGTGCATTCCATCACGGCACATGTGGAAAAGTAAAATAAGTAGTTGTTAGGAAAAAAAATTGTTTTAGTAGCATAAGAGATTGCAATTAAACCAAATATTATAAATTGTTCTAAAAATAAAATTGAATTTTAAATATTTACATACACAGTCTCATTTATACGTTAGCATTTTTTTAAAAAAAAAAAAAACCTACGCAGCTGGCAGACTATCTGTAGATAGATTCTTATATCCCCAAATTGCTATGTGTGACTCCGTTGTTATGACATTAGCTGCCAACAAAATATCTATAACTATCCCCTTTTAAAACTTTAATTACTTACTTAAGTAGAGTCCCTGCCTGAGCTTCCAGTTGTGAAGACCAAGTTTTCTGGCATCCGCGACAGCTTGGTCTTTGTACGGGAGGTTCGGTCTTCCCGCCTCGAACCTGGAGGTTGGGATTCGGAGATTCTGTTAGCTGGAGCATTGTTATCCATTCGCTCGATGCGGCCGAGTCAATGTAGTCTGCGTATCTTGGCTTTTTAGACTACGTCCACATACTGGTACAGCTCATAGAGTTCGCGGTTGTATCTTCTCCTCCATTCGCCCTCCTCACATTGGGGACCTACTCGTAATATCCGACGGAGTATTTTTCGCTCGAAGGTGCCCAATATTTGATCAGATTTCTTACTTATCGTCCAGCACTCGGCTCCTTACAGTAGGACCGATAAGAGCATTAATTTGGTCCATCGAGTTAGGAGTTTTGAACCCAGTTGTTTCGTCAAACCGAAGTAGCAGCGGTTTGCTAGGGTTATTCTTCGGCGGATCTCTACAAAGGTGACTGACTGCGGAGGTTCTAGAAAAAACACGGCTATTTATACTTCGCCCTTTTAAGGACATTTCTGTTGCGATAGGCTTGAGAGGGGCTTAACTTAAATAAACACAATAAGTGCGACCGCTGCGACCTTAGCTAAATATCATGACTGCCATCTACCTTGCCCTTGGTATGATGATAAGTGCGTTCAGCGGGAGTGGTTGACATAAGGTGCACAAAATAAAGCGTGGCAGAGCAAAACAAGAGTAGCCAAAGAGGAGTACCGGGCTAGAAGGAAAGAGAAGAGAAACCTGCATTTAAAGATAATGGCCACGCAACTTCTCAGCTCAGGAATATCAAGACGAGTTAGAAGAGGACACACTTTCAGACAGTGAAGAACTAAATAGAAGTTAACGAAACATCAGAAAACTGAAAAAAAAGACGCTGACTGTGTTGGGTGGAGAAACGTCTGACGATTAAAGTATCAGTTCTACACATATGTACGTCCCATCCTCAAAAAAACAATAATATGTTTTGTAAGAACTACCAAGGTATATCCCTGTTATATGTCGAACAAGAAACAATATCCAACGTATTGTTTAAACATCTTAAACACTAATCGGCACATACATATTGTGATCGACAATAAACCGATTTTTTACACTCATACAATTTCTGAAAAAGACCAACCACTCTAAAATTAAAGAGGCTTATTGACTGACTAGAGAGGTTTTAGGATGGCAAGGTTAAAAACCATGGTAGTATCCTATTTCGCCTCAAAGCGGTATAAATATGCTTACCTGTAAAAGGTGATAATTTCATCTAATCGAAAAGTTTATTGCACATTTGTTTTAACCAGATATATTCTTCTTTTTTTTCTTTTTTAGTGCTCTTTGTAAAGCATATTTTTAAATGAAAAGATATGATTTTGGGGTCTCATTTGGCAACACTGGCACTGACATAGCTCGGATGTTTTACTTAGATTTTGCAAAACTGTTTTATATCTTAGGGATCTAGTCTGAAGCCCATTTTATGAGAGGAAAAACCATAAAATAAACCCGATGAATATAATGATGTATTTTTAATTAATTTTTATTTAAAAAAAACTCATTACTTTGCACACTCGTATACTATTCACAGCACTAAAATATTTTTCCTTATATCTAAATTAGAGACTTAATTTACTTATTCTATATTTATCATGCTGGCGTGCATATGTCCATCTTTTCGACTTTGTATCCTTTGTATGTATGAGTAGATAGGAACGTATATTGCAGAGCCAGTGAAATAAATGCCTTAAAACTTATTCTCTCCCCTGTGCGTACCATTTCAAAGGATCCTCACACTTGCCCTCGTAGTAGTACACGTAAGCTGTCGAATAAAAAAAAAAATATAATAATTAAAACAAAAATTCCAAAACCAATCCAAAATACACTTACTTTTTCCAGTTTTACAAACATGATGTTCCATTAAGCATTTGCTGGCAAATTCACGGAACTGTCCATTGTAAAAGCCGCAGATGGGCTTCCTTATCCTTGGGCACGTATAGTGGCAAAGAGCCTGACACTTCCCCTTCGTTGTTACTTTAAGTTCTAAACACAAAACACATTTATTTCTAAGTAAGTAAAGTTAGTTGTTAGAAACTAATAAATCACAATTGCTCACCATATTTATATTCATTTTGGCGTCTGCAATTTGCCTTTTGAAAAAGGCACGGATTACGAAAGACGAAACACTTTTCACCGTCAGTAGACCACACCAGATTGACATCATATGCACACCTGAATTGCAAGTTACACGGGGGTGGCTGCGGCTCGTCAAAGTCGTACTGTCCATTACACAGGACAAATAAAAGACAGGCTATAAGTAGAACTTGAAGCTGCATGTTGATTGGATTGGAAAGAGCACCGATTGACTACTAAGGATTAATTCGAATTTTCATCAATATATAGTAATCGAAAGATTTGAAATAGCATTAGTCATTGGGTTGTGTGAAATGCGTCGAAATTTTTAATTGGTGTTACGGCAGTGCGAAGTACTCATCCAAAAGATAGGGGTGAATTTCTTAGAAACAAGCATATGACTAATAGATATAAATAAAATTAACTTTGTACCTGCTGATGTCTGCTGTGTTAGTACTAGTAATTTTATAACTTACAGTGCACTTTACCTACATGTGTGTATTTTTGATAACAATCATAGAGAAGCTCGAAAAAGTAGGTTAGCCGATTCTGTATGGCTGTTTGTGGGATGTATGTAGGCAGGACTGCATCCTAAACGAAGAGGCCGTTTGGTTTCAAACTTCTTGTCTGCGATCCGAAGTATCACAGTAATAATTAAGGTAAGGGGAATTTGCGAGTATTAAGATCGAAGCAGCAAGGATGGGCGGGCGAAATATGTATACATGTTTACAAAAATGACGGCGTCTTGGACAGAATGCCACAATAGACAGATATAATTTCGAGATGGTAAAGGACTTTGTCTATTTAATCTCTAGAAAGTGATGAGTTCAAACGAAGAGTGATACTCTTGCCCATCGGTGTTTTTATCGGATATGAATATAATTGAGCAACAAAGCCCTGCCTCGAACTACTAAGTTAACTCTTTATAAAACACTAGACCTCCTGTATGGCGCAGAGGCATGGACTTTGACAAAATCGGATAAGAATGCCCTTAGTTATTTTGAGAGAAAAGTTCTTCAAGTGTTCTTTGGTCCCATCTGCATAGACGGGAGTGGAAAAGAAGATATAATGCCAAACTATAAGGCCTATTCAACGACATCGACTTGGTCACATCCAGCGACTCTTGGCTGGGTCTTAGAGATCGGATGAAGCCCAACGTTTCAGCTAAGAATGTCTTCGAAACCTACTTTGCGGTAGGTGGCGCAAACAAGTGTAGGGGAACCTCAATCAACTTGCCGTACGCAACTGAAGGGAGCTGGCTCGTAACAGGGTTGGCTGAAAAGGTTTGTTGGTTAAGGCCCAGGTCCACCCCGGGCTGTAGCGCCTCCTAAGTAAGTAAAGCCCATTTCGCTAAAATTCTCTAAAATGCCTCCAAAGTTTTTTATTTAATTTGATATTTGAGTTAGTTTCGAGAACAAGATGGCATACCACATCTTTGACTGCAATTTTTCGGCTAGTAGTCGATGAATTTCTATCGAAATCAAAATGTGAGCAAAATTTATGGTTGAACATTTTCTTAAAATATTTTTTTTATAAATTATTTATTATACCCTATCCTAAGGGCATATGTAAATGATCAGCGTCACTAGCCGAATTGGTTGAGCAACGTCCATCCATATGTGTGTAACCAGTTTTTGGGCCTTAAATTTTGGTCTAGATCGATAAAATTTTGTATTTGTACTTAAAAAAGTAAGCAATGCAAGTGTAAATATTTTCAAAAATCCACTTTTCAAATACTATTTTAAGTGGTTACCAGGGATATGATTATAATATCTATGATTTTGAACAAAGTGTCTTACTTATAATTCGACCTTGAGTGTCACCCAAGGCTTTTTGCATCTGCAATTATTGTTGTTAAGCCTATGGATGGGTGGCCTAGTAAATTGAAGATTGGAAGATTCTTTTAAGTGGAACATGGTTATGCCAGGTCTGATGAATTCCGCGTCTTAAGTTGAGTTGTTATTGGTGAACTCCTTAACCCTCTAACAGGACAACTGTGTAGGTATTTATAGTTCAAGTTCAAAATCTATCTACTTAGTCTGGTGATGATAATAAATTGATTGGTGACTCCGACGATGATGACTTTAAAGCTCTGAATGACTAGTGTATCAATGAATTGGGAAGATCTTCATCTACTGAATTTATTTTGGTAAAGCTGTAGATCTTAGCTTTAGTCTCAGTAGTAGATCAATGTCAGGAGCTGAACAGCATGTTTCTTCGATAAGAGAGCAACAAGTTGCATCTTTTTCAGAAACAATGCCCTTACCTCAAACAGTTGCATCATCTCTATTTGAACCTGCAGTAATTGACTGTCCACGGTGAAAATATAGACGCGATAAGCGTCCTCGTTCTCCACCACTTGAAGCAGAAGAAAGAAGACCGGACGCAGAGCAAAATGATAGTGCAAAAAGTACAAATTTATCGGAAATTGACCCCAAACCTACGGAGTTCAGTAAAATTACTTGGCGAAAAATGCATATGGGTTGCGATTGCCAATTCGTCCAATTAGATCCGTCTGCCAAACGAACCTGCAAATTAAATAAATAAAATTAATAGAGCATAATTTATTCAGTGACCACAGAAACATCTTTTTGTCGTTGGTCTTGCCTAACTTTCCGTATAATGCTTGGCACATTTGAACGCACGATAGGGAACGGGACTATTCGTTCCAGGAAACTGCCAGTTCGCCATGTTCTTTATTTAACATCCAGAAGTTTTACATCCATTTCCAGAATTTAGCCCTATGAAAAGTTTAACTTTGATTTCTTTGTCATTCGAATGAGTGTGTGTATATGAAAGGCGTATTCGATTCTTGTAGCTGAGGTGTGTTTACATTTTATAAAACTCTTAGTTTTATGATGATTGATGAATTTATTACAAACACATCGGTGTCATCAATACGTCGTAAGTTGTTGATGCAATAAAGCATGAAAAGTCGAAACAATTTGCGAAATTCCAGCATGTTGTCTAGACGTTTTTAGACTTCTGGATAGTATCTGCTTTGATTGAGTGTGTAGCGCTAAGTGGCTACAACCTCACAGTAAACAATTGACTGCATGAGTAGATTTTTGCCTGAATAATTTGGTTTTAATTAGCACAATTATTTAAATCAAAAGAATAGCTTAATTATGAATCTTTTCCTTGTAATGATTCAGGAAGCGTAAAAGATGTAGGTATTCATAATAATTCCTACGAAACAATGATTTACAATGCGAATGTACATTTTTGGATTCACATTTTGTCATCTGATTGGAAAACAATTTATTAATTAATGTCTAATGGGTTTTTAACTTTGGCGATGCTATAAACAGATACACTGACTAACTGTTTGAGTCAGAATTTTTGTTGTACTCATAAAAAAAACACAGTTCTTTACTAATGTATTAGGTTAGGAAGGAAGTAGCACTCGATCGAAAAAAAAGTCATATGCGAAGGTCTTGAAAAAACGGTGCAATATATATTGGTATATTTTTTTAAAGTCCGTCGAAAATTCATCGTTTTCAGTAATTTTCCATAAGACTTGAGAAAAATTACTTTCCGTAATGTGTTCGAAAAATATTTCCTAAAAATCTGATCTTGGTCGATTTTCTTTGAGTATCCTATGAAAATTGAAAGAAAATTAAGATTTTCCAATACTTGACACGCTTACTTCTAAAAGAGAAGAAAAGAAAGAAAACATTCTAACCGGTTCTCGCTAAAATAAGTTCTTAATTCCAAAATAAGCTTATCAATTTGGAACACAAATTATCCAAAAGATTTGCACACAAAGTTTGGCGAAACTTTTTTTTAACGTAAATTTGACAAATTAATGGTGTTACTAAAAATTATTGTTCTGTCAAAATAATTGAAGTGCAACTCATGTAATAAGAAAAAGTTAAAAAAAATAAACACTAAACAAAAATATCTTCGGAAAACGGACGGTCAAAAAAAAAGTATTGCACTGAATATATATTTCTAAATGTCACAAAAATTCAAATTTAGTTCAAGATTTATGTCATGAATTCAAGACCGGGTATTTTGCATACAATTAATACTGGTTCCATTGCCCTTTTTTAGATTTAACTGCAGCACAACGTCGTTGCATGTAGTTGACCAGATTTTTACACGTTTCTTTTGACGTTTCTTCCACAGCAGCCCAAAGATCATTACTGTTAGTTAGTTTAACACCAACAACATCCTTTTTGACATTGCATCAAAGATTGTCAATCTGGGAATGTCCAGGTCATTCCATTACATTCACCCTGTTAGCGTGAAACCACTGCTTAGGAAGTTTACTTATATGCTTGGGGTGACTGTCTTGTTTAAGGACCAATATTAGTGGCGTTTCCACCTCAGCATATGTTAACATGATTTCCTTTAAAATTTGGACGGTAGATGGAACTAGGACCATTAAAAGAAAAACATGCCGAAACCATAATGCGGGGTCTTTTTGGTGTAAACTTAGGCTGTATTTTGTTTACCAAGGCCTTCATACATATAGACAAGATCCTCTTTTTACCATACAAAACAATTTTGACTTCGTTTGACCACTAAATTTTTCTCCAGTCAACACAGGAAACAAAAGGACTTATAAATATATTTTAACTTCCACTACTATAATTTTGACCGCAACTTTATATGACCGATATTGACATTTATTGACTTTCTCTATGTATGACAAGTAGTCATAAAAATATGACTAGTTTATATGACAAAGGGCCTTGTAATTGCATATCCAAGTTGGAATAAAATAATAATAAAGATCCAATGGTATCATTTTTTAAAGAATGAACCCCTTAATACATACAAACAAGCAAAGTACTTGCGTCTGAACTGAAAAATTTATCCATTTCAGGGAAACATTTGTTTGATGAGAACTTTGTGACCCACAAACCCTCCAGGGCTAACTGGTATGGTAAAATGAGATCTCACCTCTCTCTGCATAAAACATACGCTCAAGGCTCCAAAACTAATATACGAGTGTGTGGTGGTGTATTCATCCACGACTTAAACCTAAAAATCTCCTTTCATGTTTCGAATCATTATAGAGTCTTTCACTAAGAATGCCTTGTGGTGCTAAGATATAAAGTACTACCCTGCCGTAATATTACAATGTAGATCCGTTTCATTCTCTTCTAAGTGTGCTCTCAAATGCTGTCTATCTCTACCGAGATGACGGAATCACCCAATATTTTATTAACCTTATTTGGGCGAGAAAGAGAAAGATAATTTTTCACCGTCTTTGTACATATGAGCTTTATTTATGAGTATCAGAGTATCATAAGCAAAACTTCTATCTTGTCGTAAAAAATTTGTGCAATGCCTTATAAAAAGTCAGCGAAATATTCAACGGTTTTTGAAAAACTTTCTTATATCACTAGTAGGTACTCTTGGATGTATACCAGGCGCTCGCAAGAGGTGATGTCATTTTCTGCGATTTGAACCTGGAATCTTAGAGCAATGAGTACAGATCTCCGCTAAATCTGCTGTTTAGCTGTTAACAAAAATACTACCTGGTTGGACTTGTGCAAGAGAGGTATCCCAGAAAAACCCATAGCCATTATCAAGGCTACGTACGAGGTAATAAGTGTCACTAGAATGGTAGAAGAATTTAAAGTCCAGAGTGGAATACGTCAAGGTTGCATACAGTCACCACTGTTTGTTTTTCTCATTATCAGTGACGTTCTTCATGCAGCATTGATGAAAGAAAACTATGAAACGTTGTTCACGTTATTGAAGCTTATTCTAATTAACGACATAGTTTTATTTGAAAGGATTACTTGGTTGTTTTTTAAGCAGAACAGAATCAACAACATATCAAAGGCAACATATTCATAACTACCCAGATATGAATCAGGACAATACTCCGTTTGACCGAGAAAGACTAAATCTGAAATAAAGAATGTGTGCCCACATGTATTGTGGTTTGCTGCTCAGGAGTGGCTACATCATTGTACAACTACTTTATCTATGAGATTTCCACTTTATAGGATCATTTCTACTCAATTACCGCGAAACTCTTGGCTAATTTTACAGCAACATCGAACTTCAATTGGTTAGTTCATTTCACAACAATCGGCAACCCTGCGAGCACTATCACATTTCTTCTCTTAAAAGCTGATGGCACTGATGTAAAGCGAGTGAAACTTTCTGACGCAAGTTATTGTGACAACTATTTAATCCGAAATACCTTCCACTTTCGAGCAAAGTAAAAAACAAAAATTGAAATATTTTAAAATAATTTAAACTTTATTAGATTGCCAATGCAATCCCTTATATTCCTTATGACTACTTATTCTACATGCGCCGTGATGGGATGTTCATAGGTGTCCGATGCGCCAGGGACTATGTAAGCATGATGTTACGGCTGGCGACCGGACCGTGGGAATGGATTATGTGCTTGGCAGCGCTCAGATTTAACTTATATCACTGGTTTATTGTACAATAGGTTGAATCAACGAAATAACTTCCTTCAAATCTTAGTCCCTTCCCTGCAGATACCATTTCAAGGGATCTTCACACTTGCCCTCATAGTAGTACACATAAGCTGTCGAATAAAAATTTTCAAAATAATTAAAATAAAAATTCCAAAACCATTTTGGGGGTTACACCTACTTTTTCCAGTTTTACAAATATGATGGTCCATTAAACATTTGCTCGCAAATTCCCGGTAGTGTCCATTGTAAAAGCCGCAGATTGGCTTCCTTTCCCTTGGGCATGCAAAGCGGCAAAGAGCTTGACAATTCTCTTGCGTTGTTACTTTAAGTTCTACACACAAAACAAAAACACATTTATTTTCAATTTACTAACAAATTTTTATAGCACAATTTCTCACCATATTTATATTCATTTTGGCGTTTGCAATTTGCTTTTTTAAAAAGACACGGATTCCGAAAGACGTGACACTTTTCACCATCGGTAGACCACACCAGATCGGTGTCATATGAACACCTGAAATCTAAGTTACACGGTGGTGGCTGCGCCTCGTCAAAGTCGTACTGTCCATTACACAGGGCAAACAAAAGACAGGTTATAATAAAAACTTGGAGCTCCATTTTGATTGAGTTGAAGAGAACACGAATTGACTACTATAGGGTTAAATCAAATTTCCATCAATTTATAGTAATCCGAAAGCTTGAGAAACTTAGCAACAAATGAGTCATTATGTGAAATGCGTCGGAAGATTTAATTGAAGATTTACGCCAGAATTTTTTCACACATCCAAAAAAAGATCACACACACCTAACACATGTTCATGGTGTGACAAAGTACGTTTCTAACAATTAACTTTTGATTAATAGATACAAATACATATGCTGATGTTGTCTTCTTCGTGTTTCACTGAGAAAAAAAAACAATCAATAAGAAATCCTTGTATCTTCTTGAGTCCAATATGACTATGCACATCAATTTGGTAATTTAAAATGCTTTGGACTAAAAGACATTTATTGCATCTTATCTATCTAAGGAGCAGACGAGCACAGATTAATGGCTGCTTTTCAATTAACATCTTGGGGGCATTGCATCCAAAAGAAATCACATTATCATAGTCCATATAGAATACTAACTTAATCCATATGTAATTGGGACTTGTAAATGATATATTTATTAAAGGGCGGTGCCCTTTATGACTCTCTTTATTCGCACTGATTGTCGATCAAAAGATCACGAACAATTCGCGAGTTCTGGTTCTGGCGGCCGGCAGATGGAACTGAGTGTGTAGGTTTCAATGTCCCTTGGTTGCTGGTCTCTGTCGAAACCCTCTTCAATTTAAGTCAGTCATTGAATCCTTTGTTTGGTTTGGTTGAAAGTACATGCTTTGTACTAGTCATAGGTCCATTGTGATACCACGAAGATCGGAACATAGATTCACACCATTACTCATGAGAACCATCTTAAGTTTCTTATGAAGCGTAAGGATCTTTAATGTCTACATTTTTAGATGTAGTTTTGTTCTACGGGCGAGAACTGGACTTTTGTAGAAGTTGTTTATTTCAATCCTTGAAGCGTGATTGCCTATTAGCCAGTCTCCAATGATGACGACACTTACCTATGCCAATATGCAATTTGCTGAGAGAAATCAAATTCTTACAGAGGCTTAGATCTTGTTACCTAGTCCAGGTTTGTTTAGTCGCTAGACGTGTTCCGCTTGTCCACTTGTCCACTTAAGATTTGCAGAATCGATTGCATCCAACTTGTAGCTATTGGTATACCTAAGGTGCCTTATTCGGTGAAGTATTAAAGTCCAATTCTAGCCCTGCAGTTCCCTGGAATGTATATATAACTCGTCGCCCAAAACAGGCGAATATGAAACTATTCAGTCTAGAGCTACTAAGAAAATTACATAGACCAAATCCAAGAACTCAAGGGCAGTTTGGCTGTCTGAAAAGATACATATAAAGATAGCTTTTATTAAGGTAAGAAAAGACTTCTTTAATCGGAAAAATTTCCGCCCTGCAATGGCAAATGGAAGGTCTGGTTGAAATTAAGACCACCAACTCCCCTTTTGGTTTAAATCCTTAAAGAATCGCATTCTTAACAAGAAGTGAAAGGTCATAGTTGACAACAATGGTATAAATCATATTTTTTAGATTGTAAGCAAATTGTAAACTTTAATAATGAACTATCTTATCCATTGGAGTACCTCAAGGGTCTATTCTTTCAACTAAAATTATAGCAAGAATAGTTTTGGAACTAATCGCAGGATTTAGCCTCATCGAGTAATGCGTTAAACACAGTGACACGCTAAGTGACACGTCCTACACAATGGTGGGTGTCAGAGAAATTTAAAATCCTATGTGGTCTACGTCAAGGTTGCACACTGTCACCACTCTTGTTCTTGGTGGTTAACAGTGATCATTGGTAAAAGGCAACTATGGAATTTGCTGAACTATAATATCTGTTCTGGACTACGCTGACAAGGTTTGTGTGGCTAACCACTGTCGCACTGAATCGGAAAGGCTAAAGCTACTTTGAGACTGCTATCAAAGATGTGGGGAAGAAATATTTTCAGCTAAGACTGTTCTGCTCCAACGAAGAATCAGTGCTGCCTTATGGGTTATGGTACTCATAATCGACAGGCAACGAAGTTGGGAAGGTAATGGCTCTCAACTGAAGTAGGTCGAATACAGAAGCGACAAATTACAATCTAATGATGGATGCTGGGTACTGTTAACAGTACTATTTCCATTGGGTCTTGATGACGTTTTCGGGGAATTTCGTACTTGGAGATATTATTTACTCAGTGACAGGTAATCTCTTGAATCATTTCAAAGTTCATCTCGTGGTGGTGTATTGTATGGTGTATACGCATACTTCGTGTCAGAAAAAATCAGAAAAAAAGATGACATTAATATTTCCCGGAAGTTTTTTTTAGTTATCATATGATAGCTTTAATTTGGACTTGTTAGTCATTCGGCTTTTATTTTTGGTTTTACAATCATTAATTAATTTATTATTAACAAAGTGATGCCATCAATACGTCGCAGCTAGTTGACGCAATATGGCATGGAAACTCTCAATAATTTGCTAAACGGCTCTATGTTGTCTAGACTTCCCTTCGACTTCTGGAAATGCCTAGATAGTATCTGTTTTTATTTAGTATACAGCGCTAAGTGACTACCACTACAACTTTAAAGACCCCAAAATGATTGTATGAGTAGATTTATTTATAAATAATTTGCCATCAATTAGTACAATTATTTAAATCTAAAGAATAGGTTAATTATGATTTTTTTTCTTTGTAATAATTCAAGACACTTACTTCAATATTTACAAGGCTGTTATTGTACAGTCGGACTATGTAATTAATTGTTTTAGTTGCCAATTCTTCAGCAACAATGAGTTACACATGTCAAACGGGCTCCATGCAGCGAAATTAATTAATTTTTAAGAAAAAATCATGTATTTTATGCACAAATCCTTAAACCAAAAATTCTGCTTTCATAAGTTCATTAACCGTATAAGATCGCATTCATAAAAATATTTGTACGGGAGATTTGGAGTATGAACCACTGATTCTTATTTTAATGAATTTATTTATAAGTTTTTGAAGAGGTTCTGTTTTCAAGTCGCAACCACATCCTATGAATTTTCACAGTATTCAATATTCAACAGAAAAATGTAAAAAAATATTGAATATATTTAAAATTATGAACTGAGAAACGTTAACTGTATGAATTCGGTATTTAGCTCACTTTGTACCTGTACCTGTTTGGTACAGTGCAAAGTGTTTTCCAATAGAGCTTCTCGAACTTTGACAGGTGATTGCGGCCATGTTGTTGAAGCTGCATATATCAGATTGACTGTCATTTATTGCTAGATAAAGATTTTACCTCCGACTATGTTAAAGAGATCGAGTGATAGCGCGTCACCCTGTCTAAGACCTTCTCTGACATCGACCGGCTCGATGGTGTTCTTTTTATTTGCACCTAAATACAGAGCAAGTATTGGATTCGTGAAAAAATTCGAACTCGAAAATTCTGATACCATAATAGAGAAACTCGAAAAAGTGGGTCTGCCGATTCTGTCTGTCTGTGTGTATGTACTCTGGACTGCAGCCTAAATGGTTGGGCTAATTTGCTTCAAACTTCATATCTGAGCCCTGTTGGGTCGCAATTCGAAGCGAAATCGGAATTTTTGTTCTAGCCCCGTCATTAACGGTACTCTATTAAGGCCAATTTTACAAAAACACAATTTTCTAGACAAATGCTGTAAGATAACATTTTGGCTAAAAATACGTATAACGGTTCATTTCTTTCTAATCCAAGATCTGCCATAGTGTGAATATTTGAACAATAGTGGACTTTTCGGGCTTGAAACCGCACTGTTAAGGACCTATCAGTTCTTTGACAATCGGTCTTAGGCGTTCACATAATAAGGCGGCAGACATGATGTTGTATGTAATTTTGGTGTAGTTGGTGCAGTTCAGTAGATCTCATTTCTTGAAGATCGGGCGAACAACGCTGAGATTCCATTCATCAGCCATACTTTCGTCCGACCAGATTTTACATATAAGTGCGTATATGCTCCTTACCAGCTCATCCCCTCCTAATTTGAAAAGTTCATTGTCAAGGCCGTCGGCTCCAGCAGCTTTGTTTGTTGGATCTAAGTTTTGATATCGCCTTCCTGACTTCATTCTGATCGGGATGATGGGAATTTTGACTGTTCGATTCTAGTACTATACTGCCGTTTTCGTCCCTGCGGTCTTCTGTTCTGACTGTAAAACCCTGGCATGTTCTTTTTACCTTTTGGTAAAACTTTCAAATATCATTCCTGCAGTAAAGCTTCTCATGATGGTATTCGTCTTTTCTCTTCTGGTCGTAGAGCTTGCGGGCAGGTCTAGTCCGTCTATACTGCTCCACTTTGTTTGCCGGCAATCTAGGGGTTTTGTTGCGGTCCCCGGGAGAAACCCAACACATTAGAGGCGGTATGACGAATGGTTTATTGTAAATACTGCCACTGGTCTTCCGCATTTGCTGCTGATGGCATAGAACTGATATTGTACTGAGACATTGACTTGTTAGATTGCATGAACTTGTCACATCTGTCTACCTTTTCATCTGACAATGCTGGATTCGAACTCGGAACACCTTGCGCAAAAAAATATATCATTTCTTTTCTCAGAAAACTATGAGTTCTTATACATAAAATTTAATATGAGTTCAAGGTTCCCCCAAAATCCAGACTATCCGTTCCACACGAATTGAAAATTATCCATATGTATGTTTAATAAACAAATTCAATATGAATTGTTTGAAATGATCTAAGATCGATCTAATCAATTAAATCTGTCTGTCTAGCGTTTGCAGATCATGAGTACAAAAATAATTATGAAAATAGTGTGAATAACAGGTGCTCTTGACAGACACATTTCCTATGATTTGCGTATCGCAAAACACCTGATATCTCCACAACTGTATATTAAATTGCTATTAAATTAATTTTCAGACTGTTACTAACTATACATACGTCATTTTATTTATAATTCATCAGTTCTTAGCTCACTTAGCAACGTAGAAAATCCAAATTATGTATCTGACCAATTTCCTTAATTTGGGTTTCTATACAACACAGTTGCTAAGTGGCACGGATGCTTCCGGTTTGCTCTGGAAATTGTATTTCCGACATTGGAACTAAATTAAAAAGCTCGAATACAGTCAGTATGAATCATATGTGAACATTAAAACTAAGAAATAATGATACTAAAATGCATAGGTAACTTGCTTTAAAATATGTATTCTTTGAAAGTATTGCGACTGAAATAGACTTCCAAACTTTTTTGATCACCTGTCACAAATGTTTACAATTTTTGTATTTTAGTTTTCGAAACTTCTCTTTTTTAATATTCCCCAAAGGTATTCAATTGGGTTTAGTTCCGCCGACTGCGACGGGCAATTCATTAACTTGATACTGTTTTCCTGGAATCAGGTTTTTACCAGTTTTGAACAGTGCTTGGGGTTGTTATCTTGCTGTTATTGTCACTTAAGAGGCATATTTTACTCCGCATGTTGCGACACGATCTTCTGCATAATTTCATAATGACACTACAGCTTTGATCAAAGACAGAGGACCAAAGCAAGACCAAGATACGACTTTAGGAATCAAGTGTACGTTTGCAATTTAAAGAAAATCGTTGGACTCGTTTACGAGAAATATGGCATTTTATTAAGTTGGCTATCGTGTTTAGCACTTTCGACCAAATCCGTAGTACGCCATTTTTTAGCATTCGCAATTTGTAATGTAAAAATTTCACCAAAATCATTTCGCGCAAATTGGATTTTTGCCAAATTTTTCATTATTTGTTTGTTAACAATTTGGTACCTAAAGTACCGTTAATGTAAGGGCTAAAAATCTTAATTATAGGGGCTAAAATAATGTGGCATCTAAGGATTACCCCACAGACTTTAGTTATTAGGTTTGGTCGAAATACATTCACCTGTTTAGGCTGTAGCTTTGTGCACAGAGGGACAGCTATGGCAGACCCTTTTTCCGATTTCTCTACATTGGTAATGTCCAAATTCATCAAAATCTGGAGATTGCAAAATCTGGCTTTTATTTTTTCTGTACCTACCTACTTATATTTTGTATCAGTATCCTCTTGTGAGTCCGAGGGCTTCTACAACGACCACGCGCTATCATGTGTTATAAGTCAGTAATTGGCAGCCGACATCAGTCATCAGTATGTCATAAAAATATTTGCATTAAATTTTAATGAAATAATTCAAAAATTTATGAACTGGATTAATGATTTTAAGGAATGATTATAATAAAATGCTACAATCCATTTGGACTGTTTTTTTATTTCAAATATCTTTTAAAACTACTCCAAAACACGAATTTCTCAATTAGTGGGCATGGCATTAGGCGGATTAGGAAAAATGTTTCAAAATATACTGTACTTTGTTCCTAAGAAGTAATATTATTTTGATGAAACTGTCGGAAAACAGTTATTTGAGAAACACTCCCCTAAAATGTAGGTATGGCCGTACACAATGCATGTATGGAGATATTTAAGGTAAAGGAATATTTACATATTTTCTTAAGGAAGTTCTATCCAGTGTCATGTAAAACTATTAAAAAAAAAGTTAACGACGTCGTATACCAAATTACATGGATCTACAAAAATCGGTGACACAATGCGAACAATAACCCAAGGAGAATTTCGTGAAAACAAAATTTAACAATTTTCCTCCCACCACACCAATAAATAGAAAAAAATTCATAAGTATCATTCATTGTAGTTCACCCTTAATGTTTTTTAGTGCTCCGGACCTTAAAAGGTAAGACGGAACACTTATGGGTTTGATACGGTGTCTGTCTGTCCGTCTGTCCGTCTGTCCGTCTGTCCGTCTGTCCGTCAGTCCGTCAGTCTGTCACAGCCCTGTAACTTTTGAACCGTTAGACATAGAGAGCTGAAACTTTCGCTATGTATACATTATGTGGAAGCCTGCACAAGATGGCGGCAATGAATTTCATTTTGGGAGCCCTTTTTTGGGCACCTTGTATGAAGGGCAAAAAAAAAATTATTTTGTTCCCCATCATGTGACATATCAAATTAAAGAGAATTTTGCAACGGCTCCATATATGTAAGAAATATTTTTTTCTGGCAAAATTTGTTGAACAAAAAAGCTCGCCAAACCTTTGAAAAATGTTGTCCCCCCCCCCTAGCGGCCAGACCATAACTGGTAAAAATATGAAAAAAAATTGGAGATACGTAAAATTTTGTGTAGATTGTGAAATAAGTACGAAAATTCCTGCATTTTATATCTTTTCTGAGAAAAATTAAAAAAATGGAGCATCTAGTTACCCAGCTGTATCTCCCCCAGTTTTTATGTTATCCAAATAATTTTTACAGCGGATCATTTTGATACTACGGTTTGCTCAAGTTTTAAGTTTCATCCAAATCCGCTAAGTAGTTCCCGAGTTATAGATTTTAGAAGAGCGCATAAACTTCCCTATAAGCTCTTCTCTTGCTGCTACTGCATTCCATTTCGATTTTTTAAAAACTAAGTCATTTGCACGAATGGATCGTATACTCGTATGTTAGCTCTATGCTGCTTTTGAAAACTAAATAAGTTTAAAAAACAATTTTTTTTTTTAATTTTGTTTTTTTTTTTCCAAAAATATTTTTTTTTTAATTTTTAAAACTCTAAATGCTGTATTCCTTCGCATGTCAAGTATTGCCAGTGTTTTGCTTTACTTAAACCATTTAACAAGCAAAGTACCGTTACATTCATTTTTATCCAAAAGCTTGGTACGCCATGTTTTATATTGAAAGTGTAAGTAAAAATGGACTGGAATCTCAACTCAGTATTACTAGGACATACCTACGTACTTTACATTACATTATTCATATCAAAACCAGTATCAGGTGTACCTATGCAGGATATGAATAAATTGCCTTCTATTTAATGACAATATAAAATGTCCGGAACACTATTGCACGAGGCCCTCCTCGCACTTACCCAATTTTTTTTTTTCATTCAGAGAATATGTATTTTTTCATTAGTGTCGCGTACCTTTTTGCTTCAGTGTAGAACCATGACAATATAAACACGACCTTAAAAATTCTCCCCTGTATAGTTATGTTTCGACGACTTAACACGATGAGATGTTCTCATCAATTTGTTGGCTTGCCTGCATAACATTTTTATGTTACTATTTTGTTGCATATACGAAGGCGATATACAAAATTTATTTTAGTCACATATTTTTCGGGTGAGTTAACTTTTTATATTCACCACAAAAGCACAACGTTGTCGTTGAATAAAATTTCACCACATCAAAAGCACATAACTGATAAGCTTTATTTAATGGGAGACAAAGTAAAACGTACTTTACAAGTACGACTGGGTCGTATACATTTGCACTTTTTATGTGCAGTTGAGATCTGGGTTAAACCAACGATCTATATGGTGTACATTATTTCAAGTTGACTATAAATAAAGCACTGTTATAACCAACTTTGGCCAAAAACATGGTATACCATCTCATAGACTTCACAAAATTAGTTTAAATATATATGTACATATGAAAAGGGCATTTTGTCAAGTTGGCTATAAGAAAAGTACCATTATTAAAAATTTTGGTCAAGAACGTGGTACGCCACTTTCTAGGACTTTACCAGAGTAGTTAAAATATTAATTTTTAGGAAAATCGTTCAAGCCATTTTAGCGGAAATTGGGTAAAACTACGTAATTCCTACAAAAATACCGTTAGAAGCACTTTTATCCAAAAATTTTGTAAGTCATTTTATTGCATTTGCAATCTAATGTGAGAACTTAAATAAAATCGTTTGACCACTTTTCATGAAAATCGCCTTTTAGCCAAATTAGTCCGAGCACTGTTACAACAACTTTAGGCCAAAATGTGGTACATCATCTTATTACTCGTATCTGCACCCAGAAAAAGTGGTGCTGTAATAGAAGAGTAAAGCACTGTAGATTCTACAGCATTCATTGTCAGAATCATCCCGACAATTTCTGTTTTAAATTTTACAGGGGTGTGGTTGTAAATTTAACAACGTACACTCTGTTACAGAAAAATAGTCAAAAAAGAGAAGATAGGATGTTTGTGTAAGTGTATCACTATCTTTAAAGATCTTACAGGGTTGCCATAGTATACCAAAGTTTTGTATGGATGTACATGAATTTTTCTTAAATAACAACAACAAATTGTATGATAAATCAGTGCTTTCGTTTCTTTTTCAGTGGCAATTCTTGAAATTGAATACCATGAAAACATATATAGGCACCATTGTTGAAGAAACAAACTCTCCCATAAGGCCTGTACTGACTATCCATGGGGGCGTAACACAGTAAAGGATTTATACATGTAGTTGATCAGGGGACTTTTATGAGGAGTTAAAGCAAGCACTATATTACAATCTTGTTGCGTTACTGGTCCAATCCATGTTTTGAAAGTACCGTTTATATGAGACCTAAAATAAAAATTTCAATTTCGCCTCTATTGATTTCCTCGCAAAAAAATTAAAACCCGTTCAGGCTCTCTGAGAGACGATTTTGCGAGACTCACTTATTTCGATCTCGATATCGTATGTTTTTTTACGATTCCAAAACTTGCTCGGTGGAAGTAAAAATAAGATACAGTCAAACAAGCGCTTCAATACCGACGAAATGGGGAATCCCATTCAGACTCATTATAATAAACAACAAAATGTAAACACTTTTGTTTATAATGCCGGCAAAGTCCGATACTATCACAGTAAATAATAAACCTGCTACCCGAGCAGACATGAAGATTCCAATAGTACCCCTATCGTTACTTTTTTTGTTGGCTAGTTTGAATTGGTCAAATGCTGAAAAGGAACGACCTTGTAACGTAGCCTATCGGTGCTCCACTGTTGATGAACCAGTCTGGGCTACTGATGGCAAATCCTGCCAAGTTCTTAGAAATGGATGTTTCTTATTATCGGAAAATTGCAATCGACAAAACGAATACAAACCTGGTGAGTAGATTGTAGCTACACATTTGTAACATGAATTTGTTACTCACATATCGCAATTATAGAATTAAAAGAGATCCCAAAAGAAAAGTGTCAAGAACTATGTGGCTCAGTGTGTCCAGATGACTATAAACCAGTTTGCGGTTACTACAACGACGAGAAGAAAACATTTACTAATGAGTGTGAGATGACTAATTACGTTTGTAAAACTGGCGAGAGTAAGTAACTAGTATAGAAGATTTTTTTTTTTTCAGATTGTTATCGTTTTGTATAATATGTAATTATTATTATTATTTTTTTTTTCATTTGATAGCATACAATCTGTTCCGACCAGAAGCATGTCAATGAGTTTGTGTTGTATGTAAATATTATGTCAACTTAAAATACATATATGACCTAGGAAATTTGTTTTTCATTGTTAATGTACAACATACACACTTACTGTGCCAGTAGTGTGGGATTTCTACCCACCAATACCCTCTCCATCATAGTTTATAGCAAGGGGGTTTCTTGACTTAGCTGTCATTCGAAATTGCGTCAACTTTGCGTTACAGCTTTCTCTTACATTTCAAAACTCTTTACTGGCTTATTGTAATTTCCGGAAAAGCATCACAAGCCTCATCACTTGGGTAAGGTTGGGCTAGTGTCCAGATACAGATGGCACTAGCTCGCTTAGGCCTAAAAGGCCCATTGTGGTGCCACCGGATATACAATGAAAATCACTACCAATTTCTACATTACTATAGTGATAAGAGATAGAAGACAAATACAGAGAGGTTACCGGACAAAATAACACTAAAGAGGGGGCCAGGAAAACCAACCGGAGCTTTTAATAAAGCGTAGAAGGTGCCTAATGTAATTGTAGTCAAAGAAAAATTACCCCAAGTGAAGGTTTCTTCTTGACGCTAGAAAAGGGCAGTTACAAAGAAGATCAGGTATCAGATCCCTGCAACTCTGACAAAAATCATTATATGGGAGGCCCAAACGTCTGGCCAATTAGGCAGTGCTTTGTAAGGACACCGATGATGGTGCTCAAGTCAGTACGCTTCAGAAGCAACCGTTCTTGTGAACGCTTCTGGTTAAGGTTACGCCAGAGCTCTCTAGAAATTCTGAAGGGGAAATGAGCTGAGTTGGCCTTCCATATACCTCAAGTTTGGAGGTAGCAATTGGCATACCAATTCCCGTCCTTATGGATTCAATTGGGAGGATTGTGCCAAGTTTGGCAATTTCATCAGCCTTACAGTTCCCTGGAATATCCCTGTGGCCCGACACCCAGTATAGGTGAATATTGTATTGTTCCGAGATCTCCATCAGAGATGAACAGCAATCTTGTACGACCTTTGATGTGGTTGTGGATGATTCCAGAGATTTGATGGCTGCCTGACTTTCTGTGAAAATGCTAATATCCGTAGGAGGTAGTACAATTCACTTCAACCAGGACAGAGCTTCTTTGATTGCCATTATTTCCGTCTGATAGGAGATGCTTAAGTTAAGCACCACCAACTCAAATGTGTATCGTTCCGACATCCACCTGCTCCATACTAGACCATGTTTCACCAGCTGGGATTGATGTACGGAAGTTTCGACCAAAGCTGAGTTTAGCGGGGGTATAGTCAGTGGTTACATGAGGTTAAATTCATTAAAAACAGAGGAGTGGCCATAGTCCTAGAGTAGCCTAGGAGCAGTAGGTGAAGTATAGTACCTAGAGCTGCGGAGGGAGCAGTTCTGAGCGCTCCACATATACAAACACATGCAGCTCTTTGAACTTTTCCCAGGAGAGAGAGGTTAACAGTCTTTAGAAGAGCTGTTCACCAGTCGGACACGCCATATAGAAGTATAGGTCTAACGACAGACATATATAACCAGAAGATGACTTGAAGTTTTAGTGCCTTTTTTGTACCGTCGGCCATTTTACGAGGGCAGTGCTGGCCTTCTTGATGCGCTCTATGGTATTAGCTAAGTTTCCTATCCAAAATGAGACCCAAAAGTTTGGTTTTGTCGGAAAACACAAGCTTATCGGAAATATACACCGGTGTTTTTATCACCCTCGTGAAGCCGTAGTAACTATGGCCGAATATAACCATAAGATAGAGAGCGTCACGGATGAAGCAGTCCCCAGGATAAAAAATTGGTTTAAACTAGCTGACCACAAAAGACCAGCAGAAAGATTGTGTGCTCCAGTTTGAACAACGGCAACGAAGGAAATAAGAAGGTCGCAGTGATGGTCCTAATCGACATGAAATGCAAAGCACTTACATTAGACTTGTAAAGAATATAGGGTGGGACTATATAACTAAAGGTACATAGATGAAAAGCTGACTCCGAACACTGAAACTTTGGCAAAAAGAACACACGCGGACTGAAAATATCATCTTACACAGTTCCTGGCTGGTCATGGTGGCTATCGAAAATAGCTTCAAAGATTTGGGCACTATAGCTGGAGAAAGACGCAGAGTACGTTATGCGAATCTACGAAGCCCGGAGCTATTAATAGGGCACATAATGAGGTCAGGAGACAGCTGGTTGGGGATTTGTTCCATTATAACTGCCGTGCAATTTTGACTCATGTGATAAGGACAAGCTACAACAGCTAGAGTAGTATTTATCATTAGCAAGAGCAGTTGGTAACAGATGGCGAATGTAAATTTTCGTTAGCAGTGAAATTTTAGCTGGTTGTGATTTTTTGCTCTTGTACCAGGCATCGCACTAGGTCTTATTGTACAAAGAATGTGATATTGTATTCTTAGGGTTCAGTGTTTGTATCTTTAGAGTTTTTGAAAAGCTCTATCATGACAGTTATAGTCAGGCAAGCAGTAAGGCCATGCTAAAGTTGTTGGCATTTCTTTGTGTTCGAACCCTAAGCGTATAGCGCCTTAACCACTGAATCAGTATCCATCGCAAAGCATTTCCATGGGCTAGGTGTGAACGTAACTAAATGTAACTGTGCATGAGCAGCCATTTTGACCTAAGTTAAACTAACGACTGAGTTACAGCTTCCACGATGATATACATACCTACCTATATATAGCTATTACAATGATATACGTAACGTTGAATTTGAAAGCCATCTCAAGGATTATAGGCAGTTTGAATATTTTCCTGCACCTGAGTATCGGCGACTGGTGGCTATTAGCTCTTAGTCCTAAAACGTCGGTCCACTTGCGTTCATTTGATTTCGGTGGATCGTTTGATGTTTTAATTTTGATTGTTCGCCAAGCAGCTGCTCGCATAATGGCAACTTATCGAGCTTATGTCTCTTCAACAGAAAGTAGCTCCAAGTTCCATCTTCAGGAATATTTTTATTATTATTTCATTTCGGATTTACTCAATCCGAAAAGCTCACTATGCTTTTTTCAATAAAACAAATTAATACTTAACATACCAATAAAATTAGAGGATCCCAACGTATTAGACTAATCGTTCAGACTTACATCAAGTAGATGTAACTGCACACCTTTCAGTAAGCTATCTGCATGTCATGATAGCAAGTTAAAAGACCTTGAAGCCTTCTAAATCTCCTACACCTAATTTATCTCCCCATGGAGTCTATATTCAGCGTTTCCATTAGGTTTAAATTAGAGTTCGCTATTTCAAGCCTTATATATGTACATACTTACATATGTAGATAATCTGAAATGGATTGCTCTCCCATTGCAATAAATTTTGCGCACAGCAAATATTATTTATGAGTGATCGAAATAACATACCTCGGCAGCTCAAGGCGTTGGCAAAGTTTTCAATTAAGTCCCTGTTCTTTATTTATGAGATTTGCAATAAATTTTAAGAACGAGATACTTTTTCATGCGAGTGGCATCGATAGGAATTTGTATTTTCTTATTGTTTCTTGTGCGTGTAAGGCTAAATACTCGAACTTATTTATACATATCCTTAGTTGCTTCAAGAGATAAATTCTTTGGTAGATATTCGGTCCTGTTTGCATTGGGTGAGAAGAAGATATAACTACGACCTGCACGAGCTGTAATGCAACATCGACCTAGCCTACAAAAATGCGTATTGGACGTCCGAGATGTCCAACTTATAAAGAACGAATGGACACCAAAGCTCCGGTCCGGTGGGAGGACGCAATAAAATGCCTTCTCGCCTTGCAAAAATTTATAACATTTTCCGATAGGGTGATTAATTTTGCACCTCGTCAACGAATTTTTTTGGAAGCTCCTTTAAAGAAACTGATGAAGCAGTCCTCCACGTTCACTGTCCATCTCCTTCGGTAATATTACTATGCTCTCCCTTCTAAAGTTATTTGCTATCTGAAAAGAAAAATAGTTATAAAGTTCTATATTTATCTACATTCCCTCCCATTGAAACGTGAGACTGGGGCGGAATCCTCTAAGCTGATAGTTGATAGTCGCATTTTTGATAGTCAAAGTTGATAATCACACTCTGTTAGCTCTCCGTAAAACGATCACAAAAATTTATTTAAAACTTGGTAGCACAGTTTTTCGGAATGTCATTTTCTTGTCAGTGATATCTGTCTGTGATTTATTAAATAAAAAAAATGTAATTTAGCACATTATGTGTAGTTAGCATATTATTTATATTAAATGAAGTGTGGAAAAATTAGTTTGCAGCTAGATCATGTCTAATAATGTCCCAGATTCGTACAGCTTCTCTTCTCGGTGTGGTTATGCGATGTGACTGACTTTGAGGCTTTTAAATCGCTTGTTCCGGAAGAGGCACATTGTATGAATAGCAAATATTGTGTAGGGCAGTACAAACGTTAACAATTTCAACTACCCTTGACAGTGCATATCTACATTTTCTTTCGACGAGTATTATACGCCATCGAAAAAAAAAAAAACATGCAATGATGCATCAAGATGTTTATAGCATACCCACTTTTTAACTACCCAATACAGCGTTCAACAATGCTTCTGGCCTTAGAATGGACTACGTTAAACTGAGTCTCAGGTGAACTTTCTTCAGCGCTATCCTATATTTTTCAAAGAAAAATACTTTGGTTGATTCCATCGAGACAAAGTTAATGAATATCGGACACAATTTTGACTGCATTTTCTTAATAACTCTAGCAGTGGCTCTAGTGATAGTACTTTGCCCCATTGGTGAAAACCAGTCAGCATCAACTTGCCTTTGGTAACCTCCATCACCAAGTAAATTTATTGTTGCAGGCAGTTGCAGAATTGGTTTTATATATGAGCCCTGTGTTCCATTTGTCTAACAGCCGTAAACCATACATAAAAGCTTCCTTTTTCAATCGAACATTTTTTTAAAAATTTAAATAAAAAATATATATGTACATGCATTGGTTGGTACCTACTTGCATTGGATTCATAAGGTCAAAAATATTTGAGTTTTTTCTCAAATTACACCAATAAATGTAAAACACAAATGAAAGTGACACCTAAATAGCTATCACACAAAAACGATAGCAAAAATGTGATAATCACGGTGATTGTCACCTTAGAGAGAGCAAAAGTGATGATTGTGATCGTCAACAATCAACTATCAGCTTAGAGGATTCCGCCCCTGAAAAAGTTTGAGCTCAAATGAGTATTCAAAAATTAGTTAGTCGTATCAGTTTTATTGTTAGGTACATTAGCTCGTAAATATCCAACCTAGTAAAAGATTAAAAGGCAATTAAGGATATATTCCAGAACTATCTCATAGCTTAAACAAAACCCTTAATCACATCCGTCAAATAATTACTTATACCTTACAAGAAACTTTTACTTTCTAATCCACATTTGTTGTAATTACATGCACATGTTGTGATTCTGTAGTCACTCGTTAGTAGTCTTTGCTATCATATCACGTCAAAGTCTTTAATAAACAACAATTAACTGGATACTTAAGTTTTAATGATATGCAGTAAAAACCAAACCGTCTAATCCGCACCTTATAAGCAGTTGATATGGCTGCAACATTTTCAATACCATAAAATCTAATATGCAGTCCACTATAATGCTGGAACGAATGGTATTAAATGTTGCGGTCACTCTCATTAGATTAGAGCTCGCATTTTGGAGTTCCATGAAATAGATAGAAAGTAGTGCTTGATACACTTATAGCCCATGACCAAAGCACAGACAAATTTTATTTTTGCCCCATTTAACAGTCGACTAACGAGAGTTGTCGCTTTTGAATAAATTTACCATGTGCGCATACGCATATTTAGTCGTACGGTGAATATTTGAAAATTACTGGAAACTGATAGAGAGTGATACGCCTGGAGCGAAGGACCCAGTGGCGATAGTACCTACCACCGCTGTTCGATTGAGATCAGTAGTAACTTACTCAGTAGTATAAATAAAAATAAGTAAGTACATAACCCTATTTTTATATTTCATATAATCCTGTTCTAATGCGACAGTTCCATTCAGCACCACAGACAGCATTACGAATACGGTCTTGCTGGCTAAATCCACCGACTTAGAGAAGCCTTCGGAAACCGCTCTTTTAATTGTTTGTCCAGCAATTCATATTGGGCCTGATGAGTTCAATCACAGGCTGAGTATTTTGCCGGTGGTGTCTCGACAGTTGAAAGTTTCGTTTCTGTTGACAAAGCAGTACATAAAACATCACAAAAAAAAAAAAAAAAACAATGTCGGCCTAAGAATGCAGCCTTGTTTAGTCCCTATTTTGACATCAATCAGACAAGTGAGACGATTGACACTATAGAACGCTTTTCCAAAATCGATAAACAGTAACAGTAAAGTAGCGATCGATAATTAGCGCACTGCTCGATCCGCAGAGTCGATCCGAACGACACAAAAGAATTCAGGGTTTGCTTGTCCTCGAATGTATCTTCGAGGTGTTCTTTGAGTCACTCCAGGATAATTATAGCTTCTGCCATGTGGGCTCCTGCATATAACTGTGATTCTAGTTCTTGTACTCGATTTGTTTCCTGTTTTGAGGAACTTTTGAATCATTCCTTTTTTTCCACCAATCAGCAAGCTTATGGTCTTCCAAAGTCTCACTATAAAAGGGAACAGTAGCACGGCCGATCTTTGTTTTGCTGCTTGTATGAGCTCCGCCCCTATCCAGCTCAGCCTTTTAGCTTTTTAGTATAGTTTGAAAGCAGCTTCCATGGGGATTTGTTGCACTAATTGAAGAATTTCTTCTGTCGGGCGCTCTGGCTAGCTAAAGCTGGTCATGAGAGCATCCTCCATCCTTATGTTCGCGCTAAATCCTGGCCCGATAAACCATATTGTAAAGTGTTTTTTCATTGTTGCGTCACCTCCTGTACTGCTTTGGCATGGGAGCTATTTTATACTGTTCGCGACATATGTAGGTGTGCTTTCTTTTATTTGGGTGCTTGTGTAAACAATCGTGCATCTTCATAGTGTTTTAGATTTATTTAGAGGCGCTTTTCTACTTCTTTAACAAGTTTTTGTTTTTCTATCTCAAGATTTGCTCCTTCATACTAAGGAGTAAATGGTTCCCTGAGTAAGAGGGTGACCCATCCACCTTACATATCGGCAGCACAATGGACCTACTCCTGGTCTAAGTGCATCCTCACCGAGGGCCGGTTTCAACCAACCAACCATCACATTTTTGTATACTGTACATCTTAAACTACCGTTGATGTGGTTGTTTCTAACCTTGTCCCCATATCTAGAGCATGTTTCTGCGCGGTGGACTTTGTTTATGCAGTCTCTAGCAATACGACCATATTCAAGACCACTTAAAACTTCTAGTTGGGGTGAGGTACCTTCTCTCATTCAGCATCTAACTCATCCTATCATTAGGTGTTTTGGAGGACTTTGGACATCTCCTCCTTAAAATCCTTGGTCTGTCCATAATTTTTTTTCTGTTCAGAACTATAAACAATTCCCCCTTGGCTATTTTCTTGATCTTGTTGATGTTCTCCTCATCTCGGCTTTCTATGTCGTCAGTGCAAAGCGTGCAATTGCGGATATAGCCATGCACTTAACATCCATGGTCAAGAACTGAGTCCTGTGGTACTCTGCCGGTGATCTAGTGTCCCTTGTGGCCGCAGTTGGTTTGGTGTAATAAGATTCTACATCTGAACTAGTCCCGGGTTTGCGCATTCTGTCTACCCTCACTTCAAAAACTTCAAAAGACTTCATCACTGACTCACTGACTTCAATTGACTTCAAGCAACTGAATGAAATGAGTGAATGCTAGTGACTTCAAAGAATGCCGAGCAATCAAAAAGATTCCACTCTTTTTGACTAACTTAACCATCCTGAAAGCTGCAAATGATTGCTGCAGTCATGACTTCAAACTGAATGGTGATTTATTGTTGTCAATTCTCACTTTTCGGAGCATTCCAAGGAATTATATATTCAAAAATGATTGCATTCTTTTACAGCTTTTGATTTTTCGACGGGATACAATCTAGTCTATTAATATTAATAAAAAAAAACGAGTTACTAACTCCGCAGGAATGATTATTTAAATTTAATTGGTCTGCATGCCAAAAGCATGCCAACAAAATGAACAAAGAAACAAATCAACGCAACATTCCTGAGGCAATGCACTTGTGCGAAGTCAAAAACAAACGGGTGTACTTTGTACACACCTTCGTGAGTAAGAAGCGGCAAGTCAAAGTATCTCTGCGAGACACTGTACCAATGTACGTGCAGTCGTACCTACGCACTTGACTGATATAAGGCTGCTATAGTCGATTAAAAACAAATTTGCAATGATTTGTAGCACTCTTCATCACAAGAGCAGGTGATTGACGCGCAGAACATAGTAAATTATTCAGAAGTAAGTATGACAAATTTTATGACGATGTCGAATTATGCAAACTCAAGGCGCTTAGTACCACTGTCTGCGGTATCTAGCGTTGACAATTGCCTAGCCGCTATGCGTTTTGACCTCAATTAGATAGTATTGGCGTCAGGTGGACTGGAATTAATTCATGTAAGCTGTTTGCTATGCGACATCAATAGATGGCTAAATTATGGGTCTTTGTATTTCAATTTGCTATTTTTATGCGGCTTGGGCTTATGGGTGTAAGAGAAACACCCTACTGTTTGCTTCTTAATAATGTGCGTTTGTCAAGTTTGATAAAGGTTTGTTTTGTAACTTATATTTTGGGAATAGTTATTGCCAGAAGATTTATGATCTTTGACAGATGATTGCGGCCATATTGTTAGAGCTACATCTGTCAAATGGGCTGTCATTTATTTAGTCTCTATAGGGAGATCAACATGGAGGGCTATGGCGTGCAACAACTTGTGTAAATGCTAAAATGTTTAATGAAAATGGTTCTTCTTTTCGAGCAGTATTTTGCGTGCTTCGCCCATTTTACGGCCCTTCCGATAGCACCATTCGCAACGTGGTGGATAAATTCAAGTCGACTGGTTCAGTGAAAAATCTTCCAAAAACTTTATGTTAACGAAACACTGGATCTGCCGGAAATATTACCTCTGCCCTTGAGATTGTGAAGGAAAAGTCGATTCCGCCATCACCAGCGTTTTTATCTCACTAGGAGGCGATTTGAATTGGCCTTACCGATCTCGATCTCGATCTCGGTGATTGTACTATTTGTCCAAGTTGGACTTCTTCTTGTGCAGGTTTCTTAAGTCACAGGTTCATGTCATTAAATCACCAACATAGCCAATCATATTAGTAAGCCTTAACCTGATTTATGGGCAAGAGTTATGAGAAATTGGACATTTCAGGTGCACCCCACTTAGCAAAGCCACGACACGGATTAAAAATGACTATATATTCAGCACATAATGCACCTTCTAAATATAAAGAAAAATCAATAATATCTCACTTACATTTTGTTTTATTTAAATTTAAAGATAGGAAGTGCTTAATGGAAAACCCTTTATGTGGTATGTATTGCGCTCATCTAAGTAAGCAAGATCCAGGCTAATGTCGTGCTTCTAGAATCTACTGTCTAGAGAGTACACTTTGTGTCTGGAATCTGTCTAGCTTATTTTTAATCCCGAATTTTTCGCAGTCTTATTCCGATTACAATCGCTATCAACATTATTGGTTCAGATCTTAGAATTTCTCTAGGCAGCGCATAGTTGTGCCACATGTCACGTTTTGCACAGAGAAAAAAACTGTCTGAGGAATTCAAAGTTCAAAGTGGAAGTCGGCAAAGCTGCATACTTAAGGCATACTTCTTAAGGATATTCTAGCCAATTACTTTCTTCAGAGAACAACTATACGACGACGAAGGTGGCAGTGGATTGGTCACACTCTCCGAAAAGTTGACAGGTCCAATGGAACCCGCTTACCCAGGATGGCAGAATATGGGGCGGTCCTAGGAGTACGTGACACAGAACAGTTGAGAAGGTCAGTGGATTAGAGTGGCTGAGAGCTGAGGCACATTTTCAGAAATCGTACACGACAGCGCGTAAGTGTTGTTTAGGCCCTAGGACCTACAAGAGGATACAAGACATGTAAGTAAGAAACTTATATCAAGCTACTAGGCCTTCCTGTATATTCAAAGAAAAAGGATTGGAGTAGTGAAATTCACGGCAATCCAATGGCATCGTAATCACAGACTTTATCAACATCCACCATCCAGTCAAAAGATTCTGCTTAAAGAATTGACTAACTTGTGTAGCATAATTCACTGTGATTAAGTCACTGTGAGTAAGAAATCGCAATAGTCGATCGAGCACCTTAATTGGCTCACAGTATAGTGCACAATGCAACAGTATTCATTTGACAAAAAATTGAAAGTTGACCGCTTAGAGCTCCTTGAAAAAGGAGTTCATTTGTGATGTAACGCAACCTCAAAGAGCATATTAATTGTAAAAACCTCATGTGTTACTGTCAATCAAAAGTTGCCAGGTGTTGTTTTTTTTTCGAATGCAACTTACTTCCCTCTTCCTCTTACATCCGCGTCCCGAGAGAAACTTCACACAAAATTTGACAATCGATAGTCGTGCGTCTAGCCCATGGCTACATGAGTGCCACGCTTTTCGCTTGCTTCGATGTGGTCAAGCGCTTCAGGTAATAAATCGTTGCTTGTCCGCCGTTTATTTTGTTTTGTGCCGGCACAAGCTATGTGCCCAGTTGAGAATTAATCACCTGAGCTCTGTTGTAATTTCCTATGCGTTTACTTAACAGTGGCCAGAGGCGCTCCATCGAAAGCGATCTAAATTCCAAATTTTTCGCAGTACGCGATTGCGTGGGACTTGGACCACCAACTCTGATCCTCGCTTTCACTCTCACCTGAAAAAGTTCTACTTACCTACTCAGCTAAACAAAAGCATTCTTCTTTGAATGCATCTGTCTATAGTCTGCAACCGGCCACACACAATGCGGAAACTCTTTGTGCGGCAAAGTAACGATCAACGTTAACTTTCAACAGGTTTAAATGGCCTCACGCCAGTTACTCTTTACGCTTGGGATGAAGATGCTCTATCTTTGGTTTCAATGGTTGTCAACATGAGACGTAGTGCATGCGGAAAGTTGTGATAGGAAAATACAGGCCCGTGTAAGGAAGAGCTAGCCCACCAAGAGGGGGTTTTTTTTTTCTCTTTGGTGAGCTTTTGTCACATTCACCTATTTGTTCGCGACTTTAATGTGTGTTATGGGTGCATTGGGGCTCCATAATTCATTAGAAACCAGATATCTGGGAATGCTGTCAGACGAGAGCATCGCAATTCACCCCAGGTGAAAGTGAAAGATGGATTTGAGGCTAAGTAAGACTTGGCTCGCAAATAAATTATGATTGTGATGATGCACTTAATGCGTCAAACTGATAGTGGAGATGAATGGGACTTGGCGCTTCCGTGTGAAGTACTGTTAAGGAAGCGAAAGTTAATATGGAAAGATCTTACATTCCACTGGATTCAAAATCTACATTTTGATTCGAATGTACTTTTATCCTTCATTTGATAGTTAGTTAGTTGGAACCCGCCATTTCCAACTCTTTTGGGCTATATAAAGTCCAAAGCTTAAATGGATAAGATAAGTACGAAAGTGCTCTCGTTATTTGCCAAATAAAACTGGAAATGCTTGGCGCATCATCGAAAATTGATAGTTCAGAATGGACAATGTTAACCGATTGATTAATGTGGGAACAGATCTCCTAGTCACTGCGGCTACTATGGGCCTGTCATGACTTTAGAACTCATGTTGTTGGTGCCCGGGACAGTGGCATACGAAGCAAGTAGTGTCCTCAATAAATTCTTCATCGCTGCAGCCTCTATAGAGCTTCTCTTCAGTCTTTCATAGTTTTCTCATATGACACCGCAGAGTGTTGTGCCCTGTGACGATATCTACCCACATGGATGGACATGGATTTCCTATCCTTCCTGCCAAGCGTTGGCTACAATTTTCTTGTGATGACACAAGTCTCTATAGATTTTTCACCTGTGACCAATTTAAGAGCACAAGGCGAGATGTACACGCAGAGGTGAATTGATTCTGTGTCGATGTTGACCCACCTCTTGCCAGTTCGTCAGCCTTTACGTTTCCCAGTTTTCCTTCATGTCCAAGTATCCAACTAAGTCATCCGTCAATTCCTTCCATTTAAATTCATTGTTTTAATAGAGAATTAACAAGGGTTACAACCACAAGTACGCAGTAAGATGCAATAATTTGATTGCGTTAAGCGTTACCTTAAAATAAACTTAACGGCTAATTAACGGCGTTGAGCCACACGCTCTCATGGTACATGGTATTGGGGTAATAAGCCCTGAAGATCAGGTTATTCATCGAGATCATTCCTCTCGCAATGTGCCTTCGAGTCATCTTGATTAGGAAATTGTCCACTCTTATCAGATTCGCGTTGTTGTAAAGGATCTTGTTGGAATAGAATTTTATGTACTGAGACTCCGGTGTTCTGTATAGGTGTAGGCAAGCCCGAAGGCAGACCCTCTCAAACACCCGAATCCTTTCCATCCTGCTTGCTCCTATTTTGAACAACGCAGGGCTGAATAAGGGCCATGTAGCAGATTACCTTTACCCCTGCATCGAGCTGGCTGCTATGAAACAGTCTCTTTGTAAGACTCTGGTAAAAGCAATATCTACATGTCTAGTAAAATATAGAAATGAGTCTAGCCAAAGCCTGGTATCTGACTACATTTTGACTTGCAAGTGGACGTCCAACAATGGAGAACTTTCGCCAATTTTCTTCTGGTATCCCGAGAGATGTCAATTTTAGGTCCTGATCAAATCGTCCGCGTACGCTATCGCGTGTTGGAGAGTTCCTATTAGATCAGCTGTGTAAATATTGAAAAGGACCGGGGAATTAACCGCTCCCTGTCGCTGACCATTTATAATTTCGAACATCCCTGTAGAAGTTACATTGCCATTTTTCACAAGGAACTTTCTACCTGTGAGCATATCGAGCAACATGTTCAGTAGTGGTTTATTTATCCCCAACCTATTCAACTTGTAAAAGAGCCCCTCCAACCATACGGTATCGAAGTCAATTAGGCAAACACCCGTGCACTGATTCTTGTTTTTGTACCATTGGATATCCGAAACCAATTTATGCCCCGCCTTAAAACCGAATTGGTTATCCGGAACTACATATGTATATGAATGTCCTCAACCCTATTAATTATTGCTCTATGGAGCACTTTCTCGAATATCTTGCTGATGTTCGGAAGGAGACTTATCGACCGGAGATTTGCCGGATTGGAACTGTGTTTTCCCTTTGTTGGGATTGGCTACACCACTGCTGTTTTCTGGATAATGTGCATTATTCAAAGCATTTTTGAACAGGGTGGCGTAAATGTTTACCGCTACAAGAGGAAGATATCGAAGCACAATGTTCGACACTCCATCGATTCCCACTGATTTTTTCTTCTTCAGAGAATCAAAGATCGCTCGAAGTTGAACACCTTCAATGGCAATAATATTCTTAGCAACATTATCATCATCGAATCTGGTAAAGCCATTGTTTTCTGATCGCCAATAGGGACCGATTCTCCAGTTCATGGTTCGGGCGAATGCTAGCATTCCTGAAAAATGATTCCTATAGCTTCAACTTTCTTCTGCGGATCCTCAATCACGAAAAATTCGTCATCGTCGACAGCGTCAAATGGATCTATTCCTGCTTCTGTGAGTAAAAGTTCGTTGTTCGAGGGATTTTCAGACACGGAAGTTCGTAACCAGCATCCCTGTTATACATGTTATGTGTGTTAGTCAAATTTAAAGCTTGTTATTGTAAACTTAGAAAATATCATCGCAAGTTGCAACCCAAAGATTCATTTGCGAGTGCTTTTTAAGTTCCCAATTAAGTGTCGGTACATCATCACGCTACTAAATTATGTTACCTTAAATGAATCTAGCTATTTCTAGATACTATGTATCTAGTTACTTGGTGTAGCGGTTCGTAAAAAAATCCAAAAAAAAAAATCTCGGTATGAAAATTGTCAGAATAAAAAAAAAGAAAACATGGGAATATGAGCACTTTTTTTCTGATCCACTTATCAAACTTGAGGAATGGGTAGCCGTAAAAAAATTCCAATGTCTTCATTAGTGAGCACCATATATGGACATTGCGATATCGAAAAATTCATTTTTTGCGTTTCGTATAAAAACTTGTATGTAACCTTACAGTTTTTGCCAGCACTTGCACGCCTTTTTACCCGTCCAATAAACGAGATACTAATTCCAGTATTAATGGAAGCTGTTATTTCGCAATTGCAGAAATATTTGAAAGATTCGTAGCGTTAGGTACTAGTTACACTGCGCTAATACATAATGTCAACTAAAATTATTGTAAATGCTAAAGCTTTTGAGGTAGAAAAGTGCATACATAGTTGGACACATATTGTGAGAAGGTTCAGCGCGGACTTCGTGTCTATGAAACTTTAAGTCTTTCTATTTTTTAGTTTCAATGATTGGGATTTGGTAACAACAATGCGCATGGGGGTTAAATAAAATTAGTCTTACTTGGAACTGAATCCGAGGAACGTTGTAAGTGGTAACCAAACGTCGAAAGTATCCTTTGTCGGGTGTAACTAGCAATGCTAGTTGAAACGGGATCAAATAGGTGAGATAGGAGTAGAGTTCACGCTAGATGACTAGTTGAATCACTATATAAAGGGTGTTTCATTTTAAGGTTAAAATACTATCTTTGTTATTAAACAATAGAACCATTCTTGTCATTAATTTTTCCAATACTATTACCTTAAAATATTGCCTCTAACTGAAATGGTTCATTTTGAAGATCCGATTTTCGATGATGCATCTGAGCATTTCGAGTGGTATTTGGCGAACTTTGCGAGTACTGTCGGCTTCCATTTCCTCAATCGTACCTAAATGGAAAAGTCTATAGGTCACGATTTAGGAGGGCAATTCAACGGCCCGAAGCGTAAAGTTCACCGAATCGTTTTCCATATGGCAAGTAATGTTAATAGTTAACGTCCTGGAGATTACGGGCTACAATTTGTGGTGGCAAATAGTCCATTATCGTGGCACAATATTCTGCGCCATTGATAGTTAGATTCTGGCCCTGTTCTTGAAGAAATATGGATTGATGATTCCACCAGCCGATGAAGAACATCAATCCACTGTTTCGTCTTAATTTAATGAAAGCTCTCCAATCTCTTTGAGTTGTTCTTTAGCCCAAAATAGACAAATTTTGCTTATGGACGTACCGATTAAGCCAGAAATTTGCCTTAATTGGTCTAAGTGCACGAAATACATTCCTCGTAGAACATTTAATTTCGTAGTAAAGCTGAATATTTTTGTAGACGCCGTTCGGTGTTAAGACTTTGAGTAATAAAATGTCAAAAAATACTAAATAAAAATATTATTAAATATTAACATAAGTCATGCGTCATTTGTAAAAGTATACATAGACAAAACGATGCTTCTATATGAATCACCTCTATTTACAGGCTTAACGCTTCGCATAATAAGATATGCATAGCAAATTTAGCTATAGTGGATCCAAAGACTTACCACGAAAATCCATAATCGAACAAATTGTGATGTGATGCATCATAGACCTGAATTCCAGTTGACAACGCGTGTCCTTATGCCTTACCTTGGGCAGTTTCATTCCAGAGAGACATCTGTCAGTACATACTGTCACTGGAAAGGCACTTGCATAGTGGGAAAGATCAGTGTGGTTCATATTTTTGATGGTCTTCTTTTGAAGCTATATCTTGGGCAGAATTTCATACTATGTTTTAGGTTAAGTTCATGTGCAATGCAGTCTTTATGTCCATACACACATATGCGTAAAGAAATAAGCCCATGAATGAGTGATTACCGAATTATCCTATTGGCAAACTCTAGACATTGAATTTTTGTGAGTTTGTGTAAGGTATGATGGAGTGGCTCCGGAGCTTCTAAGAAGCCAACATACCTTGCGCTTACCCCAGTCATGACAGCTCTTAGTCTGACATGATAGACAATGCCAACTCTTCGATAGTTACTTACTTCACATCACTCGCGGCGAAACCCATCACATTGAAGATTTCAGTAACTGACCGCTCTCTTGTTATGCGAGACTTTGTAGGTAGATCACGTCTTTGTCAGATACTTGTCGATTTGATTAACATAGAAAGCCTACTGCTTGTGGTTCAACAAAAAAGTTGTCAAGTCGGCACTACAGGAAGGCGATAACGCTAAGTATTTACTCGCATCTGATAGGATTTACTTTCACCCGTTCAAAAATATTCAATGACTGCAGGCTGCCACCATTCGTATGCCCCTAAGCCTAAGGGAATACCATTATGCACCTGCTGGTGATGATGAAGTAAAAATAGCCTAGATCGTTTCAATCGCTCCTTTGAATGCATTATTTATGAACCTGTTAAAAACCGATGAATAATTTATCGGCCTCTTATGATACCTCGCAGTAAATTCACAATCCGGGGCTTTTAATTATTTGATAAAATAGCCGCTGTTGCACATTGTACGCACAGACGATGTGCGAAAGGAATTTTATGGAACCAGTCATTCGTTGTTGTGTGTACATACGCACAATTATAATAAAAACTTGCAATGCGTGGACTTGTACGTTGTTGTAAGGCAATTGTATATATGTCTTTTGTGTCTGCAAAGTCAAACCCACGCACTTGCTAATCTTCAAGCCACGATCAAGGTACGAAAAATTCCTATCTTAGGTGAGGTGCTGCTGATTATCAAATGACTCAGCGTCTCCATAAAGGTGCAGTAGTTATTGTTTATACTTTTTTTTTGTGTGCTTGCAACAATAAGAAGAAACAAATGTAAAAAAATTCGCTGCTGAACAATCAATGGATACTTTATGCCTCGAGCGTATCTGAAAAATTGCACAGATATCTAACTGGTCTACATTTTATTGCTACTCACGCTACTTCGCTGGTCCAGGCGAACAGAATGGCTCAATTATTTTGCCAAGAAATAGAGATTGGACGCCTTTGGCATTCGTTTTAACAATTACAATTATGCAATTATATCATTTATTGCTTTCATTTAATCGGCGGATATTTGAATGATTCAAACGAACACATCGTTGGGTGGATTGATATGTATTGTGCATCGGAAAAGCTGCGAAGGGTTGTAATTTCGGGTGAGCCTTTTGAACGTAGCAAAGAATCTAAAGTAGTTGATGAGCCCATCATAGTTGCGTGGAAAATCTAAGCCGTTGATACCCATTTTTTCTAATTTTCTTTACTAAAAACAACTTTGGTTTGCGAGATTAGGCTTGTGTAGTTCACAAAACAGTTCTAAAAATTAACTAAATGAACTAGCTTTAAATGGCACTAAGCTTGTGTTTTCCGACAAAGCCAAATTTTTGGGTCTCATTTTGGACAGGAAACTTAGCTGGAAAGCCAAATACCATAGAGCGCATCAAGAAGGCCAGCACTGCCCTCGTAAAGGGTGATCGGTACAAAATGGGGACTAAAATTTCAAGTCATCCTCTGGATATATATGTCTGTCGTTAGACCTATACTTCTATATGGCGTGTCCGACTGGTGAACAGCTCTTCTAAAGACTGTTAACCTTTCTCTCCTGGGAAAAGTTCAAAGAGCTGCATGTGTTTGTATATGTGGAGCTCTCAGAACTGCTCATCGTCAGCAAAGAAATAGCTGCCTCAACGGCTATTCGTCCGTCTGCCACTTCTCAGTGACTAACTCTCAACTATAGCCACTCCTCTGTTCTTAATAAATTTAACCTCATCGATGTAACCACTGACTACACCCCCGCCAAACTCAGCTTTGGTTGGAACTTCCGTACATCAATCCGAGCTCGTGAAACATAGTCTAACCTGAAGCAGCTGGATGTCGGAACGATTCACATCTACACTGATGGATCTAAGACCTCAGACAGAGTTGGTGGTGGTGTTTACTCCTCTGTGCTTAACTTAAGCTAGTCCTTCCGCCTCCCTGATCACTGTAGCGTATTTCAAGCGGAAATAATGGCAATCAAAGAAGCTCTGTCCAGGCTGAAGTGTAGTGTACTATGTTACGGATATTAGCATTTTCATAGACAGTCAAGGAGCTATCAAATCTCTGGAATCATCCACAACCACATCAAAGGTCGTACAAGATTGCCGTTCATCTCTGATGGAGATCTCGGAACAATAGAAAATTCACCTATGCTGGGTGCCAGGCCACAGGGATATTCCAAGGACCTGTAAGGCTGATGAAATTGCCAAACTTGGTGCATCCCTCCCAATTGAATCCGTAAGGACGGGAATTGGTATGCGAATTGCTGCCTGTAAGCACCTGCTCAAACTTGATGCTATATGGAAGGCCAACGCTCTTTGGGCTCATTGTCCCTTCAGAATTTCTATAGAGCTCTGGCCTAACCTTAACCAGAAGACTCCATTGCAATGATGTGCTCAGACGATAAAAGGTAGGCTGTAATGTTGTTTTGGTGGGAATAAATCTCACACAATTATTCAATTCGAGCTCAGTTTCATCTTGGAAAGATTTTTACCTTCTAACAAAACAAAAAAAAATTAATGAAATGGAGTCATGTCCGTCCCTGTGTTATCAGTTTAAAGAAATTTAAAGTTATTTTCAAGTAATTCGTTTTTTATACCCTATCCTAAGGGTATATTAAGTTTGATACATAGTTTGTAACATAGAGAAATATTACAGATAGACCCAATAAAGTATATATATAAATGATCAGCATCACTAGCCGAGTCGATTGAGCTATGTCCGTCCGTCCGTCTGTCCGTCCGTCCGTCTGTCCGTCCGTCCGTCTGTCCGTCCGTCCGTCTGTCCGTCCGTCCGTCCGTCCGTCCGTATGTCACCAGTTTTTGGGCCTTAAATTTTGAGCTAGGTTGATGAAATTTTGTATACGAGGTCTTTGGAAAAGTAAGCAATACAAGTGTAAAAATTTTTAAAATCCGCCCACTGACACGCCCACTTTTCAAAAAAATCACTTTTTTTCACTATTTTCATATGAAACTCGAAAAACCTTACTTGGGCAAATATGTAGATATCCACTTAACCTACAAATCGTCTATACACTGTATATGACCACGCCCACTTTTTAGGGGCGTTTACTTCAAAAATTAATTTTCGATTAAAAATATTAGTTTATAAGGCAAAATAGAAAATTTTGTGAATACATTTTCCACCGCCCACTGACACGACCAAATAAGATAGGGATAGGGTATCATACGGTTCGCTCCAGGCGGATTGTAGCATTTTTCACTGGTTTTTTATGAAATTTGTCTTTGCAAATAAGTCGAGCTTTTGAACAGCTGTCTGTTTAGTGATTCAGGCTGTAGTTACGCCACAAGCAGAGAGACCTACATTGTTTGTCAAACGTACTTTTTTGGACTTTTCTACAAAGGTAATGACTGTATTCATTAAAATCAGGGTATCAAAAATTTGCATGAAAACAATACTTACTATACATGTACATATGTACGTTCGTATGAGCAAGTGATAAAATGCCTCTATATTATTAAAATGCAGTCATGGATGCCAGGAGCATAAGCACCTGAAATGCATAATTCACTTGCTTGCTTCGGGACATTTGTTGACACGCAATATTTGCTCAACTAATACTCTTATGGTGGCACAATTAAATTGTCTGCCTTGGAGTCCAGGGAGTTGGTCTACTTGTAGTAATGCTTCTGCTTGGTAATATCAATCGACAATTTGCATACTAATTACCCTATAAGAGATTTTCTATATTTGTATCTTTATACCCTATCCTATATAAAGGATATAAGATATATTAAGTTTGACAATTAGCTTGTAACATAGAGAAATATTGAAGATAGACATAAAGTATATATATAAATGATCAGCATCAGTAGCAGATTCAATTGAGCCATTTCCGTCCGTCCGTATGTTAAATCCGCCCACTGCCACCCCCACTGTTCGAAAAAATCACTTTTTTTCAGTAATTTTACATGAAACTCGATAAAACTTACTCAAGGTAATATGTAGATATTCTCTTACCCTACATATCTTCAGTAAATTGTGTATGGCCATGCCCAGTTTTTAGGGACGTTTTTATCAAAAAAAAAAAATTGTTGAAAGTTTTATCGAAATAATAGCACTTCTTGGGAGCAAAATACAGTTTATGTTGAAAAATTTACAAAATCCGCCCACTCATTGAGAAAATTTGTGTTTTGGAGTAGTGTAACTTGCTTGAGGAAGTATATTGGTGGACGAAGGATCTAGTATGTGCATAGGAGAGGGATAGGGTATCATATGATCAGCTCCAAACGGATTGAAGCCTTTTCATATGTTTTTTGTTTTAGTTTCCGCATATGTAACGGTAATGACAATATACTGAAGTTAATACTCTTTATTGAGTCCCTTTCAGTTATAAGAAATGTAGTCGTCATTCAGCTTTCTAGAGGGCCAACAACTACAATCGGAGATATGTGCGTTTCGGCTCAGAAACATAGAATTCCTTAAGAGTAGTAGCACAGGGCACAGCGCCTTTCTTTCCTGACTTCGACACTCCATATGAAGTAGCAGCAAGGCATTATGTACGAAGAATCGCTTTAGATTATGCTGGCCAAAAAAGCTGAGAAGCTCCCAAGTACTTCTTTATTAATCTAGATGAGGTAGCTTCAAGGAGCCAACCGAAGGACCTGCTTAATGTATGCAGAGCAATCAAGTGCTAAGGTCTCTTTCTGGGCCCATTTTGATACCTAACCTACGCCATCGTTTATAGGCTCTATTTTTGAGAATTCTAAATCTGCGTGTTACATCATTGTTACAAATGCAAATATCAATGAAGAAGTTCCTAACTTTGCTAACATGCATCATTGTAATTGGAAAATATAAGGTCAAACGAACAATTTTGGTAGTTCTTTATTCCATGGGTTTACTTCTCAGCTTTACATTTTGAAACGTTGATTTTTGAATTGTTTTTTCGAGCGAAATACCCCGATGTACAGTGGTAGCTTTAGCCTCTCAGTCTTATTTAATAGATGTAATGGGTGGTATAAAATATAAAGCAATGGACATTACTCAAAGTGTGAACAAGTAACAAAAGTACTATGAGTTTGTGTATTCCTTTAATTATTAATTAAGATTTATAGTTTTTTTTTGCAAGTGGCTAGTTTGCACGCTCTAGTTTCTGTTAGATATTCGCAAAATCATATTTTATTTAAGTGAATTTTTTTTGTACAAAGTCCAGTTAATTGAACGGCCTAGTTCAACTTGAACCCACAATACCTGTGCAATCCGTGAAGCAATTAACTTCCAGTGGAAATAGTTAAAATTCATTATCCATAAAACTATTACTTGTTTCCAACACAAACGGAAGAGAAAAAAAATATGGATCGATCGTGCTTCCTATGCGCCCAAATATGATTTTATAACAAATTGTTGGCATAACCGACGACATCATGAAACTGAATAGATAAGTATCTGGAAGTACGGGTGGCACACAAGCCCACATTGACAAGACACCACCGATTAACATAACATTCCGTAGACCTTTCTTTTTTTTTTTGTTATTGTTTTTTTCCAAAGAAATACTTAAGATCTCCAGACAACGGTATACGTATCTTGCGACACGCTAAAGCACATCTATAGTGTTCATTAGCCACAGCTTTGGAGGGCTGTTAATAAATTTGTGTTAAGTATGCGTCGAACAGTTGGTTGGCGTGTAATGTGTTACGCACTGCAACGCTTATTGTTTTTACATTGCTAATTTTCGATTCGATGATATTGAGAATCATTGAACGTTTTGATTATGCAGATACAATATTTTATACTGTATTTTGGTTTGGTAAAGCAAAGTCACAAGGCATAGCACGTATGGAAATGTGGAGCAAGACTGTCATCTTGATTCGGGGTTTTATTTGTGATATTTATAACATGTAAGTGTTTGATATTGCAATCAATATTTATTTGATGGCATTTCTTGGATACTTAACCCAATTAAGGTGGTCATCAGATACTGTACACAACTACAAGGTGGTATATCTTTGCACGTGCTTGCTGAAGGCAATTCGATTTAAGTTATCTTAAGTATCGCAAATTCGTAGTAAGTGCATGCAAATCATTCAAATTGTAATAGAAGCTTTCTTTATTCCTGCCTCGACTTATGATTTGCTGAATTCGTGAACTTAGATGCAACAGCGCCGTATTGGATTAATGTTCCACCACTTTCTCGATCATATAAACTCCGCAAGGCTAATTCTACTTTAGAGGGTTCAGTGTCAGCGAACTTTTTTATTCTTTCTGAACAATTTCAATAAAAGCATAAATACTTATAAAAAATTATATATAATAAACTTAACAAAAAACATATGAAAATGCTACAATCAGCGGATCGAATGATACCCTATCCCTTTCCTTCCTTCCACCAATATACTTGCTTACCTATGCATCTCGTTTTCAAATATTTTATAAAACTACTCCAAATCACGAATTTGTTCAATAAGTGGGCGTGGTAGTGTATTATTTCGATAAAACCGTCGAAAAACAGATTTTTCGAGATAAAAACTCTCCTAAAAGGAAGGCGTGTCCATATACAATATGTTGAAGATACATATGTAGGTATGCCAAGAGAATATCGAGTTTCATGTAAAATTCCTGAAAATGAAGGAAATTTTTCAGACAGTGGGCGTGGCAGTGGACGGATTTTGAAATTTTTTTTACACTTGTCCTGCTTCCTTTTCCAAGCATCTCGTATACAAAATTTCATCGACCTAGCTCAAAATTGAAGTCCCAAAAACTGGTGACAGACAGACGGACAAACAGACATAGCGAAATCGACTCGGTTAGTGATGCTGATTATTTATATACACAATTTATTGGGTCTATCTTCAATATTTCTCTGTGTTGCAAACTATGTATCAAACTTAATATACCATTAGGATAGGGCATGAACATTAGTAGGTACTTCAAACTTAAAAATTATTTTGTTAATGCCATAAGGGCCTCTAAAATCTATTCCTCTCTATTTCCATTTGTGTCACCGTAGGGTGTATATTTTCGTCGGAGTAGTTGTCTACAATTACTTCAGCTACGAGACCGATCGGTGGTTCTATGCTATGCCTTGTTCCACATATGTATTTCGTCAAAATCTTAAAAGTATAGCTCCATAAAGAAACACCCTTCCACTTTTTTCCTTTGTTTCTTTTTTTTAATCCGCTTGTAAGTATTCATTAAATAAAGAAACTTCCTCAGTGTTCTGGTTTTACTTTTCAATTTACTCGAAGAGATATTTCAATTAGAATTTTTCTAGTGGTAATTTGTTGCAGGATTTTGAAGTTGGCCAGACCTGGCCTGACCATCGATCAAATCATCACACTTCCATAGATCCCGAAGTAAACCCAAGAAGTCAACACCGATACTCATCATCGCTCTATCGGTTTCAAGGTCACAGTCATGTCTAGAGATCCCCCGCTGCTCCATCAAGGTCGGTAATAGCCGTAGGTACTGAGACCATCGATGTCAAAAAAGCTGTCGGGCAAGGTGATGCGCTGTCATGCGGCTTCTTTAACATCATACTTGAGCGAATTGTGCGGAGTTGACAAATTGTACGAGCTAGACAGCGATATTGACTAGGTTAAAAAACCAGCATATTGGACGTCTGAAATGGCTAGGACATGTAGAGCAAATGCACACCCACGCTCCGGCCCGCATAGTAGACGGAGTAGAGGGCCTCGTCGCCGCAAACGGCGTGTAAAAGTTCAAGGGGACTTCGTCCAACTAAGTCCGAGCTAAGCGGAGAGGCTTGTTGTTTGAGGCCCAGGTTCACCACGAACTTTAGCACCATCTAAGAACAAAAATAATTCTCTACCCAACTATACCGAGTTCGGAAAGACTGCCCTAAAAGAGAGGACCTTACCACATCGAACGCTGTATCTTTATGATTTTTCTTAGAGCTGCAGCTTGCATGACATCTAGCAGTTATCGACCTCATATCGAAAAAGTTTAAACCATCATCTTAGCATGGGCCATGAACTGTCTAAATTAAAACAAAAGTATACCAGTAGTCAAAACTTAAATGTAAGTGCACCCAATGGTACACACCTGAAGGCATCTGATAAACATCTCTCACTCGGATGGACTTAATACAAATTGAAAATGTTTTTGAAATACTCTCAACAACAGTAAGACAGTTTTTGCAATAACAACACTTTTGTTGTCAACACAATTGAACATTATATCCAATTTAAAAAAATTTTGTTTGCTAGTTCGCTAATTCTATCATTATCACCTTCAATCGGGTGCTAAGAGTATGTTACAAGTGGAATTTTTGAATTTAACTTTCATTAACACCCACCTGTTACTTCTTGAGTTGTTGGTTCAATTGGAAATGCTTGTTTGTCCATTGATTGTTAACAATAATTGCAATTAGGCTTTAGTGTCATATATTTTTAATTATTTGTTCTGCGTTGGCAAACAAACTTGTAAAACTTATTATAATTTTGCAACTCAATGTGCAATGTCAAGAGTTGCTAAGGAATTAATCGAACATTGAATTGTTATGTCGCGTCGGTTGCGATTGATCTTTTGTCTTTAAGTAGTAATGAGCGTGAAAATAATCGGTAATCACATCTTGATTGTAAGTTGAGCTATCTAAGCGGATGGGACAAGCCGTAGGTGGACATATGAGTGTAGGCTTGTAATGTGCCTTGAAGGAACAGCTGTCACACGACTTAATAAATTGTATATTATGTTGTTAAATATGATAAGTCAATTGGATTCTTGATTAAGTTTTTAAAAAAAGGTGCGATGGTAGTCTCTCTGGGCTTCAAATGAATTGAAATTGTATTATAACGCGGGAAGGATGGTTTCTCCAGAGCTATAGAACCTTAATGGCAGGAAAAGACAACAATGGTTCATGACATTTTTATTCTGCACATGACTTGACTTGAGGAATATGGTAGCGATAAGAATACGGCTTACTTTTAACACCCACAGCACGCAAATGCCTAATATTCTGGAGCGATCGGATTGTTACGGATACATTTCGGACTAGAGTACATAGCATCACCATCATCCTGTCTTACTCCCCAACGGAGGCATAAGCGTACTCTTCAACACGACACCAAACGGAGGCATTGTTATTGTTAACGACAACGAATGGCTCAAGCATGGAGTAGGCAACCGCAATGACAACGGCGAAAGGTTTGTGCATAAGTGACACCATTTTTCCAGCCTAAGTCCTCCTCCTAATACTCCTCCTAATACTGATCAATTTGCCATCAGCTGCCGGCTTAGAAGTTGTCCCCTGGATGTCCGGAACAAAGGAGGTCACCACCCGACTCCGCACTGCAGTTTGAAGATCATAGCCTCTACCCCCGCAGCAGGGACGAGCGAGCTGCAGTCCCTAGATCACACGAAGATGAGAGGAGACTTTACGCGACAGTAGAACCGCCTATAGAATTAAAAAGGAACTGACAGATGGTCGCAGCTTTAGCCGATATAGGATCAGCTCAAGAGATGGAAGGAGCACTTTTCTACGATTTTGGATCATGTATTCCAAATAAGACGAAGTCGGCCAAGGTGCAAAATGTCCGAAAACGACCTTCAGTAAGGAGGTGATCACTACCGCGATCATGGCACTAAAAAACAACAAAACGGTAGGACTTGACTTGACTTGACTTCTAGCATACATACACACATTTTCAAAACGTTTTATCATCTTTTGAAACATCTAACATTTTCTAATCATAAACTTCACCAACAACAGGGGTGAAGTAAAGTGAGAAAGTGAGAAATTCTCGCCAACTGACAAGTAGTCAAAAGAATGTAAAAATCCAATTCATTAACCCAGAAATGGACCTCGTCGCTGAATATGATTTTTTTTACCGAAATTGAGGTTAACTTTCAATTCCTTTAGAGCGCAGTCAGCAAAGAAAGCGCGTAGTCCATGGTCATTAACTTTGAGCCAAGTCATGACGCAAAATTCCCCAATTTGTGGCCTGCGAAAGCTCCAGTTCTTGTGAGTGGTGTGCATTAGAATGCCTCGAATTCTCCTGCACCCTCTCACGGATAGCGGCGATATTTTCGCCGCTTTTATTTTGAACATAATTGTAGATCGTGTTTATCACACTTTGTAGTCGAATTTGTTATCCGATGGCATAATTTTGAACGCCACTGTGCTAGTTGTTATATAAAAAAACATACGTGATTATATAGGTACCTAAAACAACGCCAAGCTGATCGAATGATCTAACCAAATTACTTCCAGTGTAAGTTAAAAATGTACTTTTATTTTAATCGATGTATATATATAGGCCTAAGTATGTTTTAAGAACAGTTCTCCCACAGATTTCTCCCTCACAATTCTAAGAATTTTTCCTTTTGGGTTGTAAAAAACTAATATCTAAGTAGATAAACCGGGTACGATTGAGGTATTGGTAACCACTATTACTCGCGTTATTCGTGAAATACGACTTGATATGCTCGGTGGCATCATTCGAAAGTTGGAACTTCAGAAGGGATCATTTTACGGTCAATATTTTAAAAATGTATCCTACAAAAGAAATGTCAAAAATAGTTCTTTTGCATGGTGGTAAAGATAAGTCGCTTAAGTTTAGTTTGTTTTATTTTTTTTTTAATTTAAGAAAAGTACCTCTAAATGAACCACCTATTAATTTGCACTTGCCCCTATATTCCTGTTCGCGAAAGACTTGCTCCACATTGTATTTTTGGTTATTATTGATTTGGTTATGACGTGCTGGTCTTAGGTAAGACTAGATGTTGTCTTAGCACTTCCATTCGCTGCTGAGTTACCATTTCCAGCATGACCAGGGGATCTTCGAAGAGTTTGTTCTGGATTTGGAGGGTATTTATTTGAAGAGCAATATTTCCCCAACTTGTTGATCATTAGCTGAAGTGTTGTGAAGCTTCAGACAAGCCATTCCAAGTTATCTGAATAAACGCAAATTATTGTCCACCTGGTGTGCTTTCAGTGATGCCACTACGCAATGCAAACATAATGGGTTTCAGAATACATCCTTGTGGGTCTCCATCAGTCGTTTGAAAATGCTCCAGTGTACTTATACTTGTTGGTGTAGGCGTCTTGATCTTCTTCTATTGCACAAACTACGCCAACCTTAAAATCTCAAAATAGTAATAGTCGAACCTGCACATTTGTGATTTATTTTCAGCCGTCATCTTAAGATAGTCATCAAACTTTGAGAATGAAAGCACATCTTGTTTGACGAAGTACAAATTACCAAAATCTACATAATCTAGTATCCAAAGTGTTATTTGCATTAATTAACTTTTATGTGCTTCAATTTATTCAAATGCTTTCCGTCTTCCGGAAATTTGTGAAGCGAACCACTAGAATTAATATTATGCCTCGTTAAAGCATTAAACGGAGCTTTACCCATTCCAGAGACTTAATCAAAACGTAGCGGTTGCTGGTAATCGTATTCTTTTATAAAATTAAATCGATTATTGTTAGAGTCGCATCGGATACTCGCCGCAGGGGTGAACGGCTGCCGAAAATAATTTCAATTCAAAAAGATGTCTTTGCAAGCGAAAGTGCCCCAACAAACTGCTATTCTCACGAATAAATAAACCCAGTCAAAAGCTTGTGGGAGGCTCTTCAAAGGAATGCTGAAGTAGAGTAAATTTTCCATTCAAAAGATTGTAGATAGCTACCCACCAAACTATTGTGTGAATTATGTGGCAAATTTTTTTTCATTCGATATGGTAAATGAATCTTAAATGCTTTGATTCACTTCGCCCTCTTTTTGGTAATACAAAGAAATTTCTGATCACGCTCCGAATCGATTGTACTTTGTTAAAAGGACGAGACGATTGAGAATTGTGAATTTACAGATAATAGATACATTGAGTAATCAAATGTTGGCTCAAACCAATTAAAACTGTAAACAACGAATACATTTTACTATACAGTTACAAATTATTCTCGCGTATCTGGTTATGGTCGGTCTGTAAGCGAAAAAATAGATAAATATATGTATGTAGGTACATACATATGTATATTATGTAGAGTAAAATAAAATAGAAAGTGACTTGGTGTACGCAGTCATGTGATCGCCGACGTCGTCGTAGGGGGCGATTTGCCGCCTCTGAGGTATGCCAGTAAGTACCTACTTGCGATTGGGTAACCACGACATCTAAGTGAAGTGGTCTGTGGCCTTTGAATTGATTTCAGCCATCTGAATTGGTATCTACGATAGTGTTATGTAGCGACAAATGTGTTTGGATTTTTATGACCTATATTTTCTTAATCGAAATACATATGTACATACATGTATGTAATAAAGTTCATCAATGAATAGCACAATGTTGGTTAATATGGTGAGTGTTTTGTGGGCTAGTCAGTTGAGTTTAAATACCTTTAAGAAGGTGATTCTAAATTTCTTTATTTATAGGATGCTACTGGCTAATATAGCGATCAATTTCTACTCACCGATATTCGTGATAAACATGACTCGTAGCGTAACAGTAGCCGTGTTTTATTTTCACCCAAGATCTACATGTATAGATCAAATCCATTAAAACTGTAGGTTCTGACTTGTGGTAAAAGCTTCTCTTAAAATGTGACTTTTGAAAAGTTCATAAAGCTAACAATTCTGTGTTGTAAAAGAAAAAACAATCAATCAATCGCGCCATCTTATTCGCTTGAGGTCTCTTTAACTTATTCCTAAAGAGATCGATTACTCTCCGACAATTGTGCGCTACGTTTGGCTAGGGCGTCCCTCTATGGAATGCAATGGAGTTGTCTTCGCGCCGTAGGGTGCGTCCAATCCATTGCTACTTTCTCCTTCGAACAGAGATGTTTACAGATTCCTGATTCATTATCCGATGTGAAAGAAGACAGAAATCGTCAGCATTTAAGACTCCAGTGAATTTCACAGTTTCCTTCCGTGAATGCTGTTCTGAAAATATCACTGATAATCACCAAAAATAACAGCAGTGACAGTATGCATCCTTGACGTACTCCACTTTGAACTTCAAATTCTTCTGACACCCCAGCATTGTGGGGGATAATAATAATAGCTATGAGGTATTTCTGCGACACTTCTCCTGCGCAAGGCCAACCAGATATCATCTCTATTTAAGCTGTCGAAGGCCTTATAAAAGTCGATAAACAGCAGATGCTCGATTATGATCCGTAAGGTGTTTATGTGGTCGATGTAGGAGGATCCAGCAGGAAAGCCTATCTATTCGATGTCGAGAGTTCAATCTAAATACTCCTTGATCCCTTCTACGGCTGGCAGAACACATATCTATACATACCTCTCCATTTTCCACAATCCATCAGGTTTCCCTATTTCGGAAGCTTGATGATCATCCCTTTTTTCCACTCCTACGGAAAGTCTTTGCTATCCCAAGCTCTCCGTATTAGCGGATGCAGCAAAACTGCCGCTTAAAATAGTTCGGCAGGGATGCCATCGATACCTGATTGCAGATATGATTTCATTTTTACTGGAAGCTGCGGTGCGGATTAAAGAATTCGTTTCTTCGGAGTACTCATTCGAATTTGAGAACGTACCGATATCGCCTAAGTGGTTAAACATTGTGGCAAATGTTCTCTCCACCTTAGTAGTTGATCCTCATCCTAAATCAGAAAGTTGCTGTCTAGACTTTTCACCGTGTACTGTTTAAAGTTCCGACAATGACCTTCTTGGTGGTACTGTAAATGGTCCTGCTGTCCCACCTTCTCGCTGCTTCTTTAGCCCTTGAGGCGAGTGTCTTACCCTACACTTTCTCTTTGCATGATATTGGATACCTAGCTCAGTTTTCTCCACTGCTGAGGAGGGTGCAATCCGATCCTTTATTGCTGTACGCTCTTCGATCAGCCTCCAGGTACCTACAGGAAGCCATGTGCGATAATGTTTCTGCCTCGTACGAAAAGTATTTTTCACAGCATTCCAGTGGTCATCCATGCTCTCCCGCAATGAGCTGCTGATTGCTTCTCCTTGCAAGATAAGTTGGTCCCTAAACTGTTGGCGCACTTGGGGTACCATGAGCCAGTCAGTAGTGAACCTGGAAAATCTTATGACTCTCATTAATTGAAGCGATGAAAACAACTAACAACTTGTGTACAAAGGCTTAAAGCAGCGAGCTTTACCATAGAAAAGGCGAACTTAAAGGGAACTTCGTCTTCGATAGAAACTTTTCCTTCTTATCCATTAACAGAGGCTATCAGCATCTCGACGTGATGATATGATGCACCAGTCTATAAGTTGTCTCTTCACTTTGTTCGAATACTACCGTAGATTACATTTTGGAGTCATGTGGTTCAGGAGAACACAAATCGCAGTTGAGTAAGCATTAAGTCTTCCTATACCTCTTGTTGCTCGGCGGTTGCTCCTAAGGAGCTGTGAATCGACCTTGAAAGTCCACACTTGATCACCCATTAAATAGATGAAAAAAGGGTATAGATAACAGTATCTTTATGATATGGGTCTTCTTACACATAGCTTTGCTCTGGCGCTATAAAGTTCCGCAAAAGTAGCCTTCTTATCGGATTCATTCGACCTTCAGACAACAATAATAAAAGAAACAATTAAACAATTGTAAAATATAATTAAAGTTACGATTCAAAACAACAACATTTAGTACGACCAACAGTACCTACCGAAGTAACCTCTGCGCCACGACAAACGTATTGATTTACCAGTATTGTGTGCAATTAAGATCTCTGACAGTGAAGTGATCTAAGAGTCTTACATACCACACCTCAGATACACAGATATCTGTGCCTATACAAACAATAAACAGACAAACCGTACCGACTGCATAAAAATAAATTAAAATTCGAACTTGAACTCTGAAATCTCTGCCAATGGATCTTAATTGAATATTTATTTGACATTTATTCTTTTCAGCTTACGACTTTCAAGATTAAGAATATGATCACTTCGATTGATTGCGATGACGTGTTTACTCCTACTTTTAATTTATTAACTTATTTTAATCTCTTCATTAAGAAGTTGAGGGTAAACAATTTATAGTTCTTCTCAAAATATCCGTCATTGACGATGCTATTGATTGCATCCGCGTCTTAACCCTCGGACACGATTGAAAACAATGAATTATCGGTGTTTGATGTTCAGTCCATTAAAACTTGTTAACAAGTGACTTGTGACTTTATTTGAATACGCATTTTCACAGTGGGGACGAAAAGTGTTTGACGTCTTGCCTTTTAAAAGTAGAAAACAGGGAAATATTTCTAATTGCATTATACACAAGGTGGCGCAAAAGTCATCAGTCTACCGGAAGACGCAATGATTTTTGCAAATGTCAAAAAATTGATTTAAAATCGTTGTACGTCAAAAGATTGCGGAACGATTGTTACAATTTGCGTTTTTGGGAAGAGCTGTAAAAATTCAAGTACAAGTACTAGTACTAGGACTCAGTACTTTAGTACTGGTACTTGAAAAAAGCCAACTACAAGTATTTTTCAAGTACTTCGTCGCAAGTACCAAGTCTCGGGTACTTAAGTATCAAAGTACTTAAGCAGTACTTAAGCCCATGTTTCAAGGGAATCGAAGATCTAACAACGTACTTGAAAGTACTGCTCAAGGACTTGGAAGTACTACTCAAGTACTTGGAAGTACTGCTCAAATACTTGAAAATACTACTCAAGTAGATACTTGCACCTAAATTCTTGAGAAATACTTGTACTTGCACTTTTTCAAGTACCAGTACCAGGGTACTGAAGTATAAGTACCAGCACCTTGTACTTGTACTTGAGAGAACTGAATTCCTGCAACACGTTTTGGTGATTTGCACTGGCCCGCAAGATCGCCCGATTAATTAACGGTTTCAGACTTATTTTTGTGGGGTTTTCATGTACATACAGGTAAATACCAAAGTTTTTCATTTATGGAAAAAAATACAACCAATGAAAGAACATCACATTCATGAAAAAATTTCTAATAAAACTTAAGATAAAACTCCATGGAAACTTGTAACATTACAAGACAATTATGACCAGGGTTCGGACTTCAATAATAAAATTTAGCAGTAGATTCTTACAAAAAGTGCAGTAGATCCGTATTTTCCGCAGCAGATTTGTTTTTGTTGCAAAAAATACAACAATACTGGGGTTTAGATTTATACACATATATTTTTTACGATAAAATAAGGTTAAAACAAACTTAAATTGCACAGTTTAAAGTAAATTTAATCACAAATCTTTGCACGAAATTATTTTTTTATAAAATTTTTAATAACTGACTAATTTTCAGTTAAATTCAGTTCTTAAAAGAAATTTTCCATCAATAAATTTACGTTTTTTCTAGATTGTGTTACGTTTTTCATCTAGAAAACATCAAATTTTCAACCGTTTTCACATTCAAAAATCGCAGTAGATTTCAAGTCAAGCGCAGTGGCGCAGCAGATTTTAAATATTTTTCAAAATCGCAGTAGATCTACTGCAATTGCAGTAAAGTCCGAACACTGATTATGACCGTCCTTCAACAAAGCAAAAACAGCTAAATTTATGGAAAAAGACAGAAGATTCTTCTTCAAACAAATTCCTTGGGAATTATTTAGTCCTTTTACAATATAGAAGAGCTCTCTGATGTTGACATTGATAGCTGCTGAGCTTCATCAGATCATCAGAGTGGTTTTTATACTTGAAAAATTAGTAAGTAAGGCCGGCCATTCACTACAAAAAAAAGACTGCAAATTTATATTTCACGCAAACCAGTTTGTATCAAACTCGACACAAATAAACTAGACAATTCTCATTTTGTTACATATAGAATAGTACCAACATTTCGTAATAGAAAACATATTTATGTTTTATATATATATTATATTATACTTAAACTAAGAAAAATATCTAAATTATTATCATTTGACTACAAAATTTCGTTTGCTCTCAAAACGCGGCATTAAACCTTCTCTTCAAGTGGGTCTCTGGAGCTGGAATATCTGGTCCAAACTACTAATTATCTGTTCCTGTAGGACAAACAACCACTATCGTTCAGGCAGAGGTCCACGCTATCGAGCTCTGTGCCAGAGAATGCATTAGAAAAACTTCCGAAGATCTCATATCAACATGTCTGAAAGGCAGCACTCAAGGCTCTCAACTCCTATAACTTTGAGTCTAAGCTAGTTTAGAACTCTCTTCAATCCATCTTGCAGCTTTCTGCACATAATAATATCACACTAACTTGGGTCCCTGGACACAAGGGCATCCGTGGCAATGAAGCCGCCGATGAACTTGCCAGACAAGGTGCTCAGACTCCTTTCACTGGTCCTGAACCTTTTTGTATCCCACAAACTAGTCAAATCAGAATAGAGCTCAGCAGATGGGAATGCCAAGAATCGCTATCCCTCTGGAACTCTCAAAATGGCTTAAAACACGCCACACAATTCATCAACTTCTTAAAAAAGAGAACAAAAGATATCCTCTCTATGAGCAAATACAAAGTTAAGTAAGTCACTGATTTCCCAACTGGTCATTGCTCTCTCAATTATCACCTCAAGAAAATGGGCCGTGTCCAATCGGACACGTGTCGCCTATGCCTTGAAGACACTGAAACAGCCCACCACATATTGTGCGAATGTACTGCTATAGCTCAGCTGAGACTTAAGTACTTTAATAAGGGCTGTTTTTTTTTTACTACTGTATATAATGGGTGATAAGTTTTGTTTATTTAAAAATAACTCAAGTTATAACAGGAAGTGATTATTTCCAAATTATGTTCCGCATATCGTGATCAAAGACAATGTTGCATGTTCATTGCAACAAAATTAGTTTTAGTGCATTAATGATGAGAGTCTTTAATTCTTTTGTATCACTTCAGTTGGAACTTATTGATTTTGACTCCCGTGTTTGGTTGTTTTTAGTATCCAATTTGCATTAAACTGGTTGCTTGTATTGTAACAATAAAATTGTTTAGTCCCTGAATAGAAAAGTCACAGATGAATTATTAGTTTCAATTACAAAACAAGTTGATTATGTAGAGAGATTCGTGTTGGTCACGGATAGACTGTTTGAGCAATTTATAATCATTTGTACAACTTATGGCCTACAGACACAATATTACGTATTTTAAAAACGATACAAGGAGGAAATAATATTACCTCAGTTCGCTGCAGATATGAAATTCATTAATATTTATACCAATAAGTTGATAAGTAAATAGATGTTTTGTACCTGATCAAGCTGACTTTTGCGTTAATGTTACATCAGTTTAGCTTGAGAAAATAATTAAAAAATAGGCCACAAGCAGCCTCTGAAGCCCCAATAGATAGTTTGTCTAATTTGTTGCACGAAAAGGCACCTACAGGTTTTCACAATATCAGAAGGCAGAGCACTTATAAGAAGCCTTCTCTTGATAATAAATCTCTTGAATGTTTTTCAGTTCGTTAGTACAATTTGTACTGTACAAAGTTTCATAAAGCCCCACGTTAAAGATCATAAAGTGAACCTAGTAGAGGGGATCGTCCAGCAACACCATTTCCTCCTGACAGAAATTTGTATGAACCCGGAAAAGGGTCAAATCTCACGATATCAGTTGCCTTTTCACATCGCCTCCGCGTGAGATAACCATGTTCGGAAATCACTCGTACTAAAAGTCCATTATGACACGGTCTGTGTGGCACGTAGAGTCGTTCTATTGAGACCACATGTCGTCGGGGTCCATATCATCCATTTGGGTCCAAAAGAAATTATTTAATATCGACCAATAGCGCTTGCCGCTGACAGTAATTGCCTGACCAACGAAAGTCGTTCTCAAAGAAGATGATGCCCGCCAGACCACAACCAACACCAATTTGGTGGATTTCGTGTGAATATTCTTTCCCTACATTCGACATTTTATTCTATTAACGAAACCAATCCTCCAGAAATGGGGTAAATATGATTTTTCGACCGAAATTGAAGTCAATTTCAAAGTACTCGAGAGTCTAGTCAACGAACAAACGGCCGGCGTTGTCTATCTCAATAGCTTTGATCTCCTGTGTCAGTTGAATCTTGTACGACGCAAGTCAAAACACAAAATTCATTTATTTGACTGCCTCGGGTTCTCCTGCACACTCTCACGAGCAGTGGAGTTATTTTCGGAAGATCTTGCGTTTGGTTGACGTTGAACCGATCGACTCGAATATATCCACCACATGGCGAATAGTCCTCTCGGAAGGACGATAGTGGGCGAGGCCCGCGAAACGTTGTTCGAATATCATTTATACATGTTAATTTGGCAAAACTGAATAAATAACCGACAGGTAATTTGACAGATGTAGTTGTAAGATTATGATCCCAATCACCTGTCAAAGTTTAGAACTACCTGTTGGAAAACCATTTCTCTCTTCAATTTGTGAAATGCCTTACTCATATGCCATTGCAGATTTTTCCCAGAACGTCTACAGTAAAAACCATGCCTGAACATCTGTTCTGCCATGATGCTCTTAAGCGCTATTCATCTGTTTACAGTTTTGCATCGCCACCGCAAAATACATTCCATATGACATTAGAATGTATTATGCACTACAAAGTTCAAGTGGACAAGGTCGACAAAGACCTGCAGCCAGTGGTAGCTAGCCACTTCGGGAAATGCATAAAAGTTCATGCAAAATTTGCAGCTGTAAACGGAGTATATTATTGTGACTTCCACAATTTACGCTCTCACATGCGGTAGAGGACAAACAAGCAATGGGCGCCAGCAAAAATTACAACCAAGACTTGATCAACTTGTTGCAATAAATTCACAAAACATAAATCTCATTTAGACTTTGAAAACTAGTTTTTTTTTTCATATTTTATGGATTAAATCCATTAAGCGTTTCATAGAAGTTTACCTGTTCCGAATTGCCGCTTTTAATGCAAATTAAATGTAGTCACCGAACTAGAGCCTGTTTCCCCTATTTCTTTCTGTTGTCTATCAACATTACGACTGCCTTTCAAATACAGTTCATAAATCGATTGCAAACAATTATAAAAGTTGTGGGTCAGAAAATAAGTAAAAGTTGTAAGGTCCGTTTATTGTGAGTGGTGCTACCCTATGATGCCATTGGTACATATGTACATGTGTGCTAGAGAATGTAGCCCAATCTACCAGGTTAGACCAGACTTGGAAACACACTTTCAAAATCAAGATTCGTTAGTGACAATCGAACATTTTCTAGGTCTTTCTTTGATGCTTCCAGTTATGCGTCTCTTGGATCATTATTTTTACAAAGAGGTAAAGCAACTGCAGTATTTTCGAAAAGAGATTTCAGGACTTTGACAGGTGATTGCGGCTTTTTTGTTGGAGCTACATTCGTCAAATTGGCTTTTATTTATTTAATCTGTTTTGCCAAATCCATATGGAGAGTTATAGCGTTCAAAATAGCTTTGGTAAATAAATTATTTGCTCTATTGCAGCACAAGGAGAATCCGGAGAATAGTCTACGGAGGAACACCCCAGATGGAGATCTATATCCACTGATATGGTTCCTTCTAATTGGATGAGAGCTTGGAAATATTTACGGACGCGGTTGTCCTAGTTTCTAGGCAATTTCTTCCGTTCCTAAGTAAAAGACTCAGTTTCGTAAAACATCTAATCGATAACTGGATCAGCAGCAAAGGTCTGGGAGTGAAGTGATACCTATGTATATGTTGTTCTTAAGAAAATATCATTCAGACATTGAACTACATAAGTATCTCAAGTTCTGCTCGATGTTCTAGAATATAGCTGCACTTCCAACTCCATAAGAACAATGAGAACAGCACCAACAGTGGTAATGCAAACTTAAGTTTATTCCACTTGACATATTTACGCAGTAGCAATAGGTATGACAGCAAAAACTAGATAAGGCCGATGCTGCTTCTCGACCCTCTACTGCCATGTCTTTATATTGTCTCGATGGGAGGACTACCAGTAGATTAGTGGAAATTGATCACATGAGCCCGATGCTTCTATTTGAAAGGAAATTCATTACAATAGTACCTGACAGGATATAGAGGGAGATCCGAGGAACCATGCAGAAAAAGGTGTTGACATTCTGTACCAACTGCTCTGAGATGGACGTTGGGATGCTGGGAAAGTTTGATGCAGCGGATTTTCACAACCAGTAACAGCCATTATATAGTCTACTGAAATACACGCTAGAGTAATATCGTTGGTAAGACGTCACTGTCTTTATAAACAGCCAGGCAAACCTTATGGCTCGGGATTCTGCTGTAATTAGTTCGCCATTTATAATCAATCAATCTTAAACGAGGTATTCAGGACAAATGCGGTTATCCTCTGCTGGATACCAGCGTACATTCACATATGGATATCGAGGGAAACAAAAAAGCTGACGAGCTCGCTATGAAAGGGTAGACTCTGCACAGTAACCCCAATCAGTTCCATCTATTCGTCCTGCCCTATACGTCAGAAGAAAAAGGACAGGCAATAGGTTTAAGTTAGGTTTGTGGGTTGGCAGAGGAAACGAAATACCTCTGCCGCATTCAGGTCAGCAGTAACGCATTGCGTTATCCATAGGGGGGCTTAGAAAAAGTACCCCTTTAACCCATAAATAACTGTAACAACTTTCCATGGTTGTAATTACTCGTTACCAACACTATCGATCGATCGATCGCGGGCACTATCGTACTTGACTTTCAGCACGCAGTCTGACTTATTCTTAAGGCACTGATGGCTGCTGTAAATCTCGCGTAGATGTCTAGCGGAGGCAGGTTGAGAATATCCTCAAGACCCGCAGTTGGAGTGGTTCTCATCGCACTGGTGGCACCAATGCACGCCAGTCTTTGGACTTTAGTGAGCTCCTTCGAGGACAGGCAATAGAACATGAAGACTTTTGCAACCGGTAAAAGTTTAGCTCTCTATGTTACCTCATTGATGCAGTCCAGGCGTCAAGTTGGTAATAAATCTCTGCATCGATATGCCTTTCTGAAAATGGAAGCTTGCCGTGAGTGGTGCTTTGATTCGTCGCTGTTAGCACTATTGTCTTTTATTTGGAATGTGCTGTGATTGATTTTGTTAACTCGCAAAGCACTAGTATAATTTTGGGACCTACGAGCAATCTATTCTTCTGCTTTGGTCATCCAATATTTGGTATGATCCTTGCCACGGCAGCATTTGTTCAACAAACTATAGGTCTATATCTTTCAAATATGAACCTGTACGTATGTAGTTGACTCTGTCTCTCTGTTTTCCATCATCCTTGATAATTTGATCATTGTACTGGAAGGTCGGTCTGCTTCCCCGTCTCAAACGAAGATCCTCTTGATTGGGGCATTGTTGTCCATAAGCTGGATGTGGCCTTGTTCCTGGATGTACGAGTATCTTCTCCTTTATGGGACCTAATATCTGATGAAGTATTTTTCGACTTACGTAATCGGGGTTGTTGAATGGAGCATTTCCTCTCTCTCCCGTTTTGTCGCATCAAATGAAAATTCTACGTGCTTATGTCATAAAAGCTGTTAATACTTACTTATAGATTCTAGAGAAAGTAAAATGGGACATTAAGGACGTATTTCCTGATAGTAAAATGACCTACTGATTCAGTAAAGTGTCCTCTATCCCAAAAAAAAATGGTTCTTCAAAAATTGGAACTATACCCCACATGGTCATGGTCTTTAAGGGAAACTAAGTCAGTAAGATGAAGGCCTGATGGCAGAAGATACCGACAGCTGTGGATTCTGAGACAAAAAGGCGCCTTTTTTCTCATTTCTATCTCTATCCTTAAAGTTCCTTATATTCTTTAATCAAATTTCAAACTTCATACTTCGTGTTGCTTAATTCTATAATGCCGATCTTAAGTCAGTTTAGCTTCGACTAAATGCAGTAACACATAACAACAGATGTACAAAATTGCGAGACCCACATTTTCTAGTTCCTCCATTATGGTAATACATATGTACGTACTTCCATTGAGCAGAGTCTCGTGATTGAAAATTTTCACAAAAGCAATACCTTTCTTTAGATGAGAAAGTTAAAAAAAAAAAATCAAGTAAATCCATCAACAATGAGGGGAAATTGCAATATGTGGTAATACGTGATGTCCCACCAAACAACCTTCCAGTTCCAGCTAACCATTCACTTCCAGTGAACACCGCACATTCACACTTGCGCGCCGCCAACAAACTCCACACAACAAAAAAAAAACAAGAAAATCCACAACCCGCTTCACTTCACTTTCGAAAATATAAAACATACGAGTACAGCATAAACTCCCTAAGATGGTGTCACATGACGAATATTGTACAACAGCACGGGATGAGCTTTCCAGACCAAATACATCTCTGTGCATCCAAACCGAAGGTAATCCATCAGATTACAATAGCTATTTACGAGATCACTTTAGCAACAGAACAAAAGCTCGATAATGCAACTTGTGCGAGCGATGGAAAAGACGAAAGACCTACCACCGAAAAGTATCTATCACTTAAACCCAACGACAACATAAAAGCTTGATAGTGACGCACGCTCAGGGGGCAGGTGAGGAACTTGCTTGTCTTTCATGTCTTAACTTCCAGCGCCAACAATTCTGTGTTTTTTTTTTTTTTTTTTTTCGGCTGCGATACAACAACTTTGTGTCGATGACGGTGTCGGTGGGTTGGCTGCTGCCTCTGACAATCTTCGATGGTAACTTTGAGGATTTTCTTCACCGACTTGGTAGCCAAGAAGTCAGTTAATTGTTGGACATTCGCTGGTATGGTTGGAAAGTGAACGCTTATTTTCAGTACACTCCACCAACACCAGTTTTACCTCCTATAAGCCGAGTAACGTTTCGATTATCGTTGAGAACGCGCGCGCAATCGTAATCGCATTCAGTTTTTTTTTTTTTTAAATAATAACAGTTGTTTCTTTATTTTGGAAAAAAAAAGATTAGTAACCAAAATGATTGCCATCAAATTTGTGTCGGGCTAATTAAAGAAGGAAAGTGTAACCAAAATAAAATTAAAAATTAAAAAAAAAAAAAAAATTCACCGTATGACCATAAGAAAACCTCCACAAAACGAAGGGAAAGTAAAGAAGAATACAGAAATAGGTATCTCAAAGTGCTTGTGTGTAGAATTTCAATTCAATTCGAATGCGAATTACTCCATCCAATCCATGATTTTTAACGCATTTCCGTTATTTGTGATCAGAATTCGAAAATCAATTTGATTGTTCTCAAAAAAAAAAAAAAAAAAAATTAAAATTGTAACATACAATCGTAATTGTATCTGAAAGAGATCTTCTGTATCACGGATTTTGTCGTGTCATCGACGCGCATTTGGAAATCGAATTCGCGTAGTGAGTTGAATTTTTTTTTCTTCATTTGCCATAATTGGATTAATTAAGAGCCAAGCCAGCACAATGATCATAAGGTAAGTTGTATACCCAGTCGGGTTGAATTATGTCTTACCGCCTTTTAATTGGGCCTAATCTCTATATTTGTTCAGTGCAAGCTGCAGTTGATACTTGTATCTATTACGTTTAAATGCGGAATTTTTGTTGTTAATTTTATTTTCTATAGATACTGATAGAAATAGTTCTTCGTCGTATAGAGTTGGTACCGTTAGTGAATTAACATACAGGTGTCACATGGATTCTGGGTTGATTATGGCAGAGATAGGTTGTGTAACCACAAAAGCCGCGGGCGTACCTACCTACCTGCCTATCTTGTGTCAAAGTAAACAGAAACCGAAGGATGAGAGAGAATCAATCGTACGTGTTGACTTAGATCTTTGAGTAGCAGATGATGATGATGGTGATGATAATATGTGCTCGATGCGAATGGGGTCAATGGAGTCGTTGTCGTCGCTGTCGTAGTTGTTGTCTGTGTCGTTGTCGTCTAAGATTTTAGTTTATTGACAGCTCGTCGTGGAAAGTCGAAAGGCTTGTGTTTGTTTAATAAAGAAATCATCGAAATCGATAGAGAAGAGATATCGATTTCTGATCGATGAATGTCTGCTCTTGTGATAGCCGGTGTTACTGCGAAATTTGTGTTTCTCTTAATTACAAGTGATTGATTGGAAACGCATGCAAACTCGATTAGTGGGTCATGATGCTTGTGAGGTCTGCATTTTTAATTTTGCCAGACGCTAATGGAATGAGAAGACGTTTTTTTTCTTCTTCTTTTTTTGGAAAGAAATTACTATTATTATACCCTCATTGAGTAGATAATTAATATGCAAGCAGTGTTATCGAATTAACATTTCGCGGGCAAGGCAAGTAGCACCAATTTAGCGGTAAGTTATTTCTTGCCAGGCATTGATTAGCACATGCAAGAATAGATTTATTAGTAGAGTGCTGTTAGGTTTGGGTGTTTTTGTTTGATTTTCAAACTAAATGACTGGCATTTTATTTGTTGAGAGCTGTCAAAAGTGGCCTAGTTCTCCGGCCAATAACCCTGATTTAACTTGTCTAGTCTACTGTAAAAGTCACTCAGAAGCTAAATGGAATTTTAGGAAATTTGTCAGAGTAGATTGTGTTGTAGCTAAATGAGGTTGAGATGTATGACTTTTCTTTTCAAATTTCACTCCAAAAATAGGCACATTTATTTAATTAAATAAATTTACGCTGATTTAAGAGGCAAACCAAAACCGTTGCTACCAAATGCTTAGAACAGTTTCACGTCAACTTTTAGTGGCAAAAGAAATAGAACAAATAAGACTAGATCTCTCATGTATCAAAACTCAAAGATAAATAGAAACTTATACATGAATTCCACTGTGCAACAAAGTAGATAGATATTCAAGAGTCAACAATGAGATTGTTGTACCGTGATCGACATCAATCAGAACCAAACTTTCAGTAGTCACGAGCGTTATCCTCTTACATAAGTAAATTTCTTTATTTTGAGAAAAAAACCTGCATATTGCCCTGTTTGTCCATATTTTGCTTCTTTTTGTGAGTTTACATGTAGCCGTGTTTTTTTGAAGCCTCTGCAGCCAGCATTTGGATTATCCGTAGCAAGCGTAGTGCAGCTGGATTCTTATAAACCTAAACAGATGGACGGGTAATCCCTAGAGGCGAAATTTTAATTTTTGTTTTAGTCCTAATTTTATTAACGGTACTTAACTTAGGGCCAATTTTACAAAAATGAGATTTTCTCGAAAACGTCTCCAAGGATTTTTATTTAATTTCGTATTTGATTTAGATTGAAAAATTTCAATCAAGTGTCGTATAAAATGTCTTACCGATAATAATAACAGTACTTTACTTAAAATTTGCAAAAAGCCCATCTCAAACACGGCTACAATGATTTCGTTTAAATTATACACTAAGACTAGTACAGAACAGAGAGAAGAAGAAAATTGCTTACAAAATGCATTAGAACAAAATTTGTCGACTAAATTCCAAAATGTACTTCAATTTGTTTCCCTACCAATGAGGAGCTTTGTGCAAGATATCTTCTAATTGTGTCATCCATCACTAACACTTCGTACTTAACCGAATAATGTTCACAGTGAAAATAGAAAAAAAAACATATGAAATTGCTACAATCCGTTTTGAGCGGGTCGTATGATACCCTATCCCTTTCATATGCACATACTAGCTCCTTCTGTCACCAATATACTTCCATAAGCAAGTTTTTTTCAAAACTACTCCGTGACACAAATTTTCTCAATAAGTGGGCGTGGTAGTGGGCGGATTTTGTAAAGGTTCAAACATAAACTGTATTTTGCTTCCAAGAAGTGCTATTATTTCGATAAAAACTTCAAAAAACATTTTTTTGAGAAAAATGCCCTTAAAAAGTGGGCGTACACAATGTACTGAAGATATATAGGGTAAGAGAATATCTACATATAAGCTTAGGTAAGTTTTATCGAGTTTCATGTAAAATTACTGAAAAAAGTGATATTTTTCAAAAAGTGGGTGTGGCAGTTTCCGGTTTTTAACATTTTTACACGTGTATTGCTTACTTTTTTAAGGACCTCGTATATATTTCATCAACCTAGCTAAAAAATATATATTTATACATATGCTCTATGTAACCTATCTTCTATATGTCTCTATGTTACCAACTACATATGTATCAAACTTAATATACCCTTAGGATAGGGTGTGATTAGGATAGGGTATAAACATTGATTTCACGCAACATGTTGCCGAATTCCCCTGGCAGCATCTCTCCTACAGCAGATGAGATCAAGATTTGTAGGTAAGGTAGTAGGTTCTTGCCTTTGTTTTATATGTAAAATTTGCCACTTTAGTAATCTTAACTCAATTTCTTCTGTTACTGCTTGTAGCCACAGATTTACATATTTTCATTCGAGCTAAACACTTCAACTACTCTCCTCATCATAGCACTGCTGTTGGCTGTTAATTCGGTAGGCTTATCAAGCTGTTTGTATTCCGCCTACTGCTTTGGGAAACCTATTCTTCTCTGTACCTTAGCGTTGTGATCCAGCATTTGCGACGAACTAAGCGGAATTGATATGTATCAGTTTATAATATTTTTTAATTTTTATCTTCAAAATGGACAGACATTCTATTTCTTTCACAAGTCAGCCAAATATATCCATGTATCTAAAATGTCCAACAAATACCTTTTATAGAAATCAATCTGCATACTGTAGTTTAGTTTCTTTGTATCGACATTAAGACTGCAGCTGTTCGGTCATTTATTTTCTTTATTCTAGATTCCTACAGATTGGTACCACTCCTGAGTCGGTGCAATAATACACCCACGATAGTGCTATTGATTGTATAATACAATATCCTTCTGCGATTGCATCACAATCAAGTTGGTTCAGTTGGTATCTATTGTCCGCATTTGAATTGAAAGTTGCAAATTCTTTGTTGTGTTTTAATGCGTCTGACCAGTAGTCTGAAGGATATCTTTGAGGTCAATTACTTACTTCTTTTATGGCAATTGTTTATTCCGTTGTTATTCCCTTGATTTCGTTTCTTTTGTTAAAAGAAATTTAACACAAATCCCTTCGAAACTACCATCAACTGCCCCACTTTCCCAAATTCAGATGAGTAATAAAAATTAATTTATTTTATGGACTTCACATTTTGCATTCTGGATCAGTTACCTAGCCAGTGAATGGAGAATATAATAGCAACCATTCAACTGACACCGATTGGGAATGGTTTAGATCTTAATTTCACCCAATTCATAGGGCAAGTACTATAGCCGGAGTATTCTAAGGTAATTCCTGAGTCTCCCACAGATGGGCTTAGAAAACTATCTAGGTCAATGAATTATTTCTACATATTAGGTTAGGTTGGGTTGGCTGTTGCCAGGTGTCTAACATAACCTAAGAAGGGTTGCCAGTTTTCCTGATATTATTATTACCAGTTTCCTGAAAATTCTGTGAAATCTATTAATTTTCGGAGTATTTGTATACGAAGACGAAGCAATCTTGCAATCTTTTTTTCTTGGACTAATTTTACAAGAAAATTTTTAGGCAGCACTTGGATATAGCAAGATAAGTTAGGGAAATACATTTTATATATCATTCCATGGTAGATGAAATCATGCTCGAACGCCTAGGCCAAAATATGTAAGTGATCATGGGGCAGAAATGAACTGATGCTCCTTACTACCAAGGGCGAAAAGACGATAGTAGCAAGGCAACATCACATCACTAGAATGACTGATTACACGGTTATTGATCTTAGTATGCAAAAAATAGATATTGGACGACGGCTTGTGAGCCTCTCTATAGTGGGTGGCCACGGTGTAGTGGTAGTGTATTCGGTCATTGAATGACAGGTTTGGTGATCAGTTCCCGACCAAATCCATTCCATTTTTACAGTATTTTAAATAATTTGAAATCTTATTGAAATAATCAGAAAGTACTTTATGTATTTCAACATGAACGCGAAAAAAATACTGTGAATTACGAACGAATGCAAAAATCACACACAACTCTCTGCCCAGTCAAATTGGAAACCACCCATGGAGAATAAAAATTGAAACCTTATACTCGTATCACCTTAGTTTCAAATAGCACTACATCAACCTTTTCCTATCCCTTTTTGTCTCTTCCAAATTAACTAACGCATGTGCCCTGTTAATCAGTAAAAGGGTATTCATATCCCCTTTGGCATGTACAAATTATAAAAAAAAAAGCAAGTAGTGCAAGGTTCTCATAAGGCTGGAGCCACTAATGTTCGATTGATGCGATCTTTGCGCTAAAGTTTTCGATCTCCACCAGTGTAAAACTTGCTGTCCAATTGTTTGGCTAGAAGACCTTAAATATATATAAGTATGTATATAAAAAAAGATATCCGATTATGTATTTAAATACAATTACCTTTATAATCCTATGGAGTTCCAGTTGTAAACGATACTTCTCACAACGCAGTTTCTCATTACCCTTAAATCCTTCCATGGATCTTAAAGATTGAGTTCTTTTGTTGCAATTGTACTCAGACAGTCGACTTAAAGTGTCCATGACATCCTTAGATCACCCAGAGTAGTTCTTATCTGCATTGGTTTGAGGCTCTTCAAGTGACAGACTGGTGCAGACTAGTTAGCCTGTTACCTAGTTACGGTACAGGAAAGCCTTCTGTGTCAAACGTGCGCGGCTTAACCATGTGGGGTGCCTCCGAAACGTCTAATTTCCCATAACTCTGGGGCTTAAATCAGGCTGAATTTAACCAACTGCCTTGAACATGCTGGCTTTCAGGATAGTAGTGGCTTGTGTGTTTTTGCCATGGACCTATACTTCTTAAGAAACCCCCATAAGAAGAAGTCTTAAGCCTCGGATTCTTCTGGAAACTCTTAAGGACAGTGGCGATATTCTTACAGATCTTAAATTTTGTTGACATGCGGGTGTTGTTCACTAGCAGCTCGACCCGAATTTATCGATTTTTTCGTCCCGCATAGTCCTCTCCGAAGGACGATCATGACTACAGTAAATATCGCCCACTTTCATAAAGCAATTTAATCATTTGCACATGACAGCAAGACAGACTAGGTAAATGACGGCCAATTTGACAGATGTAGCTTCATCAACATGGCTGCAATCACCTATAAAAGTGCGAATATCCCTATTTGGAAAACCCTTTACTTATAAATTCAAATATATATTTTTAGAAGGCACAACGAGTCCCAATTATAAAGCGTAATGCTTTCCTTTTATTATATTCCATTCCATATGGTTCACAGGCGTGCATTCAACATTTTTTAGAAGCCAAAATGATGTGAACCACCGACAGTAAGACACCCTGCATTCCAGTTATTTTGTACAATTTATTGTTGCAATTATGTACATACTTCTTGTTGTTAACAAGTCGCATGCATGTTTGTCACATAACTTGGTAGTATTACGTGACCCAAGTTGGAACAGTCTTATAGCACGCAGCAAAAGCTAAGTTGTTTTTTTTTATTAATAAAAAACAAAATTCTTTATACATATACCTGCTATAGATTTTAGCTAAAGTTCATTGTTAACAATCACAATAGAGAAACGAAGAAATATATTTCAAAAACCTTGACCGGAACGAATTACCCATTAACCTAAGATGATGCGATTAAATTCGTTCATTTTAAAGCGAACAATAGGTCAACGTCTTGGCCAACAGAAGTAAATTTTTTTGGTGAAAACCCCACTGGGATGTCATTGATCTCAAACAAAATAAAGGGGATAATACCGATAACGACCACCAACACCCGGCCGTGTGGGGAGTTTTTATACGTTTTTTTATTTTTCTTGTAAAAGAAAGTCGTTTGTGGTACGTGTAACTCAACACTTTGTAGACATTTCACAAGGGAAACGCGAAATACACGCATTATTCGCACTAAATAAGAGCAATCCCAACTGTGAAATCACCATCCAAACCAACCATCCATCGGTTTGGTTGCAAGGTAGACACAGCCACCTGCTTACAACACGGATACACCTAAATGCAACTCAGTCACACGCAAATTAACCACACAATCGGCAAGATTGCGTACGAATGTGCCTTTCTGTCGCGCAAAAACAAAAAAAAAAAACAACAAACTGAAAATGTATCTACCGTCATTCATTGAAATTGATAATTTGATATTTTCAGGATTGCATCAGGTGCTGTGCTGTACCGCGAATGTATTACTTCGGTTGAGACACCTGAAATAGGTACTCCCCACAGAATCTGGTCTTGAGATGCAGAAATATTGAAGACGTTCACTTACAATCGAACATTCGGATACAGATTACTTTCTCCGAAAAATGGTAGAGCAAGAAAACCTGTTACCAGAATTGTTTTTTAATATAATTTCCTGTAAATAAAGAAAAAAAGAAGGAGATCATCATGATGATCACTAAGACCAACAATCTTAATCCGGTTCCTCGAGAGTGATTTGATTACATGCAATTATCCCGGTCGTTAACGTGGTGAGCGGCTTTTTGTTTCAACTGAGAATCGGTGTCAAGGCTGTAAAGTGTATCGCTGGGTTGGGAGGTTCATAAATTAAATGTAGCTACGTGTCGATGCGATTGAATCCTGCCTCGGGGTAGATAACTATTTGTATCCGTATTCTCTCATTCATAGAATCAAATACGAGTTATGAGCTAGACACAGGAGTGTCTAAGAGTTAATTCTCTGATCTTCTGAACTCTACCAAGTCCATTAAGGCGTTTGTACATAATTCATTGTTCGATGGGGTTAAGTGTCATAAAGTAGATAGGTTGTAATTTTGTTTCTGCCAGCAGCAACATTCAATATGAAAGCATTCCGTCCTTCGACCTTAGATGTTAAAATTGAAAGACTAAAGTGTTTTTTAATTGCAGATGGTTATGAGTTTCCTTTCTCCTCTCAGCCAGAGTTAAGATAGGCATACTTTTATCACAGAGTATTGCACGTTTTTTATTGGACTGGACACCACTTTATTCAGTTCCTTTTCATTGTTTATCGCGTCTACGATGGGTTTATTATCTGTCTAGCTTTCCCTTCCTTTTAGCTTTATACTGTATACCTTTCTCATTATAGGTAGACGATTTACTTTGGATTGTGAAAGTTAGCAAGTCCAGTCGATACCTATGTACATTGTCCATTCGTTTATTTGGGTTTTTCATTTAAGCGTCATAGTATTTTTAAAATATGCATAAAGCCCTTAAATATTTATGTTAATAAGGTTGTTTTTATTAGTGATTCTATGAGGCTTTTTTTTGCTTCTAACAGTTAGATAAGGTAGTCAAATTCCAGCATTCTCTTAAAAAGACCTTACAATTGTCACGATAATTCGCTGATGTATAGAACAGTGACAGATTGTGCGGGGCTGTTCTATCCAGTAATACGTCAACCTAAATGCCAACGTTCAGCGGATCGACGGAATCTATGAGTTGAACCCTTTAGTCTGCTAGTTCCGTCTGTCTGTCTGTATGCCTTTGACCAAAATCAATATACTAAAGGCTTTTCCAATATTTTTATTCGATTTTATGCCATGACTGTCATTTATATAGTCTGCCTAAACAAATGAACATGAAGAGCTGTAGTGTTCAATAGCATGAGCAAATGATTATATTGTTCTATGAAAGTGGGTCTTTTGTTCGACAATTTTGTGGAATCGTCCTTCCGAGAGGACTATTCGCAAAGTGGTTGATAAATTCCAGTCGATCGGCTCAGTGAACAATTGTCTAACACCAGTTCGTCAATCACACTCAAGATCTGCCGAAAATATCACCGCTGTTCGTGGGAGTGTGCAGGATAACCCGAGGCAGTCAATCAAACGTCGCTCGGAACAGAAGTTGGCGAATATTGAGTCATGACCTGGATTTAAGCTCGTAAAGATTCACCTAACACAGGAGCCCAAATCTATTGACCATTTAGCGACGAGGCTCAATTCTGAACGAAGGGGTTCCATATATTTTACAGATTGCTGCAGCATTTGCACATGTGTACAATTTATCGCCGCAATAACCTATGGAAAGCCAGCAATCCTATAAAACTTGAGATTTGGTTCACAAACGCTTTTAAGGAGAGGCAGCAAACGGACAATGGATGGAAATCGCTCACAGCTGGACGAAACCAAAGCCGGCCACAACCATTTGGCGGAGCATCGAAGAAGAATGCGATTAAGAACAGACTATATCTGCAGGTGCTGTGGTAACTAGTGACACTCGGTATGGGTATTTACCCGGAATTTGCCCATCAGGAAGAAGATTCAGTAAACTTAATTTACAAATGTCCAAATCTCTGCTTCCAGAGAATGATGGCTTTAGGGAACTAGGGCAGAAAGCCACCGAACCAAATCCTGGACATCATTAAATTGCTTGGATGCAATGAATCCCTAATCCGTTCTATTCCTTTGGTTTGAAGACAAAGAGACAATGATATGACTATAAATTGTCTTTCAAAGCAAGGATAAGAAGCAAACCAAAAGTGTTCGGTTTTGCAAGCAAACAAGCAGGTGTTTGCCTTAACCAAGTTAAGCAGAGGGTAAATATAAGGCCATAAGCATCCCATAGAGGACCTAGCCCTGGCTTCTTACTACTGTACTTGTTGTGGGTGACGCAAGATTTGAGGCTGTTAAAAACTGTAGATTTTCCTGGAACCCCTTGCGCAGTAATCTAATGCACTAACGGCTGAGTCACGGCAACCAATTACGCCATAGCGAAGAATATATTGGAGTGCTAGCTAAGAGCGTACGCAATGACCACAATGAACGCATTATCAACTCTTTGCCAAGACTGTTTCTTTTGCTTGATAGCAAAGATAACCGAATTAAACTCACTTTTTACATTTTTTTTCCTATTAAAAAACGTACCTCTAAGTGAATCAATTTTACCCCCTGGGCATGTTATCTTTCCAGCACTAGCCGCAGTTACACAATCCTTCATTTGTAGGGTCGAAACTATTTTCTATTCAAATGTAATTAGCTTCACGTGCCAATCAAGTTCGGTTGTCTCTTGTAGTGTGCCTCACGTTCACTTTATTTAACTGGAAGAGTTCTTCCCTATCTCTTGAATATAATCCCATCACTTGCACCAAAATAGGCAAGGGTAAGTTCTTTTTTCTGACAACTAGACAAAACAGAATGGTCTTTAGAGAATTACAGCGGCTTAATGAATTGGATTCGGCCATTGAAGCGAGACATACCCCCTCGGTCAATATCCATGAAACGCACTTGCATCCAAAAAGCAAATAAGACTTTCCAATTTCGGAATGTGTGTCAATGACAACTTTAATTGGAATGGCCACATATTTCAAATGCACAAGAATTCCATACAGCTTCTAATGCTACTGCACACCACACAGACACAAGTCATATTGAATTCATTTCAAGGCTGCCTTCAATATTTGGGCAAGCCCAAGACGCATTTGAACCTTCAAAGTGTGTGATTAATGTTGTTGTTTAGACGACCCTTGTAGGATTCATAGACCAGAATCTACTTGCAGCAGTAGTAAAAATAGATTTATTACTACACCATGTTCGATAATATAAATCAACGAGTATTTCATAACGCGCCTACAACCTCTAGGCCAGGGGTAAAGCACGTCTGCACAGTGAATGGCTGCATTCTTTATTTTCAATAAAATTCAATTTAACATGTTAACAGTGCTATTAGAAAACCTATTGTCCGACAACAGAAAAGAGGCAACCTCATAATGCCAATCATTTCAACGCGTTCATCTCGAAACTCGATTCCGTTCTCTTTCATCATAATTTGTAGCAATAAAACTAACGAGCACTTTCTTTGTGACGACCCATTCCCTTGGAGCATCCACCTAACCCACCACAAGATGACTTATGTAAGCCTCGCGCACGGTAGAGACTCTATGACTTTCAGCTCATTAATTAATAAACCCCATGGTGCAGATGGCCAAGACACAACAAAATGTGTATCTCAACACATATGGTGCGTTCCAAACGGAAGGGTACCTGAGCTACATACGTATACACATTTGCACTTAAGTAGACGTTTATGGCCAACTTGCTTATGTGAATTGTGATTTATTTCAGCTTAATCAGATTATTGTTTATAGTCCAAGACGTGAATCTTCATCTAGTCGTTCTATTGCATTATTAGATGCAGTGTGTATATGTTGTGTGGGAATATCACATGCAGCATGGTGTACATATTTTGTGAGAGCAAAAGCACGCTGCATGTGCGGCTTATGTAATGCCATTAGATTGGAAACGCAAACTGCTTGTTAAGTAGTGAAAGGAAAAAAAAAAATTATGTATAAAATTTACCCACCAGGCGAATGCATAGAAATATAGAGTGGCATCTTTGGGTTAAACAGCTTTGAAGAGTGACCAATCAATGGTGGTTGCGAGGCTTTCAATATCGCAGATACAATTGCTTGTGTTCACTGTTATTGTAAGTAATTACAGAAATTATTCGCAAAACGCGAGGTGCGTTTGATTTAATTAAGCCTATAACACTAGGTGAGTGTTGGATTTAACATTCGAATGAATGTATGTGTCTCTGGCATGTCGTGATGTCGTGCAGCCGTGAAATTTGTCGAGTGTCGTTGGCTGCTTATAGTTTTTATATGTCAAAGTGTCAAGTTTGACATGTATTGAGTTGAGATTGTTTGTTTCTGTAGGTAAATAAAATGTGCAACTTGAAGAGATGTACACACGAGTTAGAGTAAAGAAACTTGGGTTTGCAGACAGAAATGATATCCGATTTAAAAGAAGCTGCATCTAAATTAGGGCATGCTCATAGAAATCCATGGAGGGTATTGGATTATTGTTTGTTGTTTCGAAGAGTTAACTAACTAATGTCAATAGGCTTCCTGCTGAGAAGTAAAGAGAATATTTTATGGGAATAAATTGAAGTTTGACACTTTTGTATATCTGTCTATTGCAATTGCAATTTCTTTCAGCAAAACTCAATTATATATGACAAATAAGCTACGACACAGATGCTACATATGTCAAAAAAAAAGCCAGATCAACGGCAGCCATCAGTGCCTTAAGAATAAGTCAGACTGCGTGCTGGAAGTCAAGTACGATAGTGCACGCGACCATCCTTGGCAGATTTTTCGGCCATGCACCCACAATGGACTACACTACGCCTTACCTTGACTTCAAAATATCATTTACCTCAGCTTAGCCTAGCAGAGAAGAGTGGAAAGACAGCAGTATACCAAATGCCGAATCCATATCTAATTACACTGATGGACAATGGTGTAGGACCCGAAATCTTCTCCGAATTTCGGAGTGTATTCAGATCTATATGACTCCCAGACCACAGCAGTGTTTTCCAAGCGGAGGTCCTGGTGGTGACATCAGCTGCCCGTGAGTCTGCGATATCAAGAAGAAGGTATCACTTCTTTATCGACATCGCCATAGAAATAAAATCAAAGTTTGTGAAGTGCTGTCGGGAAGTGCTTAAGGTTCTTAGAACACAGCACAAGATTTTGCTCTGCTGAGTCTCTGAACTGAACACTTAAACTGACTGGCTATGAGTGAAGTGAACTTGAGATGAAAGTCCATATATACTTGCAAAACTGCAAAACAACTATGACCAACTTTTGACAAGGCAAGGACCAAGAGAATTATTCGCAAGGACAGACGTTCACTGTCCATGCTCGGGGGGATACTCATGGGTCACAACACTCTGCGGTACCACCTAAAGAAACTACGTCGGACGGAAGAAGAACTCTGCAGAGGATGCGGCGATGGAGAGGTTTTAGAGGACACTACCCACTTCCTCTGCCAGTGCTCTGGACTCCAACATTCCAGGTGCGAATTTCTCGGCAAACACTTCTTTCAAGACCTAGGAGAACTCTCCAATGCCAATACCGACATGTTATTGAACTTCATCTGAATGGTTTGTATACACGGGTAACGAGTCAGTGCAACCATGCGAAGGTGTTACAGATATTTATGGGTTGAATGGGCAAGGGGTACTTTTTCTAAACCCCCCTATGGGTGACACAATGAGTCAGTGGTGACCTCTGTCAACCCACAAACCTAACCTAACCTATGACCAAATTTGCATAAAAAAGCTTAGCATTTCTAGGCAACTTTATTCATTACAAAAAGTTAATGATGTTATGTTTTAAATACGGCATATGGATTCAAAAACTCGTGGCTATGTCCCTCAAAAAACGCATTGAATATTGGCGTCCTAATTCTAAGAAGTATGCAGTTTAATAGCACAATCTAAGGTTGGTTGTGGTACCACGGATTTCAAATCAAAAAAATCAAAGATGCACCAATACTCGTTACGACCATTTTGCGCTACTTAGCTACACCTAAGTCATTATAGTATAAAGCTTTCTTCTACGAGACAGATCTAGGCAGAAGAAGATGAGGTATTGTATATAACTATCGGTCGATAATAACGAATTTCTTTTGGCCCCAATTGAATGATATGGACACCAACACCATGTGGTTTCAACAGGATACTGACGTTTTGTACTAGAACCTATTACACTTTATGACATTTGCGCCAAATTATAAATTCTTCTGGTATTTTACAGCACTATAAGTGACACAAGTATTACGTAAAAGGTGGTGAAATAAGAGACTTGGATATTTATTGCCTGATGGTTCAAAATGTTCGATTACAATGCATATTGCTAAAGTTTGGCACTTATGTACACTATTCTTTAGTGCTTAATCTAACTTTAATTACAAACCCAACTGCAACATTGCAATAAAATTGATCATAAGTCAAATGATTCAGGTCAGCAGAATCTTTGGAAAGACCCATTAGAGAATCTCATCATTGGGTGACAATTTACGTTCCAATAATGGTTTTGACCGATATATTCTTCGTTTAGTAGTGACTGTTTGACACAGTGCAATAACTTGAGCAATTAAACAAAAGATAAAAGCAAAAAGAAGCTACATTGATTACAACAGTACAAATATAGCATGTGTTCGAATAGTGGCTGCGGCTTTTGTCATTGCAGACACAGCTCCAGGTGCAGATGCAGACACTGCATAATAAAGCAAAACTCATGCAATAGTTATAGACTAATTTTTATTTAACCCCTTACTAAACAAAGGCTTGCACAAACTCAGTCTTTCTCTGCCAAACAAGTTTTACCAATGAGTAATTTCAGCTTCCGTTTACACAATCCGCCAGTTTATCAACACCAGACAGAAGTGCATATCAATTTCAAGGGATTTCTGAATTCATCTCCATAAAACTTAGACTTTATGACAGATAAAATCACCATATTATATGAATAAATGCAACAAACAAGATTGACACACTAATTTATCATTTAAATGATTTCTTTGTGCGAGTATATAAATAAATTTGAATCAACCATCTGGCTTAATTTCGGTTCAGTCTGTGGTTGGAATGTGACAACTTCATTTTGTTAGCTATTGTTCGAGTCATTTAATCAACACAGACATTTCGATGACTAGGAAGTAACACAGTTTCGGTCTGATCTCTTTTGGATCTACAACACCAGCGCACATAAAAGACGTTGATCGGCGTTGGTTCATGTCATCGATTACAATGGAAAGTGTTACCAAGAGGACCTGGTATAACTCATTGCGTAACGGTAGCATATAACTGCACAGTAATCAATATGTTTGTCATACAGTTATTGGTTATTCGTAGAAACAAAAATGGGTGTGGAATGTTATTGTACTTGTAATTTTCTACTTTGAAATGAGGACAGTGGAGTGGAGTAAATTATTTAAAACTTTGTGCAGGTAACCAAAGCCAGCATGCTCGAACATAAATTTAGTTGTGTGTCTTGCTCAACTGCAGTGCATGAAAATATTATTTGGTACTTATCGTAGGTCTGCAAATAGAGCTAGTGGTATAGTGGAGATAGTTGCCATAAAGTACTAATGGCACACTAAAAGTACTAGTGGTACTTTATTTTATGAATGTCTACAGTAAAACGCTTTCGAATATTGGAATTTAAGGCAGTATGTACTCTAATCTTGCATTCGGTGGCATGAATTGTGCATACAGGATAAAAGTTCGCATGCCAACTCTTTTGTACTTCGAAATGATAATGAATATTTTTTTAATAAAATACAATCTATGATTGCTTTACGGAGGTTCTTCGTTAAATAGTGATATATTTATATTAGAGCCCTGTCATGGAATGTATACGGCGATAATGGAACTAACAATGTCTCCTTCAACGTCTAAGATAGATCTATATCTCATACACGACACAGTTCTAAGGATGATGACACGCTTGTGGTCAACTTAAAAATACAATTCCAACCTCAGAAGCTGTTTGTAATTGATTTAAAAAAAAAAAAAAACAAGATTGGGAGTAAATCTTTTCGAAGGCAAGATGGTCAATGTCATGTACTCCAATCTGAAGACAAAAAACTGGAAAATTAATTGTTTTGCCCACATCGCTGTCTGGAGTCTGGGTGTGTCAAGCTTATGCCTATGTTAAACAAGTCGCTCTAAGAACAATTTATACACATAGATGTGATAAATGTCTTGCGAAGAAGAAGTGCGTTCCATTTCAAGCGAAAAGCATGAGTTAGAGGATATTTCGTCTTTGAGGTCAAAAGGAACCAAACTATCCGAGAACTTGAATAATAGAGCAATCGTCCTTAAAACAGCCACTGAGAGACTTTTGAACAAAGAATTTTGCCGGGTATACTTCCCAAGAGACGTTCCTTACCATGAAGAAATATCTGCTTTACCTCTCGAAGAACTTAGGAATGTGGTTAAATACTTAAAAAAAAAAACACGAAAAGCGGTTGGGCGTGACGAGAGGCCCTTGGAATTCTGGAAAAAAAAGATAAGAGACCTTGGGTCCAATTGACTTATGATCTGCGATCCAATGGCTAATAATGGAGGGAAAATTATCTTCTACCCTTGCACAAAGAAAAGGACATTTTTTTAAATGGAAAAATGTTTCCGAAATATCTAGGATCAATGGTCAATAGCTAATGTATTAGTGATGATGACATCAACTATTATGTGAGCGTAGGGTGCATGAAGTGGTGGGAAAACTCCACAGTCTACCGTCACTGAATATCAATCACGAAAACTGAGGAAGTATTTCCAGTTTTGCCAGTACTTTCTGAGATCAAATCCACAGGCAGAGCTGTAAGAATGCACTTAAGTAGGAAGGTTATGACTGACTTTATCTTCAAAAGACCATATCTTATATTCTGTCTAATCAGAATTTGTTATCTTCTCGTCATTTTTGAAACAGAAGACATATCTTATCTATCAGCTCACTCAGACATAGTTGGCTTCAATGCTAACTCTTTTAGGTTTTCATGGTATTCTACTTATCCTAAGTTTTTCGATAGTTCACACAGCTCTCGTGCATGTTCTCGATGAAAGTTTTGATCAATATCTTGGGCATTTTCTCTGGTACTTTTCTCTCTGGCAAATCCAAGGAATCGTCTCCGTAAGAGATGCTAATACCAGTAAAGATGGGCTTTCCTTTGTTATGCTTGTGAGGCATAAAATTCTTGGACAAATTGCTGATTATATGGAAGTATATGGAAACGGGATGATTTCTTTATCTGCTGCTTTCGATGGTCAGTAGGTCCATCACTAGATTGAATATCAGCCCTTGAGTGATGATGTAAATCCACAAATGCACTTAACTTGTGTCATGTACCATGGACCACGTTCTAGTACAAATAGAATACCTACTACTAAACTCTTTCGTTTTATTAAAAAGGCTTTGAGAATCCTTCTTCAGCTTTTTTGGTCTTATAATACACTATCACGTACGAAAGTACTTTGAAATTCCTGCCAGTCTGCAAAACAGCAAGCGCATGGTAAAAGTCAAGTTAAGTCCTTCATGAAATAGATATTATGTACTGCCAATATTCTCATCGACACAAGCTCTTATTACATCACTTTAAGGCTGAAATTTCAAAGATTTTTTTTAACTAATCGTTTTTTTATTATGTAATGTCACCCACCATTTAACCCACACTCGTGGCGTGATCACAAGTGACTTGCAAACAAATTATAATCAATTAGATTTTATCAAGTCTTTCATGTTACATACATGATCACTAATTAAACCATACACCATTAATAATACCAATCACTCTGAAATTACTCTCATAATACAAAAAAAAAATAATTTAAACTTTTCATCAGGCACTTGACGATCAGATTTTTGCAATTTATCGTCGCATTCGATATAAACCCCTTAATCAATGTGTCTCCTCGGAGACCAAATTGCCTTGACTTTAATTCAAGCCTTAGAATTCTTATGATTCTCTGCTTGCTTATCGCATTCTTAGCACCTGCTGCAAAAAATTGGAAAGTCTTTTTGGGCTGGAAAATAAATAGACACGCAAAAGCTGCGAAAAATTCGCCACTGTACGTCCTTGCGAATGCATACTAATTTAATGTGAACTCGCATGGTGACTGATTTGATCGGAGTGCGTTGGGCAGGGTATATATTATTTTGAAAGATAAATATTTTTTGTGGCTTTACACACTTACTGGAGCACATGACTGCTGGTGGCTGGTGGTAATATATGCAAATCGAGGCCTTACACTGATCTCACGACAACAACGCACTTAACGAATGATAGTTGTTACGTACGCGTACAGAAGGAAGTTGCGCAAGTGTTTCTTTTTTTTCAGCAGTCTTTTAGCCGGACAATTTGGACCAAGTGCCACAGCCTACCTACTTGTTTGCATGAGTTTCGCCACTTAAAGTATGCTTTAACTAAGCTTTGGGCATCAAAATAACATGTGTTTTTGTTTCAGGCAGTGGTTATTGTAATAAAAAAAAAAATTTAAAAAAAAAATTAGTCAAGTAGTAGTTTTCTTCAAGATCTTATGGAGATATAAATCGAATTCCTCTTATGGAAAAGGTGCGCAAATTAAGACCGTTGTCCGTTAATGGCAGCATAATTTACTGAGTATCAGTTACTAACTCACAATTTGGTAAAAATTAGTATTGTATTAATATTCATATTAATAATCTGGGAGAGTTGAGCAACTCCGTGTTTGATCTCAAGTCTAAAGTTCAACGGCAAATTGTGAATTGCATGTTTTATTGGAAAGTGTATACCCAGCTCTCAATAAAACGTCTCACTTCTCACTTTCGTTCTTAGTTTTTTATTATTTTTCTATTAAAGTGATATTCGAATTTTTGATGACGCTAAAGGTTAGGTTAATTTATGAGGGTATATGGCGGAATTATATCACACCACATGCACATGCAAATGGTCCCTTTTAAGTGGAGTGGGAGGGAAAAAATGAAGGAGAAGTGCTGAGAGGTGAGAGGTCTATCTAAGTGTCCGTCACTATCAACGAATCTAAGTAGGTTCAAAATCAAAGACTCTGCTACCTTTGCAATGCCATCGAAGAATTTTTGGCCTTAGATTCGACGGCGTTGCTTTTGTCTGCCCTACAAGAGTGGCAGCGGCACGTGTTGAATTGACTCTACCTCTACTTCGTCTCCAAAGCTGCATAAATCGCTGGACTCTGCATTCCATTTGTGATGCGTAGCTCCTATGACGCAGTGTGCTGTGAGCACGCGTATAGAAGTTTGATCCATCGTTAATAGGGTCCTTGTTTTCTTTCTATTCAGTTTTGGCCATAGGACACGTGAATTAGCGCAGTCCAGTCAACAACACTGTATAGTTTTCCAATCGGCGGCAACATGGATGTGTTAGCCTCACTAATGTGCATAGCCAAATAGCCCAGTCTAGCCAACTCATCTGCTTTTTCGTTCCCTTCCATATCCATATCCATATCCATATAACAACCTTTGATTTGACTGATTGGATATTATTGCTTTTGGGGCCACGTGACTATCTACAAAGATTGTTATATCCGACGGAGGAATGTGACTATTATCTTATTGATACAGCAGCCAGTATTTCAGCTTGGGAGACGGTTTTTCTGGAAGTTTGAAAGAGTCTTGTTTTTGTAGTACTTCTGAGTTAATAACAGTTCCGATTCTTATACCCATTTTGGAGCCATCATCTCGTGATGATGATCCAGTATGGTACTGGAAAATTTATATAGATCACACCATGAAAATAGAACATTTCAGATCAATGAAAAGCTTAGGTTCTGAGTTGTGCTAAAAGCGAAGTTTCCATGCGGCTGAAGAGCATTTTCAAAGAGATCCATATGGAAAGATAGATCTCGTACGAATTATGGGTGATAAAAAAAATACGGCTTGTTGTTGTTGATTTTACTTTTCGTTATTTGTTGCCTTGCGTGTAATAATTTACCCAGCCGGCTATATAGTTACCTGCAAGACAAGTCCTATAAGTTATCTTGTAAAATTCTGTCCGGAAAATAAGTTTTTTTTATTTAAAAATGCTTAGTTGTCAGTTTATATAGTACTCTGTACGGATACGTGTTGGCCTGGCAATACTTTGTCGGGCAACGTTGTCATGTTGAAAATTGTCAGTTGAAATGGTTGGCAAAAAAATTGGCGTTGACAGGCGTTGCCAAAAAAGTTAAAAATTGTTTTTTTCATTGACTAAGGTGGGGTAGTCCACCATCAGCAGAAGGGACTTTGCGCAAAATTGTTATCGAATTGTTAAAGAAATTTCTTGCACTAGGTTAGGTTAGGTTAGGTTTATTTTTTACATTTATTTATTTTTTGCATTTTTCACTCTCTCCAGAGCACTCTCTTTTGTGAAAAGCTACGAAAATTCTCCGTACGCGAACAGCTTTTCGTAAAAATTCGTAAAATTTCGTTAAAATTCGCTGTTTTAGGAGGGTACGTGAACGGACCTATTGTATAAAAATAATAAATAATTATTTCATTAAAATTGCATCGCCTAAACTATGTATCGCATTCAGCAAGGGTCATTTTCTCCAAATTGTATTTGTATTTAGAATTTATTGTAAATATTTTATAAGATAAGTTATGGCAAATTAAAGTCTGTTCTAAGGCTTGGTCAAGAGCAGGCTTTATCTAGGTACTTGTCTATTTGAACTTGCTATTATGCACCACAGTAAAACTTGTTATAAATTTTACTAGGAAGTCCCGATAAAAAAAAAACACACTAATTACAGACATTGTGTTCACCTTTCTCCAACATATTTGTAGTTTTTTTTCAAATGCAAATTGTCTACTGGAATACCTTGAGAATCACCTTCACAAAAGTTAGACTGGTTTTGTACCAATTAACTGGAGCTCCACCCGGCGAATTCTTTTCCAACAACCAGGTGATATGGTTTGAAATTAAGACCTACCAATATGGTCAGAGCATTTTTTCATCTCTTACTAAGTCTTAACCTTGTCTTCTTCACTGTAATGTCGACCTTAAAATAAAAGAAAATAACTCCGCCATAATCAGCCATGCACGGTAGCTTCAATTGACTTTAACCATTCCCCAGTTTTGTTGACTTTGTCTTCGGTTTACCTATTTGCTAATGTAGCCACTGTGTGGTTAGCAATAACTGGCGGAAATTGCACAGTCTTAATGACACACAACTGGATCTAATAAAACGTTGTCCACTTAACATACTTTTTTGAGTTTATTTTTATTTTTTTTACAGTTTTACCGCTTGGATACCGTGTTTCTATCTTATGTAAATTGCGAAACACATTAGCGGTCTTTGCGTGTGATACCAACTTGAGAGTTAAGAGACCTACACAACAAGACACATAAAATTCGATTAGAATTGGACCTATTTGTCAATCTTAGCCACAAACGTCACCTACCTACCACCACTCCCTGGTATAACAAGTCAACATTTGAAGAAACCTATACCTATCTAGCTTTATGTATCTCTTAAGTGTAACTTGTTCAAATGTGCCATATCCAGCAGCTGCAGAATGTAGTTTCCAAAGGTTCAAATGTATCGCAAATTGCTGCTGCGCTAGTCAGCCACCGTAAGGTGATGGAAAATAAAAAAAAAAATACACTTTTCGACTTGCAAACATAAATAATATCAAGTCTCTAACTAATCTGAGGTCAATAAATAACTACTCTGTGGCGGGTGGCACAACAAAAAGAAACCAAGAAATATCTATCTGTTAGAAGCAATCTATATACCCATTTGGGGGCGGCTCAATGGTTCTCAGAGAATAATTCTATTCGTGGTCACTGGGTGGGTTTCGAATTGGGTTGTGGTGAATAATTTAAGAAATATTTGCAGCTCTCAAGGGGCTCTGTCCACCAAATAGGGAACACATTTGCTATGCGCCTAGCCACACGAAGTTGGCCTTCATTTATTTTTGAGTGGCCCCTCAAAATGGTGACATACCTTAAACGGTAAATGCCAACTTGTTGGTGGGGTTACTTTTCATTATTTGTAGATTTTTCCTCTGCCTACTGCAAATGGTTTCAAGATCAACATGATTGCTCTTTGGGCCCCATCGAGGCATTAGTGTCAGAATAGGTGGCAGGGTTTCGTTAATCAGATACCTCCATCAGCACTAGTGTTTTGAAGTACTTTCATTCACAGATTGCAATCCTTTTACTATGAAAAGTGTTCAATATGATCTCGAGACCTTGATTATTTTTCTATAAATATTTTTTTTTTCTTTTGTTTTGTATTCGTGCTCACTGTTAGCTATTAGCTACGTGCTTTAAGACACTCAATGTCAAAATTACCGCAATTGGTACAATCACCCAATAAAGAAACGAAGAAAAAAATAACATCTATCGATTATGAAGTGATGAAGAAATCGATTTTTCCTTTTCAGGAGGCTAATTTATGTCATCGTCAAGTAGTGTCAGTGAGTTCGCGGTCTCATTGAGTTAGCGTCGGTTTAAAATATGAATGTAACAAGATATGGAGACATAAATTGGATTTTGATAAATCAACATCTTTTGAGTAGCTACTATTGTGAAATACATACTAGCGTTTTGCCTAAGGAAATAGGTAGGTAATTATTGTCAGCATTTTTTCATCAAGTTCGCTTGGAGTTATGGCGTTGACAGGTTGTATTACACTTTACAAATTCATGTCATTAGTCAAGTTGACCTATCGCTTAAGGTCGTAACTGTCAGTAAGTTACTTTTTAGTTATGTATATCACTAGCGTTAATTTGTAGCGATACACAGCTGTGACATGGATTAGTTCCAGGGCCTATTTCACCAAATACAAGTTCACAAATTTGTGCTTGTCAAACTCAACTACAAGTTTCTAATTTGATGCTTTGTGTCAAAGTGTATTTTTGTTAAGATTACACATGGTGGAATGGAATCTTTTGAAACACAATCCATTGAATATTAACCGAGAAATGGCCATATTTTTAAAACCAGTTAATAAGTAAAGTACCGTTATACGCTTTTTTAGCCAAAAACATGGTACGCCGTTTTATGGCATTTGTCTAGACTAGCTCAAATATGAAATTTAATAAAAATCTTTCGAGCAGTTTTTGAGCAATTTGGCTAAAACCGCTTGATCATAAGAAAAGTACCGTTACTATCACTTTTAGCCGAAAATTCGGAACACCATCTTTTGAGATTAGCACAGTTTTATACACACTAAAAATTTGAATGAAATCATTAAATTAACAAACCGGCTTTTAAGCAAATTGGCCTTAAGTGCAGTTATAACAAATTTTGTCCAAAATGTTGTAAGCCATTTTATAGCATGTATCTAAACTCGATTCAACATAAAGTTTAAACGAAATCGTTATAGCTGTTTTCCAACAAATCGGTTTATTTACCAATTTGGCTCTTAGTAAAGTACCGTTATTTACGCTTTTTGCCAAAAATTTGGTACGCCGTCTTATAGCGCTTTACCGAACTAGCCGAAATATGAAATCTAAAAAAAATCGTAGGAACTTTTTTCAAGCAAATCTGTTTTTTGTTTAGTTGGCCTTAAGTAAAATACCGTTAATATTAGGGCTAGAAAAAAAAATTTCAATTTCACCTTTAGGGATTACCTTGAAGTTTGATCAAAATCCGTTTACCCGTTTAGGCTGTAGCCTCGCTGACAGACAGACAGGCAGACTTTTTTTTTCGACATCTCTATAAAGGTAATATCAGAATTTATCAAAATCCCCAGATTGAAAACTTTCACGAATTCAAAACTTGTCCTAGACTATGTGTCAGTGTAAGTAAAAAGTTTTACTAGATACATTCTGCACCACTCACTTTGCAATAGTTCAAAATTATATTCCGTCAATACCAACATTTTTCTATCTGTATTCAATTGTATCTTAGCAACAATGAATTGTTAATTAAAAAAAAGTCGATTTAATTTTCATAAACTCAACACATCCTACTAAAGCCAACTCCAAATAAACATATGACTTGCTTCTGCATTGAATAACATATCCAAAAGTGAAATAAATGATTATGCGGCTTAATCACGTCGCAGGCATCATCGCTTCAAAATTAATTCGCTGTAGCCTCAATATAATTTTTTTTTTTCTCTCTGTTAATCCGATTGCTTACACCTACACTTAGCTCAAAGAAACAATAAATGTCAGGTAGCATTTTGAACGTTAAGCCATTAATCATATGGCAACATTTGTTTAATAGATTGATTTGACTGGTGGATGCTATAATCAGCTTGTACTTTCACCTTACTAATAGTTTTCCGATTCAAGCACTGTGTATTCATCTGCGCTAATTTGACGCCCGTTGATGGTTTGAAATTAATTTTAGCTCGTGATTGGTATTTATGAAAAATAGATACGGATTTGTTCACCAAAAAAAAAAAAAAAAAAAATCTTATTCATTCACTTGGCCTATGACGAATTGAGTCGAAGTGTTGAAATCACTTTTTAAAATTTAATTCAATTGATTTATATTCGTTTTTAATTTCAGAATATTTGCTATAGCATTTGTATTATTAAATGCGAGTGATGTCAGGGGACAGTTCCATCCTTTTGGGCAGCATATTAATACTGAATTTGGACAGGATTGTGCGCTGGTTTTATCTGGACCTGGAAGATCATCAGTCTATGATTACAATGTAAATCTCTTCAGAGGATCACTGTAAGTAAAGAGTTTTGTAATATTTATTTTAATCGTATTAGTAGTTATCGAAGCACAGTTCTTTTCAAGCAATTTTTTACTAAAGTACCCTATAGAACGGTTTACCTTAACACCGACCATTGCAATTGGTTTACTTTACACAGAACAGATGCTTCAGTTCAGGATTATCATCACATCTCAAGAGAATGTTACGTTCACGAGAGAGGTCTGTAGAGGAACACCCTAAGGCGAAGTTGTTTTTCCATTGATGTGGCTCCTTGTAGTGGATGAGATCCTGGTAAAATTGAAGGAAAACGACACCAACGCGACGGCCTATGCCGTTCAGAAATTTCGGTCAACAGCAAAGGACTGAAAGTGAACCTTTCAAAGACGAATGTTATTCTTTTCACTAAGAAGCGATTAATTCTCATTTTCAAGTTCAGCTACTTAGATTTGGGTGAAGTTTTAGATTCCAAACCAAATTGAAAGAAAGATATAAAGGGTTTCAACAATACCGGGGCTTCAAACCAGCTGTGGTATACTGGTAGTAAGACCCATGGTTCTCTAATATGGAAGATGGTACTTGAGAGGTAATATCAGCTTTCAAACTTCACCAAAATCAAAAGGGCGATCGACAAATAAAATGATCACATGAGTCAGATGCTAACATTCGAAAGAAAACTGGAAGAACTAGAGAACTTCGTTCTAAATTGACACGGTTCCCTAGCCCTAGCAATAAACCAGTCCTTTAGAAAAAAAAAACGACGACTGCAGCGTTTTTCAAGCCGAGGCTACTGAAATTATAAGCAAAAGTAATATAGTTGGAATGAATGTCTTTGTCTATAAGGAGTATAGACAGTCAGGCAGTTATTAAGGCTCTGGACTCTACTGTAATTATCTGGAGGCTTGTAAGAACTGGCAAATCACTTTTGGACCCAAGTCGTCCATTGAAGGCAAGGCACCCATCTATGTAATCTAACCTACCCTATAGAGTGATGGAATAACTCGCTACACAAGCTGTATGTGGACAGACACAGTGAAGACCCATGATTCTAGTGCTAGAAACTAAATACGAAGGAAAGCGTTCGTAAGGTATACAATGTGGCTTTCATTTGCGCTAATTTCTAAAACCAGTCATCATCCACTGGCTATACATACATAGAACAATACTCACTCACACTAATGATGGAAGGCAACTGCCAAACGTTACATAAAAGATAAGTTGACTACGATGCTAATACTAGCGAGTATTGCTATCAGGGAGACTTTGTCTACCACGCCCTCTGCAGTACTTGACCTTCCGCCGATAGACTTTCAAATTCTTTAGTAGCATAGGACACAGCTCCATTTTTAAGAACACGTTCTCTGAGAATCAGGAGAAATCGAATGATATTTTGGGGTTTCTCTACTTCGATACTCCGTACAAAGTGGAGTATCCCAGCAGGAAAGACTTGCATAATGATGAAGTTCACCTTCAGAATGAGATTGCCATTTTAATAGACTGAATCAGGTATTCATTCAAAAGACTTGGACATGGATATATTTTTAGGATTCTCGGACTTTTCCAGGCCTTGGTTGTAGCCAAGGTGGGATCAATTTCTAATTACGATTTTTCCATCTTCATTGACAGTCAAGCTGCGCTCAAAGTGCTAGAGTTTTTGGTTTTTAAATCTGTCAAATCAGTCAGGGATTGCCGCGTTATGCTTAAGGGATTATGCACTCAGATTCGTGTAAGATTATGCTAGGTACCTAGATACTGTAATTTTGAGGCCGATAGACTGGCTGAGAACGCCATCAACAGCATCACGAGAAGTATTACCAATTGTTTACACAACTTGGCTAAACTAGTTCACTCAAAAGCCGAAGTGCCAACAGTGGAGGCTTTTATTGAAATATCTTAATGCAGCAAAACTGATGACAAAAGAGGGAAGTTATTTGATTTAATTATGACACCTCGAACCATGTTTCAACGTAACACCTACGCCATTTCTATGCCTACTTCACAGCTTACTTTAAGATTTATAGATCTTCTTCTGGTCCCATAATTTAGTGAAAGTAAATTTAAAATTCAAACCAGATTGGAAAAAAAAAGATTAAAACTAAATCACTTAATACTACTGAATCAAAATCATTATAAAACAAAAAAAAAAAAAAAAACAAGACAAAAGATATAAACTTCCGTGACAAATGCTTTAGGTTCCTTTCACCTGCTCTCTGCTACACGTAGAGTACCGCCATATATACGACAGATTTGCTTAAGTTAACTTAAGCAGGGCATACTAATTCCATCTCAACACGCAAACAATGGGGTCGCGATAACATCACTTCCACAGCATTTGATAAATTAATTTCACAAATCAAAACATCATTTAATGTCATGTTCGAATCTCCTACTGTTCACACCTTAAACATCAGCGCCGGAGCAAAGTGCTCTGCCTCCTCATTACAAACCAACTCCTAGTCATCTATGACAACACAATGGGACTCTCCAAAAAATCAGAATATGCCCACGTTGCTGACTGAAGTTTCATCACAAAAAAGATACAGAGCTCAGAGTAGTAGGTACTCTGATGTCAAAAGTCAGAAGATCGATCACAAAAGTGCGACGTCAGAGTGACCTGAATACCATCGATAAATGCGGCACTGCCCCCGTGAGTTGTACACACCACCGCCGGCAAAGACGGTGGCCTGGTTAGCGTGCAGTAGTCGTGCAACAAATTAATATGCATCCAGACAGCTTTCCTTTTCTACACCGAGAGATCAGTTGGTTGGAGTATTCTCTTTCGAGTCGTTAGCATAATAGTATGCTGGCCTAGCATCTTATTATGCAGCTCTGAATTCAGATCACATCGAGATTACATCACCTCGTAGATCGCAATGAAAAGCACCTGAAAGTTGAAAAGTGATTTGCATCTCTTCTGAATTTGACTTAGATACGTATACGTATCGCTCAAGTGGTGGCAAGTGGCATGTGGTCAACAGTTAATTTGTTTCTTCAGCAGAAAACACTGAACAGTGGAACGGATTGGAACGTAATATACAGCAAAAGGAAAAGAAATGGTTGCTGAGGTTAAGTGGTTTTTCTTAAGAGATGTGCTACTACTTAAATTGGACATGGGTTAGGTCATGATATTTTCCGCACCTTGAGATCAATCGACAGTCGATTGATAGTTAATTCTTTAGCTTTGCTCTGTGGTTCTGCTTCAGTGAGGATAACCAAACGATCCATGTGACATTTAAGGTTTTATAGTCCTTTTAGTTGTATCTTATATACAACTTTTATATAATGTGTATGTACATATGTCTTACAAAGAGAAAATACTTTTGTCAGTAGAAGAATTCTATGGCACATAGGCTATTGTTTTAAAAAATATTTTTCAGTTACAAAAAAATATTCTCACTCACTTCTTAGCGATAAAATATAGGGTGTATTACAACTTTTTTCGACGCGAACGATTTACGAGATTTCGGCAAAAGTTTATTGAAATCAAGAGATTTCGCTACCATGAGAACGCAGTATTATCTTCCGGAACGTTTGCAATTTCGCGTTCGATATTTTTCTTGCGCTGCTCCAACGGTGTTGGCGTAAATCTATATCTTGACTGGACCATTTCTCGAGATTACGTGGTTGATTGATTGAAATCATTGCAATATTTTCGGCACTTCAAGCGGTACTTTTATACGGAATTCGGCCGCAATTTTTCCAATGACATCAAATTTAGAAGCTGTCACCTGATTTATGCTAATCTTTATTTAAAATTTCACACTAAGTAGACTTACCCTTGCAAAATTAACCATACAACAGTGCGCACCAAAGAAGCTGTAAAAAGTAGTGCTGATGAGGAACGAAATGAGGTGATTCGTCATTGTGCCTGGGAAATGAAGCTGTCTCTGTCTTCTTTATGAAAGATTTTGCGGAAGGATCTTGCTCTCAACAATCAACTTCCACTTCGTCTAAGAATTGAAGCCATTTATGTATTTATTTTGCTTCTCGGATCGCTGAGGACCCTGCCATGCAGAGTTAGCGAGTTCCATTGCATCAAATCATTACCTATTCTGAAAGTGTGACCAATGAACTCAATGGATTAGAATTTAAACAGAAAATCGCAGCTTTTGCTTGTTTGTAGCAAACGCTGAAATTTTGTATAGTAGTTTGAATATGTTACGTACTTTTGGGAATGGATCTGCAACGAGATTGCTCTTAACCATATTTCTTTAAAAATAATGCCGGCCAGATCATCACAGTCAATGGGGAAAACTATAGATCCATGGTTACTGACTGTGTTCCCCAATGGAATGGCATTAATATGAAAGAACTAGTTTAAACATCATGACGCCAAGATGATTTCCAATGTACGGCCGCAGCTGCTCGAAAATTTTATTTCCAGATAAAGATTTTTTCTATTAAGCCATGGCGCCCATATGTCTGAAGTCATAGCCAGTTAGTTCACACCTATAAGGAGAGAATCCTATTTACTATCTATTCTCAATGGTAATCGCCTCTTAAATTTTTGACGCATTGAAGTTTTCTATTTGTTATTGCTGACACGAGCAGGACATACATATGACTTTGAAGATTGTAGACTGTAGACTGTAGACTGTAGAAGGAGGTGGGGAATAGTCACCTAATCACTGCGGCCACAGTTGGACCGATTATAATACCCTCTGCTTTAGGTGCCAGTTGGGTGCCGTGGCGCAGTGGTTAGTGCGTTGGACTACTGCGCAAGGGGTTTCAAGTTTGAATCCAGAAAAATACCAACAAACGTTTTTTCACGGCCCACCTCTTTCGAGTGTCTGACAAACATTCAAGAGTATTACTGTCATGAGAAAGCTTCTCAAAACCCCTCTGCCCTTCGGATACGGCATAAAACTGTAGGTCCCTTCTGTATGTGCAGATATTTATACAGTTGTGAGAAGCTAGGCCTTGTCCCTCTATGGGCTGCTTACGGCCTGATATTTATTTATTTATTTTATTTAGGTGCCAATTATATGCAGCTATTATTGAAATGCCTCATTAAAAAAATTGATTTCCGATTTTAAGATAAGTAAGCGATCAATATTAGTAATTGATATCAAAATGAAGCTAATTTTTTTTTTATTAAAACTTATCTTTGAATCAAATTTTATTATTTCACTGATCGAAATCGATTACAATGAACAAGTGATTTTCGTTTGAATAATTTGGAACACAATTGGGATTGATGCTATGGCCAACCTTTTGACACCAGTTGGCGACTATATTGAATGCACTCTGGAGAAGATCTAAGATATTGTCTTCGTATCTGCCTCTGAACAGTATTGCGACATCATCTGCGTAAAACCGTTGCTATGGCTTTTAAAGCCTCTCTAAGTCATACATAACTCAACATAAACAAATGGAATGAGCTTAACAAACACAATGCAACCGTATTCTTTTTCCTATGCAGAAGGGTCTATGACTTCTATTATTTTATTCAATTCAGTGGACATTTTTTTCCAGTCAGAAACCGCTAACTTTATTTATAAGCCAATATAATCCGTCCTTGGTGCTTAACTTCCTTCCTCTAATCATTTCCGATATTAAATACAATGAAATCAACAACAGTATTACCTTGTCTTATTATCTTATTTAATTCCGAACAAGTTGACAAAATAAACAACAAAAAACTGAAGGATACTCTAAGCCTCATTCACAGCTTCCAAGTTTTTGGCCACTCTTGTCTCAAATGATAGGCGTGTGAAATGAGGTGTGAAATCAGCTGTTAAGCCGATCTTAACAGAACCAAAGTGCTTTTTTTGTTTTTTGTTTTTGGGAAAAAATTAACCCTCTTCACGGTTGCGTACCGCACCTTAAGCTCTTTATGACTCAAGTAGCTACACTTTGGGTTAATGCAACCCGTGTACTTAAAAAAGCTATTGAAATCCACCCAATTACGAGGTTTCCCAAGATCAGGTACCCTCTTGGGAATTTAAAAAAACAAAATCGAAAAGTTGATAATTCAAGGATGAATTTTAAATGAACTCCACTGTCGTCGCCATGGCTTTTACTGTGGTTGGACTTTTAAATGAAATCATCCACATTCCTCTTCTGGTGGCTGGTTGTTGGTGGCTGGTGGCTGGTGGCTGTTGACGGCTGACTGGTGCCTGGTCGTTTTGTAACACGATACCTTGATTTCCGCTTGAAAGTAATCGACCATGAAATCAATGTACCAATCACGCGAACTTCACAGTGCATTTCACTTTCAGTCACTAACTTGTATCTTGTTTTTTTTTTTATTTGCTATTAAAGGTCTAGACCGATTGAGGCTTACTATCTGTCATACATATGTCCGTTGATCGTAGGCAGAAATAAGGAGCATCATTTTAGGAATTTTCTACAAAACAACAGGAAAACGTATCTTGAACTAGTTAAAACTGCTTAAACGCACTTTCCATGCGTAACGAGACCACATGACAAGACACCGGTAGACATGCTATTCGTCGAAATGACAGGCAAATATTTGCCTTGATCATCATGGATAGCTGGTTAGACTGGATACCCTGAAGCCTACCAAAGGCATACGCATTTTCTCCTTGCCGTTTCGAGTGCTGTTTAAATGAGGAAACATCATTAAACGCATCGACATTTGGAGTAATGTTGTGCGTGCGATAGTTAAAGTGCTATTCCAACAAAAATGTGCTCTAAAATTATGCACTTTGATAATTGGCAAATATGTAATAACTGTCAGCAAAAATCTCTCCAGCTAATGTCAGTACAAATGGGTAGTTGTTCCAAGGCGCTTACACTTTGGTTAATTCATTAAAAGTGAAGGAGGTATTCATGCCCGCTACAACATTTACTTTAAGAGTTAAAATTTTGCGTTCATATTTTAGCTTGCGTTCATTTATAGTTTGCTAAATTTCATTCGCACAAAGTTATATCTACCGTAGCAGGTTCACATTCAAAGTATTCATTGGATGGCTCACGAAACGAGGTACTTGCTGCAGGACTCTGAATCGAGACTTCCATTGCCTTTTTCCAAATACAGTACCAGGCAATACCAGATAATAATTTTATGTGACTGGGAGTTCACAATAAAATGTGAGCCCAGCGAATAATACTTGCAAAGGAATATGAATGTGTGTGAATACGTGCAAAGCAGTGAATATTTCGAATGGCTCACAAAACGGTCTACTTGCTGTAGGTCTCTGATTCTCACCTACTGAGCATAGACAAACTAATAAAGACTTCGTTCGCCACCAGAAATTTTTGTATGACGAGTTTAAATTTCTTATCTGTGAATACATGTGAACGAACATGCGAACAAGACGTAACTATAAAAACAATCGTTGTGTCCCTTTCACTCCTTTTGCACACCACATTTGCAGCAGACTGTCATTCAACTAACAACAAAAAACTTTACAGAAACAATGGCTACGCCCATAAAAAATACCACCGATTGAGAATGTGTGCGTGAACACCGATTCGATTTGGCCGGAAACGTCAGAATACATTCAAAATCGGTGGTAGGTTTGCTCTTGTGGAAGCCAACGGTCAAATCGACCAAAGACGACATTTGTCTACTGAGTTAAGAACATGTACACATTGGGAACTAACAGTTTATGGTACTGTCCCGCACTTCCAAACTCATCCATGATGTTTGTACTTACTCGCCTCTTCTGCGCCATATACTCCTTAAACCTTACTAAAAAGCCGTTGATACTAGCCATTCATTTATCTGGCTCACGCCAAATGACTCGTCGATTTGTACTTCCAAACGCCTTTTCTAAATCAATGAACAATTGCTGATCTATAGCATATTTAAGCCACTGTTTGGATGATAGTTCCCGAGGTGTGGGTCTAGGAAGATACGTAGTTCTCCAAAACAAAATTCTAGCTACAATCTTAAGGGCTTAGTCCGTAGAATCCGTCAATCCATTGTTCCGTTATTCCGTCGTTTCGTTTAACGTTGAACGTTGACATTCATTTTGACGTATTGCGGGATAGAATAGCCCAATAAAATCCATCACATCAATCAGCTGATTGTCAAAGCCGATGACAGTTTCTCTACAATCTCTCTCAATGTAAATTAAAATAGGTCCGTTCGCGTACTTTCTGCAAAGAGTGGTGATAAAATTCTCTCATAGAGAACTAAAATTTCGAAAAAGTAAACGAACGGGTTAAACAAAAAAATGCTGAAAATACACTGATTTTACAGATTTGACAGTTTTCCCAAACTATCTCAAAGAAATTTTTTGCACTAAAATTCGTAGCATGGGGAAATTTTTTACTCTCTTCTGCGAAAAACTATGAGAATTCTCAGAACGCGAACAGCTTTTCGTAGAAATTTTCGTAAAAATTCGCTGTTTTGTGAGGGTACGCGAACGGAACTAACGCGTACTCTCAATTTTCTGCCCAAAACATTTGACAGAATGTCTCCTTTATAAAACTACAATTTCGAGGTAGTTAGGAGTTCACCTTTCTCGGAACAGCACCATTATTGACAAAGCCAGAAAACTTGGTCTTGACAATTATTGGAAGCAGAATGCACTGGACCGCAGAGAATGGAAGACTGCAGTGTGCAGGCAGAGACTATCCAAGAGTCCGGAACTGTGGAAGTAACTAATTAGAGTATTAAAGGGACCTAGAAGACCAACGTCTCGCTTCTGACAGTTATACCTATATGTTTGTATTCTGAGCGGTATACATTCGTGCACGCATTGGAGCGATTAAGGACTGTTGGGTGCAATATCCAATCTTATAAAGATGGAATTCAAACTGAATCAAAACTTGTTTTCCATGGTCAAATCAAATGAAGGATTTATGACTCAACGGAAAACGTGGACTGATCTATCTTACGCTACATATTGAGTTTTCAGGGTTTTCATTGGCGATCCTCCAAATCGGTTGATTTCGCTTAGATCATGTAAAGAAGGAGAAGATAAAATCCTGCTGGAAGAGGTTTCCACTCTTACTCTTAATCGGTATCAACGGGTCTAGCACATTTGCCTTAAAAAGGTAATAAGGGTCTCGGACTTTTTTGCATTATTAAGTGTTTGCTTGTCACTTATTTCAGAAGCACCAGCTTGGTAATTTTAAAGGTCAATTTGTCAATTTTTCTACAAAAAAAAAAAAAAAACCAGAAGTGCAGAACAAACTCAAATACACTTGCAAGTGAGCTCAATATGGGTTGCATGTAGAGTGTTCCTAGCACTCTTCAGAGAACTCTAGATGAGAACCGTTTAGCATTCAAGACTACCAATTTGGTAATCGATAACACTTTCATGCCAGATCCGTACTCTCCAATGGACATTTCAATAAACACAATAAAGACAGAAAAAGACGCAGGCAAACTGGAAACTGTCGACGAAGACGACGCGCGACTGGTATGTCACCTGCCTGGCCTGCAAGACTCGACGTACTCGACTTTCACTCGATCTGCACTCAGTAGTGTCTGGTAATTTATTATTATTCCAACTGTGGCTCCTCTTATACATTCAATGGTCATCTGACTGGCGAAACGCTAAACAGATCATTCGTATCTTAACTCCTCCATCGTAGATGATGGCTAATCTCCCATCCAATCGGCATTTGGAATATTCAATTCGGAACAGGGGAAATCAATTTGCGTCAATTTGTGTTGCTTCGTGTTTTAAGATGTAGCTCCGACAATTTGGCAGAAAGATCTTAAACGAGTTTTCTTCTCTCTAAAGTGGTTGAATCAATTTTTTTTTTTTTTTTTTTTCACCTCCACTTTTATTTCTTTTCAGAAACCCGTACTCTGGCGATAATACTTGCATAACATACGATTCGATCAATGCAGCATACCTAGATGCCAGGAAGAGAATTCGTAAGTATCTGAAACAATGCGAATGGTCTTCAAAAAAAAGAGACAGCAGTGAATGCAATTATCATTTAATTTTCATCACAGATGTGTCACAACCGAAGGGCGAATGGAAGACTGAAGACATTGCAACGGTTGGCGAACTGCTCTTGGATATTTCCATTCAACTTGCGCGAAGGTGAGTGACGTTTCTTCTTTTTATTGGATGAAAGTTAATTCCACTAATTGAGATGCGACAACATGCAACATAAAGTGATTTAGAGTATAGATTCACATGTAGGTCGCTGTTTAGCAGTCAAAAGCTGCGCGTGGGCGCACATCCAATGAGTGTCAAGTCACATAAAATCTACAAACGAGGGTAAACGATAAACAAAACCACTAAAATTGGTGAAATTTTTTTAAGCGCAAGTTGCACTTGTGTATCTAAGACAACGCGTAAAACCGTGACATGATTTTCAGGTAGTTTATGTCTGATTGTTTTCAGTCAAGTTATTGAGCAGTAGAACTGCTAAGATAAATGTCTTACTGCTGAGGGACGTATGGCGCTATTGTCGCACGCGCACCATAGGTTTGATTTATTCGTTAATAGTTTAACTGCTTAATTAGATTTGTCACGGTATCTGTCATTAAATCATGACGGGAGAAATCGATTTACAACTGAGCTTACAATGTGTTGCCCACAGGTTGGAAAATTGGTCATACACTACGGCTACTGCTTCTGATTATATGTTGTATGCATATCGTCAAGGTAAAATAGAATTGAGTCCCTGGGCGAAAAAAGTTGTAGACACTTTCGAATACCGAAACAGGAATATCACATACATATTCTGATTATGCATGGTGGGTACTAAAAGGAAGACATTTAAAGGTTTCGGGGCTACAAAAACGGCCTAAGGTTACCGTGGCAGAAGTTTGTAATCCATTAAGGAGAAGTAGGACAATTAAGCATAAAGCGTGAGGTTTTCTTTGTCGTCTTATGCGGATTTAAGTACCAGGGTGTAAGCTCCTCGAGGATGTTATATTTGGCAGGAGACTGTCGCTAATCGTTGTCCATTGAATTGGGCTATGATGCTGTTTGTACAAGCTGGCTGTGTGAGTATTCTAGTTTCCTGTTTACTATAGCAGAAAAGTGTAGTTTTCAATAGAGATTTCTAGACATTGACAGGTGTTTACGACCATATTGTTGAAGCTTCATCTGTCAAATTGGCTGTCGTTTATTAAGTCTGCCTTGCCAAATCAACATGGATAACTGTAGCGGTTAACAACATGTGCAAATTATTAAAATGTTTTATGAAAATAGGTCTTCTGGTCGTGCAACATTTCGAGCGCTTGGTCCATTTACAGTCGGCATAATCATCCTTCCGAGAGGATTAGGACCGGTTCGTTAGCGATCCGTCCACCAACACCCGGACGTCAACGAAACACAAGATCTGCTGCTGCAAATATCGCCGCGGCTCCTGAGCATGTCCAGGAGAATCCGAGGCAGTCAATTCCGCGCCACGAACAAGAACGCAGCTTTTCGCAGAATACAACTTGACGAATTTAGCATCATGATTTCAGCCCACATCCGTAAAATGTTCGACTAACCAAGGAGCCAAAGTTCTTACCATAGACAACGCCGTTTGTTCGCCGACTGCGCTCTCGAGCAGTTGGAAGTTGGGCTCATCCTTGAATTATCGAAATTAGGACGATAACAGTCATCGGTCCCTACTTCTTTGAGAACAACATTAGCCAGGCCGTCACCGTCAACGGTGACGTGCTATCGGTAGTAACCGATTTATTTTGGCCCCAATAAGATGATATGGACACCGAAGACATGTGGTTTCAACAGGACGGTGGAAAGTGCGGCACAGTACGTGCTACAATGGACATTTTGCACGAATGATTTCCGAATATGGTTATCTCACGCGGAAGCGTTGTGAATTGACCACCGAGATTGTGAGATTTAAGCCCGTTAGACTTTTTTTCTAAATCACAGGGGTAAATCAATAAACTACAAACTACCACTGCCCTGAAATCGAACGATTTATGCGCCAGAGGTATGGCGAAGTGGACCTTTCATCCACCCAGTGTCACCCAGCGATGCTGCACCAGACATGTGAACAATTTCTTATTTCATACAAAATGGCACACATTGGCCTTATAAATAAATACAATATTTTAAGCATATCCCACTCATAGTTTATTTTATTTAAATTTAAAAGTAAGAACCGCCTAATGGAAAACCCTTTACAATATCTACTATCCCTTTTTACCTCGCTCAAGGACGTGCTCAGATAAAAGTTATGTACTACACTGCACCCCAGTCCAACCAACAGCTTATGGTCATAAGTATTAGTAGTTTGACGTTTGACCCGTTGTGAATGGTAGCATTTTATGTTGACCAAGACTGTTCCCAATTCGGCCAATTAAACTGCCAAATAAAAGCAAAAGTAAATTAGATACCCGTTATTATGTGTGTCATAAAAGCAAACACGCCTAAGGCTACCCCATGTAGGACGTTAATTTAACTGTGCAATTCTAAATAAACTTGTCCTTAGGCATATTTCGGCTGCCTTGCATAACAGTCCAAACTATTGTCTTATATTGCCTTTCACTTTTTGGCCCAGTACCCACACAAAACAACCATGTAAATAAGCATTTATGTGTGTTTCTTGGTGGTAACACGACGACGACCGACGTGATCAAAGAAAAAAGTAGTTAAAGCCAATCAATTTATTTCTTTCTCGACATTAATGATTTCTGCAAAAAACAAAATTAAACTCATTAAAATTCCATGCAATAGCAGTGTTAACAGCACTACTATCTGTACTCTGATGCAAATAAAATATCTTAGATGTATTAACAGTGCAACAGTAACTTGTGTTAGGTGTTAGATACTACCCATTTAATGTAATAACCTGGATTGTATTTCATAATTTGCCATCATCTATGCTTTCCCACATCCAACAGCAGCTGCCAAACGTTGAAACAATAAAAAACAAGAAACAATCTCGCAATGACGGTGGCGGTGTTGTTTTCAAAGCACAAATAGTTATGCGAATCTCCAATTAAAAGTACATACAGTGCGCCGGCGTAACTTCTATGAAGTAACTTCAAACAGAAAGCATTTTAGGAATTTTTGGAATCTTTTGAAACTTCTCTGAAGCATGGCCTCGAATCGGTTTCAGATTTTGCATAAGTATTTTGCTGTGACTCGCTAGTCATATGATACGCTGCTGTCATGTGATAGACAATTCACCTTTTGACAGCATAATGGAAGGCATCACGGGTTATACATGGGAGGATTGCAAAAAGATTTATGAGTAGGTACTAAGTGCGGTAGTGTCAAGAGCGTACTAAGCAAAATCACCTCCGTAGATATTGATAAAATAAAAATGTAGGTACATTTGTATATTGACGCCTAGCCTGGTTGAGTTTCATTGTGGTGCGACCTGAGCCGTTGATACGTTATTCTTGGACCCATTTTGATGTGTACCTTATTTTCATTTGTATCCCCTTGTGGGTTCTAGGACGTCTACAATGCGTAATCGTGTGCGATTTCTAGAAATGTGCCTCAGCTCCCCCCCAACTCTTTCCCAGTTGCAGTGCTTGCTTCTCCTAGGACCGCCATTGCATCGCTTGGTAAGCCATGGAACTGTCACCTTTTCGGAGAGTGTGACCAAACCACTGCCACAACGACGTCTGCTTTGCTTCCCTCTCCTCAATTGCTGTCATTTGGTGAAGGTCCATTATTCAGTGAGACAGAAGGCATACATCATCGGCGTAGTCTAGGTGTTTGATTTCAGATGTAAGAGTTCATCGAATATCTTCACTTCCTGTTGATAAGGTCACATTCAGCACATCGCTCATCACTAATAAAAACAGTATTGGCAAAAGTATGCAGCCTTGCCGAACCCCACTTTGGACTTCGAATTCCTCAGACAGCCTTCCTCTGTGCACGATGTGACATGTGGATCCATCATATGTAGCCTTGATAGTTGGTGTTAATTTATTAAGAATACCTCTCCTGAGCAAGGCAAGCCAAATAAATTTCCGATTGACACTATCAAACGCCTTTTCAAAATCGATGAACAGCAGGTGAAGTGGTGATCGATATTCAACACACTACTCGATGATGACCCGAAGGGTGTTGATGTGGACGACGGAGGAGGATACAGAGCGAAAGCCTGCTTGTTCGGCGTCGAGTGTGTCTTCATGCTGGAACTGAACCGAAGCAAAATGCTCCTTCCTTCCTTCGTTGATCCTCTTCCGATACTAGAAACGAACCGTCTAAGCCTTTCACTGGGTGTTGAGTAGAGATTCGGCCACCTGTGAGCTCTTTGGTGATTCTGTAAACGGTTCTGCTGTCACACCTCGCTGCTGCTTCTTCTGCTTGCGTGGTCAGCACGTTGATATAATTGCGCTTGTCACGTCTCACGCTACGCTGCACTTGTTTCATTTTCATGCGATACATGGATTCTAGCCCAATCCTCCCTGCTGCTGGAGCTGCTGCAATTCGAGCTCTTAGCTGTTTTCATTCGTTGATCCTTCTCCAGGTATCCTCGACAATCCTTTCAGCACCTGATGTGAAAACAATTATCACAGGACACCAACGGTTTTGGATGGTGACCGGCAATGAGCTGCTGATTGTTTCCACTCCACATGAGAGATGGTCCCTTAGTTCTTGGCGCACTGTGGGAACTCTCAGTCGGTCTACGTTGAATCAGAGTATTCTTGTGTCGTTAGATCTTTGAACGGCAGCAGTGCGTAATTGAACAGTAGCTATCATAAGATGGTAATCTCGTACCAACCCCATGTCTGCTCCTCGTCGCAGAGCACCATACTGGGCAGGCGATTCTCCCTCGACAGAGATACGTGTCTTCCAACCTTTTAATATTCCTACCAGATTAGATTAGGATTTTGGGAGCTTTGCGTCGCTGCTCACTGACTGATAGATTGGGTTTATTGTGCCCATTTATTTAACATAGGAAACTTAAAAAGAAAACCGCTGTTAAACCACCAGCTTACTGTTGTATAAGTCCTCTATAATCTGTAAAGCATTCATTCTTCTGTTTTGTACAAGATGGTCATGAAATTGACTTAGTAACTGCATATACCATCGAGTAACGAAACTTTTCAATGCAAGGAAGATACCAGGATTTGATATCCACAATCTAAAGTCCAGGCCAATGATATCGGGAGGACTGGATGTGAATAGATGGAGCTATAGACACTTACAGAAAGATATTTATGTCAGGAGGCACTATGTCTAAGGACTAAGCCTGTCATCAAATCAGTTGGGTATCAACCTCTAACCAGTTTGACAATTTTGCCATAAGTCGCCGTTTTAGAGTTCTGGAAGTTCGCAACAGTTGGTACAACATCACCGTTCGAAAATCTAACAACATGAGGACACCTAGGTTTAACATAGACCGACGGAAAGAACCCACAATATGCCAAGAACCAAGGGACCTTCTCTGCATAAGCAGTCCACTGCTCACAAGATCACTGGTGATACTAAAAGGATTGACAGTCGATTAAGATCAGTTGAAAAGATGGAAGAAGCATTTTGTTTCCGAATTGTACTGAGCATTCGGCTGAAATATGCACCCAAGTAAGACTGAAGTGTCCGTAGAAAAAAAATTCCCGAATTCTCAAGCAAATTCCCCAGTAAGACTGATATCATTATCGCGGTCAAACGACTAAAAACCAATAAGGCGGTAGGACGTTATTGCTAGCTCGCGGAACTGTTCCAAACTGAGCTACTGCTCCTAAGAGACCAACTGTCGTCAAGCTTCCTACTTGTAGCCATGACAATAGCAAGAAGTATCCCGGAACGTAAACACTCTGCGTGTTGAACATCGACCGTCAATTCGCCTGCTATTCATCGATTTGAAGAACCAGACAGCATGGACTGTAAGCGTTATGAAGGACCTAGGGGCCTCAAGAGGAAATTACGCAGCGGTTGAGTACTATCTCTACCTTTGATGTAAAATGAGATCCCTTGACGAGACAAGATTCAATCAATTGAAATTGTACCCTGATTGAAACTTATTCTACTATTTCACGACCACTTCGATTTAAAGGCAAACTTATCTATTCAAAGTAAGGATACCTTGTTAACAATTACTTACTTCTCAATTACTCTATTTACTGGCAAAAATGTTAATTAACAGCCGCAAATGGATTGCAAAGATAAAAAATATAGGTGCATATATTACCCTACAAGACAAGTTGATCACCAATTTGAAACTAAGCAATCACGAATCTACATTTAAGCATAACAGATGGTACGAGTGTATTACCGTGACAACTGCTAGCCAACCTATTAGTAAAGTGAATTACAAAACTCGTTTAACTACACACACGTTATACGTGCATTAAGAAGAACAGAATTTCAAACCAATTGATGCATCTCAGAGGCAGTCTTGACATTGAATCCTACAAGACTATTTGTGCAACATGAAAGCACATCTGTGCTTCTGCACTGTGGCACGTGGTTAGTAGATGAACAACAAACTACACACTTACATAAGAGTGCCAATGCACTTAACACCAAGTGAAAGTCAACTCGAGACGGACGTTTGAATCTGCTTCCACTTCCTCGCGATGAGATAAACGTATATCACAGATTTTAACTGAAGACAGAAACCAGCTTCTTTCTATGTATGCATCTTGCAATCAGTATTTTCGTGTGCATCAAAGATGCATAATTTGCTTAGAGTGGAGTCACATGATTATAAATCATCCCATGCCTGGGTACCTACCAATCCGCGATTTAATTATTCGAATAATCAAATGTACATACTTTGAAAAAGAAGTTATTTTGGTTAAGTCAGGTTCCTAAGTTCAGAATTAGGTGGCGCGCAGTCTGTACCTACCCTCCCAAAACAGCGAATTTTTACGAAAATTTACGAATTTCAACGAAAAGATATTCGCGTATGGAGAATTTTCGTAGTTTTTCGCAAAAGAGAGAGAGAGCACTTACTAGAGAGTAAGAAATTTCCCCATGCTACGAATTTTAGTTCAAGAAATTTCTTTGGGCCGGTTTGTGAAAACTGTCAAATCAGTGTATTTTCAACATTTTCTTGTTCAACCCGTTCGTTTTCTTTTTCGTAATTTTAGTTCTCTCTGAGATAATTTTACCCCCACTCTTTGAAATTTGATACAATACGAATTTTAATGCAGAAAGTACGGGAAAAAAAATTAGTGTATGTGGATCTGGCATTTCTTTTAAAGTATATAACCTTCTTTTGACAGATGTCATCAAAAAGTTGAACATTTGGCGTTAGATCTTGACATTTATTCTATCCAATAAGCAGAATACGGCGATAACTGAAAGTTGTCGATGCAATGGCTCAGTGTTAGCGCAAGGGGTTCTAAGTTCGAATTCAGAAAAATACCATCAACGTTTTTTCACAGCTCCACCTCTTTTAAGTGTCTGACAAACATCCAAGACTATTAGTGTGATGAGAAAGCTTCTCAAAAAACATCCTTTAGGTTCTTTCTATATGCATACAGTTGTGGGAAGCTAGATTTTGACCCTCTAAAGGGTGCTTATGGACTAATATGTCACACCAGCCGTTTGATTTCAAATACTTTACCTATGGATTTGTTTCAGACTTGATCCTTGTAGTCGCGTCCTTATGTTTCTGATCGTCTAGCTACGTACCTTCTACAAATAGTCACGTATCTTAATACATCCACTACGCTCTGCTTTGACTAACATACAAATTATTCCATAAGAGTTCTACGGAGTCCTAGCACTCTGGAGAAATTCCTTATGTTTTCAGTTCGCCAAGTTAAACTAATTTTATATATCGTGCTTGCTACACTCTATCCATCCTCGAACTTATTTACAGCCCACTAAAGAGTCTCTCACGGAAGCCACTTAGGTCCAGTTCTCTTTATGCTCGCAATCCATGATGTTTTATTATGCATTAGCCATAGAGAACTTCTAATCTATTCTGATTAACAACCAAATATGTAGATAGAAACCTTCTTCAATCGGGTATGAACGGTTTCACCACTTTGTGTGCTAAGACCGGTTTAGTTTTAAATCCTCTCAAGTGTCATCGGATGACATTTTCCACAAGGCTACCGTTATTAAGTTTTTTTCATCGCAACATAACTTTTCCCTATTTATTTAAGTTATAAGTTAAGTAGGCAAGTTGGCAAGAACTCTCCAGGAAGACTCCTACCACATTCTGGTCAGCGACCTAATATTCTATCCATAGGAACAAAACGTAGCTTATTGCCCAATAAAATCCTTTAAAATTCAAAACTACTTTAACTATCTACTTACTTTGTTTCCGTATACAAACCTACTTGATGATTTGATTAAATACAGCATCTTTTCCATAGATACGCTGGATAGCTCTTAAAGGTTATAACTGAAGAGTAACCGAGAAATTTGTTTTTGGAATGTTAGAGTCCGGACAATGACAAAAAAAGTGATTCGCCATCGGAACCCCTGCTAAATTCTTCTTTTATCTGTCATATTTTCTCTTTCATGATGATAATGATGGAAAGAGATTTACTGTCCTTTGTCCTGTCCTGTGTAAGTCCCTGTGTCCTTACTTTGCCAATGGACGACCACAATTCCCTGGTGTTTTTGTACTTTTCCATGGAGGTCCACCTTAAGTTGGTCTCTGTTGTGACTATTTTCCCTGCTTCAAGCCTTAAGCCTTATAGAGAGATCAGCTTGTTCTAGTATACATATCTATTGAATCTTTTCTTAATAGATCATCAGCTCATGCTCAGCAGAGCGATACCTTGTGCTATGTTTCAAGAACCATTAGCTCATCTCAACAGAACATTACAAGCTTCGAATTAATTTCTGTTGCAGAGATTGTTTTATAGCCAGGACAGCCAGGCATCTATAACGAATGACATTCTGGTAGTGTGGGCGGATGTTGTCACTGCTATGACTTCCACTTGGAAGACAGTGCTATGGTAGGCGTACGTATTTCGAGATAGAAAGCGGTTCCAAGTATGTAGATACCCAATCCCACTAAAGATCTGGCGATCGGAACGCAACCCCTTTTCCATTTTTCCCTTTCGGTTGCAAATTTGACTCCTGTCTCAGCGAAGAAAAAAATATTGACACTAGGCTTGGCAATTTTCTGTCTTAAATTGCTTGTTTTAAGCACTCGCTCTACAACATACTTTGATTCCTATTGTTAGGTGCTTTCGTTTTGCGGATGAAAACAGCATATCCAAGGGGCTTTACGTCGAAGTAGATAGAGCATGCATTACAGTTCCAACTTGATTGTAGCGATACTGGTCCGTGTACTTTCCCAATTAATTTTAAGCCGCCTAACATAATGGCCATAGCTCAACAGCATTTATCTACCATTTATTCAGGCGCCATCATGTTCAATACAGTAAGCGAATCTACAAATGTATATGCACATTAATGCATCAAATAACACAATTTGTTTGCCAATTGATCATCATAAAAGCCCGAACAGCAATTGTGTCAAGTTGCGCGATGAGAATACTAGACAAATAGCAAGGTTCCCTCAGTCACATACATACACACAATTCTTTCCTTCAGCTAATTATGACACCATGCCGCAACAATTTATCACATTTGCCGACATTTATTAGACGATAGCATATAAATCTTGGCAAATTGACTGACGATATACGATGACTTCCTGCCGATCTACCGATCGAGTAAAAACCTAACGAGCACCCATATGATCTCAGCCCCAGCCACTGTCGTGGGTCGTGTGCTAACCATTCCTTAATCCCAATCCACCACAAATCCAAGGAAGGCTAGATATATTTTCTTGTTTGTCTCTTTAATTACATAACAGTTAGTATGGAGTCATATTTTCTCAATTTGTGGGTTATAATGTGACAGTTATTGAGCCACAATAATGGCTCCTGATGAAATCTGCTGCGATCTAAATGGAACCTTTACTCATAGGGATTCCATTAGATGGGTGGTGGTGTACCTCAGCGTAAGCCACGGCTTTAAAGATACTCAAACAAATTAAATTTAACTACTTCCTCGATTGTGCAACATGAGTTATGTTGCCAGAAGTATTATGGTTAGGTTAGTCGGATTATTTTGGCGAATAACGTTTCCTATTGTGAAAATCCAGCATCAATCATGTGATGCTGAAAGTCTTACCTACATCAAGTAGTTTTGTTGTATGCATGCATAAGTTAAATGAGCAGTCACAGTGTTTGCGATATGAGACATGTGGCGGGATGCCTTAAAGGTTTTTATCTGTCAGCATCATTCGAGTGAGGGAAAATCGTGATGTTATGCGGCTTGCGCTGTAAGAGATCGATTAGCGTGTGATTGTTGGAAGTGTAGCAAAGATATGGTTACTTCTGTTATGTGGATTGTATACAATTTGAGGCTAAAATTAAGGATATTACAATACAATGAATATCAAGATTTGTTTTTTTTCGATAAATGTCGCTCAAGTTTCTTTTGCGTTAGTCATTTCAATTTGAATTTTTGTTTTCCCATTCATTAATCAGTCCATATGATGGTACAATAAGGTTCAGGACCTATAAACGCAAACTTTGACACAGCCCTAGCAAGCTTATCTGCAGATTCATTGCAAACAATCCTCTAGTGTCCAGGGGCCCAGTTTGGCTTTACCTGTTGAATCGGTGTCTATATCATCTAATTGGAGCCAAAAGAAATTGGTTATCATCGACTGATAGCGCTCGCTGTTGACGGTGATGGCCTGGCCAACGTATGGACCGTAGATTCCGCCAGTTCGTATCCACACCATACAGTGACTTTCTCCTTCCACTCCATTCGCCCTCCTCGCATATGGGACCTAATACCCGACGGAGCATTTTTCGCTCGAAGGTGCTCAATATTTGCTCAGCTTTCTTACTTAACGTCCGGCACTCAGCTCTATACAGCAGGCCTGGTAAGATGAGCGTTCTATAGAGCATTAATTTGGTCCGGCGAGTTATTAGTTTTCAGCCCAGTTGTTTCGCCAAACCGAAGTAGCAGCGGTTTGCAAGGGTTATTCTTCGTCGGATCTCTACAAAGGTGTCATTTGCAGGATTAATATTTGTTCCGAGGTAAGTCCTCGTTCAATTTAAGACCAACTCGTTTCGCCTGCTCATCAATAGCCGAAAACGCCTCTACGTCGGCTTGTTGGGATCTTCCGGTGATGTCAATATCGTCTGCGTATTCCAGCAGTTGGACGGATTTGTGAAAGATAATGCCTTCCGTGTTGATACCTGCGCTGCGCACGACATTTAAGAAATTACATAACAGCGCATCTCCTTGCCTGAATCCAGTGCACGTTTGGTAGAGCTCCAAAGAGTTGTTTCCATGTAGCACAGAGCATCGCATGTCTTCCAGCGTTACGCGACACATCTGGATAAGTTTTGACCGTATCCCGAATTGGGCCATCGCCTGGTAGAGCTCAAGACGATGAATGCTGTCATAGGCGGCTTTAAATTCGATGAAAAGGTGGTGAGTTTCGACTTAAAATTCGTTGGTCTTTTCTAGGATTTGTCTGAGTGTGAAAATTTGGTTTATTGTCGATCTGCCACACAGGTACGCGCCGATTAGTGTGTTGCGGAAGGGATTTAGACGTTCACACAATACGTTGGATAGGATCTTATACGCGACATTTAACAGGGATATGCCTCGGTAGTTCTTACAAGACAATGGATCGCCTTTTTTAAAGATGGGGCTTGTAGAACTGATACTCCAGTCGTCGGGCATGCGTTCCTCCACCCATACGTGATGACTTGATGCATGCACCCTACCAAGACATCACCTCCGTATTTAAAGAGTTCAGCTGGAAGCCCATCAGAGCCAGAGGCTTGTTATTTTTTTTATTTTTTAATGGCTACATTACCTTCTTCAATACTGGGTAGGGGCGTTGGTTCTTCATTCATTGGAAGTTGGTTCTCTTCTTGCCCTATCACTCTGCTTGGCTTTTCGATAAAATTTCCAGATGCGCTCACGATACTCATTGATATCCTATTTTCTTCCCTTCTTCTGGTCCGGTACTCCTCGCTGCAGCTCGTTTTTGTGTGCATCTTCTGTCATCCTATTGCGCTGTACGCACTCATCATTATGCAAAGGGTCCTCCTTGGTGGTGGTTAATAGCCAAGGGAAGTCAAAGCTACCTCTTTGATGATGTTGCGGTATTCGGTTCACTGGTTGTTAGCTCTTTGTAGGCTCTGGCTCTTTCTGCCGTGCTAAGGCGTCCACAGTTAAGCTTGTTTTTCTTGACGACTCGCAGCTTCTTCTCGTTGGACACATAGGCTCTGAATTTAGCTGCAACAAGATAGTGGTCAGAGTCAACGTTTGCCCCTCGAAAGGTAGCAAGATGTTGGATGCGTGTCCTGCATCGATAAGCACACTTCGGAGGTACGAGCGCTGCCGTTGACCCATTTAACGTTCTTTCGCCACCATCTATGACATAACCCCGATGAAGTCATGGAAATCCTTACAGACTTCAGCTTCGAATATGTCGAAGTAGCTCATGTAAGGTGTTCGCCAAACCGTCCATGAATTCCGCCGTTGATTTCATCTAGAGTATATAGTACAATTCAGGTCAACAAGAGATGCCTCGTCCGGCCCTACATGAGTGCTGAAGTTCCCAGATGTGCTCGCGCATCACATGCTACACATGCGTAGACGGATTTGGCATACGCTCATCGTTAGTTCACCACTATGTAGCTTTCCAGAGAGCGCCGCGTAGGATGATGATGCGATATTTTACTCTCGAGCATGACTTCATAGGTATATATAGTTTTATGCATATGTATGTGTGTGACTGTAAGACTGAATAAAGCACCCAATTATTAAAAAGTAAACTTTAACACTGTAGTTCATGTTTCAATCTTCAATGAACAATAAAACCAACAAAAGATTATTCTCTAAAATTTAATGATTACAAAATGAGCGCAATAAAATAATTGCCCAACGCCCATGCTCTATGGTAGAGAACCTTCATCTAAGAAGATCAATTCCCGTCTATAACCACAGAGAGAAAAAAAACTACTTGAAACCACAGCAACCAATCTCTATCTCTAGTGCTAGTCCACTGTGTCAATATTTTATCTCAAACTAAAACCACTCCTGAACAGTTCCATGAAAAAGTTGATCCATTTAACTGCTACAATCGTGGTTAAATGGTGAGGCAATGTGTGCCAAGGCTTTTGTATCTCTTACCCTTCTTCGTGAGGATAACGAAAATCTCCGTCGTCCAAACTCATAAAAAAAAAAAAAAAAAAACTTAATTTTTGGTAATAATTTGTTATAAAAACGCTACTAAGGAATGCCATCAGTAGTTGCTCTGCGATGCATTCCATGTTAATTGAATTCTGGCATTCGAAAGTGGGTCAGTCATCGTTGAGTAGAGTGATGATGGTTTTGCAAGAGAGCCGAGCACTTTAAAACGAACTCTAGTTACACGGCTGCACAGCGCATTCCAACGTTACATATTAACGACTAGCAACTACTCTTACTTACCGACAGATGCTTGCGATAAACAAAAATTTAATATGGTAAATCGATACCACCAGGAGGCGCTGATACCTTGCGTGTAGATACATTTATTGCGTCTATGCTCAGCTCAGAGTTTGCCGATCCGAATTGGTAACTGCGATCATACTTCATAATCGAGACGTAATCTACGAGTTAGTAATTATAAGCTAGACAAGTTTCACATTCATCCACAGATGGTACTGGATGGATGGCAAACAAATTGCAGCAGCTGTTTTGTATTTGCAAGTGAAATAGATAAAATCCATCGAAGTGATGAATGGCGATTCATAAATTATACTGTGCACCGAGTTTGCCTACTGTTGTCGTTTGAACTTGTTGTCTTCACGATGAAAATATTGCACTGCGCGGTTCAAATATTAAACGAAAAGATACTCGTATGAATTATGGTCTATTGAACTAAATAATAAGTTAATAGGCAAATTTTTAGCTAAAAAATGTTCTCTAAAGATAAGAATAAGAAGTCGTATCTGTGCTTTGAATCGCCAGACTCTATATGGGAGGTAAATAAAGAAGCAAATGCTTTCGTGCTACTATGCCGGGATCTGCTCTGCACAGCTGAATCTTCCTCCCAGGGTTGCCGTTTTCCAATTTTGAGGGGGAGTATTTTAGAAGTTTACTGAGGAGTATTTTTTGTCTGAGAGTAGTACAGGAGTAAAGTTAACGTTTTCGATTTCGCAGTTTACAAGATGGTTTGAAATTATCGCATTATTTAGAAAAAAAAAAAGTATTCTATTCTATTCAAAGGATTTTGCTTTTTTCTGACAATCTGCCTGAGAACTTGCAATATGGTTTCGTTGGGCCAACACACACTGAAGCAATTTTACACTGGATGAATAATGCGGGGTAAAATTCTGCATACATGAACCGATTTCATTTTTTTTACCTCGAAATTGACAACTTGTTCAACTGCTTCAACGCTGGATGAAGGTTTTTCCCCGTTTCTTACTTCATACTTCATACTTCATCTCTCTCTCTCTCTTTTATAAAGTCAGTTTTATCTCGGGGTATTTGCACAACTGTGTGATGGCTTATTCAATAAAATAAGGCTGACTATATACTAAAATCTTTTAGACGGAGTAAAATCAGGAGGAGGGGAGTACGGGAGTATAATAGATGACAAGGGAGTCCGAATAGACTTAAAATTTTGAGACGCACTGGAGATGATAACCCTGGTTTTGTGGATATGCTATCTGATGCTATAACGCCATGGCTTCAGGACTGGTTATCACCAGCGTTTGAGCCAAGAATGCGGTCGTATTTTCACGGATGGTTGCAAACGTGATCAAGTATAAGCGTCTGTTGTACATATTTGTGGAATGGATGATAACATAAGACTTCAATATTTCTTGGGGAAGCATGCCTCTCTCTTCCAGGCAGAGGTCTTTGCAAGCCTAATGGCTACAAGTCACATCGTTAGGAATAGGTGGAAGGGTCTTAGTATCTGTGTCTGTAGTGACAGTCAAAGGCCTTGCTTAACGCTTTAACCTCATCCACATTAGTTGGTGAATGCAAAATTCAAATTGTGTCGCAAGCTTCAATTTATTGACTCTCATCTGGGTGCCAGATCACACTGGTATCGCGGAAAATATGATATCCAATGGGAGGAGGCTCAGAGGAGAGTATCCCAGAACCTAGGCCTGCGTTAGGTCTTCCTGCATCTAGGGTCAGTGTTTCCATAGATGATTGGGTTTCTTATGAATTGTGCGTGGCATGTCTCTCCTAGATGTAGGCTGACTAAACCGATGCTTACAGATGTTAGTGAGAAATCCGTGGCATTCTTGCTGTCTCTCTGTAGAAAAAACTATACAGACAACTTATTGGCATTCTTACAGGGCACTCCGGTTTTGCTAATCATCTTAATATGATTGGCATCGTCCTCCTCATATACATACATATGCATAAGTACTTTCTCTTACATAATTGTAACTTTCCTTGCAGCTATGGATTATCATATGAAGAAATCGAAAAGGGTTTGCCAACAATCGATACATCAAAAACACTCATTCGTGAGGTCTGTCCGCCATTCTTCTCGGGCGTTGAATGCCGACCTGGAAAGTATCGTCGCTTCGATGGATTATGCAACAATATCGAACACCCAACATGGGGCGCAGCTATGTCACCATTTCAACGTCTAATCGGTCCACTCTATTCTGATGGTATTAATGCGCCAAGAATTTCTGTTACCGGACGAGATCTTCCATTGTCGCGTGTTGTCTCACGTACAATGCATCCAGACGATGGATATCACGATCACGCCGGAACTGTAATGGTCATCGCCTGGGGACAATTTATGGATCATGATTTCACATTGACTGGCACACCGTTGGGTAAGTTTTTTTCTTCTTTTGTCTAACAACTTAATTGAAGTCTCGAGACATAATACCCTTTTGTGTTATTTAGACCCAATCAACCGTAACGATCCAGAGGAATGCTGCAAGCGTCCGTTGCACTTGAAGCACCCATATTGTAATGAGATTCGTATTCCAGACGACGACTATTTCTATCGACTGTTCAATGTCAAGTGTATTGATTTTGTTCGTGGATTTCCTTCACCCAGGCCGGGATGCAGGTTGGGTAAGTTGAATATATTACACTTAAAATTGCTTAGCGATTCCGAGGATAAATTTAGCTGGACGAAGTTCATGAGCTTTAATGATTAGTTCAAGAATCGAGAAGTGTTGTCAAATCGATTGTATTGAGTACATGTATTGGGGAAAAAATTAGTCATCCAAGTCATTGATTTATAAGATTGTTCTATAAAGTCAATCTTCTAGGAATGTTCTAACAAAGACAAATGCCTGTGGTATAACTGACGAAAAAATTGTACAAACTATTAACCTACTCCAACAGAGTCCACTAGTTTACCGACAAGCCATAAGCTAATCTTGGATAGGTTAGGTCAGTTAGATGTATGCCTTGCGACAAAAATGTTGTTCTCTCTCGTAGAACAACAAATCGGTGGAACCGTGGAAACACAGTAAAAGAAAGTTTCAGGAGGTCCAACTTCCAATTCAGAGAAGTATGGCTTGTAAGATGACTCTAACTTCGTCTTGAAAGACGCTGCATTCGTCATTTATTCTAAAGGAATGATTTATTCCCCAGGGTTTCACAATAAACTCCTACTACCATACCAATGTTCATGTTTAGAACGCCAACTCATTTTTCTTCTTCTATCCTTGATGTTTTTGCAGAATTGAAGAACTAAGTCTACTGTGACGAGGATTGCACTTCGGTGTGCTTCTCCTCTCCGATTGTTCTTCTTGTGACCACGTTTTCGAGACATGGGCGGGAGTCTTGTGCCACCTTTCAACTTTATCATAACCACTTTGTAGGCTATCACCAAGAGTTTTGGTCAGCTGCGTTGCACAGCTTTTCGAAGATTTTTTTTCTCTTTCTCTTTGCAGGCTTTAAGTTTCTTCGGGTGATTATAAGACCCCCGTGGCATTCTACGTGCCCTGAAGCGCTGGCGCTGGTACAATCGGCGTGAATGCCATCATTTTTGAATATAATTCCTTAGAGTGTGTGGTTTTCACTCTGAAGTTGTCTTCCCTCAACTTGATTGCCTGGTGATCGTTTTGTGTGTATTTTTGCTTACTCTTATTAGACGTGTGCGTGGATCAAGTCAAATGATGCAAATGCTGGAGTGTCGAGTGCTCTTTCTCTGGTATTCGTTGTATGGGAGCCCCATTCCACCGCCCATGCCTTGAATTTCACCTGTGTCCGGCTAGGAAGGACATAGCAGTTAAAGAATAAATGGCATTAACTTTGACCCACACGAAGCCTGCCTTTTACATAACCATTTTTGAAGGGCCTTGGCCGCACATCCATAACGTATCACACTCATTCACCTTCTACGTAAGTAGGTTCAATTTCAATCGAATAGCCTTGATATTCTCCTCTGAGAAGCGTTCAAAGTGAGCCAGATTGCACCGCTTTCTTTACAGAGCATGCACTCTGGATTCGCGTCGGTACCAGTGTTTAGAGTGGTCTTCGGTCTTGTAATCCATCGCAAGATGTCCAAGGTCCAGGCAGCGGTAGCATCTTATTTAGGTCAGGCTTTTCCTCTTAAATAGAAGTGTATCCAACCGATCCTAATTTTACCGATCGACTGTTGTTGAACTTTAAATACTCTAAGAGTAGCTCATAGCCCGTGTACAAGGGGCTATGATCCTTAATATAATTAGAATTCACCACAGCGACACGCTTACCAGTCAAAAGTCAAAGAAATCAGTCTTCTTTCATTCAAGAACTTTGCTAGAAGTGGCTTAAAGACGCTTAAACAAAACTTTAAGCTCTGTCCTCCTATTCTCACAGCATTACCATCAAAACGTAAGTCTTAGGTCCCTAATGATATGATATGAGAAGACCGCCCCGCAGTCATTAAAGAAGAATTACCCGGTTAACTTTTTTACCTTTGATACATTTTTTAAACTACTTATTTAACATTTTGAATAAATTTACAGGTTCACGTCAACAGTTCAATACCCTGACCGGAGTAATCGATGCCAACACAGTTTATGGTGTAAACGAGAAATTCGCTCGCAAGCTTCGCACTGGCTACGGTGGTCTAATGCGAATGAATCCAGTCTTCCAAGAATACGGCCTGAAGGATCTGCTCCCACTGAAACTCGATATTCCAGATGAAGGTTGCACCAGACCCAACAAGAGTATGTTCTGCTTCGAAGGCGGTGAAATCCGTGTCAACGAACAGCTCGTTCTTACATGTATGCACACACTTATGGCACGAGAACACAATCGCTTGGCCACCGGCCTGGCTGAGGTCAATAAACATTGGGACGATGAAACTCTCTTCCAGGAGGCACGTCGCATCAATATTGCCATCGTGCAACACGTGACATTCAACGAATTCTTACCAATTCTACTGGGCAAAGAAATAATGGAGAAATTTGGATTGGTTCTCCAAAAGGACGGCTATTGGGATGGCTATGACGCAAAGGTGAACCCTGGCATTATTGATGCCTTCTCTGGAGCTGCATTCCGATTTGGTCACTCACTGCTACCGACTGCAGTTGAACGCTGGTCCAAAGCACACAAATTCATTGCTTCAAAGAGATTGTCGGATCTAATTCGTCGCCCATACGATCTGTATCGTGCGGGTGTCTTGGATGAATACTTCATGGGCTTGATGAATCAAGTTGCCCAAGCTATGGATGACTCAATCACCCAAGAAGTCACGAATCATTTATTCAAAAAGGAAGGTGCTAGATTCGGTATGGACTTGGTTTCGTTTAACATGCAGCGTGGTCGTGAGTTCGGTTTGCCCGGTTACATGGAGTTCAGAAAGTTCTGCGGCCTGCCGACTTCCAATACGTGGGACGAGATGTTCGGTTCTATGCCAAATGAGACAATAATTCGTTACCAGAGTATCTTTGAGTGAGTTTTTGTGTTCGATTGGAATAATTGTTTGGTAACCTGTGTTGTATCTTTATTCCAGACATCCAGCTGATATTGATTTATGGTCTGGCGGTGTGTCGGAGAAGTCACTGCCCGGCTCAATGTTGGGGCCCACTTTCGCCTGTGTGATTGCAACCCAAATGAGTTACGTTCGACGTGGTGATCGTTTCTGGTACGAATTACCAAATCAGCCGTCATCATTTACGCCCGAGCAATTGCAAGAAATTAGAAAGGCGAAACTTTCTCGTCTGATTTGCGATAATACAGATTTAATAGATACTATCCAAATTTATCCCATGGTGCTACCTGATCATGAAATGTAAGTGAAGCTTTATATGTAAGAATGAGTGCGAATATAATTTTTTTTTTGTTGCATTTTGTAGCAATCCAAGGGTTCCATGCAAGAGTGGAGTGATTCCATCCATTAATATCTCGAAATGGGCAGATTATGGTGGCGCGGAGTACTCACCACCCGTATACGTAAGTTGAAATTTATTTGGTTTCAGGATTAATTTTGTTATGTTGAACAAGGTGAATTATATGGATGGTGCGTCTTACGTCTGGTGGGAGGTAAAAGCATAAAACAGGTGTTAGATGACCACCGCTTTGACTCCTTCGTTTATACTGCTGATGCCAGGACTTGTTACTTACATATTGAATTGTTTATCTGAAAAGATTGTTGTTTGTTCAGCCTGACTCACTGATGAGTGTCTTCTGGTCGAGATTAATCTGATTCTACTGGGCTACTGCTTCAATTGGATGGTTAAAGCTGACTTCTTTGGATTACCATGATGATAACTGCTGCGAATTGCGGAAGCACTAAGATTCCTTTAACAGTATCTTCTGGTTCATTTTGAGATCAATTTGATTAGAAATGTCTGATGCTAAAATAGTGTCTTCTTCTCTTTTGTGGTTGAAGTTATCTGCACCGAAATGTTTTGACCGGGAAGATACGATGTCTTAATGGCTTGATTATTGATTATTGTTTGCTTCCCGAAAACGATCACACTTGATCTTATTTAGTTTTTCCGGGCTTATTGTCGAATTTAATCGATGTCTTCTGGTATGGATATGTTGCATCTGTACTCAGTTGAATAGTGCGTGTACAGTTTGAGTAACACATGATGTAGGTAAACTTTGTAAATGCCTATATACATATGTCTTTTTCACAAGAACTTATAGTTTCTGTATACGTACGTACAGATATTTGATGCTGCTTTCACACCAATATGCACCTGAGGACCTTCTTTACATAAAAAGAAGTGTACATACATATATGAATCTGTATAAAATCCCTATAAAGAACAGCTAATGCTACATAGTTTTATTAAAGTATGTAAAAGCAAGACGAGAAATGCTTGTCCTCATAAAGTCCTTTCCCATACTCAATGAAGAAAGATTCTCTCTGTATTGTATGTTGGCAGTATCTTTTTGAAACGTACGCAGCAAAAACTTTCGCATTTGGAAAATCCGCAGCAAGCTTACCGCAGCTGAATTTGTATACCCCAAGTTGGTAGGTGACTTCGGTGTTATGACGTTAGCTACCAACTAAATAGGTCCGTTCGCGTACGGAGAATTTTTGTAGTTTTTCGCAGAAGAGATCGCTTACGAGAGAGTTAAGTGAGAAACATAATCAACATTTGGCACGCAGATGTAAACCCACGAATCTTATGAGCCAACTTACGAGTATAATAAGTCCAGCGTCGATTGGTTTAGTTTTCGGGCACTTTCGGAAACATTACCGAACATTAGGGAGAGCGCTCTCAGCCGCTCATTGCATATGCGAATTTGACAGTTGGTAGAAATTACCCACCCCTATGTGGTTACATCAATGGTTTCTCTCATATGTGCTTATACTTTATATTTGGAAATGTTCGAATTATTAGTGCTTTCATTCTCATTTTATCTAATTTTTGCTACTATCAATTTTTTACGCGAAGAATAAAAACTAAACAACAACAACAACAGAGAAAAAAACTGTAGATTGTGTTAATGGGTGGCTATGCGGGCAAAAGTATTATGGTCAGTGGTTGGAGTTCATAGAACATAAGGAACACTAGCTTATGCTTCCCAAGGTTGATTATGGTTTTTCCTTAAGAAATTTCCCAATGCTGGTTAGGTATAAGGGTACTTTCCCCCGCCCCAAACTCTTCTTCAACTTGCGTTTCATGGTATTTCTCCTCCTCCGTACTGCATAACCTTCTAACAACCACCCACCGACCATCTCACCTACCACATAACGGTACTTTGATAGTTTTAATGTTCGCTGCTTTTAAAATAAGTAAAAAAATAAAAAAACAAAAGAGTTCTACACAACGACCCAACGCCAGGTCCCGGTTAGGGCTTGAACTCGAACCTCTTACAAAGTAGTCGAGTGCTCTGCCATGAGACTGCCAGCCCCCACCCACCCTACCGCGTCTTAATGTCCCTTTTGAATACTAATATCAATTTTTTAATTGTGATTGTGAAATTGGCTGGTTTGTGAAAACTGTTAAATCTGTCAAATCAGTGTATTTTCAACTTTTTCTTTTTTAACCCGTTCGTTTACTTTTTCGTAATTTTAACACTCTCTGAGAGAATTAGACCCCAACTCTTCTGAATTTGATTTGTCAATAAAGTTACATTCACAACTCAGCGAACAGTGAATGGGCGAACCGCGAATAAACCATTTTTAACACATTTAACGATAAACAATTGACAAATTTACTATTTCCAAAGAAAAACCCTTAATTTATCTATCGAATTATGTGGAAAAAAAGTTAAATTTTTAAATTAGAGAATGAGAAAAAGTTGCTATCGCTGTGAATGAAAAAATTTACGAATATTCGCTTAAGCAAAACATGCTTTATTGAACAGCAACAAAACCACATGTGCTTCAAGAAACCCCATTGCATCCACAAAAAGTGAGCGTTTGGTGTGAATTTTATGCCGAAAGAGTGATTGAACCGTGTTTTTTCGTCGAAGAAGACCGCCATGTTACGCTGAATGTAGTTCGCTATGGTGCCAAGTTGGAAAACTTTTTTATATTTAGAATTGGATGGAATCGGCAGTCGATCGCTGCAAACGTGCTCGCGGTGGGCGTATAATATAATCCTCGATTGAAATTAAGCCCCATATCTAAATGTTTAATTTAATTTAAATGTTTTATTTAAGTATAAAATTCATATCAACTAATTTCATGATTTATTACTATTATTTAATTTTCTGATTGCCTTTTTAAAAATATTAACGAATAATTGTTTTATTTTTTTATTTTAGAATTTCCTGAATGAAATTCCCGACACATTAGTCAGTCTGAAGAAGAAATAAAAGTGCATCGAATCAACCAAGAAGGCGTGGCATTTTGCTCTCTAAATTAAAAAAAAAAAAAAAACACCACACATACACACTTAACGCACCCGCACACACATTATCACGAAGTCATACAAACCATTTTAGACTAAAAGAACATTAACAAAACAAAACACCGCTAGAGGCAATCGAAACACATTTCTACGTTATTTAAGAATTAATTTAAACAAAATAGCTAAATACTTTTTTTTCCCCCTAAGGATTACTCTTCTTTATTTTCATATGGTTTTGGCATATCTAAGTCACCTAAGATCTTGCTTGTGTTATTTCTTAATTGCAGTTCTTTGCTGTCCTGTTGTCCATTATTTTCATATTTTGTTTAAATCATCGAAAAAGTGCAATTCAATTTGCATAATATTAGATATTAGAAATATGAAAAACGCAAATACGAAACACATATTTCGTTACATGCAGCCATTATAATAGATACTGTTTTTATTTTGTTTTTTTTTTTTTTTTTTTTGTTTTGATTGATTACATAATCGAATGTAAAGTGTACTTGTTTTTGTTTGTCATATTGTTTTTGTAAATATTAAATGTCATTCATTTTTGTAAGATTTATATTAAATTTTCCTCAATAAATTATCATAAAAATAAACAATTTAACTGTGGTTTGTGATTTTTATATTTTCGATACCAAAAAAAACTTATAGAGCCAAACCTTAAAGTGAATCTTAAAACATAAATTTGTTGAGCTTAGATGCCTTTTAGGTAGACCAAAATTATCCTCGTTAGTCCGCCTCATGGCATAGTTGGCAGTGTTGACAGATGTAGCTTCAACAATATGGCCGCAATCACCTGTCAAAGGTCAGAAATCAATATTGGAAAACCCTTCCCAAATGGGAATAAGCGCGATTCGGCTCAAAAATGTAAGATTATTCAATGTCAAATTCTTAGGAACGCGTTCTCTAATATTCAAGGGAAATCAGGCTCTATTTCTCGACTTCGATAGACTCTACGAAGTAGCTTAACTCGAAAGGGATTTTTGGCAAAACATTAAAATTATTCTTCAGAATGAGAATACCATTTCAATAAATATATGTGGCCTCAGTAAAGAGGATTGGGTAAATGATGAAGCTTACCCTCAGAATGATATTGCCCTTTTCAAAGATATACAACCAATGAGGGAATATTATCAGGTATTCATTCAATGTGTCTAAATTCCCGGACCTGTGCAGTGTTTTCCAGACCGAGATTCTTGCCGTCATTAAAGCTGCGGATATTGCCATCTTCATCGATAGGCTGCGGTCAAAAGGATAGCGTCTTTGACTCTGCTATATTCAGGGCAACGAATACGCCTACTGGCCAAACAAAACTTCGGAACTTCCATCAAGTAATATAATGGACACCATCAGGGCACCACCGCAGATAGGCTATTCTGGAAAGCACATAGGGTGTCCAAAGCCTTATGCCCAGAAATTAACCCAAAGAGATCAGGGAAAATTATTAAGCTTCTTATGAAGATCGCAAATTAAGTGAAGGAATACGCGACAACCGAAAAGAAAGTACTGCGCCTTTTCCCAAGCTGGGCGTGCTCTGCATTGTTCTTACAACTGCGATCTAATACTGTTTACACAAAAAATTTCAAAATGGTCACTGGCATAGGTTCAGGCATTTTCTCTGAACCGCTGTGAATAGCACGATGAATTCGACTCCCAAGCTACAGCAGTGTCTTTTAAGGAGATGCCCTGGCAGTGGCTACAGCAGTTCGTGAATCTGCGGAAGAGACAACACCTGCAGAAACAAAGTCTGCAAGAAAATGACAAATCTGAGGAACTAGCAAGGAGTAGCTCAGCATCGAACATAGAACCAATGGACCTAATAGACCACCCGGAACACTGAAGTTTGAAGTAAGGATGAACAAAGCAAAAAACTGGTGGAACTCGATGGAAATATATGCGATTACAAGGAAACTATGATCTACGCTTAAGAAAGCAAGAACCGATAGATCCTACGTGCTAACCTCACAGAGCACAACATTCAGCTGTATCATACAAAAACTTACTTTTGACAGAAGAATACAACTCACATTCTATGCCAAAGCTTTGGACCACAGCACACAAGACAAAAGTCCATCGGGAGACACTTCTTCAAGGACCTAGAACAACTCTCCAGGATACCTATGGAAATACATCAAATCCGCTGGATGTATTCTATGCAAAAAAAACGACATCAGCAAAGGCTTAAATCGGGTAAGGGACAGCATAACTTCCCCTAATGAGTATCCCAATGTTTCAGCTCTAACCTGAGCATGACAGGGTAGTTTTCCCTCCGCCAGCCGTTGCACGTAACTTACCAAAATATGTATTAATTCACTGTATGCATCTGTGAAATGGAACTTATACAAAAGAATTTTATGGTTTTGAAGATAAATTTTCCTCCTTAAAAAATTTACTATTGGTATTTAATATACTCTTTTCTATTGAAGATCCATAATCAAATCAAATCCTTATTCCACAGGACATTCGAAACACTCTATGATAAATTTTCACAGACGAACTGCACTTAAACAATTAGGCACTTCAATTTGTGAACCGGATATCAGCGACGAATCCTTTATTAAATAAAAGTACCACACCGTTGGATATCTTTAAGTGCAACCAATTCAATTTCAGGACTCACAGGACTTTTTTCCTATATAAGGGATTCAATTCAAACCAAATCGTATCAGTATTAGTTCTCATCTCCAGCTGCAAGTTCAGTGAAGTAAAATAAATATATTTGGTAAGTCCTTACCTCTGCTGACGGGAGTGTGAAATCGTGCAATTCTTGAAGTTTTATATTAGAACGTTTTTTTGGTAGTAAAATAGTACCTAGAGTTATCCATTTCTGTTTGAGCGTTTTGTGCTCATGGATTTTTTATGTAGTGGAGTGCTTGTTCAACGTAATCGATAAACATCAAACCAAAATTAATATCATCTCAGAGTTTGTAATATAAAGCGATTGTAATCAGCATAAAGAGTCAGTACAAAGTTTATTGTGCGTTCTTTTCAACCAGAAAAGTTAGAAGATAGATTTTATTTATTTCTCCCAACATAACCTTAACTTTAAAATAAACCGTACCTTTCGTCCCGAATGGCACACAAGTGTACCAGCAAACGTTCAAACATCCCTAAAATCTCTTATTTTTATCAGAAATGGTTCAAATTAATACCAAACCGTCCTTGACTATCTCTTAAATAAAAAGTAAAAAGTAGTACTTTTCCATTTTCATTTCAATTTAAGTTCTATATTTATCATTATTCACATTTAATCGACAAAATGTTGTCTAGTTTATTTATTTAAATTGCGAGGCGAAAGGGTTAAGAAGATTAATCGCACTCCCAACACTTCGCTAATCTAGCTGCTAGATTACTTTTGCACCGGGATAACAGGTTTATTGCTAACGGATCTAGCAGCTCTAGAAGAAAAATTGCCTAGATTTTAGCAGATTTTATCAAAGATACCTTCGCTACCATGTAATATACCCAATTAGTAGTATCATGAAACGTAGTAGATCAACTAAGCAAATCGAGCAAACAACAGCTGTCTGTATTTCTCATTTTGCTTGCAAAAAAGTGTGTGAATTTGTAAGTCCTGATATTTTATCAAGTAAATGCCATATGTATGAAACGATTTTCAAGCTCAAATCCAGATCAAAACGCAATTTGTTCCCAATCAAGTCTCTAAATCTGTCCTATAAACAGAGTTAGCTTAGTACTTTCCAACTCTAGCGGTACGTTTCATCTTCTATCGGGTTTTAGCAGTCTAGCGGGTAGTGGGAACGCGGTCAATTTGATTATATTTACGCAGGTTAATTTAACTATTCCACATTGTTCCTTAACATCAAACCTTTTGCGCCTTATCGAAAACGAATCATGGCCTTAAAATGTTGTCGACTTAAATATTACTTAAATATGAATACATATGTTTGACACTTAAGTCAAAAGTGTACCAATAATGTTTTAATAGTCAACTCTTTCCTAAACTTTACTCTTCGAAAGAAACTACTACATTTTCATTGAATCTACTACATCACATGGTTTGACTTTGTTCTAAGAGCCTGTTTAGATGATGACTCAAATCTCGGGTATATCGGTAGTTTGTGGGTAATAAGAGTGAGGGGGAAAGAGAGGGGATATATTCTATATAGAAGTGTTTCAATTTACTTATTCCCTCCCCTAAACTTTATCAAAGTAGTGCAGGACTGAGCTCTATGTGCTCATGTAGACACAACATTACTCTTTCTACGTTGTCGAGAGTCATCATCATTTCTTATGCATCATTCTGCGTCATTACAATAAAATCTACGAAAAATGTAAACCCTCATCATTCTCGCCATAATTTTCATCGTTATTTATCATTTTAACCCTACTGTACCCACAATTTTAGTACCTACATATTTTAGATACAAAACCCAATCCTTTTTAGTATAATTCTACCACGATTGGTATCACTTGGTTCATGTCATATTTATAGGATTGAGGACAGTCTTCTGTACACTAAAATTTAGACATATTCTAACTCTAACCTCGTAAATAGTACAAACATTTTGGAACGTGTAGAGACTATAATATCTAAGCTGTATATTTTATTTGGTTGTTATGGCCCTTTATGTCTTAAATCAACCAATCATTCGTCTTCTTTCTATCTACACTTTACTGGGATTCAATTGCCCAATTATAATTTAATTGCTAACTTCACGGGACAAACTGCACATGTATACATCCACGTATCATACCTTGGACTAATCACCTAGTTAAGATGACTAATCGAACTGACGAAATCAGGCCAACAGGTTAGAAACAGCTGAAAACTGGTTACGTGACTTATAATTTTACGCGTTCTGGTACCAGCCTAATCTCTAAGAGTTTCTAGATATTTTATTTATCTCACTGAATAAAATGTTTCAATGTTCATGGCTAGTATAAAGTTAACCAATATACGCGCAATATTTTTTTTTAGAACACACCACAACTTTGTGAATACTTGAAGAATTTCCGTATTCGAAAATAAACCCAAGCCTAACTGGAATTTAGTTTGAATGATCTTTCAGGTTCTCACCAACTACGCCAGCGCTTCATGCATATGGAACTACGGCACACTTGGAATTCCAAAATAAGTGTGACTAATTAGCATCGTTAATGGGAGTGGTGTTAACTGTCCAAAACTAGTTTGTTAGTTTGATTAATTCTTGTCAAACTCAAGATTCTCACAGGAAAAATACACGCGCTTGGGTTTTTTTTTCTAAGCCTTCAGTTGAAGGGCAATTTAATTTGTTTTTTTTTTTTCCAAAAAGTCAGTAAGTTTAGTAATTAGGTGAGCAAGTATCTTGCGGCAGTACATCCACTAAGTTTTCAGTGCATTCGTATTTGAAGAGGGAGGTATATAAAAAAAGACAATTCCTTCAAAAATCTATGGAATTTACATGAACATACCCTATGTACATACATGGACCTCTTCATGGGATGAAAAAACTTACATATATACATTGTGTATCATAAAACTAAAATTATACGTTGGTGGTAGAGTGCCGTGGCTCATTGATTAGTGCGTTGATCTACTGGGCGCGGGGTGGCGGGTATCCTGACTATCATCGTCACTGTTAAGTGGTTCATTCTGCCTGACAGCGGAATATTGGTCATCATCGCCGTTTAACAATCTGGCGGAGTGCTCCTTCCATATCCTCACCACCGACTGCGACTCTACTACTACGTTGCCATTTTCATCCCTGCAGGCTGAAGTTCTGGCTTTGAAACCCTGCCATGTTCTCTTTACCTTTTGGCAGAATTTTGAAACATCATTCCTGCGGTAGAGTCCTTCAATCTCCTCAAGCGAGCGTTTCTCATGCTCCTTTTTTTTCTTTCTGATAAGTCCCTCTTTTCTCCTTTGCTATGCCTCCTATATGCCTCCTGTTTAGCTGCATGTGCTTGCCGGCATTCCTCGCCAACAGGGGTTTCGTTGTGGTGGCCGGGTGAAACCCAATACATCAGAGGCAATACATCTCTAATGGGTTGTTGGCAATGTTGCCATTGGTCTTCTGCGTTTGCTGCTGGTGGCATAGGACTGAGATTGAGACTAAAGGAAACTTGATCGGCAGAGGCTCTGGACGTCTCTTGCGATAGTAGCCGTCCGACGTTTTGATCTCGGTCCGTTCTGGATATTCGTATCCGTACCTTGGCTACAATTAGGTCCAATTAGGATCCGAGTCCACGTTGGCTGCTCGGAAAGTCCGAACACTCAGTATACTGGAGGAGTGCCATACGTCGATCGCAATATGATCGATCTGGTTGACGGTTTTTTGATCAAAAGAGAGCCATGTCCCCTTGCGGATAGGATATCGACACGTGAGAATCGCGTACTAGCTACAACAACTTTCCGTCCTGCTGGGAAGTCGACTAGTTTCGTGCAGGCAGTGCTTTCCGACCACGCTATAAAAGGCATCCTCCTTTCCTAGCTTTGCATTAAAATCACCTAGGACAATTTTAACGTTATGGTTAGGGCATTGCTCATACATATGTTTTGTCCTTCATCGAATCGTCCATCTTCTCGTGTGGGGCGTGAGCGCATATTAGGCTAATGTTGGCAAATTTAGCCTCCAATGACAAATCCGCACCCGAATAGACGCTGTCCTGCTTGTCTGTAGCAGTCACCATAGTAGATATCGCAGTTTTATTATCTTCCTTTTGCCCGACCCATCCCATCGCACTTGGATTGCGATAATGTCTGCTTAATAGCATTCTAGGGCCCCCAAGTTGTTCAGCTGCACGCGGGCCCTAAAATTCCACGTGCAGACTCGAAAATCGTGGTCCTTTCTACGTTTGCTTGGGTCGTCAACAGTAAAATCAGCCGTATCCGAGACTGTTGGTCGCTTCGCAACCTGGTTTTCTTCGCTCAACCTGGAGGACCAGATCCTTGTTTTGAAACCCCCAGTATCGATGCCAGTAGCCCGCTTCAGGGATGCGAGCGCTGCCGTTGACCCATTCAGGGCTCGTCCGCCACCATCTCTTTTTCAATACCAAGCCTCAGTACTGAAAGACCTTACCGAGCTCAGCTCCAAATGTGTCAGAGTAGCTCGAGTAAGGTATCCGCTAGTCTGTAGATGCCACCGTTGATTCTATCGAGGGAATTCATCCGCTGAACATCCTTCTTCTGAGGGACTCTTGCAAGATTTCTGAAACCCATGTTTCAGCAAGAGATGCCTCGTCCGGTTCGATATACATATATGCTTTGAAGCTGTGTGTATTGTGGCTGTGCTTGTGCAGGGCTAAGTGTTCAATTACACATAAATCGACAGACTCAGCAAACGCTCATCGTTAGTTCGCTCTCAGATAGCTACCCAGCAGGCGCTACAAAGAGGTGATGATGCGTTTTTGCCCAGTCCTTATAAGGATATATCCGAGGCATCCTGTCGGTTTCTGTAGCTTTCAAAACTTTGGTAACGCGTATTGCTGGCCCAGGTTACCCTCACGAGGAAGTACACATTACACAGAGACAGACGCCAGAAATGTACTCGTATATCTCACAAAAGCTCTCATTAATGCGATGCCTTTTTATTTATATGACCATGCATGAGTTCAACGGTTTGTTGAATAGTTGAGTCAGTGATAAAATCACCAATTTGGATAAGGAAACGTCAAGTTATGGAATTCGCCAAATCAATCTTTTTGTAAAAAAGCCCCACAGTCTGTCTTTGTACTTAGTGGGGATCCACACAATCGTTAACTAGGAGGAAAAGATGTTGTTGCCGTTACTTCATTCTTGCTTGTCCACATGTTCTTTTGAATACATTAATAAACTATCAGTTCGATTGGACATAATGGAAAGTTCCGTAAACTCAGAAGACTTCCGTGATGATAAAACAAAAAAAAAAATCCTTAAGAATGCCAGAATGCCAGAATGCCATTCTTACCTCAACATCTCGGCCACAATCGAAGACTGAATCTTTACCAATACTGGTTTCCTTGTCGGTATAGAAATAGTATCTTTGTCTGCTGCTTTGGAGACAACGCAATCTAGTAATCTTCAAGTAAGCCTCCTCGAGGCTTACCATGTTCTTGGTAGTTTTCCGACTTGAGTAATAAAACTTCTGCGCCGCCGCCAGTACCAAATATTCTGCCAATTTGATGCCGCGCCTCCACCGCCGCCGCCAATCGGTCGGACTTCTTTTTTTTTTTTTTTTGTTTCTTTTTGCATAGCACAAAAGAATTTTTTACAAACTGGATTCTTTGTTGTCAACAATTTGTCGTGTGACAAGCCGCTAAACACACGATCAATTTCAATTTGATAGCTAGGTATAGTTTCTTTTATTTATCTTTTTTATTTACGTTGATACGCGTTCAAAATTGGTGGTTTTTATTGGTTGTGTGCAAAACAAGTTTATAGCTCTACATATTTGATTGCGGTGATGCTGGAACGCTCTGCACTGGACACGCGTGTCGCTGTCCATCTCCATTCATTACGGTTCGGATAGATGGAACTACCGGCAAATATTTTGGTATAAAATTTCATACTGGCGTATTTTTGTGATGTATTGCTAGCTATTCGAGCGATCTAAGTGGTTGAGATTTAAAAGTGCTCTCTTCATCTGTCTAAGTGTTTTAAGTTAAAGACATATTTTATATATTTTATTTGTGTTTAAGGAGAGTGAAATTTAATAAACAGAAAGTTGATTTGACAAGACTGAATACAAGAAGTGCTACAGAGTGTTTTGTAAGTTTACTTTTATTAAACATTAAGGACTCTTCAGAGACAAAGTGTAAACGGGGTAAATAAGCGTGTAAACACTGCAACCAGCTCTGGGGCAAAAGTGACGATGTGTGGTATTGTACGTAGTTTTGTGTATCGATTGATTTTGAACAAAATAACGGCTCTACAATCCAATCATACGTACAGTAGTTATATTGTAAATAGTGAAAAGTGAATTGAAACAGTTTTACTTGGTATTGGTAGATGCGATCGTTTTTGTTAATTGTTCCAACTCTTGAAATGACATCACAACAGGTTTCCTGCTTGCCCCTCAGTCCTATAAGGTCGAAAGTATTTACTCGGAATTCTAATAAATGCATTTTTGCAATATTAAGAGATGAAACCAAGACCTGGGCCTCAACCAACAAACCTCTCCAGCCGGTTACAAGCCAGCACTTACCGCGAGGTCTTCCTTTACTGTGCCATCTATCCGGGGTGGATTCCAGGACGTTCTTAGCCGCTCCGTCTCCATCTTAGTGGCTGTACGTGAACTCTTCTCTTCTGATCTACTTTTCCACACGCTGTCTATGCACACGGGCTTTGGTTTCGAAGAACTCGAAGAACTTTTCTCTCAAAATAACCAAGAGCAAAATATCTGCTATTGTCAAAGTCCAAGCCTCTGCGCCTTACAGCAGGACTGGAATGATTAGTGATTTATAAAGAGCTATCTTAGTATTTCGAGATAGGGCTTTCTTACTCAATGTCCTTTTGAGCCCATAGAGCCTAGGTAGACAAAGTCCTTTATGCCCGTTCGCGTATCCTCCTAAAATTTGTACGAAAATTTACGAATTTTTCCGAAGAGCTGTTCGCGTACAGAGAATTTTCGTAGTTTTTCGCAGAAGAGGGGCGAGTAATGGATAGGGTATCACACGATCCGCTGAGTGCATAAATACTCGTATGTATTTGAGGAAGCTGAAGGGCCAAAAACTAACTCAGAGATCTGAACGAGGTAGCTGGACAGTATAACTTAAGCTTCTCCTGGATACCAGAAACATTATTACTTATCAGGGAACTCAGAATCAGGTCAGACAAGGCTCATCGGGTACACACAGCAAAAGCTTCGCTAATGTCGAAGCGCTGAAAGTTTGTAAATATTAAATATGTATCTGCAATATCGCTAGGACACTCCGACCAAGGCTGTCCTAGCCTGGATTTCTATCCATCTTTTAGATTTGATACAGTTCATGGTTTTCCTGCTTTTCTAAATCATAGAACAAAGAAATAGGGTTCTGCCGGAGCACATTACATGCTTAAAATATGTATTTCTAGTTCCGGTATGTATTTTTAGAAAATGGGTTCAAGTTAAGACCCTCTAGCACTTCCTTCTGATCTGGCTTAGTTGACGCAAAGCTTTGAATATAAAAGATAAGCTACTCCGTAATCCAGACAGATTTTTAACGCTCTATATTGCTTTAAGATCATATTCCTACGAATGGGCAACAAACTACTAACCTCTAATACTTTCAGATTAATAATGTTTTCGTCAAAGACTGTCATTATTGCTGCCATTGTCGTCTTCGCCGCATGCTTCATCACTTCTACACACAGTGTGCCAGCCATTAGTTACGGAAAACGTTTCGGTAGTTAACTGCACTTAAAATTCAATTATAACATTTTAATTAAACAAAATTTCTTCACACTCTAAAACAAAAATATACAGATACCATGTCTGGATTGGATTACATTCAGGTTTGCTTGAATAACTGCGCCCAGTGCAAGAAGATGTTTGGTGACTACTTTCAAGGACAGACGTGTGCTGAATCATGCCTTAAATTCAAAGGCAAAGCCATTCCGGATTGTGAAGACATCGGATCGATTGCGCCATTCCTCAACACTTTCGAATAAACTAATACTTGACAGAAACGAAATGCGTGAAATAACGATGACGCTTCGGACTTGCTTTTAGATCATCACTTAATCGGCTTGGCATAGATTTTAACGTCATTTTATGACCAAAGGTCATTATTGCTTTTTTTTGTGTTGGCTGCCTTTTTGGGTAGGCATTTAAAGTTTTGTATTTTATATTTTTTTGGAACCAAATTAGATGTTGGTTCTGTAAGCGTCAAGAGACTGCATAGTTCCTATTTACAGCTGTATAATTTAAGAACTCGGATTAGATATGTATGTATGTAACAATTTAGTAAAAATAGCTTTTTATATTATGTGCTAGCAAAAATAAAACTGTTTTATAACTATAAAAAGTAAAAAAATGAAATATTTAATGCAGACTAATATGTCCTGTAGCGAACTATTCACCACAACCTTTTTTCATATGACTGCAAACCTTCAATTGAGGAGAAATACCATTCCAATGAATGTCGGTTCATGTAAACAGAATATTCACACCGCAATATTTATCCAGTGTGTGTGTGATGATGGCCCAAAGCCTATAGCATGCAAGCCCTCTTTCGGGGGTAGAAGAAAATATCGAAGATATGCGGCCAACTTTAAGCAAAATTTATTTACCTAAGACTACTATAGAGAGTTGGAGGAAATATCGAAAATGTGCTCCCAACTTCAGGCTAAATATATGGGGGACCTCTATCGGGGACTGGAGGAGCTATCGAAGATCTAACTTTAAACTAGATGTGAATATGGGTGATCTCTATTGGGAGTTAGACGAACTATCAATGATGTTGTTCACAACTTCAGGCTAAATGTATGGAAACCTCTATTGGGTGTTGGAGGAACTATCGAAATGTGTGCTCAACTTCAGGCTAAATGTGTGGGGGACTTCTATTGGGGGTTGAATGAACTATCGAAGACTCGTTATGTTTTCGATCACTTCCGGAAGTGCGAATCCATTCGCTCTTTCGTATGAACATTTGACAGTCATCTGGGGCAAATGCAAAAATGATTTTATGACCTGAAAAATGCATCAAATTTAAATTTAAAAATAATCTTGAATGAGTTATATTATCAATTTTCTCAACACAATTGCACTATTTTAGAAAAAACACAAAATTAACTGATGAAACTACTTGACCGATGCTTCCGAACACATACTTTTTTTTTACGTTTATATGCAGGATCGAGGGATCGAATTCAGATTTCGATCTAGATTTTTCTGCACACTAAGTTGAAAGATTGAAAGATCGAAATGTGGCTGAACGGACGGAGTATACAGTAATTCTTTTCTTGTTTTCCTATTTTGTTATTTGGGTTACCATAACAGACTTCACTATTTTTGAAGTCATTTCGACCACAAAAAATATCAAAGACTTGAAAGAAATTAGTGTGAAGTCTTCAAGACTGTCATCAATTTGTATGAAGTCTTGAAGCGTTTTGTGAAGTCTTAAGGACTTCAAATGAATGCTAAGCCTTCAAGTGAATGCTAGTGTCTGCAGTGTAATTTCATACTAGAGCTGTGTCACTCGTTCAAGTTTGATAACCGGATTGTGGAAGTCTTGGTTACAAAAATGATTCGGTCATTTCAATCAATCATTCAATCGTTCAATGATACAGATAGACATATTGTATTGGCTTAAAACAACGATCATCAATCCCAATCAGATTTTAGTATTGGATTGGTTTCGTTCCGTTCTTCGTTCATTCTACTGTACTGATGTATCGTGTTGTCGAAAGTGAGACAAGTATATTCTTAAGGTCATATGGGAAAAAAACCATAAAGAAATTTCAATTTCCTTTTCGTTTCATCACTGCCAATACTTTTGTTTCATTCGTTCATTACTAAATAGCCGAGTAAATTGAAAGTGCCTGCGTTAATAGACAAGTATTGGTTTTGTGATTGATTCATTTGTGCTTGTGTGAATGCAATCACCAATACTTTTGTGTGAACGTGTCAAAATGATCGAATCAATCACGATTGACACAGCTCTATAGCAAACGGTCACTTTTCCTTAAGGCAGAACCAAAATGCACTTCCATGAGCTTACGCCAGCGTAATTGAATTTTTCATTACACAGAAATAGTATTGCATAGCAATAATGGGAATACGTTCAGATTAGTCGAGTTTCGTTAACTTCTGTTGGCTTACGGAGGATGTGAATGAAATGAGACATTCAGTAAGGAAATTTGACAGCTCACATACATAAAAATGAAACAAAGTCTTCGGCAATGGCATTAAGTTGAGATTACGACTTTATAATTATTTCAATTCCAATGATGCGCAATCTCATCCATTACAAAATAATTGTAACCACATTTTTAACTATTTGAATTTCAGCTCTTTAACTTAGCATATCCACCTAAAACTCTATGCTTCTATGGAGAAATTCAAGATAATTGGCATTTGGCTCTACATTTTTCTGCTTTGAACCACGAACGCTAGTGAAATGTTTTTTGGGGGGAGATTGTATGGAAATTACATTTCATTAGTTATAGTTTTTATATAGTATGTCGGAAGTCGTTTCGTTTAAATTTACATATGCCTGTTGAATTATGATAGTAGTCAATAATTTATAGAAACAATCTATGAAATAAGTCCAATGTAAAAATAACAAAAAAAAAAAACAATGCGTACAAATTTTAAATTGAGTACTCTAAAGCTTTCAATTCTTTCTTAACGCACCCGAAAACCTTCGCATTGTGACTTCGCCTTAATGTAGCCACTTCCCCGCTGTCATAAATGACAGATAAGTTTGTTTTGATTTTTCTTATTTGTTTCTTATCAATTTTCCTTTCAACCCCGGTCATGTCGACGTGAAAAACGAATAAAAAAGATAAAAAAAAAACTGAAATGAGGGGAAAACACCCTTCATCCCTCCCGCCCACATGCGTATAACCTTGAGTAAGTGACCTGGCGAGCATTCTTCGATTCCAGATCCAGAAAGTTGACGGAATTTTGCGCGCAATGGAGTTACTTGGCAACGTAAAGACCTATGATTGGGGTAAACTGGGAAATGAATCTGAAGTCGCCAAGTTGGCAGTTCTAAACTCTGGACTATTTGCTGCCGATGAGGAAACTCCGTACTCTGAATTGTGGATGGGAGATCATGCAAGTGGCCCTTCAAAAATCAAATCAACTCACGAGGAACTTGGAAGATTTCTTGCTGCAAATGGAACTGAACTAACAGGTGGCCACGAAAAGTTGACGTTCCTTTTTAAGGTTTTGAGCATTCGAAAGGCACTCAGCATACAAGTACATCCCAATAAGGTAATTGGCATGGTACCTAATAACCTGGTAAAGTTTTCTCTTTTTTATAGGCAGAAGCTGAACGATTACACTCGGAAAGACCAGATGTATATAAGGATCCAAATCACAAGCCAGAGTTGGCTATAGCATTGACTCCCTTCCTCGCGCTTTGTGGCTTTCGGCCTTACAGCGAAATCCATGCGCTCTGTAGCAAGTTGCCACCTCTTGTGGAGTTACTTGGTGCTGAAAACATTGCACAGATTCCCTCTGGTGCTGCTGGTCTTCGCACTTGCTTCGAATTGCTGATGACATCGCCAGAACAACGGACAACAGCTTGCATTGAAAGCATTGCTAAGAACTATACCTCGGGTAAGTGTTTTTGGGTCTTTGCTTGTGATTCTATTAATCGTTTTCTTTTAGTTCTCCAGGACAATGGTCTTTTAGAAACCTTCACCACTATAAACAACGACTTCCCTTCCGATGTTGGTGTCCTGTCCCTCTTTTTCCTGAATCTAATTCGCTTGAAGCCAGGAGAAGCTATATTCCTAGCAGCAAACGAAATTCATGCCTACCTCGAAGGAGACTGCATTGAATGCATGGCTTGCTCCGACAATGTCGTTCGAGCAGGACTTACACCGAAGTACAAAGATGTCTCGTGCCTTATTCAAATGCTTAACTATGAAGGACTTCCGCCAGAGAGAAAACTATTCCAACCGCAACAGGTGGACGATTGTCTCGAAAGATTTTCGCCGCCTGTAAAAGATTTCGCTGTCGAGAAACTATCAATTCCTACATCTCTAAAGGAATACCAGTTGAAAATGGAAAAGTTTGGTGGTATTTTATTGGTCTTAAATGGAGAACGACGACTAAGATTTGCTAATGGCGAGGGATTACTGGTTAAACGAGGATCTATTGTTTTCATTCCGGGAAATGTGGGAGAGAATGTTTCCTTTTTTGCGGACAGAAATCAGAGTGATTTTGTGGGCTACATTGCAAAGTATAACAGTTTCTAAAAAGTGCACAAATTACCGCCGTTGTGTTTTAAATAAATGACTAATTTGATTAATAGAGCCTGATTTTTGAATAGTGAATGGCAAGTATCAAAAAAGAAAATAGTTGCAAAAGACAGTTATTACTCAAAAGAATTCTACAAACTAAAAGGCCAAGTATGCTTATGAAATATGTAGGCTGCATTTATATGTTGCATTGCTCTGATATTCATACTATGTAGGGACTCTAATTCTTTCAGCACCTGACGTCAAAATTTATTTATCAATATACCTACCAATGATTGTTTATGGTCGCGAAGAGTCATCTTCTTGGCATTCTTCACATTTAAATAATTACAGGTTTTCTTTTGTTCTCAGATGAACTAGTTAGAATTAATCTTTACTTTCGAACATAGTATTAAGCAACGAATAAACTTGCCAAAGTCGGATAAAAAGAGAAAGTGTTTCGCTCTAAGATAGATTTCTGCAAAAGCGAAATACTAGTAAGTTGTCTGGAGTCTTTTTTTTCTTAAACACGCACGTTTGCTCACATGTATTCACAGATAGGAAAATTCAAATCGGCGTACTTAACAACATTTTCGGCAGAGGAGGGGGAAGACGACCGTCTATATTAGTTTGTCTATGATTAATGCCATTGTGTAGTCAGTACAAACATTTCTGTTTATAATCGTCGATTTATCCCTGACCGGTTTCGGGCTTTTTCTAGGACCTTCATCTGAAATCTTATTTTCCGCGATCCTAGTGTGAACTGAGCCGCAGAAAAGAGTCTGTGAATTGATCACAGGATAAATACTGCACACGATTGATTGGTATAGATGGCGGACACTTTAGGAAAAGCTGTGATATTCGCTCAACGAGCCTTCGAAAACGAACGAGTAGACTACATAGCAACCACTGCAAGAAGAGAGCTCATGTCGTCCGTGGAGAAAGCATATCAACTGTTTACGATAAAATTGATAAAAACAACTGATTACAGTAAAGGAAGTTCTCCAAGTGAAGAACTAAAAGGCATTTGGGTTTCATGGAATCCTAGAAATTGTATTTAAATCTGCAATTAATTAGCGTTTATACATCTTGGCAGACAAATCTATACACAGCTTGCATACCTGACTATCGGAAGCAACAAAGATTTCAATCTTTTTTGCGGAGGTTCATAAATAAAAACTTTGCTGACTAATACGTGTCGAATGCAGTAATATAAAAATGTCTAAAGTGTACGTAAGCACATGAAGCATATATTCCCATTGCACTTAACATTCGAATAACGAAAATCGACACAAAAGTGTTGAAGCAATAGACCTCTTCCTTTGCACACAAAATGAATCAGTTACGCCGCGTTTACCACAGAAATCCGGCGAAAACTTTATTCATACTTACCAGAAGAAAGAAGAGGAGCTCAGATCGAAGAAGCTCTTGCTTCGAAAACGCTAATCAGTTTCCAAGGTCAGGAGATCGCGCAACGAAAAAAACCAAAAATAGATCTTGAGCCTTACTCAACACATAAAGTACATACAAATCTGTCCAGTTAGTTTGGACACTAGCCACCTGAGTTTCAAGTGCTGCATCAACTCTTTACTATCCGTTCTTTTTTATTCAATTTTAACCAATGTCGTGCCGCTTAGATGAGTTAAAGAGTAGATATTTATATTATCTTTGGCAGGCGCTAATTATAACATTAATTTGTGACATATTTCATGTTTAAACACCGGCAAGAATTCACTCCAATTGGAGCAATATGGAAAACAAAAGTTCTTTCCGAAGTCTGTACAAGAGAGTCTGAACCTATCATTGTTCTTTAACGGTAACAAAACATCGTCAACAACTTATATTAAACTACGTCTTCAGTGTTGTGACTCATTGGTTCAATTAAAAATAGTCTTATACTTACATCGACGTATTAATTATACCGACTGCAAGTGGCTAACTTCAAGTATGCTCCAACATCTCTCACTTTGTTTCACAACGGGAAAAATTGGAAAATATTTTGCTTGTCTGTTTCAAACTGAAAGCAAAAGGGTATTTTGATTTATTCTGCACTACATACATATACATATAATATACTGTAGAAGAGAGGTAAATATTTGCAGTGACATCCATGGTAACAATATTGAAACTATTTAAATGTCAGCCGTTTTGTAGAGCAAGTACACTGGAACAAACACAGATGGCACAAGTTTCTTTGGCAAATATCGATTGTGGCGGATATTTCGTTTATGTTTATTACCGCTTTGAAACAAAGGAGCTAGAGATATTGGAACATATTTTTCGGCAGACATAGTATGACAGTGATATTTCACTAGCAGCCCATATATTATGTCCGTTTGTGTACCATCCTAAAACAGTGAATTTTAACGAACATTTTCGAATTTTTATGAAAAGCTGTTCGCTTACTGAGAATTTTCGTAGTTTTTCGCAGAACAAAGCGCTCACGAGAGAGTAAAAAATGGGACGAATTTAAGTGCAAGAAATTTCTGTGGCTTGGTTTATGAAAACTGTCAAATCTGTCAAACCAATGTATTTTTAACTTTTTGTTTTGTTCAACCCGTTCGTTTACTTTTTCGTAGTTTTAGCTCCTTCTGAGAGTATTTTACCCCCTCTCTTCGGAATTTGATAATCTACGGATTTTAGTGCAAAAAGAACGCGAACAGAACTATTAATACGTCCAAGGTTCTGTATCTTTAAACAGATAGTACTGGAAGCACCAAAGAACTGGAAATAAAAAAAGAAACTGACATTCTACACATACGGTTCTGAGATGTTCCCATAAACGTGACAGTTAATGCATCCCGCGGGTTAAAATCCGTTTTCGTGTTTTGAACTACCAATGAAAAAAGGCCACATACAATCCAAAATTTGGCAGTACTGCCATCCGTTCCGTTTTGAATTTCAGTAATGCCAGGCCCTTACCACCTCAATAATCCATATTCCAATTCAATGCATTTGTATTCAATTAAATCTACGGGGTTCTAAAACTATTCGCAATCAATGTTTTTTTCCTGACTAGTTTATACATATTCTCAATATTGGTTTGAAAAAAACAAACTCATGTTCTCCCCACTTACGAGTTTGTTTACCTTTCCGAAATTCCAAAGACAGAGACAACCTGTACAGGATTGACAAGCTCAACGCGCATGATCGCTTGGTGGTTTCACCATAACACTACGGCGAAACGAAACGTCAAGTATTCGAATGCCATTCCTATTCCACCTCATTCGCGGTGTCTTCTTGTTTCGTTCTCAGTTTGAGTATTTCGTTTTCGACATTGGTGTGTTTCGTTTAGTTGAGTTGACCGTGTCGTTCCGTGTAGTTGCACGTAGTAAAAGTTGAAATTCCGTCGTCGCTTTTTTATGTTTTCTTTTTTAATGTAGTTGTTATATACCCGAGTATATAATCGTATGTATACATTTAGAAAATTTACCGCGTTTCGGTTCATTCCTTAAAAATTCAGCGCGTTTCGTCCCTTAATTTGCTGCTGCGCTAGATAAAAACAAGAACTACACCCTACCCTGCTAAATCTCAGCCGCTATTGCTTTGACCAACCAAAAAAAAAAAAAGAAAAAAAAAAAACGTCAAAAACCAAGTGAAAAAAGAAGTTCCATCTAATTTGGGCGTGTCGTCGTGTTGTCGTTCGTTTTCGTCGTTTCGTCGTCCGTCGCGAGTCGTCGGGGAAAATGTACACAAATCCCGTCTGCCAGCTCAGCTTCGAATTAGATGAAGAAAATTCACACAGCCGATAGGAAAAGCAAGGCCATTTCCAATCACACACATTCGTGAGAGAAAAATCAATTCCGCGGCCAAGAATCCATTTTGGTTTTTCTCCATTGCACCTGTTAACTCACCTCTCTGGCTTTATGAAATGACTTAATGTGTGTGCGGCGAATAAAATGATGTTTTCCCACTCATCTTCGTTTTGTTGTCGTTCTTATTTTTCTTCAAACTAATAGAAGTTAATGCTAGTACGCCACGCTTGTTAATTAATCCAAAATAAAGTGAAGAATAATTACCACAAAAAATTCGGGATCTTTACGAAAAAAAAAAAAAGAAACATAGTTTCGTTGTCATTTAACACTTCTCCAGCATTGACTGGTCCCATATACATGTATATCTGTTCCATTCCAACGCGTGTAATATTCTAATCGGATTAGGTTCGTAGAGCGAGATATGTGTACATTCTACACACTGCACAGTGTTCTGTCAAAATTGCTGCCGCTGCTTTTGGACTTGTGAGCAGCTAATTTTTTCAACATTTTTTTTAGTTGATTTGTGTTTTACAAATAAAAAGTGTTAATAAATTTTAATCGGGATTTCTAGCCGGGAAGTTTGTAAAACCCCGGGGAGTTTGTGTTATTTTGGTTAAATGTTTGCCGAAAACGACAAACAAGAAGATTATATTAAAGCGCGTCGTTTAAGTTGTTTCGTTGTTGGTGTTATTTCGCGAACAGATTTGGTAGAATAATTAACCGTGTAATAGCAACGAAAGGATCATGTTTAAGTGCATTCCAATATTCAAGGGCTGTAATCGCCAGGTGGAGTTTGTCGATAAGCGGCATTGTTCGTTGCCAACGGTGCCTGAGGAAATTCTACGCTACTCTCGTAGTCTCGAAGAGTTGCTATTGGACGCAAATCACATACGGGATTTGCCAAAGGTGAGTGTTTTAGTAAAACAAAAAAATAAATATGGTTGAGCATTGTTATATATGAACTGACGAGATCTACATAGGTACATGAACCCACTTTAAATTTTCCATGGAAGATTCTGCTGTGGAAATCCCTGCAGCGAAAAGAAGTGGGATGACGGAAGGATTTTTGAACTGAGAGTGCTATCCATTCCGATGGATTCAATATGGTTCGATGGTTGCTGTTGGTAACTAGTGTCTAGTTAGAGTTTCGTTATGGGTTTAGTTTAAGAGCCCACAGCAATTTTTTAAAGTTCCAAGTGGTCACGTGGTTTGTGGACCTAATCCCCAACGTTTACTTTTAATTCCCAAACTTCAAATATAAACGATATATGTCTGATGAAGAGGTCCATGTTTCGGGCTATTTCAAAATACAATGAATTGGACTTATGCTACCTATATATGTATGTAGACTTAAATTTTTTTTAACATACTCCTGTCGCTTCGCAATAGTTTATAAAATTCCTAAATAAGTCTAAGACCACACATGCAAATTGCCTGCTAATCAACCGCATTAATTTTTATTAGTCTAGAGCTACACGAGCGCTAAGCCTTTCTTTATCTTGTGAGTTTGTGAATTTTTATGGGTATAATAAAAAAAAACATTTTCACTTCTTGCTGTGCACCTGACATATCCGCTCATGTATTTGATAGAATATCGTAACCATTCTGGGGCATGAAAAACCAGCTGCAAGTGGCGCTAATCTAGAGCAGTGTGACCGTTCGATACTGCTGCTGCAAATTGAGCATCGCATGCGTTGATTGCATTTAAATATGCGTGTCTTAAATATTACTCTCACTTAATTAAACAAATTGCTTTTGGTCGAGAAACTAAGAATGTGTGTTGTGTATGACGTTGAATTTTAGGGACTCATGAATTCATTCCTGCGTTTGGTCCTACTTGATTCTTATCTTATCTTCTATTCTATTTGGGCTTAAAAAGAATCCATGCTGATGGAAATATCAGCCCAAATTTCTTAAAGAATGAGGACGGCAAGGACTTTTCTGCCAATGGTGTGTGTTATCGCCATTTGGTTTCAACAAGACGGTACAATAAACCATAGCTTTATTGCGAGCACCATTCTGTGAACAGTTAATATCGCACTTTAGACCGGTGATTTGGCAGCGTAGATTGTGTGATGATCATACTTTCAGACTTTCAGAGTTTAAGACTAAGCTACAGCCAACATTAAAAAGAAAAAAATCTTTAAAGATTAAATGTCAAGAATTGTTCTTTTGTTTGATAATAAAGATAATCCAATTAAATTGATTTTTTCGCTTAATTTTTATATTTGAAAACAGAAGCTCGAAATAAATCACCCTTTAAGCAAAGATTTAAGCTATTTCGTTTACATTTCCAGCATAGTTAATATTTTTTACCAGTGTCTGAGCTATATTATTGTATTTCCTGAATAGAAGAATGCAGTCTGCATTTCAAAACTTGTATTAACTTTTTGTGGTTTCTTAAATGTGTATACTGTTTGGAGCCAAACCCTCCGACTTAATTTTCCCCTTAGACAAAGACGGTAGATACATTTTCCTTACATTTTTCATACTCAATATCGGATACGTCACACCGATCATCTTCATGCTAATTAACTATACTATACCTACCTTCGACAGTTTTTTTTTTTTTTTTTTAACAGCTCAACTCTATTCACGAAAGGTGATATCAAAAAATAACATAAAACCAGTTTTATCTGCTTTTGTTATAAATCCAACGACAAAGGCAACAACAAGAAAATTATACGATAGTATTTCATTGTTAAATGACGGGTTAGAGCATTATGCGTTACATCCTAATGAGTGTTCTCTAATTTTTGAAATGATACATCTTTTGGGAGAAAATGATGTCATGCCATTGCTCTCAGGCAAACGAAGAAAAAAAAAAAACATCACGTTGTGTTTGAGTATAATGATCAGTGTTTCTAATCACTAATCTGCTCTTAATGATTCCTGCCGCAAAGTGTTTGGACTTCGTGTGTAGACACGATGGACGAGAATTAAACAAAATAAATGTCATCCACATTGACACTGTAATCGAATGTCGAGAAGAGAAGGTGTTGCTTAAAGAGACAATTGGAGCAAATCCCTAACTTCGGGTCTGTGTACGTACACGTGTTCACAGGATGCAATTTACGCCCGATGATTAAATTCTTTTGATAAGTCCATCGCAAACTGTCAAATATTGAGAGGTCGTTTAATTGAATTTGTGTTTCTTTCTTGTGCTCATAAAATAAAAATAAAAATCAGTAGCTTTATGGATACTGTATTGGGTGTTTGGGGGAAAATTTTATTATGGATAAAATATAAAAACGTGTTTGGTACATTGAAGAGTAGTTAAACAGAAAGTCGTAAGACACATTAAGTAGTAATTGCAGAGTGTGAGAAGTTTATTGATTTGATATTCAGAAATATCCAAGCAGAAAAACGGACTTAAAAGTGAAAGTATTAATAGCGGGGGTGAAATTCAAACAAAATTTTCGTATTTTATGATTGCGCAGTTACAGTTGTTTAGTTATTTTCAACTTTAAATTAATTTTATGATTTTTAATTGAATACCCTCTGTTAACTATTGGATGACATATGTATGTAAGTCTGCATTTCGAGGTACAGTACATCAGTTTCATTTGCATTTCGCACTTAGTATAGTTGAACATGAACGCGAAAGAAATACTGTGAATTATAAACGAATGCAAAAAATATATACAACTCTCCATAATCGAATTGGACGCCACCTTCATGTGTGCAGCGAGCAGCAGCAGTAAATACACTTGTAGATAGATCTAAACTAGCTTGGACTCAAAGATAAAGTGTGAGAGGGCCTTAAAAGGCTATCTGACATTATTTTCGCGTTTGATCTGTGGATGTTTCTTCTGATATTGCATTGACATCTGCTTGGAAGCTAGTATTGGATTCTCCAAGTGAATAGAAAAGCTTGTAGTTAGGACCGAAGACGGTGCTAATTGAAACACATATTCCTAATTTGAATTCAACGATCCATTTACTATGCACAAATCTGTTTTTTCCGCGCATGAAAACTCCTTCCCAGGTAATGACGAAGCCTCCTCAAAAATGTTTCTTCAATAATCACCTGATCATTCTCATACTCTGCTGCGTTAATCTTCTTGTTCTTAGATGACGCTGCAGTTCGGGGTGAAACTGAACTTCAACCAAAAAGCCTCTCCTTTAGCTCGGTCTTCCTCCAAGTTGGTCGAGGTCTCCTTAAACTTGTACGCGTCACCTGCGGGGAGGAGGCCCTCTACTGATTAGCAGCGAGCGATTTGATCTGGCCTGAAAAAGATATTGACAATGTTGAGGAGACTGATGCTTCTATAGTCTCCTTTCTTGTGGATCGGGCAAATGATGCTGAGGGTCCATTTATTAGGCATACTTTCGTCTGACCATCATATCTAGCTGTCTTGACAATTTCGGTCGGTAAGCCGTCAGGTCCAGCAGCTTGTTGGATATCAGCTTGAATATTGCTATCCTCACTTCACTTTGGTCAGGTGGACGGAGATTTTGTTGATGCATTCTGCCTGGCAGCGGGGTATTGATCTTCCTCACCGTTATACAGTCCGTGGAAGTAGTTTTTTTCCCGTCCATCTGGTGAGTGTAGACAAAATTTAGACTCATCTGTGAAAACGAGCGAATTCCAAACGACGTCGCTTATACTGTACCACGAAGGGGTCTTCATACTCAGGCCACTTTCCACTTATCGTCGTCTGAGCACAGATGTCCCTCTAACGATTCAAAGTCCGTGAGATAGCTCAACCGCTGTTTGGTGACAATTTTGAATGTCTTCAAGTACCAAATATCTATCATCATCTCTTACAGAAGTTACTCTGGAGAGACCTGAGAACGGGAGTGGGATTGCTCTTCTTACTATCGTCTGTAGTAATCCACTAAAAACAATTAATTCTCTACATAGCAGTATATGTATTACCAAAATAGTAACAATACCTGAAAAAGTATGACTGTGCCACTCTTTTTGTAATTCAGTATTTAAATTCCATTGTTTATACTCCTTCACTAATTAAAAACATAATGCATAATGAACTTATTAGAAGCACCTCTATCTATCTATCTATCTATCTAGATAGGTTTGCACCACCTCAGCAATTCCATAGTTCTCTTTAATTTTTCAGTTTCATTGAAAATTGAATATGTACATATTACCATTGTTGTAAAGGGCAAAACACAACTGCAGATTAATGCACTGATGCATTACCGTTATAACAAGGGCAATTTATTCAAATAAATCCTGTTATTTTCAGTTGATACAGATTTTTGTTAATGAAATTTACTCCTTGGGTGTAGCCTTCATTCTGTGTACGATTTCATTTCGCTTAACTTTTGAATGCAATGTGAATGCAAGTAATCCTGTAAAAGAGAATCATTTTTGTTTGATGTATCCAGTTACGTTGTGTTCCATGCATCCCTTTTTTTTGTAGTTCGAATGGGATAATTGTATTCCGCAAAATGGCTTAACATAGGGGTGTTTGCGTTCAATGGGCCGAAGGGTGCAGATAGTTCGACTATTTATATTCTATTAACAATGGAGTATGTATATTTAATATTGAGTTTGGCAAATAAATATAAACATAATATGGTTTCAAATATAATTGTTTGCTATTAATTTTCAAAGTGTAAATGTAGCAGATGGACGGTTTTTTTTTTTTTTAAATCGTAGGAAGTTGAGAATCTTTCAAAGACGAAACTGAGCCCGATCTCAGTAACAGTGCGGGATTTCCACCAATTAAATCCACCTCCCCTTCTACCACTGACCCTCGCGGTACTGCCGTCAATCTTTTCATCGCGATGGGAGACTTTAGCCTTATGTTTTCGGCTCGCTCGTATTGGCAGCTATCTGGACTGCGTTTCGTTCTCCTTCCTGTCATCCTTGCTTCTTGCGCACTTCCCAAGCTTCTTGCGCACTGAGCATCAGTTCGATGATGTAGCCTAGAGTTAAGTCTGTTCGCCAACAGATATCGAGCATTATGGTCCCCGTATTTTCCATTCTTCTCTGCGCTTCGGACAATAAGGGTTGGCTTCAAGCCCAAATCTGTCGAGGTATGCTCTCCAACAGCCATGAACAGTAAGCATCTGCTTCAGGTAGAAGTTCAGTTCTCTAAAATTCGATATTGGGGATCAATCTTTGCATCCATCTTTGTCACAAGAGTTCCATCTATCTTGCCATACTTCCAGGTTTGTTCATCATCACTTCGCCTCGTTACTGTTGACAACGTTGTTCAGTTGGTACGATATTTCCATGTGGCTTCTTTAACGAGGAGGTCTATTGGCACTAATCCAGCCAATATGAGTTTGTTCCGAAGGCGCTGCATTGACTCTATATACTGCTTTTATCTTTCTACTGTATGAATTGGGGATCATTACCCCAACACTCACATTTGAGTAGAGTAGAGTAGTCTTTTTTTACTTGCACCTATAATATAGGGCAAGTATTGGATTCGTGCGAAAATTCGAACTAGAGATAAAAATGAATTCTGACATTACGATGATAGAGAAGCTCGAAAAAGTGGGTCTGCCGATTTGGACCGATTTGCTTCAAACTTCATATCTGAGCTCTGTAGCGTCGCAATTCGAGGCGAAATCTGAATTTTTGTTCTAGTTTTGTTTGTGTCCCCCAATGTTTGACATGATCCTTGTTGTTTTCGCTCCGCTGCATGTGGCAGATGCTGCCTAAAAGTTAGCCTATAGTAACACTTATGTATTACGATGGCTTCATTGCCGTCATGTTCCAGCTCTTCAAGAAGTTTGGCCACTTTATCAATCGCTATATCGTCGGCGAAGCTATTTATCATATTTTCGAGGACCTCGGCATTCGATGTTTGAGGACATCTGGGAAATACCGCCTGTGACGTTGAACGTTGTTCCAATTTGCGGTAAAAGACGTTTTTAACATCCAACGTGATGATTGCACAGTTCTGCTTACTGCCACCCTTCCATCCTCTTTCCGCTATAGCTTTTTTCGCTGTATTTATGACTTCGTCGATGGCGTCGATCTTGGAACGTGCCTTATGGAAACCATACTGGTTATCTGCGATGTATCCTGCTTCATCGATTGCACTCTCCAGTCTGGTAGGTGGCCTAAATTATTGTATCAGCCTTCCTAAAATCATGCGTCATTTTATAAAGTTCAGGAATAGGTTCGGTGACTTAGGTTGAAGTTTTCTAAGGCCTTCATGCTTTCAGGGCAGAGATCGGGACAGTTAAAGTGGAAGCGTTCTGAATCTGCCTCTACGTCTGTGTCACCACAGCTCCTGCCTAGGTCGTCTGTATTTAAGCGCATTCTTCTTCTTGCTATGCCAATAGTTGTGGCCGGTCATAGCCATGAAGAGTGTTAGGCTTTCTCTTCATATCGCAAAGACGCCTTTGGTTCTTGTCCTATCACCTGCATTTGAGCGCTAATTTGGATTTGTCAAGCTCAAGAAGCGGAAGCGGATCTACGGCCCCTGTCAGGTCTTGTTCTGATCCCTTTCTAACAAGCTAATTCGCTTTTTCATTTCCTTAAATGCCTGTCGCTTAAATGCTGCCGTCAGATTTACATGTGGTACTTAATTGACTAATATGAATGAAGTCTACTTCATTTGGTTCGTCCGTCCCTTTAAAGTTATGCCGATAGTGCTTTTGAAAAGTTTTGCATTGAATTTTCTTCTGTGATATTAATTTCCAAATGAAAATTCAGTCACATTTAAGTTGTAATTACCGTCACTCTAACTACTTGAAAGTAGGTTTGCAATCGTGTATTAAGTCATTTAAATGCACAAAAACTCTTCAACAACCAATTGTTAGCAGTCTGTAATTCAGTGTTTGTTGAACATACTTTTTGGTGACCGCGCCCTCTGTGTCTCATTAGAGTTACTATATAAATTTGTAGAACTGTAGCTGACTTCAGGTTGATTGCGGAAAACGAAGACGCCTTCAGCAGCAAAGGAAATAAAACAAATTTTATTGTTTTAACAATATAAAATGAAAAAAAATCTAATCAATTTATTGAAGCTAAACTATGCGTCATCCTTTGATAAGATCAATTAGTTTGTGTTGTTTCATGTGCCTACTACGTAGCTTACTCATGCATTATTTCCAAGTCATTTTTAATCGAAAGCAGCTTGAATGCACTTAATATTCAAAAAAACAATACAATTGTGAGAAAGTTTCCCATATTCCCAGGCGTAGAATAATACCATTCAAAAATTTGTTTAAAAGTCACAATGATCTCCTGCACACAATTGCATTTTTCCATCAAGGCGGCACGGCGCTGAGATGGGAAGAACTTCGTTCATTGCACATTGTTCGCGCTCTTCACACATCAAAAGCTCCATGAAGAGCAACATTGTTTAAGTATTTAAAAGTGTACAAAACAAACAAAATAATAAAAAAACCAACACATTTTAGTTATGAATAATGTATAAAACAGCAGATCCTTATGGTTCTACTATACATGTCTTTATTTTCCTTCATTTCGTGGAGTCTAAGCACTGTCGGAGGACTAATGCTTCATGTATCCATAGCATAGACAGATATACAATAACCACACGTCACCATCGTCGTATACATTGTCAAAGCGAAAGCAGGCACTTCTACTTCAACTACACGAGGTGCCCCCTGATCTAATGAGAGCCGGGTTCACAGATTTGCATCGTCGTGCACCGGGGGCCAACACCATCCGACCGAAGCTAGGTAAGAGGCAAATGTAAATGTTGTTTTCCTTTCTTTTTCTTGTTGTTGTTGTTGTTGCTATTTTTTATTGTCATAATATAACTACGTTGAAGTGCTCAAATGCTATCGGATTGGAAGGAAAAAAAAGACTTTCGTCGTTGCCGTCATCATTATATTGTCGCTCTTAGCTTACCTTAATAGAAGAAGATTTAGAAGAGAAATTTTTTTTTCTTAGGTACACAAAAAAATGGGGTCAACTAAAGATTATGACCGGATAATGGTGAACATACATATCCTGTTCATGTGGTGTAGAACGCTAGATGAGGATGTCGTCTTGACAAACATAATTCAGCTAACACTTGTTGGATGCAGTTTTAATAATTCATCAAGTAGACTTTGAATTATCTGCGGAAAATGAGGCAATGCTTTGCTTACTAATTGAGTTATCCCCAAATGGTGGTTTGAAAATACCACAGGAGTGGTTTCCTTTTTTTTCTAGGTGACTTATGTGCACAGTGTGGTACAAAAAGAACTTTCGAAATTAATTTTTACTTAGAATGTTGTATATGTTGTTATACAGTAGATATCCAGTATAACGAATTTTCGATTCAACGACATCTCTAAAAAGCGAACGCTTTCATACAAATTTGTTACCATTCGATATAACGAATATATTTATGACTGAAATGTTTTTGATTGAATTTTTGTTTTATGTAATATTGTCACTCTGAGTACATTTTCTCATGTGTTGAATTTAATTTTACAAACAATGACCATATACAGAACAAAAATAATTCAAATATCCCATTTTCTCTGGGAAGAACCCAGTTTGCTGTATCTTTTCTGGTCCGTCGGTTTAAGAGTAAAAAGTATCTGCAAGCCTTTCGGTTTCAGATCACTCAAGCTATAATGATTGCATGATTCAGTTATGTGGGTCTAATTCGCCGTCATACTATTTGAATTCTGTTCACCTTTGCAAACACCAGTAGGAATGCAAAAAAGTGTACTCCCTCTACTCCGGATCATAACCTCACCGAAAAAAATAAAAGCTCCAGCCTTGCGAATCATATGTGACCATTGGATGAAGATTTGGGCCCTTCTTTCAGCTTAGCAGAGTTCTCTTGTCACTATATTTGACATTCCCATTCTAATAAATGCTTGGAATATGTATTCATATCATTTTTTTGGGATCTGTCACTGTGCCTGAAGCAAATACATAATCTAGAAGACCCATTTGGATTGTGAACACTTCTTTACTCCCTCCTATACGTAGGAGCTGTGATTCTAGGACCCCTCGTTCTCGTAGTTGTGGTTGTCTGTCAAAGGTTTTTTTTCAAAATTAAATCCTTTGCAGCTCCTTTTTTTTTTTTATCGACTATCGTTATCAGCAATGTAAACAATATAATTGAAACAATGCAACCTTGAGGAACACACGTACAATATTTTGTGGATCGATGATTTCCTTTTTCTAGCTTTAAAGTCATATAGTCTTCAATCGACTTTTTATATTGAAAATCCTGTTTCTCGTATTTTATTTCAAAACCTGTCTATTTTCCTAATCGAATGCAATACTCGAATCTGGATAGCTTATTTATGAGCTCTTCTTGGACTATCTGCAGCAAACCAATGTTGTTTATTCATTCGACTGTTAGCACAATAAAAGTGTGAATGAGATCAGAATTTAAAGAAGACCTCATTCAATAACTACTGGCGTAAGTGGATGTACCTTCTTCATTTTATTGTCATTCAAACCACAGTCTATTCAGAAGTCTGAAATCAGGTTTAAAACTACAAAATCCATGCAAAAAGAAATAAAAGACTGGTTTACACAGAAAATGAAAAAAAAAAAAAACTTTAGAAAACCGTACGAAACACGTGAGGATATTCCAAAAATAGCTCGTAAGATATTAACTGGAAAATAAAATTCACCTACCCATTGGGTATCACATTTGCGTACACTGCCAATCGCATCACTGGCTAAGTAATACTAGTTAAATGCGAATGCCTGTGATTATGCACAACATAATCAAGATTCAAGCATCCATGAGTTAAATATTTACCCAAGCAAAAACCGGCCGAACCGGCGTGGCGCGCTAAAATAGCAAAAACATCCCATTACCCTAGGTGCACCGGAGAAGAAAAAGAAGAAGAAGAAGAAGCGTCATGTGCTGAAGAAGACGATGCCAATGTAAAGGGGGAGGTATGGCAAGGAAACCCCTACCACAACTAGCCGGGCCGCTCTCGATGAGCAATTTTTCTATTGTAACTATTTGTAACCGGCGATCAGAAACAGCAGCAGCAACAGCAACCAGCTCGCAGAGGAAGGGCACCTTGCTGGGATGAGTATGTTTCTGTACAATTTCAGATCATACTATGGATGTAGATACGTGTATAAGCACATGCATATGCATGTGGCCGAATGGAATTGTTGCCAAGAGTTGCTGTCTTCTTGCCTGGTTCACCCAGCAGCACCTTGCTTGGTAAGATTAAAAAAAAAAAAAATACTTTTTTATTCTGTTTTCTGTGGGATTCCTCTCGGCAGGAGAACGTACTTCGTATCCACACAGAAACGTGATGTGAGCACATTCGTAGTCGTCGTTGTCGTTGTCGTCATGAATAGTTACTTCAAGTCGAGTATGCAGCACCACCACCACTATGAAGACGAAGGCATCTGAGCACTTGAAAGGCTTCCTGAAACTACATATTTTTCGCAAGAATAGATGCAGTAAGTGCACAAGAATTGTTCAAGTATTTACATACCTACATATATGTGTGTGCAAAGAGAGATAAAATAATTCCTAGAGAAGATGTAGGTACTCCGTTGAATTCGATGTGCGCCTGGTAACTTCTAATCCATGTTGGTGTGGCAGCAAAAGGTACTTTGGCCTAGCATCCGAATCAAATGATATCGGAAATTAATTTCCTCTTCTAAGCAGAGTGCTACTTATCCATGCAAAGGCATTAGACCCAGAAACTGGGGGATCTTTCAAGTGCGGTCTCGAGTTTAGACAGAGGAAATTGGGTTGTCGATTTACCCAGGGCTGTGCTGAGAGAGTGGAGAAGAACTATCTATCAGATAGATAGATACCCATCTGCCCCTTTGTATGTGATGCTTTGTTTCTGTTTCTGTTCTACCTTGTTGCATGTCGCGCAACGTTCGAGGGGTATGATAAAATGCGAAGAATTGTCGGTTTGGTTGGACGATGCGCGGTGGTAAGTCGCTTGACAGCATAAAAAAAGGGGGGAGAGCTGCCAGGTTGCACCTATAAATTACAGACTACAATCGAAGAAGGTAAAAATAAGGTAGCAATTGAAAACGATTTGATTGGGGCTTTTATCTAGTTTGCTTCTTTGTAGTTTTTCTTTTCGAATTCCTATTCCTTGTTGTTAAGTTTCGTTTTTCACTCCTTACGTTCACGTCAATTAATTGAGGAATCACATGCAATTAATTTGTTGTCTATTTTTTTTTTATCTGTTGGCTTGGGTTCTTGGGTTGTTCTTGGAGTGCATTGTGTGTTATGGTAGGAAGAACGATTTATGGGAGTGTAGAGTTGTCGGGCAAAATGGAATTGATATTGTAATTGTGGTATGTATTTCAATTTGGCCGGCTTAGAGTACGCGGTCTTTGGATTAGACAGTGACACTGATTTTTCTATCAATGGTTGGATCTTGTTGAGATATTAGACTCTAAAGATTTGTATAAATTCGATTGTCATTGTTGAAGTAGGATATAAGTAAAGAGCTTCAAATTTGCTGGCATTTCTTTAGTATGTTTTGCCAAATATAGAATTCACCAACGTGTGCGAATGTATTTTATGAAATTGGGCATTCTTTTCGAGCAAAGATTCTGGGATTTCATTCCAGTGAACAATCGGCCAACACTCGTAGCTCAAGCAAATGCTATATCTGCGAAAATATTACCGCTATCCATGAGAATGTACAGGAGAATTGAGCTCTACGTACAAGATCTTGGCCCTTCGCAGAATTTTGTGTCATGACTTGGGTCTACATTCGTACAAGATTCAACTGACCAAGGAGCCATTTGTTCGCGACGAAGCCCATTGTAGTCCACACTTTAATTTTCGGCAGAAATTTGTAGCTCCACTGGCCATTGTACTTTGGAAGTCGCTCTGATGGTACTTCTTTTCTAGTTGTCACTATTGTCTATGGATACTGATACTCCGACCTCTAGGTCGATAAGCATTCGCGCTGGCGTTACATTTATGTAGTGCATCCCCTCATACCGATATATTCTGTGAGTCGCATTTATCCCCCTATGTGTTTGTGGCTGTAGCCCGATCGCATATGGTGGCTGCATACATGTGGATTGAATTGCTCACCATTCTCCAATATTGGGCATTAGGCTGGATGTTACGGCAAGATCCCGATTTGCCTTCGCGCTTGTGTCGCTCTCCAAAAGTGAGTCTGTGCTCAAGCGATAGTTACTTAGTTACTTTATGTGTGTTCGCATGCTTGTCAAGCGCTCAACGTTTTTGCGGCTGCTTATGAGGATGGCCTTTATTTCCTTTTTCCATGCATGTTTTCACGTCTTTTATGCTGTTGTTACTGTGTTGCGTTACCTATACCACGATATAATTAATGCAAGCGATTATATCTATTCCTCTGGGTTTCCAAATCCGTAGTACATAATGTTCCACAAGGGTGTGCTAAACACTGATCCCTGTGATACTCCTCCTTTGATTTGATATATTTTTGGCCTATGGTTGATGAGGGTTCTTTCTTCAATAAAAAAAATTCTCCAGATAACACGAATATTGGTGATGAAGCAGCTATGTATGTAGGAAAGGGATAGGGTATCATACGATCCGCTCTAAACGGATTGCACTTTTTGCATACTCATAATGCTTAAGTGTCATCTTTTCGGGAAAAAGACAGCAAGTTTATTTTTATGAGAAGCAAATCAATTGTGGTTTCTTTTTCCAAGCCACTGTACACTCTCATAATTAATTTTAAAATTTGACTAGAAAGTAAAAACAACCAACGAAGTGTAAGCTCAATGCAGAAATGTCAAAAAAAAGCTGCAAAAAGGAAGTGAGAGGTACATTTTTAAAGTATATTTTTTGACGTTTTCACGTTTTTCTGCTTAGTGCGTACACACTCACACACATAGCATTAAAAATGCAGAAAAAATGTAGTGTCATACGGGCTTTACTTATCCAGTCCGTCGCGAAATAATTCTTTCTAGCACTTTTTCAACTGTTTCTAGCAAAGACAGTGTGGCAACTCTGGAGGCTTGTCGCCTTTTAAAATGAATTCCAATCTCTGACGTTTCCATTGTAAGGAAAACTTTTCTTCTGTCAGGCACCTGGTGTAGAAGTCGACAAATGCATCTAGTTGGATGGTAATGACTTTCTTTAGCACTAAGTCGAGGATGCCGTCAACAAACTTTCTTAGACTTAGATAGATGCACGTTAAATTATTGCCCTCGACCGGCAGTTAAAATGCAATTATTTAAATGCCCTCAGCTTAACCAAAGAAGAGTTTTATTTTCTTTTTTATTTTGAAACTAAAGTATGTGCAAATCATTGCAGAGGAATCCGAAAGCGCACCTAAATATCAGGGTCATTACGCAGCTGTATTTTATTCTCGTAACGACCTTCAATATTTTACACCTTATAGCATTTGACGTCTCACCTATGTAAAAAACATTAAATGTATGCCACTTTAAGCTTTAACCATAGTTACTCGTGTATGTATCCGATGTTATGTCATATGTTGTTTACACCTTCCAACTATAATTCTCATCGCGCAATGCAATTATCACTTCCCTATTTACACTACACCCATCTCATACATACACAATATTTTGTTTACACCAACAAACCGTCTTGGTAGGTGCAGATACAATTTTTGTTTTAATTTTTTTTTTTTTTGATTTTTCTTCTTTAGACTCATAAAAAAAGCTCTGTTGAATTTAATATGAAAGTGTTGAAATGAAAAACAATTATTATAAAAATAACAATCGACAGTTCCATAACATAAACCGAACGTGACGTCGGTGCACAAATCTGGGAAGGAGTATGTATCTACTAATACACAGATAAAATACTTCATTTGCAAATAATTACATACCTATGTAGTTTGTTGGTGCTAGAGCACGTTGCACATTTATATTTAATTGTGTGAGTATAGTTTGTAGTATTATAAAAGCTCTTAACGTAGCCCTTTTTTAAAATTATTTTATTGTAAAGTATACGATGGGTATCTACTCTTGGGAATAATTGAGTGTAAAATGTAAGTTAAAACTTGGTTTGAACTACTTTAGTGGCAGATCATCAACCCGGCGACAGCTTTGCTTTGCTGTAACTTGTGCTATTTTTCCGGTTGTTGGAAGACTCAAGTAATTACGTCTATCCGGTTGATGTGGCTGTTTGTCAAAGAGCTATTGCGAGCAAAAGTGGAATGTAAAACTGTCAAGTCAATTAGGGTGAAGATATACCTCTTGGGAGTAACACAAACACCTTCTTATAATCCCTGTGCACGAACAGTTTGTATCAGCAGAATAATGCGCACGACATGGTCGTATGTACTTGTTTCTACGGCGAATAAAATATTTGAATTTTTAATGAAATGTTTACAAATTAAAGGTTTCGTTTGACAAGAAACCAATCATCTGCCTTGAAATCTGTTCAGAGAATTTCTCTAGCAAAAACGAAAAATGTTTAATTTTTGAAGAGTTCATGACATTTTTTTTAATAAAAAGGAAACAATTTTAATTCAATAATAAACAGCCGCTCTGACTAACTCAATCTTGCTGGCGACAGTAATTGCAACAAGAATGCGCACAAAATTTCTGTGAATTATAATAGAGGGTGATTCATTTTGAAGTATTTTTTCAAGGGGAAAAATATGTATAAAAAAAATAATTATATCGTGTTATCTCCATTATGAAACAATAGAATCATTCTTGACATTTTTTTAAAAATATTTCTTTTATCCGTTGACTGTTTCTACGGTGTGCCTCTTCGCTGAGAAAAAGTTTTGTCGGTGGATTTTCATAAAGTTTTTCAAAAAACTCAAAGACCGAAACGATGGTAATTCGGTAGGTAAGCTGTACTTCGGAGGCGCCGAATCGATTGATCGCGATCATACCGTATACTTATAGTTACCCCTCCAATATTTTCTTCACTAAATGCTGGATGTGGTCTATTTGGTCGCGTATTGTCTAATAATTAAAGCTTTTCACGAAACACATTGCTCGTAGAACGCTGATTTGCATAATAAAGCTTTCCATGATGAAATGTCAAATGATATTGTACAAAAATACCACCCAAAGCAAACACGACTCACGCATCATCTGTCAAGAAATCCATAGACAAAAATGTATCTCTGAGTGGATCACTTTTTATCACCTTTTATTCGCAACTGAATCGCCTTCTAGTCATCTTTAAGATATTCATGAAACCAAGAAGGGCCCAGTAAAAAAAAAAAAAATGCATACATTCAAATAAAATGCCTACGAAGGGTCTATTGCTCCCGAAAAAAAAATCTAGGAAGACATAACCTTTTGTGGCTTCGCAGTTTGTAAAATCACACAGCAAATACGTACTTCACTCTTGAATGAGTGTGTCAAATAGCCGCCAGCACTTCAAAGTAATTACTTTTGCCAAGTATGTGTGAATGCATTTCTCCATCTATCTCTTGTGTGGAGACGATAATTGCTAACAACAATTGCATAATCGGTTTGCAAATTCATTCGGTGTGACGCGACGTATAATTAAAGTGAATCCAATTGTCTACTGACCTCATTATTTGCAATCATAATTTTAATAGTTTCACTGTCAAGGCTACAGATGATAGTAATAAAATTGATTGGAAGCTGAACAGAAACAAGTAAAAAGGAAAAGAAAAATAACAAAAAAACAAATCTTAGATTTGTAAACAAATTGTAATCTATTCGCTCGCTTTAGTCGAGTTAATTATTGCCTTTGTTTTGTTTTCTAACAATTTCTTGCATCAAAAGTGCAAGTGGCAAGTTACATACGATGTGATTAAGTAAGGGTGTCAGTAGACTGGTGAGTGGAAATAAGTTTTCTATTTAAAGAAGTGCAGATATTTTTGTGATTGCATGTATGTATTTGTCGCTGTTAGAGAACTTTATGCAAGTTTGAGAAAATGTTGCGTTGTTTTTGTTTGAATAAACAACCACTAAAAATTCACTGGTTTTACCGTTTCGTGTATTAGAAACTGATTACAATTTAAATCTCAATAAGTCTCTTAAAACTTCTGTCTTACTGAACTAATTGAAAATGCTACAATTTACCTGGAACAGATCGTATGATACCCTATTTCTCTTTTATAGTTCTCCCTCTAGTGGTTTGTTTTTAAATCATAGGTTATTTTGACAGTGACAGCTTTTTTCCGCTCGAAATTTTGACAGAAAGTCAGTATAATACCTCCGCCATAAACAAACTAAACTAGACAGTCAACTCGAACTTCCCCTGCCCCCTTAGTGCTGCAAATAGGAGGAGCCTAATGTGAAGTAGCGTTTGACCAAGACCTAACTATTATTTTGTCGGGCTATCTCTTTCATTCCTATTGAGCAAATATTTTTCCGGTTGTTATTCCAATAACAACAACAAATTGTATGTACAAAACGGTCGCGGCCATAGATGTCAAACAAATCGCCGGATTTTGTAGTTATATGTGTGAAATTAGTGAGCTGCCATTAGATTTTGCTTGACTGCCAGAATACAATGACAAAATCTAGCGGTTTTTGGCTTGGAGCTGCGATTTGACTCCTTTGGATTTTTAATTTGTGCGGAACTGGAAGGACCGATGATATATCAACAGTCAGCAAACGATTCAAGCACTTAAGGCAATTCATGAGCTACAGCCCGAAACCATCAACAAGATCTTAGAAAATTGGAGTGACAGAATGCGCTACTGCGAAGCAGCTGAACGACATTGTCTTGCTCTTTCTAATAAAGCCAAAACAAATGGAATTTTGTTCATTTTATTACATTTTTAAAAAGGAACTGGTATTTAGTCCACCCTGTATTAGACAAACAGGCGCTTAATAAACTCTAACCTAATTTTTACAAAGCTTACGTCAACCTTCAAACCAAACACAAAAACTTGACAAATTTCCACGGACAATAGCAAATTTTTCGCATCTAGCACGTCAGGGTATCCATACAATAGACACTCAGAAAGGAGAGGCAATTTGTTTGTGCCTTCCAAATCGGAGTTACTGGCTATTTGTCAACTTCAATCTCTCTATAAAGACCGCACTCGAGTAAATTCTATTATTCTCGATCCGAAACCTACTTTCTCGAGAGTGATCATCCTATTGAATGGACTCGAATTGAATGCACAGAGAAATGTGCATCGTGCCACGAGAACAAAAAGACACCAAAATCTCCATCCAAAACAATTTATTATAAATATCACGATTCTACTTCCATCCATAAATCCATTTTTGGTTTTTAAATGAATGAAAAAGGAAGATCAAAATCCTGAGCAAGATATTTTCCCTTTAGTGATCGTTCGATTGACCTCACCGAAGGCAGCGGAAACGCTCAACGAGTAAAAAAAGGAAAACGTTATTTGTGTGGTGCTTCCATTTCTCTGCTAGAAACTACAACCACCTTTTTTAGAATCGTGCCGTAACTGGAACATAAAAGCAGCAACCAACATTAATATCGTTGGAATGGCATTTGTGCCATCCTCTATTTGATCGGAGAACAAAAGACAAAATGAAATATCAATTGCGCGCGGATAGACAAAAGAGAGCAGCTTCCAACAAAGAGCGACAGAGTCAAAGAAAAGGTCAGATTTGAAGTTCAACTCATTATATTATGGCAACACTGATACTGTCAGATGAATGTTGGACCCGAATGAATAGAATGAACCACTCTTAACGGTTCTCAGTTATGTTGTTGCTGATGGAACTATGATGAATGAGTTGTTAGTAAATTTATTAAAACCCTCAAATCGTGATGGAAATTGGGTTCGTTTTGTTGGATCGTGAAAAGGCTTTCGTTCCCCTTTTCTGACATTTTTATACCTAATTAGTGGTAAGGGATTTACCGTGAACTAAATTCAGATAGTGGTGGAGGTGTTAGAATGCTGTTCATCTCGGTGCAGTCGGAGGTGTTAATACTTGTAATGGTGTGGGTCCATTTTTTTTTTTTTTGTCTAACTTGCTTGCGGCAATAAGTCGTTGCCATTTGCTCTGGAACGAATTTGATTAGATCCAATGGCTTAACGAAATGTCAAGAACAAAATGCCGTGGTTGGTGGGAGTGGAATAAGTATACAATACACAGTTCAGAGGGCTTAGTTGGTTGAAACTATAAAATGTAATCATGACAGCGTCGCCAACACGAATAATGTCGAGACATGTTAATAAGTTTTTGTTTTTCTAAAGTGTTCCTTTGGAAAAAGTTCCACGCGATCTTTAAAGTTCTGGCAATGACATTGACAACATTCTCCCGAACAAATAATTGTTCCCGTAGTTTTTTTTTTAAATGACTTAAAATAGCAGAGTTTTAACCAAATATGATGGATTTAATTATTTGTGTACCCAGTTTTATTAAAAAATTAAGAATCTTGAATTACAGAGCAGCATAAAAGCACTCGCCTTTAAGTTCTTTTTTAGTGTTCCGGACCTTAATTTTCACTAATTATCTGTCAAATGGGCCCCACCACATTTTCAAACCTTTTGGCGAGAAGATAAAGCGATTGAATTAAGGTCCGCACTCTTGTTGGATATTCTATTTGAGAGCTTTCAGATTCGGTGATATTGTCGGTTAGTTCAAATCACAAAAATGAGACTAGGAAACGCATCCTTCAAAATGTCCATTGTCACGCGAGCTATACCGTCTCAATGAAACCACATGTTCTCCAGTTTGTGACAATAAAAACTCAGTGAACATGCTCTTGTATCGCTCAACAGTCATAGAACCCATGTCGATGGATCATCTGCGACATTTTCAATCTGAATTCTTTTTGTTCCTCTTCTGTCACATTTTTTCACAGTCTCTACAAAGTGATCGGATGAACGTCTTAAGGTTAAACCACAATTGAATTAAGGCTCTTGACACTGTCGTATGTAGTCTGGTGAATACGCATAACTTTTATACTGCACTCGAAATTACTTTTCGCCATAATGTGGTTTGAGCATATGTCCAATTGTTGAGAACGACGTGGAATTGACTGATTTGGATCGTTTTCTACGGACGCCTGAACGGCAGCGATATTTTCGACACTTCGACCAACCCGTTAACTCACTGACAAGACAACATCACACAACGAATATGTAGACTACAATTTTTGCACTAAACTTGTTATTGCCTGTCTACTAGGGCCAGAATTACGACCGAAAATTGGAGTTATTGCTCTTAAAGTTTGACATCACCGACTCCGTATTTCGGTAGAAAATTTCTATAATTTGTAGACGTTGCTCGTTCGTGTAATTTACCATGATAAAAATGTTGAGTTTACTGAATAAATGACAGTGACAGTTTGATGATTAGTGAAAGAGTGCGTTCACAAGTTAACTTCAAAGTTGTGTAGTCCCTATAGGAAAACCCTTAAGTTTCTTTTAAAAAATTCGGACTGTTTATTTCGTTAGTAAATTTGTACCTATTTTCATCAAATATATTATTTGACAAATGCCTTAGCTTATGTATATTTAAATTTCGTAAAGAAAGATAAGTCGTCCTTCGTAACAATTGTATTCCTAAATTTTGGAACATTTCTTGAAGTCGCAATGACATCTCTAGAATGCCAGACTCTCATAAACTTTGGATCATCATTCCATGGAACAAATTTTGAACAGACCTTTGTTTTACCCAAATCCTCTTGAAAAACGGTTCCAATAGTTTCTTTGTTGATGTTTAAGATCTCTTCCATCGTTCTCAGTGAGGCATTACTGTATTTCACAATAAAATCACGTACTTTTTGGATCATTTTATGTGTCTGCAGTGAAATAGACTTCATGTGTGTGTGAACACATTGTATGTAGAAAATATGGCTGCGTACATAGATGTTAAAAAACTCTTTTCATTTTTTTGCAGCTGCCTTTGGGAGCTGGAATTTGGCCTGAATGTCAGAATACAATGACAAAATCTAGCGGATTTTAGCTTGGACGAGCGAATGTGTTAAACGACCCGAAGTTGACTGTCTAATTTAGTTCGTCTATGGTCCTATAAGCATTAATAGAACAGTTTCTAAACGATTTGTGTACCAAGTTTTCATGTACACAAGGCACAGTACTGCTGCCTGTTTTGCTCATAATATGTGTGAGCTACATATGTATATAAAGTTCTGTCGTATTAAATAATTTTTCCTCGACTACCTTAACACAAAAACTTTAAATCTTTACTAATTTTTATGTCATCGGGGTCACACTGACCCCATCGGTCTCTCATTGACGTATACCCATCCACAATTGTGACACAATGCTTTGCGTCATAATATACCACAGTCATAGCGACAAGTCAATCTGTCAGCTGATGACATTTTGTATTTTTTCTTGACGTAAGCTTGTAGAAATGTCAAAGTATTATATGTATGTGTTCTACGTCAAATTTGTGTTATAATCTTTTTATTTGATTTTTTTGCAGAACTTCTTCAGGCTACATCGATTGCGGAAGTTGGGCTTAAGTGACAATGAAATCAACAGACTGCCTCCGGATATTCAAAATTTTGAAAATTTAGTTGAATTAGATGTATCCCGTAACGGTAAGTCAAAGATAATATGTATTTTTAGTTTAAACAAAGGATGTCTGCACTGGAACTCAGACTATGTCACGTTCTAAAACTTGTGCTACTTTTAAAGACACAGAAATACTCTTTTATTCTCGTCTACATATTGGTTTAGAAAGTTCATTACAGTTGGTAGAGATTTTTTTTTGCCTTTTGCGACATCATTTTTATGTTGTCATTTTTATTGTCATTTTAACTGCCACCACCTCCTCTATGGGAATGACAACTTATTGTATTTGAAATAGCCTGTCATATTCACAGTCAGTGTGTTGTAAAGACACAAATGCAATATGAAACTGCGACAACTATGCAGCACCCCAGTTACTAGCGTTTTTTTGCAATGAGAACCACATGAATTGTTCGAAATGATGAAAATGGACGTCGTCGGCCCTTGCTTACATTCTCTTATGTTGTATCTATTCAAATGAATCAAATGCCATGAGCACTTCTTTTTTAATGAAATTGTTTTAAAAATGAAAAAAAAAAAAAACTAAATAGTATCTACTTAACGGGAGGGAACAAAAGTACATCTCTGGCATGTGCAGTGAGTGATGATGCTTCTGGAGGAAATGGAATGTTCGTATAGATACTATTTATCTGATTATTTGAGTTCAGAGGAACATGAAAACAACGGTTGACATTTTAATTCATTACAATGGAAAAGGAATTCTGCCTTGTGAATGGGAGAATTTCGCAAAATGAGCTGCGGGAAATGTGTAACCCAGCCCAGTCCAGCACCGCGCGCAGCCAGCCCTCCTTGCCGATATCATGATCGTCGTCATGGAGAGAGATTGTATTTTAAATATGCTCCAGATACGTATCTATGCGTAATCATTTTAAGAGTAGGGGAACGATGACGGAATGTTGTTGTGTTTTTTTTGTTTTGTGCCTTCTTTGCGCTGTTGTTATTCTTCTTTTCGCTCTGCCGGCTTTTGCTAGTGCCACTGGGTTTTTTGAATCGAGAATGGTGGAATGAATGACTCACTTGTTGAGTACGTTACACCCGCAACAGGCGTATGTGTTATTTATAATATATGAACCTACTTTTTGGAGTGGAGGAATTTTTGCCGGTCGGAATGGTCCCGGTCGCGTATGGTGTACGAATGAGGAGATTTATTATTGTTTAAATGATCATTGTATTCTTTATAATGATTTATTAATTTAGTTTTTTTTTTTTTTTTTATTTCCGGGCTTGGTTTTAGGCTTTGGGTGTACATTTTTGAAAAGTCAATATATACATAATTGTCTGTTCTATGTATTTGTGTTCACTGTATTCAAATTCCAGCGCAGAAGGCAGGATGACATTTGACTTCTGTACACATCCAAGAGTAGGTTCTTCTACTTTTCTGCAGAACGAAAACGATGACGAGTTGATGCGCTGGAAGATCGTGCCAGTTCTGCAGAAGCAATAAACACCATGACTTTGCCTTTGTACTTAGCTGGTGCTACAGTGCGGGGCGAACTTGGACATCAACCAACAAACCTCTCTAACTGGCTCTGTCATTAGCCTGCTGTCTGTTGCATGATGTTACTTTCCCCTTGTTGGCCCCACCTATTGCGTCGCCCCTCGGGAGTGGTATCGCTCTAAATATTCCAGCAGGTCGATATCGCTGTATAGTGGCCAAAGTACAGTCTCTGATTATATCTTCTCCTCCACTCACCCATAAATCACTTGAAGAACCTTTCTCTACCAAGTGCATCCATCCCATGTCCATGTGTCTAAGATAAGATAAGATCTTTAAAGCGATGTTTAGGAGACTGAAGTCCCTGCAATTGACGTTCTAGGGGGTAACATTTTTTGATGATCCTGTTGTACATACATATATGATACTTTACATGAGTGTTTTGGGGTTCTTCTTAGAGCTTTGATTTCGACGAAATACTATTCTCTTACAATTCCTTTTATAACATATTGGCTATCCCTAGTATCCTCTTATACAAAAAGTCCATCCCTGTATTGTGTGCAAAGGTATCTGTACCTTCTAAGTCTCTAAAAAGAACATTAGTAACGGGCATAGTTTTCATGAATCTATCACCTAGCTCACCTTATTGGCTTCATAGTTCATCCCTTCAGTTTTTTCTTTCTGTTTTCTTCCTTAAAAATATGGAATTACATTATTTCCAATATGTTACCAACGTACTCATTATTAGTTTGCCTAGAAATGGCTCTATGTCCACAACAAATGTTCTTGGTTCTAGGTAAGGCACTTTATCAGTTTGCAACACGATATCCGTTTCGTTGTAGGAATTCAAAGGGGAGATGTCACATAAAACTAAAACAAATTTCCTCCCATCTGCTTTATATACCTTTACATACGTATGTACATATTTCACCCTATATTGTAGTCTCATTCTTCATGTTCATTCAATCATAGTATGTCCACTCTTAAAATAGATCTTGTTAGGTTGCTGTTATGAGACGATGTAGTAGCTATAGATACACCGAATTACTGTACCAGCAAAAGAGGTTTCAGTTTATTTTGAAAGAGCTTTCCAGTAAGCGTTTCCTATCTTAAAATTTAAATAAAACAAACTCTGCGATATGATTGAATTTATTTTTTTATTCATTTAGAAGGCCCATGTATGCCATTTTGTGTGGAATATTTGCTGGGAGGGACCTAGGGCATCTATAATACCTATGCGCCATCGTGTTGTGTTTCTGGCAATGTGGCTCAGTTCTCCCCAACTTTTTCCCGACTACCGTGCCTCTATCTCGATCGTTCTGCGCCATGTTCTCCTGAGACCGACGCCGGGTATTTTATCATCCTGCGTTAACGGATTGCATTGCATAGCATGGTTAGCTTAGAAACTATCACCTTTTCGGAGCGTGTGACCAATTCATTGCTACTTTCGTCGTTGAATGATCGTGCCTATAGGTTCCTGACCCGTTCTCTGGTAGATGTACGGTTGGGCTAGAAAATTCTTAAGATGTTACGTAGGCACTTGTTAACGAACATTTGTAGCTTTCTTGCGATGTTGATGGTCACTCTCCAAGTGCTACATCCATATAACAGCACAGATATGACGTTCGAGCGGAACAGTCTTAGCTTGGTGTTTAAGCTGATTGCATTGCTTTGGCAGATTTCGCTTTGAAGACTCTGTTAGCTATATCCAGTTCGGTTCCACCGTCAGTCCACACAATACTCCGAAGATACAGGAAATCGACTACTCTCTCTACCGGTTGTCCAGCAATTTATGTTTGAGCTGATGAGGTGGTACCAAGGGGGATAACTTAGTTTTTGCCGTGCTCATTTTCAGCCCGACGACGCCTGCCTATCTCTCCACATCAGCTGTCATTTGGCGGAGAAAGTAAGCATACATCGTCAGCGTAGTCAATATGCTTCAGTTGGAATGTAAGACTCCATCGAACTCCTCCGCTTACTGTCGACAAAGCTGCACGAAGCACGAATCACCAGAAGGAATAGAATTGGTGAAAGAATGCAACCTTGTCTTATCCCATTTTGGATCTCGAATTCTTCTGACAACCTTCCTCTGTGCAAGACGTGGCATTTTTACCCAGCATATGTAGCCTCAATAATAGCAATTAATTTATCTGGGATATGTACTTCTCCTGCGTCAGGCACGCCAAATAAACGTCCTGTTCCTGTTCCTTCTCAAAATCGATGAACAGCAGGTGAAGTGGCGAACGATATTCAAGCACTGCTCTATGACAACACAGGAGGATCCAGAGCGGTAGCCTGCTTGTTCCGCATCCAGTGTGTCTTCTAGGTTTTGTTTGATTCGCAAATGACAGCCAATTTGACAGATCAGGCCGCAATAATGAATATTTGCAAAATTTATTTACTTTGGAAATTGTTATTTAAAATATCCTTGAAATCAAATACTTATCGCCTACCCTTTCAAATTGTCTGTCATATGTTTAAAGATTTTTATAAATCTGAGAAAAAAAAAACACTTCGCTCGTAAGTGAGATACATTCATTCAAGTAAAGATGATTGATTTCTCGAAAAATAAACAAACTGTCGAATAATTACTGCGGCTGGCGGCCGATCGTTCTGCCCTGATATATTCAATCCGCATTCCATTTTGCCTACTTGATTGCCATCATTAGTAAGTGGGACTCACCAATATAAATAAATAAATACTGTAATTTTCGCTGTTTGTAACCGGCAGCGAACACATCTATTTGTATCTATTTAATCGCTCGCAATAATGATGACTCAACGAGGTTGAGGGGTTGAATCACAACACTAAGGGCATCTGCGCTGACTTGTTGAACTATACCTACACAAAGTTGTGTACTACTAAAAAAACAAACCATGTCCAACCTAGAAGGAAAAATCCTTTGAGATCTTTGATAGTTATGAACCTCCCTGAGGCGTATGGAGTGTTTAATAGATTTAATAGAAAAAATTGACAGCCTCTAATTCGCAATTAAAAAATCACTCAGTGCTGCAGCATTGACACATTAACAGATATCATTTCTATTTCATTAATTTCACGTCAGTCGCAGATATTTGTGCCGATGGTCGCTTCAGTAGCAGATGTTGTGTTGAACATTATGTTTTTTTTTTTCTCCCTGTTTGTATGTGTATATCCTCGTGCATGATGTTCAAGAGATGGAAGTTAAAGAGTCCAGCACGCGCCACATGAGGCATGTCTTGCCCTTACAGCGTGTGGTATTTGCGTATAATAAATTATATTCGATTCCTAAATATATCATCACTTTGGAAAAAAGATGAGAAATGCTTATTCTCAGAGGATAATTACATTTTTGTTTTTGTTTTAAATCTGTGCGCTATTTTTAAGTTCTGATTTGTATTGTTTTTACTCAAGGGAAACCAAATACAAAGAGGATTTTAATTGGAATATTTTTTATTTAATTTCAATAAAAGTGGTATTTGGAAGGTTTTTTTTGAAATTTTATTTGACTACTGCTCTTTTGTGTATTGAGCACTATTCTAACAGGTTTATTTTTAATTGTTTTTATTGTATATTTGTTTTATTTACGTCAGTGGGAAATGTTGGTGGAGTTTTTGGTATGTTACTGTTCGTTATTATGCATTAATGACTGAACAACATGAGGAATGCTTTACGTTCAGAGATGAGGTTGCATTGCATTGTTAACCAAAATCGCATACCACAGTTCCAAATGTCGACAGTCCTAGTATGGATGGTTTAATTTTTCTTAATTGAACGCGTGGAAAATTGAACGTGCAACGTCTACAGCTGCCACAAAAGATTCGTCTCGTAATCAGCTCCGATCAAGGCCTATTGATTTTAAGCCGATAAGTTATCGCCTGGCTGTAATCCGCATCAGGTCAACATTTTAAAAATCATCCAAATATGTTGACATATACTGAAGACGCTGAAGACCTTGTTGAGGAAGAATTCTATGACCGCCTGGACGGAGTCTACGTAGTCGGGGAGTTCAACCTTTAGCCATTGCACTAAACAACTACGACACGAAAATCGACAACGGTTTCTTATGACTAATCAACTTTACAGCAGCTCATAATAAGGTGGAAAGTAGCACAGCTTTCCTAGGCTAAGAATTCACACAGCGATCCGGCTTTCTTTTGCCTGTCGAATACGCAACCAATTGGAGCGCATCGACCCAATGTACGCTTCCAACATCTGTACCTGTCGAGGGGCAAACGTTGAGTCTGACCACTATGTTGTTGCAGCTTAATTCAGAACCTAACTTCAACGGAGAAGCAGCTTAACGTTGCACGCCTTAGCACGTCAGGTGGAGTCAGAGCGTACAAAGTGCGCATGATTCACAACCACAAACGCTAAAATCCAATGGACTGAATACCGCAACGTCATCAAAGAGGCAGTCGTGACCATCATTGGCTACCAATGCAAGGACCCCTTGGTCTGATGATGAGTGCGTTTAGCGGAAGAGGGTAACAGAAGATGCACAAAAGAAAGTGCTGCAGCGTTAAACAAGAGCAGCAGAGAAGAGTACCACACTAGAAGAAAAGAATCCTGTGCTTAAAGAAAAGGGATCACATAGCGAAGGCAACCTGGTCACAGAAACACAGGGAATTGTTGATGTTGCAGTTGCTTAACGGGTAGGAAATAGAGAAACGCTGGTCACCAACGCCTATACCCAGTATTGAAAAAGTTGAAAAATAATAAGGCCACTGCCTCTTATGGGTTTCCATCTGATACGGAGGTCATTCCTTGGTGCGGTGCACGTACCAATTCATGAAGCAAGTATAGATGGAGGAACTCATGCTATGGAGTATCAGCTCTATATGCCCCTTCTTCAAAAAGGTCGGGCTTATGTCGTGTAAGAACTGTCGCCTAACAGGTGATGTCCCTGTTTACGGTCGTATATAAGACAACGTATTGTGTGCACATCTGAAACCCTTCTGCCCGGTAGATCGACAATAGACCAAATTTTCACTTTCACTCAACTTGGATTCAGCTCTTCCAAAAGTGTGCCTGTTTCCGGCAAGGAGATGCGCTGTTAAGTTACTTCTTCCATATCTTATTGGAGCAGATAATCCGCTGGATAGTGGGCTGGTGCAAACACGGTAGGCACTTTCTTCCACACGTCTGTCCAACGTCTGGGTGATGGAGAAGATATTAACATCATCGGAAGATTCCATCAAGCCGTCGTAGAGGCATGAGACCGGCTTTACACTCGCCAAATTTTTTCCCTAATTAGGCTGTTCGCTGCAGCAAAAAGTCTCCATTAAAGCTTCATAATTGCATTTGCCTTAGTATGCATAATAAAAATGAATACTTGCTCTCTAATCTTCATCACTTCGATCGAGATCATGAAACAATAAAGACATTTTTGCTAATCAACAGTTAATAGTGTCTCGTCAAAACATACGCATTGTTGTAATTTGCAAACTTAATCGCTAAAGGTTGGTAAGAATAGGGTTAAAGGGAGTCTGTACTCCTGTCATAACTACTTAAAATTTTTGAACTTCCCTGGCATCTGACCACTGGCAATTAATGTGTATTTTAATCAATTTAAAAACAATATTACGTAAGCCTTAACATAAACTCAACATAGTCAGTCGAAATACGTATTTGCATAAAGCTGAAAGAACTGTCAAATGTTGCCATTTTAAAAACCTACTCGAATAAAAACAAAATTATAATTCAATTTATCATTCCGATTTGTTTCGTTTTATTGCACAATTCCTCCGTTGAACCCAAAAATACAACATCATTCGGCAGGTGTGGCCATTCAACAACCGACCATCGAAATATTGTTCAATTCCCATTCACTCATACCGTTTTGCCTAAATTAATATTCCCCTCCCGTGCATAGAGTGCTCAACATGTCCACACACATCCATGACTGCATCCATGTCAATATGGACATGTTTAGTAAAGCCGGTATGCTAATTATTTTCGAACGTGAATATTTTTTTAAATAAAAACGCACATACATATATACTCGTATGTGCTCTTTCCACTCCATTTTGTTTGTATCGCATTTGAATTCGATACGAAGAAATATTTAGTTTTTTTTTCATTTTCCGCAAACAAACGCTTAGCTATATAATTGAAATATTTGGCAGATGCCAATGAATCAAGGCACAATCGTAAATTTCATAACTGATTAAATACTTTAGTGCTCGCAGCTAGTGATGGAATGCAAACATTTCTCTCCGGCTTTGTATAAATTCTGTGGAACTCAATATTTATGGAATCTTTTCAGGGCAGTAAGACATTTATTGTTTAAACAAAAGCCCCAAAATACACAATTCAGTGGCGATTGTACGAACAATAAATCAATCAGAAACGATCATGATGCATCTGTGGGTGCGTCGCATGCTATTGGGCAGATGTAGCGGCAAAATTTTCGGAAGAGCACCGATCACGAATGATAGAGTGCAGAGAGATTGAATTCGAGTCAATTTACAGTGTACTGCGTTCTTTTGCAGTCAAGAATCAATTAAAGTGGCCATTTCTCGGTCAGCAGGCGAGGGTTGTTCCTTTGTTTATACCGAAGACAGATTGTGACCATCAACATTTTAGGGATGTAGAAAAAAAAAGGGGAAAACAAATCGTTCCTCATGGTAAGCCTGTGAATTGATTTTGAAATTTTGATTGTTCACACATGGATTTGAATTTGGGAATAAAAAGAAGTGTATTTCATACAACTACTGTGCCGTGCGCCATCTTTTATGTTGGTGTGTGAATATTGAATAATTTAAAAAAACGAATCGACCGATATTTTAATTTAATCTGGTCGTTTACAATTTATTTAGACAGGTTTTTATAATGCAACATCAATCAAGCGACCGCCTCTATTGAGTCCTTTTTGCTTGGTTTTCCTTCACCTTTTCGAGCATCTCGGGCACTAATATATCCCTGGAGCTGGTCAGTCGTCTGAGACTTACTGGAGTACATTTTGCTTTTCAAATAACCTTACAGAGGAGAGATAAAATCTAAAGTGGTCCTTTTTTGATAGCACACGTCCAGGGAGCAGAAACGACATGGCACATAGTCTTCATGAACCCAGTAGGGCAGATTCCCATCGACTGTTTCGTTTTTTTTTTGCGGAAAATGGGCCCAAACGCTGACTTTTTGCTCATGCAATGGTGTTTCATGGAGCTAGTGTGGTGTCTCCGTTTCCTAATTGGGAAAATTTTGCTTGTTAACTTCAGGAAGTGTGAAATAGGCCTCGTCAGATATCGAAATTTGCTTCCAAAAATTATTTACAATGTCAAACATTTCGCCGTATACTAACCGAAGTGCAATATTCTTTGAGTCAATTGCACTTTATACAAAAACAAATCAAATACAAATCATCCTCCGAACTGCGCTGCAATGACTGCTTGACAACCGGCAAAACTTCATATATTGTTGAGGATTCGATTCGATTTTTTTTTTTTAAATTTTTTTTCGCTTTTCAGTGCAAAATCAAATACATCTGCAGCTGCAATTTTCCGCTTATGTGACATCATGATGACTAGTCTCAACTTATAACTCAAATGAAATGGACACGGTTACGGGAGTACTATCCGCAAATTTACTCACAGAAATGTCGCAATCAACTTGCAATTGTAAATCACACATATGGAATGTTATTCGAGAGTTACTCTCGAGAGTTTGCTAGCGAAAGTGCTCTCAGTTCAAAAAAATGTCAAAAGAACTAAGCACTTCTAGCACTTGTTCAATTTTTACTTGCAAGCACATATTGGATTCGTGTAGATTTTCGATTTCGAAATTTTGATGAATTTGGACCTACCATTATACAGAAGTGAGAAAAAATGGGCCTGCCGATGCCGTTTGTCTGTCTTCTGTCCACGAAGCTACAGCCGAAATGGGTGGACGGATTTTGATCGCTCGAGGCCAAATTAAAATTTTTGTTTTATCCTTTAACGGCACAAAAACTGAGGGTAAATTTTTCAAAAATATGATTTTCTCGAAAACGGCTTTTGATTTAGGTTGAGAATTTCCAATCAGATGACATGTAAAATTTCTTACTAAAATGGTTAACAACAGTACTTTACTTTTGCAAATATCCGATTCACGCGAAAACGGCTCAAACGATTTCACTTAAATTATAAACTGAGACTAGTACAAACACATGCCAAAAAATTAAGTAGCATATTTTGGCTAAAATTGGTTAGAACGGTAGTTATGACGATTTTATTAAAGTTCTCACATTAGATTAAAAATCGAAAATGCTATAAAATGGCTTAAACAAATTTTGGCCAAAAGTAGTAATAACGGTACTTTTATAAGGATTTAGAGGTTTTAAACAAATTGCTCGAAAACGACTCCAAGGGTAGGGAAAAATTTCACATTTAAATTCACAAATATTTATTTTTGGCCCAAATTGTTAGTGATCGTATTTTGCTTATAGCCAACTTAACAAAATTTCCCCTTTTACTTGCACCGTTACGTAGTATAGGGCAAGTTTTGGATTCGTGAACATTTTCGATCTCGGGATTTTGATAAATTCTGATATGATACCTTTATAGAGAAGTCGAAAAAAGTGGGTCTGAAAATTCGGTCTGTTTGTCTGTCAGCGAGGCTACGGCCTAAACGGGTTAACGGATTTTTATTAAACTTCATATCTAGGGTCTGTGAGTTAATCCCTAGAGGCTAAATTGAAATTTTTGTTCTAGCCCTAATATTAACGGTACTTTACTTAAGGCCAATTCAACAAAAAGCAGATTTGCTGGAACAAAAATTTTTAAAAATTGTTAAAAAACCGATTTTCTGGAACAAGGCTATACCGATTTTGTTTAAATTTTATGCTGAATCGTGTTTAGATATATAATGCTATAAAATGGCTAAGAACATTTTGGCCAAAATTTGTTATAACGGCAGTTAAGGCCAATTTGGTTAAAAGCCGGTTTGTTAAAAAACGGGTCAACTGATTTCATTCAAATTTTTAGTGTGTATAGAACTGGGCTAATGGTAAAAGATTGAGTTCCAAATTAAAGTGATAATAACGGTACTTTTCTTAGGGTCAAGCTGTTCTAGCCAATTCTCTCGAAAATGGCTTTAACGATTTTGATTAAATTTTATACTTATGCTAGCCTTGTAAAGTCCAATAAAATGGCGTACCAAATTTTCTTAATTACAGCCAACTAAACAAAATCTTACTCAGAAAATGTACATTATATTTGGTTTTATGTATCTCAATTGCACATGAAACTTATAGATATAGGTCCAAGTAAGTACTTCCAACTAGTGGCCAACTTTATTTATTAAGGTTTATGTAATATAATTGTTACACTAATTAAATTAGCTTGTATTAAACTAATAGCAATCTTATGTTTTCAAACGGTTCAAAAGTAAAGATAACCCAACACGCTTACACGTGCATAAATAATAAGTAATACTTAAGAACCCAAGCCATGTCTTTTGTATCTATAAATCTCCTTCAGGCTCCAATGTTTCGTGTCAACCAGCTCTTAAGGTATATTAATTTATTGAATTAGGCAACCCAATCGATACAGTGTGAAAATCAAAACTTGTTTGCATTCAATTTGCAGGTCGCTTTTGGTGACGCTACAAAACCATCCATCCTTTTCGACGCCGCCGCCACAGCCGCCTACACATCCTTGACGAATATAAAATCTCATCGATTGCACGATAAAATCCTTTCTTCCTTCTAATCCACCGCCAGAATTGTACCATAAATATGCTTCTGCTTTTGCTTGTATTTGAATGGGTTTATGACAATTTTATTGATTTTTATTTTGTGTCGCATAGTAATGTGACAGGAGGAGATGACAGAACTTTTTTTTCTTTTCCACCAGCCGAGAAGCAAATGCTTCAGCGCAAGAATCGGATGGCGATGACGACGGTGACGGTGACGGCTAATACACAAGAAGAGCAAAATCGCTGTAAACGGAACCTTGACAAGCATGTGTATACAAACACGATTTCCGGGAGTTAACCTTTCAACTTGTTGATCACAAAGGATACGCCGCGTGTAGTGTAGTAGAAAAAGAAACATACGCCTTCGTACATACATACATGTTTTAGGTCGATAGAGGAAAGGAAGAAAATCCCTTGTGTGGTCGTGGTCGCACGTTGACCTATTTTCGTATGTACGAGTATATCGTGCTTTACATCTCTATAGGTATCAATGCCATGTGTAACGATTTTATGCCGCTCGATGTTGTTTTTTTTTTTTTTTTTTAAATGTATACAAGGACATTCATTAGGAAGGATAATGTGTTTTCATAATTAGATGAGTGAACCTTAAGTGGGTGGAAGGCCTTGGGTAGTTAGTAGATACAGGAAACTTTTAAGACATGCAGGAGTATATAAATATTTGTCTCTTCTTTCAGTGCGTTTTTCTTTTATGGATTTATTTTCTTCTTTTTTTTTTGTTTTTTGTTTTTTTATTTTCCTGAGTGAGCAACAGTTTATTGGGTTAAGGAAAATGTATTTTTGTTTTTCTAAACACCCATGTAAATGTTGTGTGTTTTTTTTTTTTTGCTTTTATAGCAGAGTTAAGTGAATTAGAAGAAATTATCGAGGACCTAGTTTGCTGACTTTGTACCAAAGTATTCTGACTGCCCGTCAGTCTGTAGCTTGGCACCTTTGACATAGATGGGTCCAACTTTTGTTACATAACTTAGTGAGAAATGGTATTTGAGTTTGAAGCACAATATCCGAAAAAATCCTTCGGGAACACAGAACTTTTTGGCATATGCATAGTTTTGGCTATCGTCTCGGGCCTATTGGTCATAAATAATCTACAGTGTCGCTGTGAGCATAATACCTACGTTTTCATCGATCCATCTTTTTATAAGATGGGGCTTTTGTGTTCTGGAGTCGATGCCTTAAACTGGCTAAGTTCAGCCCACGAACCGTGAATTTCTTATCAGGGGATATCCGATTCCTTACTAGAAATTGATGGGGCTGCAAACAAGCAGTGGTACACTGGCTATACACGGTGATTATAAGATTCATGCTCTATTCATTCTTGCTATTGTTGTCTCAGGGAAACACCTTGATACGGTAAGGATTAGAACAAGCCCTCTAGTTCTGGGGGTAGTTTCTCGACAAACAGATTAGTGCTGTTCACTATGAAGTACAAAATACTCAACTCTGAGCCTCCGAAAATAAACGGCATCTCTTTGGTGCCCTCTTGTACGTCCAGGTACCTAGGCCTCTTTTCAGATAAGAAACTAAGCTGGAACTCTAACTTCTTAAATAAGTTTATGTTTCATCTTCTGTGCAGTTGGCAAACTCTCTCAATTTAAAGGAAAGTGCATTTAGGTGAACACTTCTTCGACAATAAAGTGAATTTGGCATAAGAGGGCCATGCATCTATACTCTCTCTGAGTGGGAGGCCACCATAGGATCTAACTGATCATGTGATGCTTTTATTTGAAACAGATATTGGCTATTCAAATTCCACACAGTATCTGCTGGAAGCATCACAAAAACATAAAGGAATGCAACTGTATTCGGCCGACATTTGCTGTTCGACTATTTAGGAAAATTAAGGCTTGTTCTTCGTCGATCTTGAGGAGTTATGCAGCATTGAAATGGTAGACCTTTTGCAATTTGGTATCACTGTCGGGAAGGTTCTAACACAGCGGTCTTCTTTATCAGTTTTCTGTGTTGAATAAATTGTTACAGTGGAACCAATCAGCTGGTTTCAAGAGAGTAGCGACTTTAAGTGCTCGCAAGGCACTCATAATAAAACCTGCCCTGGAGAAGATCTCCAAACTAATCCTAATGGAAAAAAACTGAACGAGTTGCTTGTCTCCTCATTACTGGTGCACTAAGAACCTCTCCCAACGCAGTGCTCCAAACCATGCTCCATCTATTTCCAACTGACATCGTCAGCAAACAACTGGCTGCCTGTTCAGCAATAAGAGAGCCTGTTCTCAATACTGAGAAGTTCCAAACAATGGAAGCAACAACACACTGGACACTCCAGAATACTTTTGATGCACCGCCATCTTCTAAAGGTCATCCACCACTTGCCCACAACTTCAACGTGTCCTACAAATGCTTCATACCTGGCAGAACAGAATGGACACAACGGGATGTCCTTCACCATGAATTGCTAACAATCTTCACGGATGGCTCCAAAACTGAAGAAGGAGTCCTCGTCCCCCACCTCGCCTTCCTAGCAACTGAAACGTTTTCCAAGCCAAAGTCACTGCCATTCGTCAAGCAGCTGACTGGCTGGCGGCTAATGTAGTATCAGTGTCGGATATTGTCATATACATTGACAGCCAAGCGGCCATCAAATCCCTCGGATACAGCACAACGACACAACGACGATTGGATAGTACAACCTCACCCTCTGCTGGGTGCCAGGTCATTGTAATATACCAGGGAATTGTGAAGCCGACGAGGCTTCTCAGGTCTAAACAGCACAAACGTCACCGACATCGAGGCGCCAACGTCCTATGCTAAATACCTTGTCTTTGCCAATGCGGTGAGATAAGCCAACCATCGGTGGCAACAGCTTGGCCACTGTAACACTGCAAGGCTGCTCTGGCCCACGCTAAATAAATCCAGGTCCTGAAACATAAGAGAGGAACCCTCTCCAAAATCGTAAACACCCTTACCGGACACAGTGCTATAGGAAGGCGCATCCCCTATAATGACTTCTGTAGAAGTTGTAGAGATGAAGAAGAAGAGGAGACTATCAGTCTGTGCCCCGCACTTGCCAACATTAGAAAGGCCACATTAGGTGAATACCTGTTCAACGATCTCAGTGATCTCAACAATGGCTGTACGGCTAAGATAGGCTTCTTCATACTAAGGACTAAATGGTTCCCTGAGTAAGAGGGTGAGCCACCTTACATATCGGTAGCACAATGGACCTACTCCTGGTCTAAGTGCATCCGCACCGAGGGCCGGTTTCAACCCACAAACCAACCAACTAAGGCACTCATAAACCTAACCGAAGTACCATACTCCGTAATTATTTTCGTATAGACCTTTCTTTCACAAACAATGTCTTTGGCTAGGTGCCTTGTATGACCTTCTCGTTTTCTTATCATCTCGCCTAAGACTCCTATAATCGCTGTTAGGTCGTAAATTTAACCGAAATCTTTTCCAGTCTGATATAGGAATGACTGGTATAAAGCTCTATTCAGTGAGCGACGCATAACTAATGCAACCTCTTTTGGTCCGTAAAATTCAAAAATGATCCTTTTTTTTCGTACTTTTCAGTTTTACACATTTCCGTTCACCTAACCAATATTTTTCCTGCCACTTTATTGCCTGTTGGCGAATTTCCTCTCAGCGTTATCCTTAATTTATTTAATTTCCTTTCAACGGCGAAATGTCCTTAAAAAGATTTAACTTCCTGCATCCGATTTTCACCCAGGATTTTTGTTCTAGCCTTTGATTAAATTAATTGGTTATGTTTGTTTTCTCGTTGCAATTTCCAGTGATTCATGAGAAAAAAGATGCCATTTAAGTTGCATAGGTATGTCCTGTATGACTGTTGATTCCGATATTGTAAGCCAAGCATCACTTAAAAGAACAAACAATAAACCAATTTTATTTTCACTCTAATGATGATGACGACATCTCTGCACCTTTGACCTACATAAAAGTGTTCACACCATTTAAAGCACGAAAACAATGTGTTGTGTTGTAATCAAATAACGTAGGCTGCATATAATTCTCACACTTATGAGAGTATCTATACCCAAGGACAGCCAACCGGCTAAGAGGGGGGTTAAGCGAATGCAAGGCGGTAGAGGAAGACACCGCCCCAGATATGACAAACATAGAGAGCCGAGTATAAAAATCTCAATGAAAAATAAAATTAGAATAGAATTCTTTCTCTCGAGTCATATATGTATATACCTACTACACGTCCGTTCCACAATACGAGTATGCACCCTAGTTCTTCATTAATAAGATAAATTCCTTCAGACACACGTACAAGTGGTTGTCGCTCAATAAAACTACACAACCGTACCCATTGTTAGTTTCAGATAGACGATATAAATTTTAATTAAATTTTGTCGTTTTATTTATTTTCTCTGTTTTTTTTTTTTTCCTGTTTTGTATCTTAGTGGTCTGTCTCTCGTTGAATTACTTAGAATGGATGGTAATCTAATGAAATCTACAAAATGCGTTTTATCCCAAAGAGACATTGTGACTGGATTTTTTCTTATAAGCTAGCTGGTGGCCGGCCCCCTTGAATAAGTTGCAATTCATATTTTCCGCCCTTTTTCTTTGCATTACGCTCATTTGAATTTTAATTTCCAAATGTGTGTTCACTTCTCCAGAGCTGAGATACAATCTAACTAGCATATGGTACTTTCTGAGGAAAAAATAAAAGATAGATAATTGTTTTGTTCTTCCCTTGGGGAGCGGCTTGTGTACGATTGCATTCTCGGTTAGAAAGGAGGACCAGAACACATCGAGTTTGTTTGGTGCTGCTCCCAGGAAGTCATTTAGTTAATTAGCCTTGAATTGAGAATTTTGTTTTCAACTGCAATTTAAATCTATTATTCTGAGCAAATTGAATGTACAAATATTTAAAGCAACCATTATAACTGCGTATAGAATTTTGTAAATCAAATTTAAATTGTACTAAAGCAATGACAGATTTAAGAACCAAATTGGAAATTGTTCTAGGAAATTAGAAGAAATTTGCTTATTTATTCTGGAACACTGGGCAGAGAATAGTGAGGAATGTAATTGAAATTGAATTAAAGTTTTGAATGTGACGATTTGGGGGGCTTTGACGTCTGGAATATCGTGAGGTGGAAAATTGATTGTCCGAGGTGACTGGGTTTTTTCTCCAGAAAGTTTAAGGGGGATTTTCCGAAGCTTGAACGCATTACACTTAGAGCTGAGTGTGAATCCTTCAAAGACGAAGGTTGTTCCTTTCACTAGGAAGACATGAATTCTTGTTTCTGATCGTGAACTTATCGCGAGCCCTCCCAAAGGCATTTTTCCCCAAGAGGGTTTTTAAAACTTTGACATACTTAAACCCTGTGTCCCCTTGTGGGTCCTAGGGCCTCTACAACGCCAATGCGCCATCGAGTGCGGTTTCTGGATATATGCCTCAGATAACCCCAACTCTTTCCCAGTTGCCGTGCTTCCTTCTCCGCTGTTCTGCGCCACGTACTGCTAGGACTGCCGCGTATCCTACCGTCCTGGGTAAGGATGCATAGCTAGGCTAGGTATGGATCTGTCATCCTTTCGAAGAGTGCGACCAATCTACTGCCATTTTCGTCGTCGTATGGTTGTGCCTATAGGTTCGTGGCCCGTTCTCTGATAAAGCTGTTCGTTAGAGATATGGTTTGGCCAAAATATCCTTAAGATGTAGCGTAGGCACCTATTGACAAACGTTTTGCAGCTTCCTAGTGATAGTGACGGTCACTCTCCAGGTACCACATCAATAAAGCAGCACGGATTCAACGTTGGAACGGAACAGTCATAGCTTGGTGTTTACTCTGCCAAACTGTGGATAGCATTCCAAACGCAGATTTTGCTTTACCTATTCGGCTGGCTATATCCAGTTCGGTTCCGTCATCAGTTGAGACAATCCTCCCAAGGTATTTGAAACTCTCTACTCTCGCTACATGAGTTGATGAGTTCGGTCTCAGACTGATAATTTTTGTTTTTGCCGAGTTGATTTTCAGCCCAACGACGCCTGCTTCCCTCTCCACATTGGCTGTCATTTGGTGAAAGTCCATTATTTTAAGAGACAGAAGGCATACATCATCGGCGTAGTCAAGGTGCTTGAGTTCAGATGTAAGAGTCCATCGAATTCCTTCATTTTCTGTTGATAAGGCTGCATTCAGCACATATTGGTGAAAGTATGCAGCCTTGTCGAACCCCACTTTGGACTTTGAATTCCTCAGACAGCCTCATTCTGTGCAAGACGTGACATGTGGACCCATCATATGTAGCCTTAATAATTGCTATTAATTTAACTATTGTTATATGCTATTAAACTTCGACATGGGCCATATTGATGAAGCCACATCCGTCAAATTAGAAATTTGAGTCGAACACGAAACGCAAGATCTGCCGAAAATATAGCTTTTTTGCTCGAGAGTGTGAAGAAAAATCCAAAAACTCGGCCTCTCGCAGATCAATGCGTCAAGATCTTTACTTATAACCGTACAAGATTCAACTGACTCAGGACAGGATTCAACGACGTTGACCAGGCGGTCAATGATCACCCTTGAATCTCAATGGATGTTATGGACACCGCCGACATGTGATTTAAACAGGACAGCGCAATGTGCCCACAGCTCGTGCCACAATGGATATTTTGCACGAGCAATTTCCGAACAGGATTATCTCATGCGGAGGCGATTTGAATTGGCCCCGAAATCAATCGATTTGACACCGATTGCCTTGTTCTTGTGGTGTTTTCTTAAATCAAAGGTCTATGCACCAAGCCACTACTGATTTATTTCAGAAGCGCGCCATTCAGCGAAACCACGGCGGATATTTGGATAGTATTACATTTCATACATAATGGCATAGATGAGCCTTTTAAATAAACAAATTATTTAAATGATAACTCACTCACAGTTGGTTTCATTCAAATTTAAAGATAGGAAACGCTTACTGGAAAACCCTTTTGTTGTACCCCTATTCAAAGTCTTTGTCGAAGCTCTTGGGTAGCTTGATTTCTATTGACTAGAACAAAAAGTCTATCGATTGACACGTGCTTTACCTATAAACATTGACGTTATATAATTTTCCTTCGATTCCAAATAGCTCATCTGGACACATATATTTCTATTCCATATCTTTCAATAAAAAAACTAATTCCATTTCTAATAAATGAAGTCAATCAATTATAAAAAAAAAAAAAAATAATTCCAAAATCAAAGCCATCTGCATAAAATCTCTCAGTAATAATTCACTAGCACGAGATGCTCAATTCGCAAACTAATCTTCAACATTTCTTTCTTTTTTTCGCGAATCGATTTCGAACTCATCGATGGCGTGTGGGCAAGTTCCCACCATCACCACCTCTTGAATCTCTTTATTATTTTTTCGTAGATCAAAATTTCGATGAAAATTCTACTTTTATTTATTTTTTATTCGAAATTCATTGAATGTCGCTTTGTTGCCACACATGCTTAGTATACAATAAGTCGGCAACCCCAATATAATAAAATGAAAAAAAAACCTCGTACACCCCCCATTTGCTTTAAATATTCAAAATATTCTATTTATATCGTCAGGTAGCGAAAATGTGGGGGAAATAAAATTGCTTTTTATCGTGAACCATTGCGGTAACAATTTTTCTATATAAAAAGGAATAATCTTTAAAAAAAAAAAAATATTGGTTTTGGAAATTAAGACAACGGCAACATTTTTATTTTCATTATGACTCCACCGTGCTTACACACTCACTGTTAAAGCACTAAATGACGGCACGGTAATAATTAATTTAGAGTATCCAAACAAAATGATGTACTTTAACATAGAAGACAATGGTTAGTTGGGCCCTGTAAGGGTCTGACAATCAAATTACTCGTCACGGTGTGTAAAGTATTTACTGAAAGGTAAAAAAGGTCTATACGCCCATCGCAGTACGCGGTGGGGAATACAAAAGCACATAATGTGCATCATTTGCATCTAAATTGAGGAGCCCCCAGCACTGGGGTTCATTAATAAGTTTTTCTAAGTAATATCTTGATTCTGAGTTGTTATAGCCACGGTTCTGGTTATTAGATCTTTCCTTCCTTACGGTCGGTGTTTGCGTGCTCATTTTTTTTTTTTTTAAGTCTGATAGGGTTCTCTAAGAAGTGAATAGGCGTGATAAGATTAAAGGAATTTGACGCGGAGTCTGGAACGAATTGATTATAGGCATTGACGGTTAGTGAATTTTGACCTAAGGCATTGTCTCATATGACTTCGATTTTGATTTACCCAACGTAGAAATTGGGTCAAATATAATTTATCACCTCATACATGTTAGCTTTCCACACAAGATGCGAAGAAAATATGCAGAATCATGCTTCCAGGTATACCTAAAGTATGTCATTTTATTTATTTAATTTTCGTTAAATTTTTACGAGTTATGAAACGAGTCAGTACTTAAGGATTCTAGCCGTAAATGGTGGTGAACATTTTTCTTTTCCTTTTTGTTATAAACGACGGTACCGTAAAATTTGCAAGAACTTACCTTACTTATGTGCAAACAATCCATACGTACGTATGTACATATATACATATATGCTCATGTGTACACTCTTGATTATATTTTCTTGAAAAGTTTTATGTTTTTTTACTGCAACCTTTCATAGAATAAAAATTAAGAACACAAATGGGTCGTACGTACTCGCATTTACTACCTAGTCGTGTTTTATTGAAACCTCCAAAGGCAGTAGGTAATATTGAAAAATCATTTGATTAAACTAGAAGTAGAGTGCGGTAAGAGCAATAAGAACTGGCGTACCACAAGGAACTGTGCTAGGTCCAGTGCTATCTCTCTTATTTACTAGCGATCTGCCTGAGGTAGCGAAACGAATATAGCAACATTCATGTACTTGCTGTTAGAACAACAGTAAAAGAAATAAGAACCGGCGTACGACAAGGAACTGTGCTAGGTCCAGTGCTATCTCTCTTATTTACTACCGACCTGCCTGAAGGTAGCGAAAAGAATATAGCAACATTCATGTATTTGCTGTTAGAAAGAGAAATAAGAACCGGCGTACGACAAGGAACTGTGCTTGGTCCAGTGCTATCTCTCTTATTTACCAGCGAACTGCCTGAAGCTTCACTAAATTTACAAATATCTCCCTCAAACTGGAAGCACAATTGTTCTGCTCCAAGGTCTGAGTCCAGCTGGCGTCCTTTTACTGCAACTGCCCCCACCAAATCTAACTTAAATCTATGTGATGATATTTTTACCTAAAATTTTTTGCTTTTAATTAAAAAAATTTTCCTTTTGTGTGTGCGATTCAAAAACGAATATCCCATGGACATAATCACAATAAAACCGTGGGAATTCAAACAATTTCAATAAACTCTTCCAACTAAAGAGTTGCGGTTTTTAACGACAACAAAAAAAAAAAAAAAAAAACAATTCCTGCATCAATTTCAGCACTTAAGAAGCGACCGAAAAAAAATGTTAAAAAATAGCCAACAGACATTCCATACCATGAACATACTAGCGTCCACCGCAGATGAGTTTATTGCTAAGTTCTATGTGGTCCAGCCACTATAACGTTGCTGGCTAATATACGACAAAGAAAAAAAAAAAGTGCCCAGGGTCACTGACTTACAGCGGTTCATGTTACATAAAAGGCACACTAAACCCGCCACCCAAAGCCATTATTTTGTAATTATTCGTCTGGTGTAGTGAGTAGCGCGCGGTCTAGCGCCTGAGAGTAGAATGTTACACAGAATGATGAACACAGTCCTTGTTCATACATTTCATTGAAATTCGCTTGGCAAACGTTCAGAGTGCATTTTTATTTTCATCATTTTTTTTTTTTTTTTATAAATCTTTTGTGTAACATCAACCATTTCTTGGCAATGGAATGCCAAAGATGAAATTTCGTCTATTTTGCTTTCGAATTTTAGTTATTGTTCGACTATTCACGGGATGAAAATAAAAGCCTTTTATTTGCCAAAAAAAAAAAGGAGTAAACTAAACTTTATTCTTCAGAAGGTGCAGGACTACTCTTTGCCACTTTAAATCATGTTTGCGCTAAGCTGTTCATGGCAATTCATTCAATCAAATGTGGTTGGTATCCGTAATGCCGTGAATCAAGGATGTACATACTTTATAATTAATTAAATGTAAACAAAACACGTGTTTTTATACGGGATTAAGTAATTAAAGTCTTCCATTAATGTCTCTGGTATTTTATGGGATTTATCAGAAGTTCTCGGTGAATCACGCTCAATGAATTCATTTGTATCTACCAACCGAAGTGTGTTGGATATTTTGTTTGTCCTATTAATATATTTTACGGTTGATAACATTTTACAAGAACTGAAATGGAAATAAGGCCAAGTGGGCATTGTTGCTATTTCAATAACAAAATAAGGTCAAATTAATTAAAAATACCGAGTGTATTTGTAAATCATTGAATTGTGAAATTGGTAGTATTGACCATTGAATGCATCACCTAAATCTGCTATAAGTATTCATTTCTGACAGTCTGGTGTTGTTCAAGGAGGTTAAATCTCTTCTGTCTGGCATCTATACGTCGATGAAGTTGCCTTACTTTCTGTTGGATCAAACTTAGATAATGTCTGTGGATATAAGGAGATGGCTCTGGACTTGATTGTTAAATGGAATGTTCTTTACAAAAACCGTGATCATAACCGGTCTGATCGCTTAAATGAAGCGAAATATTTAGGAGTAATCCTGGATAAGAAATTTGTTTGATCCAAGCATAAGGGTGTCTTCTGCAAGACTTGGGACAGAAGCTCCTCTAGATGAACAGTGCTATGATAAAACTTTTCCTAACGTATTCATCGATTGTCTGGTCGAGGCGATGGATTTTTTATTGGTACTTGTAGCCCTTGCTACGAAGTTATGCCCGACTCCATGCTCTAGCATGTTTACGTGCTAAGCCACCGCCCTGCAATCCCGTCCTGTTGTGCCCTAAGGTACCGCCGATCAAGGCATTCCTTCGTAGGGACAAGTTTTGACGTCCTGTCTTCTTCGTTACGTTGCAGGGCTCTGTTCTTCTTCGGCTTCTTGTGTTTAGTTTTCCCACCGTAGTTCCTGCATTATGCTTGCGATAATGTTGTCGGCTGCTTTTCTTAAAGGCATGAAGCCTATTAGGCTCCTTGGGTTACCGCATTCCATTCGCAATCTCTCTTTCTAGAGTGTTTCTCTCTGCGTTTTGGACTTTTCCTCCACAATACCGGCAGAAAGTGTCATTTGCGATATTGTATTTGTGAAGTTGTTCCCGGAAGCTTCCATGTCCTGTTAAGAATTGAGTGATGTAGAAGTTTACCTCCCCGTGTTTTCTTGTTGGCCAACTCTTCGATGTTTGGCAGCAGTTTGTTTCATCGTTGCCATTCTACTTTTGCAGTCGCTCTGATGGTGCTTCTTTCCTCGTTGTCGCTATTCTGACCTCCAGGTCGATAGGCATTCGCGCTGCTATTACATTAATTGCATCCCCCGATACTGTCCTATATGCGGAGCATATTCTGAGAGATGCTCTTCTGTGTACCGAATTAGTCCCCCCCATGTATGAGTTTATGGCTCTATTCGGTTGAGGATCCATGAAGATTGACTTGCTAACTGTCGCAAGTAGGTTTTTTATAGGCTGCTTTGGTTCTCGAATAATTAGCATTAGGGGCATTAGCCTGGATATTGCGGCAACCACCCGATTTGCCTTCACGCTTTGCATGGGCTAGGTGTGCTATAAAGTTGAGCCGATGGTCAAGCAATACTCCCAGGTACTTTATGTAAGGCTTTGACTCGATAGTGTGCTCGCCTACCTCTCTTGTCAGGCGCTCAACTTTCTTGCGGCTGCTTATGAGGACGGTCTCCGTCCTTATGCTCTGACAGTTGCAAGCCTGATAAACGAAGCCATGTTTTCACCTTTGTGTTATTGCAGTGTTGCATTACTTCGTCTAGTATTTTAGCCACAACCATCATCAAGTCAAGTACGCGATCATTTGAGTGGCCTGTTCTTCAGCAGTGCCTATGGATACTTCCATGTTGGTCATCGAGTAATCGAGCATCTCATTATCTGGGCTGTTTCCTTTCCAACCTCGGCTGTGTACCTTTTTAATGGCTGCTCGGTGCTGGAACCGTCTCTGCTCTTTTATTTGAAATATGATGGCCCGAAGATCACTGTTTGTGTAGAGATCGGAGACTTGACATTTTATTATCCTAGCTATATTTCTACTGGCAAGGGTGAGGTCTACGAATGAGACTGATCTGCCATTATTGAATGTGTCCTCGTTTCCTTGGTTAAGAAGCACAAGGTCGAGGCTAGCAAATGCATTCAATAATGCCTCCCCTCTGTGGTTGGTTCTAGTGCTGCCCCATTCGGCTGCCCATGCGTTAAAGTCTCCAGCTATAATAAGCCTCCCAAACCTCCCAAATCTGTCACAAGTACATCCAGCATCTGCCATGCTCAGGCTAGGTGGAACATAAGCGCTAAAGTTTGGTCTTTTGTTTGCGCTCTTGCGCTCAAATGCATAGCTTCTTGGTGGTGTCATCTACCCATCGTGCCTTGGCTTTTGTACTGTTATGCAAACGGTTGTTTGTTGTCTGTTGCACGGTAGATTTCTTCGCCCCTTTTCACATTTCATCTCGTGCGCGATTAGATACTGTGAATTATAAACTTATGCAAAAGTCATATACAAATTTCTCCAGTCAATTTGGACTGAGTGTGGAATACCACTTGCTACCCAACCCTTTTCATAAGCCTTCTTCTGTCTTCCAATTTACAGATCGCCTTTTCCCTGGACATGTATCAGTATAACGGTATTTATATCCCCAATGACACCTCTTTCTTTGGATAGATCTTCAGCCCAAATACAGCTATTTTACTTATTGGCATTCCCATTAAGCCAGGAATGTCACTAATCGCTGAACAAAATGTTTGTTCTTCACTCTCAGCTGTCGCTCCAAAATTTACTTCACTATGTACTGAATGTGGCTTATTTGTTCGTTAATTGTCTATTAATGAAAATTGCATTTCAAAGATTGCGATCGTATAGCGAAACGTGCGTCCAGTAAGGCGATTACTGTGTGTAGACCATTAGTTGTTTTGAATGCAATTTTTGTTATACAGCTGACACTGTGCCGGGCTAAGTCTTTCCATAATGAAATGTCAAAAAATACTGAATAGAAATAGTGTAACAGGTTAACACGGTTCACACGGCATCTGTCAACAAATCCACCGACAAAAAAGTACCTCTAAATTAATCACTCTCTATATGATCTGCGATCGAAAAACCGGACCGTAAACGTAGCTATTCTATATAAAATATGGCTGCTAAGATCCTTTTCATAGAATTTGCTTTAAAAGGCTCTAATTTACTTGAACAAAGTCGACTTCAACGACTGTTTGTGTTTTGGGGATTATTTGCTTTCGCTTTTTGGTAACGAAGAATTGGCTTCCTTTCCTAATCCCTTCCAGACATCCATCATTCAGATTTCACTTAATTTTTGAAGCTCCATTATTCTTTGCTTGAAAAGTACATAACACATTTACTTTGTGTACGAATTTCATGCCAAGTGCAATCAAGTGTGCAACAACATTCTAAGTGAGTGTTAATTTTATTAATGCATCGGTGTGGTATATCGCTTGCTTGCCACCTCCCTTTTTAAGGGTCTGCATTAAAATACTTGCATGCTACTTAAAAGTACTTACGTTTTCCAGAAGTAATGTTCTCTTCCATTAAAGGGAATGCTTCACTTGCCACACACTCTTTAGATACAACATAAACATAAGCATCTAGATACATATTTATAATGTATTTCCGTATGTACTTAGGTACATAAATACATACATATGTACGCTTAATGTTGCCGTTTGACGTTGAATGATAAGTCGGCGAACGACGAACGTGTACCGCTTTGATTAATCTTCGGATTTGCATGTTATTCCGGTTGGCGGCGATAGTCAAGCCGCCAGGTCGATGACGGCGGTCGGTGTGGGAACACTTTTTTGCATTCACCTGAGTAACTACTACAAATGTGTGTCATACCTTCTAACTGCATTTTCATTCGTATATCAAATCAAGTTAAGAAGCATTAACCTCATTTTACCTTGCCCCCATACAAGCATATACAGATGGTACCTATCTCGATGGCGATGTTTGCAGATACTTTAATTGCCACCTGCTTTATGGGGCAGGAGGAGGAGGAGGAACACAGAGTACAGTTAACTCTCTACTATACCATCGGAATCAATGAAACTAGATCCATCGGCTTGCAATGTGGGTTGTGTGTGGGACAACATCGCCAAGTGAATATGATGTTACGATACAAATCCGTGACATTGGTTGTGCAAAGCCCCCGCAGAAAATCTCATAGATATAATTCGAGTTAAACAGCTGAAATCTCCGTGACTATGGTAGACCAAAGAAAGAACAACAAAGCGCCTTCCTTCTTTTCTCTCTTGATTCATGGACGTTCCAATTCTCGACAATTATTGATTTTACTTGCTGAGGCTTAACAATAACAAAAAAAAAAAGAAAAGAAAGATATTTACAGCCTGAAGTACACTCTACACGAACCTGAACAACATGCACGAATCTATAAAATGATTTCTGTATTCGGTTTGATGACGCGCGGTGGTGGTTATATGTTCATTGTGTCGTCCCTTTGAATTGCTGTGTATATTTATAGAAAGAAAGGCTTTAGAAGCTTACCCTTCTCTAGTCAAATAAATGGTTTTCTTTAAAGTACCCACTTGATGGAATCTTCAATGTTTTAAATTTGTGTATGCCTTTAGAATGCATTTACACAGATATGGTAAGTGGATTTTATTTCAATGAAAATACAATATTAATTGTTTTATAAAATAGAAAGATTAATGGGATATACCAGAACTTCAGAAATCAGTCAATTTGAATAAAATGTGAGGACCACTTTTATAGAGACAATGCTATTGACTTCAGCGTCCACAGGCCACAATGCAACACGGTGTCTTCTGAAACTGTAATCGTGTGAATGGGGTTCATTTTTGAACAAATAAAAGAGCGTATTCCGGTTAAATTGTATGTTTAACAATAGCTATTTCATTTGTTCTTTTAGTTCAATATAGGCCACGGCCCGTGATAATTGCTTACTTATGTCTTGTATCCTCTTGTTGGTCCTAGGGCCTCTACAACGCCCCCGTTCAGCTCCCCCCAACTCTTTTCCAGTTGCCGTGCTTCCTTCTTCACTATTCTGCGTCACGTACTCCTAGGACCGCCTCTTGGTTAAGTGGGTTCCATTGTATCGCTTGGTTAGTTATTGATCTGTCACCCTTTCGGAGAGTGTGACCATTCCACTGCCACTTTTGTCGTCGTATGATTGTACCTATTGGTTCATGGCCCATTTTCTGATAAAGCTGTCGAGTGTGTCTTCAAGCTGGTCTTTGATTCGCTTCAGGATTATTCTAGCTATTATTTGGGCCACAGCAGGCAACACGCAGATACCTCTCCAGTTTTCGCACCTTCTTCCACTCATCTGGAAAACTCTCGGCTTCCCATGTTCTCCCGACAAGTGGGAACAGTATAGCTCTGCCGATGCTGTTGGCGCAGCTTGAAAAAGTTCGGCGGGTATAGCGTCAAGCCCAACCGCTTTGTTGGTTTTCAGTGCTTTGATCGCGGTATAGGTAATAATCTCTTCCTTACTGGGGGTTGTGCTGCGAATTCGGGAATTTCTTTCTACGGACACTTCAGTCTGACATGGGTGCATTATCGGTTTAGAACCGAAGCAAAATGCTCCTTCCATCACTTCAGTTGATCCTCATCCGATACTAGAAACAAACCGTCTAAGCCTTTCACTGGGTGTTGAGTAGAGTTTCGGCCACCTATGAGGTCTTTGGTGATTCTGTAAGCGGTTCTGCTGTCGCACCTCGCTGCTGCTTGCTTGCATGGCTAGCGCATTGACGTTATTGCGCTTGTCACGTCTCACGCTACTCTGCACTTCTATGGACTATAGCTCGATCCTCCCTGCTGCTGGAGCTGCTGCAATTCGAGCTCTTAGCTGTTTTCGTTCGTTGATCCTTCTCCAGGTATCCTCGGAAAGCCATGCCCTATGGTTTCCCTGCGATCGACCGACAGTTTTCACAGCACAGTTTTGCTGCTGATTGTTTCCACTCCACGTGAGAGATGGTCCCTTAGTTCTTGGCGCACTGTGGTAACTCTCAGTCGGTCTACGTTGAACCTGGGTATTCTTGCGTCGTTAGATCTTTGATCGGCAGTTGTGCGTAATTTGCTATCATAAGATGGTGATCTCGTACCAATCCGGTTTCGGACGTCTAGAACGGCGACTGATGGCAAAATGGTCAATTTGGTTTGAGGTTGCTTGCCTGCCAACTGATTTTATGGCAGGTCTTGTGCTCAAATATGGTGCCACCTATGACAAGACGATTTGCGTTGCAGAAGTCAACAAATCTTTCGCCGTTGTCATTGCGCTTGCGTAATCCGTGGCATAACATGTTTGTGGCCTTCGTTGTCACTGCCAATGTTGCATTGTAAGCTGCTCCCAACTGGTTGTAGAAGTCCTCCTTTTCTTACTCAGCTGCATCAGAAGAAACCTCTGAAGATCACACATTAAAAAGATTTCAGATCGATAAGTATCTCTCCTAAGGTCTCATGTCCTACAATTCCGAATCTAAGAATGTCTTTGAACTTTTCTGAACACGAAGTTTGGGCGCTGACGGACTTTACTACATCCAGCTTTCAAGATCTTGATTGGTCTTTTAACTTTCTATTGAATATCATTTCAAGAAAATGAGCTGAAACACATCAACATTGTGCAAATGTGCTACCATTACTCAGGCTTTGAAAGGGCTTATGTACATACATACTCGTATATCTCCAACAAATGTCCTCTTGTCGTCTTCAAACTGTCCTAAGTTTCATTTCTGAACTTGACTAGTAAACAACCTAGCGATTATAATATGAAAACAGCTGTTCTGTAAGAAAGGACTCTGCTCTCCTTTAAAAAAAGTGAACAAAGGTGCCAATACTATATACAATAGTCAGCCTTAAATTCTTCAAAGTGAGTATGACGGTCTTGAAGTCAAAGAACGAGGGCAAACGAGATCTAACATCTAGCAAACAGAAGAAAGTGGTCAAAGGGTCTAAAGTCGGCAGTTCCAGTTATGTGTCATATTGATTCGGCTGCTTGAAGCTCTTTACCACGAATTTTAACGCAGAGAAGATTTCAATTTCTTAACTATAGCCCAGCCAAATGCTCAACGAACGATGCTGCTGGCGCCAGGAAAAAGGGCATGATTATCAAAGATCAGCTGTCAATGCTCTCAAGGGAAAGTTTTCAACGCAAAACATGGCAGTTATGGTACGTGGAGAAACTTAGTGTTATTTAAGGAATCATCTCTTACTTCCTAACCGAGCTTGGCAGTTCTATATCCTGTCCGTTGTATGTGAAATTAATTCCTTTTTCATCTGAATAATTGTTCAGATTATTAAATTTCTGCGTTTCGCATCGATTTGCAGCTTGTCTAGTTCGCAATTTTATTGATTTTAATTCTTCGATAGCTACACTGGAACCACTTTGAAGTGGTCTCCACGTTTTTATGTGTGTGTACCTTATTCTACAGCTTACTTGTAACCAAATCCATAATCCACGCCATGACCCACATACCGTTCGGTGTACTCGTTTGCAAACCTCGACTGGAAAATTTCGAACTATTCTACAAATTTCATTCCTCTATCGTTACACATGACTTTGCATTAGGTACTTCAAAGTATCTTACTGTCAAAAATTTGATCTCAATCAAAATACTAATCAGAAAAAAAAAAAAAAATGACCATGTGTAATAGAAATGGGTCATTGGGCTCATAACATGCTCACATGTGTGTATATGAAAGGCGGACAAGAACAGTCAAGAGTGACGGAAAGGTGCGCCCCCGTCACACTATAACTCGTATCTGTTGCTTTAAAACATTACCCAGGCGACAAGGAAATGTGACATTTTCTCTGCTTCACTGCTAGGTACCTATGTACTTTCGTTCTAGTTTAGGTTGTTTTCCTTTCCTTCTAGACATTTCAACTAACAAATGTATGTGTGTACATGGTCAACAACCCTACAGAGTATTGTTGCAAGGAATGCTATTAAAAAAAAAAAAAAAAAATACATTTGCCATTTAAAAGGCTCAGACAAGTAAAAAAGGTTTCTGTCTTTTTGTCAATTGTGAATGATTAATGTCTGACCGCATTAGAATGAAATACACCAACTCACGATGGCAACGAGTTGCCTAATTAATTGGCTAACTCGACCGCAAAATGTTCACAAAGGAAGCCAAGAACAAAACAGAAAAAAAAATACCGCTGCAAATGACCCTTTTAGGTTAGAAAGAAATATAAAATCATGATTAAGAATTGTTGTGAGGTATCCCTCTTGCTTCTGATATATTGCAACAATAATTTTGTTTGTGCTTGCAACACACTATAAAAAAAAGTAAATATCAATTTTGTCGCATTTGCATGAGCACATTTTCCATTCGAGGCGAGGAATTTATTGACTTTTGGGCGTGGAATTATCCATATGTGCTTGGTGACAGTACAAAAAAAAAAAAAAAAAAAAGAAATATCGAATAAGTGCACGCTTGAGAGTTGTACAGTGGAGAAAATAAGTTTGGCATCATTTGGTGTTTTTTATTATTTTTAAAGGCTATGAAACATTAAGGGCAAAAATCGATGCGAGTTTAAAGAATTTGGCAAATGCGTGCAATAGTGTTCGACGTTTTTTGAAATTTCGTTTTATAAAGAAGAAAATATTTCTTACATATGTATATGGAGCCGTTGTAAAATTCTCTTTAATTTGATATGCCACATGATGGGAAACAAAATAATTTAATTTTCCCCTTCACACAAGGTACTTAGCACAAAAAGTGTCCACAAAATGAAATTTATTGCCTACATTTTGTGCGGGCTTCCACATAACATATAAGACTCAGCTCTCTACGTCTAACGGTTCAAAAGTTACAGTGCTGTGACAGACTGATGGACAAACGGGACAGACAGACACCGTATCAAACCTATAAGTGTTCCATTTTATCTTTTAAGGTCCGAAACACTAAAAACTAAGAAAATTCTGTTCTGATGTCAAAATTATACGAGTTAATTGTGTCTATTCCGCATTTCGAGTCGCATCGACTCTTATTCTGTACAAATGACATTCCCGGTTTCAATATTTCATTTCGACAGTTTGAATGCAATTTCGAAAATCAAATTCAATAAATCTGTTCATTCGATAATGAAAGCCACTCGTTCAATGTTCAAAGCAAAAGATTCATTCGATTGTGATGCCCGTTTCACAATTCCGCGATAAAAAGCAAAGCGAGAGCGAGGCGAGTCTACCGTGAGTTGTCAAAAAATGTTTCAATCAATTCAAATACATACGAGACTCGTTCTATCGCTAATGATTTTATGATGACAATGATTTCTCGCCTCGCTCTCGTCTCGCTTCATTGTGAATCGATAAAAAAAAAAGATCTCAGAGTCACGGTGAATATATTTTCTTCTTAGTATTTTTATTTTATTTCTTGAGACATTACAAGCTACAAATGGCAGAACCCATTAGGTATTGGAAATAACTTCTATTTGCCTTCTAGCACGACTGAGACGCTATGGTCCATCATCTGTCGCAAGTCAAACTTTGTGCAATGTTCGGATAGGGACGCATTTTTTGTGACTATTGTGAACTGGTCCAAAAAAACTTGTACACGCAACATATTCCTTGTAGAACACTGATTTTCGTCAATGCAGCCGAATAATATGTAGACACTGTGTTATAACATAACATTTGACGGCATATGCACGCATATGTGAACCACCGAATACACACAATCTTATGACCCAACACATAATAAGCTCAGCATTGATTGGTTCCGTTTTCGGGCACTTTCGGAAATATTACCGAAGGAGCGCTCTCGGCCGCTCCCACCCCTATGACAGGTTAGCACGACTCACGTGTCATCTGTCAAAAAATCCATACACATAACTTACTTACTTACTTAAAGGGGCTTTTGACGCGTGTAGAGTTTCAAAAAGTACCTAAATGAATCACCTGTTACACCTATGTTCAAAATTTGTACTCTTCAATTTGTGTATTCTAAAAAACTGCATATTTTTGAAAAGGAACACTATCCTGGAGCATGTAACTAGCAAAATAGCTTTTTAATTAGAAAACAATCCAAACTTACTGTATATTCTTATACGTACAGGCTCTGTTAATTGTATTTACCATTGATATTTATTCTACTTAAGTATTTACGATTTAACTTCAACAAATAAATTATAAATTATTTCATTCTTTTATTTATAGATATTCCAGACATTCCCGATGACATTAAGCATCTACAAAGCCTTCAAGTGGCTGATTTTAGTTCAAATCCTATTCCAAGGTTACCAGCTGGATTCTCACAGTTGAAAAATTTAACAGTGTTAGGCTTAAATGACATGTCACTGACATCGTTACCAGCAGATTTTGGAAGGTGAGTTGTAGTTTATATTCTTGTTTATAGTAATTTTTAAAACTGAAGTGTGTATACAAAACCAAAAAAAAAATGGTTATGTTGGATTAGGTTGAGGGAGATGGTTGTAGCTCATATATATTTGCTACCTACCCTTGGATCTGGAGAGGATCCATTATTATCCGTACTTTAGGGCATTCTTCTACCAATAAGTTGTGATTTGAAATAATTCCTATGAAGAGCGCTCAGAGAGGTTGAATTTGTTTTTCATTCGTCTGCTTATCATTTGAAGTAGCCTTGGATTTTGGTCCTACAAATTTTTTGTCGATTTCCTTTTTAAAAATGCTATTAAAAACACTATCCAATGTTTTTCAACAATCTTTGCTTTAATGAAAAAATTCTTCTTTTATTTCATTTAAATTACTGTCAATTTCTGTGTCAAATTTGCTTTGGCATTCAGGTTATCGGATTCTCCGTTGAGCGCATGGAATGAGTTCGGTAATAAGTTTGGTTTTCCATCAGGAAACCAATATGCATTTTCTGCACAAACTTGCGTACACCAGCTACAGTTGGTGCATTATTTTTACAATTCGCACTGTTTGGGCAACTTTGCGATATTTCCCGATATATTTCGTACTCTGAAAATATAATACTGAGCCTCTGTCAATGTTTTGATCGTACGCATAGCTGTCAGTGTCAAAATTGCTTAATTCAAAAAGAAACCAACAGATGGCCATCCCTTGACAAGTAAAGGGTAATTCATATAGCGGTACGTCTATTGACAAATGACGCGTGAGTCGTTGGTCCATATTTTGAAAGACGATGAATTAATGACACTTTTAACAAAAAAAGAACCCCTCAAACAGTAAGTAACCCCTCAACATTTGAAGTTTCGTAACAGTATATCTGATCAAATATCGGTGACCTCTGGAAGTCCCCAAGGAAGTCATATTAGACCCCTGGTTTTCTGGTACAATTTCTTAGTTTCTTCTAAGAAAGCTTTATTAGCTGTCAAAGTTTCTCGCCAAACTCGGCCTAGGCCTCTGTCAACCTTAATGCTTGCTGTGAATTGTAATATTTTATTGTGTCATAAGTTCTGACTATTGTTGACAGTTTCTAGGTTTTCTGTGTCTGTTGTTTGATTTTTTGTCTAGTCAATTTTAAACCCTCACTGTACAAGTATATTTATGGTTATTCAAATCATATTTTTATTTATTTTTTTTTCAGTTTAACACAACTCGAATCCCTGGAATTAAGGGAAAACCTCATTAAACTCCTTCCCGAATCGATTAGTCAATTGACGAAATTGGAACGGCTCGATTTGGGTGACAATGAAATCGAAGATTTACCCCCGCATCTGGGATATTTGCCAGCACTACAGGAACTCTGGTTGGATCACAATCAATTGCAGAAGCTTCCGCCTGAAATTGGATTATTAAGAAATTTGATTTGCCTTGATGTATCTGAAAATAGGTGAGTTCTTAAAGAGAGTGCCATTGATATTAATATTGTTGTTTGCACGTGTTCAATGTTTATGTGCAGTTAATTGAAAAACCACATCGAAGTGGTAATTTTGCCGTTGATTGAAATATATGCCATAATTTGTGGTTTTGCTTTGTGTATGTTTACAGACTAGAAGAACTGCCCGACGAAATTGGTGGCCTGGAGAATTTAACTGATTTACATTTATCACAAAATTTACTAGAATCATTGCCAGACGGAATTGCTAAACTAAGTCGCTTAACTATTTTAAAATTGGACCAAAATCGTTTACATAGAGTTAATACAACTATTGGAGCGTAAGTATGAATTTATTTGTTTTAACGTTTTAATAAAAATTGTCGATTGGCATCTAGAGTTTTTTATATTTTTATGAATTCTATGAAAGGAAAGTAGAATTGTAACATTAAACTCTTGCGGATGTTTTGCTTGTGGGAATTAATCAAATTCCACATCTGCGGATTATGAATAAAACTTGCCAGTTCGCTTATTCGCGGGAACATCAGTGAATCGTTAAGAATAACTTATTATATATAAGACTATTACATCGCCTTGTAGGTCATAGGGTCTCAACAATGCCTACGCCCTCTCATGTGCAGTTTATGCCAATCGTCTGATTATTCGATGTAAGAGTTCATCAAAATACCATATTCCCCGTCCATAAGTGCGGAACATCACTTATAATCAATAAAAACAATATTGGTGAAAGAATGCAGTCTTGCCGAATCCCACTTTGGTCTTGGAATTCTTTAGACACCTTTCTCAGTCCAAAACGTCATATGTGGACATAGAATTATTTTTATTAAAAAAAAAAGTCTCACTGGATACTCAGATATCTTCACAGACATTTTCTAGTCTTTGAATTCGAGTAGGCGCTTTAGGGACATGGAGCTAACATGATCAGCACTCATCACATGCCAACCTAGAATATCTGCAGCTTGTTGTGCAGTGCCGTCACCCTCCCCACAAGTGTCGCAGACTGATGTTTCGCTTAAGCCTATCATATTAAGATACTTAGCAGTACCCTGTAAGAACGCCAATAAGTTGTCTGCCGCGGATTTTTCATTAACTTCTGAGAGCACCCGTTTAGTCAGCCTACATCCAGGAGAGAGCTATTACCTTAGTCACAGCAGGCAGCACACAGATACCTCTCCAGTTTGCATAAAGTTTTTTTTAAGACGCTTGAGGGTCATTCCCCTTCGCCACTCATCCGAGAAACTCTCGGCTTACGGTGTTTTCCCAACAAGAGGAAGCCGTAGGATGCCTAACGAGTTTTCAATACTTTGATCACCGGAATGATCTCATCCTTACTGAAGTTCGTAGTGCATTTGTTTCCATGCCCAGCTTAGTCTGACTTGAGTGCACATTCCTGGGAAATACTCGTCTCAATAACCGGTTCTACTGTCATGCCTTACTGCTCTTTCTTCTGGTTCTGTAGCCAGTGCATAGATGTTATTGAGCTTGTCTCACCACAAATTGTGCACTTCTCTTCATGCAATATTAGGACTCTAGCTCGAGCTCTGTTTTCATTCGCCAATCGGAAGGTCCTAGCCTAGAAAGTGTTCACATCATAAGAATGATCTTACATGGTAGCAGGCAGTGAGCTGCTGATTTTGTCCACACTGCAATTTCAATCGATTGATCTTGAACCTGGGTGTTCTCAACACATTTAGTCGTCAGTGGAGACAGACAGTTGCTCCTCGGTTGTTTCGGACGTCTAATTCGAAGACAGCTTCTAAACGTCGACTGATGGCAAATGGTTGGAGGTTGCATGCCTGTCAGTGAACACATGCCCGTAAGAGATTTTATTGCCGGCTTTGTGTTCAAGGCGATTTACTTTGAAAAAGCCAACGAATCTTTCGGCGTTGTCTCATAGCATGTTAAAGCCCTTCGTTGTCGCCGCATACCTTGGCATTTAGGCTTCCCATAACTGGGAAGCCGTTGGCTGTTGTATTAAAAACAGCTCCCAACTGGTTGAATGTTGAAGTTCTTCTTTTCGTCCTCAGACGAATCATCCGGCAGTCAGGAAATTAGTCCTACGTTGGGACAAACAGCTTTTATCAGCTGATAATTAAACTGCTTCCAGCGGCATCCCTAGTACCATTTGAACCACTAGTGGCGGTAAATGGCAACATTAAATTGCTTGCAGATTCACGAGAGGGCGCTGAAATTTGTAAAAGCCGAACAGTTAAGCGTAGATGTCAGCTTCTAGATGGCAGTTCATATAACAGAGCAATGCAACTGCGGACGCCTCTTTCCCTCTAAGGCGTGGTGCGCAAGCTTTATGGCCATTAAACAATTTTATCTTTCCGTGTCACTAGGCAGCTACTAACCTTGGGAACACAAGCAAAATATTAGTTAACGCTTTATCAAAACTTGTAAACAAAACAAAACAAAAAAAAAAAAACCAAAATCTACCGATTGTTTGGTTTATCTGTTTTGCTATCACGATTCTCATAATCAGATTTTAAGTTTGGATTTTCAACATTTTTGCTTTCCCATACTTTTTCAATGACGATTTTTTCTTAATTTAATTCACAAAACGGTGCAATAGACGAATAACTGGTTTCTAGCCAACATTTTTGTTTATTTTTCATGGTATTATCATAGTAGCTGACCTTGACATACCCAAAAAGGGTTTATAATCAGAGTCATCTATCAAGTTAGTTTGATAGATTACCTATAGACCTAAAGCAAACACTTTTTACCGCCCACATAGACTAGACCTTGTTGTTGTCTTTATGCTTCTGATAAAGAAACAAAACTAAGCAATGTCTCCGGTGAGAATATGACATCATCAATAGAAAAATAAGTGGTTTAGTAATCAATAGAGTTACAATAGATACATTTTGATTTTTGCCAAGTTAAGTGAGGTAATAATTCACACAGACAGACAGACTCTTATAACTTGTTTTTTCTTTTATTTTGCAGATGTGAAAGTATGCAAGAACTAATATTAACAGAAAATTTTCTCACGGAACTACCCACATCCATTGGTCGGATGAATAAATTAAGTAATTTAAATGTCGATCGCAATGCCCTCGATTATATACCACTGGAGATTGGTATGTGCACAAAATTGGGCGTACTTAGCTTAAGGGACAACAAACTGAAGAAGCTACCACCGGAGTTGGGCAATTGTACGCTGTTACATGTTTTGGATGTGTCGGGCAATCAACTGCAGTATTTACCGTATTCGCTTGTTAATTTACAATTGAAAGCAGTTTGGCTGTCGGAGAATCAAGCTCAACCATTGCTGACATTTCAGCCTGACATTGATGAAGCGACAGGAGAACAGGTAAGTGATGACTGAAAGCTAAACTTAGTGTTGAACTATTTGAGACGGTTCTAAACACATAGGGATCTGTAAATAATTGGTTAAATCGAATGAATGCTTCATTACGAGGTTTCTCATTCGAAAAGCTTGAAGATAACCCTATTTGGTAGGGCAGATTAAACTTAATTTTAACGAAAAGCTTTTCAAATGGCGCCAGGTGGGCTATGTTGTTTATACTCTATCCTAAGGGTATATTAAGTTTGACACATAGTTTGTGACATAGAGAAATATTGCAGACTGACCCAATAAGGTATATACATGTAAAAATGATCAGTATCAATAGCCGATTCGATTGAGCCATGTCCGTCCGTCTGTCTGTCACCAGTTTTTGGGCCTTAAATTTTGAGCTAGGATAATGAAACTTTGTATGCGAGGTCTTTGGACATTGGGACAGAACGAGTGTAAACATTTTCAAAATCCGCCCACTTTTCGAAAAAATTACTTTTTTCAGTAATTTTACAAGAAATTTGACAAAACTTATAAGAGCAATAATATAGCTATTCACTTACTCTACAAACTGCCCAAACATTGTATATAGCCACGCCTCCTTCTCAGGGTCGTTTTTCTAAAAAAAAAACTCTGCGGTTTAATAAGAATAATATTACTTCTTAAGGTGCATCCAGACCGAGCGAAACATTTATTAAATGTTTATGAAATGTTTCAGAAATGTATATAAAATGTTTCAGTGTTTCAGAAATGTTTCACTCGGTCTGGACGCACCTTTAGGCACAAAATTTAGTATATGTTGAAAGAATTTCAAATGCCGCCCACTACCATGCCCACAAGTTTTGGAGCAATTTTATAGGAAATTGAAAACTGTGCCTCCCAGGGTTCGAATCTGGAACCGCAAGCCCAGTTATCCCATGGACTAGCCATATTATAATTCGAAACTAGATATCTATGTACATATTTTGAAATTACAGTGTCGGTTTCGGTTTTTGTATTTAAATTTACCTTTATATAAGTACATTTACACCCACATTTCTTAATAAAGTTCTTCTTTATTCTTTTAAGGTGTTGACATGTTTTCTTTTGCCACAACTGGAATATCAACCTGTTGCTCCCGGTAAGTCTAAATAATTTTCAATATTCATATTGTTATAGAGAATTTGAGTATGCATTTATAAGACCAAAAGCCCATTAATTGATTTTTTGTCAAATATGTTTCTCGAATGATGTGATGCAACGAATAAATAGGTAAACCCAATGATCTCTTTTTTGTCTTTTGCATTTTAAGATAGCATTCTTGATTTCTTACAACTTTAAGCTTGAAAATATAAAAGTTAAGCCGCTCACTAAAAGTGAGGAACTATTTCACTAAAAAGTATACCTACATACTACTTTCCCATTGAGAATTGGAAACATTCACGATATAGGAAACTTAAATGCGGAGTAATAGCCGCGTTTTATTGGAAAGTTTATAGGTAGCCAGTTCTCAATAAAACACCCGAACGAAAAAAGATCAATATTTGAACGAGAAAACCAGTAGATGTTGTTAAAGGTTAGTTCTTAAAAGCAAAGTGAATTTTTAAGAATTCCAAAAAAGTTTTTATTTATTATTTTTTAAATGCTGCTCGTGTGATAAAAGAAGTTTTGCGCACTATTTGAAGCTCGTGTGACGTTGCCATGGTTTAAAGGAAATATGCTGCCAAATGCATATACATATGTATAGATACCGTATTAAACCCAAATGTGTCCCGTCTTTCCTTTTAAAGTTAAAAACACATAGAACTACATCCTAGACAAAAAGTGAAGAACTCCATCAATCATTTCATGAATTATTAGCAAACATTGGATCCCTTTTGTCATTTTGGGAATTTTCCATCCGAGCATGTTGGGCTATTTCAAGATTTGGAACCAACTTTCTAGTTTGGTGAAAAGGCTATGATATACCTATGTGACCGAGTCCTCCCAAAAGAAAACAAAAAAGTTTAAATCATAACATTTTCGTTCGCAAGAAAATATCCGGGGGGAAAGGTGTGCAATGATTTCACGGTGAAGTCTTGTTGGTACAATATGTTCTGGAGATCACTGGCTTCAAGTTGAGAGAGCAAATAGTCCGTTGCCCGTTGATAGTCACGTTCTGGCCGGCATCGTTCTTGAAGGTATATGGACCGACAATTCCACCAGTCCATAAACTACATATACTGGATATAATAACAGCTTTTCATATTTACGGGTTGCTCAATAGTGAAAATACGGCTTTTCGCTTATTGATGTACCCATTAAGCCAGAAAGGTACCTCATCGATGACCAAATTTGTTATACCCTATCCTAAGGGTATATTAAGTTTGATATATAGTTTGTAACATAAAGCAATATTAAAGATAGACCATATAAAGTATTTATCTAAATGATCAGCATCAGTAGTCGAATCGACTGAGCCAAGTCCGTCTGTCCGTCCGTATGTCACCAGATTTTGGGCCTTAAATCTTGAGCTAGGTTGATAACATTTTGTATACGAGGTCCTTGGAAAAGTAAGCAATACAAGTGTAAACATTTTTAAAATCCGCCCACTTTTCGAAAAAATCACTTTTATATGAAACTTAAAAAAACTTACTTAAGCAAAAATGTAGATATTCTCTTATTCTAAAAATCTTCCATATATTGTATATGGCCCCGCCCACTTTTTAGGAGCGGTTTTCTAAAAAAAAACTGATTTTCGTAGATTTCAATGAAATAATATCTATCCTTAGAAGCAGACTTGAGTATATCTTAAAATATTTAAAAAAACACGCCCACTTTTGAAATAAAATTCTTTTGAAGTAATCCTATAAAAAAATTATACATAAATTTAGGCAGGTTTTTTTGAGGAAAAGACTACATACATATGTAGTATAGGAAAGGGATAGGGTATCACACGATTCGCTTTAGGCGGAGTGTAGCATTTCCATATGTTTTTTTTTGTCGAAAACTGAGTTTTTCAAAAGCCCAAAACCTGAACGGTGCCGATTCGGTAGTTCGGCCTCCTTCAATTCTTAGAGGAGTTGAATTTTGTGTGTAATTTCTGTGGACACAAGTCATAACCGCTTAATTCGAATTTTCCAGAAGTTATATATACATATTCTTCTACTCTGAAGATCTGCCATACATTGTGTAAGGCCACGCCTACTTTTTAGGTGCGTTTTTCTCACAAAATGGGGAATTCGTTAAAGAATTACTGGTTGTTAGGGCTAGATGGCGCTATTTGATTAATTTTAATAGCAAATTTCCTTGCATTCACAGCTTTATAGATAAAGAAAAAAAAACTACAATATAAAATACATACTCAAACTTCTCTATAACAAGTTCTATTTTAACAAAATTCCATAATGTAAAGTGACTAAAAAAAAAAAAAAAAACATTTAATTTAAAATAAATAAATTTTCCGAAAGATTATCCTCCGGGTCAACTATACAGATCTAGCGAAAAATTCAACTCAACCGAACTTCTCTTCGAGTACCATCAAGGTTTGCAGTGTTCTCTCTCTCTGTTCTTCTTCTTCTCATTAAGTCCTTAATCGATATGCACGCCAAAGTAATTGAATTAAAAGTTATCGTTACCCACATCCATGCATAAAATCTAAACAAAATCAATACATTTATTGCTCTCGTTTTCGTTATTCGTTTTTTTTTGTGTGAAAATAATACTAATTTTTATATAAATATAATTCATCGATTCGTATCTATACAGTTGATATGCTTTGCATTTATACTAAAATTATCAAGTAAATTTTAGGTGTGCATACTTATTGCTCGAATTGCTGTACATATTGAAGAATAAAAATAATAATAATTTGCCTGTTGCTGGCATTATAAAATAGTATCTGCGAATGCAAAACTTAATTAACGCTAATAGTTTTGCAAAAAAAAAAAAACTCATAACTCCCAGTTCCATGAACATTTAGGGGAACGGTCAGGCCAGCCAACCCATGCTCGACAAAAGTTTCTCCTTAATTAGCTTTTAATAAAGTTTACGGTCCATTGGAAAGGATTAGTTTTAAGTGAAAACTTTGTGTGTGCTGTTGAATGATTGTTGTTTGTTAATTGACTGAGAATGCTGTTGTTGAGTTGTGCCTCAATGAAGGTGTGCAATTCTTAATAACGCTGTTTATCGACGAGTTTTAAATGTCTTAATTAACGTCGAGATAAGCATTTCGGTTAGGATTTAGATTGTAATTATTTTCTATTCACGTTGGACGCTCTCGGTAGGAATAGATCCTTAAACGATAAGTTATTTAAATGATCAACGCAGTGGAATTTTCTTTAGTTTCTTACCTTGTGAGATAATTAAAAGTTTTTATTTTTCTTTTCTGGAATTTCTATTTAACATCCCATTCATCCATAGTATGCATTATTTAACCGCCAGAATGGGGACTGCATTTAGATTGCTTCTACCATCTGTTGGAATTCAAAATCTCACTCACACACAGTGGTGCCTTTTAGCTGTGTATTATACTTAATTAGGATTTCATTTTCATTCGATGAGGATAATAGGTTCCACAGGTTTTCGAATTTGCATCATCTCTAAATAGTACCTTTTAGTTCAATCTAATTTTAATTAAGTTCCGATCACAGAGTATCGACCACAGATTCGCTAGGAGGGAGGTACCCTTTCAGTTGTTTGGTTTTTGGCTTGGGGACTTTATTTAACGTACAAACTGCCGATAGATGGAATATTAATTTGTTATTGAGGTTCATCACAAAATGAAATGTGAAAATCCAATGGAATTAGAAGTGCTAACTTTTGTGTATACTAGAGGACAAAGTATTTTTTTTTATTTGTGACTAAAAAAGTCGCAGCCCAGCTTCTCACAGCTGTTGGGACGCATAAAAGGCACCTACAGTTTGACGCTGAAAAGCAGGGGATTTTAGAGAAGCTTTTTCATGACTGTAATCCACTTGGACGTTTGTCACACGCTTGCAAGAGGTGGATCTGCAAGAGAGAGAAAGAGTTCAGTCTTTTTAAGGACTTCAATGCTTTTCCTTGTCTCGAACATTTGGCAGCGATTGAATGATCTAACTGGAGCGTTGTTGTCCATAGGCCTAGACAAAGTAGTCGAACTATCTAGCTTGGACTCTGTTTACATTTTGGCTTATAGAGTTCGCGGCTGCACGAGTTCTTCTGGCTTGCACGGATTGCAAACCTACGTACATACGAAGCACTTACCCTACACACTTCAGCCTACTCTCGCCGCGGGATTGCCTTTGAGCATAAGTTCGTGAGGTTGGTTACCAATTTATTTGCATCTTCGGCCACTTTAAACCAGTTGTCTCCCGACCTTATCATGTGGTTTGGATTCAGATTTTAGGGGCTGATTCAGTAGATGCAGCTTGTTATTATTGAAGGCTTAGTGGTGTCTCTCGGGTAGATTGCTAACTTGAATTTTGACCAATTTTGCCGGATTATCTAAATACAACGAACGACAAAGACTGAAAATCAAAATCTACACTAGGATTTTATCCTTTTGTCTATATCCTTTGATTCGTGCTTTATCATTATTTATTGATTTTTCATCATAAATTTATCCAAGCATTTTCCATACATACATTGAAACGGTTGAATTCAGAATGCTTCTGTTGGTAGGGAGTGTAATTATTTTCCTCGCATTTTGAGTTTCCCTAGAGATTTTCGTCGGTTGCCAGCGCTTCTTTGTGTGTGGTAGGTACCTACATACGTTTAATCAACAAATTTTAAAAGGGGGACGTGTGTTGCTAACAGCAGCGCTTTCATTGGAAATATTTTCATAAAATAATTGTTTATTCTGTAGCTGTGAAGTTTGTAAGTGGTTTCAGGTTTTTTCATTCATATATTCTGTTTCGTTTTAGGAAAATTTATAACTTACGAGTATGTAGAGGAACTTGCTCTTTCTTTTGTTGACTGCCTTTGACAGTGACGGGCATATGTTTATAAAAAATAAAAGTTTAGTTTTACAAGGTTATATAGTGAGGCCAAAATTAACAGTCTGATGAAACACAGACCGGGCTGTTTGTTACTCGAGGTCATAGTGGAAACAAAAAATTCAAAAAATTAAAATAGACTGCAGTTTAACTAGCCCTTTTGAAGGAGACTATAGACATTCTAACTTTCGTGTGACTTAAGTTAGTATAAACATCAGTGGTCTTTGGATATCGAAACAATTCTGATCCTTGTATTCTGTTGGACTGTGTTTTTCTAGAAAATTTGTAGAATTATCGGCAGAATGGGTCCAAAAATGGTCTCAAAAATGTCTACCCTTCGTAAGTGGCATAAAACTTTAGGTAGTGACACCAGCGTAATGAGAATGACAGTACTGCAAACATAGCTTAACCTCATGCCACTACCCATCAAGATGCAATAGCTAGATATCCGGCGACTTCACATGCCATCTGAGCATTCTTAATTTGAACCCTGTTTTCAATATACCAGACCAGAGCAGCTAAAAAAATCAATTCTTTCAATTCGTAGTTTAATAAATAAAAAATTTAACGTGGTCGTCAAGTTTTAAGAAATAAGAGTCCAACACAATATCCATGTGCGCATATCCAGTGTACAGATGGCTTTAAGCTGGCAAACGGCATACTGGAGCTATGGTATAAGGGCCCATCCATAATAAATCATGCGCCAGCATCTTTTAAGCTGAAATTCAAGCAATAGAACTCTGTGCGTTAATGCTTGCGTAGAAAAACAAATGGAACCCAAATAAATGTACAAGGTGGCGCAAAAGTTATCACCCGATGTTCTTTGGCTGTAATTTTAACTTGCACCGATATGTAGTATAGGGCAATTTTTGGAATTGTGAACATTTTTGATCTCGAGATTTTGATAAATTCTGATATTACCTCTATAGAGATATCGAAAAAAGTGGGTTTGAAAATTCTGTCTGTCTGTCTGTCAGCGAGGCTACAGCCTAAACGGGTAAACGGATTTTTATCAAACTTCATATCTAAGGTCTGTGAGGTAATCGATAGAGGCTAAATTGAAATTTTTGTTCTAGCCCTAATATTAACGGTACTTTACTTAAAACCAATTTAACAAAAAGCTTAATAGCTTAATAAAAAAATGGCTTAATAGCATAAAATAATAACGGTACTTTTCTTAGGGTAGCCAATTTGCTCGAAAACGGCTCTAAAGATTTTGATTAAATTTCATATTTGAGCTAGTCTAAATCAGTGCCATTAAACAGCGTTTTTGCCTAAAGAGCGTATAACGGTACTTTACTTATTAACTGGTTTAAGAAATATGGCCATTTCTCGGCTAATATTCAATGGATTTTAGTCAAAATCAAAACGTGAGCAAAATTTAACGAATACAAAAATATGGCATTTAATTTTATGAAGAATTAAAAAAAATATTTTTTCATATAATTTTTTTTTAAAGTTCATTCATTTCCAATTAACACCTCAAAGGTGCAAGTACGTATGACCCAGTCGTGCACTTTATTTTTATTTTTTTTTTTTAAAAACGTTGGTTCTGCTTATGGATTACGTTTAGTTGATGTCTTCCCTTTCTTTTTTTTTGTGTTTTTTTTTTTAAATCGAGAAAATGATATCGGCCACTTACCGCCAGATTTGATGACCACTCGGGCCTCATGTTTATAAGTGACCCGAAAATGCAGCCGGACAATAATTATTCCATATCCTAAGAGTATAGGGATCCATGTCTTGTTGACGGTTATTTTGAATCTTTTTACTTTACAAATGTCAAAGTAGAATTGACATTTGCCGCCATTTGCGAAAATTATACCATCTTGCGATAGGGAACTGACTTGCACTTGTCACCTTTAAAATCTTCTGATACTGTCAAGCCGTACTAAGAGTTCCTTATTCCTTTACTGAATCTCGTATAGGACTGAATTCACCTGCTTAACCGTCTCACGCTCATAAACCAGAACACAGTAGCTTGAAACACAGTCTTTTAGGGAAAGCAACGCTTGTGAAATTGTCCTTTCGTCCTTTTATCTTTTATATTTTTGATCATCAAAGGCAGTTTTATGTTGATGTTTTAAATGACTCGAAAATGCAAATGGGACTAACTTTAAAAAAAAAAAAAAAGATTTACGTGTTGTTTAGGGACTAACAAATTATTAACAAAACGTCTTTCATGTTCAATTCATTTCAAGTGTTTGATGTACCTTTCATTCGATTTCTTTCATCGCAATTTGTCCACTTAAAATATATCTTTAATTTTTAAAATTAACAACTTAAAAATAAAGATATGATTGGTAGGTATATTAAAATATTTCTCCTTTAATAAGTTTTTAAATGGAAAATAATTATGTAGTTAATTAAGTTATTTTATGACTTTTCATCACTTTGATATTAACTAAACAAATATAATTCATTAATTTAAAGAAAATTTGCATATAAAAATTATATACAAAAAAGCATTTAAACAATAAAATTATGTGGAATGATTTAAGATAGTCTAAATGTGAGTCACTTATAAACAAATAATTTTTATTTATATCATAAATTAATAGCTTTTTTATTGGTACTTGTTTTTAGTTTAGATTTGTTTTATGGCTTCTGTCAGAATTAATATGTTACAAGTTCTACATTGTGATGACGATTTTAGTCAAATTAATGTGTCTTTCATTTCTCTCTCTAGCCCATTTTATAACTCGGAGTGGGAGAGTCACAGTTCTCCCACTTAACGGCATTCCTATTTAGCATCAGGGCATCTCTGTGCGTTGCCATGAGAGGTACTATTACCAACTTGAGAGGTATATACATACAACTTGGCTAATCTGGAGGGACACAGGGTGTCCAGAGCCTTTTGGCCTGAGATCAACCACAAAAGATCAGACGAAATTATCTAGCTAGGGAGAACACAAATCGGAACCATGATCGGGATCCTCTCTGGAAATTGTTTTCTGAGAAGGATCTATGGATATCACGCACATACTGTGCGAATGTAAGGGCACATATAGAAAAAGACTTTTATATCTAGACAAAGACTTTTTTAGAAGTCTGGAGGAAGTAGGTTCACGTAACAAAGTGAAGGACTGACTCAACTTCTGCAGGGCAATCAAATGCTGGGACGACGTTATTTAGGTTTTTTCTACCATTTTGGACTCACTAAAGGGACCGCGATGGACCCATTATGGTGCCTAGTGCCTTTTTAAACCTAACCTAACCTACTGCATTTCTACTGATTTTGCTTGTGGGGTTTGTCAGTTTTCCAGTTTTGGATCACATTGTCACGGAGGTCAATCAAATGCTGCTGTTCTTTCATTTTTGTGATCCAGTTGTTTGTCGACCTGCCTTTTTTCGTGATTTCCTGGGAATGTTGATTAACATTGCCCTTTTGACGATCTTTTCTTTGAACATGAGGCAAAGGAGAGGTTCGGTGCTCAATTTCCATTCCATTTTTAGAAAAACACTGAAAAAGCAAGAGATTAACCTCTTGATCACCGCCGATGTTCTGTCTTCCCATTTCCCTCCGAAACATCCACCAATATGTACATATGAACGTCAAGCGCCTTTGGTGTTGACTTATGATAGTTCCATCGTCAGCAAAGAATAACTGATGGCTCATTTTGGGATCTATCACTTTTCCTTCAAGCAGATAATCTAGGACTTGAGTAAATAGTCTTTAATTGGGAACTCTACGGTGCCTTCATGTCTTTGTTCCCTCGTATATGTCAAAGATCATACGCACGTAGGTTTCTGGGACTTCTGGGACTTGTTCAAAATCAACAGACACCATATGCATTCAGATTTCGCAACATTTTCAAACTGTGTCGATTTAAGCAGCTTAGACTCTTTAAAAGTGAAATGTCAATTGCACTAATCCTCAAACCTTTGACAGAGTTGAGAGGGAGTTGTAGGTGTTCAACATTCATTCTAGCAATGAAATGCAACTGTATATAGTCTTGACTTCACTGTCATTCAATTCCTGGTAAAGCTGGAGTATTTTCCTTTAAATACCATGGCTTCAAATGGCTTTCATTAAACTCAGATATCGCATGAGAGGAGACTGTACCGGATGTTCATCTTTAGTGTCAAAATGCTATTGCTGGGCAACTACAAAGTCAATTTTTGTCAACCAGTCGAACGTGATATCATGGCCAACTAAAGGGTGGATTTTCGTGGAAATTATTTGGTTCTTTCATCGGTATCTGTTGACTTAAAAATTACTGGGAATATATTCGATTGAGTGGTTTTTAAAAATAGAGTTTAAACCGTCAACGAATATCTGCGTTGAATAGATTGTAAAATCGATTTCGTTTATGGTGGAATGATATACAAACGTACGTCCTCTAACCTCGTTTGCTGGCAGAACTCCAAACAGTAGTTATCCAGGAATAAAACCTGCTAAATTAGAAAATTCTTCAGTTAACTATATGCGTAGCAATGTACATGACATGTCATTAGTTCCACCCTGGTGACAAGGCTGTACTTTTTGTTTCTTAACATCCTTTGTGAGTTCATGCTTAAGTTGGTGGAGTCTGGCATTTTGTGGCACTCTGTGTTGCAACCCAATTAACACTTATTTACGCCAGTCATCCTCTGCCGATAATAATGGGAGTATGGCTTTTAGTAGATTCTCAGCTGTCTAGTTCCTTTCTGGGTTTATGGAGTTCCAATACCTATCCAGAGATGCTGCTTTTACGAGCGCGTTTGTTATTTATTTGACAATCATTTCCATATTTAACAGAACCTTCCCTTGAACTCATGAGTATACCTAGTTATTAATAATAATACTTATTAGGTAGCTACTCACTTATTTACTTACTTAGTTACTTATTTACTTACTTAGTTACTTATTTACTTACTTAGTTACTTATTTACTTACTTAGTTACTTATTTACTTACTTAGTTACTTATTTACTTACTTAGTTACTTACTTAGTTACTTATTTACTTACTTACTTACTAACATACGTACTTACTTACTTACCTACTCACTTCCGTACTTACTTATTGACTTACACTACTTACACTACTTATACTACTTACTTACTTACTTACTTACTTACTATTTACATACTTACCTACGTAATAATCAGATCCTTTCTGAGACACGGGTATCTCCCATCCATCCTCTGCGGTCCCAAGCACGACGCTTCCAGTTTTCCTCTGTATTGGAAGTTCGGCCTTCTTCGCCGTTTCGAACCTGGAGTCTGTGATTCGAAGATCCTCTTGGCTGGACCATTGTTATCCATTCGCTCTATGTGGTCGAATAATTAATCCGCACTATTCAGCTAAGCCAACAAAGTATTTTCGCTAGAAGGTGCTCAATATTGAAGAAGTGCGTTTGGAAAAGCTGAGAAGAAGTTGATTCGTTGATCTTTTTGCTTTAAATGCTCGAATGTCTCTCGTAGAATGTCGTAATGCAGGTTTGTTGCCTCTGTGTCATTTTTCCCTAATAAAATATCAAACAATACTGAACACAAATCCCATGACAGGTTAACACGACTCATGCGGCATCTGTCAAACAATTTAAAAACAAAAAAGTACCTCTACACGAATCACCTTTATATTGGACTTGTTCTCATGTAGGTACTATATAAACGTGTGAATAAATCGAACATGAACTCCCATCTTTAGATGCAATATCCCCATATTTACTTGAACGATAACAATATTGTGTAAACACGTGAATTTTACTTGGATATTAAGTTTAGCGGTTAGCACTAAACGGTTATCTTCTTTTTGGCAAAACGCAACAAGTTGTGTAAGAATAATATTTAACTAATCCCCCTTAAGCAGCAACAGAACATAGATACCACATGTATTATCTTATCTTTGAGTTTCATTTCTATCAAATTGCATAAGTCAGCCAGTGACATGATATTGTGTCAAATGAAAACCCAGCTTGCACTTGAAACTTGAAAGTCAATTCTTAGTTGATTCGAAATTTAATTTTAGAAAATGGACGAATTATCCTCGAATGCGAAATGCACTAACCACTAGTACTTCGAAATGAATTCATGTTAGAGGGGTGGTTAGGGGGAATTTGTTTGATTTTATTATGGACGTGTTTATTTGTTCAACAAGTCGAGAATGGAGGAGGAATGCTTTTTTTTTTTTTTGGTTTTTAATTCTTCTTCTCTGGGTCTGTTAACTGTGTTGCGTTGTGTTTACATTTTCGTTAAACGTGCGCGTAGTTTTCGCCATTGAGAGTAATCAGACGTGTGAAAATCATCTAGTCAGAAGTATCTGCTGAATTTACAGAAAGAGAGAATTTCCTCAAACAAATTGGAAAGTGGCTAATTAATTTAATTTTATCTTGAGAACATTTTGAAATGTTTCAAACATTTCAACTCCAAATGCATGTTAGCATAAATAAGTATAAATACTTTTTTTTTTTTTTTTTTGTGAATCTGGGTCAAGATTGCAATGTAAATTATAAAAAGTTTGTGAGAGTTGTTTCTTCTAGTAGTGGATGGAGTAGATTATGTATGTGCATATGTATGCAAATAAGGTTCTTCGGCAGACGTAAATTATACATATTAGTAAAGTAGAGTAAAATATCGTTTGGAACATTTCGCTACTTGTTACGTGAGCAAAAAGAATTGACCAAATTGGATTGCCAATTATGTGAATTTCACTTGTCGTAAACCAAAAAAAACAAATTATGAGGTTAAACTATTCCGAATGTTTTGGTCGTGCGAATGTGGATTGCGTTCCACATCTGTGAAATGTGACAGTTTCCAAAAAGCATTCGTCTGGACGCGAAAAATCAGCGAATTGTTGATTTCTTCGCAAGGAACTACTACTACTACCTACAACTCTTAATTTCATCCGCAGTAGGAGAGCTGCTGACTTGGAACTCGGCAACATGTTGCGTTAAATTATTTACAGACGTTGTTGTCACTGAGAAATAAAGGGTTTTCCAATAGGCACTGACAGCTTTGAATTTTATTTGTGAACGCACTCTTTCTTTAATCATCAAACTGTCACTGTTAATTTATTTAGTAAACTCAACATTTTCATCATGGTAAAGTACACGAACGAGCAACGTCTACAAATTATAGAAATTTTCTACCGAAATTTAAAGTCGGTGAAGGCAATTTTAAGAGCATTAACTTTAATTTTCGGTCGTAATTTTCGCCCTAGTAGACAGGCAATAACAAGTTTAGTGCAAAAATTTAAGTGTACATATTCGTTGAGTGATGTTGCTGTGTCAGTGAGACAACGGGTTGGTCAAAGTGTCGAAAATATCGCTGCCGTTCAGGCGTCCGTAGAAAACGATCCAAATCAGTCAATTCAACGGTGTTCTGAAGATTTGGACATCGCTCAGACCACATTATGGTGGTCATATGAACGAAGTCGAGTTCCATTCATAAACGATTTGATTGTACTTCAAGTCCTTATTGGGAAACCCTTTATATTCGATGATGATGACCCAATTATAAGTTATCTTATACATTGCTCCTTGTTGAACAGAATTATCATTTTGAATTTCCGAAGGAAGAAAGCTAAATGTTAAAAGTGTAAGATAAAGGAAACAGAAAAAGAGTTATAACTCACAAAATTCTCTAAATCTTTATTTCCTTTCGGTTTCCGGATTCATGCAGCGTCTTCCTGGCTAAAGTGCTTCCTCTACGTGAGGCTTGTAGCCTTCTCAAGCAAATCTCCTCACTCCTAAAAGCCATTTTAATTGACAGCCAGGCGACTTTCAAGGCTATTATATCTGACTCCTCGAAGCTGGTAGAACAGTGTAAGGAGGAACTTTCAGAGTTTCAGTATTTGGTCTTCTTTGGTACCAATTTGGGTGTATATAATTTTACCTACCGCTGGCCTGCTGCGGATTGTACTGGCTGCGGAAGTTTCAAAAAAACATGGTTAATGTAGTGGAATATCCAAATTCAGATAAATATCTAGACATGACTCTATCTGCATGTAAAGAAAAAGGAAAATGAATGGAAGATGGCTTTTTAGAAAATACTCTTCTAGCTACAATAGGTTAGTGCTAGACAAGCCAGTTCCGAAACCAGTATAGATCATCACACCATCATCACATCTGTTAATGTATCTAGCTGATCTACACAGAGATCTAAATGGTTGAAATTGGGGTTAGAGAAGTTTCTCAAAAGTACAGAGCTAGGCTTCCCAACCACGTTAACAGAACTATCAAATACTGACAATATAAGCAAGAGACGGATGAATCCTCTTGATGTATAAGAGTTAGCTAAAGTCGTCAAATTTTGTAATATTTTCAAATAAAAAATCTGTTAATCTGACAGATGGCGCTTCTAAAAGTCGAACGACTCTCGATTGGGGGCTACAGCAGAAGCATCTCACACATACTTACCCCACAAAACAGAAACTATCAAGTTAAATGTTACTCTTGCCCTCTGATCTCTGAACCTTGGTCAAATGGATTTCACACCCAAAAAATTGAATGCTACACCAAAAAGTAAACACCGAAATCCATTTATCTGTTTTTTTTCTTTCTTTCTAACTTCAAGCTCGTTAAGACACTTTATTAGATAAACTATCACTTTTCATTTCTTTATTTTTTAATAATTCCATCGCCTCTGGCATTCACAGCAATTACCCAAAGCATTATATCCCATGATTCATTAGCAATTTGCTATACTCATAAAAAAAAACCTTGCCGTGTATAAAAAGTCTTAAAACAAATTTTATGTTATTTGCAATTTTCATTTTCTGTTGGATTGTTTGTTCTAAAATAAATAAATAAGGAGAAAAAAAAATTGCAAGTAGCCCATCATTACTACCTGAGAATGTTTTGCCAATAATGCTATTTTCGGGTTTTATTAAAAAAAAAAACATTAAAGCAAAATCCACATGAGATAAGTTTGGAATGGACTCCAGTAGCCGAGTATTGTGTAAGAACAAATGTTGGAATGTATGTTTTTGAAATTTTTGTATCTATTGGTAGCTATTGCCGACTTTTATGTTTTTTTTTTTTCCCCCCCGATCGAAAAGTGATAAGATAGGTTTAGTTAGCATGAAGCTGGCTTATAGTGAATTTGATGGATTGTTATTTTGTATCTGGAAAAATAGTTACGTTGGAAGAATGTCCATGTAATGTTGTAGCGTTAAGCATCTGTCTGAGCTTCTTAAAGGTTATAAAGAAAAAAAAATAAACAATTAAGTTCAGTGGTGCAGATCGCTATTGCGAAATTAGTCTCTTAGGATGACATCACACAGCTAGTCTGTTTGAATGGTAGATACGTTACTTTGCGTCTTAACAACCTTTTCTTTGTTCTACCATATTAACTTATCCAAGACAGCCTTTCGCGATTGTTCTTTGGAAAAAATTGTTCAAGACGGCAACTGATCTACCATTAGGGCCACAATCTTAAAAGCCCATAAATATTTTTCGGCTTCAGTAGCTCCAGAACAGGAACTGCACACATGGGGAACTCATCAAGAAGAATGATCTTTTAATCTACTTAAAAGAAAAGTTAGAGGAAGTGTGGTTACTTACTTTTGTTCTTTCAACCGAAACATCGCCAAGGATCAAGGTAGGGTTTGAGTATATCGAATTAGTCTGGGTGGAAAGGGTTTTGTTGGTAAATGGCAGGCAAAAGTTCTTCTATTATTAGAGCCTTTCAGCCCTAAAGAGTGCCGTGGCTCAGTGGCAACTGCGTCGGATTACTGCGCACGAGGTTCCAAATTCGAATCCAGGGAAAAAGTTTCGTTCACAGGGACATCCCCTGCAAGCATCTGACAAACATACAAGAGCTTTTCAAAAAACCATTTGCCCTTTGGATACGGCATAAAACTGTATACCACGTCCAATACTTGCAGTCCTGAGAAGTTAGGTCTTGGCCCTCTATGTGCTGCTCATGGCCTTATATGTATGTTCACCTCTAGTGTGGTATAGGGAGTTAAAACGCTTGTCTGCCGTCTTGTGCGGAGTGCCATCAAAGAATTTGACTCTGCCTGAAGATGTTCTGCTCTTCTGTTTGACTGGATGAGAACCACATGACGCATATAGCAATGAACGCGTCTTTGCGCGATAGGGCCTATCTTTCTCCACCTCTTTGGTGGATTCGCAATTCGCTTATATAGTTGTAGATTGAATATACGATTGAGCCATTTTAAGGTAGTTCTGACACATCTATTTGCGAATGTCAGCAGTGCGTGTGAAGGTACCACCCGTGCCTTTTTGGACTCCCGATAGCATTTCGAACGCATCTAATGGCTCTCCTATTCTGCTGCAGATATTCGGCTCAAATGAATGCCTTTCTAAATGTAAAAAACGCCACCTTTTTTCTGTTATGTTATCAGTACCCGCCGGAGGTGATATGGAAGCCCTTTTAATGATGTATAGAGCGCGGGCGTTGGATCAAATTCAAGAGAGAAGAAGGTATAGGTAAAAGTTGATGTATTTGAAACTCATGTTAGATTTCATTATCTTTCCCAAATTGACTTGGGAGAGTTGTATATTATATTTGTATTCGTTCATAAATCACAGTATTACTTATCGCGTTCGTGTTGCAATACACAAAGTGTTTTTTCAGTGAACTATATAGTTTTCATACTGTGAAAATTAAATGGAGCACCGGCACTACATTTTGACCACCCACAATCTACTTCCTGGACTTTTTGATAGACATTTTTTTGCTATGAGAGCATAGCATCATATCTATGAGAGAAAAGCATCAATAAGGCGAATAATTTCAATGATTTTTACTTTATTAAAAAGAGTAAACCTTCCGATTAATTACAGATTATTCTTTAGTTAAAAAGACAGTAGGCCATCCTGTCAACCTAATTTAGAATACATTTTCGATGATTTCGGACGCTTCTTCAGGAATAACTTAAGAATATTATTCTTGAGTACCTTGAGCATCTCAGAGCTCCCTGACAGACAGTCAATATCACCAAAACGACTGGTTACAGGATTTTTTTTTAACTTAGTCGGCAATAGTGCGATTTTGCTGGAACTATAACTCGTCCAAGTATAAATCCTCAAATTCTGGCCAAAAAAACTCGATTACCATGCCTCGGTAGCGTCTCTATGGCTATGTGTGGATGATTCCAAATACGGCTTGTTTCGTAGCAGTCGATTGATTTTCTGATGATGATTTTCTGAGCGCACAATTATCGGCGAATTCGAGTTTAGACAAACTAGATATTTAACTTTGGGTCGTTTGACAGTTTAGTAGTCCACCTATGCTAAAACGTATTTGTACTTTGACGTTTCACCAAAAGTAAATGGGACCTCACACATACACGTGCAGTTTTGGGATGATTCTGTTGACAGCACAAGGATGCGGCCATTTTGTAGATACAGTGTGTACGATTTGGTATTGTTAATGGAATCATGATCTACAGACAATAAAAAGTTCACAATTTATGCTCCGCCTATTTTAGAAAATGATAAATATTCGTCTTTGGTTTCGAGTTGCTTTAAAGCCGAAGGAAACGAAGGAGTGATCATTTTGCTTCAATTCCTGTTTGTTTCAGTTCCTGCTGGGATTCCTAATCGCCCATAGCTAGCGCTAAGTAGGGTATTGAACGAATACTGTGTGCATGTGTTTCAAATGTCACTAATCTGATACCCCCAGCCTTTAGAGTAAACAATTGAACAACCGCCAAAGTCTCTTCTGTGACATGATATCAAATTTCCTTTCTCAGCGAGCTGATTTGTAAATTCCTGAATAAAAAAAATATCAAAATATATGTAAAGAGCTCTATTCCCACTTATAAATTTAAATGTGTTCTTCTATATATTTCAAACTGAATGTTAACTCACCCTAACCATACAAACAAAATGCCGCCTTTTTTCGTATGGGCTTGAATTAAAAAAAAAAAAAAAAAAAACCCAACCGTCATTTGTACAAACATTTACCAGCATGTCATTGAAGCCAATTATTTAAAGTATATTTAAAAAAAAAAAACATTCCATAACAATTGCTTGTTTATGTCTAACCAATCGCTAAGCATTTTGAATATACCCATATTGTAGCATGATATGATGAATATCATGAGGAATTTTACTACTTAACTAATTGATATTTATTTTTATGAATCTTAAAGGTACTGGTAAGGAGCAGGAGTCCGATTCCGAAGGTTGGGAAGACCGAGAAGCATCCAGAACACATTCCGTTAAGTTTTCAGAGGATTCAAGTACTGAAAAGGATACACCATTTGTACGACAGAATACACCACATCCGAAGGAGCTTAAGGCGAAAGCTCACAAATTATTCGCCAAGGAACGTAGTAAAACGGAAGAGGGCGTCAATTTGGATACATTGTCAGAAGAGGTGAGTTCTTTTTGATATTTTTATTTACTAAACAAATCTGTAAGGGTCTGTAGTGATCGTGAGTCTAAAGAGAGCTTTTTCTATTGATATTAGTGTCCTAGACCCTTAAACTGACATTGAGAAGGCAAACCGAGTCAGTACAGTGCCTGTCTATCACAGTAATTCTTGGCACATACATATGTACATATGCATATTTATTCCTTTTAGAGAAAATTCGTTGAACGAAAAAGGAGAAATGGAGTCGGTTTATAGGTTAGTTGGCGGAGAAAAAGTCACTCCTCACGTAGACCGATAAATCGGATCCATTGTGCCGAATCATTTAGCTCTAGAAATGGTGTAAGAGAAAGTCGGCTATTAGAAGCAAGAGGCTATCAGCGCTGCCTAAATCCTCCAGTTCCAAGAAGAAGTCAGTATCAATATTTCTTATTTTCTGACGGATATGGCAGGACAATTGACGAAGAGACGCGATTTAATCTTTGTCCCTGCAACTTCTTAATGTAGCAAACCGAGTCCATGACACAATGGATGTTTATTACGCCAGAAACGACTCCTGCGTTAACGATTGAGTTAAACCAGAGTTCATAATCTCTTCTAGCTAAGGGCTGGTCATAGCACCTTGGCTGTTACGTTTAACCCATTGTCTGTCTCTCAATTGGTGGAGGTGAAGCGTCGACCCTTTCCTAGCGAGCTCGTCAGGTTTTTCATTTCCTTCGACATTCGAACGCTCTGGTACCCAGCAGTCACTGCATTGGCTCTGGATATATCGTTCAAGAGTGATTTGCTGGTTCGCATGAAAGCAACAACATCAGAGGCCAGTCTATCTATTTAGACAGTGATAATCTCTCCAACTATATAAACTACTCTTGCCTATAATTTCAGCAGCCCGTGTGATGGCTTGAAAGACTCTGCAGTCGTCGTTTATGCTTAAGGAGTGGCTTATTGCTAAGGCTTCACAATAAACTCCCTCTTCCGTACCAAAGTCCGTCTTCAAACCATTCGTATAGAACCAGAAATGAAACTAATACCAAACAAAACATCTGACTTTTATTGGTGTCGAGTCTCTTTTTGAATTCGCCGCATTATAGCAATAGTCACTGCTTGGTCATAAACCCATCAAGCCTCCTAAGGTAAGTTCCGTCACTAAACATGAAAAAAAAATCGACTTCAAACAGCTCAAGGTCCAAGGCATGGTTCAATGATATACACCCTAAAATTTATCGCATTGTCTTCGAACTTTGGTCAAAATCTTGCAACTGACATCAAATTAACCCTTTTAATCTACCTCTCTTTTTATAACTGTTTTCTACATTCCTGTTGAATTTAATCTTTCTAGACGTTCTTGAGAAATGTTTGCTTGGATTGCCCAGAATTCAATGAACCTATCAGAAAATCACATTAAATCTGAAAAATAAATACTCACCTGGCAATACTCTTAATATTAAATACACCATCCATCTTTTCAAAATCATCTTTCAGAGTTCATCGAAACCATCATCATCGGCGAAAACCGAAATGAATTCAACAACAATGGAGAATTTAGCAGAAACTCAAACCGAACCGCTACTTCCAACATCACCAACAGTTGTAGCAGTAGCAAATACACCTCATGCTCAACCTCAACGTAATCCCGAACAAGAACCTTTGGTTTCACCAACCGGTCAAGCCGGTACACACTCCTCAAACGACGACACTGCCGATGACGATGATTACGTAAGTAAAGACTAAAACCATTGACTGGGTGAATAACATTTATAACCGATTCACAATTTATTACAGGACTACGATGAGCGAAAAGTCGGTTTCAATGTTGATGGTAAGGACGATGATGATTTCTACAAGCGACCAATGAAACTACACAGAAGGTATGTATTTACTCCTAATCGTCCCAAATTCTAACTAATTCTATTTCCTACTTTACAGAGATACGCCACATCACTTGAAGAACAAACGTGTCCAACACGGTGTTCTCGATAAGCAAACAAGCGAAATTCTCGCCAATGCAATGAAAAACAAAGAATTAGAATCCAAGCAACAGCCGCAAATCATATTGCTATCAGGCGGTGTAAAATCCCCGATAGAAGAGGTTCCCGAGCAGGTTTCCGACAGTTCTGTGGGGGCGCCTTTTGAAGCATCTGTATCATCGATACCATTGCAAGTTGCAGCCCCCATACCCGTGCAATCGCATGAGGGTGAGTGATTTTAACTCTCTTACGCACACAAAGCCAAACACAAAGATAAAAGTTTTTTGTTTCCTTATTTTCCTTTAATTTCTACCACCCAAGTCAAGTCACGAAGATGCTGTATTGTTTTAATTTGATTCCTTTTTTTATTATTATTATTTTCACGTTTTTTTTTTATTTTATTTATAATTTCGTAAAATAAAATTCGTTCTTTTTTGTACTTTAATTCTTTGTTTTTGTTCTTTTATTTTGAATTTTTATTTTGCTATGCTTTTGTTTTGGTTTTACGTGGAAAAAAAAGTAGTTTATTCTTCATGGTGGAGGGATTTGTTCCAATTTCTATTTTATTTTTTTAATAATTTAATATTTGACTTCATACATATGTAGATGCGTCATGCGTGGCGCCTTTGTGTGCATGTACATACAATGAGAGTGGTTTGGCTGGCTATTAATAATTTTGTTTTGAAAATTTGTTTGCCAAACTCCTCGAATCCAATGAGTGGTAATTGAAATCTGATTTACGTTTATATTTTGGTCGTGGGAATTGGATAAGGGAAATCAATCATTTGTTCTCCGAAATTATAGAAAGTAGGAATACACATAGTTTAGCAAGTTCTGATTTAGGAATTAGTATTCATTAGTAATCATTTATGTTGGTATGTGGCTATTGAATAACTTAAAACCGATATTAAAATTTATTTGGACTAGTTTTTGAATGCAACATGAATCAATTGGCCGCCCCAAAGCAAAATGTACCCTTTTTGTTGCGTTTTGCATCACTTTTTCGAGCGTTTTCGGCGGTATAGCGATCATTTTGGCACGAATGTTTGCTTTGAGCTTGTGACCGACTTTTGCTTTTCGAATTAACCAACAAAAAGAAGTCCGATTTCGTCCAATCTAAAGATCTGGGTGCCCAGTCAATCTCGCAATTTTTTGACAAAACAAACCCAAGGAATATTCGTTGTAGAAAATTGTTTGGTTGGCATGTGGCAACGTCTTGTTGAAACCAGTAACTGTCCATTCCTTTTCACACATTTGTGGACAGATTCCCATCGACTGTTTCGTCTTATCTTAAAATGATAGTTTTATCGCAAACGACGCGTTTCGAGAGGAGTCGTTGCGATGCGACGCCTCAAACGTTCACTTGGGCTCGTGCAATGGTGTTTCATGGACATGGCATGTCTCATGGCAACAGAGAGTGTGAAATGGGCCTTATCGTTCATCAAGTTCTGCGTCTGATTGGCCTTATTCCAAGCGACTTGCAACATTCTTTGATTCAATAGCACTTTATAAGCAAACAAAAGCAAATCATCCTCCAAAATGGTTCCACTGACGCCAAAATGCTGAGCGACTATCTGCCACTGTCCCGTGCTGAACAAAATTCGACACCAAAGGGCGAATAGTGTTGCCAGACGGTTGATAAAATTTCGAAAGTTATTCAATGTTTACATACCGAAATAAAGCCTTTATATAGGTTGTAAGTTTTATTTCACCTATGTTCATTGTATACAGGGTATTGTTTAGTTAGGTAGGTAGTGGTGGTGCAGTTTTGTTATGACCAGCCTGTGGAGTTTATGTGTGAAGTAATATCTAGTCTTTAAATGCCAAACTCGTTGAAGGGTTTTCCTGAAGTAAGCAGTCCTAAGGTTAAGCCGGACAGCTGCAGAGGAAGTGACTAAGAGATTCTTTCTCAATGATATTCTTGCAGCTTCTACAGAAACTGTTGTGGGGAATACCAAGTTTGGCTGGTCTCCGACTGGGTAATAGCTACGATTCTAGCAATATCTCGTCTCGATTTATTGAGTAGCTCTTTGGGTTTAGTTTTATTGTAACTTGGCCATGTCTTTCTCGATATGACACAGTTCAAATACGATTTGGTATCTTTGCAAGGGAGAGAGTAATGTTTACGTGGGAACATAGTTGATTGACTTGCAAAAGGCATTGCTCTACCAATTTTGAGGATGCAGAAACAATCAATAGCTTTGATAGCGGCTTGGCTATCTAAAAAGATAGCAATTTTGTGGTTAGATGATGTGGAAGCTTTAAGCAGACGACAATCTTTCCGTATTGCTAAAAGCTTCACGCTGAAAAAACACACAAACAGAGTTAGAAAGACTGGGGGACTTTGAAACATTGAGATGTTCGGAGAACATCTCCTCCGCAATTCACCTTGGAACCGTCTGTCCATACCACTCCAGTTTCCGCACAAATTATTCTCTTCTTTCACTTATCGGGAAAGCTCTCAGCTTCCCTAACTCTCTCTTTAGAAGTGGGGAGAGTTAGTTAGCAGATGTTGTTGGCCGAGCTTCTAAGAGCTCCGCAGGTATACCGTCAAGTCCTACTGCCTTGTTATTTTACTATAAATCATGAATAATGGCTTGACTAGGGGCGGTGATACGGCTAGCGAAAACCATAGCAAAATGCGAAATAAGCATTTAGCCTTTCTTTGGGTATTGGCTAGAGCTAGTACGAACACCTGTCAGCTCTTTAGGGATGTTGTAAACGATTCTCCTGTTGCATTTCCTTGTTGCTGTAGCTAGCTCATTGATAGTAGTTGAAGTGGTTACAAACTTGTCGCTGTCCAATTGTATTCTCTAAGTAAATTTTGCTTTCTTAAGAAAGAAAGAAAATAAAGAAGAAATGCTAGGACGTTATTTCCTCTACTTGAAGCTTCTCTCGGAAGAGCCTCGATTGTTTTGGTGGACAGCTTAGGGCTTTGCAATAGTGATTTCTAAATTTTGACAGGTGATTGCGGCCATGTTGTTTAAACTATGTATATCTGTCAAATTGACTGTCATTTATGAAGTCTGTCTGTTCAAATGGAAAGTTATAGCCTTCAGCAACATGTGCAAATGTTTAAAATGTTTTATGAAAGTGGGTTTTCTGTTCGAGCAAAATTTCGGTCGCTTAGCCCATTTCATGATCCCCATTATCGTCCTTCTGAAACAGCACTATTCGCAACGTGGTGGATAAATTCGAGTCGACCGGTTCAGTGAACAATCCACGAATCAAGAATCAACGGTGTCCATGAAAGTGCATGCGAATCTTAATCAGTTAATTCCGTGACGCACACAAGACTCGGCCTTTTGCATAACGACTCGGGCCTACACCCGTAACTGACCCAGGAGCTCATAATTAATGACCATCGACAACGCCGTTGGTTCGCTGACTGAGCTCTCGAGCAGTTGGTAGTTGATCGCACTTTCGGTCGACAATTCACATTCAGCGACAAGGCCCAGTTATGGATGAAAGCAAAATTGCAATGCTTCCAGAGAAATTCACTGTTTGGTGTGACATTTCACGCCAGGCCATCACCGTCAACGACGAGCTCTATCGGAAGATGAAAACCAATTTCTTTTAGCCCCAATTGGATGCTAAGGAAACCGACGACATGTGGTGCCGAGCGATTTCTGAACATGGTTACCCCGTCAGACTTGTTGTTGTGGTGTTTTCTTAAGTCACAGGTTTATACCAATAAACTACCATTAGACCAATGCCATTGTTCTAATTCAGCCTGACTTATAAGCCAGAGTTTATGAAATAATTGGACGTTTCGGATGCACGCCATCCAGCGAAGCTGCAGCGCACATTTGAATGATGTTACATTCCACACATAATGGCATACATTGGCCTTCTAAATAAATAAAAAAATTCAACAATATCTCACTCACAGTTTGCTCTATTCAAATTTAAAGATAGGAAACACTTAATGAAAAATAAAACCAAAAATAGCAAACATTAAGGTATAATGCCCAAGTCTGGTGAAATTGAATAAAAAAAATCAAATCCGCGTTATATTTATCGAATGTCATTGTGTACCTACATTCATAGCGCCAAGTGACGGCATCCTTTCATTCGATGCAATTCAATCGAACGCACTTTCACGATATCGAATTCTCATTTTGCTCTGTGAAGCGCTGAAGCTGGTGTCGGTGTCTATGAACTCTGTACACTTGGTACAGCTGGGACGCGCATCAAATAATCGATTTAAATTTCCCTCTGTAAGTCGAGATGAAATTTTTGCTCCAATTACCACCTCCAATCAGATACTAAAGCCATCAGATGCGATTAAAATAGGTCACATACCTGTGTGTATGTCTATATCTAGCTCCCTCTACCTGTTGTGAACACACAAGTGCTCTTGGGAAATCATCAACCCTTTGCTCGTAATGAAATAGAGAAATTAAAGGGGGCAATCCAGAGATTCACCTCACGTAGCTATTCTGTTGTGTAGTGCCTATCATCGTGCTCACACCATCCAACCGCACACGACACGCAAAGAAAGAGAAAGAGCGAGTAAATAATCAATTTATCAATATTTATCTAAATTTCATAATTTTGCTCGCGCTGAATACGCGAACACATAGCCAAACACTGTGTTGATTCACGCGGGTGAGTTTTCTCACATACACCTGCTAACCACCTGTTATTAAGCGTTTTGATAAAATAGCAGGCTCCGGTGTTATCTACCTGCACATTAATAGCGTTCACTTGAGGTGATAAGCAAAGCCTAAACCCCCCCTCCACCACCTGCTTTGTTGTGTTAGGGCATTAATTATCGATATAATGTGGTTCGTCGTTTTATAAATATGCTTACAGTGGCTGCAAGAAGTTTCTCGACAGATTTTCGTAACTTTTTTTGTTTTTTGTCTAACTGTGAAGATAGAATGAGAAAATGTTTTTAAATCTATCTGTCAAAAATCATCGGTCAAATAAGTTATGAGCTACCTTTAAATGTTAAATGTCAGGTTTTTAGATTGTCAAAAAATGTTCAAATGAGTTGTCAGTAGACGTCACGAAGAACATACCAGGGACGGATTTTTTGAAAGAAATAGTTAACTTTAGTGTCTTATTTATTTGGAATTTGGAATTAATTTCGCAAGGCATGTTAAATTTCAAAATCAATGAACAACAGGTGCAGCAGCAATCCATGTTCAACACACTGTTTGATATTTTCCAAGGACCCTAATCTGTTTGATTGTTAACCCAGAAAGCCAATGAAAGTTTGAATCGATGCGACGACATTCCGACATTCGGAGCAAAATAGCTAAATGTCGTGCCCAAAACAGTTGCGATAATCACCGTGGCCAGACAGGAATTGCGTAAAGTTGTAGTTGCTGTTTCCACGGTTACGTTTTGTATGTCTATCTGCAAGCTTATCCTCTTGATTCCTATTTTGTTATGTAGTGTCAACATTTCACCTATAAGAATGTCGACGAGAACCATTCCAGCTAATTTCTGCGATATATTTTGGAAGTCGCTGATGTTAGTAGCATTATATTCCACAATAAGGGTCCTAAGACCGATCCCTGTGGAACTCCTTCTAGTATTTCGTATCGCCTTCGTCTGTATTTTGTCTCAACTTCCTGTTGGTAAAGTACCTCGTCCATATGAGTAGCTAGTGATATTATGGTGTATATATCGGGGAAAGCAATATTCTAATGAACGACCAGGGGCCTGTATCACCAAAAACACAAGTACTTGTTGAAGTGAAGTTTGACAACTGTTGTAATTTTGTGCTATTCAAGAGTTGGTAAATTTCACTTATTTAACAAGTACTTGTAGTTTTTTGGAACAGTCCCCAGTACGCCGAGTGACGTAGAGTCATTTTCCCCTGTCGATGGCGCCTTTTGCTTTACCAACTTCTGCGCTCAAGGCATTAACAATTGGTAGGCTGAAATGGCTTCTTTTTCGGCTGTCACTGTGGGCAATCTATTTTATAGATAATCTTTTCAATGGTGTCCAAAAGGCATACAAGTATTGGGTGATATGTCTCCTGGAGACTTCTTTCCTTTTGTCAGCAACAGATTCATGTGTTAAGAAGACGCCTGTACATGCCAACTCCATTGACCGAATACTTTCCATCTCAACTGTAAGCCGAGTTTAATTAAATTTTCGCAAAAAAAAATAAAAACTTAAATCTTCCCACAGTAGTAAATTTGAGAGAGGGTCGCACAACGGAACGACGAAATTCCAAAAGACTCATGTCGAGAGCTTCCACAAAAGAGCGCGTACTATGCGTAATACGCCCGACAGTGAATAGAGAAGAGAAACGACTACAAACACTTGATGACATGTAGTACTAAATTATATCACCGTACCTATACATAGATACATGGGCACACATACTTCATTGTATTATCGTGAATATCGAAGGTGTTTCGCGTTACTTATCACTGGCTACGTTAGTTAGTCATAACTTACCCTTTGTTCGATAGAAACGTTGATTTTTTTCTGCTTATTTATAATTTATTTTGTGTTGTTTGTCATTTTTTTTTTAAATTGTTTTTCTTTCCATCTGTCTAAAGATTTGTTTTTAAAAAAAAAGAGAAGAAAAAAATTCACCGCGATTAAATTTCGGTAAAGCGGCTCACGGTTTTTAGCAGTTTGTCTTTTATAAAACTCTTCTTCGTAAAGTGCAATTGGAAGTTTTTTTTTTTTTCTTTAGGAACGGATACAATACGTACTGTACACACAAACAACTTACGTAAAAGCATATCACAGAATCATTAGTATATAGTTTGGTGCATTTTCGATTTGGTTGGTTAGACAGACAGACGCAGACTTCCGAATTGAAATATACATTTACGATGGAGAACTGTGGTGTTTCAGTGTGCAAATCCCTCAACAAATTGACAAAGTTTTCTCCAACAAAACAGAGCAAAAAAAGAATAGAAAAAAAAGAATAGACAACAAATTTCCAAATTGACAGAAAAGGATACACGTTGTGTTATACCTACGACACAACTGTGCACAGATTGGCCGGTTGCATTATATATAGAAAAAAAAAAAAAATAAATAAAAGAATAAATACACCCAATGTTTCTAACATACAAGCGGATAAAAAAAAAAAAACTCTTTTCGTTCGGAATTTGTTGTCGACCGGTCGGTCAGAGTGACGATAGATACCAAAGGGGGGCTGCGGGGGGAGGGGGATTGGACGACAATAACCACACCACCCGCACAACGTATTTTGATGTTTCACATGTTTTTGACCTTCGGTGATTTTTCGGTCCTGTTTACATTTGTATTATGTTGACAAATGAGATACAAAGCAATTCGGTAGCTCTCGTCGTGTGTGCGGAGATTTCGTTTTCATGCGATCGCATGAGTGATTTTGGTCATTTGCATGCAATGCCAGATAGCACAGGAAACGTAATTGATTTCTGACTCACTGACTGATTGTTTGCAGGACGTGAGCGAATTTATTTATCCCTTCTGTTGGGATTTTTTATTTTTTTATCTTTGTGTGCATATTTTTCATTTTGGACACTTGAATATCAAAACACCAATATGAGGAGTGTACACCCGGATTGTAAGATTCAATTTAGATATCTAACTGGGAAGTCATTCCTCTGCGGAGTACATCTGTTGGGTAGAGAGCTAAGGGGGAGGCTTACCCTTCTATTGCGTCTTATTATTCATTTTGCTTTGAGATTATCGATTTTCTTCTTCTATTGTGCCGGTTGAAATCGATAATTGCAGTGCTGTGCGCTACCATTTTTGCACTTGTTATCGTTCTTATTTTGTTCCCCTTTTTATGGGATTAATGATACAATTAGTTAAGTTCATTAGGATGGTGCTATTACGCGTTGTCCAATTGTTTTTTTTTTTTCTAAATTTTCAAACTTTATCGAATGCAAAGCAGATTTTTTTTTTGAAAGTGCTAATGAGTAATTTTGATTCAGTTCAAGGCCTCTTAAGTGAAAATAGTATTTTTCTTTGTTTTGTGCAAAAACTTTTGTTTCTTTTTAGCGGTTTGATGAACCCAAGTTGTTACTGCATTCGGTGATGTTTGCATTTTTGTTTTTTTCCTTTGAGATTTTATGGTTGATGATGTTGTTCTGACGATGGGTCAGCTTGTTTTTTTTTTTTTTTTATGTGCACATCGTCCAATTAGTGCAGTTCTTGTCAGCACAATTGTTTTAATGATGTCTGTGTCACTTCAGTCGGCATTGTGTCCAGGGAGACACCTTGCAAATATGTTTTTGTCTACTCTGTGAACTGGTCATCGGAATGAAGTATGTGCATATGGCAAATCAGGGACAGAAATGAATAGAAAGGCATAGGAAAAATGCTGTTGTAGTTGCGTTTTAGTATCTAAACTCAAGAGACCTGTCGGATGTTAAAGTGAAAAGGGAAAAAAATTATCCTCAATGCTAATCTGTGGCAAGTACCAGTGATTGCTAAAACTTTTGACGTTTTCAGTTTAATGGTTCTTGTGTTCTATTTAAGGATTGCTTAGGCCATGTCCTTACTATTGGCGCAATTATTCTTCCCTTAACGGAGACCTCCCCTGTTTGTCAGTATAAGAGTATTCGTATCTTCTGTGGTACGCGCTAATTATACGGCTAGCTCATCAGATCGGTCATTCCCCTCAAAGATATTGTGGCTACGTAAGCAAAGGAGACAGAGTGGCGAGCGTTCGGAGTTCTATCTTGCACTGTGAGTGACAGACACAATAGCCTTGAAGGGTCGGTATGGAACTTCCGGCTGAAAGGCTCTGCATGATGATGATTTTTATTTCGAAGTTATTTGGGCATCCGCCTCTTTCCTATATCTCCCTGGTTGGGAATATCACAGTGATGTCACTTCTGAAGTTCACTCTAAGAGTCATTCAGATAAAGTACAAGTTCTCGTGGTAACAGATTAGCTAAAACCGCTTGACCCTAAGAAAAGCACTGCTATTATCACTTTTAGTCAAAAATTTGGAACGCCATCTTTTAGCCTTAGCACAGTTTTATACACACTAAAAATTTGAATGAAATCGGTTGACCCGTTTTTTAACAAACCGGCTTTTGACCAAATTGGCCTTAAGAGCTGTTTTAACAAATTTTGATCAAAATACATTTTAGAGCATGTATCTAAACTCGATTTAGTATAAAGTTTAAACAAAATTGGTGTGACCGTTTTCCAGCAAATCCGTTTTCTCTCAATTTGGCTATAAGTAAAGTACTGTTGTTAAGGATTTTGGCCAAAAATGTGGTACGCCATCTTATAGCACTTTGCCAAACTAGTCGAAATATGAAATTTAAAAAAAATCGTTAGAGCCGTTTTCGAGTAAATCTGCCGAATATTAGGGCTAGAACAAAAATTTAAATTTCTCATTTAGGGATTACCTCACAGACCCTATATATGGAGTTTGATCAAAATCCGTTCACCCGTTTAGGCTGTAGCCTTGCTGACAGACAGAGAGACAAGCAGAATTTTTAGACCCACTTTTTTCGACTTCTCTATAAAAGTAATATCAGAATTTGTCAAAATCCCGAGATTGAAAATTTTCACGAATCCAAAACTTGCCCTATTCTACGTATCGGTGCAAGTAAAATCCCTTTTCATGAATTGTAACCCTACAGAACTCAGATATGAAGTTCGATGTAAATCGTTTCAGCCAAAATGAAATCGGAATCGGAAGACCTACTTTTTCGAGCCCGTAAAGTCAGAAATTATTGTTACCTCGAGTTGGATCTGAAGCTGAAAGTTTAGTTAACATATTTCAACTTATCGCACTTACCAAAAACCTCAAAACGATTTTTGAAAAGCTCCTCGTTTTTTATTTCAACTTAATAATTAATAGTTTTTGATCGAAATATATTTATGTCTCGATATATGTATAGTCATTTACTTCTCCAGTTTGCACTCCAATCTCATGAATTCGTCATTTCGTTGTAATGTATTATTTGCCACACCTATTACAAGCTACTTGCCTGACTTCCGACAATATTTTTTTTTTTTAATTTTTTATCATTCAGTCTAAATATTTCCCAGTTCTGAGTTCTAGTGTAGCAGGTTATTGGGACATAAGACTGCGTAATCCCATTTCAGATATGATATCTTATCATATTTCGAAAAAAAAAAAAAGTACAAATTCATTCAGAGCTTTTAGAAAACATCAAACGTATCTGCTATGCACATAATAGCTTTTTCTTTAATTGATTACCAATTTAAATTATCCTAAGGTCGGACGTTACATTTGTTATAATACATTACAAACGGCCAAGGTTAGTCTAATATAGTCACAACTTTAATATTAAATAATTGAAGCACATATACCTGTTAAAAGTCAGGGGGAATATACATAGCTCCCATGTTTTTATCAGGAGGCGCGATAAGCATTGTAAAATTCATCGTCATACTTTGTTTTTATTTTGGTTGATGATTTCAGTTATCAGATATAAATGTTTGCTATGCTATTCTTATCTAACAAAAATTTTGTAATGCGAATAGGGAGGGGAATATTTTCTTTATTGTGTCTAACTGTTCTATAGGTACCTGTCGTATGCTTGGAATGTCTAGTTAATGTTGTTTTCGTATTACGTGCGTCATGCGGTGGGAATGAATGACTTCAAATTAAATTTTTAAGTGTTACATTTTTGGTATTTTTCTTTGCCTGGAGTTGTATGCAATTTTTATGGACAAAATAAAGTATTAATGCCTGACAATTATGCTGTGCGATCAATATCTTTTGAGCAAAATATTTTCTGATTCCTTTAGTCATACCAAATGGCTACACCCTTGTGCTGTCAAGCGAGTCACCCACAACTGCACTTGTAGGTACGCGTGAAACGTCAAAATACAAATAAGATTTTGGGTGGTTTGTAGCTCGGGGGAGCAAAAACATATGTCAAACGACCTGATCTCTAAATTAGATCAAAATTGGTAATATTTAGTTCTCTTTGAATAGGAACCTGCATTGCTGTGTCGAACTTGGACCCATCATTGCACTATAGCCACCTTTCAAGAACAAATTTTTATCTCTTCTCATCTCATCATCTTCATCTAAGTGTATAACGGATCGACTGTCATTTAGATTAGGTGAGTGAAGTAGGGCCCATCACGATCCCTAGGAATCAAATAACAACAATAAACCTAAATCACATTGTCCAAATACTTGGCCGCCCTACAGTAGTGAAGTAGATGCCTCAAATAAAGAAGTAGCTAGCCAGTTATACTTGCCTATTTCTAAAAGTGCGAGGCCAAAGGCCTAGCTTCTCACAACTGAACATGTTGTGCGTGGTATACATTTCTGCACATACAGAAGGGACCTACAGTTTTATGCCGTATCCGAATGGCAGAGGGGTTTTTGAGAAGCTTTCTCATGACATTAATACTCTTGAATGTTTGTCAGATACTAGAAAGAGGTTGAGCCGTGCAAAAACTTTTGATGGTATTTTTTCTGGATTCGAACTTGGAATCCCTTGCGCAGTAGTCCAACGCACTAACCACTGCGCCACGGCACCCACCTGATTTTTATACCCTATCCCGAGGGTATACTAAGTTTGATACATAGTTTGGAAAATCGAGAAATATTAAAGACATAACATATAAAGTATACTTATATATAGAGCAGAGTCGATTGAGCCATGTCCGTCCGTCCGTATGTCACCAGCTTTCGGGCCTTAAATTTTGAGCTAGCTTGATGAAATTTTGAATACAAGGTCCTTGGAAAAGTAATCAATACAATACAAGTAAACATTTTTACAATACGCCCACTTTTCGAAAAATTCATTTCTTCCAGTACTTACTTTGGCAAATTTGTAGATGTTCACTTAATCTACAAATCTTCCATATATGTATATGGCCCCGCCCACTTTTTAGAAGTGATTTTCTAAGAAAACTTTTTTTCGAAGATTTCAATCAAATAATATCAATTCTTAGAAGCAGACTTGAGTATATGTTTAATTATTTAAAAAAATTCGCCCATTTCCACGCCCACTTTTTTTATGTGTATTATGAAACATTATATGTAAATATGGGCAGGGTTTTTGTGAAAAGGGCTATGTTTTTTTTGACACCTTGACCTCGCTTCGCTATAAATAAAAAAAGAAAAAATAGAATATATAAAATAAATTGAGTAAATATAATAAAAAGGTGCTGGCAAACTCTATACATATGTACACATTTTCGCATGATCTGATTAACATATTGAAAATAAAATAACCCGAATCCTGTTCATCGAAACGTGGCAGCATTTGCTCAAAAACTTGGTTTTTCAATAATTTCAGGTTGAATTTCATGGTTCGTTAAAAAATGATTTCGATATTTTGCTATTAAAGAACAAAAACAAACCAAGTGATTAGTGCTCCCAACATTTAGACTAAAACTCCATCTTGCTGTAGAAATACGAACTAAAATCTTTTTAATTGACTAGATATCTAAATCTCATTTATTTTTTTTTGTTATTGTTGGCACTAAGGGTTCGGACTGTGTATTCAAATATTATCACATTCTGCGTTAAAACAATTGTAATAAAAAATAAAAATATTTTCTTTGGAGAGTGTGTAAGAATAGGCTTTCCAGTTTCCCATTATTAATATTTATTACTAATTTATTGCATTCGCATCTAAAGCTTTGTATAAATCAGGAAACCGGTTTGGAGTTGGAAAAAAATATTCGCCTGTGAACATTTTTATTTGACATACATATTTGTCACTTCTTTCTCACTTTAGTTAAGATGGAAAACGAGTGACGTTTTTTTCAGAATTTAAGTCAGTTAATGTCAGCAAATATTATTATTATTATTTTACTTAGTAAAAGTTACTGCCTCCAACTTGGTACACTAGCAACAAAATGCGGTGGCTTTTCTGTGAATTTGCTTTGTATTGCTCTCTGTGAGTTATGGTCGTAAGTTTTTCTCGGAAGTGCCTTAGCTTTTAACAGTACCCAAAGGGAAGGATGCCTGCTCTTCTGAAATGTTACTTGTTATTTGTTTTGTGCAATTGTTTGAACATCATATCCATGCTTCTATGCAAATGAATGTGAGTGTAAAGTCACAGAGTGTATTTCCCGATTATCATAAAATAATATTGAAAAATTGTACTGCCTACAAAAAGTTTGTTCATAAGAAAGTAAAACCAAAAATCTGCAAAGTCACAAGATTAATTGTATAGGATCGCAATTGAACACCTACACATTTTACTTTGTTATTTTATACCAGCCTAAGCTCGTTTCATAAGTACGTACACAACAGTTTACATAATGTCAATTGTAAGATACATTTTCTTTTCCATCCATAAAGAGAGCAGAGCAAACAAAATATAAAACAGATCGACTGTAATAGTAAGCATAACCCCGTAATCATTCAATAATTGTCTTCAGATAATTTATTTGATCAGTACCGCAAAACTGAGACGATGGCAATGATGATGATGATGATGAATTTCAACTGAGTCACATTAGTGTCAAGTGTACAGAGACCGTCTTCAGTGGCTCACAATTTATGAAAATGACATCTAAATGCACTTAATTGATAGGTAGAAGACTCTTAATTTGATTATCGACTCGTATAATTTCACTTTCTTAAGAAAAAAACCAAACAAGGCACATTTTTATCTACCACTGCTGCTGTATTGGGGGGGGAGAGATGAAAACTTTTTGCCCACTTTAAAGGTCAACTTGACTTTAAATGAAATTCAAACTTTTTTATCTCAGTATTTTTGTGTGGCAAAGATACACGAAGTGGTGGATGTGTTTGCGGTTTCTCTTCCTTTCTCGAATGCGATTTCATGATCTCGATTGCATCCCAAAATGTTTGCCATTTGTCTTTGCGGTGATGAAAGCTGCTGATTGCTCTCGTTTATTCAAGGAACAAAAGGGTGAACCGAGAGGGTGAAAAATATAGACCACAATGCCATCTGTGGTTAAATTTAAATCTCCCTCTTGCTTTTGCTCCAAATGATTCCACAATAAGAAGAATAAGAAGAATAGAAAAGAAGAACAGAAAAAGAAACAAAAAAAAAATCAATCTTCATAATCATGAAGTTTTGTTCTTTTGGAAATCTATTTTTGAGAATCTATTGAAACTTTGTTTACACATTATCTATTCAAGGAAGACCCCTCAAATTGGCTCCTATTCATCAGTTCAGCACCTGGGGTTACACAAAAAAGAAAATCGGACAGATAAAACTTCTTCGTTTGACAATAAGATAGAACATTAGAGCGGCATCGACATTGATTCATCTGTATATCCGTATCAATCAAGATTGTAACTTTGTTTTTTTTTTTTTTTTTTTCTTGGTTTTGTCTGCTATACTTCAGTTTTTGTCGCTTCTGAGTTGAAAGTTTATTGAAGTGGAGATTCATTGAAGCTCATGATGATTAATTGAGTTGACAATATTATTTTATTTTGAATGAGTGGATTGATAAATTGTTGCGAAATCGCCTTCAGCTATATGCTATCGGGGAGAGAGAGAAAAAAAAAAGTTATTTAAAGTTTTTGGGAAAAGTATTTGCGATTCCTTGGAAAGGAATTTTGGGTCACTTTGTTGAAAAGATACTATCATTAATGTTTGATGAGGGCATTATGTGTTTTTCTTTTTTCATGTGAAAAACGATGCAATGGGTCATACGTCTACCGGAAGCCATGGAATTGATGGTGCTTCTTGGTATACTGATGAATGCGCATAAGAAGGTAATGATGAGGATGCGTCTGTTACAGTCCCTGTAGAAAAGAAACTCTGCAACTGTATTAAATTCTACAATTTAAAGTGAGTTGTGGGACATTTAGTGGCCCCATGTTGGGCGCCATTTTGAAGTAACTTCGTTTGGAACAAATTCTTTTATCTGTTTCCGCGTGCGTTGGTCCTTGCCCTCGGCACTCTTCCATAAGTTGTAAAAGGGAGATCAAATATACAAAAGAAGGTATTCCTTTTAGAATATACATCTTTTCAGTTTCTTATCGAAAGATTAGGAAAAAAAAAAAAGGTAAAAAAACTGACTTCATTTAGAAGAATTGTAATAGATGGCCTCACTAATATGTCTGTGAAATATTTTCGCACGTCACTGGCTTACTTAAGTTTGCTTTTTGGAAATAGCCTTCAGCAACATCCATACTGAAGCTAATCAAGAGCTCTCACGGAGCTAAGTCTAGAGGCGTTTCTTAGTCAAGCTGCTTACCTTGAAATAATAGATGTCAATGGTGAAATTCTGTTTAAGGTACTTCGTCTTGACCTCATTCACTTTAAAACTAACGGAGGCTCATCAGACCCAGCGGATTTGTGGATTGTTCTGACGTTAATAGCGGTTTAGGAAAGCACGTGTGTAGATATCATGGCACCATTGAGATCGACTGAATCCATAAACTCCTGGAGGCGATACCAAGTGAATTGGTTTTTCGAATGATTTCAAAATATTCACGCCCTAACTTACTTGCTTACTTAAAGGGCTCCCAAACCTTGCAGAGTCCCTGCCTCTGCGGACCTCTGCGGCTCCAGGAAAGCTGTTTCGAAACAAAGTTTTCTGGCTTTCGCGACAACTTGGTCTTTGTACCGGAGGTACGGTCATCTTCTGCGTCTCGAACCTGGGGGCTGGGATTCGAAAATCCTTTTGGCTGGAGCACTGTTGTCCATTCGCTCGATGTGGTCAAGCCTATGTAGTCCGCGCATCTTGGCTTTTTGGACTGCATACACATCTTGGTACAGCTCATAGAGTTCCCGGTTGTATCTTCTCCTCCATTCGCTCTCCTCGCATAAGGGACCCAATATTTCCTCAGCTTTCTTACTTATCGCCCAGCACTTGGCTCCTTACAGCAGGACTGGTAAGATGAGCGTTAACCTAACTATCTCTAATTTAAATCCATACCAGACAATAATTACAGAACGAAAGCATTATCAAGTATTTCGGTGTAGACACTCGACTGGAGGACTAAAGCCTTTTCGTCTCCCAGGCTCTGCTAGTGCATTCCAGATAGATGTCCTTTTGATTCGAGTAGCTTTCCGCATACAAAATTTCCTTACATTCAATTCAACTATTGCTGTAGATTGCAGATTAGATATTTATGTAGGATCTGGTCCCCATGTCACTATGGTCACATTGCGCCTATTGTGAGTCCTAACATTGAGGATGACTGCATTGGTTAGGAAGTCAATTGAGTTTGCAGATATCTCTTCTGCTTTAAGGTAGAATTTTGGCATAATTGACTCAAATGAGAGGAACTCTGTTTTTGCTGGTTAGTAGTAGTGGTCCCAGACTAGTTTGGACTTTATTTCATATGTCCTAATCGTTAATAGAGCCCCTTATGCAGTTAGTACATCTTCCAAACTGATATTGCAAGTCTGTTTTGCAATAAGTCAACAAAAGGCTCTCGGCTCAACGATCTCAGCTAATCCTTCATCTAAAATCCTCTGGTTGAGTTTTATCGTCTCTTCCTCCTACAACCAACTCTAACAAACAGGTTTGCAGGACTTGTAGTAATAAAGAGCCATCTTTTTGTGAAACTAACTCCCAAATAGATATGGGATATTAGGGCTTTATTAGTAAGAGCAAACATTTTCATTAATTATGGAACACAACGTCGTTCAAGTGGCTGCCTCGACTGGCTTCGCAGTAGCGCATTCTGTAACTCCAATTTTCTAAGATGGTTTTGGGCTGTAGCTCACGGGCTGCTTGGATGTTATTCGCCTTAAGTGCTTGAATCGTTTCCGAATTGTTGGCATAACATCGGTCCTTCCCCACACAAAAAGTCCAAAGGGGTCAAATCAAACTACAAACTATAAATCAAACTTAATATGCCCTTTGAATGGACTATAATGAAATATCCATCCAACAACAGGACGTTCACTCTATACCTGCATTTTAAATGTAATTCCCTCTTGTATAGCCGACACTTTTCCAAAATCGATTTCCAATTGCGTGCATATAAATCAATGCGAATCGCATTTATCTGTAAGCGAAAATTTGAAAATTGAATATCTACACTGGTGTACGTTTACTCAACGATTGTCGAATGCCATAAAATTGCTATTAACGACCCCGAGTCATAACGCAGATTGAGAGCCAAATTGATGACGCGATGTTCTTCTACATTTCGCTCCGTTTTATTGCTCTCAAAGGACACTCAATGTGCGCCATTATTCCGAATGGGCGAAAATAAATTATTTTTAAATTAAACAAATATTTAATATACATTCGTACACGATCGTTTTATGGGAATTTGTACTCGATCCCTGAGGAAACACGGCGGCTACCTCTGCGATGTGTTAGATATACATTGCATGGCTTTGACAAGTTTAAAGTACTCCTTCGTGGGCTTTGTCTACATTATTATTTTTTGCACCGAATGTACATATATTAAAGTATCGTAAACTGTAATCAGATTAAACGTTTATCGATTAACTAAAAAGAAACCAAAGAACACAGAAAAGTAAATCTATCTATGAAATAATCAGCCAAAAGTATCTTTGATTACACACCACTTAAGGGCGAATGAATTACACTGCCAGCAACATTACATGGGTGTGTGTGTGTGTGTGTCGTATATAATTTACAAGCAGAAGGGAGGAAATTTATTTTACAAATAAATAAAGTTACAATATAAATACCAGTAAATGCGAAGCAACAGCGGAAAAGATACTCTCCACACCGCTCGAGGGGTAAATACAAAAAAAAGTAAAAAAAAGAAAGCTGCTATTACGGAAAATATCTTTTGCTATGATCAGATTCAGGCAAAAACAAAAAAAAAAAAAAAGAAATAAATCGGAAATGGAAAAAGCATAAAATATATTGGAACAAATTTTATGACTGGATATAAAAAAATAAAAATGAAAGACGTTAGCACTAGACACTGTAGATACACCAACCCTCATCTATAGACAACCTTCGCACCTAGTGCTACTTCAATGGAGGGGGTGATGGTACTTACAAACCCATATAAACGGGAGCAAAATGTACATTTTAGTATAAGAAGGTAAATGATAAAAGTACCAACGATTGATGAATGAGCCGTTAAAAGGTGTTGTTTAACACATTCGCAAATGGATATGATGTGCTCAGCTCCCCCAGAGTGTAGACAAATAAAGAGATTCATTCGTCCTTTTTTTTTTTATTTATAAACATTTAAGGATGTAATCACATGCCTGAGTGGTTGAAATAGATGAAAATTCTTGAATTCAATAGATAATAGAATTTCCACAGCTCAGAAGCAGATCGAAACAAGTGGCGGTATCTTTAGTCCTTTGAATGGTTGCGTTGCTGAAAAGTGAACAACACCCACAGACGTTTGAGATAGATATTATTTTGTAGGATTGCTCTGCAGTTAGGTCTTGTAATTCGATTTCGATTGAGATGTGAGATATTGATTGTTGGTATTTAGACAAAGTTTTGAAAGGATATCAAACGAAACGAAAGCAGACTGGATGAGTTTGATTTCATTTATAGTCGTGACTTGGATTGAGCCTTAAGATTATCAAAAAAATCTATCAAGTACATACTACAAGAAAGTTGTGCATACGTGCACTCGTCTCTCGGAATGAAGTACATAATCGCCGTCAAACCTAAGAGCCTTTTATCCTACAGAAAAACATTAGTACTAAGGAATACGATGAGAGAACCGTTTCCTTGGGATAGAACACATACATACGAGTATGTATACTCATCTGCATCTGCGAGCAATAAAGCTGTCCTTGATGCGGTACTATGCTCAAGCTGAGCACCTTTCCACACTTTACCCGATGACCAAATCGGAATTTTGAATAGATCTGCAGATATTTGGTCGGCGCACATGACCCTGATGGAGGACTTGGATGCTTTTCCAAGGTGCGGAGGAAGCTAACTCCCAACTCAATCTTTCTCCAACTATCAGGAGTCGTGTTGCCGTCGATGTCGCTATTGTCAATGACAGTAAGCACCAGGTGGACCGTGAGAACATCACTAAATTTGGATCCACCGAACTTACTTACTTAAATCCTGTATGTATAGTGCGTCCTAGGGCCTCTGCAACGCCAAACGCCCCCAACTCTTTCCCAGTTGCCGTGCTTCCTTCTCTTTTGAATCCACCGAAGGTTCTTCAACAAATCTCTGTCTCTTGGACGTAGATTCCCTGCTATAAGATGGCATGTCTTGAGCAACTTTCGTCGCCCAGGATAGCGTGGGGCTATCTAGAAGTCTAGAAGCGGGACATTGCTCTATACAGTCGTTTAGAGTTCGAAATTGTTTTTCAAAAGTCTTTATAATTTTGACCCACGAGTACCGAAGAGGAGATGTCTATCTGTGTAGAGATCCGTATAGGCAAGGCCAATCTGGAGGTCCTCGGGTATCCGGACTTCGTTCACGAATCTCAGCCATGTTGATCCTTGGCAGGAGTCGTGTCACACGTTGATCCAGTCCACCAGAGGGGTAAAAAGGCAGGGAGAACATGGGAAATAAAAGGAGGATGAGAAGAGGAACGATAGTGGAGTTAAACTATAGCTTCGTGCCTCATCTGCCCGCTTACTATTCCCCTACACCGCGTCAAGGTGTATAGTCACGGAGGGGAATTAGGTTTCAATATATATTCTAATGGGTGGTGTCCAAATGGAGAGTTGTATGTGATTTTTGCATTCGTTCGTAATTCACAGTATTTTTTTCGCATATAATATTTGAAATATACTGTAATTGCTTTCAGGTATGAAATTCTCGTGTGATTTCAATTTATTTCCAATAAGATTAGCGGCTTTTCCCTAAAGTGGCTTCAGTTCCATTATTCTCGATTGATAGACCATTCTTGTCACAGTGTCGGTTTTCTAATTCTTTTTTTTTAGCCATTTCAACAAACTTACATTTTTGTATCCGTCCTTAGATAGGTACATACTCGTATGTATGGATGATTTGTACGTGGTCTGCATTTCGCTATGATATGGTTTTGATTATTTTTTAATTTTTATGTAGACACCGAAAATTATTCATTGGGCAACCTTAACATGTCTAGACAGCAAGAGTCGAAAGGATATCAGATATTCATATCGAAAATCATTTTCATTCCGAAACTCTGGTCTTCTAATCCTGCTGTTATATTTAATAGCATTCCTAAGTGACACATTTGGAAACTATCAACTTGGCGCTCATGCTTTCCATTCACACGGTTCGGATACATTAATTCGAAGAAGCCATCCAAATTGCAATTTAACGACCGAAAACAGACTTCCACGACAACAGTTGATCCTTTTTACATTTTATCGAATGTCGAAACGAATATACGACTAGAGTACACTTTTATTACGTCGTCGTGTGTCCTCCTCCTACACGCCAATTGCATTTTACCTTTATCCCATTGGAGTACATATCTGTTGTTTTTTTGTGCCAACCGATTTTTTTTTTTTTTTCTTGTTTCGTTCAGATTTGTAGTTAAACATGGTGTAAACACCATTACTTCGTGCCAAAGGATATTACTATCAAGCACCGTAAATTAATACGAACGAGATAGAAAGAAAGTGAAAAAGACAAAAAAAAAGGATAACTTTAACAATGTTTAGTGTGAAACTAAAAGTCAAAGAGGGCAGCAATTCCCTGCCACGTTCAAGTGGCCAATCGTCGCTCTCACGAAGTAATCAAAGGCCAACGTATTACGATGGTGGTAGTGGTAGAAATAGTCCCTCGTTAGCAACCGGAAGTCTACGCAGCTCCCTCTCATCCGGTCGTAGTCCCTACAATTCGCTAAAGAGAAAGGATAAAAAAGTTCGAATAATCACAACGTACGCCGGCTCGGACAGGGATACAAATTACGGTGAGCGAGCAAGTTTAAGAGAATATCCTTGTGGCAAGGATACCTTCTAGGTACCGACGCGAGGGGTTTTATTTTCTTTTCGATTAATTTTTGATGTATTTTTCCTACTCTATGGTGGGTTTTGACTATAACTCCTTTTATACCTGTAATTGCATTTCGTGACTTGAATCAGGATGCGCTGGGAGGGTGGTGTCATTGTGCACTAGCTACCGGGACTCGTGTGCCCTATGTATATTAATTGTGGTCATTGTTTGGTTGATTCTTTACAGATGCCCCAGACGGTATAACCGAATTGCGTACGGAGCAATATGAAATTCACATTGAAAGGACATCAGCTGGATTGGGTTTGAGCATAGCCGGTGGCAAGGGATCAACACCGTTCAAAGGAAACGATGAGGGTATATTCATTTCACGTGTTACTGAAGGTGGTCCAGCCGATTTGGCCGGCTTGAAAGTTGGCGATAAAGTCATCAAAGTCAATGGAAAGTCGGTCGAGTTCGCCGATCATTATCAGGCGGTTCAAGTGCTCAAGGCCTGTGGACATGTACTGGTATTAGTTGTGCAGCGAGAGGTGACACGTTTAATCGGTCATCCGGTGTTCAGCGAGGATGGCTCCTTATCACAGGTTTGTTTTTTTTTTTTTTTTGTTAAATTTTGTACTGTAAGTCACGAGATCATATAAAACTTCAAGTAAATAGCTTAAGCTGTAGGAGTCTAGTAAGTGTCTCAGAACTTCATTCGCTTATGTCTGTCGAGTTCGTAAAAAAATGTAATATTCTACATTTTGTGTGCTTTTATTATGTCAAATTGTCCAAATAGCAAAACAAATTTGAATTTAGAGAGTATCCTTGTCGCATCACAGAAGACGACACCCCTCTCAAAAACAACATAGCATACGAGATTGCATTTTGTAACAAAAAAAAAAAAAAACTAGAAAAGATGAAGTGATATTCCTCTACTCGTGAGGATTGCTTTAAAAATGCACACAAGAGTTTATGGAGATGATGTTATGTGTCCAACGATGGTTTACGAATGTCTGGAGTGACATAAAGCTCTTGTGTGACTGCATAATAACGGATGGAAACACTTGTACGGTCACGAGTGTAGGGTTGCATTCAAAAAGAAGCATTCAAGTGATTTGAATACTTAACAGTTGACACGAGAAGTTGTTGAGATATTTTCCTTCGTTAACAGATAGATTTGATTGGAGATGCAGATTGTTTTTTTTTTTTTCTTATGATTCAACGGCGAAAATAAAGAGTGAATGGTGAATAATAGAATGTTTTAGTAAAGCTCTCTAGGGAATGGAGTGGATATTTATTGGCTTTTTACAAAAGAAACAACAAATTAGATTTTCGTGTGCCGCTTTGACGACCTTCAAGTTGATTATGACAACAAGACTATAACGCTTCGATTGCATATCTGGAATGTAAGTTTTGGGTTAAGCGTCAGTCACAACCTCAATAGAACCCTACTGCCAATGTTGATTCAGCTGTCTGGTAATAAAGCGTAAATTTTCTCTTGGTCTTTGACGTAACCTTTTGCTACCAAATATACCAAATATGCTCTATCAGGCATTTTTATACTTGCGCTATACACAGTGTGACAAAAAAATCATGTCTATTCCGCATTTCGAGTTTCATTCGATTCGATGGCGGCAAATGGCCGCCATTCATTTCTTACTTTTCTCACTCGGTTCTCAATTTCACTCGAGTCGAATGAAATGTCATTCTTCTTTCGACCATTTGTTATTGAGTGAATGGAGCCGATGTGTTATGTTGTAAATTTGAATTCATCCTAGCAGATGTGCAACCCTAAATGTTCAAAATTTAGTGAAGTGATTCACTCGTTTTATTTTAATCTATTCATGTATATAACTTCATGTTTATTTTGAGAATATGAACGTCACAGTTGATTTCGATAATCAAATTCACTAAGCCTGTTCATTGGATAATGAACATCACTCGCTTTGCACTCAAAATAAAAAAGAATCATTCGATTGAGTTTTGTTACTTGAGAGCGATCTTTCTCGAAGAAAATTCAGAATATTCCAGAGGTTTATTTTTTGGTGTTATTCAAAATGTTCTCCTTCCGATTCAATGACCTTGTTCAAAAATTATTCAAATGCCTGCTGTAGCTAATTTTGAGCAATTAAATGGTCAAAATTTCGTCGAAAAAACATGCTTTCAACTTAAATTTCAAGATCCGGAAACAAAGTGAAGGCAATTGTTTTCGTAAAGTTTGGATCATTGCTTCAGGTTGCGATTACGTTTCTTGAATAAGTTTTTGATCATCAGTCAAAGTGTGTGGAACAAATCCTCGTAAAAAATGGTTCGAATAGTCGCTTTTTTTATGTTTAAGGCCTCTTCCATTATTCTCAGTGAATCATTGCGGTATTCTGCAACAAAATTACATACTTTTTGGATTATTTCCGGCGTCCGAACTAAAATTCTAGCTTCCTGTGTGTTTGTCATCCTCCAGCGTCTTTCAGCCGTCCAGAAAAAGTTTATGTCACTCGAAAATAACTGTTCCACTCGAACATGTAGTATTTTTTGATGCAAGTTTTGTGTAGAATTTAATGATTAAATGTCAAGAAATTTTGACAGATAATAGATGGCGCTCTTGGTTGCTTAGATATGGTTAGTGTCCGAGATATTCTTTGCCACACTATAGCCGTGTTTTTTTTCGAAAGTGTATACCGACCTCTGAATCAAACGTCCATACTCACTTTTATACAAACTTCTCATTTTTAACTTCGAGTGTCAATTCGAATCAAAGATGGCATAGACCTTATTGTGGACAACAACTATTAATGAATAAATCGTACTGTCAGCGTAAAACAATTAAGGGTTCTTGTCTACAATTTTTTTTAGTCTGCGCCATCTATGATTCAAATTTCCCCCCACTTTATGCCCACTTTTGGTTACTGAGTAATTTATGTTCACTTTTCGTTTTGTTTTTGCTTTGTGTGGAAAAGGTGCTATACACTTTCGAAAAAAACACGGCTTATGTAAGTATAACATAAGAAAAGGAGTTGGAATAGGCATTCAGTTTGTTTTGCGTGGTGTGGTTACCAGATTTCATTCGTATTTAGTGACCGCTCCTAATAGACCCGATAAAACCTAATGCACTGAGAGACCTTCCAAAAGCCGTTCAATGTAGTTCAAATTAAATCGAAAATACCACCGATCGACCAGCCCAGTAGAAGCATTCTCTGTCATCAGATGGATTAATTAGTAGATGGCAGTATACAACCGTGCCAAAAATTTAACTCCGCGTTTTTCGACAATAAAGCCTTTAATTAAAAGCATTCGCCAAAAATGCATCCATTGCTCCATTATTATTTGGACCAAACGTGATTTCGTGCTGTGTCGATAGACATTCCCAACATCATTTGAGGTTAAATTTCACGCCCAGATTCTGGTTTAAAAATCATCAAACATTTGTCTAACATACATACATACCAACCATTGTGTATAGACATTTCACAAAAACAAAAACAAAAAAATCAGATTTCAGTTGAAAGCCGACCACAAAAACTACGTCAGGATAGATCCATCCCACCACCCATAGAAATTTTACCAAATGAATACAATTATCAGCAACAGAATATCATGACCACCAACACCGCATCACAGCAGCAGCCGCAAAGTGTACAACATGTTATCCCTGCCACAACCATAGTCCCTGCGACCACAAATGGAATTTTGGAAAATGGCAAGGTAGGTTGTGTTTCAGTCTTACCCAAACAACAAAATTATGTCCTTTCACCTGCAAATACACACAACAAGAGGAGAGAAAGTTCGCTAAAAGAGAAAAAAAAAACATTGATTTATTATTTAGGATGCTCCAGTTCATAAAGTAACCCTCCATACAACGTTGATAAGGGATCAAATTAACCAAGGCCTTGGGTTTAGCATTGCCGGTGGCAAAGGCTCCCCGCCGTTTAAGGACAACTGTGACGGTATATTCATTTCTCGTGTTACTGAGGGTGGCTTGGCTCATCGCGATGGCAAAATTATGGTCGGCGATCGGGTCCTGGCGGTGAGTTATTTTTTTGTAATAATTTAGCCCAACGAACCAACTGAACATATCATCTCCGTGTAGATAAATGGAAACAATATGACACACGCACAGCATGATTTTGCTGTGCAACTCTTGACAGATCACCAGAGATTTGTACGACTTGTTCTGCAGCGTGAAATAAGGGGACCCTTAGAACCACCATTGAGTCCGCATAGTCCATCGGTTATGAATTCATTAAGTCCATCAGGATATCCATCAGCAAATCGTCCAGGTGAGTTCTTAAAGAAAAAAATCGGATCACAAATTTCAAATAAAATTAAATCGATACTCTGCAGTCGGTTTCAATCGTTCTATTGGGGACATTGCTGAAGAGTCATCACCGCAATCACAGAAATACATCACTCAACAGCCATTTGCCTACGATTCGAATAAAAATATTTCACCAACCAACACGTTGACGACGACGACGACTACGACAAAGACAAATGGTTTCGATACGCTGGCCAGTAACTCGAATCGCATTCCAACACCAGTAGAAACAGTTGTTTTGGATGCGGCCACTGGTCAACCAGTTCCAGCGCCCCGGGTTCGTGTGGCGCATTCAAATTCCATTCCACTGGACCAACAATCACAACAGTCACAATCGCCTCTTCCCCAGAATGGTCCAAGTGCCACCGCCACTACTCCCGGTGATGTGGATACCCAGGTGAGCTATAGCTTCAATGTTGAGGCTTTGTTTTTTTTTTTTCTGTTCGCAATAACAATTTATTTTAGTTAGGAAATGAAGATTGCTATTTACTTACTCTTATAATATTGATGTTGTTTATGTTTTATTTTTTATTTATTTATTATTTTTGTCGTCGTTTGTGCCTGCCATTCAACATTAAAAAAAATAAATAAATACTTGTTAATGTGTTGTTTCGTCTTGCAGAAAAAAATTCATTAACTAATAAGAAATCATAACTTTCAGTGTAGCGATAGCAGTAAGATTTAATTAAATTATAACCAAGGTTCTGTTTGTTTTTTTTTTCTCTCTTTTTTTATCCTTAAATTAATTTTTTCTGTTCCCTGTATCTCAGTCTGTTTTGTGCGCCTTTAGGGGTTAATGAAAAGGATACCACATTGAATTAAGTAGTTTTCTCTTGATGCAGATTGTTTATATAATGCTTTGTGCAATATTGAGGATAGTGAAAAGGATTAAGCTTAAATATTTACTTTAATAATGAAATTATACAAAAATTTGTGGTAAAAAAGGGGAAGTCTAATGAGAGAGATGAAATTTGAATAAAGGGTAACATTACTTTAAACATGTTAAGTGAAATGCTGTTAAAGTGTACTAATTTACTTTTATTTTTATCGGGGTTTAGCAAGATAATTGCGAAAGCTTTGGCAGCACTTTGTTTAGACTAACAGTTTCCAGCTGTCAAATAAGTAAGCCTTCTTTAACTTGGGACAACAAAATCTCAGTGGCTAGCTCTCATACTTTATAATTAAATTTAACCCTTGTGTCTACACCTAATTAAAATTCGTCTTGTCCACACCCGGCACACCCGGGTGTACACATACAAAATGCATGGTCGTATGGAGATGACTGAAATAGGGCGAAAGTTAACAACGAATATACATGCAAAAAAAGAGTATGACACATTTGGCTTTTGTTATTGTTCAATTTCTTTTATTTATTGTAAGTATATTATGAAAAATACTAATGAAGGGGAAAAATAAACAGCAAACAAAATTTTCTAACACTTAGCGCAGGTAGTATATATATAGTAGTAGTAACTGCTGCGTAAAAAGTGCGTACACCCGGGTGTGCCAAGTGTATATTATAATGAAATTAGGCTTGAACACCTTCTAACTCAAATCGTATTGGCCCGAAACACACGCATACATGCGCAATATTTTCGAAATATAGTAGCCGAGAGGTACTGAGCTCTACAGCGGGCAGAAATGTGAAGAAGTATATGTTATGATACACTCTTACACAGCAAGCACACCCGGGTGTACTGGTGTAGACACAAAGGTTAATTGATTTACAGAATAATTGAAGATATAGCGACTGTTAGATCTGTTTGTCTGTCACTAGATTTTGGGACTTCAATTTTGAGCTTGATTGATAAAATTTCGTATACGAGATTTTTAAATAAGGAAGCTATGCAAGTGTGAACACTTTTAATATCGGTTTACTGACACGCCCACTTTTCGAAAAAAAAAATCAGTGTTTTTTCACTAATTTTCTATATAAATTTATATATTTTAAGGTAAATTTTTCTCTACTCTATATACATATGTGTATGTTACACACATTGTGTATGACCACGCCTATATTATAGAGGCGTTTTCCTCAAACAATTTTAGAATAATACGACTTCTTCAAAAGATTTTCAAAATCCGCCCACTTTTTAAAAAAAATTTACATTTTGGAGTAATTTTAGGAGAAATTTGACATTTTTTCAAACAAGTACAATGGCAGAAGAAGAGGATATAAATGTAAATATAGAAAAGGGAAAGAGACACACAATCTAAGTTTGTTTTATGAAAACCCATAGGAAACTAGTTTTCGAAGTATGGTTACACTTGGTAAAAAAAAACTTGTAATTTATTGACAAATTAAAATTAAAATAATATAAAAACAAAGTTGTGATTTCTTATTAGTTCATGAAGGCATTTGTATTAAAACAAAATGTTCTAAGACTGTGCATGTTTTCTTATAACTTAATATTTATTAATCATTGCATTTGTGGTTGTAAAAGGCAAACATATTATTTTTTTTACTTATACCTTTCTTATAGTTATAGCCATAATTTGTGTGTTCTAAAATTAATATTTTAGATTTTGTTGTTACTCATGAATGCATTGTTTTTATTTATTTTATTTCGTTTCTACTTATAATTTTACATCATCCTCAAAAAATGTAGATAACAAGAAACATTTTTGACTAGTGCAGTGTAGGTTTTTTGGCTTAAAAAAAATATATAAGAACATCAGAAATAAATAATTGTCAGCTTGCTTATTATATTGAATTAAATGCTATGGATAGGAGAATATAAAAAAAATATATATATTATTAATAATAATAGAACATGAATCCATTATTATCATCTCTTTTTTTCCTTTTTCTTCTCTTCTCTTTTTTTTATATATACACACATTTTGTTTTACTACAAAAAAAAATGTGGTCCATTGCTAAAACAATCATTAAAACACACTTCCCTTTGATGTAAATGACAAAAACAAAAAAAAAAAAACAAAATTACAACTAAAAATAAAATATATTTATATATATAAATTCGAATATAAATTGAAATTTAAGATGGCACAACCCCCACCAAGGCCACTGACAAGTGATGATTTCCAAGCAATGATACCTGCGCACTTCTTGAGTGGTGGTAGCCAACATCAAGTCCATGTGGCCAAGCACGATGGTGTTGGACCCTCAGTAACAGTCACCGTTAATAAAGCCGTACCGGATCTACCAATGTTGCCTCCGGCACCGACCGAATTAGGTCTCATTACAGAAACCATAACAAAGTCGACATTCACGGAAACCGTTATGACCCGGGTCACTGATAATCATTTGCTGGAACCGCTAATTAGTGAGGTGATTATCACGATATCAAAACCAAAACCAAAAAAAAAATACACGTAAAATGCTAAGCTTCAACGCAATTCTTCTACTTTTTTTTTTTTTTTAATTTCTTTTTGTATTATAAAAATTTATGTTTTATTAATTTTTGTTTTAAATTTTGACTAAGCCATCAAGCACCATTTTTTGATTTAGAAAATAACAATCTCATTTACATTGATGACGTACCTATTGTAAATAAGTTAAATCACTAGAATATATACACACACATTCTCGATGAAAAGAAAAGGTTTTTTTTAACGACAGGGTTATCATTTTTTGAGTTTTAATTAGTGATTATTACTAAAATGTCATCGCAACTGAAGCGAAATCCATCGTGAGAACTAAATTCCTAATTTATATTTGTATTTGATTTTTTTTTCTTTTCATACGTTTGTAAAATATTTTTTAATGCTACGATGGGTCTCGTATTTTGTAGCGATATTGTTGGTTAATAAAACAAACTCGTAGTTGGTTTACTAATACTTGCACGAAAATAATTGCTTATTAATTTATTATACTTACTAAAACAAAATAATATCAAAAAAAAAAAAAAAACGAAAAGTAATGATTGTGATATTCAAAACGGTTGCAGTATTCTCAAATATTGTTATTTTATCATCAATTATATCAATGAAGCCATTCGTGGAAGCAGTTGTTAACAAATCTTTAGACGAAATTAAGTTTTAATTAAGATGTTTTATTGGAAAGTGTCTAGTTAGCTCCCAATAAAACGTGCATACTGAGTATTAATTCTTATTTTCGAAATGACAGTTACATCATAGATGGCGCTAAATTTGATTGTAGTGTATTCAACAACCGTGAACAATCACATCCTACTGTCAGTGCAACACTGTGTCTACATCTGGAATCAACGCCATCTTTGGTTGGTTACTGACTAAATTATTTTCGATTTCGATAAACTAGCTATACACTTTCCAATAAAACACGGCTATCATAGTTTTTATGAAAACACCTAATAAATTAGAGTTAACTCACGAACGTTGTTTGAAATTGAAAAAAAAAAAAATACAAAATAATTTGAGACCTGTTTCCACCAATGACTTCAATTTTTACTATTGGAATATAGACTACAATTTTTTTTTTAAAACTTCTAACATAAGTCAACTACCTCGCATAACATCGATAAAAGAAAGACAAATTACAATTTTGCTAAATCTGATTTAAAATTATAAATTGAATTTGAATAATATTATAACTACGACACACAAAGGAATTATTGAAAGTTGCGAATAATTTCAAAATGTAGCAGCTAAAACTGTATGTTAAATGTCATTAATACAAGAGCTCTAAAAGAATGCAATCATTTTGACATGTAATTCATTTGACTTGACATTTGTTTCAATTCAATGTAATGTGTAAACACATCAATGATTTCAGTTGACTTCAATGACTTAAGATGACTTCAAAAACTTCAAAATCAGAATGATTGCCTTCATTTTACCTTCAAAATAATAATTATTGCTAAATCATTACTTCAAAATTCATGGTGATTTATAATTTTAAAGTTCAAGTCATTATTGAAGTCATTGAATTGAAACAAAACTATGTGAATTCTGAGAATGACTTCAATGAATGCATTCCCAAATGATTGAATTCTTTTACAGTCCTCATTAATATGACTAAGGATTGGATTTGATTTCATTTAAACTTTATCATAAAAAAGAGTGGCGCAAAATTAATCATCTAATTGTTATTGAATTACTTTTTTACTAAATTAAAAAAAAAAAAAAAAACATTTTGAGTGATGGAAATCTCTATCTTTACAATTTTTTCTATTAATTTGAAAAACGATATCCGTTAAGTGTTCACAAATATTAAATATGATTGACGTACGACGCCATTTGCAAAAATTACACCATCTTTCGATAGGGTGATTAATTTTGGGCCACCTTGTACATGGACCGATCTGTACGTCCGGTTAGAAAATATTGAAATGTAACGTAATATGGTTATAAGCCTTCTTGAGGGAAATTGATGCAAATAATGGATCGGGAATCGCCCCATATGGTGAAATCTTTCACATTTAGACTTTTGAGGCTGTACTCACATAAGTGCAAAAGAGTAATAAAATTCGAAAAAAAAAGAAAAAGTTTCCGGCAACTCTTTCTAACGTTGTTATTTTCTCTTGTTCATATTAGGTCCGTTCGTCTACTCTTTGCAGTAAAATTCGTAGATTATCAAATTTCAAAGAACGGGAGTAAAATTCTCTCAGAGAGAGCTGCAACTAGGAAAAAAATAAACGAACGGGTTGAACAAGAAAAAGTTGAAAATACACTGGTTTGACAGTTTTCATAAACCAGCGCATAGGAATTTCTTGCACTAAAATTCGTAGTATGGGGAAATTTCTTATTCTCTCGTGGGCGCTTTCTTCTGTGAAAAACTATGAACAGCTCCGTACGCGAACAGCTTTTCGTTGAAAATCGTAAAATTTCGTAAAAATTCGCTGTTTTAGGAGGGTACGCGAACGGACCTATTTTTATTCGGTTGCTTCACCTGTTTTTTTTTGTCGGTTATAGATCATAAGAGTCGATAGAACTTCAAAATAAAGAAAGAATGTCAAAGAAAAAGTCAGAAGTGTAAAAGTGCGAGAAAGAAGTTCAAGTAAGAGTCCAACCTCAAAAGTCTCTATGTAAAAGCAGACAAACTTTTTCACTGTCAAAGCAAATGTAATAGACGTCAACTGGCAACATATCGATGACGTTAATGGCAAAATGAGACCAAGAGATTTAAATAATTATAAAATTTGCCTTCTTTTTGGTAGAATCTAAATATTTTCATGTCGGGGAAATTTTATCGAAAAAAGGTCGATTTTGTTCTAGAGACTTATATTTTTATAAAAAGTATTTCTTGTCGCCATCTCAGATCTTTGGTCCTGTTTAATTTTGAGGGACATTGGGCCCGATGTTTTTTTCAATATTAAACAGTCTTAAATGCTTCAAAAGCAAATTTATTGAATGTGGTAAATTTTTTTTTGAAGACATAACCGAAGGATTGAGATGGTAACAATAAATTGTAATCGAAAGATGGACATCTATTCTCAGAACAAAAATTAAAACTCTTCTTAAAGAAGTGTAACAAAAATTGTCTTCAATCTGCTGCAAGAACTGGGAAAATTGACATCCTATTTGAGCAGCAAAAAGAATCTTTTTGGAAATAATTACCATTGTGTGGTGTGTTTTTTTGCTATCAAGTTGTCCTAAAAATATACATATAATCATACAAGTTTGGCTACACCTACATATGCATATCTTCATCAAACTCAATTAAATCTATTTATAGGGAAATACATAGCTGGGATACATTTGTTTGAACATAAATGAAAAGACTTTTTATATTGAAACTACACATACCCTACTGCTGGGCGTACTTATTGGACCATAAAACGTTCATTGTTGATTGTGCTTTAGCTTTTCAAATCAAAAGGAGTATTAGCTTGAGTTGATTCTGGAACACCGCAGCTCATTTATGTGAGAGGCATAAAGTCAATTCACTTTTTTATGATTTGAATTGCAATACCCATTGAATTTTATTATCGGGATTACAGAAACCCACCATCAAATAAATGTAAGCGTCTTATTTGCTATTTGAAGTTAATGTCATCATTTCCTCCCACAGATTTTGTGTTATTCTTGAGTTTTTGCAATTCAAAGACGCTTACCTAATAAAGGAATTGTATTCGAATAAAATTTCGCGGTTCCGTTTGTGGGTAGGTGTGTTTTTTTTGTTGTTCAAATAATTTGTTAGAGTATATTTGGGAGTATTTGTGGAAAAGGAGGTTTTTTGGAATAAAGTCAGTATTGAGCATGTAGACTGGAACATAAGCGTCCAAATGGTGGGTGCATTTTCCACGATTTGATTGCAATAGATGTCTATAGGTAGTATACGGCATATTATGTCCACCACTCTGAAGCAGGGATGCCGTTTTCCAATTTTGAAGGGGAGTATTTTAAAAGTTTACAGAGGAGTATTATTGTATTGTATTGTGTAATGTGTATTAAACTTTTTTTTACAAGACGCTTTATTCCTTTAGTATCCCTTCATTTTTAAGGACAGATACACGACGCTGCCTTGTTCTTTATTTAATCCAAATATGTCCGATGTCTCACAGGACTTTTTTTTTCAGACAATCTGCTTGAGAACTTAATAACTTGCAAAATGAGTTCGTTGGTACTTTCCTTTCGTTATAGTACAACTTGTTCAACTGTTTCAACACTGGATGGATTTTTACCCCGTTCCTTAGTTCACACTTCATCTGTCTCTCTTTTATAAAGTCAGTCTTACACCGGGGTAATTGCGCCAGTGGGTGATGGCTCATTCAATGAAAAAAGGGGTAACAATGTACTTGAATGTTTTAAAGGGAGTAAAATGTCGATGGGAAAGGAGTACGAATACTCCCTTAGTAGTACTTTTGACAACCCTGCTCTAAAGTCCCTATTACTTTTCTAAAGCCATTTTACAACAGTAAAAATAGTTCGGGGATGTCTTTATTCTGTGACCAAATTATTTGGTCGTGTTTATGAGCACCTGTGGGTCACACTCAGGGATTTTGTATTTCTTAAAAAGAAGTTCTAATTCACGTTTCTGACGATTGATCATGTGGCTGCATTTTTCAATTCAATTAGAAAGCTTGAATAGAACATTTTCCACAAGCGAATTTGGAAACGCATTCTCCAGCATTTTTCTTTTAAGATAAGAAGCAGAGAAGACATATCATATTATGGTGTGCCTCTACTGACGACCCCCCGAACTAAAGCCACGCCCAAGGCCCAAAAGGCTCTATATACAGTAAATAACGTCATTCGCCAGTGTAAATAGTCCTTAATCCTGTGACTTTCTCAAAACATTGTGAATGGACACGGTGTTGTTGTAGTGTATTCGTTACTGAAAGGTTTGGTACCCAAGTCGATATCCATTCAATTTTCATATCATTAAATAATTTAATAATTTACTCAGAAAGCACTATCTATATCTTAACGGAAAAAAATACTGTGAATTACAAATAAATGTCAAAATCACAAATAAACCATATTGAAAACTATCATCACCTGGGTTTCAAGTACATATCACTACACCAGCTGTTAACCCTTCCTTCTTCTCTCTTCCAATTTAGCTAAGGACCATGCTCTGTACATCAGGAAAGGATATTGCAATCCCCTTTGCCATTTCACCTGAGAAAATGTTCTATGTATACAGTTTATCGCTGATCTTGATTTTGTGGTTGTGATTTTATACCTTTGCTCTCTCTCCCTCTTATTAGTATATGTCTAGCGAATTGACTAATGAAGTGCAAGCAAAGGCGACAAATAGAGAGACAAAACAAAGCAAAATGACTCGTTGGTTTTTCCACGTATCTTTGTTAGTTTCTCTTGACTCTCGAGCAAATTGAGTGTAATGAATCGACTTAACTCTTGCAATAAGTGAGGTGAATTGACTCAATGAATGTATGTATCGATAATTTAATTATCACTCTCAATTGCTAAGTTTTCTTTGTTGGTTTGAGGTATTTTCACCCTCGCAGTTACTCTATTCCAATTTATTTATCTAGCTCACTATTATGAAACTCAGTATCGCTGACAAATTGATCCCACGCAGTAAATTTGTTCTCTTTGACCTTTATCGCATATTCAAACAGGACTATCTTCCATGAGTTCAACATGAGAACATGTATATATGATGTATTTATGGTGGCATATGACTTTTCTGCTTTATGTGTATTGTCTTAAATTTAGTAGATAATAAAGAGAAACTTTTATGAGGCATTAGATACAATTTGTACGCACAAGACGCACATATTCATTTGCAAACATTCTTGAAGTCCACATAATTAGTGAATTAAATATGCACAGGTGTTTTTTTTTTTTGTCAATTATTGCACAACCTATCGATCTATTATAATTCTTTGTATCTACATATATAGGAATTTGGTCGTATATATTATTTGTATAGGTTTATTTGAACAGCGACTTTGTGACCAACTGTCTCCATTCTAATGCCTTGGGGAGGTTTGTGCCTCAACTACAATTCCACTTCGTATAAAAATTCTTTCAAAATTTAGTTCATTTTAGGTCATACACTGCTACTTTGTCTTGACGATTGGTATTGTTGGCATATTCTCAACAGATATTTGGTGTATCTTTTTAGGGTCACTCAGATAGCTGCTTCGGAGTTTCACTGCACTGCACAGTTTTTGGGGACGCTTCCTGAGTTTGCAGTATCTCGTTTGAAGCCTTTTAAGATTCATAAGTTATTATTGCTAAGGCAGTGACAGGCATCTCAATAGTTTCTTTACTTGCATTAGCCCAGCAATATTGTCCTAAATTCTAATCCTGTCTTCTGATTTCTGAAATGTTTGCATGCAGTATGTCCCCTATTCCTCTGGATGGTTGCTGTCCAATGAAGGGTTCTGCAGCTCATTGTCTTGCCGAGAGGTCTGTTGCTTCGTTACTCTTTACACTGACATGTCCGAGTTCATTGATTTTTGTAGGCATCCCCGCATAAGTTTCGATATAGTGTCTTAGAAACCGAGTACTTTAATAGCTGCTTGACAATTTTGCAGTTACTGTGTCGTCTATCGAGTTAGATTTGGATGCAGCTGTCCTCGGCACAAACACCTCTGCATCCGTTCTTTCTATACTATCATACCACAGTTCTAGAGCTGTCTGTGTACTCCTTCATTACCCAGTTCGTGTACTATAAATTCGTTAATATACTGCTCCTTGTTACTTTACTTTGGACAGGCGTTATGTATCTTAGGATATACTGGGGCCCTACTCTGTATTGCGATTCGAAAGTCACATTAATGCGAATATGTTTTCCAATTCTGATTTGAGTTGGCACTCTATAAGAAAACAGCATCGGACACCTCTGTTGCTAGACTTTTCTTTCAAAATTTGCGTATATCGTTCGAGTCTCGCGTGTCAGCTGAACAAAAGAAATTGGATTTGACATTTACAGACGACGCACGTACAATGAGCGAATTTTCCTAAAAGACAATGAAAATTAAGTTAGTAAGTGGGATTTGCTATTCGAATTATAGATTACTGTTTTTCCGTTTCCGAACACTTTAACTTGGAATCGCAACACAGGTTTCAAATGTCTTCACATAAAAATCCCTTCAGACTGCAATTAAATGTTTTTGAAAAAAATTATTCCCATCATTTATATTCAAAGCCCAATTGAATATGAATTCAGCGTTGAGTCTGAACATGCATTAGGAACAGAAGTGGTGTCCTTTTGTGCACATAAAAAGTATGTCGACTGGTGTAATTAAAAACCAAGGAAGGCGAAGCAGACTGCATAAAGTCATAGAGCGGAAAATATGTAAAAGAAGTACGTACGTACGCAGCAAATCGTTCTTCGTAGTTTCAACCCGTCATTCATTGCCCTTTGAAGATATCTTAAGCCTCATGTCACTGGATAACGAGACGATTGCAAAAACGTGTCAATAGGCTCTTGAGAAATTGTGTAATTAACCAGTGTTTTATGTAGAACAGCCATTATCGACGGTGTCAGTGTGTGATAAGATAATATTGTGCTTGTATGTTTTAAAAAGAAAAGAAGCACTTTGGAATACGCATTGGCAGATACGTTTTTCTTCACTTCGAATTTCTTAAGTTTTATCCATACAGGGTAACTTCTCTAGTCTAAAACAAAAAATATAAACCAGGACACTATATATGTGTGCAACCAGAAGGTTATTCCAAACCTATGGGCGGCAGTGTAAATGACGAGTACATATTGACATCCGAGTCACTAGTCCTTGTAGTTAAAATGTTGAGCCAGAAAAAAAACTTACAAGCTACAGTTCATGGTAAAGGTACATTCACAGCTCAGCGAATGGGCGAACCGCGAACAAACCATTTCTAGCACATTTAAGAGGAAAAAATTGACAAATTTACTATTCCCAAAGAAGAAAGCTTAATTTATTTATCATTTACATATATAGAAAAGAACTTGAATATTAATTAATTCCTGCGAAGAAATCATCAATTCGCTGATTTTTCCGCGAATAGACGAATACTTTTTGCGAACTGTCAAATTTTATTCACATTCCACTGATGTAGAATGCAATCCACATTCGCGAGAGTTTAACCTCATAAATTTATTTTTCTTTGGCAAATGACAAATGAAATTCGCCGATTGTAGCGACTAGATAGAAAAGTTGTTGTGAATTAAACGTCACAACTGGCGAATATTCGCTCGTTCCTGTTCGCAGTTCGCTGAGCTATGAATGGACCTTAAGAACTAAACAGGCCGAGTTACAACTCAAGAAATAAAATTACCAAAATCCACGGAGTTTAATTCTGTCTGCCGGTCTGAGTCTGACACTACTAGCAAAACTGTTTGTATAACAGTTTTTAAATACAGCCTGATAATCTTTAGCGTCTAGAGCTTCCAAAACCAAAAAATATCCGATTCTGATAATCCCAATCTACTGGCATTGTTCCTCAGAAGACAATGCCCAGAGAGGATCCCAATCAAAGCCCTAATTTGTGATTTGCGTTGCTTAATAATTTCCCCTGATCTAATATGGTTAATATCTGCCCATACTTCTTTAGACCGGTGTTGCCGCAAGAGTATCTTCGCAGAGAGAAAAAAAGTATCAATAGATATCTAAAAAATTACAAAACAATGACTCACAATTCAGTAGATAAGGGAATTGGCCTGACCATTATAGTGTTTTATTGTCGCAATTAAAAAGTATCAACATAAGCATTTTAAAAAAACTTTGAAATAAGGACTCAAAAGTATCACTTTTGATACTTTAGTACCGTTGTGGCAGCACTACTTTGGACACCCTATGTTCGTCCAGATTAGCTCATTTGGGGCTAGTCATATTGTGTATACTATTGAAAATATTTCTCCTGCCAACACACAGAAGTGCCCTAGTGGGAGTCCCGCAGTTTTTTGTTGGCCAGTCTATCGACGCATTTCCTTCAGCATTGCGTGGCAATCCCTGATGAACAAGCAACTTAAATATCCACTTAAAGTGTTATCCAAAAACAAAATGTTTGTACAACAACACCTTTTACAGTCGGCATTAGTGCACAGACAGTCATGTTTAATTTTAAATACATGACATTACAAGACAGAGTGATGCCATTGTACTAATTCCACAGTAAGAACAATAATAAAAAGGGATGGATAAAGTATCTAAAATATGGGTAAAACGTTAATTAAAATTGAGCTAAAATCTTTATTTTAAGAATTCTTTAATTCAAATTGAAATAGTTCATTGCAATGTAATATCGTATAGTTAGTTAGTATAGCCAAATCGTACCGTTACAATCAATTATGGCCAAAATGTGGTCTGTCATTTTATTGCACTTATTTGTACTTATCTCAGTGTGAAATTTAAATGAAATCGTTGGAGCCGTTTTCGAGAAAATCCATGTTTTGTAAAATCGGCCTTAAATAGTGTACCGTTAATGTAAGGGCTAAAACAAAAATTTCAATTTCGCCTTAAGGGATATGAAGTGTGATCAAAATCCGTCCACCCGTTTAGGCTGTAGCCTGAGGGGCACACAGGCAGACAGACAGAATTGTCAGACCTACTTTTTGAGCTTCTCTATCATCGTTATGTCAGAATTGATTAATATCTCAAATTCACACGAATCTAATACTTGCCCTAGGAAGGAAGGTAATAGGCCTGCATACATTAACATAATGTGTTTCGAGTTACGCTATCACAATTGATTTATCATCTATTCGCCAATTTATTAATATGTTTCGGTTTTGTTAATTCAAATAAATTATATTTCTGTCAAACTTAACTTTTTGACTAGTTTGAAATTAAAATTCTGCTGGGAGAAAAGATAAACGAACGAAAGCGATTTCGTTCATTCTCCTAGTACGCAGACATAATATTAGGCTTGCAAAACGTTTGCATAGGAGTGCCCACCGGTCAATTTTTACCGAGTTTTTCCACCACATCAAAGAATACTTTTTTGCACAATATGATGATTGATCCAGTGGTATACGAGGGTGGGTCCCTGAAAAATTAAATAAGGAACACTTTTTTCGACATAAAAACATTTTATTTTTCAACATAATCTCCTTTCAGCTCGATAGACTTAGTCCAACGTTTCTCTAATTTTTTTTATACCCTCCAAATAATATGATTTTTCCAGCCCCTCAAAATAAGCGTTTGATTCGGTGATGGCCTATTCTTTCGTCCTAAATTTCTTACCTCCGAGCCATTTTTTTATTTTTGGAAACAAGAAAGAAAAAATCTGGAGGATATGCTGGATGAGGGAGGAGTTCGAAGCCCAATTCATGCAATTTTGCCTTTGCGACTAGGGACTTGTCCTGATGAAAAAGAACTGCTTTCTTCGCCAAATGCGGCCGTTTTTGCTTCAAATCGGCTTGAAATCGTTCCCAGCATCTCTGTGAATAAAACTGTCACCATGACCTTGTTTGCTGACAAACCTGCCTTGGCCTTCTTTGGCTTCGATTCACCAGGAGAAGTTCATTGTTTTGACTGTTCCTTGGTTTCTGGTGTGGTGTGGTGAATCCAGGTTTCATCCACGGTTACCAAACCGGCGCAAAAACTCAGCCGAATTTTTCTTTAACATCGCCCAACGCTCCTTTGAAATTGTCAAACGAATGCGTTTGTTGTCGATTGTGAGCAAATGCGGCACCTATCTTTCAAAAAGCTTTTTCATATCCAAATATTTGTGCAAATTGAGCCATGTGATAAGCCTGTGTCCTCTTCAGTGTTGCCACAAGACTTTAGAAAAAAGGATCTCCACAGGCAGGAGAAAAGTATCAAAAGGTATCATATTAGGAATTATGAGTAAAACTGTCATTATTGTTATTTTTTTAATATTAAAAACATGAAGACAAACGATAATGCTTAAAATAACATGAATATTCTCAATTCTTTTACAAAAAAATCTATCCATCCAAACCGACGCCAAGTCTACTACAAAAATATTTAAATAAAATATCAAAAAATTACGAAATAATCACCCCTATCGTAGAATCCGTCGGGTTTGAGTTATACTTCACCTATTCGATTCACAGTTCAGTGAATATTGAAGTATTGCCCGGCATGTTATAGTAATTTGTTGTTGAAAATAAAAAGTATCAAAATAGGCATTTTACAGAAACCGAAGTATCACGTCCAAATTAAGATTAAAAAGTATCACTTTTGATACTTTGGTATCATTGTGGCAACACTGGTCCTCTTCAAGCTCGCGCCCTTTTACTCGCCGATCGTCCAGTATCAAACCGTGGATTTTGTCTACCATTTCTGGTGTGGTCAGCTCAATTGGGCGTCCAAAACGTTCGACGTCACTTGTGCTTGCACGACTGCACTGAAATTGCGCAAACCAGTGGTGAATGGTTCCAATCGATGGTGAAGAGTCCCTATAATATTTATCCTGCTTTTGTTTCATTTGCGTGATAGTTTTTTTTCCCAAAAAAGGAGAATGAATTCACTTTTTTCGATTTTAACGAAATCGCTGGTAGGAGTTTATATGAAATGGCTGCCACAAAAAAACCAATTGGCAGATCTGTCTAAAAATTTGGGTGTGTTCTTTAAAAAGATAATTCTTGACAAAAAAACTAAGGTGACGACACAATTTGGGTCAATTTTCAGGGACTGCATGCCACCAGTGTAATAGTAAACAGTATGTGCATTTCAATTATTACAAGCTAAATCATTACTTTTCGAACTACTGTATCTACTAGCATTATTAAATAAACACTAAAACAATTTAAATGAAACTGCCTTAACTTATTTAAAGCACTTGTTTCCTCAAATTAAATTTAATAGATACGTATATCCTAATGAAATGTTCCTACCTATCATGCATTATCCTCCTCAGTTCTTTAATTTTATCTATACTATGAATGCTTATAATTAAATTCTCTCCTTTATCGCATTCATTTCCCTTAAAGCCATTTTAATATAAATTTTCTCTCCTTCCTTGTAACAGAGGGTGTGTGTGTGTGTGTGTATCTTTTCAGTTTTCAATCTTGAACAAGAATTTAAGTTTTTTCTTTTACTACGAGATGCACATTAAAAAAAAAAAAAAAAAAAAAAAATATTACTGTACATAGATCATACCTATTTATTGTGTTCCATTCGCAAGCTATAAATGTGCGTGAAAGTGAAGCGGGTATGTGTGTTAAACAAACAAACAAGAATGGAAAAGCTTTCTCCTTATTTTCCTTCTCCACTTGGTGTTGCCTTTGCAGCAGGGCGCATCAACTGTGGGAGTAGTATAGCTAAGCTTAATCAGGCGGGAGTATCCTTGGCACAAGGCTCATTTACACTTTATTTTGTATTCATTCCGATCCATGCACATACCTAAACATCCATACATATATACTGGTCTGTTCATCTAATGCTGGTTGGAATGTATAGTGTTTCTCTGATGAGCAGTTGTATGTACTTATGTACATGTGTATGAATGTGTTTTGTTATCGGAAGCTGATTCCTTTTTACTGCTGTTATCCTATTGCTTCTGGGCTTTGAAAATCATCGAGAGTGAAGTTTATCTCACCAATGCGATAGTCTCTATTATCCATATCTTTACACATAATCATAAACGCACATGTATGTAAATATTATACAGCACTCAGTCATAGATACATAGATGCATTCGCTTAATGTGTGGGTAATTTTTGTTTGTTCTTATGGTTATGCATGCCTACTATATGCTGTTGTATGTAATGTTCTTTTGGGGAATGATTTTTAATGGTTGTTTTTGTGCAAAAAAAAGGCATTAAGTATTCAAAATTTGAAAGCATACTTTTTGGGGTTTTGTGTTTATTTGTAAATATAAATTATATTCACTATAAAAAGACTCTTGCTTAGTTTATAGCTTTGATAACGTGGACACTGTTTAAAGTTTTGTGTTTGGCCTTTAAATTAGCGACTAATTTGTTATTTACTGTTTTTTCTTTTTGATGTGTGCGTAGGAGGTCGTTTTGCCGAAGAATCAAGGTTCCTTAGGTTTTAGCATAATCGGAGGCACGGACCATTCCTGTGTGCCATTTGGAGCACGAGAACCCGGCGTATTTATTTCTCACGTAAGTAAATAATTATTTTATATTCGACCTTATTTTAAATCTATCTATATTAGATGCACTGAGTTTTTGTAAGGAATTAGATACATCATTAGATTGATGATTCTGTTTATATTATGCTTCCTAGTTGTAGTTCTGCGCTTTTTTTTGGGGTATTTATCCTCTACAACACATTGCCCAGATGCTTGCACACATTATTGGACAGATTAAAGTGTTCTCACTGGGACTTTTCCTACCTGTATCAGATCTACTGATTGTTTATCAAAAACTTTTTTAAAATCAACCAATACCACTCGCAAATCCTGTAAGAAATCATTGCCTTGGTCCATTATGATCCTTATAATTTGGATTACAACTGTTGTTGATTACAAGGAAACATGATTACAAAGTGCAACAAATTTAAATGTCTGGTGGCATCCCAGAAGGCACGGAACTATATTGAGCCTCCCAATGGATGAATAGTCTCCTCCGTCAATTGGCAGGGAGTTGCCAAGGGACAGCCCCTTGTCTGTCTAACTTATTGATTATGGGCCTATTGAACTTAGGGTCCATAAATTGATTGCTAGACGGCTTGTGTTGTCTTACTGGAACTATAGTTCGCGGAGTGTACCAGAGTAAAAAGAGAACCATAGTTCGCCCAAGTCTAAATTCTCAGTTTCTGCCATTAAAAAGTCGGTTTTGTGAAAAAAAAAAATGAGCCAATAATCGGTTGAAGACAAAAATTTCCTATCGAAATTGAGCGTTTCGACAACAAAGGATCCACTTTGAAAGTAACCTTGCAATATTTGTCAACGCGTCAATGAGCCTGACTTAATTAAAGCCAACAGATGGCCCACCAATTATAAATAAATAAAAATTTCAAGCCCCGCGTTGGGCGCCATTGATAAGGGACTACCAGAAATTCATCTTTCTATTCTGTACGTTTTTTTTCAGCATAATCTATAATAAGAAATATATAGGTAACTAGAAGCTCGAATGAACTCGCTGACTTGGACGTCAATCATATGCACGGGTTTATTAGCTCCTACTTTTTTTAATGTGGGTGCCGTGGCGCAGTGGTTAGTGCGTTGGACTACTACGCAAGGGGTTCTAAGTTCGAATCCAGAAAAATACCATCAAAATTTTTTTCGCGGCCCCACCTCTTCCGAGTGTCTGACAAACATTCAAGAGTATTCACCGTCATGAGAAAGCTTCTCAAAACCCCTCTGCCCTTCGGATGCGGCGTAAAACTGTAGGTCCCTTCTGTATGTGCCGAAATTTATACCACGCACAACATGTACAGGTGTGAGAAGCTAGCCCTTGGCCCTCTATGGGCTGCTTACGGGCTAATATTTATTTATTTATTTTACTTTTTTTAATGGATACACCGAAGATATTCGATCTGATCGGTATCACAACGGGCCTTTCTGGCCTAAGTTTGGCTGCACCCACTACAGTCACCAAATCTATCTCATGGATCTATGATCAATAGCGAAGCAACTTGTGACGATGACCTTATAGGGTCATCAGGAAGGAAGATTCTACACCGCAGTTGTACGTCTGGTGCTCACAACGTATAAAACATATTTGAATATGCTGGAAGCTTTCGTTCAAATGAGCCCATCAGAAGAAAAAGGAAGCACTACCGATTCAGTGGGAATAAAATATCCTTCGAATCCCGTGAAAAGGGATCACACAAATCACACCATATGATCCGAAACCTAGTAGTCTGCCAGTACTTCCAGAAGTAAAAGTAGGAATACAGTAAAGTGAGAAAGTTGTGATCCTCATACCCCGCTCATATTTCACGAATTTTTTCAACTTGTGGTAGATGTCATAGCACGTGACCAACCTCATTAGTTCTTTACTGCAGTTATATTTTGTGCTTTAGACAAAATTTTGTATACAAAACTTTGCTTCCCCAGCTACGATTTTGGACTTATTTTTGTTCACATAACTTCCACGAACTGCAGTGTTATCGATCATGTTTTGCATCATTTTTGGCGTACACAAGGAGTGTTACTTTTATCAATACTCTCAGGTACAACGTATGACACGTCATCCAAAAATAACGGTAAGAGTAGGGGACTCGTGAAGCATCCTTGTTGAACGCTCGTCCGCGAATCAAACCAGTTTGACACGTTGTGGTCATCTCATAGAGCAGCTGAGACTTGTTTAACCGTAATTACTTTCGTTGGCCCTTCAAGATCGCTGAGCTAATAGAATTTGTGTCAATGGATGTCAAATGCTGTTGTCTAAGGAGAATGCGTATAGTTTCTTACCCTTGTCTTACTCATTATTCTCTTACTCGAAATTCACTGTGTATGTTCCAAAGTGAGATTTTCATTACCGATTTTAGAAAGGTTATTATCCTTTAGTTTCAGTATCCTTTTTGAACAGTGGAGCAGGAAGTGTCCGCGATTTTCTCCTAATACTTTATTTAAGTTAGATCTATGTATAACTTTGCTGACTCCATGTGACGTGCAATCCAATACAACCACCCTTCTTCCTCTAAGCTAAGCAGCAATTCAGAAAATTCGACTAATATCGATGCTTTTATTTGTAAGGGTTAAGAGTTCTTAACCAATTTTCAAACTCCATTCAAATGTAAGTCAATCCACATTTACAGAGAAAACAAAAATTGCATTCAATGTTGCAAATATCCCAGGGACATTCACTACGCAGCTTAACCTAACAGCAGACCATAACTTGCTCCTGACATTTGGCTTGTAGAATAATTACCACGTTTGGCCTTGCAGCATATTAATCAAAGCTAAAAGTTGAAACATACTATTTTCTCTATTTTCCACTCTCTAGGGAGAAGCACAGTTTGAGTGTTTTTCAACGGACATAACATTTTCTCTGAATCAATTCTATGTCAATGACAGCAGCTCCGCATCGTATGTATGTACGGATGTGTGGTGGCATCATCTAATGCGACTGAGTGGAAACTTGTATTCGAAGAAAATTTAATTTATCCTTTAAACTCGGCATGTGTATGCCTTTTAACCTTAGCCATCGACACAATCTTTGGGAATTATGCACTCACGTAAGCATGCTTTTCTACGTGAAAAAGTCTAACACAATAGACCAGTCGATTGCAAGTCATTTTTCTTCTAAGCCATATACATGTACCAAGGTAGATATTGAATCCTTCCAACTTGAAGTTGAACATAAAATATGGCATCTATTTCTGTCTCGAAAACTACAATGAAAATTCTCCACCCTCAGATGGGTATTTGGAACAAAACCCAAAAATATATTTCACAAAACAAATTCAACATATTTCTAACTGAAATTATTGTTTCAAAAGATTGTGGCTGGGATGTGAATTGAAAATGCCTTGTCCGGAAGGAGAGCTAAAAAATTATGCATTTGCTTAGGGAAACTTCGAATTTAATTTTTGCTTATTCTACGTGCTGGTGTGCTTTGTGTTTTTAATTGAAATTTGCATACTTATGTCACGTGAGCTTAAAACTATAGTGTCTACAAAATTTTTAAGTACTTGTATGTTAATGGAGGAAATTAAAATTTCTCTAAAAGTTAGATGAATCCAGCTTGAACAGCAGTATAGCGGCACGAATGTTTGCCTTGAGCTCGTCCAAGGTCTGATGATTGCTGGCATACATATACTTTGCTTTTCAAATACCTCACCAGAAAAGGTCAATGCCTGCATTCTTTGGCAACACATGTCCAAGGAATTTTCGTTACAGAAACTACATTGTTTAATTTGCATTTTGGCATGGTGCATCTTCTTCACATACAGTGTTGGCCAAAACTAAAGCAACTTAAACACAGACAACAAACACATGAGTAAAATTGCTTAAATGAAAATATATTCCTTAAAATTTTTATGTAGGAATGTACATTCCATTCCAAAATTAGATTATGAAAAAAAAAATCCATTTATTTATAACAAAAACAAAGAAAAAACAAATAATACTAAAATATGCCGATTTTCAGCTGGACAAAACTAAAGCAACTCCAAAGAAAAATTGTATTTATATTCAAATTCGTTGTGTTAAACTCAATATTTTAATGCAAAAACATTATTTCAGATCACCGCTGCACACCTCTTTGGCATTCTCTCCAAAATATTTTAAATTATGGAACTGGGGATATTATTCCATGCCTCCTTGACCTGAGTGAAAAGGCCCCCTATTTCGATATGTATCCCGAACTATTTTCCGATCTACGATCTCCAAGAGGTTTTCTATAGCATAAAGTTTCGGAAAACAATCCATAATCCCAAATTTTCTATCCTGAAACCAATTTTTTTACAAGTTTTGAGGTATGTTTAGGTGCGGTATACTGTGGAAGTACCCATTTCAAAGGCAACTCCTCCTAGACATGTGGCAGCATAACGCCTTACAGGATAGTTTTGTACACAAATCGGTTCAGAATTCCATATATTTTATGGATTGGGCCAATTCCATATCCATGGAAGCATCTCCAGACCACGACATAGCCTCCTCCATGTTTGACCATACCCATCGAATATCGAGAAGTAGGTGCTTTATTGCTGAGCCGGCTAAGACGTGGAAATCCATCCGATCTCTTAATATTGAATTTGTATTCATCAGAAAATAGAGCTGACTTCCTTTTAGACACTGTCCAGTTGATGTTGCCAGTTGTAAATTTGAATTAAGCCGTTCTGTTTTTGACCGAAATAAAAGGTTTCTTCACGACACTGAAAAATGAAAGACCACCATTCACTGCCCTTCGACGAATCGTTCTGGTGCGGAAATTCATGTTCAATTCGTATCTCAACTCTCAGATGACATGAATAGATTGCTCCTAATCTTTCTTATCACATATTTATCTTCCCGGTGCGTCCTAACTCCTGGCCTGCCCACTCGATGAACCATTTTGACGGATTTGCTGGCCTTATAATATTTAATTAAATGACGTTTCACTGATTTATGAGTAGAATTTAGCATAGATTTCCTTGGGTAGTTCCATATTCAAAATCAGAATTTTTTTTTTGTCAGTTCAGAATACTTTTCTTTGCCATTTTTACAAAATAAGTTAGAACAGCTTTTTATGTTTTCTGCAGCAAAATTATACCCGAAAATCGTCCAATTTTTTCTTGTTTGTTCATCGGCAGCATTTCTATAGCAGTAAATACTCAAAACAACGGTTACTTTTTGTTTTCCATAACAGAAAATCGTTTTTTGAAGAAAGAAACGAAAAGTTGCCAGCCGAAAATGGATCTTAATTCAGTTTTGTATTTATTGTTTTTTTTAATTTACTCATAAGAGTGTTTATTGATTCTATATACTAATCTATAATATTCAGAGATATCGGGAAAAATAAATATAAAAATATTCTGGCTTATAAGCACTTGTAAAATCGTAAAACAATTGTGTGGTGTATTAGTTGCTTTAGTTTTGGCCAACACTGTATGTATTTGTGCGCAGATATCCTCCTTATTTTTTTTAAAGATTGATGCTATTTCTTGAAGAAATATATATTTAGCAGTTTATGCCCATAAACCACACTAAAGCGATGCCAAACGGGCGATAGGTCAACCTGCTTCAATTCGCCAAATTGTTCAATACAAGCTAAGAATGCAAACAGGATATAGAATAAAAGTTAAACGATATACTCGCACATGTACATCCGCATAAATTTGTTCATCCCGATTTGATATTAATTTAATTCAACGCCATCTTAATTTCTTCATTTTCAGATTGTACCAGATGGTATTGCCGCCAAATGTGGCAAACTACGAATGGGTGATAGAATATTGAAAGTCAATGGCGTTGATGTTTCTCATGCTACCCACCAGGAGGCAGTTATGGAATTGCTGAAACCTGGCGACGACATTAAGCTTTACATTCAACATGATCCATTACCAGTTGGATTCCAGGTAAAATATTAAATTAATATATATTTACAGTACATATGTAAACAAACTTCTAATATAGATCAAATGGCATGTAAATATTTATTGCAATTGCTATTAGTAACTTTTAAGCTATCCTTCATTCCATCATTTCACGCTTAATCAAAATTACTTCTTTATTTCTGCCTCTAATATTACAAGCACATCCAAGTAAATTATGTACCAACCGAGGTAAGACAAAAAAGCAAAAAACAAAAAAACTACATTAATTGCAAACGCTTGAAAAGAAATCTTCACTTTAAGTGTACTTTAGACAAATATTTTTTTTTTTTTTTTTCAACTTAAAAAAGAAAGTATTTCCTGTAGTAAGACGCTTCTTTTCATTATTATTATTTTTTTTTTTTTTTTATTTAAGTACGTTTGAGAAAGTTAAATAGAGAGTAAGTTTTTTTTTAGAGTTTTCTGAGTAGATTTTCTTTTTTTTTTTATAATTAAATATTTGTGACCGCAGCAGAGGAAGCAGAAGCCATTCTGTGGGCAAGCTTTGAACTTGTTGAATTGCTCTTGAAGAGCATGGTGCAGTCCTTGAATAAGTTCTTTGAGGATTCGAAAGAAATGTGAATACATTATTTCGAAATTATTCTTATTAAAGAGTTTTGTTTTTGTTTAAGGGATAATAGTCTAACTTTGACAGGATGCAAGTACCGCGATGCGAATTTGGAGCATGGTTTTTAATACATGTACAGCAAGTGCATATGTATTGTTTTTGTAAAAAATTTCCAATTTGAGATTTTGATTTTACTTAAAATTACCGTTATCGAATGGAGCTAAAGTTCAAAAAAATAAAGTACACGACCCAGTACAAGCTTGCACCTACATATGTCTATAAGTTTTTTGTGCAATTAAGATCCATAAATAATATAATATAAATTTTTAGAGTACCACTTTGTCCAAAAACGTAGGACTTCAGAAAATGAGTCCAAATCTAAAAATTAACCAACAGTATCTTAGGCATTTATATGGCATTTTGTTAAGTTGGCTATAATTTATTAGCCTCTTTGGCCGAAAACATGGAATACAGTCTTCTATTGCGTTATGATTCTAGTCTACGCATACAATTTAAAGTTAAAGCCGTTTACGAGCCATTTTGTTAAGTTGGCCTTAAGCAAAGGACCCTTATTAACAAATTTGGCCAAAAACTTGGTACGGAATTTTATAGGACTGTACAAAAGTAATTCAAATATGAAATTTTAGCGAAATCCTTAGAGCCGTTTACGAGAAAAACAACATATCGTTAAGTTGGCTATAAGCAAAGTACCATTTTTAACAATTTTGGCCGAAGCCATTTTATAGAACTTTACTAAACTAGTTTAAATATGAAATTTAAAGAAAATTCTTGGAGCCGTTTTCAAGCAATTTGTCTAAAAAAAAGTACCTATCGTTATTAATACTTTTGGCCGAAAATTTGTTTAAGCCATTTTATAGCATTTACTATTTTTAATCTAATGTAAGAGCTTTAGTAAAATCGTTTGATTCGTTTTCAAGAAAATTGTCTTTTAGCCAAATTGGCCACAACTACCGTCCTAAGCAATTTTGGCCAAAATGTGGTACCTCATCTTTTGGCATGTGTTTCTACTAGTCTCAGGGTGGAATTTAAGTGAAATCGTTTGAGCCGTTTTCGCGTAAATCAGATTTTATGGGAAATTGGCTATAAGTAAAGCACCGTTAATAATAGGGCTAAAACAAAGATTTCAATTTCTCCTCTAGGGATTGTCCCAAAGACTCTAGATATGAAGTTTGATCAAAATCCGTCCACCTGCTTAGGCTATGCTTCGTGCATAGACAGACAGATGGCATCGGGAGACCCACTTTTTGGGACTTCTCTATAATGGTAATGTCCAAATTCATAAAAATCTCGAGATCGAAATTCTGTACGAATCCAATACTTGTCCTGTGTTATAGGTGCTCAATTGCTACCGTGTTCTTTAAATAAAAAATCCTACCTGACAAATGTAACGATATCCTACTAAAAACAAAATGCGTCAGGGTTCGAGAGTATTACTATCTATCTGAAAAAGCTTCTCAAAAATCGTCTACCCCTCGAATACATTCCCCTGACCGCACAATGCTTAAAACAGTCGAAGCCTATATGTATATACGTAAGTGTGACGTGCTGTTTCTTTCTTTTTTTTTGAACTTTTCATTTTCTCCAGGCTGTCATTCAATTAACAATGGCTGCGGCCGTAAACACTATCACCGAATAAGAATGTGCGCGTGAACTTGCATTGAATTTTGAAGGAAAGCCCTAACAGACAGATTGACAGATTCGCTGCTCTAAGCTAAGAACTCCCGATACATTACTAATTCATACACATATGTACACATAGATCCTTTAACCCCTTGGGGGCATAGGGCCCTGATGCTGTCGATAACATTCCCTGATGAAAGTTCCGCAGCTTTTTTGGTCAGTTTGTCGACAAAAATCACAATGTCCAGGTAACCAGCATAATCTTCCGCGATTCGGTGTGAATAATGCCTTCAGAATTGCGCGGCAATAGGCACCTCACCAGCTCAGATTTGATGACGAAAGACTCTTACGACTTAAGTGCAGTTTCACTGTCAATGAAGATAACAATATCCTTTGATCCCAATTCAAGTCGTTCCGCATCTTTGAGCACTGCATTGGTCCAAAAGTTTTGAACACTTTTTTAGACTCAAGTCTTTTGAATGCATACATATGAACCTAATCCGGTTCCCTCGCTAGTTTTAGACCCATCTGTGAAAATCACTCAGCTATCTCATTTTAAAGGTTAACTTCATTGTTTAGCCAATCCTCCCTGCTGGGCTACACAGATGAGAGTATCAACCCAAAATGATGATGATATGGAAAGTGGAACAAAACACAAGCGATTGAATAATAGTCATTCATAAAAAATGATATAGTTGGGAAGAAATGAAGGGCTCAAAATTTTCGTACTCAATTTGACTCTATCGCATAATTTTTTGAATGGGACTAAAATTCTGAATAATTATGTGGGTCAACCTCAATAAATTAGATAAATACGATGTACATATTTTCTTTTAAACAAAAATAAGTAGCCTATGTCAGTCTTATGAAAGTAACGAATAATATGAAATTTGTTCCACGTTAATCGGTTCAGTGGTTTTTGAAATTACCTGAAGACAGGTTTTTCTTAAAGGTTTCCTCTTTATAAAAATAAAATAAAAACACAGGTTTTTTAATGAATTTCTACTGTGGGATTGTCCTATTCTTTTGCTAAAATTCAATACTGTCCTTCGTTCGTACTGGACGAAAAGAATTTGTAAATATTTACTAAAGTCTAACTATCCGTGGATAAAATAATCCAGTGGATTTGAAAGCTTTACATATTATGTTTTCTTTTCTTTGCACTTTATTAAATATTTATTGTTATGCCTTTTTATTCGAAAGGATCAAAAGGATAACCTAACACCTGTCTAACTATTTCATACTTACACTACCAAAGGTATTTTCTTGATGAAGAAAAGTATTATCACACAAAGAAAATAAAAATAAATCCTTTTTCTCATTTTTCAAAGGATAATATGATTTTTTTTTTTATAAGTTTTTTTTTGTGTTTTTTATTCACTATCCCATTTTTCTGTTGTTCTTCCACAGACAATTGTTATCAAAAAAACGGATGGTGAACGCCTGGGAATGCACATTAAGGGCGGTCTGAATGGCCAGCGTGGCAATCCGGTAGATCCAACAGATGAGGGTGTATTTGTATCCAAAATTAATTCAGTGGGAGCTGCTAGACGTGACGGAAGGCTTAAGGTGAGTTCAGAATTATTTATTATACTTTGTATCTTTGTATCTCTCTTGACTTGGTTCTCTTATTGTTCGGTCCAATTTGAATGCTTGTGTTTAGTTGGGTTGCTCATTCCCTCGGATGTTTTCCTTTTGCTGTTTTAAGCAAGGACAATGAGAATGTCTTTGTTTGTTTTTCTTCTGCCTTGAGCTCTTATTGAATGGCTATCCGATTTATTTTCTGTGATTTTTTTTTTAATTACGTTTAAAGTCATAATGTTTCGATTGACTGGACTGAAAGAAAGAAGGGAGAGAGGATCAGTTTAATTGAAATTACTCTTCAATAGACATTCTTATGCATTTTGCATAATGAATTCAATTCCTTTTTTATATCTACTTTCGACTCAAGGATAGTAACATGCTCCCGTTTATTGATTTTATAGGTTGGTATGCGCCTTCTTGAAGTTAATGGAAATTCTCTGCTGGGTGCAGCACATCAGGATGCAGTTAATATCTTACGCACAGCTGGCAACGAGATACATTTGGTTGTATGCAAGGGCTATGACAAATCGAATTTAATTCATTCCATTGGTACGGCGGGCGGCATGAGTACAGGATTCAATTCAACCGGCAGTCGTCATGGTATGTGCAAAGTGCTCTAAAAATAGAAAACTTGTCCTACATTTTCTTTAAAAAATTGATTATATTTGCTTATAGGATCTAGAGCTTCGGAAACTGGCTCTGAACTAAGTCAAAGTATATCGAGTTTGGATCGAGATGAAGACGACCGTATGCGACAGGTACAATATGATTTTGTTTCGAGAAATTTAAAAGGAAAAATTAATAAAATATCCATACAACAGTCTAATTTACAGGATTTCGAAGTTTTTGCGACAAAAACGGACACAAATAACGAACAGGTGCCGCTGCATAGCAATTTACATTCAGAAAATGTTGTAAATAGTGGAGTTCCTCAAACATCGAAAGATGTTGTTGCTTTGGTTAACTCTGAGCAGTCTTTAGTTAGCACGAAGGAAAAGAGCACTCCAGAAAAGGTAAGTCAAAAGTCTTTTTCTTATGGATACTACTTAACTCCAACCAAAGGAAAGTCCACTAAGGAGCTTACTAATTTAACGATTTAGGCCAAAAATACTTCGATTCATTAAAAACTCCAATCGGTTGAATGAGTAGGTGGATATGAGATCAATTTTCTTGGTATTATGATCAGAATCTGAAACAAAGTGTAGTCACTGCGTCGATTTCAAACGTTCTCCAATAGGGATTTCTAAACTTTGAAAGCTGAATGCGGCCATATTGTTGAAGCTATAACACTCCAAGTGGCTGTCATTTATTAGTTCGGTTTTGCCAAATCAACATGGAGGTTTATAGCGTCAAATATTTAAATTCATTCATGGAAATGGTACTTCTGCTTAAGCAATATCTCGTTCATTTTACGGTCGCCATAATCGTCCTGCCGAGAGGACTATTCGCAGCGTGATGGATAAATTCGATTCGACCTGTTCAGTGAACAATCCCTCATCACTTTGGATTTTGGACTGGTGACATCATCAGTCCATACGTCTTTGGGAAAGTCGTTGGCCAGGCCATCACCTTCAACGGCGAGCGCTATCGAACATAGTTGTCTCACACGGAAAGGTCTTTAAGTAAGATCTAGTACCGTCCATACACCACCTATGTACATGCTAAAATTCAGTATGTACTTAGTACTTTACATATATAATCTAGATTGAATTGGGTAAATGCGATGACGAGAAGGAGACCTTTAGGTTGCACTCTGCTGTGTTGACCCAATGTATTGCCTATTTGAGGACGAAGTTCTTTGTCAGTACCGCAGAACATAATATCCCAAATTGTTGGTCCTTACAATGTCAAAAACAGACCACCTTGCATTCGGCTCTCAGGTCTTTTGCCCTACTTAAAGCCTAAGAGTCCAAGTTGATAAGGTCGCACCGGAATAGCTTTGTCCTGAAATAGATATCAAGCCCTCTGTTGATAGTTCTTCACCCTAGCATTAATTCATGTCCAGGGGAGAGGTCGTCCTTGGGTTGTGTTACCTAAAGTTCTTTTCAGCAGAACTTAACACATCCTTGGACTTTACTTTCTATAACTATCACTCGATATTATCTGTCATTGTATACAATCTAAATTTCTTTTTATTTGTTATTGACTTTATCCAGGTACTAGATATAGTTAGAGCAGCTGAAGTTTTAGCGTTAGCCGATAATGTTCCTCCGAAATCACCATCTGAGCATCATGAAGATAAAATCCAAAAAACCACAACCGTGGTCATATCGAAACACACGTTGGATACGAATCCATCGATACAGGCACCACCCCAATCACAGGTATGTTCAAATTGCTAAAAAAAAAAATATATTTCACAAAATATTCGCACTCACTCTTCTCTGGTCATCATCTCATCATAAAATTTTTGTTTGATTGCTCCCATTACAATGTTTTACAAAATACAAAAATCAATCACCTTGTTACTGTGCGCTTAACATTCACCTTTTGTCCGTTGTTTAATTTTTACCAAAATGTTACAGAAAAATGTAAATTAATTAATATCATCCATCCAATTATAATTAATTCCGTGTTGTCACTTCATGTTGTCGGTATTGTTTTTTTTTTTTTTTTGTGTTTTAATTTAAAATTACATTCATGTAGAAATACTTTAATAAACCGTTCTTCAGTACTACATGAATCTTGATTTAATTTAAAATAAAATTTTATCAATCCAAATACAAGGAAGCGTTTGGACTTGATGTGCTTATCTAATTTTCCTTTTTTATTGTGGTGTCGTGCGCTTGTGTATAATCTTCGTTTTATGTGTTTTTCCTTTCCATTTTCTTTGTTTTTGTTGTGTGTTTTATGTCAAAGCAAAGGAACCTAATCGTCCTGAAGGCAAGGAGGGAATTGTCATCCTTTGGAATCGTATCTCTAAGGCAATTATAACGTTGCACATCCGAGTGACTCTTGTTCCATCTTTAAGATAAATTTAGATTGGAGTGAATGTTGTCTGTTTCTTATGTGCCTGGCTGAAATAGGAATTTTCACTTTGTGTTGCTGCACCTTTTGATGTTTGGTCTATTTAAGAAAGTTTTCCACTGATTTTCCACTCACTTGAGTCTGTGTTTTAAATCAATAAAATAATATTATACTGAAGTGAGTTTTATGCATTTGTAGCCTAATTTCATTGGGGATAGATATATGATAAATTTAACACTGGGAACTAGTCGTCATTGGGATTATTAAATTAAATGTAGTTATAACAACAAAGCGAGAAAGTAACTGCTGCCTATGCGTGGGGCCACACTTGCTCTCGTATCAATGTCACTCATTGAAATAAAGCCAAAACTTCTCTTCTTTTCTTTTGAGTGATGGTCATGGTTAGGAAAATCGTTGGCACGCACTAAGGAAAGATGCGGAGCCTACTGCGGGATTAATACAAATACTTATCAGGGTTTTTTCGGTGCCTACAACATACATAGTATATCAATTTTAAAAAGAACTGTGTGCTTGCCCTTAAATAAGATTGGACTTCGAGTTATCGTAACATCCCTCCGTTGGAAGCCCATTAACGCGTGTGTTTGGCAACGCGAATTAGGCTTAAATGTCGCAACTCACGAAACATTGCCAAAGCTTTTTCTTTTTACTTCCACCGATACGCAGAATAGGACAAGTTTTGGATTCGTGAACTTTTTCGATCTCGGGATTTTGATAAATTCTTATATTATCTTTATAGAGAAGTCGAAAAAAGTGGGTCTGAAAATTCTGTCTGTCTGTCAGCGAGGTTGCAGCCATAAAGCATCCGTTTACCGGGATTTTGATCAAACTTCATATCTAGGGTCTGTGGGGTAATCCCTAGAGGAAATATTGAATTTTTTTGTTTTAGCACTAATATTAACGGTACTTTACTTAAGGCCAATTTAACAAAAAGCAGATTTGCGGGAAAACGGTTCGTACGATTTTTTTTTAAATTTCATATATTGGCTAGTTTGGCAAAGTTTTATAAGATGGCGTACCAAATTGGTGGCCAAAAGCGTATAACGGTACTTTACTTAATAACTGGTTTTAGAAATATGGCCATTTCTCGGTTTATATTCAATGGATTTTGGTCAAAATCAAAACTTAAGCAACTAAACTTAAGAATTAAAAATAATATTTTTTTCATATAATTTTTTATTAACTTCTTTCATTACCAACTAACAGCTCAAAGGTGCAAGTACGTACGACCCAGTCGTGCACTTTATTCCCAAATAAAATGTGTTTTCAAACACAATGCACATATGTAGAGCCCTTTGCCCCCTCAGGGGTCATAGGGCGTCATGGTATTCTGCTGTGCAGAGAATAATTCTGAATACAACTTGTACATTATTTAACAGCAAATTTATTTGCCAAAGTTTTAGTGTATACTTTAAGTTGATTTTCGCTTGCATAAGTAATTTATTATAATTGCATTACGGAAACAGCGCGTAAATTAATCTTTCGCTTGGTGTCTGTCTGCCTGGTGTATTACAACCAACCGCAGGTTGTTCAGAGCAAAAAGAAAAAAGAGACTTGAATTAAAATTTTATTACTTTTATCAAAGTTACCGAGTTACTATAACAATTTGTTGCTATTTATTGTGTGCATGAAAAAGTTAAGAATTTATTTTCTATAGAAAGGCTTAAGGCAGTATATTCAACAAAAAAAATCTGTTGTGTATGCATTTTATTTACGTAAGTGGGATTAAGTGATTGTAATTATATATTTATAACAGTAAATTATAACCAGATACATGACGAAAAGTTAAAGGCCCGCGCATGTAAGAAATAAAATGGATGTCAAAAGGGGACATGCTATTTTCGGCTACATGGGTATTTATGTATTTTTAAAAATTGCATGATTTTATAGAACTGATGTTAAGTGTATGCATCTTGAGTAAAATATATATATACCTACATATATATATATAATTTTTTTTTGTTAAATTATATTCGTTTTATTGTTTTATTGCCAAGAGTACTGAACATTTAGCTTGCTAATTCGATGTTTGTTTTTTTTTTTTTTTTCTTAAAACTCAAATAAAAATTCCAAAATTCTGAATTAAAAAAAAAAGAAGTCGTACAAAAAACACAAAATATTTTCTTACTCATTACAGAAATACGATCAAAAAATAACTTAACAAGCGGATTTTACTAAATATAAGACTGAAATACTAGTTTAAATGGAATTGTAGTGTAAAAAAATCTAAATTGTACTAGGCAGTGGATTTTTTTTCTAATTTTTAATTAAAAATTGTTGAATTTTATATCCTTTATTTAAATGTAAAAAAAAAATTAAGTATAATATTTAAAAAATAAAAAAATTATCAGCAAAAAAAAACGATAGGCCGTATATTTATGTATAGTATCGGATATTTTTACGTGAAATTGTTTGTAAATTTGTAAATGCAATCACGCTGATAAATAAACAAAGAACCAACTAATACAACAACAACAAAAATCGTATCCCTTGCAATACGTTTTTTTATGGAAAAAAAAATCATAAGTATTTATTAATCTCAAACCAACACTCAACTCAAATGTATGTACCTTAACCGTTTTAATAACATTTAACATATAAGTATGTATTTATGTATCCAATGAGGTAGTTATGTAGATTCGTTTTCTGTAGGATATTTAGATTTTATTTTAAATTGAGAAACAATAGCGATTGTTTAAAAAAGTATACATAATTAAAAAATTTATTTGGTTTTACACTCATACAATCGGTAGAGGAGATATTATATTTTTTTTTTCTTTTTTTTTTGTAAACTGAGCACAGCACATATTTATTTATTTTCTTTTTATCACGTAGCTTATTTCACTCTAATAGTGTCTTTATTTTTTTAGTTTTAAATCTTTAAAATGTAGGTGCATACTCAAATTTAGCATCAATTCAATGGTATGGCAATTTGTGCCCATTCTTGAGATAAATAGTAATAGCATATCTACTGCTATAATTCTCCGAAACCAAGTACGTGTTTTCTGAATGCTATATTCTTCAAAAATTTTAACTGAACTAGGAGTTGCATTCAATTCCCGTTGGCTTTCTATTTAAATTGATTCTAGTCCGATACCTAAGTCTTATCGTGACAACCTTATCTGATCACTGCCTTTAAGAAACCTAAAAAATTCGCTCGCATGGTCCAATATGAAAGCTGTAACTGCTGCGAATTATAACTGATTGCAAAAATAACAAACAAACCTTCCCAGTAATTTCGACACCACCCGACAAGTCCAAACAAAGCTAATGGTTAATCGTCTGAAACCAGATCACTATGACACTACGTTTAAAAGGAAATATATTAAATAGTGTGTTCCGGAACTAAACGTCAAGCGGGTACCGGGTGATAGGGCCGCCATGTTTGTATACCCTATCCTAAGGGTATATTAAGTTTGATAGTTTGTAACATAGAGAAATATTGAAGATGGTCCACATAAAGTATATATATAAATGATCAGCATCATTAGCCGAGTCGATTGAGCCATCCATCCGTCCGTCCGTCTGTAAATCACCAGCTTTTGGAAATCCACTTTTTGAAAAATATCACTATTTTTGGTAATTTCACATGAAATTCGATAAAACTTACGTAAGCTAATATGTAGGTATTCTCTTACCCTACATATCTTCAGTACATTGTGTATGACCACGCCCACTTTTTAGGGGCGTTTTTCTCAAAAAGAAGTTTTTTGAATGTTTTATCGAAATAATAGCACTTCTTGGGAGCGAAATACAGTATATGTTAAAAAATTTACAAAATCTGCCCACTACCACACCGACTTATTGAGAAAATTTGTGTTTTGGAGTAGTTTTATAAAATATTTAAAAAAAAGTTCCTTAAAGAAGTTTATTGGTGGAAGAAGGAGCTATTCAATTTTACTCTAGATTTGTACAGCACATGCTCAGGTTTCGAATAAAGAAAGAAATTCTTAGAAATTAATTTTCTTTTTTTATTCTAATAGTTCCGGTATTTTGTTTTTTATTATTATTTTTATTTAGAATTTAGTACTTTTTTCTTGTAGTAGAATTTCGGTGTACTTACATCTGTACACATTACTCATTTTATTACACAATATCAGATCTGGACAAATTTACAATCACATGAATCCCTCCTACGTAAAACAATAATAAACAGTTATGTATAGACCTAAAAGAAATATACACATGCATATACATTTAAGTACCTATATGTATGTAATACATTTTAAATCATAATCAAGGTCCAAATAGGTTTTTTATTCAATTTAATTATAAACTAGGTAATATTTAAATAAATAATAATAAAATCAGTAAAACTAAAGTTCCAAAACAGAATTATCTAAAAATTCAATAACCTACAAGCAATTCACGATAGTTCATTTTAAATCATCTTGTTAAAGTGTATTACATATATTTAAAAAAAAAAATAAGAAATAATAATGTAGAAAATCTACTACATAATTTTTTTTTTTTTTTGTATACACCCGCAATACAGTTTAGCTCAAATGTATTGATTGATGGACAATTATTAAAGCTATATATTAAATTATATAGAGAAAAATTATAATAATTGAATGAATGGTATCTTTTTTTGATTACTATGTTATATGTATTATAAATAAATTATATATTTGTTAATGTCTTTGAAAATAAACAAAAAAAGTTATAAAAAACATGTTTTAAATAGTATGTCCTTAAGAAACTTAAACAAATTTGAGGATGTGAAAGGAAAACTAAAGAAATATAAAAAAAAAGTTCACAGTAACTTCTGCTGAATTCGTTGCTTTTAATCTAAGTAATACAATTAATCGTATTCTTCTTTTAAGCAGTTAAAATAGTTTTTTTGTCCGCTTCCCTGTTATCGTAGGTTTTTTTTAACATTTTCCGGCTCCAGGTTAAGCTAACTTGCACCGATAGTATAGGGCAAGTTTTGGATTCGTGAAAATTTTCGATCTCGGGATTTTGATAAATTCTGATATAACCTTTATAGAGAAGTCGAAAAAAGTGGGTTTGAAAATTCTGTCTGTCTGCCAGCGAGGCTACAGCCTAAACGAGTGAACGGATTTTGATCAAACTTCATATTTAGGGTCTTGTTTTAGCACTAATATTAACGGTACTTTACTTAAGTCCAATTTAACAAAAGGAGATTTGATGGAAAACGGTTATTACGATTTTTTTTTTTAATTTCATATTTCGGCTAGTTTGGCAAAGTTCTATAAGATGGAGTACCAAATTGTTGGTCAAAAGCGTTAATAACGGTACTTTACTTATAGCCAAATTGGTAAAAACCGATTTTCTGGAGAACGGTCACACCAATTTTGTTTAAACTTAAAAACTTAATCGAGTTTAGATACATGCTATAAAATGACTTACAATATTTTGATAAAAATTTGTTAAAACAGCACTTAAGGCCAATTTGGTCAAAAGCCGGTTTGTTAAAAAACGGGTCAACCGATTTCATTCAAATTTTCAGTGTGTATAAAACTGTGCATATGGTAAAAGATGGCGTTCCAAATTTTTGGCTAAAAGTGATAATAACGGTACTTTTCTTAGTGTCAAGCGGTTTTAGCCAATTTGCTCGAAAACTTCTCTAAAGATTTTGATCAAATTTTATATTTGAGCTCGCCGCTATCAGAGTTCGAGTCTAGAGAAAATACCATCAGCCCCAACGTCTGACAAATACCCAAGAGTACTACTCCCATGAGAAACCTTCTCAAAACTCCCCTTGTCCTTTGGATATGGCATAAGATTGTAAGTCCCTTATGTATGGGTAGAAATGTATGCCACTCACAACACATACGGTTCTTGAGAGTTGTAAAAAACTAGGCCTTGGTCGTCTATGGGCTGTTTATGGGCCAATATTTTAATTTTTTTTTGTAAGATTTTTCTTGTCATTTCCATAATACAGAGCAGCAATTTAACCAACACTTTAAGATTTCGCCAGTGCTTAGATCATATCCCGGGCCTTGTCCTATTTCAAGGATAATTTTAATAATTGCCGTTCGTACATACTGATGAGTTGACACCGTATAGAGGTCAACGGTCACTGAATAAGAGCAAAGTTACTTGGAAACAAACGTGAAAAAATACTGTGAATTACAAATGAATGCAATATATCACATACAACTCTCCCTAGTCAATTTGGATACCGCTCATGGAGAATAAAGGTTGAAACTAAATATCGTCTGAATTTAGATTACCATTACACCAACTCTTTCCTTATGTAGGTATGTAGTATTTTCAAAACGCGCAAATTATAAAAAATAATAATAATAATTTGTTACTGAAATTTTGTATGGCCGCCAGTTAAGCAGGTGGGTTAGCTACGTTCCCTTTAGGTCCATCTCGGATTCACTAGTATATAAAGTCAATCTAAATACCATACCATCTCGTATTCTATTCCCAGTTCCACTTTGTACTGTTTACACGCCCACTTTAAGATGATTTTTCAATTCTATTTATATCGAAACAAGCTGTCCCAAATCACTATCTGCTGAGTGGAAAGGAAAATATTTTTTTTTTTTTTTTTGTACAAACAAAGCCTTGTTCCTTTCGCATTTATCTAAATTACATCTGCATACAAATTTAATGAGTAAGACTGGGGACCTCAAATCATAATTCCATTTAAAATTATTCCTGGAAAAGCACAAAACCATGAAAAGCGAAACAAAAGAAACCACTCTCAGTCTCAATAGACCTAAGTGATTTCTTAAAAAAAAAAAAAAAAAAAAAAAATAAGCTTACAAGTATCTTTTGTGTCCCACGATACATACGCCCGCACACCTTTTATATAAGGATACCATCAGTCTAAGGACAACGAAGAGAGAGAGAGCAAAAAAAAAAAAGAAAAAAAAAACAAATCTCCGACTTTTAACAGTGGAAAAGTAATCAAATTAATTTCTGCGCAAATGTTCCCAAATCATCGAGCAATTAAATTAATTTGTTAAATTGCTCAGAAAGTGGCGTCATAATTCCACAGGATATCATTTTACTATTTACCAATGTTCGTTCGTGCTATGAATCGATGGCTGGGAAGATTTTTCGTTTGTTTTTTTTTTATTTCATTCTACTGTCGTCCTTATGACTATGGCTGGCCCATTCTCTGTGCCACTGTTGCCAACGTGTATGATTTTAGTAAATTGGTTTTTAATGGCATTAAGCTGTCAGATGGCATATTATACATCGTTACAAAAAAAAAAAACACACAACCAAGGCTCTTGGGTCGGCTCCCCAACCAAGGAGGCTGAAAAAGGATAACAGCATGGAAAATAATTTATATTCTTTTATACATTGTGGTGTAGGTGGAATGTTATAAATTTGAATGAGTGAATGTGATAAGGGTATTCATGTTTACATTTTGAGTGGTGCCGCCCAACCAACGGGGGTTGATGTAAAGATGGAAAATTCGTTTCAGTTGTTTTTTTGTTCCTGTGGATAAAAGTAATTTTTAATTCTTGTTGTTGCAACATTTGGCTGTTTGTACAGTATTACTTTTAATTTCTTATAACATTTTTGTTTTTGTATTCATTGTTATTATGTTTTTCTGTCTGAATGTGACATTAGGAGCACTTATTCATTGGGTTTTGCGGCTCATTAAGTCTGTTTTTGTTTTTTTATGAAAATAATGTTATTCGTTTTTTTTTTTTTTTTTTTTTCAAAAGTTTAATTTGAAAATGTCATGATGATGTTGTGTGCGCAGTGAATTATCCCTCCTGATGGAATGTGATTTATTATTTTAGTCACTTTGCTGGGGAAGATGTACTCGTATATTGACTTAAAATTCACTTGGGATTGATTGTTATGGAATCCTGAGCCATTTTTTATTTACTGGAAGCGTTATTTTGTGTTTAGCTGTTGCTGCTTTGACCTTCGTAATGCGTTATTAAGTTTAAGCTTCAAGCTTATTCGACGTCACAAATCGGAATTATATGTAACAACTGGGCTTTTGCAGGATAGTTTGGTAGATTTTTTCATTTAATTTGTATAGAGATGTGTTTTTGTACATTCAAACTCGATGTTGAGTCGTGGAACTATGTACTTTATGGAGAAAGATGAAGTATTTAAAACCCGTGAACCGATTGTTCGTGTGGAAAAAATACATAAAATCAATTAGCACAGCTAGAAACTTACTTCTCAAATGACAGCCATATCAACTTTGGCTTGTACCGGCGTTGTGTTGGCCTCATCTTTAATAGTCTTCTTTATCTTTATTTAGACTACATACTTACATGCACATTTCAAACCTTTGTCTTTTGTCAGACTATCACTCCTCTCTGTCATTCCTGTCTTACCGGTTCTTATACCTATACCAATCTTAATAGGGATGTTTTATTGGCAAGCTAATAGCTAGCTCAGTAGATTTTTCCACATAAAGCAACAACAAAAAATGAAGATAATCGTGTCAGTAACGTGTTGAGAGATACAAATCATAGATGGCGTTAATCCGTTTCTAGATAAATCTATTTGTTCTGCACTGATTGTAGGATTTTTTGATAAATGGTTGTTGTCCACAATCTAATGCAGCGCAATCTACTCATAAGATTCGAATGTCACTTTAAAAGTAAATATTTATAGTTAGTAAAATAAATAAATAAATATTAGGTCATAATCAGCCTATAGGGGGCCAACTCCTAGTCTCTCATAAATATAAGTATCCGAACGGCAGAAGAATCTTTACATACATGTAATTACTTTTGGATGTTTGTGAGACGCTCTTTATGATATCTTTCTGGATTCGAACTTGGAACCCCATGTACAGTAGTCCAACGCAGTAGAGTTTTCAATAAAACACGACACATAATTATTCCCCAAAAATTTCCCTTTTTCCACCGAGGTTGACACTTCTAATTTCTTTAGCGCCGTTGAAGATGGTAGCTTCCTGGCGTTTAGTCCCAAGAAATCCATTAGTTTTCGGATCACTTATCAGCGGGGTAAAACTTTTACGTCGAAATGTGTGTGACATGCGCATTTCATTTGTAGTTTACACAACTAAATTGAATGCAAAATTTTACACATATTCGTTTAAGAAATAAGCATTCTTCAAGTCTCTTAAGCTTCTTTCTTGCACCGATACGTAGTGTAGGGCAAGTTTTGGATTCGTGAAATTTTTCGATCTCGGGATTTTGATAAATTCTGATATTACTTTTTTAGAAGTCGAAAAAGTGGGTCTGAAAATTCGTCCTGCCTGTCTGTCAGCGAGGCTACGGCTTAAACGGGTTAACGGATTTTGATCAAACTTCATATCTAGGGTCTGTGGGATAATCGCTAGAGGCGAAATTGAAATTTTTGTTCTAGCCCTAATATTAACGGTACTTTACTTAAGGCCAATTTAACAAAAAGCTGATTTGCTGGAAAACAGTTCCTACTATTTTTTTTTTAAATTTCATATATCGGCTAGTTTGGCAAAGTTTTATAAGATGGCGTACCAAATTGTTGGCCAAAAGTGTTAATAACGATACTTTACTTATAGCCAGATTGGTATAAAACTGATTTTCTGGAGAACGGCCACACCAATTTTGTTTAAACCTTATGCTGAATCAAGTTTAGATACATGCTATAAAAAGGCTTACAACATTTTGGGCAAAATTTATTATAACGGCACTTAAGGCCGATTTGGTTAAAAGCCGATTTGTTAAAAAACGGGTCAACTGATTTCATTCAAATTTTTAGTGTGTATAAAACTGTGCATATGGTAAAAGATGGCGTTCCAAATTTTTGGCTAAAAGTGATAATAACGGTACTTTTCTTAGTGTCAAGCGCTTTTAGCCAAATTTCATTTTTCAGCTTGTCTAGACAAATGCCATAAAATGGCGTACCACGTTTTTGGCTAAAAAAACATATAACGGTATTTTACTTCAAAAGAAATTACCCGGGGTTACCCCAGGGGATAAATGCTACAGTGTGTGATGGCCTATTGAATCAATATTGTAAGCTCTGAAGTTCTCAGGCTGATTATCTGTGATATCTACAATATTTCTTTCTTTTTCTCACATACGTTCATATGTTTACAGCCAAATGTAGCAAATATATGTACTTGTAACAAATAAGGAACAAGGATTCGTCTTACATCTGTCCCTTAAAGTGATGGGATAGTCTTAAAGCGTCTTCTAAACTGCGAAAAGGTACTAAACATACTTCTGTATTCCCCTCGCAAGACAAAAGTACTCCTTTGTAAGCTTCGAAATTGGAAAACAGCATCCCTGGCCAGCTCTAATCTCTGTTTCTTCTTCCTTTTGTTAGGTTTCTGTGTTGCTTTACTTATTGACATATTGTCCATCATCGTAAGAACCGGTATTAACATTCAATCAACATTTGTTTAGCCACCATGTATACACTTTAGTTTAAACCTATCATTTAATATCAACAATTTTCTATAGTTCTATAACTCATGATAAAGTTCAGAGCATATAAAATTGTGTTCGTCTCTCTCACTATTTTTTCATGAACTAAATTTCAAAGTTACATAATGTAACACGTAGTACATAACATTAAAAAGTGTCTGTCCAAAGCTAAAATCAAAAAAATAGAAAACTATGTGGTGTCACCTCATCTTCCAGCACTGAAAATCATATTTTCGCATCAGAAAACACACGCTAGCAATATTCAAATCAGTGTGCTTTTTTTGTTATAGTTTTTGAGAACATTTCATCGGCGACAAAATCAAAATATATATTAATTCAAAACAAATATTACTAAATTAATTATATTTTTCTCTTTCTTTTGTATTTAAAAACAAAAAAATCGACACAAAAAATGCATTCCAATTGAACTTAAAAAAAAATGTATTTAAAAACAAATAACAGACTAAAAAGCAACTTAGTGAGAAAACTCCACCACCAGTAGTACAGCCTGCGACAGACAATACTGCTGGTGAAATTCCAGATGAGAGCACTCAGCGCCCGGTAGATCCTAGATTTGAGTACAAGCAAATGGTTCACAATCAAAGCGTTGCTTCAGTGAGCCAGAAGGCTAGTGTTCCGCCAGCCATCAGTAAAGTCGAACAGGTCTACATCGAAGATGTTGATGACGATGATGATGATGATGACGAAGACAATGGAGTGGATGTTGATGGACCCTATCAGAGTCCACAACAGAACACACTCGACGAAATAGACTCAGATGGTCATGAATTCCAGCGGAACACAACGAGTGACTCGGAAGATCAATACCCACAATCGCAGCAAAAGTTCGGTTCTGGTCGCAGTACACCTGATTTGTCGTACAGTCATCGCAAGTCTGTCAGTTTTGATTTGAGTGGCGACGAACGTTCCAAGTCGGACTATGAACGATCAAGAACACCCGATATACCAGCTGGTAAGACCCGACAATACGACTCTGAACAGGAGTACGACTATAGTCGGCGTCCTCGTAAAGGTATACTGCGCTCCGCCAGTCCGTCATCTTCGGCCAATTCCACTCTAGAAAAGTACAAACCAGAAAAACTACCACCAATAGTGCCTACGGTCGCGCGCATAAAAGAGATCGAATCACCCGTCCTCGCTGAATTCAGTCCAGTTAGGCAGGATAATTTTATTTATGACATTCCTGGACGACGAACGCCCGAAAAGTTTCCATCCACAAGTGAAGAAATCGAACGAGACAATCCATTCCGTGAAGCATTCCTTGACCGCAGTAAGCCCGATGAATACGAGGAAATGGCCAAGCTGTACTCCCAAAAGACAACTGTGAAATCCTCCAGAGATAACTTTGTCCTCGGCAGAAAAGATCGCACACTGTCCAAATCTAATGATGATCTGCTCTCCGAGAGTCATACTACCAGTAGCACGATGAGCAGTCAATTCCATTCGAAATCAACTGACAACCTGTCACAAAGGCCACCAAAACCGCTGCCACCTCCAAAGCCAAAGGTAAAACACGCTGACATTTTAAAAAACGTTGCCCTCGAGACATTTCAGAACACCGATGTCGGTCACGGTGATTTTGCTGTTTTCGAGCACAATGCCGAAACTAATACCATCCATGAGGTTGTGAAAAGCCCTAGACTCCCTTCGAAAATCGCCCTAACGCGACCCAGGGAAAGCCCACCACCGCCACCGGTAAATTATGACACTCTTCCAAAACAATTTGACTCGGATCCACAGTATTTAGAGGTCTTACCTCCACTTTCACCACAGATTAGCCCATCGCCAACACAAAAGACAGCGGCGCCACTTCCAAATCCGGCAACCGCCACACGTCCAAAGGAATTTGTCCATGAGAACTCTCCCGATAGTATTCTTGTCACCGAAGATTTACACCGAACAATTCTTCTCCAAGAGAACGAATTGCGAAAGACTCTTCGCAGCAGTACACCTGGCATATCATCATCTACCACAACCTCCGAGTCATCGACGACCAGCAGGAGTAATACCCTAACCAGAAAACATCCGGTAAATCCGTTTCTAGATTATGATTCCGATCCTTCTAATGTATCATCCGATACGACAATTTCCAATTATACTAATCAATCCCCATTGTATCAAACCGAAAACAACTTCCAACTGTCGCAACAGCAGCAGGCACTCCATCATATACAGCAACAGCGACAGCAGCAGCTTCAGCACGGGACTGTACTAACATCCACACAAATATTCCCAACACCACAAATCCTTCCCGTGCAGTACAACAGTTTGCCCATGCCACAACACACATCACATTATTACAATGTCATTCCTCCATACACTGCAACCGCCACCCCACCTTCACCTGGTACACAAAATTACTTCCATTTAGGTTATCCGACTGGCGTCTCGTCCACCGGTTCTGGGCCGCATTCGGGGTACGCTACCATGCCCAGTGGTGGTGCTCTCTCGTTCCAGCAGCATCAACACTATCAACTATCGCCAGGACGTTTAATGGTGAGTGACAGTGCAACGGTGATGAAGCCTTCGACGGAAAATGGTAATGCTGTGGCCTATATGGTGCAGCATTCTACTCCTCCTCAGCTTCCACCACACCCACCACATCCACCACCACCTCTACCGCCATCATCATCAACAACATCACAGAGCCTGCAACAATCCCTCTTGAATATTCAAAGTAGCGAATATCTCTCTGTACCAATAACTCCGGCTCCTCCACCTCCACCGTCTCCTTCACCACCTCAACCACAGTCCCAGAACTTACCCCTTACACAGACAGTAGATGGTAACTACCTTAACTTATCGAAACCATTACCCCCTGTGCCAGCACCACTGTCAGCATCTCGGCCAGCCCCACCGCCACCCAATGCCAACAACAATTCGTTCTACGAGACTGCCGAGGAAATTTACTCGACCATCGAAGAGGAGGCCATCTATACTAATACTACAACGGCCATATTCGACAGCATGAGTTTTGGCAGCCGCAGCAATAGTGCTGCATCGGTCTCGTACTTTTCACAGTCTTCAACACCTCCGCCATTGCCACCAAAGAAATTCCCCAAATCGTCATCGGCACCTTTAATTCCGATAAAAATTCGTTCTTTATCGCAGCCGCAATTGAATTTAATTTTATCCCAAACTCCTGGTTCGCCACCGGATTCACCCACCTCGTCCATTGGCAAAGAAACAACTGTCTGACGATAGTCAGTATATATGTTGTCCTGTCTGTATCTGTAACCCCAATCACCGGAAATCCTTTTCTTCAAGGCTCTAGTTCTTTTCCTTTCTCTGTTTACTAGTTCTGCTCCTATTTATTCTCAATCACACCCACATGCAATCAGTTACTTCATTACATTGGCTAAACCAGTAGATAGTTTTTCTTCTTCTTGAACAATAACAAGCGCAACGAACACAATAAAATTTGTATAATTTAAAAAAAATATTTCAAAGATACTTTTAGGGTAACCAATTTCAATTTCAAATAAATTTTTTTTTTCTATTTTTAAAAATATTTTATAAAATAAATGTAACGAACTATGTATAACGCTTTCTTTGAGTTTTTATTTGTGCCGTCTCTTTATTGTAATCTATGTTTTGAAACGAATGGAAGATTGTTTGTAGCGGAAGTGTACATACTCATTAGTGGTTATCCTTGATTAAGGGAAGACGCCTTAAGCATAAGAAGATTGGGGAAACTTTATTCGTTTCCAATTCTGAAGATTCTCAAGTCAATCTAAATGCTGCACTATAATAGAAGAACGGTTTCGTACAACCACTTTCCAGACACAGGATTCGTACTGAGCGCCCATAATAGCTGTCGGCTTCGATTCGTTCAGTTTTCGTTCACTTAAATTCACTTCCGAAAGCGCGAATCCATTCGCTCTTACTTATGGAAATTTGACAGTCAGCTGGGGAGTTAGTTTTTATGTCTAAATGCATCCAATTTAGAGTTTTAACAAATCTTGAATGAGTTATGTTATTAATTTCGTCAAAACAAATGAATTATTTTTGGCCACACGTAAATTACGGGCAACTTATGGAAAGACTGTACTGAAGGAAACTCAACGCATAATTTGACATTAGTGTCCAATTACTTTCGACTATTATAGTGCAGCGTTAAGTCATTTCAACTGACTTTTCGTTCAGTTTCATCGAGTTTTTGTTCACTTTTGACTTCAAACGAGAGCCAGACTTCGTTCAGTTGTGACATTAATTAATCAGTTCATACGTTAACGTATATTTTTTCATATGTACATTTAAAATAAAACAAAAATTTGTGCATTGAAACCCCAAGGGATATATGTATTTGCTCTGGGAAAAAAAACCAAAATCGTTTCACTGAAAACGCATAATATGCAATTGACTGAAAAATGCTTTCTGCAATCAATGATTTCAAAGTGAACAGCGAATTGAAAATTCAAATAAGTTGTAATGTATGACTTTCATGAATAGATTCAAACATGAATGCAATCGTTGTCATACAATAAATAGACATAAAAGGATGCACAATATCCTTTCGATTCGATCCTTTCTCTATTGCAAAATTATAGGCTTGATTTCAAATAAAGGCATTTCAAACGTCGCGCTTGACTCATTTTGAAAGAACATTGTACAATAAATTCAAAGCGCTGTTCAGTCAAAAGGATAATGCCAAAATAACTGAATGTGCACTAGTTTATAATTGCGGTTGAGTAGATTTACGATTGGAATAGGTCTGTGTTCATCATTTACATATTCAATGTAATTTGATGCACCAAGCGTAGAGTGAGTTATACGCAAATTCAAAGTCACACGAAACTAAAAGTAACAATGGAGAATTTATTATTATAGCACAACGTGAAAAGAAATAATTTCCATAAATTATTTTCTGATAAAGTACACTTTAAAATTGTATAAGCACGTATGAAAGTGTCTTGACATAAAGCCCAATTTATCTCGTATTAGAGTTACCCTAAACTCACATTAAATACGTAAAATTTCAACTGTCATTTCAGTGAAATAAATTAGTAAAACAAATTTGAATTTTTAGATCATAAATTTAGAAAAAATTATATTTACAATTTTTGGTATCAAATTATCTGCGGAGTGTGGCGACACTGAAATTACCACTTGGCAAATTAAATTGCTTCTAGTGCCATCTATTGCATCCTTTGAAATGCTTTTGCCAATCAGCATATTAGCTTGCTTTTGACATGTGAATCGGCACTCATTCTTGAAACCAAATGCCCTGTATGGAAATCGTATAAAAAATGTATGTGTGTGTCGTGGCTCAGTGGTTAGTGCGTTGGAATCTAAGTTCCAAGTTCGAATCCGAAAAAATACCATCAAAAGTTTTTTCACCGTCCCACCTCTTCCGAATGTCTGACAAACATTCAAGAGTATAATTGTCATCAGAAGGCTTCTCAAAAACACCCCTCTGGAACCGACAGTTTTATGCTGTATCCGAAAGGCAGAAGGTCTTTCATGAGAGTAATACTCTAGGGTCTTTGACAGACACTCGCAAGAGGTGGGCCCGTAAAAAATGGTGGTATTTTCTGCGATTTGAACCTAAAACCCCATGCATTGTTAATTGACATTCCGATTTCCCGTCGGATTGTAACCGAGTCTTAGAGAGAAACAAACATATAGCCAGATTTTGCAGACCTAGCTTTTCGAGCTTCAGTTTTGGACAGAAAGGCAGGTGAATCGGGACTTCAATCTCACCATACAGATCGATGACAGCTAAAATATACTGTTAATTCGGTGCGGGTTTGTTCTAGGAACACATAAACATTTCAAAGGATGTTTTCAGTGCCTTCTAAGCCTGTTTCCAAATCAAACTAAACATACACATCCTACCAAGCCAAGAGTTCACCATCTTTGTTGATGCTAGTCAGGTTGCTATTAAAGCCATTCGATCATCAGCTATGACATCCAAACTAGTATTGTACTTGAATACCGAAAAGAGTCAGCCTCGAAAGGTGGCCAATTCATGGTAACGCCTGTCCTCGAGGGTATAGCAACGTTTATGGAAATTCTGTGTCCTCCATTGCTCACTTGGAAAGTCAGTTCACCTCCCACTCGGGGTAATTAAGGCAAATATCTCCTCAATTTCCTAAAAATAGCCAATCCTTAGTAGATTAGGTTCATTAAACCACCAATTTCAACTACCTAAGAGGATGTACGAGTATGTATCCGTTTATTTAATTTTCTTCTTTCCCAATTGGGTGTGATCTGGTATCTATTTTCTATGTCGCAAGCTATGCATGCATGACACATGCTTTTCTTTAATGTAACCCACCCTTTCTTCGATATATATCGATCTTTAAATGCCTAATGCATTCAGTACTATCTGTTCTCCTATATTTCCAAGAGGAAAAACAATAAATAAACCAAACACAAAACGACTGTAAAACTTTATTTTATCTAAAACTAACAACTTTTTGTATGCACATTTTTAAGAGTATTACAGAATACATATATGGTTTTTTTTTTAAAAAAACTTAAGGCGAAATTAAATTAATAAAACTAAACTAAACCTTAAATGATGTTCAACAGACAAACTTTTAAATACAACTGAACAACCTGTTCAGGAGGAACGTAGTTTTCCAGCAATCGCGCACAATGTGTACATGGTTTTATGAATTTTATCTTATCGCCTGCTAACTTATGGCACAGAAAAGGGGAAAACTATACATATTTTGTGTAATTAACTCTGTCTTTTTGCCTTGCGAAAGAGATAAGATACGAATGGGTGGTATCTCGAATATTGTAGTAGAACCATGCCATTGTTGTTGTTGGCTTATTGTCGTTGTCGCCCTCTAGCTATTCACTGTGTCAATGGCAGGTGGGACCTTAAAGCAATGTCTATATTGTATGATAATTATGAGAAAAGTATCTAACACTATTTCAAAATAAATAGTGGTTACAATTGAAATTTATTTTAATCTGATGTACTCATAATGGAGATGGTTATTTCTCAACTATACGAGTATGTAGACTTACTGCAACTTTGTTGTGAAAAAAAGGTTTACAAATGAATCATTCAAAGTGTTGCCTACAACTGTTATCCCATCTTTCTGGCTCGAACACCGTTGCGGTAATAGTGTTCATCTTTTGATGCTATTCACGAATCAGTCAATTTTTTGATGTCTTCATATGAGCGGAACTGCTGATCAGCCAAACCATGTGCTATCGAACGGAATAAGTAATAATCGGACGGCGCAATATCTGGGGAATATGAATGGTAGGATAGGACCTATTTGACGGTTTCCAAGTAGGTTTTAAAGGGTTTGGCAACGTAAGACCCTGCGTCACTTCAAAATCACTTTTTAGTGCTGGTGCTCGGTCCAATCGCAAAAATTGAAGTCGTTATAGTTTCCCATTGATAGTTTCGTTCGGTTTCAACATAGATCCTGATCGAGCTATGCCTCCAGTTCAGCGTCTTCAAAGAATTTTGCCTTTCAGTTTTATTAAGCTGTTACAGCGCTTAAGACCCAGCTTCGGCAAGTTCTCCTTGGTGATGGCTGAGCGGTTCTGTTTGATTAAAAGTGTACTTGTAGTGAGAGGCTTCTTGCAATTTCCCTTTCCCGTCAGAATTGATAGTGTAGACTTTTAATTATTCGGCCATCATGTTGTTAGACAGCAATTAAAAGCAGTTCTAGAGTTGAAGGTGACAGAATCACAGCTTGACTGTCAGTAAAAGTATGTACGTCTTTTATCGGCATGATTTTCGTCTTGGACACGCTACATTGCTTAGGGAGGCGAAAGATGATCATGGGACAATATTCCCCATCCCACTTCACTTTCTGTTTCTTTAGTGTAAAGGCAGATAGATCGCTTCTGAAGTCTCTCATCATTATCCTCCCACTCTGTCCTAGAAGGAATGTGGATCTTGACATTTTTTCATAATAAGAGCTGGCGGAGGATGTATTGAGTATCTGCCTGGATGTGGTCCAGTTGATTGCAAATGAATGAGTAACTTGTTCGAAGGCTAGTCCCCTGAATGTGGTGGATGTGCTAACTAAAAAGTTTGTTCATTTTTCATTAGCGGTTGAATAGATTCAACCAACCAATAAATGTACAGTTTATACTCATGGAATTATTTCAAAATGTAGTCAAAAAAGTTTAGTTTGCTAATTAGCTATCGGACTTTAAATGCTATATATCCTTCTGTGCAGAAAATTCATACCAATCAGTCGAGATCTTTATATCCAATTTCATTTTATTTATATCACTTTCATAGCATTTCGCCTGTCTGTCTTTCTTTCTCAATCTAAGTAATTTTATCGTAATTATATCAAAATGAGCAAAACAGTCGTGTACCTAATTGAGTTTTTTTTTTTTTTTTTTTTCATATTTTTAATGATTTAGTCCTTGAAATTCTATACCTTATTATTGCTCGATTTTGTTACGTACCATTTGGACTTTCGTCTAATGGCATATGCAGACGAAGCAAAACACTGAAAGTAATATTTTGAAGCAAAAGTTTCGAGGATGAACTGACTTTTAATTTCTGGATTGGGAAGATTACCAAAAATGTGACAAACATTACCCTCACCCTGATTGTGCGAAATTTTCTCTAAATGGAAACCATATTTCACATATTTATGAACATATATCGAAGACATTGTACTAAAAGTAAATTGCAATTAAGCTACGTATTAAAACTATTATTCACATTTTTACCAAGCAGCAAGGGAAAATTTTGCATTCATGGTAATGTCCGATGTCAAAATTTTGATAAATTCTGGCATAACCTTTGTAGAAAAGTTGAAAAAAGTCAGTTTGGCAATTACGTATTTCTGTCAGCGGACCGCGGGGCTACAGCCTTAATGGGTGAACGGATTTTGATTAAACTTCGTATCTTGAGTTTTTTTTTTGGTAATCTCTAGAGGCAAAATTGAAAAGAGTTTTTAGGCCTTCACTTATAGCTAATTTGACACAACATTTTTGCTAAATTTCAAACTAAGGCTAATTTTGCAAAATGCTGGAAGATGGCTGACATCATTTTGGCCAAAAATAGTTACAAAGGCAGTTAAGGTTAATTTAATTAAAATCCAGTCAACCGATTTCATTTAAATTTCTAATTTAATGGCGTTTTACATTTTTGGCTAAAAATTATAATAACGGTACTTAACAAAAAGTCAGTTATCGGCTCTAAAGATTTTGATTGAATTTTATAAAACAGTATAAAAGTACAAGCGCGTAGGTACTCGAGTACTTAATTTGTTAAAATATTTTTTTCTAATATTTGCCGTAACTGCGATTCACATGGCCTATTCTGAAGCTATTCTGACACATTCGAGCATTTTGTTGTTGTTGAGTAGACCGATTATGTTGACTTTTGACACACTACTGATTTGCATACCATAGTATACGGATGTACCATCTATGTTTCAGGCAATACCATAGTTATACCACACGAGCAACGTATTAGCCTGGTATTGATACTTGGGTTTTTACGATAGTATTCGGAACTTTCAAACTCACTTTATCGTCACTTTGGGAGTAAATTAGTTTTTATTTTGCTAAAAATGGACGTTCACAAAGAAGAAAAAATCCTCAGTCATCAGAAATTGTATTACTCGTTAATAAATCCATTTAATTTAATAACAATTCGGTACAGTGTTGTCACCCTCTATGGTATTGTCAATACTATGATACTCATATTATGGTATCCATACCAACAGTGTGTCTAAAGTAAAGTATAGTTGTTCTATGCATCATGAAACATTACTTGTAGAACGCTGATTATCATAATGTGTAAAGCCGAAAAAAGCTAAATCTTTTCATAATGAAATGTCAAACATACTGAACGGTGATGCCATAACAGGTTAACACGATTCACGCGTCATCTGCCTAAAAGTCGATAGAAGTATCTCTAAATGACTAGACCTTTACATGTGTAAACTAAAAACGTAACTATCCAAGTCTTATATTTTGAAAAAAACTTTCTTACTTTATGTTTCCTTAATATTAATTTTAATTTGCAGTACTGCCTCTAGGTAAAGCTTTATTATTTTATCTTATGTCACCTCTTTAAATCTACCCACATAGGAGGTAGGTACTTTAAAACAATTTACGCAAATGAACCCACTTGAAATTCTAAAAATATACCAATGTCAACACATTATCATATCTCAATTGTCCAAAATTATTCAAATTCATAAGCACTTAAAACTCCTGAATGTCTCAAGTGCTGCCTACATTTTCTTATCTCGGTATTACACCCCATTTCCACAATGAAGACAAATTTTAAACCAATTTGCCTCCCATTAGGAGTGCTCAACAGATTTCACCAATGCATAATCATCATCTACCTATCTTGGATCTTAATACGTAATTTTCCCTCCCATAGAAACCAAAATCTTATTCAAAAAAGAATCCTCGGTAGGGAATTGCTGGCAAATCATCCACATAATTGCATTCACATCAATAAACGACTAATTGACATTTTACCATGTTAATCCTCCGTTGGTATTTTGCTAAGCAGCAGTAGCAAGCATCCAACATCCAACATCCAGCCAGACACCAGATGGCTAATCGATAATTTTTCGAATTGAATTTTCCCTGGCAATTTGAAAACTGAGTAAAGCAGCCACCACCACCACCATCTACCATGGAAGCGACAAAGAAAAGATTCATTTTCCCTGAAAGAAGAGCCAAAATCCACATCTATCACTGCTGCCTCCACGTGCGCTAGCCAAAGTGACAGGATCGCATAATTAAAATTTTAAGGATGTCTGTGTGTAACGCTAACGATTGGCTTGGGCCCTGACGCTTACCACTAACCCTATTAAAATTCTCATAAATATAAAATTAATTCCTATAATGAGAGAGAATCCTATCAAGATGTGGATGTCGTCCTCAGGAGAAGATAGCATTGAGTGAATCGGGCTATTTGCCGAAAGATGCAGCACGAACGGTGTCGGTGCATCCCTCTATATTGAATTTAATTGAAAATTATAATCTGATGTGAAACTAATTTTTCTTCGAACAGTTCTAATTAATGTGAACGAGCTGAGAGCTAAAGTTGAAGGCGGCGCGCGGTAGTGTGCTGATGCTAAAATCGAACTCCTTAGTTAAATATTTGCATATCCTCTATTTCCTCCCACTCCTGCATAAATACATACACATACACATCACGACCCACAGTCCTTCTCCACTTGCGAGTAGAATTACCTCGGAAAATTGGTTCGTGAACGAGCAAGGATGATACACCAACTTTTTTTTTTTTTATATTTTTGCTGGTCCTTTATCTTTGGTGATTAATGGTGAAGCATCTGTAATTTAACTCTGACTTATGAAACTTGAATTTTTTCTTTTATTTTATGTGTTCCGTTGTATAGCTGTAGATATATAGATATATTCTTTTTTTTTTGGTTTCCCTTTTGTTTGGTGTAATTATTTTTTCCTTGTGTTTTTGTATGTGAGTTGTTTTCTTCCTTATCATTTGTTAAGTAAACTCGCCTTTGAGTTATGAATTTATTTATTAATTTGAATTTACGATTTCTAGTCCCCGCCAACGTCAGCGAAGACACCAAAATCGGTTTCGGATAAGAAGAAATTCTTCGAGTCAGCCATGGAGGACCAACACAAACCATCACAAAAAACAGGTAATTTTTTTGATTAATGTTTTGGGTTCAGTAGATTGTTAAAGGAAGGGAAGGCCCAAGAGGTGATCCATTTTGTCACTGAAAGGCGATATCGATTGATTTGAAATGATTTGCCAAAAATATCCCACTCAATGATCTTTATTAGCTGGAATCAGTTTTATAGGAGGCAAAGATTGATGAGAAAGTCTGTATATATTGGATGGATGTTGTCTCCTTTTACTTCGAAGCAATTTATTGTGCGAGTTCCACTTGTATACGTGATGGGAGTTTTAGCGAGTTAAAGTCTGCTTTGTTGTGTACAATATTTGCGGTTCCAACAGGTGGAAAGCAGCTAACAACAACATGATTCTTAAAAATGCATGATCATTTCGATCTCTTTGAGTAGAGACGTACTTATCCTCTTATCGTTTGATGACTAAAGAAAAATGTCCATACTTTGACTAGTGATTGCGGTCATATTGTTGAAACTACATCTGACAAAATGGCTGTCATTTGTTTATTCTGTCAACAAGGAGAGTTATAGCCAATGATTAGAAGGAGGACTTCTGTTCGAGCAGCATTTCGCACGTTTCCATAATTCTACGGCCTTAATAGTCTTGCCTAAAGAACTATTTGCAACGTGACGGGTAAATTCGAGTCGACGGGTTCAGAGAACACACCGCCAACACCCCCAAGAAAACGAAACGCAAGATCTACAAAAATATCATCGCTGCCCTTACGAGGGTGTGTAGAATCCAAGTCAGCCCATTCCGAGCTACGCACAAGAACTCGGCCTTTCGCAGACCACACGTTGTCATGTTTTGGGCCTAGACAACGCCGTTTGTTCGCTGATAAGGATCTCGAGCCTTGGGTCGAAAAATCATATTTAGCGATGAGGTGTGGATCTCCACACCGTCAATGGCAACCGCTATATGTAGGTCAATGATAACCATTTTCATTTGAGACATATGGACATGTGGACACCGAAGTCATGTAACGGCACTACGTGCCACATACATAGCTCTGACGTGTTTGATCGACCACCAAGATCATGGGATTTGATCTAGTTAGACCTCTTTTTGTGGGGTTTTCTTAAGTCACAAGTCTAAACCACAAACCAGCACTGCCCTAAAGGCCAACATAATCAATGTCAAATTCATCCTTAGCTATGGAAAATTTAACATTTTCGATACACGCGAAGTCGCTGATGTTCAGAAGACATACATATGTTATGTATGTTATGCTTAATGGACATTGTTTGCGCACAGTTGTTGCAGTCTCTAATTAAATTGGAAAACTTATTTATGAATATAGTGAAGAAGAGTGGTCCTAGGAGGGATCCTTAAGGTACCCTGGAGATCACTCCAATAAATCTGGAGCTGCAACGACGAAATCCTCTATATATTCTCAGTTTAAATAGATTATCTATTTAGGGTCTCAATCCCAAGATCAAAAAATGATATATACACACTTGTGGTTCAATGTAAACTGTATTAGATACATAAAGTTACCGGCTTCTATATAGCAGCCTCATTTGAAGCCATCGTTTTGCTAACACGCCTACAAACTTTCAATAGGAAGGCGGGACAGTCAGAGAATATTGTTTCGAAATACTATTTAAAGTAGAAATATTGAGTCATAAAAATTTTCCTGCTCCTTGTCTGGTACTGGATCCTAAAAGTCTCTTAAAGTTAATCGACGGATTACAGATGGAATCTCAAGTTGGAGTAGGTGTCTTGTGCTGAAGGCGCTGGCACATTACCTCTGTTGCAATGACTGCCTAGAACTTCACAAAATTTTGTAAGCCATGTCCTTTTAATTGTCAAAAGATCAAAAGAATAGTTTTATATTTAAAGGCGCTACGTTTTGCACAACCTTTTGTCTGCGTAGTCCTAAGACGGAATGAAAACGTTGCATAGACGGTCAACATGGTGCAGGGATATCTGTATATTTCGCTCAGTCATGGTCTGGTAAATTTGGTAAGCTGTCTTGTTAAAAATCAAAATTGGGACGCCTGAGAAGTGTCCGGCGTTCAAAGTGGTCGCGGAAGTTGCTTCTAAAGGCATATTAGCTTACTGCATGAATTTTTCCACTAATCTATCATAAGTCTCCCCCTTTTTATCTCTGTCACTATACTTCTTGGATTTGACACGTCAAATGCATAGGAAACCTTCGTATAATGCAATAAATTCTGTGAGATACTCCCGAGAACATTGCTAAGGGTCAGCCATTGGAATCGGCAAACGGAGCTACCGTCTACATGCGCCGATATGTCCGCACAGGTCACGGATATCTATGCTCTCTAGCTCAGTTATCGCACCGGATTCAAAACTGCTACACGTAACGTTTTACCTGCAACGTGTTGAACTGTGCAGACAAAAGGTTGTGCAAAACGTAGCGTCTAGACCAGCCTTAAGAGATGACATGTCATTTTAAAGACTGCAACTTTACTATCTTTGGTAATAAAAACCTACTTATATAAAGAATCATAATCGAAACCTTGTGTGACCAATCGGTTGCGATTCTTTCAGCAACTCCTGCTTGAATCTCTTCTACACTAGAGACCAGATTTTGCTAAAAGTATTTCGCACCCTTGTACCTTTCTTTCAGTTTGTATTTCTCTAGAGGTTATGATATTTAGGAAACAATCCATAGAGTTTTTTTTTTTTTTTTTTTTTTGAGCAGTAAAATAAATTAGGTCTCAAAGGGTAAAAAGTTTCGAACACAAGCCCTTTTTTTTTTCATTAAATTTTCTTGTGCTCTGTAAAACTTATCATCGTCGCCTTAACTAATTCATGCTTCGAAAGTACCCTCGTTAACTGGGATATTATTTTCTATGAATGCAACTTTGTTATTTTGCTGTTTTAACGATGCGCAATTAGTGCCTTTGTATCAACTGAACAAAAATTGAGTTAGCCATGGTCATCTCCATTTAACATTCCACCCAGAAGATCCTACTTAGCGACAGACAGACGACTATTTTATTTTTATGATTTGATGTGTCCTCTCATTTAGTTTCATTTTCCCTTTACTTTTTGTTCATTTCAAATAGAAAAAGTTTTCTCCTTCCTGTCGAAGGACGAAGTTGAAAAGTTAAAACAAGAAGAAGAGAAGAAAATCGCAACCCTAAGACGTGATAAGAAGACCAGATTACTGGACGGGTCCAATGACATAATGGAGCAGTACGAACACCATCCAGAGGATGTGGATGACAACGCAAACAGTGATAATGGAGGCGATGATAATGAAAACTGTGATTCCGAGGATACGAGGTAAGTAACACACGCTATAATGCAGTTTCACCATCGAACATTCAATTATTTTCCATTTATTTCACATTTTGCTTTAATTTTTTTTTTTTTTTGTTAGTTGCGGTGAAAGTTAGACTTAAGAGATAATATTTTGTATGAAGCATTCTCACACAAAACACTCATGCACATTGTACTCTCACAAAAATAAAACAAAACTCACTGGTCAGTGTCCATGCACACTGCACTGCTAAAGACAGTAGTGCTTAGTTTGAAGGCTTTCGGTTCTTAGAGTAAACAATATGAATTAAATAGTTTAGTATGGTTTGTCGTATCTATTTTTTTTGCTTATGAAGAAAATTGGTTATTGAGGAAAAATTAAACTTGGTGTCGGTCTAGTCTAGTTTAATAATATTAAACAATTTAACATAACCTATGAGGTACATACAACAAAACTATAAGTGATCCGTATATATTGAAAATAATTATAAGTATTAGGGACCCATTAAACCATGTATGTATGTATAGGGCAAGTTTTGGATTCGTGAAAATTTTCGATCTCGAGATTTTGATAAATTCTGATATTACGTTTATAGAGAAATTAAAAAAAGAAGGTCTGAAAACTCTATCGCTGTCTGCTTGTCTGTCAGCAAAAATAATCGGTTAATTAAAAAACTCACACCTCAACAACGTCTCCAAATCCAACTGTATTGTAAAAATCAGCGTTCTGTGAAAAATGTTTTTCGTGCGTTTCGAGCAACATATGGTGTGCATGATCAACCTACTGAGTGCGTCATTGTTTTATGCCGTTATGGCCAAGTAGATCAAGTAGATAACGTGAAGTTAAAAGTCTTCACCTGCTATGTGCCAGGATTTAAAAGCCAACATTAGTCGCCTAATTCGGCCAATACCGGTCGCTACGCCTTAAGACCAGACCTTTAGAATGAAAGCAACATTTACACCAAGAAATAATTAAAAAGTAAATGTCGTACACTGTTCTTTAATGCCGTAATACATTTTTTTACCATCCAAATTCATTTTATGTATTTTATATAAAATTTAAAAAAGTAGGTCTTAAAGAATCATTCGTTACATATACGCCTACGCAACATTAAAACCTAATTGTACAGCTAGTGGGCGATTGTGGGTCATAAGTCACCTTTTTTCAAAAAACTGGAACTATTGTCGATGTTTAAGATATAATTTAATCATTAGGCAAAATTCAGGGATATATTAAAACTTTATGTAAAGGAACAGGAAAATAAAAAAACTGGAACTTCAAATTCTTCTGGGTGGTAGCGATATAACAGTAAAAATAAAAAATGAAAATCCACTAACAAGATTGCAAAATACTCTACATACCTTGCTCTTGAAATTTCTTTATAAATAATTTGCGTGGACTTACGTTTTCACTTAATAAATTGCACTTTAAATTGATATATTTTGGTTTAAACAATGACACGTGATACGCGCACTTCTGATAGGAAAACAAGAATGAAAACAAATGACATTAATGTTTTAGTGATTGTTACTATAAATTTGGAATATTTCTCAACTAGAAAATGTTAAAAAAAAATACAAAAATAAGTGCTGTTACTTTTTTCTTTTGTCACTGTGGCTTTCGTTAGCGTGAATTTTTGTAATACATTTTTAAATTTCATTCCGGATAATAAATGTGGCGCAAAACTATTCACCCTATGGAAAGATGTTGTAATTTTTTTGTAAATGGCGCCGAACGTCAATAATGCTTGACATTTGCAGCCACTTGACGGTTATCATCTTTTCCACTTAACAGTTCTTACCTGTCAATTTGGGGCACAAAATTCAGTTGAATTAAAATTTACAGCTCAGCTCGAACTGCGAATACTACGAGTCGGTGTAAACGGCGAATATCATCTGTCATCAGTTGTGAAACGTTTCTCTTGAGTTTCAATGTTATGTTTTGTTCTTACCTTGTTCCACTGACTAAGAGTTTTCTGGTTTCAACAAAACAGATCCCAGCTGCTTAGGAACTCGATGAGTTGGGGTGTACAATTGAGGAAATTGCAGGCACAGTAGTTGACAACTGATTGGCAATTGAAAGGCAAACAAAATAGGCTGGGGTTCGATAAAAATATTATTTTCTTTTTTCCATTTATTCTCCATTGCCGAGTGTTTTCATCTAGGAACCACGTTTATAACAAATAAAACTTAGTTGTACTCTAACTTAGACGCTCTTCCATCAAATGCACTCAATTAAAGATACCGAAAAAGTCATGTATCTAAAGCCTAACGACCCAATTACATGCCCATAACATTCATGTGCCAATAATCCCTCAGTTGTAAGGCTATATAGAGCTTACACGATGAGATTTTATTTAAATTAAAAATAAAATAAAACCCATCCAAGGGCAATCCATATTCGCGACAATTTTATAATAAAAAAAACCCGCGATATATCTTCCAGTAACAAATGTTCTTAGCAATCTAAAAACTCAATAAAAATTCGCTTGAATCTACGTTTTGCCATGCAATAGAGGATCAACGAATCACAACGAGAAAAAAAAAAAATCCTTCATGACTCCACGAACAAGGGCATTAACCACACTGGGTTTTAATTTATGAGTGACTGGAGGCAGAATTTATTACCCACCCGGCTCGCACATATGTGTGCGGCACGGATATAATGTGTGTTTTTCGTAGGCTACAACTAGGACATTCATTTGGTTGTATTTTTTCCCCGGTTCCGGATTCTATTGTTTAAGATCTACGGACATGTCGAAAATAGTAAAAAAAAAAAAAAAAGAGTTTTTTTCAATTACCAGAAAGACATGGCATTTCCCTCTTTTATTTTTTTTTTTTTGGGTAGGTATTGAGAATTTTTCGAAATGATTGAGGATTTCCGCAGCGTGAAATCAATTTTATGAGTAAAAATCCACTCAGTTACAATTAGACGTCAACATTTTTAATTAGGGTTGTGTTCGTCTAACCGAGTAATTGGGTTTCCTTTTTCATGATTGAAATTTTTTTATGTCTTCTCCTAGTTTTCACCTTCTCATTATTGCATCATCATCATCATTATTAGCAATTACTCAGGGCGCCGACAAGTTAATGAAATTCACCTGGTAAGGGTGTGGTAATTATTATTCCTTCAAAAAGTATATACATATATAAATCTGCTCTTTCAACAGTACGGGTGTCACTGAAACGGATCACCAAACACTCATGCCAATGATGATTTCCGATAAAAACACCACCAAAGAAAATGGTCCACAAAGTTGGGTTGGTTTTCCCTTAAGGATGTTGTTGTCCTTTGAATTTAAGACAACGAGATGACACTACTCCCGAATAAAAGACAACAACAACCAAAAAAAAAAAAAATGTGTACAAAGAAAATAAAGTTTTCTCATTTACGCCCCTTCCTGGGAAAAAACAAATTTTTTTTAAGAAAAAAAACACAAATTCAAATGTCTTCCTTCGAAATCGAAATGAAAACCCACAATTCTCAGATAACGTTAATACAGAATGTAAATTTTTTGTTTTATTAAACTTTTTCTCCGAAACGAACAAAAAAAAAAAAAACAAAATTCTGTCGAGTTTTGTAATACATACATTCATACATATGTATATGTATAAAGTATGAAGGAGCTGAATAAATATTTCGTATAAGAGAAGGAAAATTTAATTTACATTAATTTTGTGCTTAGTTAAATAAAAAGTACGATTTACTGTTAAACTTTTGCTTTTGTTCCATACCATGTCCTGGTTTCTGTTTTGACTGTTTAAATTCAATCTTTTTTATTGACAATTGAACGAAACGCTTTATTGTAGTTTATATACCAATTATGTGTTTGGCCTTCTTCTTAATGGGTATAAGTTTGGAGGTCAAATTTGATGGGGAAGTTCAAAAGCTTTTTTGTGTAACGACAAAAAACCTTACTCAAAAACTGTTTCGTCAGATAGGGGGAAGAACGACCAGTACTAGGCTATGAATTTACACTAAACTGCCTTGTCTTAGCTGGTTCTTTTTTTCCCAAATTATGCACTTTTGCACGTTAAAAAACAATATCAGAACTGTGCCAACAGAAAATGATGTACATTTTTCGCAAGTAATACTAAGCCCGACGGAAATAAGCTAAAGGCTGTAATGGTTGCGCGATACAAATGTCCTGTAACCGCTGTTACCTACCTACCCACCTCTTAACTATAGTTCCGCCTTCCGTTTGATTGATACCGTCTCAATGTCACTGTGGCTTTCGTGAACGTGAATTTTTGTCAATCCAATTTCTTTCACGACAAATACATATCTTACTTCAGTTCTAGAGTGCTTTTGGCCAAAAGACAAAAATGTCTAACGGCTTCAAATCGCAAGAACAAGCCAACTAACTGATCCAATCCGCGATTCGAGTACATCCAGTGTTAGCTTGGATAACATATCTCAAAAGTTCTTACCTGTCAATTTGAGCACAAAATTCAGTTGTATTAACTGCGCCGGACCAAAATCTGCATTTCAAATCGAAAGGCTTACATTGTTTTCAGAGCTAAGCTAACTGCGAATTTTATCACATTTAAGGGCACGTAATTGACAATTTCACGTTTCCTAAAAAAAGACCTTAATTTATCTATTAGCACAAAAAAGTTAAGTTTAATTACTTAAATGTCATCGAAAAAATTTAAAATTCGCCGACTGTTTCGCGAATAAGCGAATGGTTCTTGCGAACTGTTCAATTTTATGTAATTCACATTCGCACAAGGATAACCTTAATAAGAGTTTAACCTCACAATTCATCTTTTCTTTGGTAAATGACAAAAAAGAAGCTGTGAATGAAATGTCAAAATTTACGAATATTTGTTCGTTCGAATTCGCCTGAATAATGAAGCTTTATTCACTGAATTCGTCGATTGCAGAACGTGTGGTGCCGATATGTGTTATGTTTCGTCGCGAATTTGTGTCATGATAGTAAAAATCTTTAAGTTAAGCTCCATCATGGTGAAGCTTATAGTTTTGTAGTTAATACATTTTCAGCTGTAGAAACCTTTTCCATTGCAGTACCTGTAAGTAGGTCATCATCAAGACTATTTGAACTTCATTTGTAGCTTGATACTTTCCAATCAGTTTCAGCTTATGCTGATGGTTTGAGGGTTGGCAGATGGTAATTTATTTAAAGCTTACAATGTCTTAAAACTGTTTTACTTACTTATTCTCCGAGGATAAATACAACCCTGATAATCTGGTAAACTTCAGCATCTCGCAGAGAGTTCTTCTAGATCGGGAAAGGGCTAGTATAGGGCAAGTCTTGGATTCGTGAAAATTTTCGATCTCGAGATTTTGATAAGTCGAAAAAAGTGGGTCTGAAATTTCTTTCTATCTGTCTGTCTGTCAGCGAGGCTACAGCCTAAACGGGTGAACGGATTTTGATCAAAATTCATATCTAGGGTCTGTGGGGTAATCCCTAGAGGCGAAGTTGAGATTTTTGTTCTTAGGATTTCCATCTGAAGTTCGCCTTTCTTCGTTATTCTCTTATTATTCGTTATTATTCTATGTTAACAAAGAGATCAGTTTGTTCTGAAATGTCTGATGAACCTTTTCTTGCTACTTCCTTCGCTTTTGCCTTGCCAGGGACACTCCCCGTCTAGGAACCCAGCAGAGCAGAATATTGTTATTTTATCAAATTCTGGATTAATCAAAATTATGATTCTTCGAAATTAAACCTTCAAAAATCAAAGGACGCAAAAAACAATCGTTTCCAGGACTGTAGAAGCTGTGAAAGGGTCTTGTGAGAACCAACAGCTGTCCATGGCTATATCAGTCGGAATCGCCATACAAAAATCCATTATCAGGGTCATAAAAGCCGTTGGTAACTCATAAATCAGTTTATTCAGTTTGTTAGTACTTACCTGAAAAATGTCTCCTTGATTTTTTATGACAATTTTCTTCTAATGACCGCTCGGAAAAATGATGAAATTCCTAAATATACAGTCGCAGCAAAGGTGTTCATTTAATCCTTTCCATTTACCTACTAAAAAGTATTCGCCTTTTGTTGCTACCTAATGCATTTTTATTACAGAAGATGACGGCTTATAAAACAGGTGAATGATGTTATTTTATTTCCAACACGAAGCGAAACTATATACAAAAAATATACTCCATAGCTATTCAAAAGTAACAAAAACTTTCAATGAAATGTTTAGAAAAGTTTTGCAACTGAATTTTGAAACTATCCTGCTCTCACTTCAATGGAATGTACTATTAATGCTGTGAGCGGATTTGAAAAACTAAAAAAAAACCTACTGTAACTTAGTAAAAAAAATGGATTATTGTCAGTACGTTAGCTTGAATTGTTTTCAATTTTCATAATACTTTCATACATATGTATGTACACACAGAATTTATTTGGTTTATATCTGGTATTTAAGACAGCTCGCTTGGATATTTCGCGGACAGTATTTGTGGAACTGAAACATAATGTCTTCCAAAATTTTCTATGCAAAGATGACTTGCTTTGGGTTGCATTCCTTCTTCCTGAAGTACAGTTAAAGGGATGTTAATAGTACTACTACTCGCCAATTTCTTCAGGCCTATAAATCTGACTTCGTTCCCACAGTCAAAAAAGGTTAGCCTTTTGATGCATCCTTTACCAGCAAAGAAAACATGAAAGGTAGTTCGTAAATACAAGTTTTCGAGGTTTAATTAATTGACACTTTCCTGAATCCACGGTCAGATTGGACATTAGATTTCCGATGATACGAGACTCAGAAGAGAATTTCTCATTCTGCATGACTGGTCTGTGATAAAAAAAATTCCACAGAAAAGACTGCGGAGAATTTGTTGGGACTTTGCTTTGCAAAGCATTTTAAGATAATCGCAGCTTCTGTCTGTGGTGCTTGTGCTAGAACTATAATGGTGTGGAATAGGTACTGCTTCTGTGATTGTCCTGCAACATAAGTAATCACTACTGCACTCTCTTGTGCACGTCTTCCTTTGAAAGATGAACAAAATTCAGTAAAATACCATGACGGACTTCAGTATGATTAACCGAACGAACCAACTGTTCTAGCTGTCCATAATAAGCAAACTTTACTATCTGTCAAAAAAAGGGGAAACAAATTTATATACATTACATTTGTAGAAATTTATTTGGTATTCAAAATATCTAATCTATTACTACCGGATAGATGTATCTCCTGTAAAATTTCCGTACTGTGCCTTTTTTTATGTAGGTACTCCTCGCGACTTCGTTAACACAGAAGTTAACGAAACTTGACGAAACTTAGCATATTCCCATTGCGGTACTACTAATTCTAAGTTCATGATGGTTGGGCCCTTAGATTTACATATCTAAAATTTTATCTGTTCCTTCCTTTTCCCCGTCCTTAAAAATTTATAGCAAATGTTCAACAAAAGTCCGTCGCATTCTTCCACCCACCCGAAACAGGCTACTTCTCGCCTCTCGTTCCATCACTTGCAAGGGTTGGGTTGGGTTTCTCTGTCTCCATGTGTGAGAGAGAGCTCTATTTAGTTTGTATTTATGTTATTTATATTTGTTAATCGCGAGTATTAAGTTCTCGGTATTTTTCTGCGAGTGTTTATGGAAAAATAACGAATGAATGCGTGTAGTCGAATATACTCACATTTTATGTCACAGATTTTGGCAAGAATTTTAGCAAACCAAATACCAATATGTAATTTAAGCAATACCGTTATATAGTAAAATTGATTTCCTATCAACATCGCAACCATCACAAACAACCAAAAAGGAGAGACAGAATTGCCAGGTCCACATCTTCCACTAGACTCAAAAAACTATTTTATTTTAAAAACAACCTTTTTTACAAACCAATCTTAAAGAATATTTAAATGTAAAGGAAAAAAACCGAAAGCCTTAAAACAAAAACACCCGCAAATACACACGTCTATGTCGTGCTTGAATGCTAGGCAACTATATTGTGTATGTAATTTCTTTCACTTTTTACACCTTATGCTTTATATCGTTTCCTTCTTTGGTTCACTCTTTATTGTTTCTTAATGGAAAAAAAAAATATATTTTTCGCATTCACACAAATCTTTTTCTTTTACTTTTACATTGTTTCTAGGAATCCACTCGATGAAATTGAAGCAGTATTTAGAAGCTAAAACTTTTAACTTTAATTTTTACTAAATTAACATTTATTTTTTTTATTCTTTAATTAAAATTAACAATAATTAAATCTACTCAAAAATAAATCCATTTTTTTAACGAATAGTATTTTCTTTCTGTGCTGTTTAATACACTTATATATTTTCTTTTCTATAATATAAATATATTTAATTTCTACCAATGTAAAGTATACATATGAATATACCATTAGGTTATAGATAGTTCAATTTGTTAAAATGTAATAATGCTAGAGGTAAAAGGTATACAATGTTGATAATGATGTCTTTTTAATACTAATTTTAATATTGCTAACTTTATGCTGTTTTTTATATGAAAACTATATATATATATATATATATTTATAATGATATAACTATAACACATTTTTATCACACTATCTTTTGTAAAAACAAGACTTTTATTATTGTATGTTATAAATAAAAAAAAAAAAAGACTAAATTTAAATTTAAATATGTTTTTTTGTTAATTTGGTGAATTTTGGCTATTTTTTTTTTTTCTTTGGTGAAATGGTGATTTATTTTTTACTGCTTAGCTTTTTGTATTTTATTCGTATAGTTGGGGAATTATTTGACCAAGAGCATGGTTCTCTATCACCGAATTTCATCCTTATTTCATTTCATCCTTCTACTGGTAGTCTTAATTGAAATCGACTTAAACCTCTAAATCGTTTTAACTGTAATGAACAATAATAAATAAAAAAAATCACGCCAATGGCATACTTCAACATCTTCGATAAAATACTCACCTTTTACTATTGAAAACCATTTTGACCCTAGGAGGAAAGTTCCCATTCTTGTGTTACTTGTAAAAAGTTGCTTCGTTAGTTGTATTCATCATTTGGTCCGATGGAGGAGGAGGACCAAGTTTCAATTTTAATTGACGAGAGCTGTTTCTGGCAGATTTATTTTTCAATTCCTTTTCAATTGAAAGTTTTTTCCCTTTTTCGGTTAGCTGAATTCAAAAGTTTCTTTCTTCCACTCTTTCGTTTTTTTTTTTTATTATAGATTTAAGTAGAACTTAGTAAGGTCAAGAGTTTTAGGTGTAGCTCAATCGAAACCACAAAAGTTATGGAACGAAAGTGTTCTTTTCAATTGAATGAAACTACTTATAGGTACTAATACGGTTATAGGGTAAAGAAAAACCTGATTTCTTTTAAGTGGATAGATTTGGTAACAAAGGTGAAAGTATGGCAGAGAAAGTTTCAACTTTGGCAAGTACGGGAACTTTGTCAAAAATTATTCTTTCGATTCGAGTAAATTTGCTTTAAATCACACTAGTGCAAAGCACCCCTCATTGAAGAAGTCTTTGGCATTTCGAATTGTGAGTGGTAAGTGGAATTAAACGTTACAAAACCAAGGCCAGATATATTTTTAAAGGAAAGTGCTTCAACAGTGTCCGCGGCCGGCTGGATCTAGAAAACATTTTTAAAATACGGTTTCTGTTTATTTTAAGTTGTTTATATTCGCAATATTCTCCTCCCGATTCAATACACCTATTACAGTGATTCGATAGGTCATTTTGAAGAAATGCCTCCAGTGCCCGTGTCGAAGCTGTGGTGAAAATGTCGTCAAAAACATTGAATTCAATTTCGGGATCAAAGAGAAGTCATCACCCGTAATAATTATTTTCATGAAGCTTGGATCATTTCTTGAGGACGAAATGACGTCTGTGGAAGGCCAGACTCTTATAAATTTTTCATCATCTTTCAATGTCTATGGAACATATTTTGCACTGGCCTTTGTTATGTCCAATTCCGTGCGAAGAATGGTTCGAAAAATCTCTTTGGTGGGGTTTTAGGTGTCACAGTGAAGCATTGAAGCTTATTCTGTAAGAAAATCGTGTGCTTTTTGGATCATTTCAGACGTCAGAACTGAAGTTGGCTTTGCTGTGTGTTTACCAACAACAATTGTTCTACTCAAACAATTTTCACGGTACACCTGATGCATCAACCTGAACGTTTCTCATCTATTTTGACCAAGTTTTGGGTGGAACTTAATGATTGCTCTTTGTTCCATGTTCCATGTTGTGGGTGCCGTGGCGCAGAGGTTAGTGCGTTGGACTACTGCGCAAGGGGTTCCAAGTTCGAAAAAATACCATCAAACTTTTTTTTCACTGCCCCAGCTCTTCCGAGTGTCTGACAAACATTCAAGAGTATAATTGTCGTGAGAAAGCTTCTGAAAAACCCCTCTGCCCTTCGGATACGGCATAAAACTGTAGGTTCCTTCTGTATGTGCAGAAATGTATACAACGCAGAACATGTACAGTTGTGAGAAGGTAGGGCTTGGCCCTCTATCTACTTACGGCCTGATATTTATTTTTTATATTTTTACTTGGACCAATACGTAGTATAGGGCAAGTTTTGGATTCGTGAAATTTTCGGGATTTTGATAAATTTTGATATTACTTTTATAGAGAAGTCGGAAAAACTGGGTCTGAAAATTCTGTCTCTCTGTCTGTCAGCTAGGCTACAGCCTAAACGGGTAAATGGATTTTGATCAAACTTCATATTTAGGGTCTGTGGGATAATCCCTAGAGGCGAAATTCAAATTTTTGTTCTAGCACTAATATTAATGGTAATTTACTTAAGGCCAATTCAACAAAAAGCAGATTTACTGGAAAACGGTTCCTACGATTTTTTTTAAATTCCATATTTCGGCTAGCTTGGCAAAGTACTATAAGATGTCGTACCACATTTTTGGCCAAAAGCGTTAATACTTCACTTAAAGTCAAATTGGTAAAAAACCGATTTGCCGGAAAACAGCAGATACATGCTATAAAATGGCTTACTACATTTCCGGCAACATTTTTTATGACGGCACCTAAGGCCAATTTCGTCAACAGCCGGTTTGTTTTAAGAGGGGGTCAACCGATTTAATTCAAATTCTTATTGTGCATAAAACTGTGCTAAGGCTAAAAGATGGCGTTCCAAATTTTTGACTAAAAGTGGTTTTAGCCAATTTGCTCGAAAACAGCTCTAACGATTTTGTTCAAATTTGATATTTATGCTAGTCTTGGGAAGTCTAATAAAATGGCGTACCACGTTTATAGCAAAAAAGCGTATAACGGTACTTTACTTATTAACTGGTTTTAGAAATATGGCCATTTCTCGGTTAATATTCAATGGATTCTGGTTAAAATCAGAACGTGTGCAAGATTTAATGAATACAAAAATATGGCATTAAATTTTATGAAGAATTTAAAAATTAAATATTTTTTCATATACATATGTATTTTTTTTAAGTTCATTCATTTCTCGAAAATGCAAATACGTACGACCCAATCGTGCACTTTATTTTTTGTTCCATGTTAAATTTTAAACATCAAATAAAAAGGTGTTCTTGAAAATGTTTTTTTAATAATTTTAGAATGTCAAGAAATTAGAAATGGTAGAGGAAGATTCAGTCTTTAAAACACTTAGGTGGCGCTCTTTATTCACCATACTGTATAGATACTCCGTAGAATTTTGAGACTGCTTAAGTTTTTAATGAAAACTTTGCTCTTATTGCGATTTGAAAGATATGTTGTATCAAGAGAGAATGTACATGCCGCCTTGCTTAAGAAGTTATGAGAGTAAGTACAAGTTTTGTCCGGATGTAATGACATAACTTCAATCTCTTTGAGTAGCTCTTCAGCGCAAACACGGCAAATTAACGTATTGACGAAGTAAATCAGTAGGGCGATTATGTAGTTAATAAGTTACACTAAGTGTCACGAAACACATTCCTCTGTAGAACGCTGAATAATTTCTACCCATCTCACAAGTCCTATCTTCAATATTTCTTTTTGTGTAACGGATAGGACATAAAAAGGAATGTCTCTTAAATTTAAGTTATAGAATAGCAAACACGCATGCAATAACATTGTGCAACGTGAAATCCAACATCATATACATATCATTCATCACCATCAGCATCACATACATATCTCAGTATGAATCAACAACACTCTATGTTTGTAACTAACCATCCAAGCACCAAACATCCAAATGCTATAAGAAATAAACATCGGTTTGAAATTTAGTTTTAATTAAAATTCACTGTTTTCTTTTTTATTTCTATATTCGAATTTATTTGGGCACTTTTCAATGTACCCTTAATTTTATTACACAAAACAAAATTCCAAATGTTGCACGTGTTGTTGTTGTTGTAATCGTCAAATTGAAACAAAACAAAAAAAGTAGTGTACGTAGTACAACAACCACTGAATCAACAAGCACATCATCAATGCCATCGCAATCGCTGTCACAATCGGAACAAGATTCGGCTAGTTCTAGATCACCATTAAACAAGCCGTCATTGTTGCCGAAGCCCAAGGTAAAGTTACCAGTATTTGCACCGCATCAGCTTACTCTAGGCACGACACCAACTCCACCTCCTGTATTAAGTCGCATACCGGTTCGCACAGCAAATGCTGAGAAGCGAGCTCGACTCCTTGAAGAAGGAACTTCGGAAACAGACTCGAACTCGAATCTAATTGATGCTTCGACAACATCAGCTGCGGCTCATGTTAACAAGGCGCAATTAAAGTAAGTTGATTTATTTTTAATTTTATTTTTAATTAATCACAAAAAGTCTCTTATTAGAAACTTTTACAAGCACAGTGTTGGCTTTTTTTTTCTAAGCGTTTGTTAAATACTTGTAAAAAATGTTGGTATTGTATATTTTGAGTTATCTGGTGATTTGTCTATCTCTATCTTAAAATTGACATTTTGGAACTTTTTTGTATCAAACTATAAATAAAAAATACTGACATTTCTATTCTTGTCTAGTGCCGAAAAACGTGCCGCATGGCGGGCAGCTCGACTCAAGTCCCTCGAACAAGGAGCGGTACAGGCGCAGGATGTCATTAAGAATATGAGCAAAATGGCTGATGATCTTCTTGAAGAGACCAAAACCGAGGTATGTTAGAAATCAAGTTGAAAGAAATTTTAATTAATAAATAAAATTAAAATTAACATCTGTCGCTGTTTTTATTTTTTATTTTTCATTTTTTTATTAACAAAGTGGTCGCATGTGTTTTGTTTTTGATTTTGTTTTAAGTGTAACAAGCATAACGCGGGGTTGTTACTAACAAATCCTTTTAACACTTCATCTAACAGCTATGAATCAACAGTTTTGAAAACTATAATTGATATAGTATTGCAGTGTTTACTGTCACTGTCAGTTGTTGTATGCAATTTCGTTTCTGGTGTATTGTTTTTGTTTATTCAGTAAATAAAATCCATCCAAGAACTTGATATACTTATGTTTGGTTACCCAGTTTTTTATTGTAGATTTGGCGTTAAAGCAAATACTTCCATTTAACGTAAAAAAGTCTTTAAAAAATCTTAGAAAACTACAACCGCCTCTTTTTCGAAACACAAAAGCTTCAATTAAGTTGAAGTCGATATCAATTTATTGTACTTCCACCCTTATCTTGAATTTCCCTCGAGAAAGATCTCATTTGAATAACTAATCTCAGTCGAATGAATCTTTTGTATTCTGTGCGTTGAGCGAGTGATGCTCATTATATTATAATGAACAGATTAAGTGATTTTGATTTTCGAAATCTGCTGTGTGACATTCAATTCAAAACACATCGCATCTCGGTTCAATTCACTCAACATTTGAAAACAAATTCTAGTCGAGAGAAGACTAACATTTAGTTTTTACTTACATACGTACTTAGATGGCGCTACAGTTCGCGGTGAACCAATAAGCCTTGGTCCTTAGCTACCGTGCACTCCAAATTGGTCGAGGTGCCCCTGAGCTTGTACGCGCTACTTGCCGCGAGGAGGCCCCGACTTTGCGAGCGTCGGTTCCCATTCGCTCTACATGTCCTAGACAACTCAGACGCAATCGATATCGCTGTACAGCTCGTGTAGTTGGCTGTTGAATCTTCTCCTCCAAAACCTGTCACCGCAAACGGGAACGAAAGTCTTACGAAGAATTTTTCTATTGAAGCGACCAAGGAGTTCTTCATCCGCTTTCAATTAAGTCCATGTCCACGTAAAACACGAGGATCAGGGTCTTATAGAGAGTCTCCTTAGCTCTTCGAGATAGGGCTTTAGTGACGAAAAAACAGAGGCTGGCAAGGGTTATTCTTCTCTTTATTTCTGCGCCGGCATCATTGTCAGCGTTTATTGCAGAGCCAAGATAGACAAAGTAACGTTTTTTCCGATTGGTCGGTGTTGATTGTCTCTTCTGCATGACAGCATGTACTTGGTTTCCTCCAACCGCTAAGTTCTTCCAGTTCAAGCAGTTGTACTGCTGATGTTGGTTTGTGAATTCAGCACAATTTGGCTGAAGAATGATCTTAAAGCAGTCGCACGACAGCGCATCATCTTGCCTAAAATCTTTTTTAACATAGAAGGCCTCAATACGGTCGTTACGACCGACCTTGCTGGGGCAGCATCGTCATCCAACACAGACGGACAAGTTTGCCAGGGATGTCAAATCTAGACATGACTTTATATAGTTAGTCTTTGTTATAGTCGTCTCTAAGATGTCTTCCATAAATATTTGATCATCGTAAAATGTGAGTGGAACAAATTTTGCACGGACCTTAAGTATGTCCAATTGCTTGTGAAGAATGATTCGAACAATCTCTTTGTTGAGATTTTAAGTGTCTCAGTGAAGCATTGAAGCTTATTCTGTAACAAAATCATGTACTTTTTGATTCATTTCAGACGTCGGAAATGAAATTGTCCTTCTTGTGTGTAAGAAAAGTTCATGCTTCTGAAAAACAACTGTTTTAGTCAAACAATTATCACGGTACACTTGTTGCATCAAATGAGTTGTTTCTTATCTATTTTTACTAAATTTTGCGTGCAATTTCATTATATGTAAAAATATCCACGTCAAACGAAAAAGTAGTCTGTAAAAATAATTTTAAAAAACTTCAAAAGTCAACCAAATGTCATGAAATTTTGACATAAAATAGAGATAGATTAAAACGCATGTTTGAGCGCATAGATGGCGCTGCTGGTTACCGAGATATGGTTTGTGTACATATATATTTCTTGAAGGGATGGTATTTTCAGCTAGCTCTTCTCTGAGCAGTTCCCAAATATTTTCAGAAGATAGCAGATATAATTTCGGCCATTAGCTAATGACATGTCACTCAATAATGTCCACCTAATAGCCATTTATTAACCGAATATCATATGTCTAATTCATATTTAATTAAAACTCACAATTCCAAATCAATATGCGGTAATACCTTCCCTATTTGGACATATGTAATTCAGCAGTTTGTCCTGCATGTGTTCCAAAGTGAATAGGCAAAATGCATTAAATCCTCTTCGAACTGAATTCACAAAAAAAAAAAAAAACAATCACATACACAGTCGAAATTGTATACAAACAAGCGAGAGTCTTTCTCGTCCTGATGAAGGCTCACATATAGTAATATTGCTGAATGCAAATGCACTTAAATTGGATTAAATCAATTGCAGGCTTATTCAATTTCCCAATCGATCGGCGAAAAAGAGAGAGAAAGAGTAAGGGGCAAGTGTGCCCATGCTCTTTTCCATTAATATTTAGGTTAAATGTATTTAATGGATTTTTTTATTTTATTTTTCTGGGTCAAGCTCGAGCAAAACAACGTCGTTCGTCATAAATGAGTGGCATTATGCACTTCCTGTTGTCACAGGATATGCAGTGTACTAGTCATCATTTAATTGACCTTTCGTTTTGACCGGATTAAGAGTACACTGCTGCAACGGAAGCGAAATAAAGGAAACAAAACAAATAAATTATTATTTACACTTCTTTAAAATAGTTTCCTATTTTTTTCCTTAATTTCTGTCTCCATATAATTCTTTTTTGTCACTTCTTTAGTTGTACAAATATTTACATTATTATTTCTTTGTTTTTAGCAGAAAATTGTTTTTCCAAAAATCGCAATTAAATCGAGTCAGGGGCCAGTTATTGTGCGCGAAAGAGAAAAGGTCCTTGATGAGAAAATTGTCCGTCGCACTGAAGAGGTGCCATGTCCAATGACTGGGCGACCTCGATTCCGAACCGTTGAATATATTGAAAAGATCATCGAGACAGAGGTTAGTTGAGGTTAATCTTTTGGCAATAAAAATAAAAAAAAAAAAAAAAGTTGCTTAAATACAATTTTGTTATCCTCTTCTCTGTAGATGTTTGATATTGAGTTGACAGCTTTTGTAAAATTTTGTTTTAAAGTTTCTCTGTTAAGGATTTAAAGGATATTTTTTTCGATGCAATCACTTATTGTACAGCACCCATACACAAAAATCATTTGCACAAATTCACACACAAAATTCAACTTTTATAATTGTTTGCACAGATAAATAGCTACTTAGAGCAACGCACACACTTTTGGGTATGGGAATCCTTTGGAACAATAATTTAAGCTTTGTAAGGCTCACACTTGATGGGATGAGTCTAGTCGATGATTACACACTTATGTTTTGGGTGTTATTGGTTGGACACAATGAACTGATATATGTACGTACACAGGGTGCACCATCTTTTATGTCGGTGCGTAAATATTTAATAACTTAACAAAAACCTAAAAAAGTCCGGTGTTTTTGAAAGCACACTGTCTGATTTGCAGTGTGGCATTGCGAACCGTTTAGATGGAACCAGTCACCGTCCAGACCATTTTGCGCCATATTTAAAGAGATTTTGGCGCAATAATAGTTTTTGGGGCAAACATCGGCCAAAACTGTCACTTTTTGGCCATGCAATGGTGCTTCATGTATGTGTGGATTTTGCGTTCTTCAAATGCGGCAATTTTGTGACTGAAATGGGCCTCGTCGGTCATCAAAATTTGCTTCCAAAAACGAGATTCAGTGTCAACCATTCAAGCGACTGTTTGTTCGTATACAAAGCGACCTGCAACATTCTTTAAGTCAATTGAACTTCATACGAAAATAAATGCAAAGCATCCATGCGCCGACGCCAAAATAATGAGCACGGTGACGATACGATACATGTAGGCTCTCGGCAATACTCTCTTTTGCCGCTTTACCTACTTGATAGGAAGGTCTTTGGCTTTGATGATGAGCTGTACCGTGCTCAACAAAATTCGACACCTAACGACGAATAGTGTTGCCACACAGTACTTGTTGGTCACGATATTCTGCACGATATCCACGTTGAGCTAACATGATTGAACGACTGTTTTCGGCGATTCACGATTCAAAAACATATCTACCCAAGTTAATCGGTTGATAAATGTCAAACTTATTCAATGTTTACATACTGACATAAAAGATGGCGCACCCTGTATTCTCCTAAATGACTACTTAAGCATTTCTACGATAAACTTATAAATACGCCTGTTGTTTTTCTATTTTCGTTTCGTTTCCTTAGTTTAAATGGCGTCTTTTACCGTATAGAAGATCTGAAAGTAGTTTGAGTCATATGTGACGTTAAGTGACAAGTGACAGATGTCACTTGATATACATATTAAGTTAGATTAAGGTAGTCCTAAAAGACGAAATGCTCGCCGAACCTGCTCGTTCTCGCTATGTTTTTCTCGTCTAGGGCCTGGTTCGCAAACCGCTCGCTGTTGGAGAAAAATTTCGATTTTTTCGTGTTCGTTGGCTTCGATGTTCGCCGTGTAGGGCCATGTTCGCGAGCAAACCTAATTTTTTCTTTGTTTGCGCTTCTTTATCGCACATGTTCGCGGTATGAAGAATCAACACAAAATGAATGCTCGTCACATGTGTTCGTCGTGTAGGGGATAACGCAAACGAGCAAGTTCGGCGAGCATGCTCGCCGTTTAGGGCGAGCCTTAAAGAAACCGGGTGACGATGCACTACGAGTCTTTCAGATCTATTGTGCCCTTGTACTGAGGCCCTAGTTTAGTGGGCCAGCGATGGTGAATTGTTAGCGTTCTTCGTTGACGGTAATAGTCTGCTCTACGTCGTTCTCCAAAAAGTATGGACCGATGATGCCGCGAGGCCAAAAACATTGACAGTGCAATTTGGTTGATCTGGTGAGGATTGTTATGGTCACAAACCCATTCATCCAGAAATGAACCTCCTCGCTTCCAACTGCTGGACAGCGCAGTAAGCAAACAAACGGCTTTGTCTATGCTCATTAACTTTCAGTTTCTGGGTCAGTTGAATTTTGTACGAGTGTAGCCTCAAGTCATGACCCACTATTCACCAAGTTGTGACTAAGTTCTTGTACGCATCGCAAAATGCTGCACACTTTAAGGGACAGCAGCAATATTATCGCAGATATTGCTTTTCGTTGGCTTACAGATGTTGGTGGATTGTTCACTGAACCGTTGAATTCGAATTTATCCACCACGTTGTGAATTGTCCTCTTTAAAAAGGACAATTATGCCGACCGTAAAATGAAGTACGCGAAATGGTGCCCGAAAAGAATGCCAACTTTCATGAATTAAATTAGTCATTTGCACATGTTGTTGAACACTGAAACTCTCCATGTTTCCACTTGGCAAAACAGGTGAAATAAATGACAGCCAATTTGAGAGATGTAGCCATAACAATATGGCGGCAATCACCTGCCAAAGTTCAGAAATCCCTATTGGAAACTCCTTTTGTTTTAAAATTTTAAAAGAAATACATATGCATGTGCACACTGTTGGCAAATGGATTCAATGCAAGCTTCAATGACATCCCTACAGTTCCTTTTACCTAAAAAAGCAAACAAACTACAACGGATACGACAAACGCTAAATTAAAAGAACGTACCTAATCTACCCACATACTCGTAAGTCGAAGCCATAAATTTGTTTTCATAAACGTATCCTTACTCCATATCAAAGTTGATTTATATGTACAATACCTTTTAAGAGTAAATTCACAAAATACACATTTGTGTTTTCGACAGTTCATCCCCCCTTCAGCCCAAGGCTCATTCACGTTAAAATGAATAATTGCCCTTAAAACTTTTGTTACCCCTCTCAGCATCGATCGATTTAGCAACGTTACATAATACTAATCAACCTTTTTTAAATCACATCAGATTCCTACATCCCTCCATACATTTTAAGATGATGCGACCAGGTTACAAATGAACTTCCAATAGGACGTCTCCCCGACGCACGTTGTGTAGTAAATAAAAATTTGGGGCTTAGCACTGATAACGGAGCACATTTATTTCGAAATTTGTTTTGGTTTTCAATTCTTTCTTTTTGAAAGAGAAAAACCAAAAAACAACCTTTCGGAGCTTAATTATTTTTTACCTTCCACAAAAAAAAAAAAGGACTAAAACTGTTCCCCAAGCCGACCGTTATAAATGGTTTGGTGGTACGGTTTTTTTTTTTTTTCGAGTGATAAAAGTACCAAAACAGGGAGAGCAAGGACTACGTTACCTATTGTGTTTGTATAATAAAAGCAACGAGCAAAGCTCAGGTTGAATTTGCTGTAAATAAAAACGAACCCTTACAAAAACAACAAGTTATAAAATGCTTAAAAGGATTTGGCACTTTGGCTGATGTTTTTTAATTCCTTTCTGGCAGTGGTGGCTAAATGTCTGAGTCTTAATTTTTGGTGGAGAACCGAGATACACCTGTGTAGGTTAATGTTTATGGTGATGGTGATGGTTAACATGCACCTGGCATGGTTCATTTTGTTTTGTAAAATTTTGAACAAAGTCGAACCGGATGGTAATCATATTTGGAATTGTTCTATTTTTAGTAACTGGAGTTTCTTTTTTTGAATTTTTCATATATTAAAGTTCAGTGGAAGTCAATTTTGTTAGGGAGATAAAGTTCTTAATGAAGATTGTCAAAGCGTCAATCTGACAACTTGCCTATTTGACTTGGAAACATTGTACGCTGAAACAAGGCATATTCATAGCGAATCCTTATAAACATTTTTACATTTTGACAGCTCAAATTGACTTATACCACACAAATCACTGCTCCTTATGTGAGCATAGCTCAGCGAACTGTGAATACGAACAAACGAATATTCGCAAATTTTGACATTCCATTCACAGGTATCTATTTTTATCTAGTCGCAGCTATCTGCGAATTTTACTTGCCATTTACCTTTATCCTTTTGCGAATGTGAATTACATAAAATTTGACAGCTCGCAAGAAGCATTCGCTTATTCGGGGGAAAATCAGCGAATTGCTAGTTTCCTTAGAGAAATAAATTGAAATTCAAGTTCTTTTGCATAAGTAGATAGATATTCTAGGCCCCCGTCTATAGGCATTGGAAAATTGTCAACGCGTGCCTTTAAATGAGCTAAAAATTGTTTGTTAGCACATTCGCCGATCGCTGCGGTGTGAATGGTCCTATAATAGTTAAGTCATTTTGTGTCCAATCACTTATATGCCGTTGGGTATTACTTTGTTATGCTGGTTGGCAATTTATGCTGTTGTCTCTATTTGCCTCATCGATTAATGTTTCCAATCGACGCAGTTCAATCTGCATGACCGTTATGACGGCACAGATCTCGAACCAGTCATCCCCTACCTGTGATCTATTAGGAGCTTTCGGCTTCGTAGATTCGCTATGCCTCTTATCGAGCGTCTGCACTAAATCAGGACGTGATTCGTGTCATTCTGTAGGTACGTATTTATTTATCTGATTTCGCCTTTCCATCAGTAGCAAGTTTCACCTCTTCTGCTGTCTGTTCCTCTGGGCTTAGCTTCATCACATGCTGATTGCTTGGGTCATCATAATTGCTGATAATAGGGTCTGATCTGAAAGCTCAATGTCCATCATTTCCGCAAACGCGGCTTTGTCGAAGGATTCCTCTTTCTATTTTGCGCTGCCTGACTTTTCGTTGTCAATGTTAAATATTATCGCCTGATGGTCGTTGTACGTTAATTTTTCGCTTATCCGACATTTTGTTTGCATCCTGCTTTGCTAGACGAATGTGGAGGGCTCTTCGTCTTGTGTCCTGCTGCCCCATTCTATAGTCCATGTGTTAAAATTACCGCCAATAACCACTGGGTGTTTGCTCGCACATCAGATACAATTTCGTCCAACAGCTTAAGGCAGTCACTGTTTATTAGACTAGGGGTTACGTAACAACCAAAAACAATGAATGCCATTTATGTAATCTAAGGATTACGAAGAAATTCGGATTCGTCAATTTTTTGTAGAGCATGGTTTCAATAGGTCCTTATCGCTACAACACTACAAAAAAAAAAGCAATACACGACTGCAGACTAAGCCGCGGTGAAATTGTGTCAAATAAAATATAATATAACATCTGAATTTTACAATGAAATGTGTGACACAACGCCCAAGGGAAATAATTAAGTGCTCCAGCTCCAGGTTTCGTCTATTTTGATTTGTGTTTCACAAGATTTATCCAGCAAAGCTTTGAGCATATTTTTCTTCCTCTAAATCAATAGACGAAGAGAGATCTATTTGAATCCATAGAGTTGTTTGTGAATAAATTAGCTATTCTATGTTTTTCCACTCGAATTGGATGTTGACAAAATTAAGTCAAAGTTCGAAATGTAAGAGTTGACATCAAATAGCATGTGTGTACGTTATATTGACTTTTCTTTAAATAAATTACACGTATTGGTACAGCCAATCATGTCTGCTTTATTTTTTGGTCAAAAATGCTTGGCTTTTAAAAACTCCCGAGTAAATAAGTCCTTTGGACATTTTATAAATGAGTCAAGTATTATTTTTATGAAAAAAAAACTTAAGTTTACTTTGACAACATGATGATGAAGAATCAAGGCTTTAAGACGTTAGCGTTTACAGCCAGCTCTGTTCTTGAACTCGAATACGACGATCAAATTTGACTACAGTTGGATCTTATCCGACCACAGTCGTATCTGACGAACAAATATACGACTTTGTAATAACTAAATGCGACAAGAATTAAGTTGATTACTTTAATCTAACTTTCAGCTTTCTTGAGCTTGATTTGGTGCTACCTCATAAGAATTCGCCTCTAGCTGCATAATGTTACATACATGCAAATGAGGTTGTTTGATTCTCAAAGCACGGCTTACAAGCCATTTGCCTTGTTGGATATATGTAAATTCCAAGCCGCCAGCATGCGGCAACCAATTACATCACTCTGAATTTCTATAACTTATTTTGCGTCGTGCGTCGGATGGAATGTCTTAGAGCACTATAGACTACATATTAGTCTCTTTGTTTAAGTCTTGGAAGTTTTTTTTTTCTGCCCTTAAATTTCCCTTAAGCTTCATTTGTCCACTAGCGTGTTTCTTTCACATGGCCATAGCCTGTCGACGTTTCAATCAGTGAAATGGCACTGTCCAATCAAGATCGCTTTGCGGAATCCCACTTAGTAGGTGCTAATTTTGTGCCCTTCGGTTTCATTACCGACCTCATCGCTGATGGTAAATAGGTAGGTAGTTTATCATGTTTGACCTCATCCTTTGACTTTGTACCAATTGATTTTCTCAGTCGCCTTTGTTTTTTATTTGTTTCTCTCTTGGTCTCTATAAAAATGTCTGCCCAAAAAAGGTGATGTTGCTGAGCGAACACTGTCTAAAGTTTAATACAGATTTCATGAAACTGACTACCAACTGGTAGAAAATCGGGGTTTAATTTGCAAAAACAAACAGGTTCCGACTTTGTATGATGTAGATTATATTTACCTACACAAAACCTGTCTACACCTGGAGAATTACTAGTCCTTTATGGCAGCCTTCATAGTCTTTGTTTGCCTTCCCGATATATCCCTAAATTTTGCTTCTTGTAAACGCAAGATCTCCACTCTCCGAATAATCATATTCTCTTCAAGCTTGTAGCTGCGACCACGCATACTTCCAAAGTTTCAGCTCTACAATTCCTCGGTATAACATGTTACCCAACAGAGAGTGAGGTTATAGCTACCTTGCTATGCGGTAGTCTTTCACTGCCTTGCATCCTCTGCGTCGTTGTGACGGATTTGATAGAGGCCTTACTGTCAGATCTCGATACATAGGCTTCATAGAAACTAGCATCATTGCCGCATATTCTGTCCATTCTATGATCAGTAGCCTATTTCACCAACTACAACTTACAACTACAAATTTGTGCTTATGGACCTGAACAACAAATCTATAATCTGGGGCCTTGGTTCACAGCAAACGATTTTAAAGCACAAATATTGTGAAACGTAATTGCCTGATTATTCTACAAAAGTGTAAATACAAATTTGTAAGTTGGTGAAATAGGCCACAGGAGATTTAATTTGTTTTGTACAAATATTGCACCTTCTAAAGATGAATATGTAAAAATATCTCCATTTGTCTTCGGCCCCGAAGGCAATTACAGCGCAGCGGCTAAAGGTTTAGGTAACTGCGCACTGTCCTTACGACATCAACAAATCTGTAGATACATGTACAATGTACACTAACTCTACATCCGTATATGGTGTATGGCCACGCTAACTTTTTAATGACGTATTCCTTACAAAACAAAAAGTCATTTTCATCTATTGCCAGTTCTAAAGGTGCGTCCCGACCGAGTGAAACATTTCTGAAACACTATTTCGTGAAACATTTCATAAACATTTAATAAATGTTTCACAAAGCGTCCAGACCGAGTGAATCATTTATGAAATACTTAATAAATGTTTCAGATATGTTTCGCTCGGTCTGGACGCACCTTAAGAAACTTGAAAGACTTAAGATCTTAGGCTAGGCGCGCACATGCGATTTTCTGTCGCAGCGATTAAAAAATCGTAGTCGCCCTAGGAAATGGCAGTCCGCGCACTAGCGACAGAAAACGCCACGATTTTTAAATCACAAATTATAGGTCACATAGTTTATAATACGAGTGCGCGCACTTGCGATTAAAGATACGCCGCGACTGTAAATCGCCAAAAAATATGTGGCATGTGGCAATCGCCAGTGTGCGCACTGTTTTATATTATTGCGACTACTGTTTTTTGATCGCGGCGACTAAAATCGCTAGTGCGTGCTAACTCCTTTAAATTCATATGATTCGTTTGTTTTGGCGACTATCGCGTCGCTGAAAAAATGTGACAAATCGCGGCATAATAATCGCTGCAATAATTATGAGCCCTGTGCGCGCATTCATATTGCAAAGAGTGTGTTTCATTTTGTGCGACTAAAAAGTCGCGCGATGAAATCGCATGTGCGCGCCTAGCCTTATGCAGGCGACAGTGTTAGGGTATCATACGATACCCTTTCGTTGTTTATTTCACGAAGGAATTAAGGACAACTTTTGGACCATATTCGATGAGGATTAGTATAGTTGCCCAAATTTAAAACACTTCGGTTACTTAGATTAGGTTGTTCTAATTTTTAACACACATTCTTTATCTAAATACATTTTTACTCAACTAGTTCTCTTCCTCATCAGAACTGTCTTTCTCTATAATTAACATAAATTTGTAAATATGTATTGTAATTTTTAAGCAATCACCAGTTAATTTCAAACAGATTTCGAAACTATTCAAGTAAGTATCTGCCGATAGTCCGATGATACTATATTAGTTTGATTAGCGGATTGACTTTATCGGTGTGTTGCCTTCTCTAGAATAAGGAAAAAAATTAATATCTGTTCTTTTATTCTATTCATCTTTGTAGTGTTTGACACAATGGCTTTTATTCTTATTTTTGCTTCTACATAATACAAATAAGTGCAAGAATTGTTGCATAGATTTTATTGTTTATTTTCTTGCATGCTTTCACTTTGTAAATATGAAACAAGTCTTCATACCAGCAACGAGATGTGTCCTTTATTTTGAAACCTGGTTACTGAAAAGCTTTGTTTGAATTTATATACATACTTTTGTTTTTTATTGGAAATGGACATTCTATCCTGTCGCCTAGTGCAATGCTTTCCATTATATTACAAACACTTTTTATGTCTATGTATAATATTTCGCCAACTATTCAGGTGGAAACATGTCGAGAGAAAATAATCTCCCTAGAATTACAAGATCCTGAAAGGGATGCATTTATCGTATCAGCAAGCGAAGAAGATGACGACGATGCAGCATCCATAGTAACAGTTCATGCAAATTCCGAAAAGTTATTCCTTCGAACAGATGACGACGATAACGATTACGACAACAACGACGACAATGATAATGTCGTTGAGGATGGCGATACCATTAAAACGGACAAAGAGGATAGTTCAGTAAAAATATTTAAAAGCCTTACCAGCAGTAGCAGCAGCAGTATACCAACTGTAACGACAACTACTCGCACCACATTAACAATGCAGAAAAACCCCCACGATTTTCCTGAGGCAACAGCAACAACAACAACGACGACAACGTCGACCACCGTTGATGGAAACTCCTTTCCCAAGCACACAATTGTAGAAGTTATAAACCCGATCATAGCGGGCGATGGTTCTGCCCATAGTATAGCAGTAGGTCGACCAACAGATTGCAGCTATCCATCATTCGATAACGATGGGGAGGAACCCATAGACAAGGACAAGGAGGAAGTGAGTGATGATGAGTTGGATGACGAGGAAGAGGTGGAAGAGGAGGCGGAGCAGGAGCCTACTCAACACTCTGAAGTACACACTAAAAATATTTCACACCCTGGGGATTTGAGTTACTCCTATACCGCAGCATCTTTGACTGAAGTGTACGACCATGATAAGCCTGAATTGTCATTAAATGCAAAAATGAAAAATGTCCTCGAAGAGCTGCTGGAGAACGAAAGAGTTAAGTTAAATTTATCGAGGAGTCTTAATGAAGAAAAGTCATCCGATGACGAGAATGGTGATGATAGTGATGGTGAGGTTGAGCAGGACGATGAGGTCGATAGTGGTTGTGGTGGAGGTTTTATCAATTATAAACTGGACAACAATGGAAATGGGAATCGAACATTTGTGGTTTCGTCGACTACAACGAGCAGTTTAAATCCCGAGGACTCAAATCGAAATCAAGTTCAAATGAAGTTGAAGCAATTCCTCGCTCAAAGCAACGATGATGACGACGACGATGATGATGACGATGATGATGACGATGACGATGACGATGATGATGAGGATGAGGATGATGACGATGATGACGATGATGATGATGAAGACGACGACGATGATGATGATGATGATGATGATGATGATGATGATGGGAAAGAAGTTAAAAACAAATCTTCAATAGACGACTGCCAAGTGTACAAAAATCCAAATACCACAACACCAATCCACTTGAAACTGTCCACAACAACAACCCGAATAGCCCCATTAGACATTGAAAAATTGCAAGATGAGCTTGTGGATCTAAGTGTAGCAAACCTTAACAATATTTTACTACCTCAACTGCAAGAGGCAGCTGGTGAAACTAAACACGACGACAACGACGCACAACCCCTGGATCTCAGGCTACCAACATCCACAGGAAATCTAATAAACCAAAACAACAACCTTAGGCAAACAAGCGACAGCAATGGCAACGACGATGAAATCGCGGAGAACGACAAGAATACGAAGACCATTGCTGGAGGAGCAGAAAATAAACAATGTCCATCCCAAACCTTACTATCTGCATCGTCATCACAAGGACAGCTGCCAGTGAAGGATGACATTCAATCTGAGAACGATGCGGAAAATACCACCACAGATAAAAAGGAAGAAATCCTTAACGTAGTTTTAGAAACCAAGATAAACACCAACGCAGATCAAGTTGTCCATGCGGGCATAGACACAGACCAGGAGGCACATGATTACGAATCATCTATAACAAGAAGAACAACTACGTCAACAAACACAACAAATGGCGTTACAACAACCACAACCACGGTAACAAAGGTCATAACCAGTGGCATACCACGAAGCATATCCTCTCTAGCTAGCAGTGCCACTTCAGCTAGCAGTAAACCAACATCTATGACATCCTCGACTACTTCGTCGTCGGTGGTAAATAATTCTAATAACAAAACTAAGACGAAACGAAAGGGTAAAGGCAAGGGCAAATGAATCTCTCTATCTCTTGGTCTCATGCAATTCAATATACTCAAAGGGACAAAGCACCAGATATACCACCCACCCACACCCACACCCACACCATACACATACTCTGATCAACACAAGCCATTCCAGAAATTGATGTAAACAATTTTATAGAAAGAACTAAAGAACAAAACAAAAAAAAAAAACACACAAGAACAGAAATAAAAAGGACGCGTACAGCAGCAAACGGAATAAACAATAACAAGATGGGATAACAAACAGAAATAAAAAAGAAAAAAAATCCAAACCGAATTATCCCTCAAGCGGTGAAGGGGAGAAACAAGTGAGTCATTTCAAAATGGATTTTTAATTTTCTTGTTTTTTTTTTTTCTTTTTTCTCTTTATCTCTTCTCCAGGATACACTTGTTATAGTGGAGTATAAGAGCCACTCACTTTCTGGTTTCCGCCTTTTTTAACTTTCGGTAAATGCTTCTTTTGAATAGCATAGCCACAAAGCTTGCCAATCATACATCGGTTACTATTAGAATACCCAAAATTGTACTCAATTAATTAACTACTAAAGGAAGTGGTGAACAATTGAGGTTCGATTAACCTCTAATTGGATTAGACAGGTAGATTAACTTTGATAAGTGTCTCATTAAAATTACGATGACCGCACGAGGCCACATTGTATGTTTTGATAATATCTGGCTTTACTCAAAGACTTTTGTGATCAAGCCACATTCAAAGGTGGAATACAATGTCGCACAAGTGGCAATACTTTCTCGTCTTTTATCCCAATGTGCATTCAATATGACATTCCTGTGGACCGCCCCTCATGCTGTTCAATCGGCAGATAGTGTTTCTCTCATGGGACAAGTGCATTTTCACATTCAAACAGTTGTAAGAGTCCTTGAAACTCGAAAGCTGCACTTCTTCTCTAACAAAACCAACACTCTACTCTTCTTTTACTTAGATTGAGGAAAGGCGTCCTCCTTCCCTAGCTAAATTACCAGAAACTTGCATTTACGTTCCTTATGGAAATGTTCCATGTCCTGAATCATGAAATGTCCTCAATGCCTAGAAGTAAGAATCTCATAGCAACAGATCCACTAATAATTTGATATCATATCCAACCGTGAAGTGGAACCGATCTCCGTCAAGAGTTTAATCCTTCGACAGGAGTTGTATCTTGGATTCTGTCTTTCATTTGTACCATTCCTTCGCTGATGTCAGTACCCTCTTAGGTCGTAGAAGATGAACGGAATGTTACCTGAATATCACAATCAGTTAGGGCTTAACCAATGTAAAAGTAACCTGTCTTCTATCTCCCATTCAGGATAAAACAATCAATTAATCGAACTCAACTGAATTGGATCCGCTAAGTGGTGGAATTGATCTCAGCTGCCATCAATTTACAAGCCTTAGTATGTCCACTTCACCCCTAACCTGATGTTCAGGCAAACGTAGCAATCTTAACCCTACTTTGGCTTATAAGCCCAAGCTTGCCAGTGCTTTATAGCTGCCCCTCACACTATGTTTGGCCTACCTTGCTCGATCCACTGCCACTTTTTCCCTCAAATATTAATGTCTGTTGGCTCTTGATCAGTTCCCTGAAACACTCTTTGACTATCGTCTTATGTCTTCTCCAAACAATTAAAATGAACTGGTAAGTGGTACTGACTCGTTACTTCTATGCATTAAGTGGGTTACCCAAACTTCTAACATTCAAAATATATTAATTTTTATAAGCCTATTAAACAAGTAAAAAGAAGTATACAGTCACTCACACTCAAAGTGGGACAACCCAACAAGAAATGCCTCCTGGTAACTCTCTAGAACCAAACAAATTGATGGCTTAGTCATTAGACAAAAACCAAAGAGCGGTTTATTTCAATCAACAAGAGATAGAATGCCTCACTTTAAATATGAGTGATGTTTTTATTTTATATCCACACCAAAGACCTGCAGCAAGTAGCTCGTTTTTGTGAGCCATTCGAAATACTTACATTTGACTGCCCCTCATAAACTTGATCTGATGAATATGAATATCTTTCCTTACACTTTGCTGCCTGACACTGAACGTTTCGAGTGGCTCGTGCAGTGCTTCTAGCTTTTGCTTCATTCCTGATATAAAAAGTCGCCTTTGTCGTTTGTTCTTGGTTTTCTACCTATTTTTTTAACCGTTCAAAGGATCGTAAACTAGTTGTACATATCACTGCTTTTGTGAATACTTTGATTCAATGAATACCTTGAATGTGAGCCTACTAGCCCCCTTTGTGCTGAAAATAGGAGGAGCGTAAATTGTCCTGTTTGCGAATAAATGTGAAGTAGCATCCATAGATGTCAAAAAACTGCAGAATACAATGACAAAATCTAGCGCATTTTAGCGTGGGGAAGCGAATCGGTCAAACGACTGTCTAATTTGACTCGTTTATGACCTACATACAGCATGATGATTCGTTTTTCAGAAAGTGAACCTCGTTATGATTGATACTTTCTTGTTTTCGTGTTTAACTGTGAGACTGTGAAAGGCTCGCTTTTTAGCGAATGATTCACGGCGGCAAATGAATGGATTCATACAGTTCTCTGATCCACACCTTATTAATTTTGGTTTCAAACTTTTAGGATAGCCTTCCATTTTGTTACAAAACCTTAAGCTAAAAATTATTTTTCAGCATTTGTACAAAGCTAGCAAGTCATTTTGATCTATTTGAGAGACTTAAGAACTTTATAAATATTTTGAATTTAAATTTACTCATTCCAAATAATTTTTTTTTTGCCCCAAATATCATTCATCGATTCCCTGCACTCGTTAAATTAAAAAAAAAAAAAGTAACCTAATAATACCGCTAGTCATCAATTCTTAATTTCTCCTTGTTTTTAATCAAAATTTATTTTTCACAAAAATTTTCCGTTGATCTTAATCAACTATTTAATTACTATTATTTTATTTCAGAAATCCTAAGCCACTGTATATCCCTTCGAGTGTTGATCGACAATTTTAGATACGTAAAGTAGTAAGCCCCGTCATTCTAAGCCTTGCATAATGTAAATTTTCTTTTTTGTTTATTAAAATATTTCTTTATTTTAATAATGTTTATGTCTTAGCTTAGGGTAATGGGTGTCAACCACAATATAGAATATTAGAATTTTAAGAACACTGTCTTGACATCATGTAAAATGTTGTAAAATGGTTGCGTCCTATCACAAGTATAAAGATAGTAAAGGATAATGTATCCCTTGTAATAGTGATTATGAAATATTTGCATTCCATTAGTTTGTATTTAAGAAAAAAAAAAAAATAATATTTTAAATTAGCTATTGCTATTGCATTTTGTAATGTAGTTTTAGAATATAATAACAGTAATATAAATAAAAATAAAAGTAGTAAAAATGCAGTTAATTATATATATTACAAAAAAAAAAAAACAACATAAGATAGAGTGCATTAAGTGTAAGTACACACATGTATTTTCTACACAATTATATATTGTATCTTTGTAAGCAAACAGATGCTATATGTCTATTCATATAGCTATTTAAATATTTTAGATATTCGCAGATGAGTATTTAAGAATAAAATGCATTTTTATTAAAAAGTTGGTTGTATTTTGCTAGTTTAAAAAAGCCGTATGTCAATAAGAGGTGAGTACGATTGATAATAAACGCAATAAACGCAAAGCATCTAATTCTTTTTTACTGATGTAGGTATAGGTACAACTAACGTTGCATGCACAGTAGTTCAACTTACTAACTACTGAGCCTTCAAACAAACATACATATGTTTCTTAAAATAACGGTGTAGTTCGGCCGTACTGGCAAAATGCTAATAGGTTTGACGTTGACAAGGTAGTATACTATGTGTTCCTTATAAAAGATTGATTGATAATAATCCTTTACTTACACCATTCTAAGACTTGCACTATCAATGATATTGAACATTATCGAGAAGTGCTTTCCACTAATATTAAGGTCATTAGCATAAGCTATCAGACTGATGTTAAATCCAAATCCTACAATGACCCCAAGGCGCGGGGGGTTGCATACATATCTCACTGTTACATACATATATACCAATTCAGGACTTTTAGTATGATAGTTATGATGAACATAACCCCTCCCTTTCAGCGGGCTTAAGCCCAGAAGTTTGCACCTAGCCAAGTAGGATTGTGAATACTGCCAGCCCATTTTCGAAAAGATGAATTTTGTGAACCGCCTCTGAACTTTCTCCACACAATCAGAGTGAAGCTGATAATCAGGACGCGAAATAACGTCAGCATATTTAAGTAAAGATCCAGCAAAAGAAATTACAAAATGACAAGCGTTTGTGGATCAGTGAATTGATGAACACTTCTTCTTTTTTATCTTAGTATCTATGATGACTTATCACCTACGCTTCGCTAGTATGGTGGGAAAAGGCCAACCAAACGGTCAGGAGGTCTGCCCTCATTAGAATACAACGCTTAGCTTGTGTAGGTATTACACGCTTGTGTAGGTATTACGACAGCTTAGACAGTTCTCTTAGACCTCCCTCCCCTCCACATAACTATTATGAAGACTGCAGCTGCTAGTGCATTAAAGCTTCAACTGCTATGCAATAATTCCTCCCCTAACTCAGACGGACTCATGAAAATCCTTCAAAGAGTTCCTCTCCAGCAGTGTGCCTCTCGGAATTCATGCCCAAGAGAATCCATCCCAATCCGGAGTTTCTGCCTACTTCACAAACTTCCTCATCAATAGATTGGTACACTGACGGATCTTAAATGTCAAGTGGGTCTGGAGCCGGAATCTTTGGTCCAAACTACAAATTATCTGTTCCTATAGGACAAACAACCCCTATATTTCAGGCAGAGGTCCACGCTATCGAGCTCGGTGCCAGAGAATGCATTAGAAGAAACCTCCGAAGATCTCATATCAACATTCTTTCAGACAGCCAACTTTGAGTCTAAGCTAGTTTGGAACTGTCTCCAATTCATTTTGCTGCACACAATAATATCACACTAACTTGGGTCCCTGGACACGGGGCATCCCTGGCAACGAAGCCGCCGATGAGTTTGCCAGACAAGGTGCTCAGGCTCCTTTCCTTGGTCCCGAACATTTTTTTGGCCCACAAACTAGTCAAATCAGAATAGAGCTCAGCAGATGGGAACAACAAAAATCGCTCTCCTACTGGAACAATCAAATTGGCTTAAAACACGCCAAACAATTCATCAACTTCTCAAAAAAGAAAGCAAATACAAATTCTAGAAAATTTCCTAACTGGTCATTGCTCTCCCAATTACCACCTCAAGAAAATGGGTTGTATCCAATCGGATGTCTTGAAGACATCGAAACAGCCCACCACATTTTATGCGAATGTCCTGCCATAGCTCCGCTGAGACTTGACAAAGGCTTCACATCTCCCTCTGATGCCTCCTCAGCTTCAGCTATAAATGTCTTTAGATTCATAAATGAACTAGACTTCAGCTGAACCATAGAAAAAAACTAATTATATTCAAATAGTGAATAGCACAAAAGATCTTCCTGGGTCGTAGTGCTTCATAGGCCTATCGCCTTCTCTTATCCCTCACCATCTGTAAAAAAAAAACATGAGAAGGCTACAATCCGTTTGAAGCGGATCGTATGATACCCTATCCCTTTCCTATGCACTAGCTCCTTCTTTCACCAATACACTTCCTTAAGCAACTTTTTTTCTAATATTTTATAAAACTACTCCAAAACACAAATTTTCTCAATGAGTGGGCGTGGTTGTGGTCGGATTGTGTAAATTTTTAAACATATACTGTATTTTGCTCCCAAGAAGAGCAATTATTTCGATAGAACCTTCAAAAAAGATTTTGTTTGATAAAAACGCCCCTAAAAACTGGGCGTGGCCATTTATAATGTCTGAAGATATGTAGGGTAAGCTAATCTACATATTACCTTAAGTAAGTTTTACCGAGTTTCATGTAAAATTACTGAAAAAAATTATTTTTTTTCGAAAAGTGGGCCTATACAAAATTTCATCAACCTAGCTCAAAATATAAGCCTTAAAAACTGGTGACATACGGACGGACGGACGGACGGACATGGCTCAATCGACTCGGCTACTGATGCTGATCATTTATATATATATATTTTATTTGGTCTATCTTCAATATTTCTCTATGTTGCAAACTATGTATCAAACTTAATATATCCTTAGGATAGGGTATACAAATATTTATGATGACGTCAAGATCTTTAACTCTGTTTAGTCTATTCAATAAACTAGACTGCCGAAAATAATTGTATGAAATATCAGAAAAAAGCAACAAAACATTTCTTAGTGTTTAGCAGAAGACTATTTTTACTACACCAATTAGTTAAGGATACAAATAATATCCTGTTGAATTTTGTGATATTTTACTTAAGAGAAATTTTCGAATGAAATCGTGTTGAAATCCAAATTATCCTTAACAATGCTTTCAAAAACGTCGTCAAAGTTGTCGAAAGTTGTTCAGTTGTACTGAATGTCGCATTTATACCCAGGTTTAAATACCGTAGCCAAATATGAGGACTTCCAATCGTCAAGATATGTATATTCCAAAAGAAAGTGAGACAATTAAAAATGTAGTTTAGGAAGACAAATTCGGTTGCTTCAACTTTTGGCATTTTTGATAGAAACAAACATTTTTGACATAAGAGCACGCAGTTTTGATGAAACAAGAAAAACATAGTTTAAGTCAATTGGCACACGTTCATATAATGTCATTTTATTGATCCTATATTCTTAAAATATTATTAAAAAATTAAAAAAAGGCATGAGAACGAATTCAATTAAATAAAAAAAAGAAAATCTAAGCAACATAACAAAGAACCAATAAATTCAACACAATCAAGCAGTTCCTTTATTTCCTTTATTCCATTTCTTCCAGTTCACAGGATTTATTTGCCGTACAATATTTCGCGTTCTCGTTTCACAAGGACGAAAACAACCCGCTGCCGCAATCCCTTTGAATGACTAAAGTTTAATACCCCAAAATATTTCCATAAAAACGAGAGAGAGTAGCTCTTTATGCCTCTTTTTGCAGGAAAAATTGCGACAGTAAAATTTTAATTTTATTGACAATATATATGTAAATAAGTTTTTTAAGTACATTTTTTTTTTGCATATATTTTCATGCACGTAAACATGTACTACATACATACGCATAACAATCGGAACAACCAATGCAGAGTCGACATGATACATCTTTGGAGGAGTGGATACAGCATGTAAATTGGAGGAGATTTTAATAAAATGAGGACACACCGGGGCCAATGACTCATTAAGGGTAGTCTGTATGCAAGACAGCTGAAAATCTTGCCGATCTGAGAGAGGACAAATAGCAGTTATAAAGTGACAAAAGTCGTTTGATTTTTTTTTTTTTTTTCTTTTATTTAAAAACTTGATTTTGATTGTGATTGAGCAGCAATTTTGGTGTTTTTTGTTGCAATTAAAAAATTCACACAAAAAGTCAAAATGAAATAAATAAACAAAAGGAGTTATTTTCGATAAATGGTTTGTTTTATTGAGACCATGCGATATAAATACTGCTATTTTAAAATCAAAAACATTTATATGTAACTATATTCGGTTGGTCCGAAATTATGGCAAGAGATTTTAAATCTTTTTAGACTCTTTAAGGATGCTCTTAGCCTAAGCTAAGTTCTTGCTAAATTACGTGCTTGGATTCCGCTGCCGAGCCTTATCATTGGTGCCCCCAATCAAGGAATTCCTAAGTAAGTTTTGACGTCCTGTCTTCTTAAGTTGTAGGGCTTTTTTTCTCCTTGCCATATAAGCATTTTGTTTTTCTACTGCAGCCGTAAATTTTGTATAATGCTTGCTTCAAGCTTCTCTTGCTGATAGCATGAACCCTATCAGTGTTCTTGAAGTGACTGCATTCCCGATCGTCCCGATGTCTTCAGTGTTCGAAACTTTCTTTTCATTTTGCTACAGACGACTAAAACGGGGATGATTTAGTAGATCAGCCTATTTTGATTCTTGCAAGCGTTGAATTTCGTAATTTTACACGAAGGTCCTTATGTAAAGTGCGCAGCACAGTCTCGGCTATTGCTCCTATATTTTCTTCACTATGGTCTCTTTGGTAACGAATTGTCTAATAATGAAAATTGGGTTTCAAACTTTTTAGGCTTAGTGCATCGTGCCTTCGGTAGGCCGATTATGTAGACCATAAGCAGCTTTAAGTGCAAGAAACACATTCCTTATAGAACGCTAATTTCGTAATACAGCTGAATAATATGTAGACGCTGTACCACGGTGAGTCTTCTTGTGGTGAAATGCCAAATAATTCTGAACAAAAATACCATAACAGATTAACACAAATCATGCGTTATCTGTTAAAAAAATCATAAACAAAAAAGTACTTTCTAATGTACCACTCTTTTAAAGCGACCTTGAATAGTTTGGAATCGTTATAAGACTCTGTAAGGGATAAAGTTGGGTGGCAGTTGTCCAAATTTGATAACAGATGATTGCTTGCTATCACCATTTGAGAGAGAAAAATCATCGTGAAAATACCGCTTTACAAAAATTGATGAAAAGTACAACCGATATCTAATACGACATCGCTATTAGTTATCAGTCTCAAGAGAAAAGATTTAAAAAGTCCTTTCGCCCTGGTTGGCTTATGTTTACAATCTCCTTCATACTAAAAACTAAATTTACTCATTTATTTCTGTTGAGAGTCAGTAGAGCCTGTTCATTCAAACGAAAAAGGGTCTCCCAACCTCAAATGCAAAGGGGGTCTAAGAAACATTTATATACCGAATGTAGTAAGACAACTCCTTTAAGAAAAATACATTAACCAAATGAGTTATGTCAGCATTAATGTCCTTAGAGATATTCTAAATACGAGATTATCAAATTTAAAATGGTTCGTCTGTGGGAAAACGTGTCCTATGCTCGCACTCAGGTGAAAGGAAGAATTCATGTGTGACACTATATCGGGAAATAACACCGGCTACAGCACTGTATTTCTGCATGAATCATTCATGTCCGTCCGGAATACCTACATACTTCTTCCGTTCCATTTCAACAGGCAGGAATGTCAATCAAAAGTTTATAACGACGACAGCGAAAAAAAAAAAAAGAATTCTGACATGACCTTCCTCGCAAGCAGAGCCCGAATGCAAAAAGTCTTTCAAAACAATTTTAATATTTCATCTGGGAAATTGAATTATATTTCTTACTTAAAGAATTTTTCTGCAAAAGTGAGTGTGACGCTTTTGCCCCTTTTTTACTTGCACCTATAATATAGGGCAAGTATTGGATTCGTGAAAAAATTCGACCTCGAGATAACAATGAATTCTGACATTACGATGATAGAGAAGCTCGAAAAAGTGGGTCTGCCAATTCTGTCTGTCTGTCTGTCTGTCTGTCGGTCTGTCTGTCTGTCTGTCTGTCTGTCTGTGTGTATGTACGCTGGACTGCAGCCTAAACGGCTGGACCGATTTGCTTCAAACTTCATATCTGAGCTCTGTAGGGTCGCAATTCGAGGCGAAATCGGAATTTTTGTTCTAGCCCCGTTATTAACGGTACTTTACTTAGGGCCAATTTCACAAAAAGACGATTTTCTCGAAAACGGCTCTAACGATTTTGATTAAATTTCATATTCGAGTTTGTCTAGACAAATGCTATAAGATGGCGTACCACGTTTTTGGCTAAAAATACGTATAACGGTACTTTTCTTATTAACTGATTTTAGAAATATGGCTATTTCTCGGCTAAAACTCAATGGATTTCCATGAAAATCGAAATTTGGGCAAAATGTAATATTTAAGAAAAAGTGGCATTTAAATTTATACAAAATTTTTAAAAATATCTTTTTTAAATCTAATATTTTTTTTTTATAATAAAACTTGTTCAGTTTTAACTAACAGCACATAGGTGCAAGTACGTACGACCCAGTCGTGCACATTTTTTTTTTGAGGAAATAGGACATTCCGTTCAACGCGTTTGTTTTTGCGTTTTATACATCCTTCCTGTTTGGATGACAAGTTCTTATGAAGTGTTGAGAGAGTTTGCACGAAAATTGACAGATTGAAGAGTGTTCACAATTCAAAGTATTCCAATTAGAAATGCATTTAGGCCTTGTTAATGTCTAAGGAAGTGACAATGAGTTTTGTTTATCCTCGTGAAAGTTGGTCCTTATTACGTGCTGAAACTTTTCACGAAACATAAATATTGACCCAATTATAGGCTTAGTAGGTGAGTGAAATTTGCAGTTGCTGTATGAAACATAAATGGAAAGGATTCAGAGGCACGTGCGAAATTTTAATTGTTAACTAAATATTGTATCAACCCAATAAAGGGATAAAAGTTTAAAACTGTGATAGTGGTTTGATTCAATGTCAAAAATATGTCAGGCTAATGAAACAGTGTCACACTTCACAAACATCGGGTGTTAGGTATGCAAAATGCTTTGGACTGAATTCCATCAAAATCTGTGAAGTAAGGAAGGCTCCTACAGTGAGACAATCAGTTTAACTCTGAAATAACCTGTTTGAAAATGAATGTAACTTCTTGCAATCATAGGAAGTGCAACTACTGTGTTATCTTTGAGTTTTTAAGGTAAAGTTTTCGAAAAAGCAAGAAGAACACAGTCACTTTCAAAAATTCACTTTAGGTATGGAAGTTTATTAACAGGAATATCGAATGATACCAATTCACAGAAATCTTAATCCAAATATATATATAGCAGTGAAGTATAAAAGTGAACAATAATGTGTATAACTAAATGTAAACATAATAATATACATAATTCAAATATGTTTTAATACAATAAAGTAACTGGCGTAGGGTTGCCATATACTTCAACAGAATTATAAAAATTGGGCAACGGAGTAAGCGTAAAATTTACTGAAAAATGCCTGAGTTCACAGAAAGCCAGTGAGCAGTGGTTGCACTCTAAACTTTAGCTAGTAAAGTCGAGCAGTATAAAAAATAGCAAAAGCTCAAAAATGTCCACAAATTATTAGTGGCAATCCCCAAATTTGCTCAGCAAAATTTAACTTATACAGTCGAACTTCGATAACTCGAACCATCAATTGCCACAAATAAAATTCGACTTATAAAAGTCTTATTAAGTAAAATACAAAATCTTTCTTTTTCGACCCAATTTGCACCTCTTTTATACGTGTTTTTTCTCATCATGAGATAATGTTAAAGGTTTTCTGACATATAAACGAGTTTTCTAACCCCTACTAACAAGAGATATGACAATTTTTGCTCGCACATACCTAAATCACGTACGTATGCCAGGTCATAGAAACATACAAACACAGTGCCCCTGAAAGCAATGCATTATAAAACGAACTTGTAATATGCAAGTAACGTTAAAAAATAAGTTACAGCGGAATCTCTCTCGTCGTCTTAATCGTCATTTTGATATTGTCGTAGAACTGCCTTCCCTCTTTTTTTTTTTACGCCCTTCCAACTCGATTATAAAGATGCGACGAAGATATTTTTAAAGTGAAGAGTTTAATAGCCAGTGGCGTAGGGCTAGGACACTACATGTATGTTTAAATATTCGCTAAATTTGCTTTCTTGATTATAATATTACATGTTTTTTTTTTATTATTTGAGCTTGCTTTTTAATGTTTCTATTTCTACTTACATAATATGTAAATTTAAGGCGTTTAATAGTACACAAATCAGTCGTATTTTTCGACACGAAACTCTGTTGAACGTTCTCAACAACTATTTTGTTTTTATTTTTTTATATTAAAGACCTAATAATATAGCTAATGTAATTAAAAACACAAATAATTTTTATACACAATTTCAGTGAAGGAAGACAACATTTTGGCCTCATTGTTCGGTAATCAGCTGTAAGTGCCTATTGTGAAACAGTGCAGCAAACAAGTTTGGTACCTTCTTGGATCACCAATTTTATTTTACTTATAAATTTAATTTTTTTAAAACACACGACTGAATATTATGTTATTGCACGTGTTTCGTGCTGTTTATGATTGTTTTTATGAACAATTTGTGTTTAATTTAAAAAACTTTTAATGCATGCCAAATATTGCCCACATTTTGATTTTGATCGAAATCCATGAAATATTAATCGAGAAATATATGTATTTTTTTAAAACCAAGCGAAGCACCGTTTTCCAGAGTAAGTAAATGACCGTTAGTTATAAGGCTACAACAAAAACTCACAGACAGACAGATAAGACGTTTGAAAAAAATCAGTTCAGTCGCTTAGGCAAGTGTCAGACAGACTCAGCAAACCTATTTTTTCGAGCTTATCTTCATAATTAAGTCAGAATTGTTTAATATTGTGACCATTTTATATGTTTTTTACTGTTCTGACTGGAGACTACCTACTGTTCCTTTTTTTAAAACGAAATCAATCAATCTAATGACTTATGTTACCAGAACTGTACTATGTTTCAGCTTGTAACTTGTAATAAGTTCTTTCACCTGAGCTTCATACTGAACTTATCGGTGTTTCCATCTAACTCGATGTTCATGATGCAGTTTCCGTCTTCCTTCTCATAAAATCTTATCTCGCCATCTAAAGGATCCGCCATCTAACGTTTTTTTTTTTTTTTTTTCAACTAGCGCTTATTTCGTGATTGGTAACACTGATTTGACAGATAATTAGCTTTATCCTTCCGCTGAACGAATATGGTTGCGTATACGCTTGAGCAACGCTGGGAAATATTGCGACATTACTTTGAAATCATGGTAATGTTGCAGAATGTGTGCGAAAATTGCGTACGAATTTTGGAAGAAGAGAAACACCGTCAGCTCCGTATGTTCGTTATCTTGTGAAAAAAGTGAAAGAAACTGGCATCCTCGTCGATAAACCAAAGCGTGAAAAGCCAAAAACAGTGCGTATACCCGAGAAAATTGCTGCTGTGGCAGAAAGTGTGCGTGAAGCGCCATCAACATCAATTCACCGTCGTTCTCAACAATTGAACATTTCGGAGACATCATTGAGACGAATTTTGCATAAAGACCTTGGTATGACGCCATACAAAGTCCAATTGGTTCAGGAGCTGAAGCCAACTGACCATCCAATGCGTCATCGCTTCGCTAAGTGGGTCTGCGATCGACTTAGAGAAGATGCCGATTTTGCCAAAAAAAAATGAGATGAAGCTCATTTTGATCTTGGCGGGTATGTAAACAAGAAAAATTGTCGCATTTGGGGCACAGAAAACCCGCACGCATACATTGAAAAGCAGATACACCCAAAACGAGTCACTGTTTGGTGCGGATTTTGGTCCAGAGGCATAATTGTGACATTTTTCTTCAAAAATGAGCAAGGAGTGGCCGTTACAGTCAATGGCGATCATTATCGGGCCATGTTGAACGAATTTTTGTTCACAAAAAATGAAGAGGAGGATATTGGCAACATTTGGTTTCAACAGGATGGGGCTACGTGCCACACAGCCGAAGCTACGCTCGATGTTTTGCGCCCTGTTTTTGAAGATCGCATTATCAGCCGCAGAGCTGATGTCGTTTGGCCACCTCGGAGCTGCGATTTGACGCCGTTGGACTATTATTTGTGGGGTGCCGTAAAAGATAAGTGTTACGCCGACAAGCCAGAGACAATTGACGCTTTAAAGGACAATATTCGTGAAGCCATTGGTGAAATACAGCTGCACACAATCAATAATGTGCTTAAAAATTGAACCGATCGTGTAGGCTACTGCATGGCCAGCCGAGGAAGCCATTTGAATGAAAGTATTTTCCATTATTAAGCGGAAGGATTGTACTTTCAAATAAAAAAATAAATTTGAGAAAATATTCAGTAGTTTTTTTTATAGCATTTTCAAAAAAACAAAAGTTATTTGGCGGACCCTTATAATGATCAGCTTTGCTTGTGCCATCACATTATGTTTAATTATTGCGTGGATACAAAAACAATGGTCTAGAACCACGTCTATTATCTTCAACATTACCCATTTCGATTACTAACATCAAAGCTTGTTCTTTAGTTTATTTATTTCAAATGACACCTTTACTAAAGGAAGTAATGTGATTAGAACTGATGGTGCGAAGTCTCCCTACGGTATATATATTAAGCTAAAATAAATAAAATAAAGTAAATCTACCGCACTTTACAAAAACTTAGTTCACTTATTGTAGGTACTCTTGTGTTGCAATAGACTGCAACAACATACCACATAAAGTTCTTATTGTTTTGTTCAATAAGAACACAAAACTGACAAAACTGTTTTCATTATTAAAAAATGTATTTAAAGTGCTAACAACTGTACGTCGTTCAACTTAATAACACAATTGTCCCAATTACATGAACTTATGTACGTTGAAGAGCCCTTTCGCCGCATCAATCTAAAACTCATTTCAGACAACAATGACAGATCTACGAAGTCACCACCAAACACCAACCAGCAACCACCCTCCTGTCTCTGCTCACAGAACATGTGATGCCAGCAGGAGGAACCATATTCTACGTTCATAATTTCCATTTTCGGTAACAACAGCTGCAATACAATTACAAAGGATTCGAAATTTGCATACACTGCATACCAAGTGAGTGAGACTAGAGTACACCTACACTATGTGCTCCCACGAGGCCGCGAATGCCCGTGGGAATCCTTAATATAATTTTTTTTTCTTTATTCACGGGATATTCCTTTCTATGTGGGGCACTATCTACAGCTAGCATTTGTTGATACAACCCGAAGAAGGATGCGACAACGTAGCGATATCCAAAGTTGACAAAATAAGAACATAAATCTTCTACTGTCAAAAAACACATACTTATATATATGTAATACAGTTTTTTGTATGGAAAATTAAATAAGCAAGGATCTAGTATTTACGTTTCGTTCGAAAACCCTTGTCGCACACACAGCCGTGTCCTTTTGCGCTAAGAATTTCGAATTGCGGGTGATGCAAGTTCTTGCAAGTCGTTATTTTCTATCCGTGGCTGCATTTTGTCAGTCCTTAGTCGCACTGGTAAGTTTATGGCGCATTCAGTTGGTACTTAAAAGTATATTTCACGTAAATCCATTTTTATGGAAAACTGCATCCTTTCTCTCTTGGAGAAGATGTAAAGTTGTGATGCCGCCCTCCAAGTGGTTGGTTCTTCTAGTTATGTATAAGGCGAATGTGTTGTGTGCACCTTGGGCCATATTAACCGAGAGTTGTTGCATCCACATCTTCGTTTACTCTGCTGGAGTAACATTTGGTGGTGCCGCCATGCCGTTGGCGAAATTTCGGTAAATGTTGGGTTATACTCGGGATAACGATGGTGAATAAGTAGTAGCTAGCTACATGTGAATGAGAAATAGATACATTTACCACCCCCATCGTTCTCGTTCCATAAATGCAAAATTATTCCTCCCATACACAGACACACACACACACCGATCTAAATGCAATATCCTACCGGAGGGCGAAACGTGCACGAAAATCAACAAAAAAAAAGGAAAGAGCAAAGAAAAGGTCGAAGGATGAGATGAGTTTTTCATTCGATTAAAGGTAGCAAGAGATAACCGTCATAAGGTCGAACTGTGGGCTGGGCAAAGCGCCCCATGAGCTATAATAATCTTGAATTGATATTGAATATTGAATATTCTTAGGAAAATTTCTGACGACGACCGACGCCAACGAACAAGGATACGACGAGAACGCGACTTGCTAATACAGTCACGTCTTCCGAACTCTGAAAAGATATTAAAGTGCGTGCAGCCAATGCTGCAGTAAGCTCGTGAGGGCACGTTGCGTTTCCGTACGTGCGAATGGCGGTGTACATTTGGGCTGTGTCACCTGTTTGCGTGAGAGGGATTCGAATTGTTTTGTTAAGAATTTTTTTTCTTTTTTTCTTCCTACTCGTACTCTAGTTGTTGTTCGTTTACTTACGAGCTTATTGTACTGAAATTGGATGATTGTTAGCATTGTGCTGTCGGTTTCTTGGTAATAATTTTGACGCATGTAAGTACATATATTTGGAATGTAAATCAGGTGTCGGTTCATTTTGGTTAGACTATTGTTTGTTGGATGTTTCTTGGTAGATGACACGAGTTGCGTTGTGAACATACTCCAAATGGTTTATTAGGTACTTGATGGTTGGGAATTCAAGCTGTTATTTGCAATGTTTTGTTCGGGAGGCGGGGTCCATTACCGAAAATATTTGATGTTTTATATTCATAAACGACGACGCTTGCAAAGTACAACTCCTTTTAACAGAACATAAAGGCAGCAAAGAATTGGGTGGAGTCATATGTACATATGTAGGCATATACAATTTTATACTCATTAGTTCAAGAAAAGTCACTTAGTCTTAGGAGCACAATTCTGTATAACAATTTGGCTGTACGTGATAGGTAGCCAATGTCCAAATTAGCATTAAGAATTTCTTTGTGTATTCGGTTATTGAATGAAAAATTTTGTGAGCACTTAAGCCCGTCGTCCACTACGTGCGCAACGCAACTAACCAACTCCAATCAATTATTTCTTCAACACAAAAAACAAACTCATGTTGCCCGTGTTGATTCAATTCGACTAAAAGTTGAACAACTCATTCAACTGTTGTTTATCGAGTTGATGTACTTGTGTGATTTAAAAAAAAAAAAAAAAAAACCGGTTTCTCGATTTGATCAACTGTGTTGATGCACGCGTTGATACCCTCGTACACTAGACCATGGATTGAATGTTGATCAACGCGTTGAACACACTTGTCAATTGACAGCTGCATTTCCATGTGTGAGGATGATTTCCGCCGAAAGAAAAAAGAAAGCAAAACATTGAACAATGAATTGCTTCAACTCGCACAAGCACGCAAATTCCATGGGTCTCAACACAATGCAGTTCAACAAAAAAATTAAAAAAAAAAGTTGAGCAACGCGTTGAACAAATAATATGCAGCACATTGTCTCGAAATCGCTACTCAACGTGTTGCACAAGGATTTTCAACGAGCAACTTGAGCTCGTACACTACGCGTACACTTGTTGAGCAACTGCTTGTGCAACGTGGTTTAACCATGTTCAACGCGTTGGTTGGACAAAGTTGAGGACCACGTAGACTGAGTTGAATGTGTTGAATAACATTAACTCGAAAAAATACATATACTGTGAATTATGAACGAATACAAAAATCACATACAATCCTACCCAGTCAATTAAAATAGCACCCAATGAGAAAACAAATTCTCTCCTAAAGCTTCTTCTCTCTTCCATTTAAACCCACACCTATGCTCTGTTCATCAGTAAAAGGGTATTCATATCTAATGACCCTGACCCACATGGCAATAGCAAGACTCTCAGTGGGTTAGAGTTAAGTCTAGGCAAGTCCTTTTTCTAAGATAACGCCTTTATGGTTTGGCAGACTTCGTACAGGATCACTCTCGATATATTCGAGAATATGTACATAACTAAATTAGTGTTTTTGAAAAGAGAATATAAGAATAGGATAAGTTAGGTTTGTGGGTTGGCAGAGGAAACGAAATACCTCCACCGCACTCAGGTCAGCACTGACCCCATAGGGGGGTTTAAAAAAAAGTACCCCTTGCCCATTTAGCCCATAAATATCTGTAACAACTTCCCATGGTTGTACTTACTCGTTACCCGTGTATACAAACCATCCTGAGGTGCTGATAAAGTTCAACAACATGTCAGTATTGGCGTTGGAGAGTTCTCTTAGATCCTGAAAGAAGTGTTTGTCGAGGAATTTGTACCTGGAATGTTGGAGTCCAGGGCACTGACAGAGGAAGTGTGTAGTGTCCTCCATAACATCCTCATCGCCGCATGTTCTGCAGAGCTCTTCTTCCGTCCGACGTAGTTTCTTTAGATGGTACCGCAGAGTGTTGTGACCTGTGAGTATCCCCACGATCATGAACAGTGAACGACTGTCAAGGATAAGTATAAATTGCCTTCATAGAAATCATCGATGAGTTCGCAATCAAAGTCGGTGTACACCAGAAAAGTGTACTCAGGCCTTTGCTATTTATTGTAGTTGATGGATTGAAGAGTTAATCAGTTATTTATTGCTGTCATAAGTGAATATCAAACGTCTTTATATATCCGTGCTGTTATATGGTAGTAGTACTTGGAGACTGACTCTACCAGAAAACGGTAGGCTTATAGGTACGATCATTTAACGACGAAAGTGGCAATAGATTGGTCACTCGCATCGAAGATGTGACAGATCCATAGCTACCCATGCTATGCAATGCCACCCACTTACCCAGTATGGCAGGATACGCGGCGCTCCTAGGAGTACGTGAGACAGAACAGTTGGAAAGGAAGGACGGCAACTGGGAAAGGGTTGGGGAGAGGTGAGGCACATTGCCAGAAACCGTACACGGTGGCAAGGAAATACTGGAGCAAGTAAAAGGCCCTGCAACGAGCAATTGAAGAGGAGGCGAAATGAGTTGGTCTTGAAATGAATAAGACAAAATTAAACGCAAAGTTAAATTAAACAAAAAAACAAAAAAAAACCTATATGGAACTTCATTGCTGGGGACAACAACTATAAGGTAAAAAATGAGTTTAAAAACCATGCAGCAAACATAAATGTCACATAGAATACCTTCAGACAAGACGCCCAAATTAACCAGTCATATGGATGATAAGTACGACTGTAAAGCAAATATTGAACCGATGCCAACTTCAAGACCGCGAACTGAACTCCACTCCACAAAGACTCCGACAGATGCCGACAAAATTGTTCATCTCAATCCAAATCAGAGTACAGGCGATAGAATACAGCCATTTAGTGACACTGTTTTTTGTTGCATATCATCACATTATATTTTACTGTATGACTTTAAGGACGAAATTGCCACTGGTATACAACCCCAAGGATGTGTGTAATAAACCTACTTGCTTAATCGATCCAAGTGTGAAGAGTATCAAGAAGTTTGTGATTAACTTATGAAAATTGATTGACCCAGAGTGACAGGTTCTTGTAGCCCTTCTTGGTTATTGGAAACTTCAAGTAGGACATGTGCCAAAACACTCCGAAGAGACCCAAAGTGGTTGTAACATTACATCATCTACTCTCATTACTCACCACATGCTCGTAAACAAGCTGTCAATAATGTCGACAGGATGTCCCAGTCTTATAACGAGTCAAACATGTATTTCATATCATAAAATCTGCATTATCCTTTTTTTAAAGTCAATGTACCATAGTCCCTATACCGGAAGTTGGAAAACCTACTGTGTAACCCAATACCAAGTAATTCCATTAAACGTACATATGTACATATGCATGTGGTTAGAAAATTACCTTTCCTAGGGATAATATCGTCATAGAAACTAAAGTGTACTCCGATAGCTAATCCAATTGAATCCTTTTTAAGGGTTATCTTTCCCCTCAAAACGTTGTGTGTTGGATAAAACATAAGATATATTAGATTCGTTCAAATATTAAAAAAGAAAAAAGGTTATGAAAAATTCTCTGAATTCTGTTGGCCTTTCCTTGTTCCTTTCTATATTTCTCTTGTATATACACACGCACATACGTGCTTAGATATTCTTTCCTTTTACCAGTTGTGAAGGATAGGCTAAGAATAACACAGATCAGATTATTAAGTCGATTTAAATGCGTTCAAAGAGATTACAAGGCAATTATATTTATCATTTTAATCCAGGAAGGGGTGAGTTTAGATAAACGTCCTTCCAATAAAACCAAATATACAGATTAGATCTTGGACTTATAAAACAAAATCGTGGGCCAAGTCTAAGGCAATTTAAGCCATATTCCTTTGACCACCTTAAAAAGTTAATTCTGTGTCAGGATCGGGACTGTCAGTTGTGCCTAGAGGAGGACTAAACACCCAAACACATTCGTTGTGAATGTCCTAAACCGCTTTATTTTTATGCGTCACTGGAGCACTCAGACATCAACTTGTCCATTGTACTACCTGAAAGCACCACATTACGTCGCCTTTTACTGTATAAATTTTCTTCAATGACAAGGAGCATACACTGACAACATTCACCACATCCGCACCTAGAATCTGCAGCCTGATACAGATCCACAGTATCGTCACGATGTGACTCGAAACACTTAGGACTGCAAATATCGCCGCTTGAAAGACAGAGTTATGCTTATCCAATGCGTATTGCAGTCCTGTGTTATCATCTTTCACAAATACACCAGCCCTTCCTTGATCGGTTTTGGAACCATTCGTGGAAATACGACTACTCTCCATTCCTGGCTCAGACGCTGGCGGAAGGCAGTCCTTAATATCTGAGTACCCTCGGAGTCATAGCTTTAGCCGGCATATCCATAAGACGAGGGTCACAGGATAGGTGTCCTGCAAGATCATCAAAGCTCCAGTGCGTCTTATACCAAAAGCCACTTTGTCTGAGTCGCATAAGTACCAAGAGGAAGATTCAGCAGTGCGTCTAGAGCAGAGCCCGGAGTACTCGGAAAGGCTCTCATGCACCCGAGACATACTGTTCTTTGTTGTTTAGCCCATGAGGCAATCACGTATTTACGAGAAAGACCCTTTGCCTTATCATAGCCTTATAGATCAAGAGGACCTCTTTAGACGACAAGCCCCACATCTTTCCAAAAGCACGCTTACACTGACAGAAAACTAAGAGCGACTTGGATGTTTTTGATTCAACGAGCCAGAATTACTCCTACATCTTTGACTTCAACTAAATCTTTGATCAACTGCACTTGATCCTTGTACCGGAGGTTGAGGTCTTCGCCATCTTGAGTCTGGGGTCTGGGATTCGAACATCCTCTTGGCTGGAGGGTTGCAGTCCGTTCGCTCGATTTGGCAAAGAGTTGTATCTTCTCCTTCTGTGCCTTCTTCACAGCTACAGTGAGAGTCAAAAATTAGTATACAGCGAATACTTACTATTGCAGACGCTCCGTAGAGCTATGTAACAAGTATTAAGGAACAATTTTTAAATACACATACAAAGCTTACAACTCTGTTTTTTATTATTTAGTATAAAAAAGTTAAAAAATATAGGAATTCGGAAGTTATTCGCGATAGAAGCAGAAATCATCTGAAAATTGCAGTCAAAAATTAGTATACAGCGCAGTTTATTTTAAAATCCTTGACTATATAAGCTCCGTTAGAATTTAATACCCCAATATTTGCAATCCTTACAACTATTTAATCGTAAGCTGTTGTAGTGCGTGGTCGATATTTTTTTATTTTCAAGAAATAAGTAAAGTTTGTGTTTCTAATGTCGCGAGGAAAAGATATACCGTTAGAATTGCGAAATTTAATCGTGGAGCATCGTAAGGAAGGAAAATCTCTTAGTGTAATTGCTGACATTGTGAAAATAAAACGTACAACTGTACAAAAAATTATTGAGAGGTATAACTTGAGAGGAAATACGGAGACTCTGCAGCGATCCGGTCGCCCTCGTGTTATGACCGAGACAGAAGTGCGAAAAGTAGTCAGGCAAGTACGGAAAACTCCGACCTCCAGTGCAGTCCAAATCGCGCAAGACATTTCTCAAGAGCGTGGAAATCCAGTAAGTGCCTCAACAATTCGTAGAGCCCTTAATGCTAGTGGATTACATGGTAGAGTGCCACGAAAGAAACCATGCATTTCAAATGTTAATCGCCTGAAGCGACTGACCTTCGCAAAAAGCCACTTAAATACCGCTCAAACGTTTTGGGATAATGTCATCTTTAGTGATGAGAGCAAGTTTGAGATATTTGGCTCAAAACGCGCGAATAAGGTCTGGAGATCACCGAATAGCGAGCTTCTTCCCCAAAATCTTACTTCAACCGTGAAACATGGTGGTGGGTCGGTAATGGTTTGGGGTTGTATGTCGGCTGCGGGAACAGAAAATCTTGTTTTCATTGAATCCACAATGAATAGTAAGGATTACCTAACCATTTTAAAAGACAATTTAGAACCCAGTGTGGAAAAATTGGGCCTCACAATGCCTTGGGTCTTCCAACAAGACAATGACCCAAAGCATACAGCCAAGATTGTCAAAGAATGGTTGCTGTACCATGCCCCTAAGCAGCTTAACTCGCCTCCACAATCTCCAGACCTTAATCCCATTGAACATTTATGGGAAGTTTTGGACAGGAATATCAGAAAACGGACCATAACATCTAAACAAGCCCTTCGAACGGCATTAACCGAAGAATGGGCCAAAATCTCTCCAGATGTTACCAAAAACCTCGTTACTTCGGTTCCTAGAAGATTGGCTGCAGTAATTAAAGCACGTGGAGGCCCGACGAAGTACTAACACTTAGCTTCTTAAGCCTATGTAAGATAAAAAGTGTTTATTTTTAAAGTGTATACTAATTTTTGACTGCAATTTTCAGATGATTTTTTCTTCTATCGCGAATAACTGCTGAATTCGTATATTTTTTAACTTTTTTATACTAACTAATAAAAAACAGAGTTATAAGCTTTGTATATGCATCTAAAACTTGTTCCTTAATTGTTGTTACATAGCTCTATGAATCGTTTGCAATAGTAAGTATTCGCTGTATACTAATTTTTGACTCTCACTGTATGTACTTACTTGTTTACTTATATACGCCTGCGTAGTATCGTGTGCGGTTCCTGGCAATGTCCCGCAATTCTACAGAACTCTCCAGTGGTCATCATCATCTGCCGATAATTTCAATACCGTCTGCGTATCACAGTAGTTGGGCAGATTTCTGAAAGGTAGTACCTTCTATGTTTATACCAGCCCTGCGTCCTATTTTCTCCAGCACAATTATCGAAGAAGTCATGTATGACAACGTCATCTGGAAGACGGTTGGAAGGGCTCAGAAGAACCGTTTCCAAGTTTCACACATTTGACACATCTGGCTACGTTTTGACGGTATCCCTAAGTTGACTATCGCCTGGTAGAGCTAGAGACGGTGATTGCTGTCATAAGCCAGGATTTGTTTTTGTGTGATTGTACCTGCCTTTAAGGCGTTCACACTATACGTTGGATAGGATCTTCATTCAACATATATCAGGGATATGCCTTGGTAGTTCTTACAGAACATAGGATTTCGAATCGTTGATACTCTAGTTATCGAACATACGTCTTCCCAGCCACACTTAGTTGGTGACTTGGTGCATGCATCCTACCAAGCCATCACTTCTGTAGTTGAAAAGTTTAGCTAAAACCCCATCTGAGCCTGCTGCTTTCTGGTTTTTGAACTTTTTGATGGCTACAATAACTTCCTTAATACTGGGTTGAGGCTTTGGTTATTCATCGTCTGGAAGTGGGTTCTCTTCGCGCCCTCTTACTCTATCTATCATATTTGCTTCTACGAGTAATGCTTAAACACATTAACAATTCGTTGTGCTTCGATAACCAGCTGCTTGGCTTGCTGATGAAAATTACTGACAATGACATATGCTTGAGGAGCTGGAAGACTACCTGGCACCTTCTCTTGTTCCGCCAGATTGTCTTCTCTTCCCTTATTCTGGTTCGGTACTAAACACGCTCGCTGTCAGACCAAGGTATCCTTTTTGGTGTTGGTTCGGCTACAGGTTTCACGATGTTGCACTAGAGAGGGTTTCTATCAGATGCTCTTTATATGCACTGGCTACCACGGACATACTGCTGGGACCCTCCCAAATTGCATCTACCACAAGTTTCAAAGAAACCACAGGACAGTTGCTGCATTGCTGTGCTGTTGTTGTTTTTCAGGGAATAAATCCTTTCGAAGTTATGCAGAATACAGCTATGATTACACAATACTAACCAACCAACTGAGCAAGATACTTTTCCATCATAATAATTGAGAAAGACTATTGCTCGCAATAAATTTTCACTCAGTCGGGGTTCAAAGGTTCCACATCGGACTCTACGATCCGCAACGCAGCACGACTCCTTCTTATTGACATAACAAATAAATTTGCTTTCTCCTAGGGTTATTGGGTCCTGATACACATCATTGTATACATATATAGTATGTATGAGGCTCTGCAACAAGAGCACTTCGAATATTGAAATTCCAATAGATGCCAGCCTGCTGTAACCTTTGCATAACCCTCCTATCGTTTCTGTACAGATACATGCATAAAATTAAAGGAAATCTTTATGGGCGAATAGTGTACAAAAAAAAAAAAGAACTACCGAACTGCCTGTTGCTGAGTGGAGGATAACTGCGCAGGACTATTCCCACGAATCGGTTTAGATTCTCTCTAGAATTTCCCTCTCCTCCCATTGGAACTCGGCCAAGTGAAATGGAAAGCAATTGTTGCTTTTATCCTGAACACCAGTGTCTCACACGAATATTGTGACACTCAACTGTATGGGGGTTTGGGCGTGGAAAGGAATTCAGCTCTCCGCCATTCCAGATTCCAAGAATTTAGGACAAGCCTGGAAGCTTTTTTTTTTTCTTGGGTTCGTTTCGTTTCGTTTGCGCTCGATATTTTGCAGGCTGCATTTGTTTTAGCCAAGGCACACTAAGTGCGTAATATAAAAACGAAAAAAAAACTGTAAAAAGGTCTCGTAAGACTTTTGGGAGAAACATTATGCTCAGGGCTTTAATGAAGGTCAGTGATTTTATTATGAAATAAGTAGGTATAGAGTCCTTAGCTGATGTCATATTGCTATACCTGAATATTGTTATTCCATTCCATTGTTGGCTGGTGGTGAATATTTACATATTTCATTTGGACGTCGGTGGTTTTAACGAATCCCTAAAGAGTAAAGAATGAAGGAAACAGAACAAAAAAAAGTTGACCCGTTTCCTTTATGTGGGTTACTTAGTTGTGAGTGTGTATCTAGGAGGATGGATTGTATCGGTGTTGAATGGGGTAATGGAAGTTGTAAGCATTTTGTTTGGTTAAATATTCAACGTTTTAAAACACCCCCACTGTGCGGGATCCTTCGGACTTTGGACTTTCTTTTTGTATAATACTTTTGGGCACTGCCTAGACAAGTTTTGCCTTGACTTCGCCTCAAGAAGTTATTCGGAGAAAAAAAAAAAAAAAAAAAACAGAAAATATCGCACGAAATTATGGCATGCAAAGTTTGTCTTCCGGTTCAAACTAAATAGCTAAGGCGCAGTATAGTGGCCATTACACAGTTAAAGTTGCTGTGAAACAGTTTTTCTGGCTCAAAGTGACTTGGGGAAAAAAACTCAACACAAATGCTCAAAGGATGTATAAACTTTAACGAACGGCTTCCGTTTAATCCTTATAATTTTGTACAACAAACTGATAGCGATAATCAGTTGCTATGTCTTTCTATATTAAAAGTTTTGCATCGCAAATTAGTTTTCTAATATTGTTATTAAAAAGAAAATATATCAGGGTGCTGGAGAGAAGCAAATGTAGTGGTCCTTCCGAAGCGAAGACCAGACCAGTGTGACATTATTTCTGCTGAATGCAATTTAAGGAACTGTGATGGACCATATGTTAAGACTAGTGGGGTTGAAAGTGCGACCCATCCTATGCATAGGAGGTTAGGTTGGGTAGATGGGTGCCTTGTGACCAGAAGATCACTTCTCACTTAGACCCACAATTCGGGTCCATTGTGCCCAATCATTTAATCCTGAGAACGCTTTTATAGGGTCCGCTGTTAGAACCACCCAGATAGTAATATAAATCTCAGGAGGTCCACTAGCTCAACATTGCCTAAGTCCTCCAGCTCCGAGAAGAAATGACTGCCAAGAGTTCTCTTTCTTCTAACAGATAGGGCAGGACAGTCACACAGTCTTCGTCTCTGCAGCTTCTACAATACCTAGTCATTATTAGGCACACCCAGTCTCTCTGCGTGAAGGCCAATGACACAATGGCCGGTAATTACGCCCGAAATGACGCGTGCATTATGGCGAATGAGTTTAACCAGAGTTGATAATCTCTTCTTGCTAAAGGCCGGCCATAGAGCTCTAGCCGTTACGCATGTATCCAGATGAATCCAGCGTCTGTTTGCACGATCGATGGCTTCATCTTACACTTTTTTCTTAACAGAGCTGACAGAGCTGGCACATTATATGTGCAGCGTCGAACCTAATCCATATGCCCTGGTACCCAACTGAGGGTCACCGTATTGGCTCGCCAGCCTCGACCGAGTTATAGCAGAGTCCAGAGCCTGGCTGTCTATATAGACAGTTATCGTTTGTCCGACGATATTACTCTCACATAGAATTTCAACAGCCTGCGTAATGGCAGTGACTTGAAAGACGCTGCAGTCGTCGTTTATTCTTAAGAAGCAGTTTACTCCTGGGGCTTCACAATAACCTCCGGCGCCTGTACCACTGCCCATCTTAGAACTGTCGGTATAGAATGCCAACTCCCTTTTTAGTCCTCCAGTTCTTCCAGTAACTTCTGTCAGGAATCCTTACATTGAATCTCCTTTCTGCCTAGGAGGTTACATGCCTACAGACTTGGAAGGTCTAGGGAAAGAGCGCTACATCATGTTGTACTAGATGCGGAAGAGGAGATATGTACATGTGTACGTTACACATTGCAATGACCACAATAATGGACATTGAACTTCAAGGAAACTTCCAGACCAGAAGAAGATTTAGCAGAGGTTGCCCGCAGACTCTCAGAATAATAGCAAGGGGAAAATTCTTAAGAATTGGTGTCAGGAATGAGGGCTATCCATTAATTTGGGATAAACAGATCTAATCATTTCCACAAGGAATGACGACGGGTGTGGACACTTATTGAATCGGAGCTTAAGGTGACCAAGAAGGTAAAGCATCTGAGAATACACCTGGATGCTGGACTAACATGGGACTCTCACATAGAGTAAGTAAGCCGGCAGGCAAAAAGGGTGTTTCATCAATGGAAACGGGTATGGGGACAAAGGTAGGGAATCTAGTTGGACTGATAGAGTCTAACGTCTGGTATTGAGGGGGATCATCCGTCAGCACATTGGTAGCCATCCTTATCATTGTGCCATTGGAATAATGTATTTGGCAATGTCGACGGCACTTGGTCTGCACCGGGATTGAAACTAAAGATTGAATAGTCTTTATTCCAAGGACGGAATAAAGAGAGCCCATGTGTCGAAAGGTATTGGTGACATAATCAAGAGTAGGGCAGGAGCAGGTATCTTTTAAGAACTAGTTACATTAGTCTGGGTAAATACATCACAAGTTGTTGGTAAAAAATATTACCACCTCATCTCCAAGTGCGATGATGCTGCTCTGGGTGAGAGGGCTTGTAGGGACCAAGGGTTTTGGGGCTTTCTGGTCGGGAACCATGCACTGCAATTTGCAGAGGAAATATAGAACTGTTGCGCCATCAACAACAAGTTCAATAAATTTAATAATCAAAAACGTGTCTTCTTTTAATTAAAGTAAAGAAAGTGTGGACCACTCAGTCTGGTGGTTGAACTCTGACTAAAAACTAAACTTAAATATATTGGGAGAGGATTGATCGTCATACCAAACCTACAAACATACAATCATCCCCGCGAGCACAGAAGGCAAACCATCGCCAATTCTCCTGACTTCACGTTTTCATTTATCTTGCATGATCGCCCACGCATCTCGGCATTTGTTATTATTATTGATACTCTGTCGTACAGTTAGGAAACTATTATTTGTTTTCTTATGGGTTTGCCAATATAAGTCACATCAGCACGACGTATCGAATGTACATTCTAGCGTGTGTTCTATTGGGCCACCAAAGATGTTTACACAAGACTTCCGTTGTCACCAAGTACGAATAACAAAAGTATCAAGACAAAGCACATCTCAATGTGGAACTACATTACGTTGGTTACGCTGCAGGGTGGTACATACACATGCGAGACTATGGTTTGGCGGGCACAACAGAACACCGACTGGGATATAGAGGAACTATGCCTGAAGGATGATGGTGATAAATGTAAAATCCGGCATTAGCTAGCAGAAAATTGGAGCAAAAGATACCAGCGCTAATCTGTAAGTAGTACCTGTTGCAAAGTGAATGTAGTCCTAAAAGCCAAGATACGTCCACTAGATTAGTTCGGCCACGACGAGAGTATGGGGAACAATGCTCCAGTCAAGAGTATCTTCGGAACCCAGTCCCTAGGTTTCAAAACTTGGTCTTCACAACTGGAACCAGCACTCTCCCATAACCATAATGCAGTTATGGACTTACCGACTTCAGCTTTGACTATGTCACTCAGCGGTATTGTACTTAATCATCCTGCAAGTAATTGCTTCGAATTTTATGAACTTTTCATTAAAACATTTCAAATCTCTTGACTTCTCTTATCCTAATAATGACAGAAGCTATTCAAGAAAGTGTAAATTTGAAAGATACACAATGCGCCTCCTACTACTCATACAATCTGCTTTGTCCTCGAGTTTCAGTCATACTCGCTAGAAATGGAAAGTTGTGCAATTAATGTTAAGTCTACAGATTTATAGAAATACGAGCACAGAAATATGTACTACTTAAATGTGGTGGCAACTCATAAACCCCAGGTTTAGGATGCACAAAATAATCGTTAAAAAAAAAACATTTTGGCTAGATTTCACGATTCTCATTATTTTCCATTCCAAGCTATTTGGGAATGCCACCCACGTGAATAATGTGCAAAATATTCTATTTTTATGAAAATTAAAATGCTCTCCCATGGAAATAATATTCTCGTCCTTGATTGTTTACTTTACATCGTATTCTAATTAGAAATAAATACAAGCGCACCTGCGGCGAGAGTTAGGAATGATATTCTGTATCTTTTTTTTGTTTTCCTGAATATGCATAATTTACTGAATGCCTGTATCTACTGTTGTTGATTCCCACGTATGACTTCATTTCAAATCAGAATACAGATTCAATTTTATACAAATCAACAAATTAATTGTTCAGAATAATTGCCAAAATTTCAGGTGCATTTCAATTTACGCTACATTTGGTTTGAAATTCAATATCAATACAATAAATGAGATTTTTAATTTGGTATCTGCGAAATGATTTGTCTTCGCTTTAAACTGTAAATTGTTCAATTATGTATGAAATAAAATATCGGCCAAATGGCCGCTGCGACATCGGCGGCACACCTCCATCCGATGGTCCAAATTTTCGATGACGTTGAGGCATAATTGAGGTTCTATGCCGTTAATGTGCCGAATTATCTCTTCATTTAGCTCTTGAATTGTTGCTGGCTTATCGACGTACACCTTTTCTTTAAAATAACCCCAAAGAAAGAAGTCCAACGGTATCAAATCACATGATCTTGGCGGCCAATTGACATGGCCATTGAATTTGTCGCGCAAAAGAGCTGTTAGCTGTGTGGCAAGTGGCACTATCCTGTTCAAATATCGTCCACATCCATATCTTCCAATTCGGGCCTCATTTTGGAAAAAATACGGCCCGATGATGCCGCCAGCCCATAAACCGCATCAAACAGTTCCTCTTTGTGGGTGCATTGGTTTTTGGACAATCACTCTTGGATTATCATTCGTCCAAATGCGGCAATTCTGCTTAATGTCAAATGAAATACAGAAAAAAACTTGACGGTTAAGTGTGGTTCACATTTAACATTTAACCACCCTTTATTACTTGAATTCTCTTTTTCAATATAGGTTATGGTAAGTTGTAAAGTAAGCAAGGTTAGTGCTAGTGTTACCGTAAAGTGTAGTGATCATAGTTTATATATTGGTTGGTTGATTGGTTAGTTGGAAGTGGTTGCCAGCTGAAAAAGGCCAACACATCTGAAAAGATGCAGATATCTTTAGGGGATATCACGTTTTCTTGAGCCACGATAAGACTTCTTTGATCGCCATAATGTCGTTTGTATGTAAAACATTTTTCAAATTCTTGTCAAACTTTTTTTGTCAGAAAAAAATATTTCTTATGTATGTATATGGACTCCTTGCGAAATTCCCTTAAATTTGATATATCACATGATGGAATGAGAAATATTTGTTTGGCCCTTCATACAAGGTGCCCAATAAAGAGCCCCCAAAATGAAATTCATTACCACCATCTTGTGCGGGCTCCAACATAATGTATACGGCAGTTTCAGCTCACTATTTTTATCGGTTCAAAAGTTCAGCGCTGTGACAGACTGACAGCCAGGCGATACCGTATCAAACCCATAAGTGTTCTGTCTTCTGTGCCTCAACTCACCCCACTTCTTTCCCAGTTCTCGATTGGACTTGTCACCCTTTCGGAGAGTGTGACCAATCACTTTTGTCGTGCCTATAGGTTCATGGACCGTTCTCTGATAAACCTGTTCATTAGAGATATATATGGTGTGGCCAGAAAATTCTTAAAATAAAGGGTAGGCACCTATTGACAAATTATAAGAGCCGTAGCACAGTGGTTAGTGCGTTGGACTACTGCGCAAGGGGTTCCAAGTTCGAATCCAGACAAATACCATCAAAAGTTTTTTTACGACCTCACCTCTTCCGAGTGTCTGAAGACGAGGAGACTATCAGTCACCTCTTATACACGTGCCCCGCACTTGCCAACATTAGAAAGGTTACACTAGGTGAATACCTGTCCAACGATCTAAGTGATCTAAACAATGCCTGTACGGCTAAGATTGGCTCCTTCATAATAAGGAGTAAATGGTTCCCTGAGTAAGAGGGTGATCCACCCACCCTTACACATCGGCAGCACAATGGACCAACTACTGGTCTAAGTACATCCTCATCGAGGGCTGGTTTCAACCAACTAACCTATTGACAAACGCTTACAGCTTCCTTGTGATAGGGGCGATCAGTCACCAGGTACCACATCCATTTAGCAGCTCTGATTCAACTGTCTAAACCCAGTTCGATTGAGTCATTGGTAGAGACATTACTCCTAAGGTATTGGAAACTCTCTACTCATTCAATCGTCTGTACAGCGATGAGTTCGGTTCTAGCCAGAACATTTATGTTTTTACCGAGTAAAAGTTTCCTTTCCACATTTACTGTCATTTGATGGAATGCCATTATTACGAATTGACTTCAGATGTAAGAGCCCATCGAATCCCTCCATTTTCATAAATGCCACACTCAGCACATAGCTAATCCCCAATAACAATAGTATTGGTGAAAGTAGGCAGCCTTGCCGAACCCCACTTTGGGCTTCGATACCGTAGGTCTTATATACACACACATAATCGAGTAGGCTTGTAAGCTCTTATCGTCTCCAGAGCATTGTCTTCAGAAACTACTAACTTTACCTTAAAAAGTCAGTAACTCTACCAACCCCCTCGTCTATATGCACCCACTTTCACTGTAAGAGTATAATAAGGATCCATTTATCAGTTACAATTTAAAAATTAATCGAAATGACTTACATTGCACTTTCGCCAATCATCATTGTAAACAAAGTCATAATTGTTTTCAGGTATATTCATTAAATAGTCCTTAATCGACATTCTTGAAAAGGATAAAAGTGACAGCGCCATGTCCACCCATTTTGTCCCTTCCCCCAACTCTGCGTCACATCTGCAGAAAGCTTATCCGGCAACCGAGACTAATTTGCCAAGCATATCATCCCCAATCCACCCGACGAAATGAAGGGCGCAGCTACACTTAGTCAATATTAATAAAATATGATAAATGACTGTTTCTTTCTGCAGAAAGAAAAATAAAACAAAACGCAAATAGAGTAATCTACATTGATGCGCAGGAGTAGAAAAAGGAAACTGTGTATCCCAAAAAAAAAGGACTCCTATCCACCATATTGGAGTGTCGGTAATTTTTCACAATTTTCCAATTATCCGAGCGGGTGAGTGTGAACTTAATTCATATAAATTTTTATATCTCTATTTCTTGGCCAGTGTTTAATGGGTTAATTACGGCAGGACACACAAAGAAGTAGAGCTGGTGCACACTTTCAAGGAGTACCTATCCCACTTTGGCAGATTGCCAAATTTTAATGGTCGTTCCAAAGCACGACATGCAACAATTTCATTCCAATGGCCCACTAAGTCCTGCAATTTACACGAAGCCAGTAAGGCGAAATTGTGAAGACAGACTCGAAAATTGCCCAAAAGAGGAATGCGATTTGGTAGTTTGTGTGATTTCTTATTGTGTCATGAAAATTTAAACTACCCTAGCTGTACTGTGACGCTTGGGTAGTCGAACTAGCAACAGTTGCTCGGTTGGGGTAATTGAATTATCCCAGTGAATATCCTTTTTAACTATGAAACAAACAATGATCACAGAGTGCCAGTAAATTGGGCGCTGGGCCAAGAACGGATTGGATTATATTTGGCACACGGTGACGTTGTCGCCTCCTAATTGGTTGTAAATTCTATTTGAAGCCGCTGATTTTGGGTATAATTAATATAATTTCAACGCGAAGCTAGCCACATAAATTAACATTTATCAGAGTAGCTTCGCTAATTGCTGGCCTTGTTCGGAGACAAACCAATGGGGACTCGATACCCCACACGGTGTGGGTGTTTATTGCGTATAAATTATTCGGTGGGACTTGTATTTTTACCACAGTTAATTTTGGAAAATTAATATTTTACACCATCTATCATTTGGGAATCGCTGGTGTGGCAGTGTTGCGGGCAAAACTTTCTAAAATGTTTCGGAGAAATACCGCTAACAGCCTTGTCAAATTTCAATGGGTTCTTCTATTTAGAACTGCTCCTAGGCTACAGAGATACTACAAGAACGTGGTTATTTTTCTAACCAAACACTTCTCACTGTATGCTGGTGGTGCTACATACATCATTTTGGCTATAAAAGCTATAAAGCTCAAAATTTAAGACCAAAAAACTGGTGATGGACAAACGAACAGACATATGGCACATTAGGATGGGTTAGTGCGGAATTTCGGCGGAAAGAACACTACGGTCTCGTTTGCCTCAGCCTCTAGATTCTGGACCATAAGATGGAGGTCCATTATCCGATGTGAAAGTAGACAAACATCGTCAGCGTAGTCTAGGTGTTTAAGGTAAGATGTCCGTTGGCCAGCGAATTCCATGGTTTCCTTCCGCCAATGATGCACGGAGAACATCACTGATAACCACTTAAAATAACAGCGGTGACAGTATGCATCTTTGACGTACTCCGATTGGGACTTTAAATTCTTCTGACACCTTGCCATTATGCAAGACATGACACTTACTGCTATGAGTTTTTCTAGAATACCTCTCCTGCGCAAGGCCAACCAAATAGCATCTCTATTCAAGCCGTCGAAGGCCTTCTCGTAGTCGATAAACAGTAGATTTAACGGAGACCTGTACTCAATGCATTGCTCGATTATGATCCGTAAGGTGTTAATGTGGTCTATACAGGAGGATCCAGCACGAAAGCCTGCCTGTTCGACGTCAAGAATTGAATCTAAATGCTCATTGATCCTTTGCAGAATTTCTATATATCTCGCCAGTCAGGGCTTCCTCTTTCGGAAGCTTGATGGTCATCCCTCTTTTCCACTCCTTCGGAAACACTTCGTTATCCCCAGCTCTCTGTATTAGCGGATGCAGCAAATCTGCAGATATATTTGGCGCCGCTTGAAATACGAGTATTTCGTCAGGGATGCCATTAATACCCACCGCTTTATTTTTCTTGAGGGAGCTGTTTGCTGATATGATCTCGGTTTTGCTAAAAGGTGCGCTGCGGATTCGGGAGCACTTGTTTAAATTTGAGACCATATCGACCTCGCCTACTGGCTTAACAGATCTCTCCATCTATCTAGCTGATCCTCATTCGAAGTCAGAAGGTTGCCGTCTAGACTCTTCACCATGTGTTGTTTGGAGTTCTGAACACCAAAGAGCTCCTTGGTGAAGCTGTAAACGGTCCTGCTGACGCACCTGTTCGCCGCTTTGTTTGTCACGTCTCACACTACGCTGCACTTCTTACTTCTTTGTACGATATTGGGTTTATAACTCCGTAGCTGCATGTTCTTCGATCTGCAGAAAGCTATGTGCGATTGTGTTTCTGCCTCTTACCGACGTAGGTGCTTGCTCCGGTTGGAAAAGCATTTTCTTCAGCATGCTTTCCTGTAATAAGCTGCTAATTTCTTCTGCAAAACCCAACCGCGTTAGATCGACATTTGATCGGACAATTTCTCGGGTTTAGCGATTATGAATTAACAAACTTCCTCTTGTAGCTATTCCATAGACATAGCATGTGCCACCATCTATACCTTCAAACGTAGCATGAATGAAAGTCACACCGCATGGTCACTTCTTTTATATGCAATGTCTTTTGAAACACATGTGAGCTTGGTACTCTCTAAGCCTTTACTTACTGACCAAGCCATTCAGACTGAAATAACCTTCATTTTATTTTTTAAATAAATTACTTCAAACTTTGGCAGAGTTGAATCAGAGAAATTGTGGCAGCAGTTGTCAATTGAAATTGATCCTGTTAAGAAGTGGTCAGGATCCTAAGATAGCTTGTTCAAGTCTGCTCAATGTACATACATATGTATTATCAAAACATCAATTGAATTCATCATACAACGGTAGACATACATATGAGCTAGTCCGACATCAAAAGACGAGGAGACGACACGCAGAAATGATATCTTCTCAATCGATGTACAATAATTAGGCTCATAGATTGATCTCAATGTCCTGCGGTTCCAAGACCTAGGAATGGGGAATGGACTTAAAAGTGGACGTCACTTACTTACTTACTTATATCCTGTATCCCATAGTGGGTACTACAAACGCGCCATCCTGTGCGATTTCTGAAAATGTACCTCGGCTCCCCCCAACTCTTTCCCAGTTGCCGTGCTTCCTTGTCCACTGCTCTGCACCACGTACTCCTAGAACCGCCTACAAGCGGACTGTGGTGCCTATAAAAGGACCTAGTCTTATATAAAATGAACAAACCCCACCTTATACAGCAAGGGACTATGCTGATCAAATAAAAAAAGCGAAATCAATATTTTTAAAACTATTTGGTATTGGTAGGAAGTAAAATACTCGTACTACCCACAAGAATTGGATGGACATTTGTCAGGAAAATTGACCCAACCATATAAAACACACATAATTCTTACTCGAAATCTAATCTAGTGTATTTAAGAGTCAGGAATTCTTCATATACATAAATAAATTCATTCATCTGACCCTTTCATGTCCAGCAATGTCCGAATAGATATTCAGCTATGCATATGGAAATAGTTCAATGTCCTTAAACGAATTCTAAAACTTTTGCCATCACATTCTAGTGTCCATAGATTTTATGGTAACATATTTTAATGTCATACCCAGGGATTATTGTTAGTAAACTATGTGAAAATCACCCATAAATCTTTAATGTATCGTAATTATCACACAACGACCCATTGCAAAGAAAAGGATTCATGTGAGTGATAAAGAAAACAAGCACCCAACAGCCGTTGAAAATCCTTTAAAATTTTGACACACACCAGCTGGTAATAAATTTCTCAGAATTATACTATTTTACAGGAGATTAAAATGTATTTTTAATTACACGATTTGGGTTTTGGCGTTAGCGATGCTTATGGCAATGTTACTGCCTGGGGAGTAATTACGCTCGGAAAGCCAAAAATTGTCCTTTATTTATGAACGCAAGTGTGACCCAAAGTTTCTCATGGCTTGCAGTACAGAATTTAGGCTGTACACATATTATGTTACACATATTAGGTATCATTTCGAAAACAAGGGGAGAATTTTTGCTCACTTCGGAGCGATAATTTATATTCGCAGTAAGTTTTGTCGGCTGTATGTTAAATATTTTAAAACGGTATCAGGAAGGGTTTTAAGGACTTTCTTCTGGCATAGCTTACCTGTTGTCCGGTAGGAAATAACAAAAAAAAAAAATATGAGCATATACCCTTCATAAAGGATGTGTATATTTATGGGTTCATTAAATGAGGCTAAGTGTGAACATGGAGAATTTCTTGACAATATTTATATCACCTATAATTAAGGGTATACATATTCATTAAAATACCTTCAAAGGTTGTTTATACATAGTTATAAATTTTGCGTCAGCATACAAGTACTCAAGCCAAACTGAGATGAAGATGGTCCACATGACAGTAACATGGCTTGATAGGGTAGGGAGTTCGAAGACTCGAGGAAACCTTCATTAAAAGAGCACATAACAAGGAAGATAGAGCAGAACCGACTCAGTAGGTAAGGGAAAGATCCTTCATTTGCACATAATCGCGAAAGAACAACTGCAGTATTTGATTGACCTCAGTGGCCATGTGATCAGAAGCCGGGAAGCATGCCGGTACATCGTCATGTCAAATCAGAAAGCCCCAAAGGAGGACCATTAGGAATGCAGTATAGTGGGAGGGTTCCTCGCCTACAGAAAGAAGAAGAAGACTTGATCCTAGCAAGATTTTTCAGCTCATGAAATGAACTGGAATTTGAATGTTAAAATACGCGGGCTCTTTGATATATTTTTTATAGATTGGCAGCACTGTCACTGATATCGGTGTCAAATTTCATGTCAAAATGTGCATTTGTTCATTTTATTGAGCAGGAAAAATGCATTAAATTTTACTTGCGGAATTAAATTTCAGATGCAGACACGTTAGGGACGTGACCAGGCTTTGTCACAATAAGGTGTTTATTGGATTGCTGAACGCATCCGGAAGTCTATAGTATTTTGAGATGTTTAGGGATTCCAAAAACACGCCAGCACCGACTCTCCACACAGTGAGGTCAAAGTCCCTAATCACCTGTCCGTCTTGCACTTTGATTTGAACGTAAAACCCCTTTAGACTGTGTTTAGTTTATGGATGATGTAGTTCTTAGAGGGCGCAGTGAGTCTGACTGACTATGTAGTGTGATATTTGTTATATGCAGACCTACGGGTAGGAGATGTAGGAGGACCGTAAGAACATCTGTGGGAGCCGAACGCAGAGCTTCTGTAGTGCCTATACATTCTGTCCTTTGAGCTTTGTTCAATTTTTTTATGTTTTATTGTTTCTTAAGGACTGGCCACCATACTATTGACTCATATGTCGATCGGATGAACTACGGCGGTATGCATCCATGCAACGGTGCAACGGTATGCAACTTTGGCTAAAGGTTCTGTCGCAGGACTAGACATATGCTATATATGCCTTCCTTACTCGCTGCTCTGTGTTGAGTATCCAGGCAAGTATGGCGTCCAGGATACCACCTAGATACTTAGAATTGGATGACTGGGGAAGAGACTTACCGTTCGGCGAAATATCAAGTATACTCGTGTGAGTTTGGCCCTTTATGTGCCTTTAAACGCCTAATATTTATTTGATATAAAGATAAATGGTGGAGACGATTGAGACCTTCCTTATTATCCTTCCTACAGAGATTAATGCACTAAAAGCTCATACAAATACATTCACAGTAAAAAGAGTTCAATGAAACATGCACGTGCCTCAGTTTTGTAGTACTCTCAAATAAATTCATGAATTATTTACACATTATGTACGTATGTACATACTTATTTTGGTTTTAAAACAAAATTAACTTAGGCCTTTCCAAGAAAAGTTATTTTCTTTCATTAATCCTATTCCGGGTAAATAGAACTGTAAGCTAAACATCAAAGTATCTAATAAAAAAAAAATAAACACATCAACGGAAGCAGGGAACGATAAATTTATCTTTTATGTACTTTTCATCAATTAAGTCTCGTTAAAGTGGGAATTTGTAACCTGCTAAATTTGCTTGCGGGAGAAATCAATCTATGTAGGTGTGATTCATTGCTCTATTCTGATTTGTCCTTAGTTTCTCAGATATGAGTATTTACCTTGGGATTCTGAACACGGCTTTCCAACGGGAAGAAACTGCTACCCGCCCAAAAGAAGATACTTAGCTTTGGGTGCGCTACCAGAGTTACAAAGTTACCAGAGTCTTTAAGGGCTTTCAAAAGACCAAATGTGAGAACATCACGAAGAAGATAGCTTGACCACGTTTGGCCACCACCCACCACCGGAAAAGGGACACAAAGGTTACGTTAAACAGAAGAGACTGACAGGTGATATACAGTCATAAGATGCATAATACCAGCAAGAGAAGGCTACCGGACCAGAAAAACGAAAGAGATCACGCAGCTATGTATGTACCAAGTTCAAGAACATCGAAGAGTCTAGTAGCAGTACATACTCCGACAGATCCTGGCAAAGACAATAATGAATTTCAAGTCAAAATTCACCACCTTATCATCGACTTTCGTCGCTTAAGACAGCACTCAAAGTCTTGAGCTCTACGAGGCGATGGCCCGAGATACCGTCGAAACTAATCAAGATGTGCTGCAATTTTAAAACAACTCATTGGTGCTCCTCCAAGCGTGCAAGGAGATAAGCTGTCATGTGTTTTCTTCAGTATTGTATTGGGACAGATAGTGTGCAGGGCAGGTTCAAAACTCCTAACTCGACGGACCAAATTAATGGTCTATAGAACGCTGAATGGAGTCGAGTGTTGGACGAAAAGTATGGAAGCTGATATTGTGCACTTTCAATTGAAAAATGCGAGGAGGACGAATTGAGGAGATGATAGAAACGAGAACTCTATGAGTTGTGGTGTGGATGTAGGACAAAAAAAAACTAAGATATGAAGACTACATTGTCTACAACAACTACTACAAGCTAAGAGAATGTTCGTTTTACAGACCGCAGGTTCGAGAAGGCGAAAAAGACCGATCCTCCGGTACTTTGTATTCACAACTGGAAGCAGCCCGGATGGAAGGATGGAAGGCAGCCGGGTCTCTCTCAGAGACTCTACAAGAGTCGGGAGCCTTTTAAGAATGTATTGCTTGACAGAACAATATAGAATTTATATCAGAGACCCAATCAGCTGGCAATTGATTACAAAAGGATTTCATTTTCTTCAGCGGATTTCAATAGGAGTATCTGAGTGGCCAATTCACATCGCCTTCGCGTACATAGTAACCGGATATCGCTCCTGAGAAATGGCCATTGTGCCACAGGCTGTGTGGCACGTAGTGTCATCCTGTTGAAACAACATATTGTCAGTGTCCATACCTTTCGACTGGTGCTCAATCGGCCAACGTCGTTCTCAAAGAAGTGTGGACCAATGATATCGCCAGTCATAATACGCGCCAGAAAGGGAAGTACAGATTTTGGCGGATTGTTCACGGAAATGGTGGTCTTGAATTTATCAACCACGTTGCGAATAGTTCTCTCGGAAGGACGATTATGGCGAACGTAAATAGGGCGATGTGCGCGAGATGTTTCCCGAATAGAAGACCAACTTTCATAAGACAATTTAATCATTTGCACATGTTGATGGTTGAACGCTATAAACAGATTAAATAAATTTAGGAACTACTTTTTAATAATATATGATAAAGTGCACCACTGGCGTAATACACCATGCAGTGGAATCGGAATCCACTCCCCCTTGCAGAAAGGAAGAAACTGCGGCACAGATGTTGTTGACTGAGAAACTTAAGCATACAGACATATTAAATACCAAAACTCGCCTTTTATACCTACCTAGCGATTGTTCACTAGTATATAATATACACATATATAATCTAAGTCTAAATACATTTTTCCTTTTGCATTCTTTAATGCGATTTGAAAGTGAATAAGGTTGTCACCCCACAAAGGATCAATGGCTTGAGAAATTCTTAGGAAAAAATTGATAGCTTTGTACAAAGCATTTCCTTTAGCACCCCATCATCAATGAGAAGTTAGAAAAAAAAAATCTTCTTTCCCTTTTTAGATTGTCGGTTGTGCAAAATCTGAACATATTTTAGTTCGTTTTTTTTTTTTATGCGATTTTTCACAAGAGCTAAGATAAAGGCAGCAGACGGCTGGGAAATTCATTGCATCGAATCCCACGCTCAATTCGGGGAGGATAAACGAAAAATCAGAAAGTGCACTTAGTCTGAGTGGTGGAGGAATAAATTATTTTTAGACGTCGCATCTTTTGTAATATTCCATGGATTTCAATATAAATTCTCTATAGATGCACCTACATACGTATGTATGTATGCACGAGTATATCTACGAGCTGGAGTTTCACTCATCCGCATGATGATTGATGTGTAGAATTTAATAAATCATTTTATTGATAAAGGAGTATTAGTTTGTGGACCTTTTGTTTGTTTTATACTATTTATACCCTATCCTAACGGTATATTAATTTTGACACATAGTAAAATAGAGAAATATTGCAGAGAGACTCTATAAAGAACATATATAAATGCTAAGAATCAATAACCGATTCGATTGAGCCAAGTCCGTCCGTCTGTCACCAGTTTTTGGGCCTTCAAATATGAGCTAGGACAAATTTTGTATAGGAAGTCTTTGAATATCGGAACAGAACAAGTGTACAAATTTTCAAAATCCGCTCACTGACAAGCCCACTTTTCGAAAAATTCACTTTCTTCAGCATTTCTATATGAAACTCGAAAAAACTTGCTTCTGAAAATATGTAGACATTTCTTTACTCTACAAATCTTCCATACATTGTATATGGCCACTCCCACTTTTTAGGGGTGGTTTTCTACAAAAACTGTTTTTCGGGGTTTTCATTAGAATAATATCACTTCTAAGGAACAAAATTGAATATGAGTTGACAAATTCTTAAAATCCGTCCACTACCACGCCTACTTTTAAAAAAAAAAACCCAGGTCTCGGAATAGTTTTAAGAGATTTGGAAAAAAACACTTAGAAAAAGGATAGGGTATCACACGATCCGCTCTTGACAGTTTGTAGCATTCTCGTATGTTTTTTTTCTTACTGAAAAAAGTTGGTCCTGTGAAAGAAGTTTCTTTGCATAGTCTAATAACCAAGATGCTTTTATTGCCAAACCGGGTGCACTTCAACAGATAGCTTCAGGTCAAAAAGGCTACAGCCTAAACAGGTAAACCGAGTCTGTGGGCCAATCTCTAGAAGCCAATTTGAAATTATCGTTTTTAAAACTTATTTAGTTTTCAATAGCAGCATAGAGCTAACATATACGATCCATTCGTGCAAATTACTTGGTTTTTGAAAAATCGAAATCCAATGAGGTAGCAGCAAGAGAAGAGATTATAGGGAAGTCCATGCGCTTTTAAAAAATCTGTAACTCGGAGATAAATACTTGGCGGATTTGGATGAAACTTAAAATTTGAGCCAATAATAGTATCAAAATGACCTTCTGTAAAAATTATTTGGATGACATGAAAACAGGGGGAGAAACAGTGGGATAACTAGATACCACAGTTTTTTTAATTTTTCTAAGAAAATATAAAAGATATAGGAATTTTCGTATTTTTTCACCAATCTACACAAAATTCTACGTATCTAAATTTTTTTAATATTTTTACCATTTATGGTCCGGCCGCTAGGGGGGGGGGACAACATTTTTCAAATGTTTATCGAGCTTTTTTGTTCAACAAATTTTGCCAGAAAAAAATATTTCTTACATATATGGAGCCCTTGCAAAATTCTCTTTAATTTGATATGTCACATGATGGGGAAAAAAAAAGGCCCAAAATGAAATTTATTGCCGTCTTCTTGTGCGGGCTCCCACATTCTCTCTAGCTTTCTATTTTTATCGGTTCAACAGTTACAGGGCTGTGACAGAGTGACGGACTGACGGACAGACGGACAGACACTTTATAAAACCCACAAGTGTTCCGTCTTTCCTTTTAAGGTCCGGAACACTAAAAAGAAAGAAAACACAAAGTAAACTGGGATTAAGCTCTACTCTATTGGGATAAAATAGTTTGTTCACAGTTCAACCATTCACAGGTCTCTCAGCTGTGAATGGCCTAAAATGTTCGACTGCTCAAACAAATGTATACTATTCCAATTGAATTGGTAGATGGAATTAAGTCGATATAAATCAAGTACAAACTTCTCTTAAATAAGTTCCTTCACATATACATATCTACATATCAATACACATTGAAAAAGAGCTAAAATTATAATAATTCTGTACTTATCTCATACAATAAGCAAGTAAATGCAGTAATTCGAACGGATTACTATCTTTCCAACATCCAAACACCCGGTTCCGCTCATCACGGATAGCTTCCTTATGCCAAACTAGGTGGAAAACACAGACAACACTCATTCCGTTGTGTATCTTGAATGCAAACATTTCCACCAACACAACGTACACTCTATCCCAGAGGAGGACTGTGCCGATGTGGCACATCTTCCTTCCTGCTCCGAGAAATAATTGATTGGCAATCCAAGCGTCGCGTTTATGACTCTGCAGAGTACATTGACGATGTAATGGATAAATACATTCAACTGCTTATGGAATCCTTGTTCCTCCTAGGTACTGGCCTGTATGGCTGTGTGTCTGACTATCTTTGTTTGATCAGCTAAAGAAGTGGATTAAGGCTTTAATTATGGTAGCCTTGGTATTTATACTAAAATTAAATTTGCTCTTTCTCTTGTCACATACATTCTATGTGTGTGTGTGTGTGTGTAGGTGGGAATGGTAGGAAGTAAGGATATTTTTCACTTTTACTTCATAGCACTTCTAATGGGCTAAATAAAGCGAATGTAGCGTTGCATTTCTCCTTTATTAGCCATAATATTTGTCTTGGCGAGTGGGTGAGTTTTAGTCAGAGTCACTGGTTTTAAGTGCTATTAAAAATGGAAGTAACTCCCCCTGGTTGGGGGTAAATTGCAACAACAAGGATGTGTGAACAAGGACTTATTTAATTGAATTATTTATAGATGACTGGTTTTGAGCTGAAGTAATTATAGTGGAATGAATGAAGAGGCAGTGAATTCAAGAGTTTGCAATATAATTTAATGCTGATGGCATGTGATATTAAGCGTAAATTACATGATAATTATAACCGTTACACATTTGGCCAAAATTAGAGTATAAAACAGAAGCATGTCATGTTGAAGTAATGGCATCTATTGCTTGACTTACAGCGAAGTTGACGGCACTAAGAGGATGAAATAATATATACGGACTAGAATTATGCAATGTTTTTATGTGTAGGATATTTTTACTTTAAGGTGATTTTATAGCGAAATATTTTGAAGCAGAATTACAGGACGACTTGCATAATCAACTCGTAAGGCAATTGTACATAAAAGCATACCTATTCGCAGTTGCATCGTGTAGGCATGTATTTTTGGGAGTATTTTAAAGACAAAACTGAGCCCGTACTCAATAACACTAAACGCACCTCCCCTTCTAGCCCTGATCTTCGGAGCACTGCTGTTAAGCATTTCATCTCGAGGGGAGTCTTCAGCTTTATACATACGAGTATACTCAGCTCGCTTGTATTGGCAGCTACCTGTGCTGCGTGTCGTTGTCGTTGCTGTCTTCGTTGCTTCTTCACGGTGGTAGCCATGGTTTCACTTATTACTTGTGTGCTGAGCATCGATCAGATGATGCCTTCTTGGGGTAAGTTCACACCCAGGTTGTTCGCCAACACGTTACGGTTTTCATGATATCTTGGACCGCTTCTGTGTACATTGGATAATAAGGGTTGGCTTAGTGCCCAAATCTGTGAAGGTATTCCCTAAAACAGGTAGAAGTTCAGTTCTCAACGTTTCGCATTGATCCAAAGGTCTATGAGTTCCATTTATCTGGCCATTCTTCCAGGTTTGTCCTTCGTGCAATCACTTTGACTCGTTGCCACTTATTTAAAATCAAGGATACTCTTTGTACTCTACAGTGTTCTGTGACAATGCGAATCTAGCTCCTATGGAAGAATATTCTGGCCAAACAGTCTCATCAGAGAACGGGCCATGAACCTATAGCCACAACCATACGACGACAAAAGTGGCAGTAGATTGGTCACAATCTCCGAAACAGTGACAGCTCCAGAGCTAACCAAGCGAAGGAAAGGAAAGTGCTAACCAAGGATGGCAACATACGCGGCGGTACTAGGAGTACGCGGCGCAGAATAGTTAAGAAGGAATCACAGCAACTGGGAAAGAATTGGGGAGAGTTGAGGCACATATCCAGAAATCGCACACGATGGCACGTAGGCATTGTAGACCCTATAGGACACACAAGGGGATACAGGACATAAGTAAGTATATACGATCAGACTCCAGTTGTTTACATAGAAAACGTATTATTTTACTAGATACTCTTTGTCGCATGAAGATGAGATAAATCTAGCACCATGAGTTAGCAGTAAGAATCCGATCATAACAGCGATTAAATCACATAAAATAAAGTAGACGCTAGATTTTATCTTGCGTTTTTCGCGTAAAGCCAAATGCATTGGCCAGCTACTGTTTATTTGTTTTTGGAGAGGGTCCCCAGGTCTTCCCAAGAATTCTGCTGCACGTGTAGACTGCTATGTTGGCCTTTTTAACTCTTTCATTTATGTTTGGCTTCCAGGTCAGTTTTTTGTCTAATATGTATTTCGCGCTCTCTAATATGCTGTGGGAAATGTCCCCCACAGATGGTGCGCTGAACTGAGGAATTTTCCTTTGGTTGGTAAATAAAACCAATTCAGTTTTTTGGGGGTTGACGGTATGGCCGCATGTCTTGGACCACCTAGCCAGGATCTAGGGAGGAGTTTGCCTGTTCCCATCAGTACTTCATCGTCCGCATAAGCGACGACTTTAACTCCAGATGTTTCAAGTAGCCTCAAAGTTTCGTTTAACACAATGACCCAGATATGCGGGGAGATGACCAACCCCTGTGGGGTGCCTCTGAAGGCGTAGACATCTAGTTGTGCCGCCAATCTCAGTTATTGTATGTCTGTTTTCGAGCATTCTGATTATCCAATTTAACAGGATGTCATCAATGTTCTTCTTACCGCCTCCGTATTGACATTATTAAAAACCCCTTCAATGTCGAGGAAAGCGGCGAGCGTGTCTTTTTCTTTGAGCGATTTCTCAATTAAGCTGACGACACTATGTAGCGCTGTCGCTACGTTTTTTCCTCTGGTGTAGGCGTGTTGGGTTGTGGAGAGATCCCCTGAGCGCAGTTCACTACGGATATATATGTCGATCAGTCTTTCGAAAGTTTTGAGGATAAACAAGGTAAGGCTGATTGAACGGAAATACTTCGCGGTCGAATGGCTAGCCTTTCCTTCTTTGGGAATAAAAACCACCTTAACCTCTCTCTATCGCATAGGGATATACTGATGCTTCAAGATACTTAAGAATAGATCTTTGAGCAGAGGAGAAATAGTTTTACTTGTCTTCTGCAACATGATCGGGATGATTCCCGATCTATCCACAGTGACCATATCTACAGGTGTGCCCGTATCCATGATGCCATCAGTATAATTAGGGCAGGGTGACAATTTTGCACAGCCCGGAAAGTGAGTACTCATAAGAAGAAGAAACAATCTGCTCGGCTTGTTGATCAATGTCCGTAGGGTTCTGCAGGTTGCGCTCCATGAGGTAACTACTACTTCTTACCACTTCATCGCTGAAGAGATCCCATCGTGTTTTCCTTGCATTTCTACAGGGATGAGAAGGACCACAGCTACTACTCTGAAGGAACTCAATTTACTTATGGTCAGAATAGGATTCTTCCCCTAAGACATTCCAGTTGTCTATAGAGAGAGTATTGGAGTTGCTAAAAAGATGGTAAGCTTTTACATTTACTCTATTCAAAGTCCCTTAAAGGTGCCTGTGGTGGACGCCGTGGCTCAGTGGTTAGTGCGTTGGACTACTGCGCAAGGGGTTCTAAGTTCGAATCCAGAAAAATACCATCAAAAGTTTTTTCATGGCCCCACCTCTTGCGAGCGTCTGACAAACATCCAAGAGTATTTACTGTCATGAGAAAGCTTCTCAAAAACCCCTCTGCCCTTCGGATACGGCGTAAAACTGTAGGTCCCTTCTGTATGTGCCGAAATGTATACCACGCACAACATGTACAGTTGTGAGAAGCTAGCCCTTGGCCCTCTATGGGCTGCTTACGGGCTAATATTTATTTATTTTTTTAAAGGTGCCTGAGAATCGTCCTGAGACCGATTGATGTGTTCCTCCAAGTTGTCAATAGTATTGGAATCTTACACTTTTAACATAAAGCTGTTTGTTTTTAGGGCATCAGTCAGGTTATTTCCACTCATTCTCCTTGCATTCAAATACTTTCCATTAATTACTTCGCATTCCATAGTTTCCCAACAAAATACATAGTCGTGTAATCATGTGAAAAGAATTTGTATGTCATTACACTGTTTTTTTTGCAATTCAATAAATATTTAATGGAATTACATTAAATCAAATTACTTAAGCCGAAGGACAAAAAAATGCCATAGTGCGTCCACCATTAATTGTATAAATATGCGGTCATAATTTGCAATTATTTAGTCCTTATACTGGCTTATACCTAAATTAATTCGGCTCTCTCATTCGTACTTTTTTTAATTAAATCTAATTAATTTTAAGTTCACTCAATATTTAATTGGTCTCTTCCTGAGTTCACACAAACGTGTTAAAATGCATTTAAAATGCGTGCGATATCCCCCGAGAACCGCTATTGTTGATAATTGTATAATATCCTGCCGAGTGAGAATCACAAATGTTACTATTTGATAGACCATCCTAGATCCAAGGCGTTCATAAATTAATTTCTATGGCCATAAATACATACATATATTGTACAATGTTAACTACTTAAACCGCGATTACATGCGATTCCGCAGAACTCTTAATCCTTTCACTTGCAGGTTGGCGTAAATTCCACTTCCAGTCGACGCGACACCACCGTTACGAACACTTTCCATTCATTTCGATTGCTACCTACGCTTTAGTATGATATATTATTAGCACTTGTTGCAAACACATCTATAAACTTCAAGTAGCCACCCATGTCAATGGCAGTAGGTTCCAAGTAGAAGCAACTGAGTTCAGTCGTCAAAAGCAGGAGCGTGGTTCAGGTACGCTCCTTGTCACGTAAACTTTTTAAACGGGTAGGTGTCGCCAGCGCACTGCTCTTGTAAACTCTTCAGGTATAAAGAAACTTCCTTGATGGTTTCACCCGCGGAAATCGTACAATTTCCGACAATTCGATTGAATGACGTTTCTATTGCGATTCGAGGAAACATCCGTGAACGTGCATGCATGAAGTATTGAAATCGCTTTGTCCGGTGCCGTATAAATGTTATTGCTTCTGGTTGGGCGAGCCGCGGCTCTGGCCAGTAAAAATCACTTTAGATGTCAAGTGGCGATAGCCAATAAAAGTTATTGTCCGAACATGTATATGCCTTAGCGGTGTACGGCAGTATTACAGTAAAGTGCAAAACTCGTTGAAAAAAATATTACCCTTTAATTGAATTGTGTTTGATGTAGTGACGTACTTGGTTATTCCTAGGTTAGAATAAACACAAAACGGGATACATATATGTTTTTTTTTTAACAGAGCGGTTTATAGTCTAATGCCGTGGCATACTTCCAAGTCGACATCCAAATGCAAATACATAAGCAGGTGTGTAGTTCCTGAAAGCATTGATTGCAATTTTCACATTTCTACCTATGTATTTAGGGGAAGTATTATATACTCCTATGCTTATTAACTTATTAACGGTAATTTACTTAAGACCAATTAAAAAACGAAAACGACTCTAAAGATTTCGATTGAGTTAGTCTTGTCAAGTACTATAAGATCCAGAGCACCACGTTTGCGTCTTTCCAGACTGACGTAGTACTTTTGAGTACAGAAAAGTACTGAAAAGTACATCAGGGTACTAAGAAAACTTTCAGTACCTACATTTTAATACATTTTAAACATTGATTAGCAATTTGCAGTACCTTTTTTTTACTTTACAGTAACTTTCAGTACTTTGTCAATACTTTTAAGTAATTCTTAGTACTTTGCACTTTTTTTTCAGTACTGTTTAGTACTTTTAAGTACTTTTTATATACTTCCCAATAGCTTTCAATACTCTTTAACTACTTTGAGATATCTTTTAGTACTCTTAAGGGCTTTTAAGTACTTTAAAGTACTAAATCCATCCTTTTCAGTTATTTTTCAGTCATTTCCAAACTTGTATCCCCGACCTTATTCGTTAGGTAATTTAACAGAGTTCATGACCATACGTAAGAATTGGAGCATGTTCCATTTAGACCCTAAATGTGGCTTCCTTTAAACAAATTAGTCAATTCTATAAGACAAATCGGCTTTGGTCATTCCGTCACTCGAAAAAGCTATGAAGGGTCACAGAAATGCATCATAAAAGTATCATGCAGTCACAATGCGCATTTTTGTGACGTTTTGAACTTAGGCCATTGTGAAAAGATCCCACAAGATAAAGGCACTGGCACAACTCAAATATTACTTTCAGCGACGCCCTCTGTGTAAAGTTATAGTAGTAGTGAAGAATAATATGGAAAAGAACGACGTCAAAATGGAAAATAGCTACCAACAAACATAAATAATTGCTAATATATCTCTGCCAAACTTTTGTGAAAAATATGATCTACCAATCGTGTGAAGTGACAGTTTTCAATCTGACAACCTTGTCAGAAAATTATTGCTAAACAAAGACAATGAAATTGCCAAAATTTGGAAGAAAATCTGGCAACCTTGTGACCTTCCATTTTAGTACTTTAAAGTAGTTCGCTACAAAGACAAACTAATATAGACGGTCGTCTTTTCCCCTGCCGAAAATTTTGTAAAGTACGCCGAGTTTAAGTTACCTATCTGTGAATACATGTGAACGAACATGCGAATAAGACGTAACTGTAAAAACAATTGTGGTGTTCCTTTCTCTCCCCTTACACACCACATTTTCAGCAGACTGTCATTCAATTAACAACAAAATGCACAAAACGACTCAACAAAATAGCTGCGCGTATAAAAACTACCACCGATTGAGAGTGTGTGCGTGAGTTCCGATTTGATTTAGCCGGAAACATCAGCATACATTCAAAATCGGTGGTAGTTTTTCTTTTGCATATATGTAAATGTCTATATAACGTTACCTATGGTTAGCTATTGTCAGGTCGTTTGTAGTGAACTGTCAGAGTATTGGTAAGGCTGACATAATACATTGTCACATCTAGCAATCTTCTGAACACAGCTTTAGAAAAAAAATACAGTAGGTATGTACATATATGTTAAACATCTTACAAGAGATTTTAAAAAGTCTTGTAAGCAAATATGTCCTTTTATTAGAGAGAGAAAGGGCTATATGCATAGTGAAAACAACAACACAAGAGACAGTTCTTAGTATTATTCTTGAATATTAACTCATCCTTCCTCACTCAGCACGTGGGCCATCTAGTGGTGGCTTTTTAAATCATAGGTTGACACTGACAGCGATTTAAATTTTTGGTTTTTATGAAGAACCATAAAGGACTGATGTTATGCTAACAATCCGGAAACGATTCCATACTTATGGCCAATATCATCGAAATAATCCTTGAGCTAGAGCCCGAAACCATCAACAAGGTCTTGGAAAATTGGATTGACAGAATGAACGACGTTGTGTTTCATAATTAATGGGAATGTTTTCTCTTACTAAAAATTAAAAAAAAAAAAAAAAAAATTGCATTTGGCCCACACTAGTATGTAAATTTTAGATCGACTTTTTTACATCATAATTATCTCACATTGACGTATTTCGACACGGTATACGTCAAAACGCACCCACAACACAACAGAATCAAGATGTTGATTAAATTTCTATGCTGCCGACACCTACAGCATGTGCGTTTTCAATTTCATTCTCCTCAAGGAATGATGTTAGCTCCCCTTTATACCATTACCAAACCGTAAAACCCTCTGCCAAATGATCAAGGGTATATTTAGCGTCGGAATCAGAGTTCCTACTCGTACTCCCTCAGTATTATAAATTATGTTGGTTTCTTATCTTTGTAGCACTCGGAAGCATAAGACGAGAATTTATTATCATTAGTTTTGAATGTCACATTCTGCAAAGGAAGGAGTAAGCACCAAGATAAAATGTAAGATGACATGGAAACACCACCAAGTGCGTGTAGGTATCTGTAGACTGGTAGAACGTTAGAGAAGCACCTAAAGCAGACGGATTTCGTTGTTCTTTGTCGATTGCAGGTTGTTTTCATGTAATGCATGGATTTAGTTCCTGAGCTAAGCTAAATTCCAATTTATCGGGAGCGCATTTGGGGTTTGCAAATAAAGAGCTTGCAAAGGATTCCTTGACCTAGTCATACATAGCATTCTGGCATTTGGGGGGAAGAGATTACCTGGGAGTTTCATTGCTCACAATAATCTAATAGACTTATCTTCTCTGTCGATGTACGAATCAATATCTGTAATATTGATATTACAAATCCTTGAATGGTGGTGGTGGTGGTTTTCATGTTCGATGGTAGAAATATATGTAGGCATACAAGCAATCCGCAGAATATTGAAATAAAAATTGAGTTATTTCTTAAGAAGGGCTTCCCTAGGAATTCCGCGTGGGTGATCCTAAATAAGCACAGATATGCATATTTTGTTCTGCCTGTATATAATAGTTTGCTTATAAGATTGCGCCTTCTATCTGAAATCGTACTTACTTACTTAAAGGGCTCCCGACCCTTGTAGAGTCCCTGCCTGAGATATAGTTGCCTTCCATCCTCTGCAGTCCCGAGCACGGTGCTTCCAGTTGTGAAGACCAAGTTTTCTGGCATCCGCGACAGCTTGGTCTTTGTACCGTAGGTTCGGTCTTCTTCGCCGTATCGAACCTGGGGGCTGTGATTCGAAGAGAATTGTACATTCGCTGGATGTGGCCGAGCTAATGTAGTCTGCGTATCTTGGCTTTTTGGACTGCATCCACTGCCTGGTACTGGTCATAGAGTTCGCGGTTGTATCTTCTCCTCCATTTGCCCTCCTCGCATAAGGGACCTAATATCCGACGGAGTATTTTTCGCTCAAAGATGCCCAATATTTGCCCAGCTTTCTTACTTATCGGATGTCTCTCTCATAACTATGGTTTTTTTTTTACGTGGTAGGGAAGTTACCCCGACGGCACAGCCCCCAACCTGGAGGGCCAGTTCCATGAGTTTTAGCCGCTAGAACACAGGGCCGATCTGAGAGCGACACCAGTAACTCAGAGGTGCGAGCTCTACCGTTGACCCATTTAGGGTTTATCCGCCACCATTTCTATTCCAAAACCCTGATGAAGCCATAGAACTCCTTACGGACCTGCGTTTCGCATATGTCGAAGTGGCTCATGTAAGGTGTTCGCCAAACCTTCCATGGATTCTGCCGTTGATTCAATGTAGAGAACTCATCCGCCTTCTATTCTCCTTCTGAACGCTCTTGTTAGACTTCTGAGACATAGTATTCGCTCAGGTCAACAAGAGATGCCTCGTCCGGTCCTACATGAGGGCTGAAGTTCATCCAGATGTGCTTGCGCATTTTCGAGTGTTCAGCTACACATGCTTAGACGGATTTGGCATACGCTCATCGTTAGTTCACTACTATGTAGCTATCCAGAGGGCACCACGAGGAGGTGATGATGCGGCATTTTACCTACATCTGAAATCTAGGTTGTTCTTTAAGCTGTAGATAGTTTGAGCTTAAAAAGATATGACATCAGCTGTTGATGTGAAGCCTTTGTCAAAGTGTTTAAGCCGAAGCGAGCTATGGACGCTGCGCTGTTTTGGTGTCCCCAAGATAGAGACGATACGCCTTCGATTGGACACGGTTCATTTTGTTGAGATGACTGTATATATAGCACTGATCAGGTGAAACTGATAGGCCTTAAGACCTTTAGGTCTGATTGTGATCTACTGCCAGATTTTGGAGGGAACACTTTTATTTTACTTTTCGAAATGAGGTTAAGTTCATACCTGATAGAAAGATGGTTACTAGGAAATCCATAAGAATGTCGACGCTATGAGGCAGAATGGCAGGGAATATACCATCTCCACCAAATGCCTTGTACTTTTTCTGCGTGGATATGGGCCATTTGATGGCAGCTATGAGGAAAACATTATTCCAGCAGAACTCCTGGTATGCCTGTCTGCAGGAAATATGTAAATGCTTCTATTACTTTCTTTAGGGCTTTTAGGAGAAATGATGATGAATGTGAACCAGATCCAGGAAACTGTCAGCATTCCGTGGTTGTTCCGAGGATCATCATCAGATAGCTTCTTAAGTTAAGCGTCTTTGAAACCGAACTGGAATCGCAACTAGTTTACACAAGTAAATCAATGGATTTTACACTGGAAGTTGCACCAGAAATAAGGCCTTTTCAGATAGCTACGTACTTTGGGAGTGACTACAATAAATTTTCTGGAAGCTTGCAAATCCTTGCCTAACAGTTTTTGACAGGCTCTTATTCTGAGTGGAATATAGCATGCCCTGGGGAGAAAATTATGAAATATTTTTAACGAGTAAAATGAGCCACTCATCGCTTCTGTAAGCTTAAGCAAGTCTGCTATATTTTCAGTTCTGGGTGAGTAGCCTGAAAAAGACACTAACCGAGTTTAATATTTTACTCTGCAGGCTTAAGCCGCTAAGTTTGAGATAGGTAAGCTCTTCAACTCCAGTTCACACTTTATACCCTGCGGAGAATACCACTCAGATGAATGCGACGCTACACTCAGAGTATGTCAAGAACTGTATGGCAGGTGCCTATTAGTGAATCTGTGGTTTTTCAAGTTCTACTTCTATTTCTCCGATGTTAGACATCGCTAACTAACTTAAGTGCTCCCGACCCTTGAAGCATCTCTGTCAATATCATTCCGGGCTGTTGTCTCTCTCATAACTAGAAAATTTTTACGTTGTAAGGCGGTCCAGTTTCATGGTTTTCTGCCCCTTGTCCGAAGGGACAAGTACGACCGCTGCCATTGACCCATTTAGGATTCATCTGCCTTCAAATCTATTGTACTATCCTGCTAAAGTTGTAGAGATCCTTACAGAACTCAACTCAAGAGCTCAAAAAGCCAAAAAGCGTCCGTGGATTTTTCCGTTGATATCATCTAGAGAATTCACCCGCCGCATAAGACGATCAGATCACCGAGTGATACTTCATCCAGTCGCACAGTTCCAAATGCTCAGCTACGCATGAATAAATGGATTTGGCATACGCTCACCTTTAAGTTACTACTACTCCATCGATAGCCCTCCTTTACGATGACTAAGAGAGGATTTATTTCATACCTTTTTGGGGATCTTCTTCCTCTTATTTCAATGTAAAGGCGAGTCATTTCATTTTCTCTTTGAGCTTTTTCTTCCCTCAAAAGAGTAGGTAAACAGGATTAAAATGTATGTACAGTGGATGCTTGATATAGTGAACACAAAATCTCGCTACAGTGAACTTATGTTTTTTTCTGTCATATTTTGGTGAAATTTGTTTCAAGGACTCCAGTAAACCGACCTGTTTTTATTAGTTCGCTATATTGAGCGTCTACTGTTCATATATAACTTGTTCAACACATTTCTCTAACCACTTACCTAATATTTGAAGAAATCTATTCATTATGAACTTATACTTATCAATAATACATATTTTAATTGTCTCTATTTACATTCATTACGGTTTCTTGAATGAAAACCCTCCAACAATACGTCTCGTTAATTGTTCTTAAATAGATTTTATCTATCAAGTACATCGCCGCAATGAATTCAAAAGAATGATCTCAATTGCCCTTGTTTATTTACTCAGGACTCATCGTATAATCTGAACTTCGTTCTGAGGACTAATCACGTGGCAAATCACGTTTCAAAAACATTGTCCTATCCTTATACTGTACCAAGGTCGGCTATTCAACTATGTCACGTTTTTTTCGTTTTGTCGTCATTGAACTTGTCTGTAAACATCCCCAATGTAAGCACTGTCTGCAATTAAAATCATTCCATATTTTGTATACATATTGGATTTGCACTTCTGGGGAAAAGTTTTCCATTACTGTATTCACGGAAATATTCTTAATATTTGTAAATGATGCTTAATGGTTTGTTCATGACAAACGGATCGATAGACTTCGACGCGTGTTTATCTCATTCCATTTGTCGACACCTTTATTTTTTCCTGTTTTTTTTTTCACTTTTCCTTCCTTTTATTCTCGCTTGTTCGTCGTCCGTGTGCAACCGACACCTTGGGGAGAGGTATCCTCACAATTAATTAGTAGTAGATCCATTAGAGGGACATGATCTGCATTCTCATGTCTTGAATGTAAGACCACCGAATGTTGCCTAATTAATTTTGATATGCTAGGCACGTTAAGGACACGCTTACACCTATACATACGTATTATATTCAGCGCTGTCTTTGATGCTTCCTTACTTCTGGTTTTTGGGTGTAACACACGCTTTCTTTAGAACGAACTTCTGGAACCGATGACGATGAAATTTAAATTCCGAATAAATTAAAGGGATGAAATCGACTGAGATAAGTTTTTTTACCAACAAAAAAAAAAGAACGAAACATCAGATATTAGGATAAAGCGCATTGTAAGCTGACTTATGCATATTCAAGTGAAATCGAGGTCCTTTATCCGTACGTATTTCCTCATCAAAAAGGATGTATGTACCTACAGTATTCAGCTCTGTGTGTAGGTGTTTCTCATTTCCATGAAACGCATCATTCGATGGTAATCAATCAAAGGGCTTCTTACATAATGGAGGCGAACCAATTTCAGGAAGAGTTCCCCTACGCTTCAAACATAGTACCTACATAATTTATTTTTTCAAAGAAATTCATTGGTACTTCCTAGCGCGTGTAATTGATATGAGTGCCGGTTTGTTGTAAGAAAACTTTGCAATTTGCTTTACTCGCAAAAGTTTGAGTACAATAAGATAAACTCGAAAACAAAGGTACCTACTATACGGAGGTACTCCACGTGTTGTGTTCCAATAATTAGAAAATAATTAGTGAGTGACATCCCTGCCAAACTTGTCCGTCTGTGCAAGATCACAAGGTTGGTAACGACCGTACTGAGACCGTCGATGTCAAAAAAAAGCTTAAGACAAGGTGATACATAAGCCAGTGGTACAATCTATCCAAAATCCGAACAACTGCTTGTATACGGCGACGATTTTGACATAATTGGAAGAACTCTGAAGGCTGTCACCAATGCGTTTTCAAACACTGAATCAGAAGCGGTCCAAATGGGTGAACGAGGGCATAACCAAGTTCATTCTGTCATCAAGAAGGGACAATCAACACCGACTGACTGGAGAAAACGTCACAATAGGCAGATACAACTTCTATGTAGTCAGAGACTTTGTCTACCTTGGACCTGCTATAAGTGCTGACAATGATGCCTCTATTTTTTTTCGGGCTAATAGGCAATTCAACAGCCATACCTCGAAGGAGTAAGGAGACACACTCTTTTCAACCACCAAATAGAGAGATATTGGTGCGAACCACAACTCTGGCGCAACAATCAGGCCAAATGGCATTGATTTTGTTGGCTTTTAGAGCAGTTGTGATTTGGGATTTATTAGAATAAGCCTGTGACTTAAGAAAACTTCACAAGAAGAAGTTTAAGAGGTTCAAACCGCGTGATTTCGGTGTTCAATTCACAACACCACTACAAGAGTTAAACCTACCCCCAAATCGTTGATGGAAAATGTCAGTTGTTGCGTACGCTGTGTGCCACGTAGCATCATCCTGTTGAAACCACATGTCGTTCACGTCGATACTATCCAATTGGGGCCAAAAGAAATCGGTTATCATTGACCGAGAACGCTTGTCGAACACGATAATGGCCTGACTAACGCAACTTCACGTCGTTTTCGAAGAAGCATGGACCGATGATGCCGTGTGTCCAAAATGGCACCATACAGCCATTTGATGTTTTATTATAGCCCCAATACGACAATTATGCTTGTTGACATCGCGGAAAATGATTTTTCGACAGAAATTGGGATCAACTTCCAACTTCTCGAGAGCCCTGTCAGGGAACAATAGGCGCTGTCTAATAGTCATTGTATTTGTGTTACTGGGATAGAAAAACCTTCACTGGAGCACTCAGACATCAATTTGTCCATTGTACTACCAAAAAGCCTCACATTAGGCAACCCTTTTAATGACAGCATTCACCATATCCGCACCTAGAATCTGCAGCCTGATACGAGAAGTCTAGACAATCACATATGAAGCGTTTCACAGTATCGCCACCCTCTCAGGATGTTTCGCTTAAGCCAATCTTATGAGGGTGCATATCAAAAGTGCCCCGTAAGAACGCCTGCTAACAGACAGGAAGAATGTCGCAGAGTTCTCATTAACGCCTGGCAGCATCCGTTTAGTCAGCCTAAGTCTAAAAGAGACATAACAGATAAGATAAATCGAATTTTGTGAAGCAGTTCAAAGTATTGCAGTCTTGTTTTATCGTCTTCCACAAATACCCCAGCGCCTGATCCTTGATAGGTTTTGGAACCATCTGTGAAAATTCAACTACACTTTATTCCAGTCCTTAATATCTGTAAAGTCCACCACATACTTACGCCGTCACTGAAGCCTCGGAGCCATAGCATCAGACGACATAGCCATAAAACCAGGGATGTGTGTGGCGCAAGATCATCAAAGCTCCAGTGCGTCTCATACCAAAAACCACCACGTCTGAGTATGTTTTAGCGAACACCCTATGGTATAAGTATCAAGAGGAGGGACTCTCAGAAGTGCATCAAGAGCAGAGCCCGGTGTACTCCGAAAGGCTCCCAAGTGCTCGAGACAAACTGGTTTTTGTAGTTTTTTTGGCCTAAGAGGTCAGTTGTCTTCACCAAGTTGGGGTCTACAAAAGGCCGAGTTCTTACGCTGCACACTCTCATGGACAGTGACGATATTTTCGGCGAAGAGTCCACTCGAAAGGACGATTATGGTGCCGTAAAATGATCGACGTCCTCGGAAGACCCACTTTCATTAGACAATTTCGTCATTTGCACATGTTATTGAACGCTACAAAACAGACTTAACAAATGACAGCCAATTTGACAGATGGCCGCAGTCACAGTTCGGAAATCCCTTCCGGAAAAGCCTTTCAAAGTTTATCATTGATTTTGGAACGAGTAGTCTTGTGGATGTCACAATGACCAAATATAATAAATTTAGCACTTAAGTAGATGCAAGAAAAACTTTGACTTAACGTACCTACTCTTCCAACAAAAGTTGAGATACTCGCATCTACTCGTATGTACAACAAAATTTGAAACTTAAAATCGCGTAAATCGAAACAACGTTCGTCATTTTTCTGATTCAATGTTTCTACCCTTAGTGCGAATGCTTTCAATTTGTAAAATTGAATTGCTCCCTTATATTGACACAGGCACACCACCTGTACATGCGAAATAAAGTTCTCCCCATTAAACCTTCCGTTCGCAGCTCATATAAACATATTTTCCTTTTTCTTATCAACGGTTGTCTACCTTTGCGGAGAGTTTGTCGTTTCAGTAAATGGAACTCAAGGCTCATAGGACGATGGATACCCTGAACCCTGACACATTCGTAGATTGTACAAGTTTTTCTTTCTTTTTTTTTTTTTTTTTATTCTTTTCAAGATTTCATTTTCAATACAAACAGTTGTCAACAGTCGAGGGTTTGCCACTTTACTTGGGTGTGTGTGTGTGTGTGTGAAGAAGTACGCGTCACATCCAAACGCACTTAAGCTATAGGGTCTTCATTTTGTTGTTGTCGTTCTTCCTTTTGGTAATCAAAATGTCATTGTCATATCTGTTCGGTTTATTTTGTAATATAGCGTCATTATAGCTCTATTGTCAGGGTTTTTCTTATATTTAATAAGTTTTCATGATTTTGATAAAAATCGTGTAATGACTGTGACATTTTTTTTTCTATCTACAATGTGTTTGCTTTGAGAAAGGTACATGGTTGTAGGGTGGGTGGATGTGTCCTTGAGAACTGAGGGGTTGGGGGGTTGGAATTGATTGATAAGGTTCATATACCATGTGACGGATAGGATAATAGGGGAAGGTTTTCGTGCAATATCAAATTATACTGATTTAGAGCGCAAGTTACGACCGGCTACGCAGTTTGAAACTCTTCAATAGATTATGTTTGGGATTTCGTTATGAGCTGGCAACAGATTTTTGGATTTCTTTCACTTTGTCGTAGACATTTATTGATTGCAAATAAATGTTCCTTTCTATGTCCACTTACTTTTACTTCTGTTTTATGATACATAGGAATTGGACGATAAGTTCCTGAAAAATACGACGTTAAGCGAAACAACGTTGTGCGGGGCTACGTTAGCCGGGATATACCGTACTTAGTGGTTGTTAGTTGAATGAAAGTTTGTCGGAAATATGATGTACAAAGAAAAAAAAATGAGGCACCCTGCCCCAGTAATCCGCGTTACAGTAACCTGCCCGCTACGGAAACCCACACAATGCCTTGGATAAGGATTGATAACACGTTCGGCTATCGTACCTGGACTAAGATTGGCTACTTGGTTTCCAGAGTGAAGGATCTCTGAAAGCCAGATACATGACATATGGTATGCTGCACATATTGCGAGTAAGCTAGATAAGATGATTGGCAGTACTTCGCGTCACCATTAGTGTTATGCCCCCATGGATGGTTCCTCTGAGGAAGAAAAGGAGACCTTCTACAACCAGTTGGGGACTGTTAAAGTCATAGTGATGAGGGACCGGAATGACAGCGAGGTCCTCAAACTTGTTATGGAATGACACCGACTAGGCAACCGCAATGGAAACAGCGAATGATTTGTTGTCTTTTGTAACGCAAATTGTTTTGTCACAGGTGGCACCTTGTTTGAGCACATAGCCTGTTATAAACTCATCAGTTGTGTGTCAACTGACAAGTTTAAACCAAACTGAGCATTTCGCCAACAGAACTAGTCCTTTAGACGTCCAAAACAGACGAGGAGCGAACAAATTTTTGCGTTCGAAAATCCAACGACATTGACGACAGTATTATGAGGAAAGTGCAAAACGTTCGTTCATTGGTACCTGCGAAATCTGTGTCTTAACGATTTTTTGGCTAAACCGTGTGTCTAACGATTGGTTTTATCAGACAACAGAGCGTGATACGACAACGATAGTGGAGTCCATAGCTAACCATACTCATACTCAGGATGATAACATTCGCGGCGGTGCTGAGAGTACAAGTCGAGAAGGAAGCAAGCCAACTGGCAAAGAGATGGGGAGAGCTGAGGCACATTTCCAGAAGAGAGAAGCCTCTGATAAGCCGCGACAAGCCATAGCTAGCTGCTATTGAAAATTTATTAACCGTAAAAGGAATTAATGCAAAAATGCCCCCAAACCACTTGCTAGCGAATAATCAGATTGAAGTACAATTCAAAGAATTGCAACAGCTGAGGCAGCATTCCATTGGAGTTCTGTCGAGAGCTATTTACATTTAACTTGGCTGCAGCACTAATAGCATTGTACGGATCAGACTTTAGCTCCTTTGATGCAAATTGAGGATGATTAAGAAAACGGGTCCCGCATTCAATTCCACTCGCATTGAACTGTGTAACCCTCTAGCTATTGCATAACGTTTGCCTGCACTCAAGTGCAGTTCCATTTCCATCTCAGTTAATAGCAAAAGTAATAATATTCCCTCAATCGGAAGCAGTTGGGTTTTGGTATTCGAGCAACTCTATTTTCTTTTTTTGTATTGGTTTCCGAGAAGTTTATTGCAACCAAAACGCAACAGTTTCTTAATTGGTTGTCCCTTGTAGTACAACATGGAAAACAAAGACCCACACATTACGCAACGGTCCAATGGTCTGCGAACAACATTGTGGCAGTGTGTCAAATCGAAAATAAAACTAATTACATATTGCCACTCAGGTGTGTGCAGTGATTGAAAGGCATCGGTAACATAGGAAATAAATTTCTAGGACACACTGTGCTCTCTACTCGGTAATTCGGTGTCTGTAAAGAGATGAAAATATCCATGTTGCAGCTTCAGTCGACCATGTGTCAGTAGAACATTTTGACCAATGCGATCGGCATCCAATGTCACCACTCGAGCCCCTCCTTCACCCACATCTTCTGACACAGGACGACAAACTCAATATGTACATTTGAGCATTGCAGTGAGTGCATAGTCGGTCCGTAGTTGTCGTCGTCAGAGAAGCACTGGCAGCAAGTTGATTTGGACAGATGCAGCAACGTAGCAGCTGCCATCATATTGAAATTCAAGCCAACATTTCACATCATTCGAATCTTTTATTTCGCTGCAAGCTCATGGATGGAATAGTGCGGGTGGACGAGTGGAAGGCGGGAAGGTAAGGAGTGAATCTGTGTGATGGAAATAAGAGCGAATGCATTTGTTCCACATTGGATTATGGATGTACATTCATGAGCTAGAATGAAGGACAACATCCAGTCATGGTATCTTTCGTCTAGCGTTGAACATAGGACGAATGATGTAGTATTACAGAAATTTCTTGACACACAGTGGGACCGATAATAACGAAAAACTATGGCATCTGATGTTTTGGATTTTCAATGAAATCCTTATTTGTATTTGGAATTTATCTCTGCGTCATACGTATACCTACACAGTCTACTGAGTTTTCCTACGATGTACATATGTATCTCCTGCGTAGACACGACAAGTCTGATTCATCTACTTTTATCGGGACAACTTTTAAAGTCTTCTCGGGCAAAATGTTCTACAATTTTATTTATATTATAAGTACTCGCTGTGTTATCTCAGATAACTTTTCGATTCCAGCAGTGGGGGGAGCCTTTTTAAAGTCGATAGTCAGTAAAAGGAGCGGAAAACTGACGCCGAAAACAAGTATGTACCTCGTCATCAAAATGCGAGAATTTAATATTTTCGCTCTCGTAACTGAGCATAAACTCTCAGCACACAATATCATCACTGCAAAACTTGGCCAAACGTCATTATTCCTGCTCCGGCCCGACAGCTGCGTTGGAGGTTCTTTTAGACCTTCCACCCGTCCACATAACTACTAAGAAGACTCCAACTGCTAATGAACTACAGCTTCAAACTGCTATGTAACGACTCTTCCTTTAACATAATTGGACACATGAATATCCTTCAAAGAATTCCTCTGCTATTCAATCCAGCAGTGTGCTTCTCAGACTTCATGCTTATGAGAATCCATCTCTATTCCCCTCTCGAGGTCGCAATCCCAATCCGAAATTCCTGGGATAATTAACAAATCCCCCAAACTTGTTGTTGCTCTTAAGGTTTTCAAATCTTTTAACTTTGAGCCGAAGCTTGTCTCTAATCTCTCTTTCGAATTTGGGTCCCTAAAAGTACGCCATCCCTGGCTGCTGATGGCTTGCCCGCGAGGTGCTCAGGCTCCATTCACTAGTCTTGATCCATTTGGTGGCTTACAAACTAACCAACTCAACTGACTTCAGCTAGAAATGTTTTTAGCTTCATAAATGAACTAGACATCAGCTGAACCCCACAACAACTAATATAGCAAAAAACATTTGGGGAATAGGGCAAAACATCTACCTAGGTTGCTGTGCTTCAAAGGCTTATCATATTACCTTCTCTTGTCCTTGTCGAATAGGATTCTAGTTCGACTAGTTAGAGAACGCATATACCATTCCATAGAGCATCCCCTTTTCGATATATCCTGACGTCGTACCTTTACCCTGGCTTACAAATGATGCAAAATATAAATGCTTAGACGGAATGACGTCTTGTCATCAGATAAACTATTGACCTTATTGCACAAGTAATGCAATAAGGTCGAAATACGAGAAATCGACTGATCAGCTTTATCTACCGCATACCATACCTTTGTTATAACTCTGATTTATGTACCCAGGTCAACTTGCTGTTCAGAGCAGTACTCCATCGCTATAATTTACCCAGGGGAAGAACGGTGCCCTGGATGGAACGTACAAACAAGACTTCGTCTTCATATCTTTACTGATTCCAAGGCCGATACTCAGTTCTCCCTTCACCAGCTCATTCTTCATCATCTCTATCAATAACCACTTCACCTCATCCTGGTATATCTTGCAGAAGATCACTGCCTTGAGTGCCATCATCGAAGTGGTTCTGATTTCTGAATTCGGATGAACAATTTTGAAGGATAACTACAGCACTGCTCATTCCATCACACTTCCCCACCAATTTCAATAGAACTCCACTAAATTATAAACTCGGCTGTTCAGCTGTCATCAAGTTAAGAAATGAATGCATGTGCTTATGCACAATTCCTATTGACATTAGCTACTCTCCGATGTTGAAACTAAGTACGACTTTGAACATTTGAGATTACTATGTATTTAATCATAAATTTGTGCATGTAGAAGTAATTGTCAAATATTCTACATGTTGGCAGAAGAAATTCTAAAGTAGAGCAATTAGGAGTGAAGATTTTTTCTATCTAGATACTATGGCAGGCTTACGAAATACGTGTCCCCCTTCCTGTTTGGTGCGACCATATATGTGTGTATTCGTAGCAACGCTAGGGTATTATGTGCAACTGTTTCCGAAGTTTTAAGTTCATGCACCGTCCTCATCACCATCCTCATTATGACCATTGGTGTCATTGCCGTCGTCATCATAGTCATCATAGTCATCAGTGGCACTTCTTTCGCTGTATGTTGCATTCGCCGCGTTCGCTCCTTCAGAGACAGAATGGTACCTACTACTCAAGTGCACATCAAGTTCAGACAAAATTCGAACGAGCAAGCAACATTTTAGGTTCATATTCAACATTTTAATGTCAGAATGCAATCTGATCTTATCTCTGCAGATGTGAACTGACGCAGCTGAATGCATATCCCTCTTCCGAATTTGTGTTGCTTTCCGTTTCGCGCTCCGTCTCGGTTGGATAAGTATGCACAATCGTATTAAATTATAAAAGTTTTAAAGCGCACGCGAGTGTACAGTTGGTTGCATTTAAGGGAAGAAGTGAGACTGATGAGATGATGCATACATATAAATTGTATGTATGCTGGTACGTGCAGCAAGACACTCAACATTAATCATCAGAGTCCTTCCATTTTCATTTAGTTCCGCATTAAAGCCGTGCCCATGTGCATGAGAGAAAATAGAAGGAAACGGAAGGTCCTGTCCCACATGACTATACAAGTGTATACAAAAGACAAACGAGTGATGATGATCTCGGGAAAGAGAAAAGAGTGCATTGCTTAGTGAGGATTCCAAAGGAGAGGACATTTACAAAGTGAATGCGAACACTTTGCACAAAACAAAGCAAACAATTTCGTGTACTCGTACCCTACCTCATTATTATGCGGAAGAAGAAACATTAAGCACACTAGATGGTACACATTTTTGGGACAAATGAAAGGGTTACCTATAAAGTTGTACAAACGCCTGAGCTTACTAAATATTTAGCTAGTTTTGTTGACGTTTGAAAACATTTTATTTTCCAAATTAAAAAGGAGGATGAGGGTTAGAAAAGTAGGTCTTGGAAAGATGACAATGTGATTTGAATTTTTTTCATCTAAACATCTTGCAACCTCTTGCAAATTTAACTGCGTTGAAGCATGGCAGAGGTCCTACGGAGACTTAATTTTTACTCACTCGTTTAACAGTGCAATTTGTCTCCTTTTCCTTTTATTTTGATTGCTTCTCAATGTGATTAGTGTACTCGTCGAATGGACATGAAACGTTTTACCCTTACTTCAGGATGGCGCCTGGAAGACCGAAGACGAACGTTTAATAAGGGGTGAAAATCACACACTCTGGACGTCGAAGAATTCCAGCTGGAGGATATTCATATATAAATATATTCTAGGAATCTGCTCTCAATGATAAGAGCATTGACAAAAGCTTGTAAGCAAACATTCAATGTCCAGTTGTTTACCTACTGGTGAAATGAAAAGATCTCTAAACTACGCGCAGAATGTCACAGGACACGCTGATCATACCAACAATAACGAGAACGCGAGGAGAGATTTACATATAATAGCCCGAATAAACTTAAAAATTGCAGCTAACGTCAAAAAAGTTTCAAAGAACTGTGCATCGAAGCCGATCAAAATCCGTGATATCAAGTCGTCTAAATGATGTAGAAAGGTGTTCGAATGGAGGCACAGCCAAAACCTGTCGTCTTGTAGCTCTGCTAAAAAAGTACTAAAAAGCACCAGGAGTTGATGAAATCCTCAATATCACATTAATAGCAACAAAGACTTGATGTTGCATACAACAGGAAGGAGTATTTTCCAAACAGCAATAGAAACAAAGACTGGTTCTTCTGCCAAAAGATATGTAACAAATCCCCACAGGACCCTTCTTCTTATACATAGACCTCTGTGCATCTTGGATACCATGAGGGAATTGCTGAAACTAAGTTGTTTTCAAGTGATTCGCAGATCACCAGTATCCGTTAAAATACGTTACACGATTGACGCTATCGATAAAGTCGTGAAGATAGCGAAAAGCCGGGAGCTGGATGTCACAAAAGTCCACACAGCAATCTCCATAAACATTCTTCGTGCTACAATACTAACAATGCAACGAGCCAGTCTAATGTCATGGGCGGTGTCCCCCACGGCTCTGTACAAGGACCGCTACTGTGTATGGTGACGCCCTCAAACTTCGAATTTCGAGGTCTTCGAAAATAATTTGTTTTACCGATGATAAAACATTCGTAGTGACCACACTATTTGAAGCTATCGACATGATTCAGAGCATGGGATTGCAGAGTTAAAGTACCTTGGCACAAATAATAAATAAATGCTAGGCTAACTTTTAAGCAACATCTGCAGCATGGATTTGATAAGGCTTCAAGAAACAACAATCTTTGGACAATAGCAAAAAAGATGGTCCAACTTTGACAAATGGAGATGGATGCAGAGATTGAGCCCCAACATAGAGACCTAGATAGTAGAGGTCTAGCTTAATTTTTTTTCGACAGAGATGCTTTCACAGGTTTGTACATGAGACCAGCCTAATTGTAGTAGGGCACAGGAACACATGAGGATGTAGGGCACGGCATGTGATATTGTCCACCTTTAAACACAAAAAAAATAGAAAATTTGGCGTAATTTTGTATAAATTTAATCTTTGATTATAGCCCCTCGTCGAGACCGGGATACCATTTGACTTATGTAAGTCGAAGGACTTTAGTGCAATTGGTCTTATTGCAACAAAAAACATATGTCCACACATTCTGTTGTCTCATACTAACTTACAACAGTCTAAATACCTACTTATTAAAGCGATTCTCGGATTTTATTGACTTTTGTTCAAATTAAGGATTCATATCTATACTCAAAGCCACTTGGGGAAACTTTCTTATAGTCAACCTACCACACAAAAAAATATCTCTCATTTTTCTACTTAATGGTGAAACGGTGTGTTGTTAATTGTTCGACACATGTTTGCTCCCAAAAGCATCCGCAGCACATGCCTTATCACGTTTAGTTGCACAAACAAGTTAAAGCTAATTCTAAAACAAAACACTGTTACTCGGGGAATATCTTTTGGCAAACTATTCGAACGAAGTTAATCCAATTCGTAGGCCACATAATTATTCCCATGCCATCCCCAACTGAACATGTTTGCGGACATTGTACGTGTTTGTTTCTCTATTGGAGGAGATAAAATAAATACGATAATGGGCTTCAACCAACTACTTGCCAACAGCCACGTCTCAAGTTCAATTCGCCCATAATACGAGGGCACGGACAACTACATATATATGTACATGTAGAGAGACTCTACTGTCATAAATGTCCGCTGGAGCGCACCAAAAGAACCAGCCCATAACAAAAAGTACTACACGGTAAAACCAGAACCTATTATGTTTAATCCTCGAAATGATGGCCAAGGCAATAAAAACTCTGAAATAAAAGCTCACCTTGCAGAAAAAGGGACCACTGAGTGGCTGTGTGTGATACACAGAAGCCTTCAAAACATATCCATTTTTGTCCAACTCCAATAGATGAAACCAGCCAGCTAACAGCTAACAAGCAAGAAAGCAGAGAGAATTAAGTGTGTGTGTGTGTGTGTGCGTCTTCAAGGGGCATCAGTTATTTGCAAGGATAAACAAACATTCACCGGGAAGGTGGTGGACACCAACACAACAGGCCATAAAGCACATTCATCTCACATCTCGCCTGAAAGAAACCCATTCGGGTAGGCGTTGAATAGGCGCCTGTGCCCACCTGTGCACGTAATAGTCCTTGGACCATGGAGAATACCTTTGGAATCGTTTATCAAATAAAAAGCCCGTAATTATTACGGTTGTTTCTAATGGCTACCGGTTGGAGATGAAGGAGCGGATACGATTTGCGTCAGGATGACTGACCCGACAGCGACAACGACAACGATGACGACGATGACCGTCAACAGGCGTATACTAGGCGATTAGTATAGTATATTTCATGTGGTATCGTGCAGAGAAGCGGCCGGTCACTTGGTCTACCTTTGTGTGTTATGTGAAGGAGGCATGTGTTTTTCGGTAACTTTGGTGTGATTGCTTAATTATGTGTATGGCAATGGACATATTAGAGTAAACAGAAGGGAGCCACAAGCTATAATTGAGGAAATACATTTTTTTTTTCCTGGCAAACACACAAATCTTGGAAAATGATAAATATCAGATTTTTGTCCACGTTCAAGCTAGTTAAGACTTTTGTAAGAAAAAGTCAAGGAAATGTGTAATTAATGGAAGTGCTTTCAAGTGGGTGGTGGTCATCAAGGATCATGCAAACGAGTTGATGTAGAGGTAGAAGTTGTAAGGAACTTAAGTGATTTTTATTAATTTATCCTGAAGAAAGTGCGCTCAATAGATGGCTCCAGCAGTCATCGAATTGACATATCCAAAAAGGTCTTGAACCAAGCTTAGACATATGATAAGCCAGCCGTTTTGACACGTGTGAAAATGTTTGCTTTTGACCCAAATAATCGTCATTTGTGCAAAGTCTTAATTCTTTTCTTTCTCTCTGACGATTTCCTAATTTTTGGAAAATTGTCTTCTTCTGTTGTTGTTTCCTAAATTTTCACCCATAAAAAATATGGAATTTTCACTACGAATCCCGAAATCGACTGAATTGGGTGAAATGTAGGCCTTACGCAACTGACACAGCTGTCAGTAAATGTCAGTATCTGATATTGTATTTGTCAGCGTGAAGGAAGGCCAAAATCATACGAATTGAATTTGAGGCATAGCTCGATGAGGATCCGTGCTAAAGTTTTGAAATCGAAGAAAACCGCCGAGCACTGTGTGAACTGCGACTACAATAAGAGCAGAGACACGAAAAAGTGATTCTGCAACATGACAACGCTCGGCCTAACGTTGCCAAACCCTTTATTTGGAAAACTTAAAAAGGGAAGTCCTATCCCACCATCCATATTCATCGCATGTAGCGTCGTCCGGTTATTACTTGTTCCGTTCGATGGCACATGGTCTGGCAGATTCGCAGTTCCGCTTATATGAAGATATCAAAAAATTGGCATCGTGAATAGCGTCATAAGACGTTAAATTCGGTTAAAGTTTTTTATTATGGCTTTCGCTCATTTTCTTGATTAAACACTTAATTAGGAAATACACGCGTATAAATTTTCTTTGATGTATTTTAGGTTTTTGGGCGGAAAATCAATTTTTTAGGAAATACACCCCGACTTACGTATTCTTTAGTTCTAGGTTGGAGTAAAAAAAAAAAAAAAAATAAAAAATTAAAAATTAAAAATTAAAAATTAAAAATTAAAAATAAAAAATTAAAAATACAAAATACAAAATACAAAATACAAAATACAAAATACAAAATACAAAATACAAAATACAAAATACAAAATACAAAATACAAAATACAAAATACAAAATACAAAATACAAAATACAAAATACAAAATACAAAATACAAAATACAAAATGCAAAATTAAAAATTAAAAATTTAGTAGCGTAGTTCATGTTAATAGAACCACAAATGGTTGGATGACGGGAATGATTTTTATCAAAGTTCTAGAATATTCTAAAATATTATTTCTAGATGGGTCCCGTGGCTCAGTGGTTAGTGCATTGGACTACTACTCAAGGGGTTCCAATTTCGAATCCAGAAAAATACCATCAACAGTTTTTTCAAGACCCCACCTCTTCCGAGTGTCTGACAAACATTCAAGAAAAAAAATTGTCATGAGAAAGCTTCTCAAAAATCCCTCTGCCCTTCAGATACGGCATAAAACTGTCCCTTCTGAACATAGATTTTTATGACACACAAAATTGTTCAAATGGATCTTACAATTTCGTTAAAATTTTATATTTGAACTAGGCACTTTTACAGGTATACAAAATTTTTGGTCGACTAAAGGACATGTGGTTCCAACAAGACTTAGCTGCAAGTGCTCAGATGTAAGATGTAAACGTAGTAAAGATGACACGATGAAATTGATTGTGGATTTTCTTTTTGTAATTTGACGTAATCCAGAATTTGTATCCCGGTTCTAAATAGCCCTCTTCTTTGTAAAATTGTCAGTTGACTGCTTTTAAATGGTTTGTTTGCGGTTCGTCCACCCGACCCCTTCACGCATATGATACTTCACATCCTTAATGGAAGTGAATAAAAAAATTTAATATTACAACCTATGGCTAGCGGGATGATACAAACACTTTTCTCTTACTAAATCTACTGACTGTGGAGAAATGAAAAACAAAAAAAACCTTTTCTTCTTTTTCCTGAGTGAAACTTTTTCTTAGTCCTAGTTCACATCCATGAAGGACTCCGAACACAAGTATTCCATTTGCAAAAAAGAAATTGAATTTGAAATTTATTTCGTTCTGTGTTTACGACACAGGGCAACACCTTACCTCTGGGCATTTGTGAAGACGAATACTTGCTTTTGATACGTAACCTGACCATCAGGCAGAATGACGGTTGTGGATTATCGTACCCCGCCCTGGGGCATCTTTTGTCTTTTGGTTGTGGTGCATAATAACTTGGGGGCTCTCTGGACAAATCCTTCTGTCGCAGCCACCAAAGGCAACGGTCAGACAAGTTAAACTCTCGACAGTAGATACCTACACTTGTTATCCCTTTTGGATTGTATGTCTAGTGATGATATGTATGTTTAATTACACTTTTTGAGGAAAGCACTGAATTAATTATTAGGAGGGTGATATTGAAGTTCATAACCAAGTTGATGCTTCAATGCATTGTGTTTCGTCAAGTTTATTTGTTTTCAAATTAATTCAAAATCGAATAGGGTGATCAATTTTAGCTTTCGAAAAAATTTAACGCTGTCAGTATCCATAAACCAAACCATTTAGGTTTAAGAATGACAACGACTGACAGGCAGGGTTGCCTGTTGACAAATGTTAGGTCCCACTGATTCGCTGGTAGAGAATGGTAGGCTGAGAACTTACAGGATAAATGGAGAAATTAAATTATCACCCACAATCTTAAGATGGCTGCTAAGAAGACACACTTTATATCAAATAATAATTTTGTCCGAAGAATAACCGTGAAACGATCTTATCATAGCTTGTGACAAGCACCAACACAAGCCTTTACAAACAACAACTTCAGGGTGCTGAACGCTACCAATCTAACAAAACATTCAGTGAAAAGAAAAATCAAAAAGGAGTGTTCCTTGTATCAAATATTTTACCCTCAAAGTCTATGGTACATCCTCATTTATACCATTTAGCTAAAAATAAATTATAAAGGTGCGTCCAAACCGAGTGAAACATTTCTGAAACACTGTTTCGTGAAACATTTATGAAACACTGTTTCGTGAAACATTTCTGAAATGCTTCGCTCGGTCTGGACGCATCTTAATATATCACAAATCTCAGTTGTGTACAAACTGATCCAACTGAGAAAAAACACTGTGAATCATGTTATATTGGATCTTTGGTATCTTTTGAGAGCTTTTTGCTTCAGGATTTCATTTTGGAAGACACTCCGACAACATACTCTTTTATAAACACAGACTAGTGAAAAAATCACCAAACCTGGACCTTAATTCACAATTGGCTTCACCATCAACGAATCATAAGTCATGACTTACAAAAGTTATCGACTTAAATATTAATAGACACATAAGTCTAAAGCGTTCCAACAATGTTTTAGTAGTCAGCTCTTGCCTAAACTTCAATCTATCATAGAAACTACTACATTTCATTAAATCTACTACATAACATTGGTTTGACGTTGAGGCTAGAATACTTTTGCACCGAGATGACAGATTTTGTTTGTTCTTCTCACCATTAGTATCACTTTGTTGTCTAATGTCATATTTAAAGAATTAAAAAATGTTGCGGAGGATCTTAACGCAATTTCGAACAGATAAGACCTACCTACTGAAGAGTAGATTGAAAAACAAAATCATAAAGCAGCTCGATAAGCAAAACATCGGTATTGAAAGTGATGACAAGGAAACCAACTGTCAAAAAATTAAGTCCACTTGCTATGACGACAAGCACCATGTTGTTGTGTTACTGCGCCATAATACAATTATTGTTTTTTTTTTTTTTTTGTTGTTGTTTAACAAACCGCCAGAAAAACACCAAGCTTATATTGTTGAACAAGAGCCCGTTGGCTAAAAGTTAAACACCTTATTCTTCTTTTCTTTGTAAAAAGATGATTCTGCTATTTACCCAATCTACACATCCCTCACGGGTTAATGAAGGTACACGCTCACGTTATATTATTTTTTTTTTTTTTGTAATATTCTCTCATTACACACGAGCGAAGGAAAATGAGGAAGAAAAGCTGTTTTGTTTTCAAAGCATCAGCAGCAGCAGCAGCAGTCATAGTAGGGCCTAAAGGAACGACAACGAATAGCGAATTCCTTTAAGCAATTGTGTTTTTTTTTTCCAACGTTCACGGAATTTAATGAGATCCTTAGCTCGCGACAGAATTCTTATTATTTCCTCATACCCATACTAGCTTAGTCCTTGCTTAGTGTAAGCCTGATAGGTACCTAAGCAGCGGAAAACACGTGAAATGTTTGTCTTTATTTAATTTTCTTTTTCCTTATGCTGTTTGTTTATGAGTCTCCTTTCAGTTCCCTTCATTCTGCGTCCTTTATCCTTTTACGAATGTAATTTTTTCCAATGGTTTTTGAATGGCCACATATTTATTTCGTTTTTGTGCTTTTGAGTTGCAATTGAAGAAAAGGACTCTTTCAGGAGCGCTTGTTTAGTGTTTACTTTTAATTATTTTCTGGTGATTACCGACTGTAAGGAAGGTTGTTGGCACCTGTCATGTGTTGTCAACAGAATGTACGTGCATGGAAACTTATACATACGAATAGCTACTTTATGTCTGAATAGAATGATGTATTACATTTCTTTCTCTGTGTGGTTTTTTGTAGTCCTTGCGGATATATTGTATTTTACTTAAGAGAGACAGTTTTTTGGGTTTAAAATATTTTAGTAAAACATTTACCCGGCACTAGGGTGTGTTGCTCCTTGATTCACAAAATCTCTGCAGAAGAGTGTGCTCAAAGTGTAGAATATTATAACTAAATGTGTTGAGACCAAGTTCATAGATCTGCCATAGCTGAATTGCTGATGACTGAAATAAAATATATTACTTTAATTTTCAGTAGAAAGATCTCACTTTAAAAGGATCACTTGTAGAAGCGAAGTGTCTAACAGTGACAGGAGTCCTTCTAGACAAAGGCAATTTTGAAATAATAAACTTATTTGACTGATTGTTTGATTGATTGAATAAAAGTTTTTTTTTCAAAGCCCATGCCTCTGCGCCATACAGCAGGACTGGGTGAGGTGATTAATGTCTTTGTCTTATAAAGAGTTACCTTAGTACTTCGAGATAGGGCTTTGTTGTCTTCTTAGTCCATAGAAATGTCGATTGACAGGATTGATTCTTCGTTGGATCTCCCCACTGGTGCCATTCATAGAGCTCGCCATGTAGCATAGTTAGCCAACGTCCTATACCACCTCGATACTATATCTGTCTATTGTGGCATTCTGTCAAAGACGCCGACGTGCTAAACCCATCCTTGCTCCCTCGATATCAATGCTTGCAAGTGCTCCACTGACGGCCCGCTGAGTTCTTCCGATTATGTTAATGTCATCAGCGTAAGCGAACGTTGTACAGTCTTGAAAAATATTGTAACTCCGGTGTTGACTCATACGTTGCGTACAATACTCTCATGTACTATGTGAAAGATATCTCATAATAGGGGGTCACCGTGTCTAAGTCCTTTTCTGACATCGAACGGTTCGGTGAAGTTCTCGATTGTCATCCTGTATAACTCTATTCTATGCACGCTAGCATAAGAAACTTTGAAATCGATAATCGGAATACTAATGCATTTGATACAATAAGTACACCTATCATATAAGGTCGCACAAGATGGTGACTATGAAGTACATTTTGTGGACACATGTTCAACCATCACCAACGACGATTATCCTTTTAACTCGTTTATTAAAATTAAAAGTATTTTCGTTATTCAAATAATCGGAAAAAGCTCATGAGGTGCAATATCTAAATTCTTTTTAGATCATCGGTGTCCGACCCTTTATAGCCACAACTGGAGTGCCGCAAGGCAGTCATATTGTTCTTCTTATCTTTATTTTGTCTATGTGTCTATGACTGTATAATCGAAAACTCTTATTTATCTGTCCCAGCGATTCTATTTCGGCTGATTCTCGCCCTCTTCAAGCTGACTTGAAAAACTTTTCAACCTGGTGCCAAACAAATTGCCATTACACACTCCCGTAAGCGTTTTCCACCACTCCTTAGGTCCTATCTTATCTGTGACGAGCCCGGCCCCTTCTGTCGTTTTACTGCGCAATTTGGGTTTTATCTGTGATAGAGAATAACAATTTACTTGCACTAAAATGGGACCTCTTGCTTATCTGAGTTACAAAACTGTACACCTGAGTTGCTCTGGTTCAAGATTTACTGACGTAAGTAGATACATATGCATATACCTACTTTGACTACTTTGAAAAAATAAAGGGCACGATTGGGTCGTTCGTACTTGCACCTTTATGCTGTTGGTTGAAAATGCACTTTAAAAAAAAAGTCACATGAGCAAATTCTCCATAAATCTAAATTTCGTATCATAAATTTGGCTCACATTTTGATTTTGACCAAAACACATTGAGTATTAACTGAGAAATGGCCATATATCTAAAAGCACTTATTACCGCCTGTAGTTTTAGTCAAAAACACGGTAGCATATGAAATTTATTGCAAATCGTTAAAGGCGTTTTCGGGAAACTTTTTGTTGAGTTGGCTATAAATAGAGTTTCGTTCTGAACAATTTTGGCTTCACAAAACTAGCATAATTAGAAAATTTAAACAAAATCGTTAGTGCCGTTTGCGAGTAAATTGACTTGAGCCCCTGGCCTTAAGATAAGTACCGTTATTCTCATTTTAAGCCAAAAAAGTGCAACATCATCTTACAAGATTAGCTCAGCTTTATAGAAATTGAAAATTTGAATGCAATCGGTCCACCCGTTTCTCGACAAACCGGCTTTTAAGTGCCTGTATAACCAATTTTGGCCAAAATGTTGTAAACCATCTTCTAGCATGTGCTTAAACTGACTTTAGCAATTTGCTAAATAAGGCCAAATTTGAGATTTAAGTAAAATCGTAGGGTCTAAATTGGCCTTAAGCATAACACTGCCAATATTAGGGCTAAACCAAAACTTACACGACAGACCTCAGATATGAGGTTTGATTAAAATCGGTGCGCTGACAGACAGGCAGAATTATCAGATTTATTTTTTGGAGTTTATGTCAGAATTTATCAAAATCACGAGATCGGAAATTTTCACGAATCCAAACCTTGCCCTACACTACGTATCGGTGCAAGTAACAATGCCTAAGTCCTTGAAACAAAACTCATTTCCATTACCATGTAGATATATGAACATATCTACATACATACTTAGGCTCTAAATTTCCTTTCCAACAAATCCTTAAAAAAAGAAAAACCGTTTTAGTGAGTTTGTAGACATCTCTCTTCAGTGCCTTCGTTGTAATTCAATAATCTCAAGTTGAAATGCCAAACAAATTGTGGGCGCCTACTGTGTCAGAGAGAGTAATCATAAAGCAACATATGGTGGCTTATTGCCATCCACCCAAAAGCGAGGGGAGTAATAAAACTTTCCTGCACGACTGAGCTCATCTTTCTCTTCTCACTTTGATGGAACTCTTCTTTTTTAGGAATTACATATCACACATTTTCAGCGAACTTTCTTTTGAAGATTTTCCCTTGTTTCGTTTTTTTTTTTTTTTGTTTGTTTTAATAATTTGATAGAGTGCACAGCACAGGGCATTTCTTTTCGTAACTACAGGCAGCCTTCAACAACAACAACAACATGTAAGCTTTTATAGTACTCATTAGGCTCATCTGAAATTAAAGTCCTTTATCTGTACACATCGTTCAGGCAGAAATGCTTCAGAGGGCGGATGTAATTTAACTACGTTCAACTGAGTTCATCTGTCAGTCAGTAGGTAGGGATTTTTTTTTTTTTTTTTCCTTTAATTAAATATTTTCATAGCGCTTAACTGCAGGGGTAAGGATGCGTGTACAAATGTACATATGTATGTAAATATATTTTCTCTTTTCATTTTCGCTGCAAGAGAATAAATTTCATTTAAAAGGCTTCTTTCGATCAATTGCTCTGGTAATTGAATTTAAATGGATCATCAAGGATGGTTGGCGCTCTGGCAAATGTGTCGAAGCCCTCTCCCTTACGTATCAGAATACGATGAAATGAACGGTATTTATGTGGACGGAGTAAATCACATTAATTGACTTGTTTACGTTTTTTCAGGCTGTAAAATATATGTGGTACATATAGTCCTGTGAAATAAATCACTGTATCCGTAGAAACTGAAATTTATGGATGATATAAAGAACATGCAACTTAATGTCTATTTGTAAAAAAAAAAAACACATGAAAATGCTACAATCCGGAGCAGATCGTGTGATACCTTTATTATTATTAGCGTAAGCAACTTTTTTCAAATATCTTAAAAAATTACCCCAAAACACGAATTTCCTCAATAAATGGGCGTGGTAGTGGGCGGATTTAAAAAAAAATTAAGCATATAGTGCTTAAATAGCTACATTTCTTGTTCCTTGTTCTATATCTTGTTCCTATAAACTGCTATTATTTTGATCAAACTGTCGAAAACCAGTTTTTTTTTTTTTTATAAGAAAACACCCCTAAAACGTGGGCGTGGCCGTACACCATGTATAGAAGATATGTCGGGTAAAATAACATCTACATATTTGCTTAAGTAAGTTTTTCCGAGTTTCATGTAAAATTACTAAAGAAAGAGCATTTTTCGAAAAGTGGGCGTGGCAGTGTGTGGATTTTGAAATTTTGAACACTCCTTCTGTCTCGATGTCCGAAGACTTCGTAAACAAAATTTCATTGTCCTAGCTCTAAATTTAAGGCCCAACAACTGGTGACAGACAGACGAACTTTATTGGGTCTGTCTGCAATATTTCCTATTCCTATTTTACAAACTATGTGTCAAACTTAATATACCCTTAGGATAGGGTATAAAGACTTATATTTATTCTGTTAAACTGTGTATATGAACGTTGTAGAGGCTATTCCTAGTACATAGTTTCGCAAGACACGAAAACGATTTGATAGAGGTTTTAGAGCGCAGTAGATATTAAACTGAGTGTTAACTGCCAGTATGGTCAGACTTAACTGACATGGAAATACTAGTTAAGGCATCACTTACAATCTACATCTTTTCTGACCTTTTAAAACACCGAAAATATCGTTAAAGAAGCTAAAATTTTCCTGCGTAACCATGTTAACGTTAGATCCTGGTCGTTACTAGCAATGCAAGCAACATTATCGATGGGCATACATACATATTTATTGATATTAAAAAAATTAAGGCAGTTTTCCAGATAAAGTAAGGCCTACAAGACCCCTAGACCTGACGGTATCATTCCGGCTGAGATCCAGCGATAGTTTGATGCAATCGACCCCTAGTTAACCACTGTTTCAGGCGATTATTTGAAGATCGATTATATTCCAAAGAACCGGACAGAATATCTCGTATTAGACGAAATGGTCTTCAACCTATACGTCTATCTTAAGGTCTCATAAAGATTGATTGATATCGCGATCGATCTTCGCCACATTATAGATTCGGTAAAAGTAAAAATATATTTTTAAATATCAATTATATCTGCCCTTCTTCTTCTTCTTCGTCTTCTTGGATGGCGCTACAGTTCGAGGTGAGCCTGGACCTCAACCAACAGCTCTTATATTTCGTCTTCTCGTCTTCTTCGAAGAATGTTTCTCTCGAAGCGACTAAGGATATCTTCATGCGCTTCCAATAAATTCCATGTTTCAACACCGTAAAGCAGTCCTGGAATGATCAGGGTCTTATACAGAATCTCCTTAGATCTTCGAAATAAGGCTTTACTGTTGAATTGCTTCTTCGCTTGAAATTGTTATTCTTCGCTTGATTTCTGTGCTGGTATCATTGGCAGAGTTAGTAGCAGAGACATGGTAGACAAAGTCCACCACAACCTCGAAGTTGTACCCGCCCACTGTGACGTTTTGTCCAATTCGTCGGTGTTGATTGTCCCTTCTTGTTGACAGCTTATACTTGGTTTTGCTCTTGTGTATCGTCGAGTTGTCATTATACGCTCGCATGGCAAATCAGCTTCCAAATAGGCGCTGTAGTACATCTGAGGCTTGTAATTGTTGCGGAACTATAATTTTCGACGTGGTAAGGGAGTTACCCACACGGCACCAGTTCCTTTTCTTGTACCCCTAGGGCACGGGCCGGATGAACCGGTGCCAGCGCTGCGGTTGGCCGATTAGAGGCACATTCGCCACCATCTCTGTTCCAAGGTCGTGAATGTCTGCCCTAAATAAGGTAAATTGGTGTCCATGCTTCGCTAAGGATGCTATTGGATGAAATGCTTACAGGCAGCATCATCAACGCGAACGAATGTGTTATCACTCTTTCTCTGAAATATCACAACAAATCAATTACAGATCGGCATAGATAGCATATTCTTTGATTCCTTACGAGACTTCACAAAAAAAGTCCTATATGAGCCACTCAATGTGGACTAGGAGTGAATCCATATAAAGCAAAATAAACATAAAGTACCTCACATATAGAGGGTCTTGTCATCCAAAACATAGGACACATTGGCACTTTGACACAACATAAACACTCCCACCAAAAACTATAAAAAGAAATGCATTCACATTTATGCTTGTTCAAAGTTTTAGCTCAGTGAGAAACTTTTATCAATAATTCTTTTGTTGATCTTAAGTCGTAAGTTAACTTTAGAACAATATTGTCCTTGGGAAGCTTACATAAGTTCTGAATTAATTGTTGCCATTCGCCAATAGTTCACAAAGTACCATTACTGAACAGACATATGCTATTCACATTGAAGCCTTGAAGTAAAAGAGAGCAAGGATTTTCAATAAACTTGAAACTTTGCTCCTTGCATGGCCTTTCTATGGTAACAGAAGTAACTTCTTGTGCAAAGTACGGAAATACTTTACAAATGCTAGGCTTTAAGGTAAGTATTTCGTCATTTTAAAAATCAAACAGGCATGACATGGACAACATGTTACTCTGGCTCGTGTTTATAATTTTCTCACTTGAACACAAAGTCAAAAGGAATTCTTACAGCCGACTAAACTGAAGTACCATGACCCTTTTACGCTTATTGAAATTCAAAGAGCCAGATATGTAAGTCTAAACTAGCTGAAGAGCTACAGGCAAGTACACTCAATGTGATGTGGCTAGTGAAACTAGTGTAATTGCAATAATGTGTCATACACATGCTTCTATCTGATGTGGTGTTTTCCATGAATACAGTACATGCCTTGGGCTGAGAGTTTGTTTGCTATGCTAACTTCATCCTCGTTGTGGGTCTTAACGCGATTAACCCTCAATTATTAACACATCCGCCAGCGGCATGTATTCACATTGTCCTGCATGTATTCGGTTCACAGGAAGTTGCACTTTACTCGTACCATTGCCTGAGAGCATTGGATAATTACTCAGCCATTCTTGTGCGTTAATTGTTTCATACAAATTGAATTATTAACCGGAATGGTGAGGAGATACTTTGTACTCAGATTAAAGCCAGTGCAATAATATCGCCTTTGATAATAATTATTTCTAAGAGCATAAGATGAGGACTTAATTTAGATAATATGATAAGCCTAGAATATAACTCGAAGGATGATAAAGTCTCTAAAGTACTCTGCCCAGTCAGATTCAATTTTACCATGCCTGCATGGTATGTTACCTGGCTTAAAGACTGTATCTCGATTTGCCTCCTTGTTCACGCCACTTGAATCCTTTTTAACTCATGTGTAGGTACACCTTTGAGGTCTTCTTGTAATCCATTTTATCCCAAATTTACTGAGGAAAAAGAACACCTGCTGCTGTCAACTTTAAAAAAATTGGCACTAGGTTACCAGCAATATGGTATAACTCTTCTAGGCGTACACTTAGAGTGTCTCTCATAAAGAATTTCAGACCTATATATATGTCTTCCTCTCTACTGTTTGTGGTTGAGATTGACATGTGTAAGGCTGCTCGTCGGTTACATCGGAGATTGTAGATGATTTAAACTAGATACATATGTATCTTCGGTTCGTTCGACAGATTCGCTCCCCATGCCTAAAACTTCAGATTTCGACTCACACACACAAATTTAGATTTAATTTTTTGAATATATCGGCCTGTTTCCAGAAATAGTACCAGGTTTGTTCATCTATGGCAGAGATGCAACACGCCAGCAGCGAGGAATATCCTGCAAGACCGCGCTCAACAGGAAATTTTGGTGGCCAGAATTGATTGTGCGCTCAAATGTAAGGCCGAACCTTAAAGGGAAAGATGAAATGCTTTTGGGTTCGATACAGTGTCTGCTTGTCATACTGTCACGGCCTTGTAACGTAGAGCTGAAACTTTCGCTACTTACGTTTTTGGGACACCTTGTACGAAGGGGCAAGGGTTCCATATATGTAGGAAATATTTTCTGACAAAATTTGTTGAACAAAATAGCTTGAAAAACTTCTGATATGAGCAGGTATTTATTTATGACTCTAGTACGAATATGTACATACGGCGTTTGATGCTATGACAAGACTGAATTTGGCCACAATCTGGTTCATGTTCAAAATAAATTTACTGACTCTCTTTTGGGTCGCAGGTGACGATCGTGGGAAATGAAATTTCCGATAATGCTGGTAGGCAGAGCTGAGAAGAAAGTTTCTCAACCCCAAATCTGCGTTGAGTCTTCTTGTATCCTTGATCTTTGACGATTGGTTGAGTGCAATTGTGTGTGGGAAGTCTCCCCCAAATGTAGGTTTACTAAACGGTGCCGATTCTCAGGCCAAAGCCATTTATTTACGATCCACTGACTGAAAACATACCAATACGCGTTTGATCATGGAACTGAGCCTATGCTGGTCTATGTAAGGACAGTAATCGAAACACAATATCTAGAAATTCTCCTTTCCTATCATCTCTATTGGCGATAGCTAAGTCCTGTTCGAAGGCTCAATAATATCGAAGCAGGTTGTACAATAAGTTGTAGCCTACATGCTGGCTGCCTAATAGGCTTCGGAGTGCAGGGACGAAGATAGATATAGTAAATCTTGACACCATGTTCAGCTCTCTATAATTATTACGAAATGTAATTAACGAAGATCTATAATGCCCTTGATCTCGAAATCAGAAAAGTTGTAAGTAGACGTACAAGTGCCTATCTACACCCATTAAATCTAATTCATTTCTACGCTCCTCACCTAAAAAATGTTGTCTTTACATTTACTAGGTATTTCCAAAGTAAATATTAATGATATAAGAAAGCTTCAAGGCACTGAATCCTCTTTTTCTGTTGAGCTACTGATGTGTGCTTAGAAGAAATACAGCTGCTTGGCTTCTTTATTCCCACCCTAAGATGTATGTATGTCCTTATTTACAGCCAGCATAACAATTTAAAAGGAGCCAACGAAAATTGCAAAATAGTCACCTTGAATAAATTACTATAACCTAAGGTGTACCGAACAGTTCAGGTTTATATCTATACCCGACGTGTAGTTTATTTATAAGCAAGTGTAGACATATACACATCTAAGCAAATCCATTTCACTGGAACACTTCGGATGCACTAGTTGAGGGGGAAGCTGTGGCAAACCCGTAACACCATATCCTGCCATTTCAGTTCATGAACTAAACGGAACTTTCAAATATCGCCTCAGTTATTTGCAGACGAACTTCATTCCACGGATCGATGGGTAACCACTGCATCAATAGCTACCGTACGTAAGGTAATGCATCGCGTTGTCTTTCGTGATGGGTTTGAATTTACCATCCACCTGCATGAAGAACAAACTTTATCGGGCGCAATAATGTACATATTGACATTCGCAGAGCGAAAGAAGAGATGAAGGGAATGTTTGGTTCTTAACCCTACTTCTGGGCAAAGGGTGAAAGAAAATTTGTTAGTTAGAATCCTCCATGTGCTAGAGTATAAAATAACGTAAAGGATTCTGTAGATTTACGACAATATACGCATCTTGTAATGCAATGTTTTACCATCAGAGTCATTCATCGCTAAGAAGTATTTTGGTACTTGAATTATTTTTGTTTATCCTCTAGACACAATAGATTGGTTCAGTGACTCAAGTGGCACAGCACAGAGCAGAACAGCACAGGTTTGTGAAAACTGTCAGAACAGAAGGAAAATTACAACCTTCTGTTCAATGAGTCAGAACGTTTGTCAAAGCATTCTCCTTAATGAGAGAGTTTTTTTTTTAAGTTATGTACATTTTGTATTTAAGGCTGAAAACACACTGGATCAGACAAGACATCTTTTTATTCACAGACAAGAAAACATGCCGTATTCCAACACACACCAACGGAGACACAATGCAACAAAAAGTCTGATTCCATTTTTCTGTCTTGCATGGTGTGTGTTGAGATGAAACAAAACAAAGTTTGCTACTGTCGATAATAATGTTATTTTAATGAAAATAGTATTTGAAATTTAAATTCTTTATATACAGTGCATCTGTGCAATTACCAACTTCACACCAAAAATTCACGGTATCATTCTGATTTGTCCAATAGCTTAAATGCATGTTTTTTCATTGAGTTTCAATGAAACTTTGAGAAGACCCGTCAGTAGTTCTTTGTGAAATGTCAAACAGTTTATCACGGAAAAACAGTTGGCAGGAAAAATGCCAGATTGGTCTCCTGGCAATAATCGAGAACCACGGTGGTTGCAGACATGTTCGTCTCGTTTAGTGTGCGTTTTTGTGCGCTGGAGTCGATACTCGCAGCTCGTACTCCGAAAATATGCCCGACTCCATGCTCTAGCATGTTTTAACCACCGCCCCCCAAAACTGTCCAGTTGCCCCTACAGTACTGGCGATCAAGGCATTCCTTTCTAGGGGCAGGTTTTTGATATCATGTCTTCTTCGTTATGTTGCAAGGCTCTGTTCTTCTTCGGCTCTTTGTGTTTGGTTTTCCAGCAGTAGCTCCTGCATTATGCTTGAAATAATGTTGTCGATAAATACTCAAGCTTCTCTTCTTGAGAGCATGAAACCTGCGTTTTGGACTTTCCCCTCACAGTGCCGGCAGAAAGGATCATCTGCGATATTGTTTTGTGAAGGTATTACCGAAAACTTCCATGTCCTGTTAGGAATTGAGTGAGGTAGAAGTTTACCTCCCCTCGTTTTCTTGTGGTCTACTCTTTGATATTTGGAAGCACTTCGTAGGTCCACCATTCTACTTTTGTAGTCGTTCTGATGGTGCTTCTTTCCTCGTTGTCGCTATTCTGACCTCCAGGTCGATAGGCATTCGCGCTGCTATTACATTAATTGCATCTCCCGATACTGTCCTATATGCGGATCATATTCTGAGAGATGCTCTTCTGTGTACCGAATTAATCCCCCTCATGTACAAGTTTACAGCTGTAGCTCCAATATTGGGCATTAGCCTGGGTATTGCTGCAACCACCCGATTAGCCTTCACGCTTGTGTGGGCTAGGTGTTCTCTAAAGTTTAGCCTATGGTCAAGCAGTACTCCCAGGCACTTTATGTAATACTTCGACTGGATAGTGTGTTCGCCTCCTATTGTCAGGCGTTCAACTTTCTTGCGGCTGCTTATGAGGACGGCCTCCGTTTTATGTTCTGCCAGTTACAGGCCTGATGAACGAAGCCACGTTCTCACGTCTAAAATTGTATTATTGCAGTAGTACCCCATCATACATAACGTTCCACAAGGCTGGGCCCAACAATGTGTGTTGGCTGTAATGTAACCAGTAATGTTGCGCATCGCGATAAGAACAGATTCTTTTCCTTGGTTTCGTTAACTACCACTGGTCACTGCGGATTTTTAATCTTTAACGCTTTAACCATCAAAATGTATTCAGTAAAAATGCTCCTTAGAATGAGAAGGATTTTTTTCCAATGGTGGAATAGTTCCCTTACCATTTGCGAAGAGAATTTATAATTAACGAGCCATTTTGAATACTCCTATTAATTTGCATGGCAATACCCACGCTATGAATAATTCATTTTCTCTCCCAAACTTCTTGGAATATATTCTATCCTTAACCTTATACATACATATGTAACTAATGCTTCATATTAAATTTGTTGATAGTTCGCTGATTCCCTGTGGAACCACCTTAAAGACTTATTTATATGCTTATGCCCCTGATTGCAATGAAATTTGACAAGTATCCATTGGTCCTGTGCGCCTTACGTTATGCAGTTTTCGCGGGTCAAAATTAAATGACACGTCGAAGGGAGACACGCAAGATTTATGAACTCGAAACTTGTGTGAAACACTCATTAAGCATGCCGACGATGTGTACAAGTTTTTTTTGCAAACTTATTTCACCGAGTAACACAAAGGTAAAGTGTTGTGTACTCACCTGCTGTCCCAACAAAAAGATTGGCAATTTTTCTTCGTATTTTTTGCCGCCATTTTGTACTCCATATAAACACCCTGTAGTAGTAATCACGTACGATACAGAAAAGGCGTTTGTACGTGGCACATAACATCCTAGAATACGGTGTGAGCAGCCTAATCAGTAATCCGTGTTACTTTTGTGGAATGTTTGATTTCGTCGATGCTACTTGTGCTCTGAGGATATCACGACTCACTCCATTATGTACCTCTTCTCTTGGTCTTTGGTCCTGAAGTGCTCAGAGTTATGAGGTGTTGTGCGAAACTGACGCACGGAGAGTGTTAAAGTTTAAACTTTCTAAGAACAGCGTACGCAAATGTGTGCGCGTTACTTTTTTTTTGCTTGTTTCGGAAAAGTTGATGTGAATTCTTATTCTTTGTTAGTGCGTACGATTTGTAAACTTTATCACGTTATAAAGTTGTATGCCACATGCCGCACAAGAAAGAACTGAACAACTGACAGTGACAAACCTCTGGCAGGTATAGTTTGAACATAGAAATGAATGGCTCTTAAAGAATTTAAGGATATACATTTCTACAAATGCTGTAGTATTGAAGTCGTTGCATACCTAATATTCTTCAATTATGGGAGCACGATACTGAACTCATTTGAAATGTTGATTGTAGTGCCATAATGTATGACACGTGACAGTTTAACAGTTCAAATGATCGTTACTTGCCCCCAGATGCAAATTGGGCACATGTCAGTAACGAATTGGGTGCAAATCAAGCCGATCATGGATTTGTTTTCCGTCTAGGGCATGGAGGTCGAGATAAAAAGTTCCTTATGAATGGAGTGTTTATGTCAATGCATTCGACGCGGCCGTCCATATCATCGTTTTTCATTAAATTTGCCTGAGGGAAACGTCCATTTGTCGGTAATGTGATTAGAAGTAGCAGAAGAAGCAGCAGACAGGTGCAATTGCAGAACTGATAGAGTCACCCACGAGCTAATGGGCAAAGCTATACTCAAAACTCAGTATTCGTTCCCTAACTCACGTCCCTGCTCTTCGGCCGTAGAAGAGGAACGGCAACGTATGTTAAACTCATTACATTCCGATCTAGACAGCATAATCAAATTGGGTTCAACCAACAGAGTGGAATTTAATGCATCCAAAACCCAATGCTGCCTACTGTCACTCAAGCTAACCAGACCTCCCAACCATTATCCATGAATGGTACTTGCATCGCAGAAATCGAAAGACTTGCTATTCTCGGTGTCTCCGATGGAACGATCACATATTCGAAGTCGCCAAAAATGAAGCAAAATGTCTAGGATTTCTTAAGCGGTGCAAGTAATTCTTTACCCCGTCTGATCTTTCCACAATTTAGACATCTGGTCAGGTGCACCTAAGACCGTTTTGCACCTACTAGACAGGATTCAAAAGCGTGCGTTAGATCTCATAGGTGATAGTGACATTTTAAGCTCCATAGTCTCCCTAGAACATCGAAGGAATGTCTCATGTCATTCCCTGCTTTATAGTTTTTTTCATCAAAAATAGCCAACTGCATTTCCCACCTTCAAAATTTCACCCGCAATACGGGTTACGCTTTAAATGCACATCAGTTTACCCTCAAGCCGAACTTCGGACGTACTGTTAAGTACAGAGATTAATTCACTAGCCGAACGTGGAACGAACTTCCAAGCTCTGTGTTTCCTCACCGTTAAGGCTTTCAAGCATTTAAAGCCAACTGTCGATAGATCCACCAAGTTGGAGTGGTCTGGGCAAGTCACTGTTTGATGTGGATTTTGGACTGATGGAATCATACTTCTTTAAGAACAACGTTAGGACATCACCGTCAACGACGACCGCTATCGGCCAGTGATTACCAATTTCTTTTGGTCCTAATTCGATAATATGAATCCTAACGACATGTGGTTTCAACAGGACAGCGCTACTTGCCACACAGCCTGTGCCACAATGACCATTTTGCACGAGCAATTTTCGAAGAAGGGCGGATGTGAGTTCACCATCGAGATCCATCGATTTGACTTAGTTAGACTTCTTCTTCTGTGGTTTTCTGAAGCCACAGATCTATGACACAGATTCTTACACTGACAGCGATTCAAACATACTCATGGACATTTCCTTTGGCGTTAAAACTGAGCCCAATGATTCGGTTGAAACCCATTAAACACATGTTATATTGACAATTTCCATTGTCATAAAGGTCACTTTTTTCCGTCTGCCAGGATAATCCTTATAATTGCACACAAATCTTCCTCTACTTTAGTGTTGAAATAATTTTACAGTAAGTGCTTCCCAAGTAACATCTTAATCACTTCTTGTGTGTCATTGTGTTACGACTCAATGGCAACAACTTTGAAATCTCTTCAATGAAATACGTGCTGCCTTCAGACAGCTACTGACCTACCGCTTCAATTCCTAAGGACTATACGAGTATTGGCAAAGATATGCCACTTGATTGAAGAGCAAATCCCTTTTTAAGATTGATGGTTCTTCAAGTAGTGCCAAGTTAAACAGAGATAGAGAGAGCAACGCCTTCTTCTTTTCTTTGTGATGTCTTTTCTAGCCCACACGTAAGAGTGTCAAATTTTAATAACAAAAAAAAAAAAATTCTTGAATCCGTTTTGACCCAACCCCAATAGAAGTAATCTTCCCTCCCCAAGGACTCGGAAGTCTATTTAATCAGCGTAGTAATTTCCAAATTGATCTAATAAAACCTAAAATCTTTACGAGCCTCAAGAACATCATTAAATTGGACGAGGATTTTATCTACTTGTGTTTGTGTATATTTGAGTCCTACAGCAGAACACAAGTACGACTGGAGCAGTAACGTTTTAAAACAATAATAACATCAAGCGTAATAATCCTTTCACATAACAAAGGGTCTACCGTCTACCGTCTACCGTCTAACACTCCTCCCGCAGGAAATGTGTTTGAAAGGTCAAAAAATCAAAATCAGTCGTGGGAGCCTGTGACGAAATTAAACACAAACCGTCTCCGGTTTGATAGTAAAATTTAATTGCGGTCGGAAGAGAAGTTGACTTGACTTTAAACGTGCAGCTGTACTATGGGCACTCCTTTAATTTACTTCGACAACACACCGCTGCTGCTGCTGCTGCTGGGTTGGTGGTGTTAATAGGCCATTTGCATGCGAAGGCACCATTTGCTTTGACCCCAATCAATATAGTGGGCACCCCCTCCACCTTTGACATTCCATATGGTGCCCCCCCCTGTGATAGTCGATAACTTTCGAGTTTATCGATTGATAGGCGTTTGGGGATCCTGACCTCTGATTTCTCTCTATCACCATCATTATCATCATCCATTTACTGCATGGAAAATAAATCCTTATGAGGGGAATTTAGCTTTTAGTTCCACAAGGAGGCACACAAGGGACACGGGACACGGGACACAATAGAATCTAAGATTATTTGTAGCTCAATAGCCCGGAGATGAGTTATTGTCAGCGTGATGATGATAAACATAGTAGCGAACAGGCCTGGACTACATTTTGTTTTGAACTCGAGCATTCGCTTATCCATCCGGCTGGTGTTTCTTTGAAGCGTGCATCATTAAGTTTTAGATCTGGCAAATTAACCCTTTTCAATGAGATTTATCGTGAGGACGCACACATACCAAGAGACATGGAGTCTATATACTCCCATAAAATCTTTCTGCTCAAATACTCAGAGATAATGTCAAGGCAGTTTTGTTTTTTTACGGTACGTACTGTACGGAGTTGTTTGCCCTTTCTGGTGGCATTGGCGGCTGCCCTTTTGTAAGTTGTTGACCTGGAAAAGGATCATTTTAGGTTTTTGTTATTGTCGTTGCCTTATGCTTGAGTTTGAGGGATATGGGCGACTATTGGGTGCAGAAATTATCCCTTACGCAATGGTGCGTGCGGCGGTGGTCTGTTGGAAGTGATTCAGTCGATTGGTTGGATTAAAGGTGGGTCTAGGGTTTTCCGGCGGCTCATTCTTTTCTTTTGTGAAAAATCAATAAATTCTCTTCAACGGTGAATGCGTTAAAGAGTGAATGGAACCTTTTGTTCGTTTCAAGTCCTTTTTTTTTTGTGAAAACTGAAGCGCATATAATTTTTTATGCATGTTTAATACTTTCTTTTGTAAGGGTGTTATTTAGATTATAATGCTATAGGATTTGGTCAGATTTCTATTAAAGTTCTTTAATCCTTATAAGCTTATGGATGTCCTTGTGGATGTGTGGTGTATGCATATACAAGAGTGATTTTGAAAAGTTGCGCGTGTTTCAGGACAAATACGGAAAGCAAATTACAAAGGAAGTTCAAAAGAAATTCAGAAATCCAATCACCAGGTAACCTTGTAGGTGTATACATAGGCTGGGTTAGGCAGCCAAGGCCTAGCTTCTCACAACTGCACATGTTGTGCGAAATATGTATATTTGTACACGCACAGAAGGGACCTACAATTTTATACCATATCCGAAGGGCAGAGGGTTTTTGAGAACCTTTCTCATTACAGTGAATACTCTTGGACATTTGTCAGACGTTCGGATGAGGTGAGGCCGTAAAAAAAAAAACTCAAATGGTATTTTCCTGGATTCGAACTTGGAACCCCTTGCGTCCAACACACTAACCACTGAGCCACGGCACCTCAAAGCTCTAGGCCCCATAGTGGGCTCATCGCGATGCCTAGGAGAGAATCTGGGTAAGGTAGATTAGTGCCTTGTAACAGGAGAGTCAACGCTCAGTTAGACCAATAATTAGGGTCCATTTTCGCTATCTCATAACCTTTGAAAGGTTTTTAAAAAAGTCGGCCATCCATGAGCTCATGAGCTCAACGATACATAAGTCCTCCAGCACCGAGAAAAATTTACTAGCAAGAGTAGTGAGTGACAATCAAACAACAGATTCAACATCTTCTTCATCTCTGCATCTTCTAAATACAACAGTCGTTACGTAGGCCAGAAACGACTAAATCTTACCAGAGATGATAATAAAGACGTCCATAGCGCTCTGGCCGTTAAGCAATCCTCCGGATGAATCCAGCATCCTCTTGTTCTATTGTCTTCCGTAAGGAACTGAGCTACTACAGAAGGGAGGGCCCACGATAAATGCAACTTCAACCCTCGTCAGGTTATTCATATCCTTTGCCATCCATATGCACTGGATATCTCAAAGCAACCACTCTAGCTCTGGATATCTTGTTTAAGAGTGATTTGCAAGTTTTCACAAGTCTCGACCTAATTACAGCAATGTCTAGAACCTTAATGTCTGCCTGGTTATCTGTGAAGGCAGTCATCGTCTTTCCACCGACTCTCTCGTAAGAAATTAGCAGTCGGTTTATTGGCTGTCATTGCTTATTTTAAAGGACAAGTTTACTATTACAGTTTTACAAAAAACTCCTGCTCCTGTGCAAATGTCTATTCTCGAACCATCAGTATGGAACAATAACTCTTTGTTTTTTTTTTTCTTGGTTCCCTAGTTCTTCCAGTGAATTCAGCCATTCAGTGATGATTAGGGTGACCAGATCCATGCCCACAAAAAAGAGAACTCCTTCAAGAATCTCAAATGAAAAATTTAAGCTAAAAAACAACAACCAAAATAAAAAAACATCAATTCTAACTTCATAAACAAAATAAAATTAAAATAAATTGAATTGAATTGAGCTGTCAAATGAGTGATATTCTTACGATTGTTATGTCATTTTCCATTGGGCAAAACGAAGTTTTCATTTTATCTTCCAAACTGAAGAAAACACTGTCAATCATGTTCCATTAGCTCTTTGGAAGCATCTTCTGAGAGAGCTTTTCCACTTCCACTCAAAATACATTAACACACATAAACTCTTTTATTGGACTGCCAATGCCATATAGTCCGGCGATTTTTCATTGTAAAAACAAAATCATAAAATATGAGCGGAAAAAAAATGCATGTTCCATTGGAATCCAGAAGAAGAGAATTCCTGAGTGAAACCAATTGAAAACAACATTTAAAAAAAGAAGCAGGAATGGCATTGTGTTCAGAACTGAATGAGTCCAAGTAGAAATATATTTTAGGTCCTGTTCACACCAGAAAGATGCAGAACAAGAAATGAAAAAAAATGTTTGTTGTAGTTTTGTGATGTTAGAAATTTAGTTAACTGAGAAAAAAAAGGGGAAATTCTAAAAGATACCCGACATTAGCGTTTTGGATAAAAGAGAACAAAAGAGGACCAGATCAGCCTAGTAATGATGCGCGTACGTCATAACAGTATCTGCAATCGTCCATGTCTGATAGTCCTAGTCTTCTGGCGTGTTTCCTCAAAAGACACTGACCTATTAATATTGCTGTCATTGTCCTTATTTTGAATCTTCGTAATTTAATAATTTCCCCAGATGGACAAATTAAGGCCTAACCTTGAGTATAGGGTCTTGGTTAGTCAAGATGACAATTCCCTTACAGCAACGCACATAGGCTAATATGTCGCCGCATTCATTTCGCTTTATGTCAAAGTGACCAGGTACCCAACAGACTCTTATACGGTTCTGCCTGCATGATGCCTTGAGATTTGGTGACAGGCAACACTAACACATAGAGCACAGGTAAATAAAGATGGATTAAGAAAGTATTACACCTATCCGTGTATGTCTCATTTTGAAGGCTTTGACTTCTCTGCTTTGGCAAACTTCCCTATTGGTCTGTCAAAGTATACCCAGAACTTTGTCCGAAAGGCGCTCCTGGAGAGAGCTATGTATAAGTCCTAATCTACTAATTTTGAATAATCCTAGATTAGTGATCCGAAACGCACTTATTGCCTCTAGAGACTGTGTATGTATGTACGTCCAGTGACAGATGGTACCGAACTATATCAAGACAATGACGTGGTAGTTGTGGCTCCTCTAAAGCTTCGCTTATAAGGAAATCCTGTTAGCAAACTTTGTATAGTTTGTTAAAAGTCACTTGAAATACTATCTAACTTAATTATGTAGGATGGAGAAAGTTAGTTACCAGTGCATAAAGAATTAAAGAGGAATATCTGTGTGGACAAGCGATTAGCGCTCAAATATTTTTACTTGCACTTATCTTTGTCCACATTATAGCTCAACTCTTCACTCTTCACTCTATGTACTCCTTGTCTCCTTGTTATTTCGCAAATGTGATCAATAAAGCCGTCGGCAAACGTTTTTTGGATTTTACTCAGCCATCACCCTTGACCACAATATACTTATCAGCAGATTATAGAAAGAAGGAATCTAGAGGCAGATTGTCGATCTGACTACTTTTCAGAAACTACAGTAAAAGAAAAAAATTGGGCAAATGCGAGGAGGGCCTCGTGCAAAAGTGTTCCAGACATTTTATATTGTTATTAAATAGAAGGCAATATTATTCATATCCTGCATAGGTACTCCTAATACTGCTTTCGATGTGAACAACAGCAATGTAATGTCTTGTACATAGGTACATATGACTTAGTAATACTGTGCTGAGATTCCATTGAATTTGCGAGAAAAATTGGAACTCGAGATATTGAAGAATTCTGAAACTACGTTGATAGAAAAGCTCTTTATAGTGTGCCGGCCGATTCTATTTGTCTGTCTGTATGGGAGCTGTTAAATGGCCACTAAAGGCGTCATTGAAAATGTTTGGCAAGATTTTTGTTCAGCCAATTTTGTCAGAAAAAAAAAATCTTACATATATGGACCCCTTAAAAAATTCCCCTTAATTTGATATGCCACATGATGAACAAAATAACTTTTTTCTTACCCTTCATACAAGGTGCCAGAAAAAGGGCTCCAAAAATGAAATTCATTGCCGTCATCTTGTGCGGGCTCCCACATAATGTATACATAGCGAAAGTTTTAGCTCTCTATCTTTAACGGTTTAAAAGTTAAATAGGTGTGACAGACTGACGGACAGACGGACAGACGGACAGACAGACACCGTATCAAACCCATAAGTGTTCCGTCTTACCTTTTAAGGTCACTGCAGAAGATTGGTAAACCTTTAGGTATGTTTCATTTATTAAAAACTAACGAATTTTTATGTTCTCGAGATGAATTTGCATTCATAAAATGTCAATTTTTTAAGAAAAATTCAGACATTTGGCAACTCTGGTGTGACTTTGATGCATGGCAGCCAGCGGTGTGGGTGTACTTCATGTGGATGGTGGTTGGAAGGACTGGCGAAAGTTTATGAATGTTCCTTGGAAGAGTGTCGTACACACAGTTAGCGATATGCTCAAAAATTTGCTATAATTATAAGTACCGAAATACCAAAGACTGTTGAACAAAATGTTGATTATTTCTAATAAAACTATTTATTAATCATACCTGCTTACTTTTGTTTCATTAAACTTTTTTTGCTTTTTGAAGATATAACGAACTTTAAGGGGTACCTCATACTTTTGGCCGAGCGTAGACTCTATTCTCTGCATCATTATACCAAAAAATAAAAATACAATTCTTTTTCAAACATTTATTCCGAAATATTTCTTATGCCTTTATTTAGTTCTTTTATCATTTTATCATCGCCGGTATAACTATATATTTAATTTCTCTAACAATTATCTGTATATTTCTTTTTTCTTCTTTAAGTAATTTCACCAATTTACTACTCATTCACATGTCCTTTTTGGATTTCTCAGTAAAACAGCTGAAAATGTTTAGACTTCATAATTTCTTGTTATCCATCGCATCAATTTAATTAAATCTCAAACAAAGAGTCATGGATGTAACATTTAGTGTTTTATGAAATAATATTCACATTCATTTTATTATTTATTTATTTACATTTAGTTTATTTTTTTTTTTTATATATAATTATTCTCCCTAACGATTTCTTAAAGCTTTGAAAAATAACTCGTCTTCTTTTCATGAAAATGTATTTTAGTTATTTTTCATGTTGTATACACTAGGTAAATGTTTTATGTTTTGCTTTTTTATTTTATTTTTGTAATGCAAAGATGCTTAGATATGATGATTGTGATATCTCAAGGGGATGAAAGTATTTATGTGCTTAAATGAACTAAAAAGGACAAATTATATCAGATCGGAGGGTTTTTCGACAGAAAAATATTCTAAATTCAAACATCATCGTATAATTTTCAAATGTTTTTTTTTTTTAATAATATATTATTTCCTTATATTCAAACATAAATCGCAATTTATTTGTTAATGTTATGTACGCGCATCTCATACAATAATAACTTGATTGGCTAATGTATATGAATATGTATATTTTTTTTCGTTTGTTTTTGTATTTTACTTTTGCAACAATGAATAAATAAATAGATTTTTTTGTTCGTGAATAAATTTTAATAATTTATAAATTTATAATAATATTATTTTCTTTTGTGTGAGTAATGATAATAATATTTATGTTTATGTATAAATAATAACAACAATACATTCACATTTATTTTTATTTTGTTGGTTTTGCATTTGTTTTATAATAATATTTTATATAGATTTATTTTTTTTATTATTATTATTATTCTTTTTCAAGGTAATTATCCTTGTAACACAGTTAAATTACAACATTAATGATATGTATTGTGTATTGCTATGACACTTAAACACCGGATTCATTTTTTTGTTTTGCACAAATATTGCAATGATTTTTATTTGTAGATATAGTATATGAATTAAAAATGCGCATAGAAAGATAATTTAAAAAGCTATGGCTTAGGAAAAAAATATATATATTGTAAAAAAAAAAAAGTTTTTAGTTATGTACTGTTTTGTTGTTTGCGTTGAGCTGTGTGAGTCTTCGTTATTTTGTTAAATTGTCGTTAAGCGTTAACTAAAGGTTCGTTGTTCAACAAAGAAGGTCAAGGCAGCTCTGTAAAATGTCAATTTTTTATTTTTTCTTTCGTATTTCAAGGATGGAAACCGATGATTGCTAAGTATCAATTATGACTGAAGGTCTTTAAGCCCACTGTTGGTTGTAAGGACACATAAAATAATGTAAAATATATTTTAAGCTAATTTTGAGGCAAGCTTGAAGCTTCCATCGACGATTGGGTCTCTCACAAGCACAATTGCGTGGTGCGTATCTCTCCAGGTTGCAGTTGACTAAGCGGATGCTCCCTGGAGATTATAATTATAAGCTCTGTCTCGTCTGAAGGCATCGCAGACAACTCAACAGGACACTTCACTTTTGCTAATCATCGCAGAGTGGATGACACTGCGGAGCACCTCCTTTATGAGAGTCTATGCTTTTGCTCGTATTAGGTGGTAGATTTTTGGTGCTGATTCAGTGGATGTTGGACCTACAGTTATGTCCCGTAGTATGTTCTCGAGCAGCTTCCTCATGAAATACCCTTGGGTACTTGCCAGACGCACGAGAGAGCTGGGATAACAAAGGAATATTCTACAAATAATAATAAATCTCTCAGCGAACATACATATGTATATGGTATCCTAGCAAGACATATGATTTTTTGAAAACCGAGATTCTGCAACAGTTTGACCAGGCTTAGCAGCTCCCACTATTTTCCTTAACAACAGAATTATACAGTGACTTCTGGAGATACTTGTGGGCGACATTTAATGAAGCCATAATCCTATATCGAGTTCTCAAGGATATGACCAAACATTACCCTGAAGAATTCCACGATTTTCAAAACCAAAGGTGAACTTATCTGCTGTATATTATTCGATATAAGAATGGAGAAAATGCCTTTGAATTTGAGAATTCATCTTCTTTCCACCACCACTGTTGGTGTTAAGGTCAACCATTAAAGTCTAGGTCGGGTTAAATGGCCAAGACTATAGCCTGATACCAAAAAGATAAGGTACTAAAAAACCGCCACTAAATCAAGTACTTTTGTGCTGAGTTTACATCAAAACACATTGTATGCATTTAAATTTTCTTACTTTTCTATGTGACGGCAATAGCCACTGTCATTCCTTGCCAATAATTGTAAACGCCCGGAATTATTGTAAGGTAATAATAAGATCACAATACTACTGTTCTTTAATACCAGAAAACCTTTATTCTTTTCATTTGATTAGGGAATAAGCCTTACTCAGGAGACTTCCGGTTGCCTACACTATAGAGCTCCTTGAACAAGCACTTTCCTAAAGTCATGAATATGTACCCACATCGAAATCAGGGAATTTTATTTGTTTTTTTTTTTTTCTGTCTGTCCTACTCTTTTCTTTTATGTCATGGATTCATTGGAATAAAATCCTTCATTTGTAATTTGAGAGAGAACAAGATACTACATATTTGCATGTAAATCCTTGCTGAAGGATGAGGAAATCAAAGTCAAGTTGATTTTCTGCCAAATAAGAATATCTTGCCTATGTAACTTACCTCGCGGATCCTATTTGTTTGTGCTGTTTCACTCCTTCACGGGCTGTGTTTGTTTCTATGTATGTATATGAGTATGTATTTGCTTTGGTTTAGTTTGAAAGAAGTAAATTACTATGTCAGTACGATGGATGGATACACAAATGTAGCTATACATATGAATAAGTCACCATGCATATCCCTTGTTGATTTCCCAGGTGATTCATGTTGGCAATGCTTAAGAGTCCTTTGGGGCTATTGCGGTTGATGTGTACATGCAATTTTAAGCACGAAAGTGTATGTTTTTGTAAAAGCAACAGCTGCAACCGGTTGCATGGAGGAATGAAACTGGAGAAAAGACCTGCTAGTTTTTGTCCTTTTTAATAATTCAGGTGGGTTACCTACATACAAACATATTTTTCTCCTTTTTTTTTTCTGACGCCACAAAAAGAGGTAGGTATACGTATTCAATTTCTCTTTTAGCCTGGCTATTTCTTTAAGGGGTTGTGTTACACAGCAATAAATGATGGAAATGTTAAAATGAAAGCGAAGGGTCTATCCGTCATGGTTTTGACTGGGAAATTGAATTAAATAAATATTTCACTTGCGTTCGATTTAATGTCAAGCTGTGGGGAATTGATGGATTGACTTGCGAAAGAACGTCTGTTTAGCTTTAGATTAGAGATTAAATTGAACTAAAAACGAACTATGCCAATGAAAAAGGACTATGTAGAGTAATACAATAACGACTTAACGAGGGTACGTTTTTTTTTTGTTGTTGTGAACAAGGTCTTTATCTAAAAGCTTTCTAACTTTTATTGGATTTTCGCCTTTAAAAAGGACACATTTTCTAATATCTCTTTTGTATTATTTTCCCAAATAATAGAGCCTATAAATACATGTGTCATTTTGCTAAAAATATCCACAAAAAATGGAAGGGGTTTTATTGAAAAGTTTATAATAAGAAAATGGGCTTAAAAAATATACCTATATGTGGCAATAGAATTCTGGGCATCTAATCGCCGTGAACACTTTACTATTAGTCATAAAATAGACATTTCTTGAGATACCTATGTCAAATTTTATTCACGTAGATATTCAGTAGTTCAGTTTCGCAGTTCGCTTAGCTGTGAATGGACCCTTAAGCTGTGGTGTCACAGAAATTTGTTCGAAAAGTAAAGGTGGCCAACCTCTATATCCAGTTATCAACTACTATTCACAGCGGTCCTTATGTATGTTGCAACTATGTATAATAGTATTTAGCATTATGGTCATTAAAATAAAAATGAGTGCGAAGCGGACCAAATTCAATAGTGTCCTGATTTGTTAACTCGATGTTAACTCGAAATAACCAGCAATTCTTATAAAAGGGTAGATAAGACTCCCTAATCTACATTTACACGCGTCATATCACTTTTGAACTCTTTCGCATGGTCCTTTACGTTTTTGGCTTTAAATATGATTTAAATATGATTTTAGAAAAATAGCTATTCGAAGGGCAGAGCGTTTTTTGAGGAGCTAATTTTTGAGCACCTAATGTAGAGATACCAAAAATTTCAGCTCTCTTTGACTAACAGTTCAAAAGTACTGTGACATATTGACAGACAGACAGATGCTGTATCAAACCCATAAAAGGGTACATTTTTTTTCTTAAAAAGCAAGTTTATTTTATGCCTGATCAAATTGAATTATACAACCATTAACTATCAAATACTACTAACAATGCAAAACAATTAATAGTTTACGCTTACAATTGGAGTCAACGCAGAATATGATTCAACTTTTACCACACTTTATGTCACTTTTGGTTACAAATTAAATTACCTTCACTATTCCTTTTGTTGTTGTTTTGTGTGCAAAAATTTACTCAGCTGGGTATACATTTTCCAATAAAACACGGTTACTAAGTTTGAGCCGCAATGACATCTACCGTAAGGGTATTTGACTCTCCGGATATTTCTTCTGCCCATAGTACATGTTCATTATTAAAACGTAAAATAAGACACATTATATTAATAACTAAAATACAATAAATTTTGCCACACGTTTTGTACCTGAAAATGCATCGATATTACATCTAATAACTTTAGACACCCTTTCGATTGAGAAAAAAAAAAAAAAAATTAACATTTTACAGAACCAACCATAGGACGCTGGTATGAATTATAAAGTTTGTGAAAGAAAAATAATAATATTTGTAAATTTTGTGTGATGAAGGTGGTACATGAATGGAGTGGTAAATGATTATCAACATTCTTTTTATTTTATTCCATTCGCATTACATTCTTATTCCCTCTTTGTTTATGTCCATTTCTTTCTCTATAATTTCTTCCCTTCTTATAGTAATATCCTGGAAAGTAAGATTTCCATCGACTTTGCCGTATTTTGTTCTTATTAATTCCTACATATAACACATTTATGTGTTTTAGGTAAAATTTATTTATTAATTAATTTTGTATATAAGTTATGTTAGTTTTACATGTATAATATACTTCTGTCTTATATATAAATACATATATATACATATACATATATATATATATATAGGTTACTTACTTGCGTTCACTTAAAACTAATTTTTAATATAATTTAATATTTAGTTAATAATAGACAGCGTAGCATAGGAAGACGTCAATACCTGCATAAGACATTTTAGCCATATTTTCTTTTTTGTTTTATATATATATATATATATAATTTGTTAATATCCATTTAATGTTTGTTTAAAAAATGTTTACTTTAAAATTTATTTTTTTCTTTTCATTTATTTCATTTAACATTGTCTGGTTGATGTTTGTTTTTCTTTTTAACAATTTTGTTTTGTTTTCTATTTTCTTAAAATTTCAATGTCTTGTAAAAAGGAAAAAAAGTTTATTTGCTTTATACACTGTAAGTTTGCTACACAACAATATAAAAATCACGAAATTCTGGAAATGCCTTATGATCTATTTTGCTTTTTTTTTTTTGTTTATTATGGATTTATATATTTGAACCTATTGATGTATTAAAATTTATAATAATACCTAAAATGGTTCATGTTGGTTTTTGCAGGTCGAAAATAAAATAAGTTAAATAAAAAACTATAGCTTATGAACTAATTTTAGCGAATAATACCAAAAGCATTTATTCATATTTATTTACATATACAGTATACTATCGTGGGGTGGTAAATAAATTGCATACAAAAGCAATAATAAAGTTTGTTACAAAAATCAATTAAGAAAAATACATATTCGGGTGATGTTAATGCAGTCTTACGAAAATCTCTTTTAAAGAAATGTGTGTGCGAGTGAAATTGTGCAATTTTATAAATAATATTCTATAAATTAACTTGTATACGTAACATTTCTTCCAATGACAGCTAGGCGAATCGGAAAATATTTTTTTTTTATTGTAGAAAGTTAAAAATAAATTATAATTAAATTGTACAATTGGCTATATAAAAATTTTAAAACTGAAAGTATTAATTTTTTCGAAAAGCAATATAAATAAACATATAAACATAGGAATGTCATATAACAGTACAAGTCGCATATCCAATGTTTCTTAAGACTCCGGAAGGACATAGACAGATTTTGTCTACTTTTACTGACTACTCGGCCTTCAAACTTGCTACTACTTCGGTTATTTCTAATCAACATTTCCTTTATCATTGTAAGCTATTCATCAGCTTTCGAAATCAATAAAGAACGATTGTTTCTGATCGTTGTTCCGCTTTACGGATGTGGGCGCACATTGAAAGCACATGCACTTAAGCAAACACACGAGGCGTTTTCCTTCTTTAATTCAGAAAGTTTTCGTGTTTCTTTTTTAGCTCAGACACCTTCCTCGTTCAGAGCATGCTCAGAGCGCCCTCTATGAGTTCAGAATAAATTGACCGAGCATTCGGAGCAATAGGTGAGCAACGAAGTTTTTCGCATTCGACAGAAGGGGAAACAAACGAAAGAAGGTAAATAATAAATTTATTATTCCTTTTTTTTATCTATGAAAATCGCCCGGGTTTACTTTTATAGCCGCTAAACAACTGGTTGATGATCATATGACAGCTAAGTGTTCAAGTATATTTCATAAACAATTCAGAGCACTCTGAGCCCGCTCGAACTAATAAAAAAAAAAACGCCTACTGTTTGTTTGTCCTTTTCTCTTTTCGATCGGAGAAGTATAAATATAAATAAAAATGTAAAAATAAAGCAAAACATCTGTGCCTTATGACATCTGTCAAATCCAACTGTCATTCATATTGGTGACTTTAATTAGGTACTGACATTTTGTGATTTGACACCGTTGAATTTCTTCCAGTGGAGCTTTCACTGAGATTGAGTTGAAGCAGTATCTGCCTATAAAAAAAACGTAGCAATTCAAAGAATACATTTTCATCCATTCTAAGAATTCTCCTAACAACGAACAATCTGCATTGCACCTGTGATTCCTACACAAGCTAATTGTTGTATTCGTTGGAGGGTAAACCGTGTGAAGTGTTTTCCCTCCATACTAGCGATGCGTAGGTGATTATCGGACTGATGGTTGTGAGGAAAGTCCAGTGGATTATTTTTAACTAGTCCTTGGCACTCTATGGATTGCTTACGGCCTGATATTTATTTTATTTATTTTGTCCTTTGCAGAAAATAACTTGAAACTTATTTAAAAATAAGTAATACAGATACTAGTACTACATAGTTCTCTTTAATGAAATCGGATTCAACTACTTTTTTAATCATGTTTAAACTGTAGGTGTACAAGGTGGAAATCCCAAACAAGGATTAAATGTACTTATTACCTCCAGTCGGCCATTTTATATAATATCCTCTTTATTATTATTATTTTTATTCAACACTACAACACCACTTGCGTGGTTATAACATGAAATTACCCATATCAGCCTTCATCGAGGTTAATCACGAAAATTATACTTCCTCTTGTGAAATCCTCAAACAGCAGGACACGAGAACTACATTACCAGAGCAACAATTCAACATACAAGACCATTTCAGCAAAAAAAAAAAATAAATAAAAGAAAAACGAATTTTCGGAAGGTGCAACCCACTTCGCATGAAAACACAATTCATGCTTCTATTAGGGCTAATTAACTGTACAGGTTATGTCGTCGTTATAGCCTACTTAAAGAGTCCTTCGCATCTGTGAAATCTACTCTGCTCTTGACATATCATAATGAAGGCGATGTCAAGTGTTGTCCTGACGTAAAAAAAAAGGAAATCCTCAATACATTCATTTTACGCTCTCAGTATATACCAAACGAGGTTCTATGAAGGCAGAAGATACAATTCCTACACATGACTTTCTCCATTTGCGTTCATAACTCATGGCCCACTTAAAAAGGTAGAAAAAAAAAACACTTTCTATACATCTGAGGACATGTCTAATTGCAAGATATGTGTACCTACATACGTGTGAGTGTCCCGCGTGGGTATGATTGAAATGTAAGTGTGTGCTTTAAAGTTATGCCGGAAAATATCAAGAACAATTCATGGACCACACCCTGTAGGTAAAATCGGTTGGCTCTATAGGTACAATTAGCCATGAGGAGTTATGAACTTAAAGCTGAAGAAATTTAAGGCATAAGTGTTTGTTTCTGAATAGAAAAATTAACGCCATGTTAAAGGAAGGGGTTAAGTGTTAGCTGCAGATTTGTATAGTTGGATTTCAATGCATTATAGAGCCTTTACCATCTACCTACATACAAATTGTTTCCCACCAAAGGGAATTATAATTTCACTTGGAACTTAGACTACGATATATTCTCAAGCATCTGCTTTATCTTAAAAACTATAAAGAAGCGGAAAGAAACTCTTCGGGTGCATCTTCTATCAGGTATTCAAACCGTCTATTAGCGAGGAATATGCCGTGAGCTTGCCACCAACACTGAATGCCATTTCAATGAAATTAATTTGCCGTGGGAACTTTTTCAGGGACCTTTGACAACGTAAAGTTTGATGAATGGCGCTGAATAAACCGTTAGCGAAGTTTAAGGAGGCGTAATATCCAACGACTGAGAACTGCCTGTATTAATGTTAACGCATATTGCTTAACACATGAATGGTTAATGGTGCACTAGGAATAGACCTCCGATAAGTCTTCTTAGAATTAAAGTTCATTTCTGATCAGGATTTGTCCATCTCAGTCTGTGGTGTTAAGATCTTGATCTTCGATGAAGTTAAATGTTTAGGATCTTTTTTAGCCTAAGCTGGTCGAATTATAAGCAGCTAAGCCATTTTTATCCTTCTAGCAGAGTCATGGGTCTTTTGATAATACGTAAAGTTATTCACAGGAAATGTCCTGTGGATATACATACGTAGGTACATAATTTCAAAGAGGAGACTGTGTCTGGTGCATGGAATTTACTACCTCTTAATACCCGTAATAGGGTACACAATAAGTTATTCACCGACGGCAGTACCGATCAGGCAAGCTCACCCTGCCTCTTATGCGTAGATCTTGAAAAACCGAAAAAAAAATTCCGTCCCGCCCAAGAATTTTCAGCCGAAGTACAACAATTATATTTAAAACTCAATTTTTCTGGTTCACGAGAGGGTAGAACTTTGTTTTATTAAAACTAAAATTTAATTAATCGACCACACTTTTTTCTTCTAGAAAAATCTAGTACAATTTTCTATAAGCTCAGCTTAGTCACTTCACCAGCTGTCAAAGCTTTTTACCGAACTCTTCCATAGAACTCACTGACATCTCCTTTTATATCGGCCATTATTTTCCAGGCGAATTCCAATACACCCAATTCGCCATGGGAAATCCAGCTCTCAATGATCTAGCCAATTCTAGATCAGTCCACGATTTTCTCAGTGTTTCCGTGGTTTATGTTCATGTTTATGTTTTGTTTTATTAATTAATTCCATCTCAGGGCTGTGGTGTCGCAGCTTCTAGTGATGTGTGTAAATGTAAATAATGCGCACGAACGGGAAGTGATAGAAGGGTCAATGTGTTCACTATAAGATGTGTAATATTTGGTAGTCTTTTTTTTGGTTCCAGAATAAACATGTTAAAATTACGGTATTACAATGGACTTGCCTTGGAGGTAGGAACAATGAGAGAGATTTTATGAATTGATAAATAGATTTCACGCAAAACTAAACTTGCCAACCCTCCCATTAAAGTATCAGCGTAATCTTTACAAATTGTTAAGGTGAAGAAAATTACCACCTTTACTTTACCTTTGCTTCTGCCCACATTTCAACAATAAATTTCATTGTTCAATATCTCTGCCCCAAAAACATGTTCGCTGAAACATTACCATACAGAACATACCTATGTTGCTGTGTTTTCTTTATAACCTTAGGGTAGTATGTATTTCCTGATTTCAATTAGGAAGCCAACACGAAGCAATTAATTTGATATCCTTCGAAAGTGCCATTTCAAATCCTTTCGTATGAGCAAACTTCTTTGAGGTATAATTTAGATTATAGCTACATAACGAATTGATCGATAGATTAGAGATTTCCAAACCTCCTAGGGCGCATTTCTATCTGCATTTGTTCTATCTTACATATGTATCCGATTTCTACATACATATACGGATGTATAAATTGATTTTGAAGCCTTTTAGTGAAAGGTTTAAACCTATTTCCAGTAGGCAGGCATTTGACTGAGAATGGGGTGCAAAATGTTCAAAAGAATTAGCCGATTAAATAAGCCATAGGGCTTACATTTTCAATTATTTGTTAGATTTAATGGTGGCAGATTGTTTTTTACTAAATTTTCTTATGATTTCAGGGTAAGGGGACGGAGCTTATTATAAGAATGTTTTTGATGACACAGCATGGTGAAAAGCAGCCACATTCGGCGTCAGATAAGCAGGCGGTAGCTATTGTCATAATTGAACAAAAATTCTGTCAAAATGTAAATGTACCCATAATTGTAACGTGACCGTATGCCATATCATTTTTGCCTAGTTCTCAAATGAAACCGCTCTTTGCGCATAGAGCCAGAAATGAACGAAAACTTGACGAAACTGTCATTATGGGTGTAGTATACAAATTATGTGTATCACATGGCAACAACCAGAGGCTTAATTTGATTATGGGTTGAAGGTTCGGAAGCTCATGTCAATTCAATGTTCAGTTCTCTTCAAATTTTGAACTTCAATATGGTGTACATTAAGGGTGCATACAGCCACCAGTATTTTTTTTTTTCTGGAATTCGTTCGTTTACCTTAAACACCTAGACTACGTTGACTATGCTTGCTACTTCTACATCATCCAATGGCTCATTACGTAGAAGCTCAAACACGAACAAAGTGAGGTCCAAAATGGAAGCACGAGGATTGAAGCTGCGTTCAGAATGCTACTAAAAATTTGGAAAATCAAAATTATAGTACACTGTATGTTAACACGTAAAAAGTAATTCGTAAAAAGCTGTTTTCTTAACTTTTAGCTGTGTTTGACTTGAAACTTTAAATTTGCTGCAATATCAGCCTAAAAACTAAACATATATTTCACTCCAATGCAGAATATGTACTGCTCTATGGGTGCTGTAAGTCGTAAAATTGATTTTTCTCTTTCCCATGAATGATTTCAGAATATAATAAGTAATTTTCCAAGAAATGCGTCAAACATAGCTCATGATTATTCTTACGCACTCTTAAGCTGAATTATAAATTATTTGCTTGTAAATATAATAAGCCTAATGTTTAAATAAAGAATTCTGAAAAAAAAACTAAATTAAAAGAGTTAATAATTAGTAATTTCAACTAACTACATATACACTATATAAAATTAATTAAATAGGAAAAGTAAAATATTTAATTCCCCATCCGCTATGTCATTGGAAAAAAAAATAAAAATAAAAAAGTTCTAACAAATACTTATTTAAGGAAATCTAATTGGTAAAAAATGATTATCCGAAGAGAGTTTTGTTTCACTTAGTTACTAGCATACAATCACTCTAAACCTAGCACACTTAAAGCACGATTTATAATTATATTGGTTATTCTTAGAGCAATAAGGAGATTACTATAAAGGGATATACATAATATGTAATTCAATATACAAATATTTATATTTTACTTTATTTATATATAACATTCGAATGTATTATATATATAGTTTTTTTGTTTGTCAATATAATTCCCTAGCTACGAATTTTTTCTCAATAGTTTTACACTTTTTACACTTATCCGAACTACCTCAGTCATTTCTGGTCATATTAAACCTCGAACGATTTAGTAGATAATGCGTGCCTATTTGTCATAAAGAGAGGGCTCTTGAAAGTGTAGTCTTTATATACATTAGTTATATATGTAACAGATGGATTTATATTTATATACAAGAGGAAAAACTTAACAGTCTAGCTAAGTATTTTTGTTATAATAAGCGAATAATGGTAGTTTTATCGCTGTTAGTACAAAAAATGTGACTTTCTAGGTAATTATATATATATTTTTTATTTTATTTTTTTTTTGTCGATTTTTGTTCTAGATGTTAAATTTATTGTTCGGCCAATTTCACATTTCATGGATACCCAAGTTCATAATTTATTTTTGTTCGAATTGAACTGTTTTAAAACTTGCGCTCTATACATTTTTTTTTTAAATTTTAAAATAGTATTAAATATTATTATCTATTTGATTTCAAATTGTTTAACACTGATTGTTTTTGTTAAGCTTCATTGGTTTTTTTTTTTAAGTTTTCACAAATTTATTTGTTTTACAATAAAAATACAATAATTGTTGCACATCAAAAATAATGGATTTGGATTTTTTTTTCATTTTGCTAAGTTGATTTTTGTTTAAGTGTAGGGGTGGTTTCATTCGCAATATGTAATTTGTTTAACTGCTACCATTTTTTGACAAATATTTGTTGGTCTTTGATTTGGGATGGATAGTTCCATTCTAAATTGTTCCAATAACGTCAAATCTATAAATGTTCTAATTTTTTTTTTTGTTTAAATTCAACTTTTCGATTTCTTTTTTGTATAATTTTTTTCGAATGAGACTTAAACCATTTATGTTTTGTTTTGCTTATTGAGTTTTGAACAGACAGGTACACATAAAAACTGAGAAAATTATTATTGAAGGTCTTACAGATTTTTGTTTTCAACATGATTAGAGTTAATTCAGTTAATAGTTAAAAAGATTAAATTAATGTTATTAATTTGTTGTACTCATATCGTTTGATTAAGATTATATTTTTACTAAATTGTCGTTTGTTGAATGGGGTGGGTTATGGTATGGAATAAACTGTTTTAACAGAAATTAAATTGGCTTTAAATATTTTGTCGTTTGTTAAATAGTGATTCTCTTTCCAAATTTTAAATGTATTACCAGAAACTCATTGCTGATACTCCATCATTGATCGATTGTCACGTATTTTATCTTGTGGGAAAGAGAGAGTATTTAAAAACTAATGCTTGATCCACCCGAATGACATTTAGTAGCAGAAATTATGAGTACTTTTCATTGCTTGTGTCATTGCTCTCAGTTGAGGTTCTCACGAATGTAAAGTAATGACAGAATGACAAACCATGACTGAGGAATTGCACGAGACATTTCTGCTATGTTTAAATGCAACTCGAGAGCCCATAATGTCCAATCATTTTAAAGTCTGGATAGCCGCGGTATAGTCTTACTGCATTTGATTAAAAAGTGGGGCTTCGTATCATTCAAAATTTTACCCCACGGTAAGATTGGAATGACACGTGAAAAATGGGAAACGAACTGGCGTCATTAATTTTTTTCAATTTCATGCAATTTTTGTCACGTATCAATCAGGGGGGAGCTTAATTCAAAAGGCGATTTCGGCTCCAGACTGCCATTTCAAGTGCCGAGAATAATGCCCGTCTAATGGAAGCTACACCAAACGGTAATTTGGACACAAATTGAAATTTGATACCACCGAGTTTAAAATATCACTAAAGGAATTCTTTCCCATCTATTCTTCTATTTACCTATCGCCCTTGACTTGTTCTCCAGTATAAGGGTATTTATACACCCTTTGGCACGCGATAGTTGTAAAGTGCAAGTGCAAGAACGCATATTTGTATTTAACTTATCGCCCTTCCATTTTTCGTTTGCTTCTTATAAACTTTTTCGAAATTAACATGTAAAAATGCAGAGATTTCGGTAAATGCAGAGACCCGCCTTTTATAACTAAGTGGACTAAAAACTAGGTACAAGGTCAAGTGCTATACTACTCAAGTGGTTATTGATATGACAGCCTATAACTTACCTTTTGATCAATCAAGTATTCAGGGGGCGAATGGCAGCAATCTTTAACATGCCATCGAAATGTGAGAGTTGCTCACTACCGAAATTTCATATGACAACACATGTAGATCCTTTCGCGTACTTTTTGTACTAAAATTTCTAGATTATTAAATTTCGGAGAGTGGGGGAAAAAGTTGAAAATACACTCATTTGACAGTTTTAACAAACCAGCCCAAAGAAATTTCGTACACTAAAATTCATAGAATGGGGAAATTTCTCACGCTCGTTAGCTCTCATATGCGAAAAAAAAAACTCCTTACGCGAACAGCTTTTCGTTCGTAAAATTTCGTAAAAATTAGCTGTTTTGGCAGAGTACGCGAACGGGCCTAGTGCGTCAATTCACACTGTCAAGTCGTCGAGCGAAATAGCACAGATTATGAGTACAAGACTCGTTATCGATAGTACCATTCAAAACCAGGGTTGTGCATGAGTTAAAAGTAAATCAAAAAATTCTTTCACTATTAAACCGTTTGTACTTGAATATTTTGCCAGTTCGCTATTTTTGTGCTCATGTACGTTAAAATTGAGAAATAAATTAAAAATGTAAAATAAGTAAAGTGTACAATATCTTGCATCAATAAGCAAAATGCGCTCTTAATAAACAAAACCGCTATCTAACGACGTTATTTGTTAAAATTTTATTTTATTGTATCGTTTTGTTTTTTTGTATTAGTTTCTATTCATGTTTACAAAAAATTGTTCATTTCTAAAAAAAAACAATCCCCCGATATATATGTACACACAAGAGCATATCATATCGTTACAAAAAAATTAATGTTCCCTATAAAAAATGACAAACTGCAATCACTACACTTCACTGCAAGTGCGTGTGTGTGTGTGTATGTGGCATGTTAAGAATAGTTCCAGTTGTTCTAGTCAGTTATTTTGTATGCTTTACTCATTTTTTATCATATTTTTTGTTGATTTTTTTTTTCTTATTTACAAAAAGTTGTTCATTTTCATTTTTAAAAAATTATTGTATTTTGTTCACTTTAACAAAAATATCTTAATATTTAATCATGAATTGTTGAAGAGATTGTGCACACTTTGTGTGTGACTTCTTCAGCTTTATACTAATTTTACTAATACTCTCTCTTAAATATTTTTTTTACCATAAAAAACCATAAATAGAACAAAAAGGTATACATATATATTATTTTTTATCATAATTTAATAGGTACGTTGTTTGTTCGAATATATAAAAAAAAAAAAAAAAAATAAGTAGAAAAATCACTGATTAATTAAAATTTAAATCCTTAAAAATACTAAACAGGATAAAAGGATTTTAACGGGCCATGTGTGTATACTAGAGGCAAACGAACCATTGCCTAAGGCGGCCATACCAATGCTTGGCGGTGCTGTTGCCGATGATGTCTCTGGCCTTTCGACTTCGACTGAAAGTAGAAAGGATGTTCAGAAATTAATTGAATGGTATCTAAAATCCATTAAGCAAAAAAAAAATAAAAATTAAAGCGGCCTTTTGCCAAAAAGATTAACATTTTTTTTTTTGTGGGAGTAATCAACTAGAGGGTGGATGATGGCGGCAACTAAGCGACGACCAACTCTCAACTGTTGGATCAGAGTTGAGTAAAGTCTCTATTTATGACCTTCACTGCGGCGATGTAGAAACAAGGGCAAAAGGATATCTTAAGATTATTTCGCCCAATGATTAGCAATGGGCTCCTCATGCCAAGGATTAGGACAAAGGACATTTCAACGAAATTGAGGGTATTTCACGTAATTCCCTTTTTTCGTGCTGTCAGTTTATTTTTGTATCTTTTTCTTAGATATACATATATAGATATGCCTACGTGTGTGCTGAATGGTATCTTTATCGAATCGAATCAGTCGAACCTTAAGTGTTGTAAGATATAAAAAAAAAAGATAAACTTAACTTTTTGGCTATAGGATTCATTGAGTATTAAAAGTGGACTTTTTGTTTTTGTTCTGTTCCAAGTATTTTGGAATGTGTCGCAGCAATAAAATTTTGTACTGGACACAGATACATTATATATTATAAAAATTTTGAAATAAGATTTTTGTGCAAAAAAAATAAACACATAAATTACCGCAGCGACAACAACTGATTGGCGGGCTAACGATAATCATTTAAAGCTAGATCTATCAACAAGCAGGTAAAGGCCGCACTGTAAAGTCGTGCTATAACTTCCTCTTTCAGCGGAGCGTCGTTAACTGTAAATGCGATCTCCTCTCTCTCTCTCTTCCTGCGGCCACTAGTCTTCGACAATCTTTCAGCCAATTTGCAGAGACTATACTACATCACCAGTGATGCATTCAACGTTTGACGAAAGTCTGTATATGGAACCATATTCCTACCCAACAAAATCCTTCTGATTTGCTCTCCCGCGAAATGCTTCTATCAACACTGGTAAAAGCCACTTTGTGGTGGAACGGAACCATATTACTGCGGACCACTTCGGAGCAACCGGCTTAGATAAAAACCGATCACGGAAGAAAGTCTGTCAGCTCAAATTTGACAAATTTACGAAAGCGGAGCTCAGAAAGAACACTTGGACCACTGAACACCTGCGAACTCAAGCTGAGATGTTTTCTGCGGGTATTACCAAGATTAGACGCATGGGCCCATTAAATCCATTTACAGATAGTGAAGGCATCCTTTGAGTCAGCGAAAGGGGTTACAAACACCGATCTTACATGTGACCACCAGCAGCCACACTACAGAACGTTGCATGGCATCATTCAGTTGATGATGGGGTACCTGCGTAAAAAATATTGGATTCTTTAATTGAGAAGTGCTGTGAAAAAATATAACCACAGCGGTACCACCTGCTACCGATATCGCAGCGAAACGGCTTACAAATCAATGGAAGAACTATACTTATTAAAAGAGTAAGATAGGCCAAGCCAGTCACCCTCACCAGGGTTGTTAACGCCTGACCCATAGATATAAAAACTTGGAGAAATCGAGGAGCTAAGACCTACAAGTTCTATCTGTCCATATTCATCTGTCTTACAACTAAAATTTTTGTTAAGTCCCTTATGCGAAGAACTGTAACAAACTGTACCAGGATACGACAACTACATTTGGTCATTCATGTCAAGCAGCTGGACAAAAACGCTCCAAGATGGGAAAAAGGATCAAAATTACTGTAGAAAAACTTAGTTGTCACTGTTGCCAGAAGAATTGGTCTCCACAACTGGAAGCAGAGTGCACGAGCTGGCAGAGAATCGAAGGCTGTCGTGTCTGAGGCAAAGAGGCTGCGAGGGCCGATAAGCGAGTAAGTAGATAGGGATTCGAGTACTTGATTAGATAGATAATGCCATAATTCCAGCACTTCACAAATTGAATACTCTGCTTATGGACCAGCGCTGCTTTGGCACTACATTTTTATTCCAGACCTGTCAACTTGGACACAAAACAGCGCACTCTTCTGCTAATTGTGTGTACTTATCATTTTAATCGCAGCGATAGATATATTGCTCATAAACACAATCAGTAAAACCATACAGTCACTCATGTCGAAATAAACAACACCTAAGACTACTTAAGAAAGTCCTGTTTACCTAATAACTCACATCTATTTATTCCAAACGTAATATTAATGCCTCCATTATGTAGCAATTTTATATCCATCGCAACCAAAAATTGTCGTCAAAAAAGGTCAACGCAAGGATATAAATACATGTCCAAGTACATCAATTACAAGCAGAGACCATAAAAAAGGAACAAATCCACATCAATTCATCCCTCAAGTCATGTGCTCCCCCATATGCAAGTAGTTTATCACCAACACGTTCATTGTCCTTTGATAAACTCACCTTGGCAATAAATATAAACTGCGTTACACACAGAACTGCGGGGAAAAAAAAGGAGTGTACACACACATACATCTTTTAGACATCTCCATTCAGGCGTGTTAGCTGCGCGCTTTATTAGCCGCACAAACAAGACCCTCAACATCAAATGATTCACAGGACAATTCAAGAGAAAATTACCTTGTCATTTAACAAGGTAAATGTCCCCATAATGCGGAGCACTTAAAGTGAGAATAAATAATTCTTTCTACTTCTCAAACTGAATTATCCTTAAATATATTTACATTGTCCGTGGTACCGCAACGAAATTCATATATATACATTTGTTTTTAAAAAATTAAATAAACAGAAAAATATGTAATTAATTTTTTTTGTTCTTTACCAAGCAAGCTTTTCACGATAAATATTTGAAATTTCTGCAAAAAAAAATCCAAGCACATGGCTCACCATATTAAAAATTAACATTGTTGAAGGGTGACCAGCACAAGAGGAAGAATTTAGTTTTTTTCATGCTCTCTCTTCCTTTAAACTGGATACTGTCCAGGAACTTTGAACTGCAACTAGTTAGCGAGGCATGACATTTGGGGTGGCACAGTAATTACTTTTGTTTATTGTTCTTTACTGATGTATATTTAACGAGAACTTGAGTAAAATCTATCCAACAATTTAGAAGAAAAGTTATAACGAAGGTGTCCGATTGCTCTATATAAAATCCCCTAATTTTGGGGAAATTTTTGAAGAAATTTCCTATTGTTTTTCCCCCTCCATTTTTCACCATTTCAATTTCATATAAAAAATATAGAATTCGCTTTGAGAAATAAAATGAAATGATTTAGGAGTAATGCTAAGTTCACACGACTGGCGTATCTGTCACCATTTACATACGTCAGTAAATGTCAGTATCGGATAAATCTTATAATTTGCTCGACGTTCTTTTTGTTCAAAATTATTTCTATATTTTTATGTGGAAGAACAATTGAAGAACGCTCCACAGTTGGGTCGATTTCAGTACAACAAGAAGTTTCGCAATAATTGTATCCTGTCCATTTTACGAGGCTTTAGTTCTCTATATCACTGAAAGATACTGTGTTGCTTCCATAAGGCTTCCGTCTTATAAATAAAACCAGTGAAAAAATGCTACAATCCGCCTGGAGCGGATCGTATGATACCCTATCCCTAACTTATTTGGTCGTGTCAGTGGGCTGTGGAAAATGTATTCACAAAATTTTCTATTTTGCCCTATAAACTAATATTTTTACTCGAAAATTAATTTTTGAAGTAAACGCCCCTAAACGTGTGCGTGGCCATATACAATGTATGGGTTGTAGAGTAAGTGAATAGCTACATAATTGCTTATATAATTTTTGTCAAGTTTCAAGCAAAATTACTGAAAAAAGTGACATTTTCTAAAAGTGGGCGTATTAGTGGGCAAATTTTTAAACTTGTTCTTTCCCGATGTCCAAAGATCTCGTATATTTCATTGTCCTAGCTCAAAATTGAAGACTCAAAAACTGGTGACCGACAGACGGACATTGCTCAATCGAATCGGCTATTGATACTGATCATTTATCTTCAATATTTCTCTGTTTTACAAAAAATGTGTCAAACATAATATACCCTTAGGATGTGAAACGAAGTAGTCATCTTTTTGCGACCTCTTCACATTCACAAAATTTCTAACTACAGAGGTGTTGCCTTGCTAGGGTGCATGCATGAAAAATATGGGTGGAGTAATGCATGCCCGACGACTTATGTCTCATCTTCAAAAAAATACTGCGAATTACGAACGAATGACAATCCGGTATACAACTTTCCCCCGTCAATTTGGACAGAACCCATGGAGAATTACATTACACCAATTCTTTCTTATCCTTCCATCTTGTCTAATTGTCAAAATTTATAAATAAATATAAAAATAATAAAAATAAGTTACCTTTCACCGAGTAAGTTTTGTAGTCGGCATACTGTTCACCGAGACCGACTTGCGTTGGAATTGTTGCCAGGCAGGTGATTTCTAGACGACCATTGCTCCCAATATGCTGTTCCGATATTTCCATATTCAGCTGACTGATGGAAAACATTCCTTGAGCCTGTAGATTGGGTGGTGTGATTGTAAAAGGATTTTGCGTAGATCGTAATGGACTGTCGCCACTACCTCCGAGTGCATTGTAAATACTGGCCATGGAACCAGCGGCATCAGCAGCCGTTCCACTGTTGCTTCTGAGAGTCATTAGGTTAGCGCCACTGCTCCGCCGCAATTTATGCTTTGATGAGTTCCTGTAATAGACCCAGATAAACAGAAATATGTATACATGATGATAAAATGTAAATAATGGGAATAACCTACTAATATACATATGTACATATGTACAGTTAAACAAGGAACAATGAACTTTCGAGAGAATTGTAAATTTTCAGCTGAAACAACATTTTCATTTGCGGTGTGTGGGGTGGGCAAGTGAAGGTTTTGTCCTATTTAAGCATGAAATTACTGGCACCTGTAGAGCTATAAATAGAGTGCTGGAAACTGCACTAGTCACCGGCGACGATGATGTCAGTACTGGGCGTTTCGGATCTAATCAGCAACGCCTCTGTGTTCTTTTGTCAAAGATAAACGCGCGCTTCCGATACACAGATACATTTCGTTGCGTTTTATTTTTATATAGCTATACATATGTCAGCCCGTTCTTGCAGACTTCCATTGCCTACATATCATTACGGCACGGTTGTTTTACGTGAGTGATTTGAGGATATCCTTTTCCACACACACGAAGTGGCCGCACATACAAATGCAGTCATATATTTTCCCTTTGGCATTGTGTGGATTCTATCTGGAAGCATCCTTCTTGGATGTTTAAATTATTATCGGTCATAAATAAAAACGATGAGCGTTAATGGCGTGTGCTATACAATTGCATTCGAAATAATTGCCATTTGTGAGATTTTAACTATAGTGAGCAAGAATTAAAGGGCAGCGCCATCTTCACACGGTATGGCAATAAAAAGTTATGCTTTTGCCGATATGTTTACGGATGAAATATCCTCGCGCGGATTTTATTTGCTTTTATGTGTACATTTGCCAAACTACTATGTACCTAGAGGTGTATGTGTAATCACTCGCTCACGGGTCGTTAAATTCAACTCAACTTTTCATGGTTCGTGCTGGTGGTGATGGTGGTGGCGGGTAATTAAAGCACTACGGATACATCAAAGGAAGTGATTTTAATTCGTTTTTAATGCGTTTGTGTGCATGAAGCACCCTACTGTGGAGGGTTGTTAAGAACTTTGTAGCCTTATGGCACGATGCGGGTTACTTATGTAGTTAGTTTCCATTTGCAAAGTGGGGAGGTCATGATCCAAGAAGTGGTGCAAAATGTGAGAAAAATTTAAATTGGATGTGTTAGATGTGGACAAGGATATGTATAAGATTAGCTAAAACTAGTTTTTTTTCCGAGTTTGGATGACGACAAGCAAGTGAAGTTTGAGAAGTGCATTTGGTGAGTTGTTTTGAAGAACTTTAAAAAGTTTATCCTTCTTTGGGCTTATGTTTATTTTTTCCTTTTTTCTTCAAGTTTTTCTACAGTATAGCATATGATGCTGAAATATAGGGAAATGCATTTAAATGTTCTCAGATAAATATCCTTTTAGCGTTTTACTGGCACCATCAGTGACAAACAGAATGGAAATACAGGATCAAGAATTGTCAGAATAAGATAGTTAATTTGGGAAATTTCAACGTGAAAAATTAATGTGAATTACGAACGAATGAAAAAATCACATACAACTCTCCTCAGTCTATTTGAGTGCTTACCATCAGAGTAAATATTGAAACCAAATACACTTTTGTTTTATATCTCTACTTCTTTCTGTCAATTTAATCAAAGCCCGTTCCCTGTACTTAAGTTGAGTTATGTTAAAAATGTCTTGTCGTCACGCTGTTTTTAAAGACGTGTACCCTGTTGGTCTAACTTTGGACATCCTTTCGAACACTGTATCATCTCATTAAGTCTTTAGTAAATCAACGGCTTCATGGGTAGAATAGGTTAAAAGGTGTGACTGCCTCTATGGGAATGCACTATTACTAGATTTCAGATCCATTTGTGCACGACTGAATATCTAAGTTAAGGTAAGACGCTCCCAAATCAGTCTGTTTTCGTTAAAAATGTTCCGATGGATTTAGATGACGATTAGATGTCCGGTAAGCTTTACCAAGAATTGAAATTCTAGTCTTGCTGAGGTCTAATGGGACGTGTACACACCACCACAACCTCTGCAAAGTTGCACGATATTGATCTAGCCAGTGTTTGTGACCTGGGGAATTTCTATTAGGAAAGTCAGTTTTGGTCTATTTAGCGTCATGAGTTCCTTGATCCTTTCTTTGTTCCAGGATAGCTAGTGACATCATGTTGATGATTCATTTCATGCGGAACAATGTCGTCTATATTTTTTAAAGAAGATTTCGTTCAAGGTCTCTATTTGTTCACCTAAGCCCTGGGAGGCCCTCTAATACGCCATTGTTCCCGGTTTTTGGCAATGTGCTATTGTGCCCATACCCAATGCCCACAGACCCATGTTCCGTGAATGCGTTATTGTGCCTCGACCGTTCTGCGCCATGTTCTCCTTAGATCACCGCGTATTCTGCCATCTTGGGCTAACGGGTTCCATTGCATAACATGGTTAGCTATGGAACTATTATCTTTTTGGAACATGTGACCAATCCACTGCCATTTCCGTCGTTAAATGATCATGTTAATGGCCCCTTCTCTAGTAGCAAAGTTCGTTAGAGATACGGTTGGACCAGAACGAACGTTTCTAACTTTCTTGTCATATTAATGGTCATGACATTGGAGCGGAACAGGCTTGCGGTTTAAGCTGATTGCATTGCTTCGCTTTATCTTGGACAACATTCCGAATTTTGGAAATTTTGTTGGCTATATCCAGTTCGGTAACTCTCTGTTGACACTGATCGCCTTCTCAAAATCAATAAACAGCAGGTGAAGTGGCGATCGATATATTCAACGCACAGCTCTATGATGATCCACTGGGTATTGATGTGGTCGACACATCTACCTAGTGCATCTAGTGTGTCTTCTAGGGTGTTGTTTGATTCGCTCCAAAGCTACAGATGGCAGCATGCAGAAACCTCTCCACTTTTCGCCCTCCATTCAATTATTTTTTAGCAGGCTTAACGATCATGCGCTTCTTCCACTCGTCAAAAGAATTCTCACTCTCCTGAATTTAGCAAAGTACCATCTAGAATTTTCATTGGATCCTGGCTGATGCCAGCTTCTTTGTGATTCTATCCGCTGTCCTGCACTCCCACCTACTAACGTGCAGCCTCCTCTAGTTCTGTAGCCAGCACGTTAGTGTAGTTGTGCTTGTCAAGTTAATATAGGAACTCCATTGACAAAAAAAAAAAAATGTTGCTTCGTATATTGTGCCTACGGTCTCAAAATGTGTAATTTGGCTCAAAAAGTCTGTGAATGAATAACTATTTTTGAAGTAACCATTCATTTTCCATTTGATTGCCCTTATATACTCTTATTAAAATGCTGTTAGGCCTTCTTTTTAGTTTTCCAAGCCACGTGTGGACAAAACAACCTAATTTGTACACACGACACGATAGCTAATATTCCCAGAAACCGGAACAAGTATAAATTGAAACTTTTGAGTACTATATAAAAACCCTAATCGGTAAAGTTGTAATAGAAAGTTTTCGGGGGAAAAAAAAAAATAAAGTTTGCTAAGTGACCACGTGCCATGGACTTTTTTGTGCAGAAGTATAATTCTACACTCGCTACTCACTTGAAGGTCAAATAAAAAACTCTCCATCCGAGTAGCTATAGAAAAACCTTACTTCATTGATTTCGAAATAATTTGAACAAATTTTGAACCTTCTCAAAGCCTAGCAGGGTTAAAGTTTAAATGGTATAATTGGGTTGGAATCCTCTATCAATTGAAGAATACCCTTCGACATAACACACATGCAATCCGAAGCATATGAACGTAAATTCGCAACTACTAATGCATAGGTTTAGCCACGCAAACACTATCCAAATAATTGTAATCCCTTCGTAAAACCCTTAAAACTGGGTAAGCTTTAAACTTTAATTAACTTGAGTATATTTTCCCTTCCTAAATACTTAAGCGCTTAGCATCGCAAGAACCCGCATATCGATTTCCTTGTTTAAACGAAGATGGAGGACTGCTGAGTCCTTGTGTTTAGAAGGAAGTTCTTCTTCTTTTCCATTTTTTCACCCCCCTCCCTCCACTAGGAATGGAATGGTGTGAAGAAGAAGAAGAAGAAGAAGAAGAAAGAAACGAAACTGGGACTATTCAAAGGCAAAGGAGCAATGACGATTTTTTCTCGATTTACTTTCTAATGAAGTAAACTTCAAATTCCAAGGATGAGACCAAGGGATCCTTAGTTTTTTTTCTCTTTTAAATTCATTTCATCTTCTTTGAAAACAAAAAAAATACGCAATTCTTTTCGAACATTGTTGTTTGTCCTTGAACTATGAGTGTATGTGTGTACGCATACAGAGAGAGAGAGAGAGATGGATTTAAAGCCTCCAATCAGGCAATGAAATCATAGTTTTACTTAAAGGTATGCAAAGCATTCTCTTAAAACCAAAACCAAAACCAAAACCAAGTCAGAGTCAGAGTCCTTAGTCCTTAGTATTTTTTGCCATTTCACAATAAATTAACAAACAGAAGAACGAAAAGCATAATCAACATGTAAATGAAAGTGGAATATATGTAAATTTCTTGTAATTGCGGAGGAACCTAATTTAGATAAACAATTCATGAACCGGAATGTCAGTTATAGTTATGTGTATCCCCGTGTGCGTGTGTGTTTGTTGCAGAAGAAGAAAGAAGAAGAAGAAGCTACCAAGTCGTGCCATTTGGATTGAATTTGGTGGGATAAAAAGGAAATCGTGTGGGTGCGGACGAAATCTGATTCCCATCATCATCCCTGTCTCCCGTCATGGCGTGCAAAATAATTTGTATGAATCTTACGTAAAGCAAATGAAAGCACTATAAAAGGGAAGTTCAGTTGAATACCCTGCATATGCCAGTGAGCCAGTGCCACCACCAGGACGAGTATTCTTCTTATATAATAGCAGGCAATGCTGCTCATTCATGGCCAAGTGAACGCGATGTGGGGGAGTAAAACATTTTCGTAGGCATCTGCTCACGTCTGGGGTTTCTTTTCTTCTATTCGGTTTTTTTTCTTTTTCAAGGACACCCCCAAAAAAGGCATTTGAATGGTTTAAGGATGTACATACATACACCCTGCAAGTAGATGTGTTTGTTTCGTCAAAAGGCGGGGTGACGGTGAAAGTGGAGTAGGCCATTAAAAACAGTGAGTAGCATTATTGGTGCGCTCAGTACTAGGTTTCATTTTTATATTTTTCCTCTGTCGTTTCTAGCACATTTACAACTTAGAGATTTTGCCCCCAAACGGGGAAAAAATAATAATTTTCGAGAGAAATTATTTGTCTAGAAAATAACATCTGTTGGAGTGTGCCATAGAGTGGGTAAATGTTCTTTTTTTAGAAGTGGATTTGGGAAAATGTTTTGAGGGTGGAACAATGGTAATAGAGAGCAAAAAAAAAATGTAATAAGATACTGGAAGTGTTGTATTGTGCTGTAAAGAAAAAAGAAACTGCCCACGCACGTGTCTCGTATTTTTAAGCTCGAAATAATTGAAAAAGTCACCTACACTGGAAGAAATAATTAAGTTTACCAGCAGCCTGAGGCTACCCCCTTGATTTGCTAAAACACATAAAGTATACACACACCAACATGCATTTTCATTGCGAATAGATAGGTTAGGTTAAATTGGCTGAATGGCACACTTGTGATATCCATTGAGCTCCCAGCAGGAGCTTATTATGAAGCATTCTAGTCTTCCTATGATGCAGTGTTCTCCTCCTCGTCCATGCACCTGTTGCAGAAGTCGTCGTTAGAAGGGAGGCCCATTCTAGCCGTGTGCCTTCCTTTGATGCAGTGTCCTCCTCCTCGTCCATGCAGCTGCTGCAGAAGTCGTCGTTAGAAGGGAGGCTCAATCTAGCTGTGTGCCTTCCTATGATGCAGTGTCCTCCTCCTCGTCCATGCAGCTGTTGCAGAGGTCGTCGTTAGAAGGGAGGCCCATTCTAGCCGTGTGCCTTCCTACGATGCAGTGTCCCGTGATGACACCTACCATGGTACTAATATGGGACCTATTGAGCTTTGTTAGGTTGTGGTACCAGTTGAGATCCACCTTCGGCCAGCTCTGTAGCACTACGAGCTGTATGATAAGTACTGACAGGCAACAAGTGAAGAAATAAATATATATAAGGTCATAAGCAGCCCATAGAGGGCAAGGCCTAGCTTCTCACAACTGTACATATTGTGCGTGGTATTCATACAAGCATACAGATGACAGTTATACACTTGAATGCTTGTCAGATACTCTTTTGATGGTATTTTTCTGGATTCGAACTTGGAACCCTTTGCACAGTAGTCCAACGCACTAACCACTGAGCCACGGCACCCACCATAAGCAGCCCATAGAAGGCCTATGTCCCACAACAGTACGGCCTGAGAGTGGTTGTGATGTCTGCATATACAAAAGCAACCGTTTTATGTCCTATACGAAAGACAGAGCTTTCTCATTACAGTAATGCTTTGGATGTTTGTCAGACGCTGGCAAGAGATGGAGCATTGATGTTATTTTCCAGGATACACACACTCACTGACCCAAAAAACTGGTTCCTTGTGGAAAAGTCCATCTACAAAGTAGGGAATCTTAGTTTACTTGATGGGAATCAATCCTTAATTTGAACAGGGTTTTGCCAGAGTATTGAAAATTCTTTCACCTTGGTTGAAATTTGACGCTACCCAATATCGAAGATATTGCTAAGGTACAGCCAAACTATTTGTCAGGAAATACAAAATGGTAGAAAAAGCCAATGAGTGTCCATAAAATCCAGCTGTCAGAGAATATACCTAGTACCTAGAGAGAAAACTTTTCAAGAAAACTGTCACTAGTCTTCTACTTGATAACTAATTGCATCCGATCTATTTTAAAGTGATATAATGCATCTTCTTTCGTACCTATTTGAAGCATGTTAGAATCATAAACTTAATGCTGTTTAAACCCAGCTATGAGCCACATAATCCCGAATTTGTCAACCCCGACCTACAATCAAACTTGTCGAAAAACTAGAACTGATCTAGAACTGATCCAATTCCTTTTTTTAAATTACTTAAAAGAAAAAGTTGCCAGAATAAAACGTTGAAAAGCGTAAAATGTTTATACATACATACATGCTTAAATACATACTATTCATTGCAATATTCGCTTGAAAGGGAACGCGATAAAATTACACAAAAGATCCATTAAGGAACGAGAAAGGAGTCTCTTCACCCACACGCATACACACTTTAACTAGCATTGTCCTTCCGATTGAGATTGCAGAAAAAAAAAATGTGGTTCGCTTCGCATAGCGAAAAAGAATTGTCCTGACCTCCTTTTAATTCATTGTTGTCAAGTTGCTTTAACACACACTCCAGTGGAACATTTCAAGTAAAACGCAAAAAAAAAAGAGGACAAAATATTACAAAAAAAAAAAAAAAACCCGCACAATGAGCACTCGCTTGCTTTTGTTAGTCTCCGCTGCGAGAAGGATAAATGGCGCTGTGGTAATTTGGCAGAAGACAATTTAAGAAAGCTTTTTACTTAACTGTCTCCGCTGTTGGCCACTTTTGGTCTTGTTAGAAAAATCGATGTAATAAGTACAGAAAAAGTGGTACATCTTATTTCAACAAGAACCCCCACTTGTAACTCGTTGATGGATGAATGAGTAGTAGTTTACGGTAGAGGCACTAGATTTCTCTACAGTGCTGTGCTGACTGTGACCTTTGCTTTGTTCTTATAACAACTAGATTCTGTACAACCGACAAACAGACGTCGACTGACTAATGAAAGTTTTAGCTTTGTTAAGACTAACCACTAATGAATTGTTCCCCAAACAGAAAGATCAAAAAACATAAAGGAGCTACCCAATCCAGTCTCTCGCAAATTAAGTACCACTATTATCATATTAACCGAGTAATATTAAATTGAATCATAAACTTAACTCTCTCAAAGCCTTATGTATAGTAATTTAACTATCACCCTTGTATACAGTGAAGTAGTGTATTCGTATTGGCGCACGCATAAACAGAGTAGGTATAGGGCTGCCACTTTCGTAAAGTAAGGGATAGTAAAACGACGTACACAACATTTAATACTTCTTTGGTATATTCAGTAAGGTCAATTTATGTATCATGTGTACCTACTTATGTGGACGTCAATGTTTAGAAAATGGTCATTAAGAGAAATTGTAGACTTTTACTTGCACCTATAACATACATACGTCAAGTATTGAACTCGTGCCGAATTTTGATGAATTTGGACATTACCATATGGTGATCTCCGAAAAAGTGCGTCTGCTGATGTCGTCTCTCTGTCTGTCTGTGTACGAAAGTTACAGCCAAACGGGTGACTTAAACTTCATATCTGTGGTCCCTAAAGGGCAAATTGAAATTTTTGTTTTAGCCCTATTATCGGCACTTACTTACAGCCAATTTTGTTGAAAACTGCTCCGACAATTTTTATTAAATTTCATATTTGATTTAGTTTGGGAAATTCCAATCAGATGATTTATAAAATTTCTTACCAAAATTGTTAACAATAGTACCTACTTTACTTATGGATTTGTTTGCCAATTTGCGCGAAAATGACAGCAACGATTTCGTTTAAATTATGCACTGAGAGTAATTCAGACATGTGCAATAAAATGATTTGCCAAATTTTGGCCAAAAGGTGTTGTAACGGCACAATTGACCTAAAAAGCGATTTGATTGACAAGAGATAAACCAGTTTTTTTAAATTTTTAAATTAGAGCTGCAAATGACATTTCATACAAAAACATTGTCGATAAAATTATGAAATTTAAAAAAAAAAATGTGCGCGACTGGGTCGTACTTACTTGTACCTATATGCTGTTAGTTAGAAATGCATCAATTTTTAATAAAAAAAAATTTTAAAAATTTTGCATAAGTGTAAATGCCACATTTTATTAGACATGTAATCCTGCCCACATTTCGATTTTGATAAAAATCTATTGAGTTTTAGCCGAGAAATAGGCATGTTTCTAAAATCAGTTAATAAGAAAAGTACCGTTATACGTATTTTTAGCCAAAAACGTGGTACGCCATCTTATAGCATTTGTCTAGACTACCTCGAATATGAAATTTAATCAAAATCGTTAGAGCCGTTTTCGAGAAAATCGTCTTTTTGTGAAATTGGCCTTAAGTAAAGTACCGTTAATAACAGGGCTAGAACAAAAATTCCGATTTCGCCTCGAATTGCGACCCTACAGAGCTCAGATATGAAGTTTGAAGCAAATCGGTCCAGCCGCTTAGGCTGCAGTCCAGCGTACATACACACAGACAGACAGACAGACAGACAGACCGACAGACAGACAGACAGACAGAATCGGCAGACCCACTTTTTCGAGCTTCTCTATCATCGTAATGTCAGAATTCATTGTTATCTCGAGTTCGAATTTTTGCACGAATCCAATACTTGCCCTATATTATAGGTGCAAGTAAAAATGCTAGTTCTAACAAATACAAGATTGTTTATAAGACACTGATATTTACTGACAGCAGACAGATGTGTCAGTCGTTTAAATCCCTCCTTCAGTTGATTTCGGGATTCGTAAAAGAAATTGCATATTTTCTACTTTGAGTTAAAATGGGAAAAAGCCGATTACGAAATTGGTAATTTTTTTCAAAAATGTTCCTTCAAATCGGGAATTCAACAAAGAAAAGACTGGCATCAGTCTGAGTATAGTGCCAAATAAAATAGTAATACCGACTTCAAGCTCTGTTCAGTATGTCTAACATTAAACTATAAATTGCGAAATTTTACAGCAAAACTAGTTTCTACTGTGAAATCATAGTCAATTTTCGTTGACATTATTAAATTATTTGCTAGCTCAAATGTTGCAACATTCAAATGTATTCATTCTGAACGCATTAATATTTATGAGAACCACAAAGTAGAATACTCGTTCCAAATTCTTATATCATATATATTAATATTAATTCTGACCGAATCGTGCTTACATAATAGATAAAAATGAAAGTCACTTGACCAGTTGGCCGTCACTTAAAATTATTCTTTCACCGAATATGTTTTAATATAATTCAAACAAAAAAACATATGAATGTGTAAACAAGAATAAACATTAACAGATTATTAAAATTCTGATCTGGGAAGCGGAAATTCCCCCAAAAGTCCTACATCTGGTGGTTTTGGTCAATTGATTTTTATTATTTACTTTATGAAAAGATAACTAAAAATGTTTTAATGATCCTAATAAATTTTGTCGCATGATATACAATTTCTTTTTTAAAATTTTATTTGTTTAAAACTTTTAATGATTGCATAAATATTTGCAAGAAGTTCGCGTGTTTTTTAGAGGGGAAACAAAAAACCAATATGACGAGAATAGCTAAGTTTCTTTGTCAGTTTTATAATGGTTACCCAAATATCACAGGTTGAGATAAATTATGCAATTTAAATATCATCCACGAAAATAGATTAAAAAGCACACGGGTAAAGAAAAGATCTCATCGCAAATGGTTCGGATGACATGGCGAATTGATTTTAAACGCTAAGAATGCATATTAATATCGCAATAAATCTATTTCATTTTTTAACAGCAGACAGAGTTTTATGAAAATTTGCTTATAGCTTCTGCCTTCCGTGTTAAGTGGGTGTGATAATGCAATTTATAGCTCTTGTATGTGATTTTGTTTTTTATTTTTTCAAATTTAAATGCCAAACATGTATTTTAAACTAATTTTAGTGTTTAATGGATTAATACAATCATGTGTCTCAATTCTAAATAAAAAACAGATGAGCTAATTAATTGAATTCTGTTGCTAATTTAATTGCAAATATTTAGATAATGGCTTTAAGTCGGAATTGATATTCCAGTTATATTTAACCGATATAAATGCATGTATCATATAACTCATTTAAATATAAACGAAATATTATGTCTATTCGAATATACTTACATATATATAAAAATTTAAATAAAAAAGGTTCACAAATGCTGTTGTTCAAGGTGTATTTTACATAAGTAATTCAATGTCAATTGAATTGTTTTAAGTTGTCTTTTAAATAAACATCTAAGCCTACAATTGTTTTGAAGCTAAATTGATACAGGTATATCCTCAATCTTTAAACCACATCTACCTACTTTAGGTGGACAGACTCGTTTGTCATTATACCGTATTATTTGGTTTTTTGTTACTATCTCAGTTTTTTTTTTCTATTTTCTAATAGGTGACTACTTTGATGAAAAAAAAAAAAACGCTTGAATCACTTAATAACATCCGTTAACATTTAACTCGCATTAAGCTGCAAATAAAATCCATTACTGGGTCGCCCATGATGTTCATTTAAAGCACAAAACTTTTCAAAACAATAACATTCGCATCTTGCAAATGTTTTTTTTTAAAAATATTACATTATAACAAAAAGACTAATAAAGAAAGTAGGGACAAACATTTCTTTAATAGATCTTAGAACATGTGCAAAGCATAAAATGCGATTGATTCATTTTGAGGTACTTTTTTCAAAAAAGTAAAAATGTAAAAAAATAGAATTTATTGTATTATATTTATAATTAGACGAAAGAACTATTTCTGGCATTTAATGTTTAGGGATTATTTTTCAAATGTTGACCGTAACTGCGGTTAACACTGGCCATTCTGAAGTTGCAATTTCCGATGACGCGTCCCAGCCTTTTCTAGTGCTATTTGTCAATTTATGTTGGCTCACAGCTCTTCAATCGTACCATCGTGACTTATTTATGTAGACTTTGGCTTTTACATAGCCCAAAAGGAAACATTTTAGAGGTGTGATATCAAACTGTATAGGCAACCATTCATGGGTTTGAAAGGAGAAATTAACTGTTCACTGAATTGTCTTGGCAACAAAGCCATGGTTTCACGAACCTATTCGCAACTTCCGCCGTCTTGTTGGTATCAAATTTTCCGGAGATCCAGACTTCAATTTGCGGCAGTAATCCATTATAATATCGCTATAACGGGTACAATCAAAAGATACGTTCCGGCTGGCTTTGTGCTCGGTCTTTGCGTACCTTCTTCACTATATGCTGGATGTGTTCTGTTTCGTCACGCATTATCTAATAATGAAAATTTGGTTTCAAACTTTTTGATGGTAGGTATGTACAGCGAATCCCAAGAGTGTAGACCATAAGATGCTCTAATTGCACAAAACACATTCCTTGTAGAACTCTGATTTTCACAATTAGTTAAATTATTTGTGCACGCTTTTATGGATTTCCAAGATAAAATGTCAAACAACACCAAAGTAAATATCATGATAGGTTATCACAATTCGAAACGTCACCTGTCAAAAAATCAACAGACAAAAAAGTACTTCCAAATGAATCATCCTTTAGTTCGTCTATGGTACGCGGTATACATTTCTCATTTATTAGGACTTGGAACAATATAAATGAACTCCATTTTTCTTTGAGTAAAAATAAATTCTTCTTCGTCTATGGAGCCGTACTTAATGGACATTGTTGGCTGCCAGTTAAGTAACTAGGTTTTGTGGAATACTAATTCCAAAATAATAGATAGTTAAGGTTTAGCAATTAGCCCTCGTAAAACCAAGCTGGTTCCGTTTTCTGGGAAAGGAAAGATAGAGGTTTGAATGCTGTTTATGCATGCAAGATGATCTTTAGGGGTATGGGTTTGTATTAGATGAACAAGGTAATCAACAGACCCATTATTAACTACCATTATTACTTAGTCGTTTAAAAAGAGTCCTCTAAATGAATTCTACAAGTGCAAAAACTAACAGCACTTTGCAGCAAGGAAGTAATGAAAAGTACATCACAAGTGGGGCTGGGAATAAATCTTCATCGTCACCCCCTTGGACTTGTTGCAAGTATATACTGCCGCAAAAGGAGCCCTTTCTTCGAAATTAACCGACTATGGACATAATGAAGCAAACACCAAAGTCGAGCTTTCCTGGATACCTGTATATACAGTTGATATCTGCTATGTATCAGCGAGGCAGACACATTCATACTGCCACCGATCGGCATACTGTACGGTATCATCGACAACATAATAGAGAAAGAAATCAATGCTACTTGGGTATCCAGAGAGAACAGCGCTATTGCTTCCGCTTTATGACCAATGCTGAGTAACTCGAAAACCAAGACTCTGTTCGCATACTCAATGCACTAATAACAGGACTGCAAAATTCAAAGATTTATTAAGAAGTAGGAGGAGTCAATTCAAGAAAGCCGTGCCACTGTCCCGATCTACAACAACAAGGCTTGTGTGCTCTAGGCTATAGACTCTTTTTCAGCGCCGCAGAGGTATCACAGTCACGGATATTCAACCTACTTAGATTCAATAGAAACAGCAATTGGCTTAAAGGTAAACTGATACCGAATCTTAGCTATTATCAGTCTAAGTTCGCTGCGATGAAAAAGATACGCAATACCCCTCCTATGAATCTCTATATCGTATATATTTTTGAGCTATGTACATTCATGCTAACAAAATGCATCAGGAACTTTCAACCCCGTCTTCCAACTGCCTCCTAGAAAGCTACATACATACTTATATATTTACAAATGAAAACAGTTTATTTTTATAAGTTTATTAAGTTTATTTTTATAAGTTTATTAAGTTTGATACATAGAGAAATATTGAAGATAGACTTTATAAGGTATATATATAAATGATCAACATCAATAGCCTAGCCGATTAAGCCATTTTCGTCGGGAAGCAGTACAAGTGTAAACATTTTTAAAATCCGCCATCTGACACGCCCACATTTCAAAAAAAAAAATATTTTTTTTTAGTACTTTAACATGAAACTTGATAAAACTTACTTAAGCAAATATGTAAATATTCACTTCCTGTAAAAATCTTCCTTATGTATGGCCACACCCACTTTTTAGGGGCGTTTTTTTTTTTTTACAAAAATCTGTTTCATTAGAATAATATCGCTTCCTATGTACAAAATACAGCATATGTTAAAATACTTGAAGAACCCGCCCACTACCGCCCACTTTAAATAAAATTTTCGTTTTGAAGTTATTTGATAAGAAATTTGAAAAAAAAAAATCCGAGATCCACTCTAGACGGATTCTAGCATTTTCATATGTTTACTACACAATCGATTAAAATTAAATTAATTTGTTTAAAGTGACTTTCACTAGACTTATGTAGGTTTCAATTCATACAGTTCTTTTTTTGCCTTAAGTCCGTTTTTCGACTAAGGGTAATTTGAAAATTCCGTGACTAAAAATAAAAAAAGTTTTTTTTGACTCTCTTCAAGAAGTAATAATCGGAGATTTTGGAGGAGTTAAGTACGGTTCCTAATTTTTTTTTCAAATTCATTTTTCACCTATAGTTTTTTATTTCTTGTATTCAACCAACTGAAAAATGATTCATCTTAATTAATAGAGTGGTAACCGTTTTTAATTTTATATATAAAACAGAACCTTGTTTTTATTTTTCAACAAAAAAATCAGACAATTTTAAAAGGTAGCAATCTGATATAGTTCTCAAAACATATTATCAAATTGGTGGCTAAAATTTTGAAATCTTTCAATCCCGGGATCAATTACAGTCTGTAAAAATTGTTTTTGGCTGCTGATTTTCCGACAGGTTAAAAATCTATAATTAGTTTATTTGTACGATCCAATTTGAGATAAGAGCACTTAAGGTTATAGATGTGTCATCAGACGTTATTAAAAATCACGATAAGGTCGGTTTTTATTTCATAGTTGCGGCTACAGCTGAATTTTGTATGCATAAAATGGAATTTGCATAATTATATTCCTTGCAAAGCTCTGTTTGCTACGCTGCTGGGGCAGCAAAATGTTCAAATTAAGATACGCATCGTAAGCAGCCGCATATTTTGGAAATTACCATTTAGACGTTGTAGTTCCTAATAAGCGAATAATCAGATGCCTAAATTCATTGACTTTGGAGACATATTCTAGTTTTATGATACCCAAATATAGAACTGCAAGCCAGACAGTTTTATATTAAAATAGAACTAGACGCATATTGTTAAAAGCTGGAGATTATTTGTCATGGACTTGATTTTTAGGTCGTTGTTTAGTTTAATTAGTTCATATCTTATAGTTTATGGTTATTGTTTGTTATTATTTATTTCTCATACTGGTTTGCGTATTTTATTAGATTTTGCAACGGGATTTCTGGAAAGTCAAAAGGGTTAACTTACAGGAGGCTGATTTCTAAGGTTTTTGATTGACGTTAAGAAGTAAATGGTAGGCTATAAGCAGCCCATACAAAGCTTCTCACAGCTATGCGCGGTATATACACATATAGTTCTGCTCCTTTAGAAGGCACCTACAGTTCAATTCTAGTTCCAAAGGGCAGAGCATTTTTCATGACTGTAATGCACTTAGATGTTTGTCAGATACTAATAATAATAGTCCAACGCACTAACTACAGAGCTACGGCACCCACTGTACTATAACTGACATTAAATTCACCTTTTTCAGCAATTATTTTATCTTTACAAGACTTACGTGTAGGAAGCTCTGCATAATACACACTAAGAGTTCAATTTCGATGAACATTTTAACATTTGCACAAAAAAAAACAAACACTACTTTAATTTAACGCGAATTGCTCATTATAATCAAAGGAGTTTCTTTCTTAATATTCTTTAAAAAAGTTATACAAAGGCGATTGATCTGAATAAGGATACAACTGCACTAGATAATTGCTTGTCTCTCAGAACAGTGAAATGCTTTAAACTTAGTCAGCATTTACCTCCCTGTCCTCACTATTACGCTACCGCCTCCGTGGCTTAAGAGAAACCTGCTGCTGACAAATATGTACATATGTGATCCCCACTTCTGGATAAAACCCAGCGTAGTCTTTTTTTCTTCACCCCCAAAAGCTAAGCCTTAGAAGTTGTTCTTCTAGTTACAAGAGATCTTACCGATATATCATCCCATATGTACGTATATGTCTGTATGCTAATTCCAGTCGATTTACCCTACACAAGAGGATATAAAAACCTAATTTGCATAGAGAATAAAAATAGAAACAAATATTTTAAGACAATGAATGCAATCAAGTTAGAACTGCCCCATTTGACCTATTCTATGACGCGTCAGTGGTATGCTATATCTATACTCTCATTCATTTTGGCCAAAGAAGATTGTGGCACACATAGAGATACATAGTCCATTCTATGCAACTATAAAACTCGAGCGTCGATTGTACTATTCAATTCATTTGCAATAAGTCAACGAAGAGGTAGAAAGCAACCATGAGAGCATTCATTGTGAGTATAAAGTGGATATTAATTTGATTACCATGTTCCTAATCATTATCCTTGTTCCTTAAGATTTTGGGATTCTTATTAGTGGCAGGCTGCAACGCCGATGTCTCACATCTGGGATACAATTATGGACAAGGACTTAGTGGTGGAAGTACTACATACCAAGTACCAGTCGGTGGAAATTACAACACTGGACTATCAGGCTCCAGTCTGGTGACTTCACTTGGTGGTGGAGGTTCCGTAATAGGAGGAGGTGGTTTAATTGGAGGAAGCAGTGTAATTGGAGGAGGTGGTTTAGTTGGAGGAAGCACTGTAATTGGAGGAGGTGGTGGACTTATTGGAGGAGGTAGTATCGGTAGCCGTCTAATAGGAAGTGGTAGAACCAACACCAATGGTGGAACCATTGGACTTGACATAAATGCTCTGGACTCTGTACCACAAACAGTTGAGTACTCTAAGCAATTCTTTGAGTTCGCAGCTCCTGAAGAGGCACAAGATGAAGGACATGTTCAACAACAAATAAGTAATGTTCTGAAAAAGAATCTTCAAGTTGTCTTCATCAAAGCACCCGAAAATAATGCTGCTACCAACGCTGCCCTACAATTGGCCAAACAAGCCATCGAACAGAAGACAGCTATTTATGTCCTCAGCAAGGAAAACGACGCTGCACAGGTGGTTGGACAAATTCAACAAATTCAAGAAAATGTACCTACAACGCCCGAGGTGAGATTCATCAAATACAGGACTCCACAAGATATCCTAAATGCTAGGCAATCGATTCAAGCTGCTTACGACAACACTGGAGGAACATCCCAAACCATCGATGGAGGTATCGCTCCTGTTTTGAATTATGCCAGTCCATCAACTTCCGTATCACTTATTGGAGGAGGTGGATCTCTTATTGGAGGAGGTAGAACTATCATTGGAGGAGGTGGATCTCTTATTGGAGGAGGTGGATCTCTTATTGGAGGAGGTGGATCTCTTATTGGAGGAGGTGGATCTCTTATTGGAGGTAGCTCTCTTATTGGAGGAGGTGGATCTCTTATTGGAGGTAGAACTATCATTGGAGGAGGTTCCAATTATTTACCACCTCACCTCAGGAGGAGAAAATGAGTATAAGTGCTAAGATAAGTGCTAGTGCTTTATACACACATATCAATAAAATCGATCAACTAAAAAAATGTACATAGGTGTTTATCTGAAAAGCTATCCTTTTTAAAAGTGTGGAGTGTTGTGGTAGATTCAGGTATTTTAAAGAAATTTGCTAAGCCTCCGATCAACTATTTACAATGAAATTTGCCAGTAATGATGAGTCATCGTAAGTACTGATGTGATGTTTCTATTTTCTATACTTTTGCACTTGTTGTATCAGCTAAGCTCTAATTGGAAGTGCCCCAGCGTTATAGGATTAGTACATACCTTACAACGGCAAACGTTTTGGCATTTTCTTGTAATTAAATCGTTTGAAAATCCGGCATTGGTGTATTGACTGCGAATGCATTTCCTAATCGAATAAATTGACAATTGGTAAAATACTTATTCGATTCTCTATTCATTCGATTTTCGTAAGAACAATCGAAATGAATTTCGAATAATATTATTTTTGTTCACTCGATAAATTGTCGATACACCAACGTAATCAATCGCAGATTGCAGTACTGTCGACTGGGAATGATAGCTTTGAGATTAGTACATATCGAAGTCTAGGATCACGACTAAGTAGTTCATAACTTCTATAGGATCTGTAATAATTGCTAGTGTCTTACCATAAACGTCCAGAGTAAGCAGAGCGATATTTAATCCAACATATGTTATGAATATGAATGGAAGAACGGCCAATGTAACATTTAAAATTAGTTCATATAATTATATAGCCAGTGCTACGAATCGGTAAAAAAAAAAAATGAGTAAATCCTAGAGCTACCAGGCAAATTGTTTAGAAGTTATAAATGCGACCTCACACATTCATACAAGTGCAGTTTTATACGACGTTGTTGACAGCACAAGAGTGCGGCCATTTTGTAGATGCTTTGTGCTCAAATTGTTGTTGCTAAAGGAATCATAACCTGCAAAACTCATTTTGGTCAAAAGAAAAGAAGGAAGCAGCATGACACATTTATAGTTAGATCTTGGTCACACGTGAGCTCACACGTATTCGCAGAATACGGATATTGCAGGATCTGACAACCGTCTCTGAGAAAAATAATGTGCAATTACTTTTTGAAAATTAATTAGATACAATTGCAATTGACAATTAAAAGTTTTAATCGTTAATTGTAACTAATGTAATTGCTAAATTTAACTCTTAATTGTTAATACTTACATAAATGTAATTAATTTTTGCCCAACACTGGTCATTTCTCTTTAACTTGACAAGCCAGGTTCTAACTTTTTAATTAAATTCAAACGATACCTATTTTGCACATTTAAATTTACTACATAAAAACTAGTAGGCCTATGAATGAAATTGCCTATTTGGTTACGAACATCAGCATTTCTTCTATAAAAATTGAGTTAACTAAAATTTTTATCTCCTTCTCTAAATATCGCCGTTAATTTCGTGTTAAAAATTATAGATAGTCGATGGTTAAAATACCACTTTCGGGAGTTTTAAACCAACTATAAATTGAGTTTTATGACATCAATAAAAAGCAAAGCACTAATTTTGACTTTATTAGGTACCTACATATGTATATGCTAACATGATTTTAAACTGTAATTTAATTGACTATAATTTTTGTTTTTAAACTTACCTTTTAGGAAATACATAAATGCATTTAATTAGTTTTCAATTATTATTGACATATTACTTTCTTGCAGAGGCGCAGATAAATTTAAATATATTTTATTCAGGGAAATATTTTTCAGAATAGTTTGGACTCCTTCGACTTCGACATTGTGTTATGTCCAAGTAGAACTTGCATCCCTATCAGATGAAAGTCTCTCTCATAAACAGTGATTATGTAATTTTAGTTAGTGGGAAGCACGGCACGACGCTCTCTGACGTCATGGAAAGTACATTACTTCTAGTTTTAGGATGGTGTAGTAGAGAAGGATTATCCATTAATCCTGGACACAGGTCAACCTTGCACCAATTACAATCAAAGGGACCACTTTAGAGTATTGGAGTCTGGTTTGGTTCGCTGATGGATCGAAGATGGATTCTGGTACGACTCCGACTGTATTTTAGGCTGAATTCCATGCCATAGAGATGTGGACGAGACATATTCTCCTTAAGGGACTTAAAGGCACTAGAATACATATCTTCTCAGATAGTGAAGCGGCACTTAGAGCATTATCGTCCAATCTATTGGACTTAAAATCTGTTAAGAGCTGCTTCGATGCTTTATAATCCCTTGCGATGCACAGCAAGGTAAAACTTGGCTGGCTTGGCTTGTCCCTGGAAACCAAGGGATGAACTTGCAAGGGCCGGCTCTGAATCTGCGTTCATTGGCCCTGAACCCGCCTGTGCCGTCAATTGGACAACAGTTACAATGCTGATTAACGAATGGGAAAACAAATTTCGTCCAGACCACTGGGATAAAGTACCAGGTCTTAGACAATCCAAAAAGTTAATTAAGCCCTATTCCTACAAGGATATCATTAATAAGATAAGAATCCTAACTGGCCACTGAGGCCTGAGATATCATCTTAACAAGATACACCTGTGCGAGACAAAGGAATTTCGGTTCTGCCTAGAGGAGTATGGAATATCCAATCACATCTCATGTCCAGCTCTACATTGGTTAAGAAAACGTATTCTCCAAAAGGAGATACTTACTTTAGTGGAACTAAAGATACAATAGATTTTTACGGTCGCAGTGTTGTTGCCGTGTGGGCATGTTTTGTACAAGAGGAGAAAAAAAATTAGTATGCAAAAAAACTTGAAATGAAAAGTAATGCAATAATAATAATGAACAAAACGTACTATTGAGGGACAGGATTCGATATTTATGCTCCTAGTCTGGTGACGTGACCTGCTAAGTAACTTAATGCTGTTTATATTGTATCTAGTAGGGTTTATACCGATCGTTCGACCGTATTTGTCCACGCGTCTGTCACAAGCTTTTGGGCCTTAAATTTTGAGCTAAGGAAATTAAATTTTGTATGTGAAGTCTTTGGATATCGGGACAGAACAAGTGCAATCATTTTCAAAACTGATACGCCCAGTTTTTAAGAAAACTTATGTTTTTGAATAATTTTAAAAGATTGTCGAAAAAACAAAAAACACTTAGAAAAAGTATAGGGTATCACACGATTCGCTCCAGACGGATTGTAGCACTTTCTTATGTTTTTTTTTATCTTTCCTATCAAACAAACGAAAAACTATTTTCTAAGAATATTTTTTTTTCAAATTTTGACCGCCGTAAACTGTGGTCAACATGGTCCATTCTGAAGTTCCAATTTTCGATGTCGCGTCAGAGCATTTTGCGTAGTATTTGGCCAATAGCATGAGTAATGTTATCTTCCAATTACCAAAGCATAAAGTCTGGCTGAAGGTGTTGTAGACGCTGCGCTGGCATATCAAACAATACTGAATAAAAATGTTATGACAGTTTAACACGACTGTGTCATCTCTCAAAAAGTACTTAGATAGAAAGTATCTATAAATGAACCAACTTTTACTTGACTATAAATATGTTTAACTATTCAACTTTGAATAGCTCCAACAGCATCAATTCGTTTTAAGAATGGTACCTAGCCCATGTTAAAAGTCTTGAAAGTTCTTAAGAGGTGTGAAATAAATGAAACAAAATTGTGGTATGTGATTTCATGGTACATATTTGAAAGTGCTTCAAAAAAGAAATGGCATACCAAATGATTCTTCCAAAACTACAAGGATGCACATTTAAAAAAAAAATTAAATAAATTATGTAAGTACTTATTCTTGTAGTGAATGTAGTATATATATGTACATTTGTACATATTTTAGAACATACTATAACTCACTCACACTTTCATGTACCATTCTCCTTCTTGATTGCATCTGTAGTATACACCTCCTAGACTACTCTCCATATTTGAATAAATTTATCTTCTGAATTTCCAGGCCTTAATAGCAGTCGCAGAATGAATCAACAACTTGCCGGATTTAATAACTTCCGATTGAAGTCGTCACACGCACTAATTAATTAGTCTGTCTTAAAAGAATATAAGCGTTTTTCCCAGCAATGTGCTTTGCATTAATAAGCATTCAACTGCTTTGCGACAATGTTACGCAATTCCTCTTCAGCTCGATTCGCCTGCAATGTATCTTGACTTTGAGTGGTGCAAGACTAAATTCAGGTTTTCTGCTCTGGATAAACCTTAAGACAAAGAACTCCTCCAACCTTAAAAGTTGTTCTCCTAGTGACCAAAGATCGGCCAGATATAATACCGAAATACATTTATGCTAATATCAGACATTCTACCCTACACGTTAAGATATAAAAGAGTTATGTATTTGCATAAATATTAAAAATAGAAACCTATGAATCAAGCTACATAGATCTACCCCATCTGACCTTTCCAATGGCGCAGCGGTGGCAAATTATATTTTTGGACAAAGAAGGCTGTTGCACAGGTATAAAAAGCTAGCTACTCCTATGCAACTATAAAAATCGAGCTTAGTGTACTATCTTATTCATTCACAAAGAGTAAGCGAAGAAGTAGGAAGCAACCATGAGAGCATTCATTGTGAGTATAAGGTGGACATAGATTCGATTTTCGTGTTCCTAACAATTGTCTCCTTTTTGAAAGATTGTGGGATTCTTATTGGTAGCAGGCTGCGCCGCCGATGTATCACATCTGGGATACAATTATGGACAAGGACTTAATGGTGGTAGTACTACATACCAAGTACCAGTCGGTGGAAATTACAACACCGGAATCATTGGTGGTGGCAGTAGTGGACTGATAGGCTCTGGAGGCAGCGTGGTTTCTTCACTTGGTGGAGGTTCCTTAATCGGAAGTAGCTCAATTGGAGGTGGTTCACTCAGTGGTTCATCTGTTGGTAGCCGTCTTATCGGTAGTACTGGCAGCACTAGTGGTGGCGGAGTCGCACTTGACCTTAACGCTCTAGACAATGTTCCACAATCGGTTGAGTACAGTAAGCAGTTCTTCGAGTTCGCAGCTCCTGAAGAGCAACAAGAAGAAGGACATATTCAACAACAATTGAGTAATGTTTTGAAGAAGAATCTCCAAGTTGTCTTCATCAAGGCACCCGAAAATAATGCTGCTACCAATGCTGCCCTACAATTGGCCAAACAAGCCATCGAACAGAAGACAGCTATTTATGTCCTCACCAAGGAGAACAGTGGCGCACAGTTAGTAGGCCAGCTTCAACAGATTCAAGAAAATGTACCCACAACACCGGAGGTCAGATTCATCAAATACAGGACTCCTGAAGATATCGCATATGCCAGGCAGGCTATTCAACAGCAATACGACAGTGTTGGTGGAACTTCCGAAAGCATCGATGGAGGCATCGCTCCTGTTTTGAATTATGCCAGTCCAGCTACCAATTCAGTGTCAGTTATTGGAGGAGGTGGATCTCTTATTGGAGGAGGTAGAACTATCATTGGAGGAGGTGGATCTCTTAGTGGAGGAAGTGGATCTCTTATTGGAGGAAGTGGATCTGTTCTTGGAGGAAGTGGATCTCTTATTAGAGGAAGTGGGTCCATTATTGGCGGAAGTGCATTATCTGGTAGTGGATCGTACAAGACCGGTGGATCTGGTCTCACAAAAATTGTTGGCGGTGGCACCACATTCCGCACTATCGGATCAAATGCTGGTACAAGTTATTTACCTGCTTCCGCTCTTAGGAAGAAGAAGTAAACGTTAGCTAGAATCTAACTTACTGTGTTCAATAAATATGATTAAAAACAATCGAATAAATTAAAAGTGTGTTTAGTTTCACCACTGTCATGAGTCGTGTTCTTGGAATGAGTAATTTCGATAGGGAAATCGTTTGAAGGAGAGATGGTAGCAGAATATGCCAAACACATGGAACAATTATAAATCGTCTAATCCAATAGGATCGTAAGATTCAAAAAATTGAGCCTAGGAATGCTCAGCTCAGAATTGCAGAGCAGGAGATTGTCATAGCTTTGTGCCTATTTGGTAGCACTGAATAAATAGTGAAATAGATCGATCAAATTTGTATACCAAATCGTTAATGTAGTGGTTTAAGAATTACAGTAGACACTCGATAACGTGAGCCAATAAAAACCAAGGCACAGTTCCATTTACGAGAGAGTTAATGTTTGCGTAGGTTGAATTTTAACAAAGGAATAGGACAATCCCACAGTAGAAAATACTCATAGACCAAATACGATACGAACTATATAAGACAGGATATTTTACCAAGAAAGTTTCATGCTCGAATATCACAGCTTTTTTGGCAGTGGAAAAAAATCATGAACACTCTAAGAAATGTCTATTGAAACGTGGAATATAACGTGAAGAAATGTCTTAGAGTGTTCATGATTGTTCAGGTTCTATATTACAAAAACCTTGTTCACGTTTTCATGTGTTCACGTTAAACGGTGTTCACGCAAACGAGAGTCTACTGTAATCCAATCTTTGTAGATATATTGTATTGGTCCAATACAACAATAAGTCTGTTTGTATTGGTGCTTCTTTCTCTCCTTATTCATATGTATATTTATCTGTATACAAGATACAGTAGAGGCTCGATATAGGTTTGCAATAGGGGCTAATCCAAGATAGTAGACACATTATAATTCATAGCGGCTATACTTTATTACGTAGAATACATGACCGAACATTAAAGAGAGCGCTCTCAGTCGCTAATTGCATATATGAATTTGACAGTCAATACAAAATAAGCATCAATGTGGGCTTACATTAGAGATGTCTCTTCTGAAAATGTTTGAATTATGTATGCTTTCACTCTCGTTATATTATATTTATTATACTATTCTATAATAGGCGTGTTTTTTTCGTATTCTATATAGGCTTAAAAAAGTATTAGCCAATAAAACGCCTATCGGGGCTAAGGAATTTCCGTATCGCAGTTTGGAAGCACTTTGTACTGACATTTAATAATTTTGATTTCAGTAATCCCAACACCTCCTCCTTTGCCCATGTTTTTCGTTTTCTAATGACAATAAAATCGCAAATAAATGGTGTATCTTAGATTCTACTTATATTTTCTCTTCAAAACACATTTTTTCTTAATTTAATTTTTTTTTTTTATGAATGACTGCTGTCTGTTCAATCATTTTTGACATTTTCTATATCATTTTTCGACACAATCGAAATAAAACAATTTGGGAGCACAGTTTTTATTGCGGCTAAGGAAATAAGGCTCGATAATTATCCAGATTTCGTTATTCTATATAGCTTGAGTTGTTAGTGTATTTAATATGGAAAATATATTTTAAGCCTATATAGAATATGAAAAAAAACACGCCTAATATAGACTAATGAATGATACAAACAATTTTATTGCCTTGACAAAATAGAGTAAAGTATAATGGTCATCGGCAGTGTTGCCACAAGACTTTAGAAAAAAGTATATCAGCAGACAGAAGAAAAGTATCAAAAGGTATCATAGCAGCAATTATGTATCAAAATAGGCATTTTACAGAAACCGAAGTATCACGTCGATATTAAGATTAAATGTTGATACTTTGGTTTTATGTTGGCAGCACTGGTCATATTTTGGTACCACTGATATCATAACAGATATGTTATGAGTTTGTTACCGCCATGTAACTTTTTCTGCTTAAAAATTATCTGAAAAAAAGGTTGCCTCCTCTTCCCTAGTGACCGGACAAAATATGGACAAAACTGCACTTATATAAAGGCAGCACTTATACAAAGCATATTATAGCACATCCTTACAAAGGCTAGTAGATTCAGGTAAAAGATAGCAAATCCAGGAACTAAACACTAATAAGCCATAAACGAACTAAACTAGACAGTCATCTTCGGATGCTTTGACAGTCTCGTTCACTCAAGCTATTGGATTTTGACGTTTCAGCATAATTAAAAGGGACCTCAAACATAAAAGTGCAGTTTTGGTTGACCCACTTGACAGAACAAGGGTGCGACCATTTTGGTCCAAAGGAAAATCATATATTTACAGATATGACAATACAGTCAAGGTTTTTTTTTGTTTAGAAGATGAGCGGTACGAGAAATGCGAGTTGACAGTCTATTATACCGAGTCAATGCTAACAGCTAAAGAGAGCAAACAAATTCAGAATTCAAGATTTTTATAACATTTAAGAGCAATGACTGACAATAAATGGATATAAGCGGTACTAAATAACTCAAAATCCACCTGAATTGTAAACTTAATCTTTAATGAAATTTAAGTTTGAAGATTAGGTAAAAAGCTACCAGATTTAAAGAGGAAGCTAGTAGATTGTAAAAGGACTTAAAAGCTAGTAGATCTGCTAGCTTTGCTGTACAAAACATAAATACTGAGAAAATCTAAAAAAAAGTTTTTGGCGTAAAACGGTACTAAGTTAGGTTATTAGCTGGTTCTAGATATATGAGCCTTTCTTTGAACTAAATAACAACATAAAGCTGCACGTACATATGGCCGACTCAGTCGTGTACTTATTTTTTTTTTTTTAATTTTTAAAACCTTCAACGCCATATGGTGTGCATATTTCCAAATATCAAATATTGGCCAAGTTTTTATTTAGATCGAAATTCATGAAAAGTATTTTTGGTTAAAAACGTGGTGTCGTCCATTTTAACTAACTCAAATATCGTTCTCGAGAAAACTACTTAAAAAAATTCCCTAAAATGGAGTAAGGACGTAAAGTTGCTAACTAACACGTATTAACACCGTTGAATAACTATATTTTTGCCCTTGTAACGATTTAAATAGAAACTTCATTTTTATACTGCGTTACTCTAATAGAAGAAAACTAAATACATCCCATTAGTTTAGTCGGAAACCGGTATAAATAGTATAAATGAGTGAGATCTCTCACGCCTTAAACCTTTGTGAGTCACCCTGTATTTGTACCAGAATTAAAGATAAAAAAAGTACCAAGTTCGTATGATTTGCCAATGTGATTTATTCTTCTACTCAATCGTATCTTTCCAGTATAATTTGTTTAAATTAACATTTATGTGAATGTTACGCAATTCCCCTCCGTGATTTAAAAGAAACCCGATTGACATATTTATTTCTCCTCTTAGAGGAGCAAAACTAACTAAATGGTCCATTCAGGTTTTCTGCTCTGGATAAACCTTAACGTAAGCCATTTCTTCAGCTAAAGAAGTCGTTCTTCTACTGACTAGAGATTGCTTACATGTATACATATACACTATCAGTCTTTATGTTAATTTCTGCTGATCTACCCTACACTTTAGGATATAAAAGAAACATTTGCATAATTTCCAAAAATAAAAACCCATGCTTTAATATCACAACATGCGAATCAAGCTAAATAGATCCACCCCACTATCCCATGTGACCTTTTCAATGACGCATGGGTAGCACGTTATACATCGTCTTTCATTTTGGACGAAGAAGATTGATGCACATGTATATAAGGCCAGTTCCTTCTATGCAACTATAAAACTCGAGCGGCTATTGTACTATTCAGTTCATTCACCAGAAGTAAGCAAAGAAGAAGGAAGTAACCATGAGAGCATTCATTGTGAGTATACTCGTAGATTGGACATAGATGCGATGTGCGTGTTCCTAATACTTATCTCCTTTTTGAAAGATTGTGGGATTCTTATTGATCGCAGGCTGCGCGGCCGATGTATCACATCTGGGATACAATTATGGACAAGGACTTAGTGGTGGTAGTACCACCTATCAAGTACCAGTCGGTGGCAGTTACAACACTGGCAGTTTGCTTTCTTCAGTTGGTGGTGGTTCACTTGGTGGAAGTTCCATAATCGAAAGTGGCTCACTTGGACTAGGTTCACTCGGAGGAAGCGTACTTGGAGGTGGATCAATTGGAGTTGGTTCAGTTGGAGGTGGATCAATTGGAGGCGGACTACTGAGTGGTTCATCTATTGGTAGCCGTCTTATCGGTAGTGGTACCAGCACTGGTGGTGGAGTCACACTTGACCTTAACGCTCTAGACAATGTGCCACAATCAGTTGAGTTAAACAAGCAGTTCTTCGAGTTCGCAGCTCCTGAAGAGCAACAAGATGGTGGACACATTCAACAACAATTGAGTAACGTTCTGAAGAAGAACCTTCAAGTTGTCTTCATCAAGGCACCCGAAAATAATGCTGCCACCAACGCTGCTCTACAATTGGCCAAACAGGCCATCGAACAGAAGACAGCTATTTATGTCCTCAGCAAGGAGAACAGTGGTTCACAGTTGGTTGGCCAACTCCAACAGATTCAAGAAAGTGTACCTACAACACCCGAGGTCAGGTTCATCAAATACAGGACTCCTGGAGATATCGCATATGCCAGGCAGGCAATTCAACAGCAATACGACAGTATTGGTGGATCTTCCCAAAGCATCGATGGAGGTATCGCTCCTGTTTTGAATTATGCCAGCCCAGCCAGCAGTTCCGTAACACTTGTTGGAGGAGGTGGATCAGTTATTGGAGGCGGTGGATCTATTATCGGAGGAGGAGGATCTCTTATTGGAGGAAGTGGATCTCTTATTGGAGGTGGTTCATTATCTAGAGGAGGATCATACGGAGTTAGTGGATCTGGTGTCAATAAAATCATTGGCGGTGGTACCACATTCACTACTGGTGTGTCAAATGTTCCAAATAATTATTTACCAGCTTCCGCACTTAGGAAGAAGAAGTAAATGACAGTTTTAGAGTTGTGAAACTTTCTGTGTTCAATAAATATTAATAATATCATCAATCGATCAAGTTGAAATGGCTTTTTTATGTCGTTTCCAGAAATTATTTTTTTTTAGAACAGGGAACAAATAAGATTTTGAACAATCACAGGTAAGTTCAAAAGCCCAAATTCTTGCGAGCGCTTAACAAACATCCAATAGTATAAATGGCATAAGAAACCTTCCCAAAAAACTCCGTTGCCCTTCGGATACTGCATAGAACTGTAGGGGCCTTCTCTATTTGCAGAAATGTATACCACGCACAACACGTAGAGTTGAAAGAAGCTAAGTATTGGCCCTCTTTTCGCTGTTTTTGTGTCCTTGTGTAATCGAAACTCGGTTTCGGTAGTTTTTCGTTAAACGATTTTATTGCAACGAAATATTCTCAAATCTTACCCAATTTCTCTAAATAATGAATTTCATAAAAGTTAGATTTAAAAATCGAATTTTTGACATGTTTTCTTCGAAATGCGTGCTGAAAAAATACTAATGTTGGCAGATTGCCCAGCTTTTAGTTTTTCCAGTGTTTTACCTGTCTATTTTAACTTCTTGAGAGTATGCGTGGTGATACATTTAAGTTGCGAAAACCTCGAATAATACAGGAAGTTCGTCGAATCACCGTTTTTGTAAAACTCCTGAACGTACTGCGCTCGGTCAATTCTCGAGAAACGCTTCATAGCGAGCGTAGAAGAACTAAAATAGATCATCTTCGGTCGATTTGACGTTTGGCACCAACAAGCTGAAGCATACCACCCATTTTGAATGTGGTCTGATGTTTCCGACAAAATCAAATGCGAGCTCACGCACACATTCTTAATCGGTGGTAGTTCTTACGGTCACAGCCATTTTTTAGAGTCCATTCTATAAATTTTGTTGTTGTTAACGAATCGATGAAAATGTCATGTGCAAAGGAAATAAAAGAACACATCGTTATAAATATAATAACGTCTTGTTCAAACGGTTGCTCTTATTTCTTCCCATATAGTGATATTAGGCTCCGCTTGTCTTAGAAAACGTACGAGCATGGGAATATTAAGATGCCTGTCTATTTTAGCTACTGAATTCTCTAAAGCCAGGCTACTTATTGACATACTTCCAGTGGCTGGTCCCTCGAATTCGTTGCGTAAGCTAAATATATAAAAGCTTTCTTTTTGGTTATCCGTTTTTTTTTTATATTTCTTAAGCATCTGGGAAGGACATATCCGTTTTTGGCCACCTTTCTCTTTGGGAATGTTTTTAATCAAAATATATTGCATTTTTTCCGACATTGCCCTTTATCTTGAAGCAGCAGCAGCGTTACCTTTCGGCCCATTTAGGGGCAAATCGACCCTTTTTTGATGACACAGACCCTTGGACCACCCTTTTCGAAAATCATCGATTTTTGACCCTTTTTGAAATATATGACCCTTTTTGGACCCTTTTTACTAATTTTTACAGAATTTACACATTAATTTCTATTTTAACCATGTATTTGTTTCAATGATTTACATTTACTCACCCCATGAACATTTATGTAGTGAGTGTTTTTCGTTTCGTATTCCTACCTACTTCATTGATATTCATATTTCTCATATTTGGGACGATATCCCCTTGTTCCTATTCTTTGATGTTCTGTGCATTACATTGTGCATTGTTCTATCGGCATTACTTGTTTTGGAAGCTAAGGAATTAGAAGAGTGTCTTCCTACCCAAGCTTAATATAGAAGGTAAGGGACTCGATTACAAAGAATTCAATGTAAATACAGTCAAAATTGCTTATAAAGACATTGGTTATAACAACCAAATATTTCGGTCCTCCCTTGAAGGTCGTTATAACCGATTTTGATTGAATTGGAATCAGAACTTTATTTTTCTTGTTCTTTTTTTTATTTTTATAATTACTTTTTACCAAAAGGAACTGATTTAGTTATTTTTTATTAATATATAAGCTTAACTTTGTTATTAACAAATGAATTACATGAAAATAAGGAAAACATTACTTGATTCACCAAATTTGGTTCTTCGATTTTATATCGGACCCTTTTCCTTCGGTAGCGACCGTTTTTAGGACCCTTCCCGATATTTTTCAGAGGTAACACTGAGCAGCAGCATCATTCGATAGGTGTTGTTCCGCTAAGTAATGAGAAAGAGGCACTGCAGCCGAAAACTTAGCAGCTCGGTTAGTAAGCCTTATTTCCACCTCCCCGGGGTACAACTTTGTTGTTGTTGGCGTCACTTAACGACTTAACGTAACCCCAATCGCATGGGCGAGATGGCCATTTGATGGACATGCTGGGTGGCATGTGGCACCATGCTACCGGAACACTGATGGCAATTCCACCAACCCTTTTTGACCATTTGGTGAAAGAGAGTCTTCAAAAGTGGAACCATACCGAGTTCCATTGACCGTGACTTGGCTTTTATTCTCAAAGATAATATAATTAATGGATAATTCAAATCAAGCGTAAATTTGTTTGCAAACTGACACGCCCCACTTTTCAGATCAAGTTGCCGTTGGTTAAGATATTGGCGTACATAAGAGTACTGCTTCTAGAATATGCTTTACAAACTAAAAATTCCATCGCTATCTTTTACAAAGCAAACATTAAAGAAGCAGTAAATGACGATAAGAGCCAATGATATAATTTTCAAAACAAATTTTTTGCAAAGCAATTGTTCGATCAACTGGTAGTGTTTACTTAAATGGATTCAGTATTTACTGGAAGTATTTGCTGGTTTCATGTTTATGCATACCAAATGTAGTAAATACTTAAGATATCAGCTTCTACTAGTAGTACTAGTACTTACTTGGACCTTTTACTACTAGTAACTACTTAATTTTTATGCATATGGCCCAAAGTGTAAAGGACTTCGGAGCAATAGATTACCTTTATGTGTATGCCAATAAAATTGCAGAATTCTTTCAACAGAAAGCTGAGACGTCAAACCGATTAGTCCCGAGTACTACTTACAATCACCTCGGCTTTATCAACCGATTGGCGATTTTATTTTGATCTCATAGATCGAAATGTAAGGTGGTAAATATTTAGAGGTACTGATTACTCCACTAGCAAACGTGTTACGTACTGGTGTACCATATGTGGTGATTCCGCCAATCCTACTTCCTGAGCTTGTTGCATGTACACCTCCTCCGATAACAGACCCTCCAATAATTGGTACGGAACTGGTGGAATAATCCAAAACAGGAACGATATCTCCATCAATGTTTTCGGAAGATCCACCAAAGCTCTCGTATTGTTCTCTCGGATATCTTCGGGAGTCCTGTATTTTAAGATTCTAACCTCTGGTGTTGTAGGTACACTTTCTTGAATCTGTTACAGCTGGCCGACTACCTGTGCAGCGTCGTTTCCCTTGCTGATGACATAAATAGCCGAGTAGGAGGACATATTATTGCGCAAAGTAATTGGCCAAAAATATTGCGTGAAAATGTGTCGTCCTTACACTATGCAATATTATTGAAAATATAGTTGGCTTCCTGCTGTTTATTCTGTATCTGTTCGTTGTTGGTAATAGGTAAACAAATAAGAAATACTACGTGAATGCATTTGAGTAAAAAAAACTCTTTCTTCACCTTTTTTGTTAACCCGTTGGTCCGCCATGTTTGTAACATATAATAAAAATTAAACTTTGTGTTTGACATTGGACCTCTAGCAAAGACTCGCTCAATCAACTACTTGACACTCATTTTCCAAGTACACTGAAAAACATAAATTAATGAACTGCATTCATATAGCGAAATTCATTAATTTTTAAGAAGAAATCATGTATTTCATGTACAGATTCTCAAAACAAAATCTTGGTTTTATGATCAATCCATTAATCGTATGAAATTGCATTCATAAAAATATTTGTATGGTAGATTTGGAGAATGAAACGCTGATTCTTATTTTAATGAATTTATTCATAAGTTTATGAACTGTTCATAAACAGCCGACTATGATTTTTAAGAATAAACACACTGGATTAATGAACAAATTCATTATATGAAAGAAAAATTATTCATTAAGAAGAACCTATGCGTTAATACCATTTGAGAATATTCGTACAATAATTTTCAGTGGCGATGGTATCGTGGTAGTGTATCCAGTCGCCGAGTAAGAGGTTCCTTGATCAAGTCCCAGCCACATCCAATAAACGCACACTAAGTATATTCCACACAAAAAAGTTAAAAAAGTATTGTAAATTTTCAGACGAAGCAAAAATCCATACAACAATGCGCCTATAGTTTGGACAACAACCCCACACAAGGAAAATTCTGTAAAAACTAATTCCACCATTTCTCTCTCACCACACCATTTTTTTTCCTCTGATGAATGCAATGAATCGACGCATTAAGTCTAAGAAATTTTTCTTATATATATAATGAATATATACATACGTTAATATCATTGAATGAATATTATTCATTAATTTAATGAACAATTCATAGCTGTATGAATATATTCATAAATTTATGAGCTGAGATTCACTTTTAATGCACTTTTTCATTCAGAATATGTATTTTTTTATTTATATTACGTACCTTTTTGGTTCTGTGTAGTTCCCAAACGGTTGACGGTATGATCCTAAACAGATCATCCGAACCTACAGCCATCTTATCAAAATAATCAATCAGAACAAGTTAAAGTGAGCAATTCACAGCTTCAAATCATACAAATTAGCGGGACCAGAAGGCATTATACCTGCCGAATTGCAGAAGTCATCATAATCACATAATCTTGAAACTCTGTCTGGATCTGGTATATGACCCGAAATTATGGAGAGAAGTTAAAGTAGTCTTCATACCCAAAGCAGGCCAATGGTCTCATATTAATCCAAAAGATTAACATGTCTAGCGCCTAAATAAATTTAAAACGCTCTAAGACTTTGAGATCTCTCAACAGGTTGCATACCAGCATCACAATAGGTGTCATCACCGGACACTGTCTAATAGCCAAGCACGCAACGAGGCTAGGCAAACGATTTTTGCAGAAGCTGCAGGGATGAGGAAGAGGAGGCAACTGTCCAGCTCTCTCCCGTAGAAGGATGCTTCACTTAGGAGCTTCATACTATAAAGACTTAGGAGATCTAACTAATATAGATATAAAAAGTCTCTTATGCTTTTCAAGGAGCTCGTTATGGTCCTAAGGAGTATTGGCGAATTTAGGATCCAAGCTCCGTGGTATCACAATGGACCTCTTTCTGGTCCAAGTGTGTTGGCGTTTCTCAGCTGGCAGCCACTTCCAACCAACCAATGACTTACACGACGCAGTATACTGCGAAATATATTCCACGAAATATTAAATTTCTTTAACATTTCACAATATACTGAGCAAACCGAAATTATTGAGCAATAAAACCCTTACACGGTCAATGTTACTGCGCAATACCGAGTACTGTGCAATAATATTTGTCTGATGTGTTTTATTCAAATTTGGATATTTAAGATAATTATTGGATTGCCGCCAAAACGGTGCAACGGATTACGTTACATGGTCGCTTAGGACCAATTTCACCAAATAACGATTTTTTTGAAAATTTCCATAACAATTTTGTTTAGATTTCGTATAAAGATCTGTTTTGATAAGCATCACAAATTGGTATACCACGTTTTTCGCCGTTTGCTTGCTTTCGATATAAGCCAACATTTCAAAAATCAGTAGCTTTTATTCAAAACTTATCTTAAATAAACACTCGTATTTTTCTTGCAATATTATGGTATAGTCGAATCGCTGAACATGCATTCCGAAAATTTGACAATTAAAATAAAAGAATTTCAATCAACTATTTAAACTTGTGGTGAAGGAATTAATTCGGTCCAATAGAGATTTTTACTACGCTAATACGAGTACTAACTCACGCACAGTACCAAATTCGCGTCAGTCATTTTTAAAAAAAACATACTAGACACCGAAAAAAAAATACCAACTGGGGTAATCGGCGAACGAACTAAATGTTGGTAAATAAAAAATTAATCGACATCTGAAAACATCCCATTTAATTTATTCGTAGATGGGTGCAATAGTATAAAAAGAACATGCATAGAACCTCTTTAACTTTCTAATGCACCCAGATCTCTTGACACATTATTTTTATGTACAGCGTGTTTGCCTTAAACCTTTGTGAGTCACCCTGTATTTGTACCAGAATTAATGATCCAAAAACAAAAGTACCAAGTTGGTATGATTTGCCAATGTGATTTCTTCTTCTACTCAATCGTATCTTTCCAGTATAATTTGTTTAAATTAACATTTATGTGAATGTTACGCAATTCCCCTCCGTGATTTAAAAGAAACCCGATTGACATATTTATTTCTCCTCTTAGAGGAGCAAAACTAACTAAATGGTCCATTCAGGTTTTCTGCTCTGGATAAACCTTAACGTAAGCCATTTCTTCAGCTAAAGAAGTCGTTCTTCTACTGACTAGAGATTGCTTACATGTATACATATACACTATCAGTCTTTATGTTAATTTCTGCTGATCTACCCTACACTTTAGGATATAAAAGAAACATTTGCATAATTTCCAAAAATAAAAACCCATGCTTTAATATCACAACATGCGAATCAAGCTAAATAGATCCACCCCACTATCCCATGTGACCTTTTCAATGACGCATGGGTAGCACGTTATACATCGTCTTTCATTTTGGACGAAGAAGATTGATGCACATGTATATAAGGCCAGTTCCTTCTATGCAACTATAAAACTCGAGCGGCTATTGTACTATCCAGTTCATTCACCAGAAGTAAGCAAAGAAGAAGGAAGTAACCATGAGAGCATTCATTGTGAGTATACTCGTAGATTGGACATAGATGCGATGTGCGTGTTCCTAATACTTATCTCCTTTTTGAAAGATTGTGGGATTCTTATTGATAGCAGGCTGCGCGGCCGATGTATCACATCTGGGATACAATTATGGACAAGGACTTAGTGGTGGTAGTACTACCTATCAAGTACCAGTCGGTGGCAGTTACAACACTGGCAGTTTGCTTTCTTCAGTTGGTGGTGGTTCACTTGGTGGAAGTTCCATAATCGAAAGTGGCTCACTTGGACTAGGTTCACTCGGAGGAAGCGTACTTGGAGGTGGATCAATTGGAGTTGGATCAGTTGGAGGTGGATCAATTGGAGGCGGACTTCTCAGTGGTTCATCTATTGGTAGCCGTCTTATCGGTAGTGGTACCAGCACTGGTGGTGGAGTCACACTTGACCTTAACGCTCTAGACAATGTGCCACAATCAGTTGAGTTAAACAAGCAGTTCTTCGAGTTCGCAGCTCCTGAAGAGCAACAAGATGGTGGACACATTCAACAACAATTGAGTAATGTTTTGAAGAAGAATCTCCAAGTTGTCTTCATCAAGGCACCCGAAAATAATGCTGCTACCAATGCTGCCCTTCAATTGGCCAAACAGGCCATCGAACAGAAGACAGCTATTTATGTCCTCAGCAAGGAGAACAGTGGTTCACAGTTGGTTGGCCAACTCCAACAGATTCAAGAAAGTGTACCTACAACACCCGAGGTCAGGTTCATCAAATACAGGACTCCTGGAGATATCGCATATGCCAGGCAGGCAATTCAACAGCAATACGACAGTATTGGTGGAACTTCCCAAAGCATCGATGGAGGTATCGCTCCTGTTTTGAATTATGCCAGTCCAGCCAGCAGTTCCGTAGCACTTGTTGGAGGAGGTGGATCAGTTATTGGAGGAGGTAGCTCTCTTATTGGAGGAGGTGGATCTCTTATTGGAGGTGGTTCATTATCTAGAGGAGGATCATACGGAGTTAGTGGATCCGGTGTCAATAAAATCATTGGCGGTAGTACCACATTCACTACTGGTGTGTCAAATGTTCCAAATAATTATTTACCAGCTTCCGCACTTAGGAAGAAGAAGTAAATGATAGTTACAGAGTTATGCAACTTTTTGTGTTCAATAAATATTATTAATATCAAACGATGAAATTAAATTAAATTGTTTATCTTGTCTTACTTGTTGGGCCAACTGTCCGTTACTCTTTTTCAAGGGAAAGCTAGTGAACATATGTAGATATCTAGAAACGAAGGCTGGCCATCTGCCTGTCAGTTTCGAAGTTTAAGGCCCGGCAATCTTAAACTGTGATATTCGTAAATTCACCAACCGCTATTAGTGCATACTTTTCAGCGCTCATAAGACTTTTGCGTGGTCCCAACGACTGTTAAGCTACGACTACGTCAAATTGTTGAAAAAATTACGCATGGAAGCGGTCTTTTTATTACAATTGTTTTTAACAATTTTGGTAAGAATTTTTCTGTGTCATCTGATTGGAATTTCTCAATCTAAATCAAATATGAGATTTAGTCAAAATTGTTAGACTTTTTTGTAACATTGGCCTTAGATTGATCAAAATCCGTCCACCCGCTTAAGCTGTAGCTTTGTGCTCAGGCAAACAGACAGACGGCATCGGCAGACGCACTTTTTGAAATTCTCTATAATGGTAATGTCTAAAATTATCAAAATCTCAAAGATCGAAAATCTGCATGAATTCAATACTTGCCATATGTTACATCTAGTTTGTATGTAGGTGCAAGTAAGAATATGGGAGACGTACGAATGGCCGAAAAAAAATGTCGACTACTAATTATTTGGGCTTTGCCATTCACTACGCTTTTGGCAAACTTTTATCAACTCTTAAAAATATCAAAAGTGTTAAACGTCGACACTTTAAAGGTCAAACTTGCAGACGCAAAATTGTTAGTTTTTGCTTTAATTTTTTGTGTTTGTTTGAGGAAAAAAACTCGCTTTATTTCTTCCTGAAATATACTTTAATGCTTACGCGTCAAATTGACGTATCAAGAAGTGTCACATAGAATGACTTAAAAAAACTGCGACTCAGAAAATTTGTGGCAGCAATACCACATTAAAAATATAACAGTTAGCCTAGAGTTTTTCTTATTTCGTGCACACCTGTAAACATCATTCACTTTATCGATATGTGAAATAATCGATAAATTTTTGTCGATATTTTTATCAGTGCGCATTTTTCCTAATCGATATTTTCTTTATCGGTATTTCGTTGAACGATTGCTATTTTTAAAATCGGTTAATCGTACCCAAGGAATAGTCTTCCCTACAGTGAGGTAGAGAAAAAAAAGCTTAGGCGCTTTACGAGCTTGTCCTCCTGCCAATAAGCATCATCTAAATCGGATCCTTCTACTTCAAGCCAAACAAAACACTGGTGCTGTAGTGTGTTATAAGGGTTTGCAAAATATTTAACTATACTAATTTGAAAAAAATTCTGATATAATCGATTGCAGTTATAATCGACTACTAAACACTTCTCATTTGTAGCGAAATTTGTAAGCATTTTCTGATAAAATTTACCACACTGATCATATTTTAACCATAACAACCGAACTAAAGAAAGTATCACTTGTCCAATGGATTTGTGAAGATGATTCCTTCATCACTGTCTATTTGGATCTGAACAAGATGTAGTTTCCTGCATGTTTCGCCTAAATTAGCATTTACATATCTTCTTTGTCTTAGTGCTACGCAATACCCCTCCAAGTTTTTAAAGAAACCCGATTGACTTTTTACCTTTGGGAGGAGCAAATCTATATATATGGTCTATTCAGGTTTTATGCTCGGGATACGCCTGATGGCAAATCAATTACTTTAAACTTACAATCTATTCTCTTAGTTAGTATTTATCGTTCTAGACCAGTATCAAATGTTAATTTCAAATGACTTAACCTACACATTAGGATATAAACGAACTATTTGCATAAATAGCAAAAACAGAAACTCATGCTTTAATATCTGCGACATATGAATCTAGATATCCGATCTGACCTTTTCAATGACGCGTTGGTGGTAAATTATACATCTTCTTTTATTTTGGTTGAAGAAGATTGTTGCACATGTACGAGTATATAAGGCCAGCTCCTTCTATGCAACTATAAAACTCGAGCGGCTATTGTACTATCCAGTTCATTCACCAGAAGTAAGCAAAGAAGAAGGAAGTAACCATGAGAGCATTCATTGTGAGTATACTCGTAGATTGGACATAGATGCGATGTGCGTGTTCCTAATACTTATCTCCTTTTTGAAAGATTGTGGGATTCTTATTGATAGCAGGCTGCGCAGCCGATGTATCACATCTGGGATACAATTATGGACAAGGACTTAGTGGTGGTAGTACTACCTATCAAGTACCAGTCGGTGGCAGTTACAACACTGGCAGTTTGCTTTCTTCAGTTGGTGGTGGTTCCCTTGGTGGAAGTTCCATAATCGGAGGTGGTTCACTTGGACTAGGCGCACTCGGAGGAAGCGTACTTGGAGGTGGATCAATTGGAGTTGGATCAGTTGGAGGTGGATCAATTGGAGGCGGACTACTGAGTGGTTCATCTATTGGTAGCCGTCTTATCGGTAGTGGTACCAGCACTGGTGGTGGAGTTGCACTTGACCTTAACGCTCTAGACAATGTGCCACAATCAGTTGAGTTAAACAAGCAGTTCTTCGAGTTCGCAGCTCCTGAAGAGCAACAAGATGGTGGACACATTCAACAACAATTGAGTAACGTTCTGAAGAAGAACCTCCAAGTTGTCTTTATCAAGGCACCCGAAAATAATGCTGCCACCAACGCTGCTCTACAATTGGCCAAACAGGCCATCGAACAGAAGACAGCAATTTATGTCCTCAGCAAGGAGAACAGTGGTTCACAGTTGGTTGGCCAACTCCAACAGATTCAAGAAAGTGTACCTACAACACCCGAGGTCAGGTTCATCAAATACAGGACTCCTGGAGATATCGCATATGCCAGGCAGGCAATTCAACAGCAATACGACAGTATTGGTGGATCTTCCCAAAGCATCGATGGAGGTATCGCTCCTGTTTTGAATTATGCCAGTCCAGCCAGCAGTTCCGTAACACTTGTTGGAGGAGGTGGATCAGTTATTGGAGGAGGTAGCTCTCTTATTGGAGGAGGTGGATCTCTTATTGGAGGTGGTTCATTATCTAGAGGAGGATCATACGGAGTTAGTGGATCCGGTGTCAATAAAATCATTGGCGGTAGTACCACATTCACTACTGGTGTGTCAAATGTTCCAAATAATTATTTACCAGCTTCCGCACTTAGGAAGAAGAAGTAAATGACAGTTTTAGAGTTGTGAAACTTTCTGTGTTCAATAAATATTATTAATATCAAACGATGAAATTAAATTAAATTGTTTATCTTGTCTTACTTGTTGGGCCAACTGTCCGTTACTCTTTTTCAAGGGAAAGCTAGTGAACATATGTAGATATCTAGAAACGAAGGCTGGCCATCTGCCTGTCAGTTTCGAAGTTTAAGGCCCGGCAATCTTAAACTGTGATATTCGTAAATTCACCAACCGCTATTAGTGCATACTTTTCAGCGCTCATAAGACTTTTGCGTGGTCCCAACGACTGTTAAGCTACGACTACGTCAAATTGTTGGAAAAATCACGCATGGAAGCGGTCTTTTTATTACAATTGTTTTTAACAATTTTGGTAAGAAATTTTCTGTGTCATCTGATTGGAATTTCTCAATCTAAATCAAATATGAGATTTAGTCAAAATTGTTAGACTTTTTTGTAACATTGGCCTTAGATTGATCAAAATCCGTCCACCCGTTTAAGCTGTAGCTTTGTGCTCAGGCAAACAGACAGACGGCATCGGCAGACGCACTTTTTGAAATTCTCTATAATGGTAATGTCCAAAATTATCAAAATCTCAAAGATCGAAAATCTGCATGAATTCAATACTTGCCATATGTTACATCTAGATTGTATGTAGGTGCAAGTAAAAATATGGGAGACGTACGAATGGCCGAAAAAAAATGTCGACTACTAATTATTTGGACTTTGCCATTCGCTACGCTTTTGGCAAACTTTTATCAACTCTTAAAAATATCAAAAGTGTTAAACGTCGACACTTTAAATGTCAAACTTGCAGACGCAAAGTTGTTAGTTTTTGCTTTAATTTTTGGTGTTTGTTTGAGGAAAAAAACTCGCTTTATTTCTTCCTGAAATATACTTTAATGCTTACGCGTCAAATTGACGTATCAAGAGGTGTCACATAGAATGACTTAAAAAAACTGCGACTCAGAAATTTTGTGGCAGCAATACCACATTAAAAATATAGCGTTATCCTAGAGATTTTCTTATTTCGTGCGCACCTGTAAACATCATTCACTTTTTCGACATGTGAAATAATCGATAAATTCTTGTCGATATTTTTATCAGTGCGCATTTTTTCCTAATCGATATTTTCTTAATAGGTATTTCGTTGAACGATTGCTATTTTTAAAATCGGTTAATCGTACCCAAGGAATAGCCCTACAGTGAGGTAGAGAAAAAAAAAGTTTAGGCGCTTTACGAGCTTTTTCTCCTGCCAATAAGCATCATCTAAATCGGATCCTTCTACTTCAAGCCAAACAAAACACTGATGCTGTAGTGTGTTACAAGGGTTTGCAAAATATTTAACTATACTAATTTGAAAAAAATTCTGATATAATCGATTGCAGTTATAATCGACTACTAAACACTTCTCATTTGTAGCGAAATTTGTAAGCATTTTCTGATAAAATTTACCACACTGATCATATTTTAACCATAACAACCGAACTAAAGAAAGTATCACTTGTCCAATGGATTTGTGAAGATGATTCCTTCATCACTGTCTATTTGGATCTGAACAAGATGTAGTTTCCTGCATGTTTCGCCTAAATTAGCATTTACATATCTTCTTTGTCTTAGTGCTACGCAATACCCCTCCAAGTTTTTAAAGAAACCCGATTGACTTTTTACCTTTGGGAGGAGCAAATCTATATATATGGTCTATTCAGGTTTTATGCTCGGGATACGCCTGATGGCAAATCAATTACTTTAAACTTACAATCTATTCTCTTAGTTAGTATTTATCGTTCTAGACCAGTATCAAATGTTAATTTCAAATGACTTAACCTACACATTAGGATATAAACGAACTATTTGCATAAATAGCAAAAACAGAAACTCATGCTTTAATATCTGCGACATATGAATCTAGATATCCGATCTGACCTTTTCAATGACGCGTTGGTGGTAAATTATACATCTTCTTTTATTTTGGTTGAAAAAGATTGTTGCACATGTACGAGTATATAAGGCCAGCTCCTTCTATGCAACTATAAAACTCGAGCGGCTATTGTACTATTCAGTTCATTCACCAGAAGTAAGCAAAGAAGAAGGAAGTAACCATGAGAGCATTCATTGTGAGTATACTCGTAGATTGGACATAGATGCGATGTGCGTGTTAATAATACTTATCTCCTTTTTGGAAAGATTGTGGGATTCTTATTGATCGCAGGCTGCGCAGCCGATGTATCACATCTGGGATACAATTATGGACAAGGACTTAGTGGTGGTAGTACCACCTATCAAGTACCAGTCGGTGGCAGTTACAACACTGGCAGTTTGCTTTCTTCAGTTGGTGGTGGTTCACTTGGTGGAAGTTCCATAATCGGAGGTGGTTCACTTGGACTAGGCGCACTCGGAGGAAGCGTACTTGGAGGTGGATCAATTGGAGTTGGATCAGTTGGAGGTGGATCAATTGGAGGCGGACTACTCAGTGGTTCATCTATTGGTAGCCGTCTTATCGGTAGTGGTACCAGCACTGGTGGTGGAGTCACACTTGACATTAACGCTCTAGACAATGTTCCACAATCAGTTGAGTTAAACAAGCAGTTCTTCGAGTTCGCAGCTCCTGAAGAGCAACAAGATGGTGGACACATTCAACAACAATTGAGTAACGTTCTGAAGAAGAACCTCCAAGTTGTCTTTATCAAGGCACCCGAAAATAATGCTGCCACCAACGCTGCTCTACAATTGGCCAAACAGGCCATCGAACAGAAGACAGCAATTTATGTCCTCAGCAAGGAGAACAGTGGTTCACAGTTGGTTGGCCAACTCCAACAGATTCAAGAAAGTGTACCTACAACACCCGAGGTCAGGTTCATCAAATACAGGACTCCTGGAGATATCGCATATGCCAGGCAGGCAATTCAACAGCAATACGACAGTATTGGTGGAACTTCCCAAAGCATCGATGGAGGTATCGCTCCTGTTTTGAATTATGCCAGTCCATCAACTTCCGTATCACTTATTGGAGGAGGTGGATCAGTTATTGGTGGAGGTGGATCTATTATCGGGGGAGGTGGATCTCTTATCGGCGGAGGTGGATCTTACGGAATTGGCGGAAGCGGCAGCTATGGATCTGGTCTCAGCAGAATTGTTAGCGGAGGCAACACATACAGTTCCAGTTTGTCAAATCTTGGTTCTAATTATTTACCAGCTTCCGCTCTTAGGAAGAGGAAGTAAATGATAGTTTTAATATTATGTAACATACTGTGTTCAATAAAATGTTATTCAAATCAGTCGATTAATTTAAAAGTGTTTACTTTGGCTTCTGTTTTTGGTCGTATTTTTGTCATCTGCCAATACAATTCCTTAAAAATGAGCAGAGTTGTATGTTTTACAAATTATGTTGAATTTTTCACCTGCAAGATCAGCGTAAAACCTCCGATTAGCTAATAAATAACAGAGCCGATTCTAATTGGAAACTACTGAGGATGGTTTTTAAACATATTGATTAATGATGTTCAACACTTAGTTGATAACTTTTGAAATCATTTATAGTTATTTGCAGTTTTATTAGCATATTCAGGAAATTTATTGTCTGTCAGATTATTTATAGATACTTTCTGGCGTCAATTCAATATTGACCAAAATATTTTTTTCTAATTTGGTCCGTCGCATAAAAAGTTTTGAATCCAGTTGTTTTGCCAAATCAAAGGAGCAAGGGTTTGCTATAGTTATTCGTCATTGTATCCTTACAAATGTATCGTTTGTAGGACTTATATTTGTTCCGACTTCCGAGGTTGGTGAACTCGTTAACTGCCTCGAAATCATAGTCATCAATAGTGACGTCCTGGTCAATGTTTTTGACAGATAATTTTTTTGTTTTTTCTAGGATTAGTCTGAGTATGAAAAATTGGCCTTTTGTCGATCTGCCGAAAACCACACTGGTACGTGCTGATCAGAAGGGTTTTAGATGGTCACACAATACGTTGGATAGGATCTTAGATGCGACGTAACAGGGATATGCCTCGGTAGTTCTTACAAGATATAGGATCGCCTTTTTTGAAGATGGGCATAAAAAGGTGTTAATCCACACGTCGGGGATGCATGAACTTAGGGTAAATATTAAAAACTTTTGAACAAGCAATTAACTTAAAAGAAGATCGCTATAAAAGAAGCAATCATGGCCAAAACAGCTTAGAACAAATTGGAAAATACTGCAATCGACTTTACAGGTCCTTGTTAAGATTTACAAACTTTTGTGCTGACACAGAGACGACATGATCAGAAAGTTTTGCATTGAGAACAAATTTTGAACAAGAAGGAGCAGCGGAAAGAAGTGGAGCAGGGAGTTAGAAAATTACCAACTAAGACGGAGCCAAAATGCTAACACGAACCGGGAAATTTGTGTACCATTGCTCGGAATCACTGGGTGCATTCCCCAGCAGCTTCCAAGGAAAGATGTGTCCAACTAAATATTGACACAAAGATATCACCATTCTATCGGATAGGGCGCTCGTATGAGATATGTCTTACAAAACAGAGGCAATATCTTCTACAGTATAGCAGAATAAATACGAGGTGAAGGCAATGCAAACAAAACACCATGTAAAGAATTAGATCACAAAAGATGAACTTGCGCGGGTGGCTCCATCTACCAATGCTGGAACCAAGAAAAATATGTACTCCAGTTCTTTAAACTACATCCTTGGGAAGGAAGAACTCTAAGAAGAATTAAAATAGATCAACAAAATAAGACTCTAATCCGTCAATTTGTGGAAGCAGATCCAGACTGGATCATCTGTGAACTTTTATTTCAAACAGTGTGGTCCAAAAGTACGAATTATAAACTGATTTGTTAAATATGCTCATGCAATATGCCGTAATCTGGACTGTGTCTCCGAGCTGAGTAACGAAGAAAATGAAAACGAATGCCTAAAGTGGTAAAATCACCTTTTTCACCATAGTAAAAGTGGTTCTGATCACGGCTTGGGCTTAAGTATATTGTCTGCTTAAATTACCATTCTTCTTCTTCGTTGCCACCTTCGCGGTCTTAATTCGCATTCTCAAGCAGCAAAGCTGAATGGTCAATTCAGGTTTTATGCTCTGGATAAACCCGCAATGCGACTCCTTCAAGCTAAGAAGTTGTTCTTCAAGTTACAATGTATTATAGATCTGATGTTATGCCAATATGCTATATGAAGAATATTGACCCCAGACAATGGGACATAAAACAATAATTTGCATTAATAAACCAAACTAGAAACATATGTTTTAACATGTACAATGACCTAATATAAAGCTATCCCAACTTAAGAATTCTATGACGCGTTGGTGGGGAATTATGTACAAACTTTCTCTTATTGGACGACGAATTTGACTGTACATGTATATAAGGCTGGGTCCTTCTACGCAACTATAAAAGACGAACACTGTTTGGACTATCTAATTCAGTTATCAAGAGTAAGCGAAGGAGTACGAATTAACAATGCGAGCATTCATTGTGAGTATAAACTGGGTATAGATTCAATGATCGTATTCCTAACAACTGTCTCTTTCTTGAAAGATTGTGGGATTCTTATTGGTAGCAGGCTGCGCCGCCGATGTATCACTGCTGGGATACAATTATGGACAAGGAATCAATGGTGGAAGTACTACCTACCAAGTGCCAGCTGGAGGCAGTTACAACCCTGGTGGTGTTAGCAGTTTCGTCAGTGGTGGTCAAAATGGCGCAAGCAACTTTGTTAGTACTTCTGGCAGTGGAAGCGGCACTTTCGGCAGTGGTTTTTCGTCTGGCAATAGACTGACCTCATCTGGTAACACTGGTAGTTTCGGCAGCAGTGGTTTCAATGGCCAAAGCAACTTTGGTATTTCATCTGGCAGTGGGCTGAGCTCAAATAATGGCAGAATCGAACTGAACCTTAACGCTTTAGACTCTGTTCCACAACAAGTTGAATATAGCAAGCAGTTCTTCGAGTTCTCTGCTCCTGAGGAGCCACAAGAGGAGGCAACAATTCAACGACAATTGAGTAACGTTCTGAAGAAGAACCTCCAAGTTGTCTTCATCAAGGCACCCGAAAATAACGCCGCTACCAATGCCGCCTTGCAATTGGCTAGACAAGCCATTGAACAAAAGACAGCTATTTATGTCCTCAGCAAGGAGAACAGTGGTGCTCAGTTGGTTGGCCAGCTTCAGCAAATCCAAGAAAATGTACCTTCGACACCTGAAGTTAGATTCATCAAATACAGGACACCAGGAGATATCGCATATGCCAGGCAGACAATTCAAGCGCAGTATGATAACTTTGGAGGACCTTCCGAGGTTATCAACGGTGGTGTCGCTCCTGTTTTAAATTACGCCAGCCCCGCTAGCAGCTCAGTAAGTGGAACCAATTTTGGAATTTCTGGCTCGACTACAGTTGGTGGAGGAAACCGCTATGGATCTGGTGTCACCAAGTTTACCACCGGAGGAAGCAGCACTTTCACAAGTGGTTCATCGAATGGTAATACCAATTACCTACCACCTACCGCATTCAAGAAATAAATCTTTGTTCAGTTATACCTTTCTATGCTCAATGTTATAAAAATGTTCAATGTTATATTAAAGCAATTAATCGACTAACGTTAAACGTGTGTGTTTTGTTAATGGTAATTATTTTTAATCTATGTAGTAGCCTGTCGAAAAAAAACTTTCTAATCACTTCTCTGATGATAATAGACTGCTGGGACACCAAGTCCCTACCTGTTGGACTGTCCCCCCTCCGGTACTGCTGAACACTGCCCAGTACTGCGGAGCAAGATCGAACTATACTGCCAAACTAATATTTGAAACTACAGCACTGATCCTTGCACTAATAATCAACTGTCAATGCCGCCAGTTATCGTCCCATAATACAGATTTTTGGTTCCGAAAATTTAAGGCCGTCATCGCCAGCGCTACATGGATAAGCTGGATACGATTGTGGAACTGGGAGCCAACATTGCTCGAATTATCCACAATATACCATCAAAAAGGCTCAAACGCGTCATCGAATATTGAAGTATGAGGACCAACATTTGAAAGAAATAATCTTAAAAAATTAAATATCAAGAATTGTTCTCTTGTGTGATGATAAGGAAAGCTTGGTATAAAGGGTTTTCCAATAAGGACATGATAACTTTTTTCTTAAATAAAACACAAAACCATTTGAGATATTTCAAAAACTTTATTATCGACTTGGAGTACAATCAAAGCATTCATGAATGAAACTCGACTTCGTTCATATGTCCACCGCGGGCACGTCTGCAGCGGTCGATTCGTTGGACCCAATTTTCAACGACTATTTCGCGTTCAACGTCGTCTGCTTGTTGGTATAAAACAATGACTTAACGTAGCCCCACAGAAAATCAAGTCAAGCGGCGTTAAATCGCACGAACGAGGCGGCGGCCAATCGACTGGCCCATTTCTTGAGATAACTACTTACTCTTACTCTACCGCCCTGTTACTCCTACACGTTGTCCAAGTTCATATCTTCCAATTCGGGCCAAAAATAATCGGCAATCATGGCGCGATAACGCTAACCATTCACAGTAACGTGGCGATCGTTATCGTCGACCAAAAAATATGGCAGTTATCTTTAGTGGATGAACTGCTGATTTATGAAGCACTTGTGGATTTTCACCTGACCAATAACTCATATTTTGCTTATTGACGAACCCATAGAGGCCAAAATGAGCTTCGCAACTGAAGAGGATTTTGCGATGAAGTTCATCATCTTGGCGCATCTTCTCCAGAACCCAATCGGAGAACGTACGTCGCTTCAAGTGGTCCCTCGGCTTCAATTCTTGATTCAGCTTGATCTTGTATGGGTGGAAACCAAAATCTTTACGCAACATACGCCATAATGTGGTCTGAGCGATGCCCAATTCTTCAGAACGCCGTCGAATTGACGGATTTGGATCGTTTTCTAGGTACGCCTGAACGGCAGCGATGTTTTTTGGATTTGACCAACCCGTTGTCTCACTGATACGGCAACAACACACTGGGTATTGCCTGTCTTCTAGGGCGAGAATTACGATCGAAAGTTAAAGTTAACGCTCTTAAAGTTGCGATCACCGACTCCAAATTTTGGTAGAAAATTTTTGTAATTTGTTGACGTTGCTCGTTCGTGTACTTTGGCATGATGAAAATGTTGAGTTTAATGAATAAATTGACAGTGACAGTTTGATGATTAGTGAAAGAGTGCGTTCACAAATTAAATCGAAAGTTGTCAAGTCTCTTTTGGAAAACCCTTTATATATATTTTTTTACTATTCAATAAAGTAGTTTCGGTAGTTTTAGGAGTACATGGGGCAGAACAGTTGAGAAGGAAAGAGTTGGGGAGAGCTGAGGCATTTTTTCCGAAATTGCACACGATATGGCGCGTAGGTATTGTAGCAAGTAAGTACACATAGCTTACGAGAATCCTGTATCACATATAATTGGTTCTTCTGACGTCATCTAGCCTGGGTAAAAGTTTACATTTAACGAAAGAAATACGAATGCGATTTCAAGGGCTGAACTTCTTTAAATAATTTCCTCGACCTGGCAGTATGCTCTAAGACTTTGTACCCTAGCACTTAAACTGGATGGATTATAGGATGCAACCAACATCATTTTGTAAAACTTCAGACCACCAGTACTTAAGGATTGCTCCCAATCAATATTTTCAGCTCTGAACAGGGTGTGGCTGTTTTTTTTTTTTTAATAAAATTAGATTCAATTAGCATTTGTCTCCTTTGTCTCAGTATTACGCAACTCGCCTCCGCGATCGAAAAGAAAACTCGATCCAGATAAAAAAAAGTAAAACTAGATGATCAACTCAGGTTCTAAGCTCTGGATAACGATAACCCCTTACGCAATGCCATTTCTTCAGCCAAAGAAGTTGTTCTTCTAGTTACCATAGATGGTTTTAGGCTCAGAATATTATACGTTTATGCTAATATTAAATGGTTTACCCCAGACAGTGGGGTGTAAGAGACTGATTTGCATACAAAGCAAAAATAGAAACATATGTTTCGATATGTACATCATAAGCCAATAGTATCTATCCTATTCCATGACGTGTTGGTGGGGAATTATAAATCTTATTCTTTTGGTCGAAGAATATTTTTGTATATAAGCCTGTGTCCTTCTATGTAACTATAAAAGTCGAACGCTGTTTGTACCATCACATTCATTTGCCACAAGTCAGCAAAGAAGTACAACGTAACCATGCGAGCATTCATTGTGAGTATAAACTGGGTATAGATTCAATGATCGTGTTCCTAACAACTGTCTCTTTCTTGAAAGATTGTGGGATTCTTATTGGTAGCAGGCTGCGCCGCCGATGTATCACAGCTGGGATACAACTACGGACAAGGACTCAATGGTGGAAGTACTACCTACCAAGTGCCAGCTGGAGGCAGTTACAACCCAGGTGGTGTTAGCAGTTTCGTCAGTGGTGGTCAAAATGGCGCAAGTACCCTCGTAGGCACAGGCAGCAACTTTGTTAGTACTTCTGGCAGTGGAAGCGGCACTTTCGGCAGTGGTTTCTCGTCCGGCAATAGACTGACCTCATCTGGTAACACTGGTAGTTTCGGCAGCAGTGGCTTCAGTGGCGCAGGAAGCCTTGTAGGCACAGGCAGCAACTTTGCCAGCACTGGCAGCAACTTTGCCAACTCTGGCAAAGTCGAACTTAGCTTAAACGCTCTTGATTCTGTTCCACAAACAGTTGAGTATAGCAAGCAGTTCTTCGAGTTCTCAGCTCCCGAAGAGCAACAAGAAGAAGGACAAATTCAACAGCAATTGAGTAACGTTTTAAAGAAGAATCTCCAAGTTGTCTTCATCAAGGCACCCGAAAATAATGCCGCTACCAATGCTGCCCTACAATTGGCCAAACAAGCCATCGAACAGAAGACAGCTATTTATGTCCTCAGCAAGGAGAACAGTGGTGCTCAGTTGGTTGGCCAGCTTCAACAGATTCAAGAAAGTGTACCTACAACACCCGAGGTTAGGTTCATCAAATACAGGACTCCACAAGATATCGCATATGCTAGGCAGACCATTCAAGCGCAATACGATAGTGTCGGCGGAACTTCCGAAAGCTTCGATGGAGGTGTCGCTCCTGTTTTGAATTATGCCAGTCCTGCCGGTCCAGCCAGTGGCTCAGTAATTGGAACCACTTTTGGAAGCACCGGATCTGGTACAGTTGGTGGTTCAATCAACTATGCATCTGGATCTGGATCTGGTACCAAATTTACAAGCGGTGGAAGCAACACTTTCGTAAGTGGTACATCAAACCCCACTGCCAGTTACCTGCCAGCTAATGCATTCAAGAAATAAGTGCCATTATAATTTTAGCTTTCTGTGTTCAATGTTATATTTTTAATAAAATCAATCGACTTAGCAAAAATTCTGCCATAATTTCTCATTTCTGGCCTTGGCTACTTTGTGTGTACTCTTTACATATGTACATCTTGTTGGAATCTATAATTCTCCAAGTAGAACTACCGGTTAGATTACTTTCGCCAGCAGCAGCCTTGAACCTCAAGCAAAAGAGTTCATCTTTCAAGGTTAAGAACTCAAGAATGAGATTCAAATGAGGCTTTCCGATTTGTTTTGAATTTGATTAGATTTACCTTACGCAATCTGCTGGCAAGTCTCAAAGGCTCGCAAATGTGAATCCCCGCTGAAAGGAGCTCAAATTAAACGGTCAACATAGGTTCAAGGTCTACACAAAAAAAGCCCACTGTTCAACTCAAGCCATACGAGTCGTTGTTCTTGATCTTAACATAGTTCTGATATTAGTTCAATATTATATGCTTATGCTAATTCCAACTGATTTACCCTACACAATAGGATATAAAAAGTATTCATTTGCATGAATAAAATGGAAACAACAAATTATAATGCTAAATTGTGCGAATCAAGTCAAAGCAAGCCTGTCTGGCCTATTCTATGACGCGTCATTGCCCAAATTATTCATGTCATTTGGATGGAACAGATTGGAGCTAGTTCCTTCTATGCAACTATAAAACTCGCACGCAGAGCGTAACATTTAATTCATTTGCCATAAGTCAACGACGAGGTAGGAAGCCAACATGCGAGCATTTATTGTGAGTATACAGTGGATTTCTACTTGAGATGCGTATCTATTGCTAACGATTGGTTTTCTGTTCAAAGATTCTAGGAGTCTTGGCAGCAGCCAATGCCGCTGGATTGGGATACAACTACGGACCAGGAGTATCAGGTACTGTTGGTAATGGTGGACTGATCGGTGGTGGAGTATCAAGCTCTGGAGTTAACTACAATACTGGTCTATCTGGAGGTGGACTTGTAGGCGGTGGTGGACTCATAGGCGGAGGTGGACTGGTAGGTTCTGGAAGTAACTCACTTGGAGGAGGCTTAGTAGGAGGCAGTTCCTATGGAGGTGGCTCATATGGAGGAGGCTCACTCGGAGGTGGTTTAATTGGAGGAGGCTCAATTGGAGGAGGCTCAATCGGAGGCGGTTTAATTGGAGGCTCAATCGGAGGAGGATCAATTGGTGGTGGCTCCATTGGAGGAGGCTCAATTGGAGGTGGATTCATAGGTTCATCTGGTAGTGGTGGTAACATCGGTCTGGGACTAAACGCACTCAACTCTGTGCCCCAAACAGTTGAATATACCAAGCAGTACTTCCATTATACAGCACCCGAGGATCATCATGCTGAAGGAAGGGTCCAGCAACAATTGAGTAACGTTTTGAAGAAGAATCTCCAAGTTGTCTTCATCAAGGCACCAGAAAACAATGCTGCCACCAATGCTGCTTTGCAATTAGCCAAACAGGCCATCGAACAAAGGACAGCAATTTATGTTCTCACAAAGGAAAACGACGCCTCGAATATTGTTGGCCAACTTCAACAGATCCAAGAAAGCGTACCAACAGCACCTGAAGTAAGATTCATCAAGTACAGAACCGCAGCCGACATTGCTAATGCCAAACAAGCAATCCAAGCGCAATACAACAGCTTTGGAGGATCTTCACAAGTTATTGATGGTGGTGTTGCTCCTGTATTGAACTATGCCAGCGGCTCAGGCTCAGGAGGTGGTGCCATTTTGGGAGGAGGTATTGGTGGTGGTCTATCATCTGGAATTGGCTCATTGTCTGGAGGTGGATCACTGATCGGAAATGGAGGAGGTTCCTATACAGTTGGTGGAGGTCTTGGTTCATCTGGTCTTGGTTCATTATCTGGAACTGGATCGCTGATTGGTACCGGCGGATCATCATATACATCAGGAACTGGATCATTGATTGGAGGAGGAAGCTCCTATGGATCTGGTGGTTTGGTGGGATCAGGTATTGGAGGATCCACCCTTTTGAGCGGTGTAGGAAACACTAATCAAAATTACCTACCACCTAGTCTTAGGAAGTAAATAAATTTAGTATAAGTGCTAATGCAATTGTTATTGGTTTGTAAAAGTTAATAAAATTAATCGACTAAGGCAAGTGATTTTGTTTGGCCAATGTGTTTATATAACAGTCGTCCCTATGTGTCCCATCAGTGTGCTGCAGTTTGACTGTTTATGTAATTATCGTCTCTTCTATCACTAAGACTTCCATTTGGAACATACTGTTGTGGGTTGGCACTCTTTGTTTTAACCTTCATGGCTGCTGTATCTTTGCACACACATCTGGAAGTTTCAAAGACAGCAGTCGTTCAGATGCTATGCTGGTCAGTTCTCTGAGATTTGTGGCCTTGTCTTGCCATGCACATAAGCACGTGAATTTCAGCACGAACTAGCTAGCCACTGAAACTACATTTTGTCTTTGGCCTTTTAACTAACTCTTATCTGTTGTTTTTAACACGAAATTCAACAAAAAAAAAAGATTATAATTTCTTTTGCTATAAATCATACTTAACTTTGATTTTTTTAGGAGAAATGTCTGTCAAGCTGATGTTGGTCATTAAACAGGTAATTTTATCCAAAGGCATGTTATTATTTATGCAGATTGTGCAAATCTCATAGGAAAGAATCGCAAAAAATATTAACAATTGTTCGCATGCGTCAGTATTGATTCATTTCATCAATTGAAAAATACAAAGATGTAAAGCTACAGTCAAATTCAGTGAAGTTTGCTGAAAAATTATCACTTAAACTGTGGTTTGGCTGTCAAACTGTCAACATTTTTGGACTTGTTTGACTAGATGTTTATTGTACTTCAACGGGATGCTGTGGCTACAACAAAAGTTTGTACTGTCTATAAGTTAAAGGAGTTTATTTTACAAATTGTATTGAAGATTTAATTAGGAATAAGTCATACAGTCGGACAGATTCAACTTCTTGAATTATGTTATACAGTACACAACTCCTTTCAGAATAGAAATAACCCAAGAGTCTTCAACAATCTGAGTTTAGCTCCGTTGATCTGAGGCGGCAGAGGTAGAGATCGATGTCTTCGTAGTGAAGGGTACTCCTTTTGTTTTCGAAGGGTAAACTACCAGTTCTTTGCTGCCAGCCCAGTCATTCACGAGTTATACTGTGAAGTTGAGCCTTTTGCTTGCAGTACCTACGACCACATGCACAAAGAGCTTCTATAAAATGACCGCACCTACTGCTGTTAAGCCAACCGCTGAAATATAATTGCGCTCGACGTTGACGGTGATGGCCTGGCAATCGTCGTTCTCAAAAAAGTGTGGACCGCTGCGCCTGCTAGTCCGAAATTCACACCAACCAGTGACTTTCTCTCGATGCATTGCAATTGGTGATAGGATCTCGTGTGGATTGTTATCGTCCCAAATTCGACAATTTTCCTTGTTGACGAACCCATTCATCCAGGAGTCAGCGAAGCGCCTGAAACTTGAACAGTAGACCCACTTTCATAAAACAATATTTAATCATTTACACATGTGTTGAACGCCATAGCTCTCCATGTTGATTTAACAAGACAGACCAAATAAATAATAGTCAATTTGACAGATGTAGCTTCAATAATCAGTGGTTAGTGCGTTGGAATCAAAAGTTTTTTCACGGCCTGACCTCTTCCGAGTGTCTGACAAACATTCAAGAGTATTACTGTCATGAGAAAGCTTCTCGAAACCCCTCTGCCATTCGGATAGGGCATGGAATTTCAGGCCCCTTCTGTATGTGCAGAAATGTATACCACGCACAACATGATCAGTTGTGAGAAGCTAGACCTTGGCCCTCTATGGGCTGCTTACTGCCTAATATTTATTTATTTATTTAAGCTTCAACAATATGGCCGCAATCAGCTGTCAAAGTTGGAAAATCCCTGTTTGTATAGGAACAAATACGTCAAATGGCCCGAAGATGACTGTTTAATTCGATCTGTCTACGGTACAGTAGCAGAAAAATTTAGTTGGTTGTAAACTGACACTTATAGGTTGTGTTCTTGATGAAAGTTTTCAGGCGTTCAAATGTCATGTCAGACTCGATTTGGTACGGGCTGCTCAGTAGTGCCTCATGTGTAATACAAATATATAGCTTATATACCTTTATCAATCACCTAACTTCTCCGACAAAGACAAAAGAGTATAAATTTTCTTTCAACACTTTCGATGAATTTTTATTCTAAGTGGTTACAGCATACTAAACACATGACGTCGGTAAAGGATAAACTCGTATTCATAGTTGAGTTCCCGTCTTCATTTAAGTTAAAATATGTATCAAAATGAATATGCCTGTTGGCCGGAGTAAAATATTCTTGATTTTTTAACAAGATAAAAGCGAAATTGAAATTCTAATTTGAATATTATACGAAAACGTCATTCATTATTTAACCTTTTGTTTTTTTTTTTTTTTTTTTTTTGAAACACTATTAGTCACCGGCAAACCGCAGAGATTCTCTATTATCAACACCCGGTTTATTTTATAATCTTGGTATTGCATAATTTGAGATTATGAATCGTAAAACAGGTTTCAATTTCTATTCTGATTTTGATCTTTCTCTCTTGATCTTTTTTCCATAAATTTCATTAAGAAAATAAGAAAAAAACAAAATGACTTTACAATGAAGCCGAACTATAAAAGTGTTTTTTTTTTTTTTACGAATGACTACTGTTTGTATATTAGTATTCGCGCGCATTGTTTGTAAACAAAATATTAATGGTCACATATTCTCGGATTAGAGTTGGTTCCTTTATTTGAGAATTTGTACTAACGTTGTTTTCACTTTTTGAATTGATCAGCTAAAGGGTAAATGGTGGTATTGTGGGACTGCTTTCTTATTTTTGTCTTGTTCTTTTGTTTTTCGTTGACATTTTTGATATTAAAAATGCGGGTTTCAGGCGACTTAAAGTGACCTGAAAGGCAAATTCCACTTGGGAAGTTCCTCATGACACTTTGCAACACTTTGTTTGTTTGCAGCACATAGAGGACCAAGGCCTAGCTTCTCACAACTGTACATGTTGTGCGTGGTATACATTTCTGCAAATACAGAAGGGGCCTGAAATTCCATGCCCTATCCGAATGGCAGAGGGGTTTTGAGAAGCTTTCTCATGACAGTAATAATCTTAAATGTTTGTCAGACACTCGGAAGAGGTGGGGCCGTGAAAAAACGTTTGATGCCATTTTTCTGGATTCATAATACGAAGTGGAAATAGGCTCATTATTGACCCAGACTAGGACCCGCCTAAAACGTCCATACTCACTTTTATACTCACTTCTCATTTTAATCTTCAAAATGACATTAAAATAATAGATGGCATAGACTATATTGTAGACAACAACTATAAATGAATTAATTGTACTGTCAGTGTTAAACAATCAAGGGTTGTTGTCTACAATTTTAGTGCTTTTAGTTTGCGCCATCTATGATTCGACTTTCTCCACACTTTATGTTCACTTTTGGTTACTGAGTAGTTTATGTTCACTTTTCGTGTTCGTGTGGAAAAGTGGCTATACACTTTCGAAAAAAAACATGGCTATTGTTTCATGATGATTAAGTTTGCCTTATAAACAAGTAAAAAAAAAACAACGGCTCTCAATAGAGGGAGATTTATTTAAAGATACTTGTTTGCCTACGGATTTTTTGACAGATGACGCATGAGACGTATTAACTGTCATTATATTTTTATTTAGTAGTGTTTTTCATTCCAGCTTGGTAGACTTTTAGTCCTTGAAGTTCGGAAAAGCTTGAAATAAATCCACTGTTTTGGACAAAAATTTTGGTCGGCGGTGACTAACATTTCTGGACTGAAAAGTTCCCTTTAGAACCATGGTGCAGTCCTCAGTCTATACATTTTTGTTCAACAACAATACCTGTCAAAGTCGCCAGTTATCGTGCCATGATTACAGACAGTTTGGGGGCCAAATTGAAGCCCGTGATCTGTGGGATATTGGGTACCTACAAGAAAACCATGGCCAAAACCGAGAACATCTCGGTGAATAATTAGTTTTACACTTTAAACCGTCATATTGGACGCTTACTTCGTGTGTGTACCGCAGCTTTTTTAGTCCACATGGATAAGCCGGGTTAAAGGCTAACATTACTCACATCGGACGTGTCATCAAAAATTGAGACTTCAGAATGGAACTTGTGAACCGCTGTTGCGGTCAATACTTGAAATAAATAATCTTTATGAAGTAAATGCCAAGAATGGTTCTTTTATTTGATAATAGAAATGACCCGATAATATTATTTCAGATGCGATATATATTTCTTAAATTCTCACAATTTCGATGCGTTTTTTCCAATTCCATCTGTGAGCAAAAGTTGTTGAAAACTCGTTACTAAATTATGTCACCAGTTGACAAAAAAAGAAGTAGGAAAACATCCTGGACCAACTGGAGCTTTTCTGTTTGTTTTCTATGCAAAATATTGAAATCAACAGCAGAATCAAACAACCCATTTGTGGATCGATATTATTTTAATTTTTTTCGCCCGTTTTTGACAGTAAAATATTCTTTTAACATCTACTATTGCGAATTTGAATATTTGCAAGCCATCATGGGACAGGTATCTTGTTTGTCCATATTAGGATAGAGAAATTGATTTCGTTTTCGTTACTGTCGTTCACCTTGAACTCGTTATACATTATTTTCTTTGCGGAAGAATGTTCAGTTGGAATGTTGAAAGCAAAAATAATAGTAATTTGCAAGTATAATGATGAATTTCCGAAAATATCTCTCAATGTGTTAATTAGATTCTATGAAGAACATATGCATTTTAGAATCTTAATAGGTACTCAACTGCGTGGATGCAAATTATTTATCGATTAATATTGTTAAAAAAAAAACTAAAAACTAAAAGCATTGCCGATTACGGATGTTTACGAAATCGGTAGAAATGATCTAAGAAGATCAAAAAATATTAAAAAAAAAAAAAAAAAAACTGGTTCTAACCCGGAATTGTTTGAACTGCACACGCCGAATGCGCCACAACAAGAAAGTTCTAAAAAACTTAATTGTGCTTAAGCTTAATCACGGCACATATTTCAAATTGAATTTTTAATTCTTCCAAAGGTTAATACTTTATAAGCAAAAAATGTAAGGTTTACTACTAACGAGGCAAACACAGAACAATAGATTTCAGTTGAAATTCTTTTATATTTTGTAAAGATGTTTTTGTATAATTAGGTTCTCTCTCGTTTTTATTATTTTAGGAACGCTTTTTCTATGCTTATATATCAAATTTGAAGTAAACAAGCATATTAGCAAAAAAAATAAATTATACGAAACTACTTTTTAGGATTCGGGTTATTGAATCTCAAATTAAAATATTGGTGGGAGCAAAACCAACTGAGTAAGTTCATATAAGACTATAAGCAGTTCGCAGAAGATCAAGGCTTAGCACACATTTTTGCATAGGGAAACATTACAGTTTTTTCTTTTAATGTCCTTTCTCGAATCTTGGTGTCCCATACAATGGTAGTTCAACAATCCAACGGTCACTTAGCCCCGTCACCAGTAGAGGGAACTACCCCGTCACTACTGTTGAATCTTATGTACGACGACGACGACCTAATCAAACTTCAAATCCAGAGTGCCTCTAAAATAATTAGCTTAACTGATGATATAGCGATCGTTGTAGTGGCCAACCTTCTGGAAGAGGTGGTCCATGACTGTACACATGGACTTACAAATAGCATAGGAAAAGTCGTAAGTAGTAGCAGACGGGTTATGGAGTTTGTAAAAGTGACTGTGAGCGATGACGTTGAACTAGAACTGAAGTACTATAGATGCAAAACTAACTTTTAAGCAACATCTACAATATGCAGCGGAGAAGGTAGCCATCACCACGGCTGGCATGGCAAGAATCATACCAAATATTGGAGGGCCTAAGCAAAGGAAGAGACTACTCTTGGCAAAAGTAGCGACGTCGATGATGCTCTACGGGTCCCATATATGGGTTGGGGCAATGAGCACCTAATTATACAGCACAAAGAAAGAAGCAGTACCTATACAGATTTAATGCATTGACAACAACCCCATACGACGAGAAGTGTAGTGGCTGGAAGGCTGCAAATAGACCTCTTCGTTAAGGAAGCCGCATGGAAATATCGATACCAACAGCAACGCGGCGAAGTGATAATGAATTATGGCAAGATAGATGGATTTCTTAAGACAAAGGTAGATAGACGCAAAGGAGAAGGTTTGGAAAGCTGAACTTCTACCTGACGCTCAAATCCTCTCCACAGATTTGAGCAACAAGGAGAGAAATGACAAAAAGATAGCTGCCAATACGAACGAGACGAATATACATACATATAAGACTGAATATCCCCCTCGGGTTTAGTGGTTCGAAATCCCACACTGTTATTGAGTACGAGCCCAGTTTTGTCTTCGAAAGATTACCAACTTCCAAAGAAAAAAAAAATGAAAGGCAAACTTTTCCTGCTTAGTGACCAAAGTGACCAACATCACTACCCTAGTCTATTGAACTAGTCCGCCCATCCGTCTGCTGTTCGGGCTGACACCAATTGATGGAGACACTTGGAAAGCAAGCAATATAGTGTACAAGATTTGAAAATCTGCTTACTGACACGCCCGCTTTATGAAGAAAAACACTAGTCTGAGAAACATATGGAGCACAACACTCAAGAAGAATTGTAGCAGTGTTCCCGAGAAACTATGTCAATGTGTGGGGGAACGCTAATTTGCGAGTAGTAAGGAACCGGAGCAATAGCACAAAGATGCAGAAAATGCGCAAACACCTTGGTACATTGCTCTTTCCCCTCGCTGTACACCATTTGAAGAAATAACAAATTGTACCGGAAAATGCCGTAGAAACGTAATTATTCCCTGGGGTCACAATTCATCACCATACAAATTTAATTTAATTAAAACAAACAACGATTACTATTTTTCCTCTATCAGCACTTACAACGCGAATTATTCAGACAACAAACACATCAACATATGTAAGTACAAAACCACCCGCGGCTAGACAACTGGTACAAGGCACGACATCCTTATGGCAGTTGTTGGCAACACCCAGGAATACAGACAGAAAAAACAAAAAAAATAATACCCGACTAGTGAGACCATTTAACCCGAAAAAAATGGAGCCAAACTGGCAAAAACAAAAGAAACTCCCACCTGCACAATCGCTTCCGCACAGTGAAATATTTGTTATACATATGTATGTACAAACAATGCCCATTCTTGGTCCTTTGTCAACCGTGGCAGTTCATGACGATGGGACATTTGTTGTATAGTGTGCTCCTAGAGCTACAACAACAAATTCATTGTAGACACGGTGCCAACAGGTGAATGTTGGCGCATTAGTTGACCTTCCCACCTCTTAATGTCGTGCCTCTAACAAGGACCCCGCAGCACAAGCCACTAAACTGTGTTCGGCAACGCAAACGTTATATATTTATACCATCTCCATTCCACAAATAACTTAGATTAGCATTTATGAGCAATGTGCATGCCACAGCCACTTGATTACATGGTTCTGCTGGTGAATTTCGTTGAAAATGTGACGTTTGGTATTTCCTTGAGAAGGGTAGTTCTTAAATTTTCTTTGGGAGTCCCTAAGAGTCCATTGGAGCCAAAAGTAATACATTAGCGTTCCTCCACACATTTGCGTGCTTTTCTTTTTTTAATTTGGAGATATGCAAACGTTCGACTGGAAATGTTATGTTCTGTCGGCAATTAGTGGTATAACCTTGTTATAACATGCACTTATGCCATATAGTATAGGCGTTCATACACAAGCACACTTTACCATCCGGCGAATAGGAGTTATTATAAAGCATTTAGGGTTCAGTACCTAGTGCCAATCTAGCGAAAGTGATTATGATTACCCTAAGTTGGGGTTGCTTCTTTCGTGCTATTTTTGTATATCCCTGGGAAGATTTAGGGCAACTCAATGGCATGTTCTAATAATCGTTATTATCATGGTAGCTGTTTTTGATTCAAAAATATCTCAGATAAATTAAAAGACGCTCACGTCACACACGGGAAAAAGGACGATGCGACAAAGGATGACTTCTACCAGGCTCTTGAACAAGACGTAGTAGCACTCAAGTCTTTAGTAGCGTGGTCGGAAAGTACAGCCTGCACGAAACCACATCCGACAAAGGATTCAGGCTAGTCGACTTTACGGCAGGACGGAGCGTCGATATTCACAAGGGGGGGAAAGTCGGTCAACCAGATCGATTACATGGCGAGCGACGAGCAGAGCAGAAAAGAGGAACATCAAGTTATCAGAAATAAGAAAACGGAGAATGCGAAGCACTCTATCGAGGAGATTGAAGGACTTTACTGCAGGAATGAAGTTCGAAAATTCTACCAAAAGGTAAAAAGAACATGCCAGGACTTCAAAGCCAGAATAGATGGACCATTCAACAATGACGAAGATGGTCAAGATTCCCGTCTACGTGATCAGAATGAAGTGAGGATGGCGATATCTTAACTGAAATCCAACAAAGTTGGAGCCATGCCGCCGAACCTCAGCGTCCTTTGTCCGATCATTGAGAAAGGAGACCCTCTGAGCGTAGCATCTGCCGTATTATGTCAGCTCCTAAAATCGATCGTTAACAACCGCAAAGGTCTTCATCAATGCGGTTTTAGGCCCGGAAGGTCCACCATTGACCAGTTATTCACACAGAAAAAACCAACGAGTATAAAATTTATATGCAGCGCCTCTTTATTTAAAGTTACCTATGATAGCGTGTATAGAACAGAGTTATACAGAGCCATGTCATCCCTGTCAAAATCGTCCGTTCCACCAAAATCGGTAAGGACGTCACCAAAAGAACGTCACCCAACATCGGCGTCTAGTAAAGGACTGTGTCTACCTAGGCTCTATGGTCAGTTCCGCGATTGACACCAGTTGTGGGGAGATCAAACAAAGAATCACTCTTAAGGTAAGGTAACTATTTATAAGACACTTATCATCCCATTCCTGCGCAGAGGCAAGGACTTTGACAAAAGCGGATGACGATGCTCTTGATTATTGTAAGAGAAATGGCCAACGTTTCAGCTAAGAATGTCTTCGAGACCACCCCGGATGGAGGGCGCAATAGAGGACGACCTCGCTGTAGGTGGTGCAAAAAAGTGGCGGGAGACCTCAACCAACTTGGCATGCACAACTGGAGGGAGCTATATCGTTAGTGAGGCCCAGGTCCACTCTGGAATGTAGCTCCACCTAAGTAAAAAATGCAAATCGACTGAGCTACTAATTGGAAACATGGTGACGAGGACAACCTTAATTTTTAGACACTCTACTGTGAATTACTACCGAACTCAAAAGTCACATAGAACACTTCCAAGTCAATTTAGACACCACCTATGGAGAACTTAACTCTTTCCCATCCCCTACTTGTATCTTACCAAATTGATTTTTTAATGGCTACAAATATGTCAGACGGTTCTTGGATGTCACTTTAAATGATGTTACAATTCTCTCGCAATGGTTAAAGTCTCTTCAATGATAGTAGAATGTATCATTAGAAACTAGCTTACCTGTGTTTTCGTGTCTCCATATATTTATTGTCATAGTTCTTGTGTGCAATCTCATGAATACTTGTCAGAGAGCCAAAGGGATTGTTATGGACATTATGATGATGACCATCATGATGGTGTTGGTGACCAAAGATTTCATCTGCAATACAAAAACAAAAAACAAATAAACTAATCCACAGCACAGCAGGCAATCTATTTATAAGAATAAGTAGCAAAAGGATGTAATGATTGTACTCCTGCAGAGCCAATTGAAGGCGTTTCAATAAAACAACCTTGTATATGATGATGGTGCCTGTATACGCACCCAGCCCACAAACTGTTCAGTTTTGATGAAACCTAATGAATTTCATCTTACGTTGAGTAGTTTAAATGCAAAGACGATGGCATCTTGTGTGCTCTCTAAGCTATAGAAGGATACCTGATGGAGTGATGCTCTTGAAGAACGTTCATTTAGTCATGTGGTATACCTCCTACTCCATTCAAACTGAAAAATTTCCTTCAGGATGCTTGACGAAGGACTGAAAACATTGTATACGTGTAGTATGTAGATCTATGGCAAAACACCTGGACCATATTGGTTTTTTATTTCCTTCGCAACTGCATTTCGCTCGATTTAATACGGATCTTACTTTGAAAAATAAGGGCTTGCACAAGAAGAGAAATTCAATTAAGTAAAGTGCTAGCACATTAATTACCTCTCCAAATGCTGCCACCCGATGCTATTCTCAGGCTCTTGTCGTATCTATCAACTCCTTGTAGATGGTATTGTTGTGGATGGTGGTATTCATGCTCATAGTATTGTTGTTGTAGCTGTTGTATTTGCTGTTGCTGACTCTTGCGGTGGCTGTTGCTCTTCGCATTCATTGAATAGACATGATGGGTTCGAATATGTTTTTCATCGACCTGTTAGTGAAAGTGATTTATTCATGTGGCAAATTTAATGATATGCCTAACTTTTTTAGTGCATGCAATGCATGAGAGTGTGCAAAACAAAAAAAAAAAAAATAGAGCTGGTGTCAATAAATTTAGTTAAGGGCGCATCTGGTGGGTGAGGATGGTCCTTTGCACTGAAATACAAGGGCGTTTTTTCAATTTTACCATCAACTGCAACCATAGAGAAAAACTGAGAGATAAAATCTGGGAAAATAAATCCAATAAAATCTAATAACTCGAGTAACTCAAATAGAACTAATGGGTGCTGTTGGTTTCAAGCTTGTCGAATATATATAAGTTAAAATGGTTTTTATTTTGTGGAACAGTAAATAGTTTGTGTCCAACTAAATGTGGCAAATGTGGTAGGACATGACTCCAATGAAGCCACCGAGATAGTACAAGATTGGCTATGGATCTACGACCAGCAGAGGAAAAGGCGGAGGCAGTACTTATACACTTTATGGATGCTATAAAAGGGACTGTGGGCTATCATGTTGGAATTTCTAAATCAGAGTCTAATTACCTTGACTAGGTTAACAAGGTTAACATTTCAGCAACATCTGCAACTTGTAGCGGCAAGGAATGTATCAAATATTGGAGGACCTAATCAGATGACAAGACAAGAGTAGCGACGTCGATAGTGCTCTATGGCTACCAAATATGGACTGGGGCAATGAGCAGAAAGACAGAGGTAGTTTACAGCATCAATGCATTAAGAGTATGCAGCACCAACTCCATACAACATGCGGCATGCGTAGCAGCTGGTATGGTGCAAGAATGCCAACAAGAACTGGTCGAAGTGAAACTTTTCTGACAATGGTAGATGGACGCAGCGATTGTACCCCAATATAGACCCTTGGATCAATAGGAAGCATGGACAACTAAACTTCTACCTGACACAGATTCTTACTGGTCTTTCACATATGTTTCAGAGCATACCTCCACAGATTAGGGAAACCTTTATTGTCCAACATGCACAGGAGCACGCGAAGCACATAATGTTCCACTGTCAGCGAACAGACTGGGTCTGAACTTAACCCCAGAGAATATCATCGGACTGATGCTCAGCACACTAGAAGCTTTAAAAGTAGTAAGTGAAATCGTGGCCACTATCATGAAGGAGCCACGAAGAGAGGAAAGATCAAAACCCCAGTTTGGGTGGATGAAGCCAAACGCCACTCCGTCTAAGACGATGGATTGATTTGGTAGTGCACCACATGGTTTCAAAACAAATTAAGATCAGCATCTAGAGAACAGCCAGGCGTACTCGAGAAAGATCCCTGGCAATACGGTATCCGGCAGCAGTTGCTGACACCAGAAATTGTGTCCTCCGCTTCGTGGTATTAAAAGAATTAAGACGGGAAAATAAGCGAGGCTGGCACAGTTTCAAAGCCCACTTTTACCAGAAGACGTACATCAACAGCACTAGGATTTTCAGCAGCAAGCCGAGGTCTATAGTGTTGGGACCTGGGTGATTCAACATTCAAACCGAAGAAAGGAAGAAGGAGGTTACTTTTCATATCTCTTACGCTTTGGCCTTTAGAGTTGCAGAATCGAGAGATGGTGCTGATTCAGGAGCTTGTTCAGTTTCGGTACGAGTACCCTTCTCACTCCTTTTTCCGTTTTCTTGCAAGAAGGCTGTTACGCGCTTCATTGCTCTTGGATTTTTGGTTTAAAAAACGAGTTCTTTTATTAGTTGCGTTTGTTTAACCTTATCAATGTGACATTTTTATAAGTGAAAGATAAATGAGATAGGACGTTTTTTTTCGCCACTGTGTTTTTCTTCTGAGCGAGTCGGAGGGAGAGCTACAGTCCTAATCAGCTACAGCCTCCTAATTAGTTGTCTAAGGAGAGTATATTGGTTAGGGCTTTCTGAGTTTGAATCCATACTTCAAAGTCTGAAAGGTTCACTGCATATTTCAAGACGTTTCTTGGTCCAAGGAGGCTCTAGTAGTCTGCCACACTGCGTGGCTTAACCAATACCTTGAAATCCGCCTGGTCGCTTGAAAAGCACTTATTTACCAGTAAGCCTAGTACTAAACATTTGTTCAACATACTTATTTTTGATTAGAAGGATTACTTCAACTTATATGCCTCGATATGTTATAAGTCTTAAAAGTCCCTTGTATTGGAAAAACGTTGATTGATACCATATTCCACTGGCACAACCGCTTGTTAGTGTTCCGGACCTTAAAAGGTAAGACGGAACACTTATGGGTTTGATACGGTGTCTGTCTGTCCGTCTGTCCGTCTGTCCGTCAGTCTGTCACAGTCATGTATCTTTTGAACTAATAGACATAGAGAGCTGAAACTTTCGCTATGTATACATTATGTGGAAGCCTGCACAAGATGGCGGCAATGAATTTAATTTTGGGAACCCTTTTTTGGGCACCTTGTATGAAGGGCAAAAAAAAATTATTTTGTTCCCCATCATGTGGCATATCAAATTAAAGAGAATTTTTCAAGGGCTCCATATATGTAAGAAATATTTTTTTCTGACAAAATTTGTTGAACAAAAAAGCCTGGCAAACATTTGAAAAATGTTGTCCCCCCCCCCTAGCGGCCAGACCATAAATGGTAAAAATATGAAAAAAATTGGAGATACGTAGAATTTTGTGTAGATTGTGAAATAAGTACGAAAATTTCTGTATCTTACATATTTTCTGAGATAAATTAAAAAAATTGGGTATCTAGTTACCCCACTGTATCTCCCCCAGTTTTCATGTTTCCTAAATAATTTTTACAGTAGGCCATTACTGATACTAGGATTGGCTCAAAGTTTAAGTTTCATCTAAATCCGCTAAGTAGTTCCCGAGTTACAGATTTTAGAAGAGCGCATGGACTTCCCTATAAGTTCTTCTCTTGCTGCTACTGCATTCGATTTCGATTTTTCAAAAACTAAGTCATTTGCATGAATGGATCGTATATGTTAGCTCTATGCTGCTTTTGAAAACTAAATAAGTTTAAAAAACTAAAATTTTTTTTAATTTTGTTTATTTTTACAAAAATATTTTTTTCTTAAATTTTTAAAACTCTAAATGCTGTATTCCTTCGCATGTCAAGTATTCCAGTGTTTTGCTTTACTTAAACCATTTAACAATCAAAGTACCGTTACATGCATTTTTATCCAAAAGCTTGGTACGCCATGTTTTATATTGAAAGTGTAAATTAAAATGGACTGGAATCTCAGTTCAGTATTACTATGACATACCTACGTACAAGACATTACATTATTCATATCAAAACCAGTATCAGGTGTACCTATGCAGGATATGAATAAATTGCCTTCTATTTAATGACAATATATATAAAATGTCCGGAACACTATTGCACGAGGCCCTCCTCGCACTTACCCAATTTTTTTTTTTTCGTTTCTGCATCTGGTATTGTAAAAACAAAAGATTTACGCAACCAATTTGCTCAAGTAACCTCCTTCTAATTAGCCGAATAAAAAAGGGAATTAATTAAACCCAATCATGTTATCCCCGCGCGTTTTAATTACCACAACATGCTAATGACATCATAAAATTTAAGATCCAATTCTAAATAACACGAGTCCATTAACATAGCAGAGTATCTAGAATTTCAATTTTCCTAAATTCATTATTGGCGTAGAATTGTTTTCGACTACCGTTAATATACGAAAATCCCCCACAACAACCCCATCCAAAGGCGCTTCTCTGTGGGAATATGCGTAACGCTATTTACATAAATCACAACTTTTCGAAACTTAACCATTGTGTGAGTGAGGTGGAATACTGCCAGAAGGCTACATATATACATTTTCTGGATTCTTATCGCTCAGATACAAATTTGATTCGAATTTTTGGGGATATTTTCGAAACAAACCCACGCCGCCAGCTTTCGAATACAACAAGTAGCATAAATCGTTGAGTTGTACTGTCAAAAATTGTCCAATCCAGAGTATCTACAGTCAGTAAACTCAGGTTGCAAGTTCATAAGGAGGATACAATCGAATATTCATTTAGCTAATTTAATTATTCATAATTCCTGTCTCCCTTTTCACACAAAATCCATGTATGGATGGTACATGAACGCCTGCATGTGTTATGCCCGATTACGGCGAGAAAGTTGTTTATGTAACCGCAGGGGCCCAAACCCAATTTAAATCTAAGCAGATGGGAAATTTGTTAGCATCCAGAGGATACTGCTGGAAATAACTTTCGAGATTAAGCCCAGAATATTTGTTTTAATGTTGCTCTGCTGTATACTGTACCAACCGAGTTGGGGGTTCCTTCCTGTTGTTGTTTAGTTTTTTTTTTTTTCTTTTTGGAGGTAGAGTGCCTGATTTTCATGTACATGCTTGAACTACATACATATAGCGTAAATTTTCCACAAACATCATTTACATGCTGCTAATTAGAGAGCTTCTCGTGTGTGTGTGTGTTACCTTTTTGCCATTAATTAACCAGGTTATGTGCGGAGCGGGACGAGCTCTGGTTGTGTTACACATCGCTAATATTCGTTCGCCTATCATAAATGGAGTCCTTTTGCGGAATTTTATCGTCGGTGGTCCTGTCTGGGGTACTGTGTTGAAATGATAAATTAGAAAACAAACATTTTAATTGGATTATCCTTATGCAAAGTCATACCATGTATAGGTACTCACTAAAAATATGTAAAATTTCATCAGCTGATGCTTTGGTAAAAATCGGTGTGTTAGTTGAAACTTCGCAAAAATAATGTCCAGATGCATCGAAATCTAATTTTTTCAGTGTCACCTGGGTCTCATTAGAGTTGTCAAACTGCAAAAAGAACAAAATTCAAATTATTATTAATATCTTAAATAAAACTTTTAACAACCAGATGTTTAAAAATTTAAATAATTAATCAATAAAAAAAAATATAAAAAATTTCCTGTTTCAGGAAGCTTCAAAATAAATTGACATACATGTACGAGTATCTCTTCGTTTTAGATAAGGAAACATTTTCGGGTTTCAAAATCTTAACAAGAAATAATACGTCAGCAGCAAACTGGATGCGATCAAGGCCATAGATATTGTATCCATATGATTGCGATTGCATTATGTCATTCAAATAATATTAATAAATAGTATGGTTTGTTCTTGTACGCGTGTGCTGTTGGAAAATCTGTTGTTGTTTTTTTAAATACATTTTGATTATTTTTATTTATTATATTTATATTCTAGTGCATGTCCGATATTCTCATTGCCTACATTTTGGTTTTAGTCGAAAAAGGGAATACCGATTAAAACCATCTAAATACGAAATATTACCGAAATCGTAAAACCGTTTTCAAAAACTTGACATTAAGTGAAAAATAAACAACAAAATGACTATGTAGCCCTGAAATAAATATTTTCGAACATGATTTGCGATTACAATCTTAAATCGAATATAAATGTCGAAAAAGTTAGAACTGCTTACAAGATAAAATGGTATTTTGTTAAATTGGCTGTAATTAAGTACCGTTATTAGCTCTTTTGACAAAAAAAAGCGTGAACTTAAAAAGAAATTTAAACAAAATCATTTTCGAGAAAATTGGCTTCAACTCGTTAGTCCTGAAAAAATATCGTTATACGTATTTTTGGCCAAATATTCTGCTCACATTTTTAAAACCTTTGTAATTTATAATCCTTTTCATTTTTTAGCCAAATTATCTATAAGTACCTTTATAACCACTATTTTTTTGCTCGTATCTACCTACATATGTAAATAGGTATAAAGCTCAATGTGAAACTTAAATAGCCGAAATTGTTACAGCGATTTCAGGCAAATCGGCTTTCCGCCAAATTTTTAAGAAGTGAAGTACTGTTGTTGACGATTTTGCTAAGATACATTTGAATTGTCAAGCCGTTTGCGAAAAAATCCACTTTTTTGTAAAATTGAGCATAAGAAATGTACCGTCGATATTAGAGCTAAAACAAAAGTTTTATAGTAGAACCACATTGAAACAGCAACTTCAACAGCATACACAAAAGGACGGATGCTGTGGTGTGAAACACATTACACACAGCAACGACAACAGCACACAACGTGTTTTCCAATGCAACACAACAGACTGAGTACGTTAATACCAACAACAACTTCAAAAGCAGATTTGAGACTTAGGTCTTACGTTGAAGTTGCTGTTGCTGGGGTCAATGTGTTCTGAACGCCCATACAAAATTATCCGCGGCCTAAATTCTACCCCCCGCCCGGTTCAAAGCTCCTAACTGAAGGAACTAATTTAATGATCGTCTTACCAGTTTTGATTTTGGGGAGCCGTGCGGGCACTTTCGAGAGAAAAATCATACAACAAGGAAAGAAAAGTTATAGCGAACTCCATAGGGTATACCAGGAAGTCAATGTGGCCCAAAAACCAAAATACGTCGAAATACACCGTCTCGGATCTTTCAGCTTCGAGACCGGAAAGCGGACCAAACCTTCGTTACAAAGAAAATATGGTCTTCACAACAAGAAGCAGCATGCCCGGTACCGCAGAGGCTGGATTTTCGAATGCTGTCGTGTCTAAGAAAAAGACTCTCCATAAATCTGGAGTGCATTATATTGTAACGGTTAAATAGGAAATTAGTTGAGTGTAGTTATTATTGAATTAGAGTGTCGACACTGTAGTAACAATTAATAAATTCATTGAAAATATAAAAACAACGAGAATGGGGAGAAGATACATTTTAAAATAATATCAAACTAAGGCTGCATTTTCAATAAAAAATAAGAAAAAAATAATTAAAATAGAAAAACTATTTTAAACAAACTTTCCCGTTATAGAAACGTGTGCGCATTCGAAGAGATGAATTCTACAGAATTTTTTTTCAGCCGAAATACGAGTGAGGAAATATGTATGTAGATATTTCAAAACTGGAAATGATTCACAAGCAACTGGATGTCATCAAGGTCGAAGCGACTATTACCGCATGAAAAATGTTTGTTCCCTCTTTTAACGGTTAGCGAAAGGACTGATGAAAGAAAACAAAATTCACAACTACCGTCGTCGATACTAATGATATATACCTAAAAGAGGGAACAGCCAATGAACCCCTAGAACAGATACCTTACATAATAGACAGGTGGCTAATCACATCTCTTGAGATACATACATGTAGTCAAAAATATTATAAATAGGGAAAGGGATACTACTAAGTCACTCAATAGATACATTGTTTCAGACCCACACACTGAATTGATTTGCTGCCACCGGCCGGCTCACACCTAACATTTAAATAGCGACCTAACCCAATATCGAGTTAAACTTGTTCTTAACCGTATTAGTCAATAAATAAACAAAACAACATTTAACATCCCAAAACAAAACTAATTATTCAAGAAACCTAAAAAAATATTTGCCGTGGCAGGAAGCCAACAGTTTAGGCAATAAATATTGCACGACTGAATGAGATGGAAGGAAAAAATAAAAAAACCACTGATATGCGTGCAACAAACTAGATGTATTAAAAAGAGCAAAACCGGTGTCATAGATACTTGCACCTAAGTGATGTTCCTTGAGAATTATAACCCAAATTACATTGTTGCATTCGCGTTCATTAGCTTTATCTATCAGAGAGCATAACTTTAAAATTTACAAAACTAATGCGATGAATTCATAAAATACTGTTACCTAAGTAAAAATTTACGATTTACCTAAGCTTACCCTCATTGTGTCTCTAATTTTGGACAGGAAACTAAGCTGGAAAGCCAATATTATCGAGCGCGTCCTTGTACTCTTGTAAAAGGGCGATTGGGGACTAAAACCTTACGTCACGTCTGTTGTCAGACCTATACTTCTGTATGGCGTGTCGCTTTGATCGACAGCTCTTCTAAAGACTGTTAACCTCTATCTCCTGGGAAAGGTTCAAAGAGTTGCATGTATTTGTATATGTGGAGCCCTAAGAACTGCTCCCCCCGCAGCTTTAGGTACCATTCTTCACCTACTGCCCCTGGACATCGTCAGCAAACAGATAGCTGCCTAAACTGCAATTCGTTTGTCTGCCTCTTCCCAGTGGCTGTCTCTCAACTATGTTCTAAATTAATTCAACCTCATGTAACCACTGACTACACCCTCGCCAAACTCAGCTTTGGTCGGAACTTCGGTACGTCAATTCCAGCTCGTGAAACATCGTCTAATCTGGAAAAGATGGATGTCGGATCTACTCACATCTACACTGATGGATCTTAGACCTTAGACGGAGTTGGTGGTGGTGTCTACTCCTCTGTGCTTAACTTAAGCATCTCCTTCCGCCTCCCTGATCACTGTAGCGTTTTTCAGGCAGAAATTATGTCAATCGAAGAAGCTCTGTCATGGCTGAAGCTAATGTACTATCTGCTACGGATATTAGCATTTTCACAGACTGTCAGGCAGCCATCAAATCTCTGGAATCATCCACAACCACATCAACGGTCGTACGAGGTTTCGAAACAATACAACATTCACCTATGCTGTGTGCCAGGCCACAGGGATATTCCAGGGAACTGTAAGGGTGATGAAATTGCCAAACTTGGTACAACCCTCCCAATTGAATGCGTAAGGATGGGAATTGGTATGCCTGCTCAAACTTGATTCTATAAGGAAGGCCAACGCTTTTTGGGCTCATTGCCCCTTCCGGATTTCTAGAGAGCTCTGGCCTAAACTTAACCAGAGACGTTCAAACGAACGTTCTGACCTGTGCACCATCATAGGTGTCCTTACAGGACACTGGCTAATTTGCCTACACGCTAGATGTTTGGGCCTCTCATCTAACGATTTCTGTCGGAGTTGCAGGGACGAGGAAACGATTCCTCATCTTCTTTGCAGCTGCCCTGCTCTATCGTCAAAAAGAAACCTCCACTTGGGGTCTATTTTCTTTGACGACATTGGCGACCTTCTACGCTTTATTAAAAGCTCCGGTTGGTTCTCCTGACCCATTAGAAGAACCTCTTCTAAGTGTTATTTTTTCTGGTAAACACCTTCGTAGGGTCTGGAAACTTCTCCAGATCTAGATCTGTACGATTCCCAGACTACAGCAGTGTTTTCAAGGGGATGTCCTTGTAGTACTTGTAGTTTTGTTGTATATGCGCCAGGCAGACACAAAGTTATGCTCTGCTGGGTTCTTGCACACGAGGATGTTACGGGAATGAAAAAGCAGATAATAAGCAAGGAAAGGATCAACAGTTTTACTAGAACGAACTGATCTCTCTATAAATATCCCGACCTACATTCTCAGACTTGAAGCAGGGAAATTAGCCACTTGAAATATTGCAAAACAACTTGGCATCCCTCAATAAAGCAAGGATCAAGAGACTGATGAGCAAAGACAGGCGATCCCTTTCCATTCTTGAGGGAATCTTTACGTGACATCCTACTATGAAGAGATTGCTTCGAACGGAAGAAGAACTCCGCTGGTTCTCTCCAAAACTGGTTCCCTCCTTAAAAAAGCGCATCCTCGTTTGGTTTCCAACTGGAGTAGGAATATTACCAAAATCACACAACAGAACAAGTCCAACCTGTCCTGTACTTAGCATAACTGTGTTTGTAAACAAAATTTAAAAATATTTTCAATATCGCAAAACAAAACAGTTAATTGGAAACAAAAACATCTGTTATAAATTTAAATAATTATTCAAGAAACCATAAAAATCTTTCCTGTATCAGGAAACATAAATATTAGGTAATAAATTCTGCATGAGCAAGAAATTCGCAACTATAAATGCTACACACGAGTAACTAACAAACCGGATGAGTTCACACTCTTGGATGGTAACAGTTGCATTCTATTTTATTCGCCAATAAAAACATACAGAAAAATTGCATTTTATTTAGAACGCATCACTAGGCACCCTATAGACAGGATGTGAAAAAAAAAGTATTTTATGTCTTCCTATCTAACTAAACTTGAGGGTGCCGTGGCTTATGTGAAAGACCGCACAAGATGGTGGCTATATTCTGTCAAATACTTATTACCGTATTTTGAATTTGATGAAAATTCATAAAGTATTATCCGAGAATAGACTTATAAAATACAATTACAAGTAACTGTACCATTACCTTACTTTGAACTTTTTGTTTTTTTTTTAAGTACAAGTACCATTCCTCGATACTTGTACTCAAAAATGTCAAGTACCAGCACCGGGAGTTGTACTTGATGTAGCCATCAGAAAACTGAAGAACAACAAAGCCGCTGGCTCTGATGGGCTTCCAGTTGAACTCTTTAAATATGTTGGGAGATTATTTCTTGGTAGGGTGCATGCATCAACCAAGTATGAATGGAGGAACGCATGCCCGACGACTGGAGTACCAGTTCTATATGACAACATCTTCAAAAAAGGCGATCCTATGTCTTGTAAGAACTACCGAGGCATGTCCCTGTTAAATGTCGTATCCAACGTATTGTGTGAACGTCTAAAACCTTTCTGCAACACACTAATCGGCATGTACCAGTGTGGCTTCCGGCCCGGCAGATCGACAATAGACCAAATTTTCACACTCAAACAAATCCTGGAAAAGACCAACGAATTTCAAGTCGAAACCACCTTTTCATCGACTTTAAAGCCGCCTATGACAGTATTCATCGTCTTGAGCTCTACCAGGCGATGGGCCAATTCGGGATACCGGCAAAACTTATCCAGATGTGTCGCGTAACGCTGGAAGACACGCGATGCTCTGTGCAACTTGGAAGCAACTCTTCGGAACTCTTCCAAAGGTGCACCAGATTCAGACAAGGAGATGCGCTGTCATGTAATTTCTTCAATGTCGTCAACACGGAAGGCACCATTTTTCACAAATCCTTCCAACTGCTGGGATACGCAGACGATATTGACATCATCGGAAGATTCCGGCAAGCCGTCGAAGAGCCGTTTACGGCTATTGATAAGCAGGCGAAACGAGTTGGTCTTGAAGTGAATGAGGACAAAACAAAGTATATGTTATCAACAAACAAAAATTTATCTCTCCAAGACATTGGCCAGAACGTCACTGTTAATAGGGAGTTCACCTACCTCGGAACAAATATTAATCCTACAAATGACACCTTTGTAGATATCCGACGAAGAATAACTCCTTCGGTTTGGCGAAACAACTAGGCTCAAAACTCCTAACTCGACGGACCAAATTAATGCTCTACAGAACGCCCATCTTACCAGTCCTGCTGTATGGATTCGAGTGCTGGACGATAAGGAAGAAAGCTGAGCAAATATTGGGCACATTTGAGCGAAAAACACTCCGTCGGATATTAGGTCCCTTATGCGAGGAGGGCGAATGGAGCAAAAGATACAACCGTGAGCTGTACCAGGATGTGGATGTAGTCCAAAAAGTCAAGATACGCAGACTACATTGGCTCGGCCACATCGAACGAATGGACAACAATGCTCCATCCAAGAGGTTCTTCGAGTCCCAGCCAGTGATGTTCAAATCTGTGTAAAGAACTATTTTTACCTTTTTTACGTTGGATTAGCGTAAAAAAGTGTAAACAACGTAAAAATCCCGTAAAAAAGGTAAAGAAGAGGTAAATAAAGTACATTACTGAGAAAAATCAGAGGCATTGCAATATCTGTCAAAATCCAAATAAATAATATAACTGTCATCTTAAGCATTGAAGCTTCTTAATATACCAGCATCTTCGCGCAAATTGAAAGGGTTTTCCCAAACTGGGCTCAAATGCATAGTCCTTTAAGAAATCGATTGACCTTTGAAAGGTCTAAAACACTCATTCATGTATATTTTTCACTAAATTCAACTAATGCAGACTATATAGATATTGAAACAGAAGATTAATAAATATTGTATATGTTTCACTGTTAAAAAAAATCAAATTTTTCTCGATTTTTTATTTGGTCAGACTTCATTATTACATGTATTTCAGAAAAAGAATACAGTATAATATAATAGCAGGGTTATTCCTGATAAATTCATTGCTGGGGGTCCGTATTCCGCACATTCCGCATACGCTTAAAGGTTGGCAAACGTTGGATTAGAGAATCTGTTTTCAACAAATCGGGCTTTTTACTAATTTGATCTTAAAGAAGATAAAACCCAATGGTTTTTTGTATACCGCACAGATTAATCAGATACAACTCTCATCGTCTGTTTTGAAGCTCGCCAATTTATATTATTTACCGTGTTTTTGTTTTTTTACTTTTTTACCTTTTTTACGTTTTTTACATAAGCATAGTAAAAATTCACCATGTAAAAAACCAACTTAAAAAAACGTAAAAAACTACGTAAAAAACGTAAAGTAAAAAAGTCGAACAACACTGGTCCCAGCCCCCAGGTTCGAGACGGCGAAGAAGATCGAACCTCCGGTACAAAGACCAAACTGTCGCGGATGCCATAAAACTTGATCTTCACAACTGGAAGCAGGGTGTCCGGGATCGCAGAGGATGGAAGGCAACGATGTCTTAGGCAGGGGCTCTACAAGGGTCGGGAGCCCTTTAAGTAAGTTGAGTATAAGTGGCAATGCAAAACTAGTAGGAAGTTGAAAAAGCATCCGGAGCACTATTGCACGGGGCCCTCCTCGTTACATATCTATATAATCTATTGAACAAATCTCAAGTGGTCAAAAATAGCTAGTTGAGGTGGGACTCCAAATCCATGTCACTCCGTCCACAATGCGCCTCTTGTGTCCTCATATATTAAAACCCAATCAGGATACAATAGGTGAACTGGCGGATATTTCTTCTGCATTGAGCTAGTGTTTACCTAAGTTTGCTTTAAGCGATCCCAGTAACAGAGTGCATATGTTGTATATGTTGTATCCTAACTTGACAGATCTTCTGTAACAATACAAGGAGGAGTATGACGTAAAGAGTTTAGCTTTTTAAGAAAATTTTTGCTATGCTGGTTGCCTGTTCACAGAAAAGTCTACAATGGAGAACAACTCCTTTTAGATGGAGACAGTCTCATAAGAGTGTGACGTTATTTCGTACGCCTCAATTGCTTATAAAGCCGCTGACTCCGTGTGTGGGCTTGCTCTTACTGTGTAGACATATAGCTTCATTTTTGGTCTAATGCCTAAGTTTCTGCCAATAAAACGCTTGCTAGCTCATAATCCAATCCTGGCTTTTATATGGCGAGAGTTCCAACTATGCTTTCCATCAAGATTTTAACCGAAGTATTTAACTTCCTTTTGAAATGCTGGTGTTTCACTGAAGACTATGGTTGATTCTTTGGTGCTCTTTTTTGGCTAACGTTGAGGCTAACTTTCTGACACCTATCTATGGATCGAGGAGATCCAAGATTGCCTTTTCGACTTTGTGTACCACATCTGCCTAACTTTCGATTTAGAGACCTATGTTTAGAAGTTCATTGACGACTCCATCTTGTAGGCAACCAATATTCTATAGAGTAGCATGTCCCGAAATGCTGATTGCTACATCACCTTGATCGGATATTGCGGCTTTCTTCGTCCTGCTATTGATGGGCCAGGGTTTCCTAGGGAATTTCACTAAGGCACAATGTACGCTGGCTACAGTGCAGGCAACACAATAACCATGAACAATAACTTGCACTCATATGAATTTACGAGTGCTAGGTTACTTTTATACTATATCCATACATGTCCATACATATGTATCTACATAGTGTATTTCAAGGGATAAAGTAACGAGTTTTTTTCGTAATCACTGCGATTTCTATCTGAACTATGTTTATTATTATTACAACTTGTTTAACAAGTTACTCTACTATGCTACGGACACCCACACACAATATTATCCGATCTGTCTTGAGTTTGGTAGTTTATGGACTTAATAGACTCGTTTATGGTCGGACTAATGCTACCACTTAGTGATATAATTAAGATCGACTAATGCTTTAATTTTTCTTAAAGGGGACTTATGTGATTGAGGTCAGCTTTATAGATATAACTGTGGCAAAAGTCGACTTATGTCGAAATTAAGTTTTTTACACAATCGGATGTGCAATATTTGATTCTTTTTAACAATTTTGTTCAAATTTGGTAGACTCTGTAATTGTGCTTGCTATAGCTGCATGCCGCGTGGCTAAGCTTTGACAGCGCTGCAAGACTCAGACACAAATGCACATTCTGTTCAAAGTCTGTTGCAAGTAGGCTGCCACCAAACAATTGTGTAATAGGTGGTCAGAAACGCATTTGGTTGGAAGATCAGCTATTCTTAAACTGATACTCGAGCATACTTACATTGGATTCAGTCAAACGTGTCTATAACTAGATTAGGTTAGGTTTATGAGTTCATCATAAGCAACTAAGCATCATAATGGGCCCATTGCTATTGCTGTAGTGAGTCCTAAATGGTAGAAAGAAACTGCCCTGCAGAGATTCAGTAGGTTCTACGGTTGGTTACATGAACCTACTTTTTCCAGACTACTGAAAATTATGTAAAAATCTGTTTCTAGAGGTTCCTTTACATTCGCACAGTACCTATGTGCGTGATATCCTCTGAGGCCTGTAGATCCACGCAATACCTACGAATATCCAATTCTGACAGTACTAGTCTACTGGCATGCTTCTGCAGGGGACAATGCCCAGAGAGAATCCCGATCACTTGAACTTTAATGGCTGATCTCTGGCCACAAGGCTACGTATGCCATAAATCCCTTCAAATGGGTAGTATTGCTCATGGAAAAACACACAGAGGTGCCCTGATGCTGTTGATGACGTTCCCAGATGGGAGCTCCACAGCTCTCTTGCCCAAACTATCGGCGACTTCATTACCCTTGCAGTTATGCAGTACCTAGCATAATCTTTCGCGATTCTGCGTGCATAATCCCTTGAGCATTGCGGCAATCTCTGTCGAGCTCAGATTTGAACGAATATCCAAGACACAAAGAACAAATTGCTAGGTAGGCTCTTTTTAAGCGATCTAAACGATCTTTTCAGCAAGCCAGCAGGTGGACATATGTATGCATGTAATATGTAATATGATTAGAGCTATATTACATATAATGGTAGCTGTGCAGTGTCCTAAACATATGTGAGTAAGTATCTGCGACAAAGTCGTACAGTTTATCTGTCAGCATGAAGCTAGAACAACAAAACCGGATATTAGTATAGAAAATATTTAAACAAAACTGGATACCGGCACAGGGTAACCACAACATGAGTTAATATTTTTTTTGACAAAAGAATGTTTGATTTTTTTTGTTTTAATTTTTTACAATAACATAATGACTCTTCATTTATTATGTGTAAGCATGTTTGAATAGACTTCCTGGTTGAGAAGAACGGATGTCCATTATAGAATGGATCTGTATTAACCGCAGGGGATTGGGGAATACCCCCCGACTAAGAATAATCTGCATAAAATCATTCAGATTACGCCGTTTGACCTTCTGCCGATTAAGTGATGAAATAAGCTAATTATATATTCTTTAGTCCCCGTCTTCGTCACTCCTTTTAAATGGCAATGCATACTTAATACCAGCTCCTAGAGATGCATATAAAAATCCATCGTAGAATATAAATTCTATTGTATTCAAACATAGCTTTGTGGAGAAGTAGGACGTAAAAAATGCGATCAATTATTGTGAGTATATTTTGTCACAGAATTTAAATATTGGGTTCTACAAAAAACAAAAACAAACAACTATCAATCATTTATAGATTTTCAGTATCTTAGTGGTAGCTGCAAGGGCAGATATATCTGGATACAATTATGATGTGCCATCTACCATCTCAAACATCGATGGCCCAATCATTGCGAAGCCCGCTGCATCTGTGGGTGTAACAAAAACTGCATACAACTACGGACCAGGAATTTCGAATACTGCTGAGACCGTCGTTAAGCCTGTAGTTGTTAAACCGGTTAATACTGCGAGTGGAGTGGGGACGGTAGTTACGAGTAAGGTCCAAGGATCCGGTGGACCAAGTGCATCTGGGGGGCTCTTGACATCTGGTAGTCTAGGAGGAACTACTGGAATTCAAAGTTCCAGTGGACTTACTGGATCTAGTGGCACATCAGGTTCAGGCAAACAAGTTGGTACAGGATTTGGCAGCAGTTCTTCGGGATCTGGTGCATCTAGTGTATCTAGTTTGGGAGGATCTGGTGGCTTCTCAGGTTCCAGCGGACTGAGTGGATCCAGTGGCACATCAGGTTCAGGCAAACAAGTTGGTACAGGATTTGGCAGCAGTTCTTCGGGATCTGGTGCATCTAGTGGATCTAGTTTGGGAGGATCTGGCGGCTTCTCCGGTTCCAGTGGACTTGGATCTAGTGGATCGAATGTACTCAGCGGATCTAGCACAAATAATGTTTTAAGTGGAACTATCGGATTGAGTGGATCTAAAGGGCCTAGTGGATCCAGCGGAACCAGTTCACTAACTGGACTAACTGGTATCAGTGGAACCAGCGGACTTAGTGGATCTACTTTGGGAGGATCTGGTGGCTTCTCAGGTTCCAGCGGCACATCAGGTTCAGGTAAACAAGTTGGTACAGGATTTGGCAGTAGTGCGGCAGGATCTAGTACATCCAGCGGATCTAGTGGACTCAGTGGATCTAGTTTGGGAGGCTCTGGTGGCTTCTTAGGTTCCAGCGGCACATCGGGTTCAGGCAAACAAGTTGGTACAGGATTTGGCAGTAGTGCGGCAGGATCTAGTACATCCAGCGGATCTAAGGGACTCAGTGGATCTAGTTTGGGAGAATCTGGTGGCTTCTCAGGTTCCAGCGGCTCATCAGGTTCAGGCAAACAAGTTGGTACAGGATTTGGCAGCAGTTCTTCGGGATCTGGTGCATCTAGTGGATCTAGTTTGGGAGGATCTGGCGGTTTCTCTGGTTCCAGCGGACTGGGATCTAGTGGATCAAATGTACTCAGCGGATCTAGCACAAATAATGTTTTAAGTGGAACTATCGGATTGAGTGGATCTAAGGGGCTGAGTGGATCCAGCGGATCCAGTTCACTTACTGGATCAACTGGTATCAGTGGAGCCAGTGGACTCAGTGGATCTAGTTTGGGAGGATCTGGTGGCTTCTCAGGTTCCAGCGGACTGAGTGGATCCAGTGGCACATCAGGTTCAGGCAAACAAGTTGGTACAGGATTTGGCAGCAGTTCTTCGGGATCTGGTGCATCTAGTGGATCTAGTTTGGGAGGATCTGGCGGTTTCTCTGGTTCCAGCGGACTGGGATCTAGTGGATCAAATGTACTCAGCGGATCTAGCACAAATAATGTTTTAAGTGGAACTATCGGATTGAGTGGATCTAAGGGGCTGAGTGGATCCAGCGGATCCAGTTCACTTACTGGATCAACTGGTATCAGTGGAGCCAGTGGACTCAGTGGATCTAGTTTGGGAGGATCTGGTGGCTTCTCCGGTTCCAGCGGACTGAGTGGATCCAGCGGCACATCAGGTTCAGGCAAACAAGTTGGTACAGGATTTGGCAGCAGTGCGGCAGGATCTAGTACATCCAGCGGATCTAGTGGACTCAGTGGATCTAGTTTGGGAGGATCTGGCGGCTTCTCCGGTTCCAGCGGCTCATCAGGTTCAGGCAAACAAGTTGGTACAGGATTTGGCAGTAGTACAGCGGGATCTGGTACATCTAGTGGATCTGGTGTGGGAGGATCTGGCGGTTTCTCCGGTTCCAGCGGACTTGGATCTAGTGGATCGAATGTACTCAGCGGATCTAGCACAAATAATGTTTTAAGTGGAACTATCGGATTGAGTGGATCTAAGGGGCTTAGTGGATCCAGCGGATCCAGTTCACTAACTGGACCAACTGGTATCAGTGGAACTAGTGGACTCAGTGGATCTAGTTTGGGAGGATCTGGTGGCTTCTCAGGTTCCAGCGGACTAAGTGGATCCAGCGGCACATCAGGTTCAGGCAAACAAGTTGGTACAGGATTTGGCAGCAGTTCTTCGGGATCTGGTGCATCTAGTGGATCTAGTTTGGGAGGATCTGGCGGTTTCTCCGGTTCCAGTGGACTTGGATCTAGTGGATCGAATGTACTCAGCGGATCTAGCACAAATAATGTTTTAAGTGGAACTATCGGATTGAGTGGATCTAAGGGGCTGAGTGGATCCATTGGATCTAGTTCACTTACTGGGTCAACTGGTATTATCGGAACAAGCGGACCCAGTGCATCTATTTTGAGAGGCTCTAGTGGACTCACCGGGTCCAGTTTGGGAGGATCTGGCAGCTTATCGGGTTCCAGCGGACTTAGCGGATCTAGTGGCCTCAGTATATCAAAAGGTGTATCTAGCACACTCAGTGGATCGAGTGGATCTACTGGAATCAGTGGATCTAGTTTGGGAGGATCTATTGGACTCGGTGGATCTAGTGGAATTAGTGGATCGAACGGATTTACCGGTCCCAGTGGTCTCAGCAGCACAATAGGACTCAGTGGCTTAAGCGGACTCGGGCGATCGAACACAATCAGCGGATCAAGTAATCCAATTGGATCCACTGGCCCCGGTGTATTAAACTTAGGAGGTTCTAGTGGCATCTTCGGATCTAGCGGACTTATTGGATCCAGTGGACTTAGTGGATCTGGTGGTTCCTCAATTTCTAGTGGACCTGTTGGAATGGGCACCGGTAACATAGTTGGCACTGCTGGATCTAGAGGCACCATTTTAAATGGACTAACTGGTACTAGTGGAGCGGTAGGCACAGGAGGTCTAAGTGGAATAGGAAATTCTTTTAACTTGGGAGGCACTAGCGGATTTGGAGGTTCTACTGGCTTGGGAGGCTATAGCGGAATTGGAGGTTCTACTGGCCTGGGAGGCTCTATTGGATTCGGAGGTGCGAGTGGAATTGGAGTTTCTGGTGCATTTGGAAACTCTGGTGGATTGAGAAACTCTGGTGGATTCGGAGGTTCAGGTGGCCTTAGTAGTTCCGGCAGTCTTGGCGGATATGGCGTTTCCAATGGACTTGTAGGTGCCAGCAGTGCATTAATCGGAAGTGGTAGGGCAGTAGGTAATACTGGACTAGGAGGTATCGGTGGATCAATAGGATCTGGACGTCTAATTAGCCCCATTGGTCAGGCCAATGCCTTTGATTCCATTCCACAGACTGTTGAATATTCCAAGCGATTCTTTACATTCTCCGCACCAGAAGAAGAAGAGCAGGACCCTATTGTCTCTCAGCAACTAAGTAATGTTTTAAAGAAAAACCTTCAGGTTGTCTTTATAAAAGGACCTGAAAGTAACGTAGCTAGCAATGCTGCATTGCAATTAGCCAAACAGGCAATTGAACAAAAAACAGCCATTTACGTTTTGTCAAAGGCAAACGATGCTGCACAATTAGTAGGACAATTCCAACAAATTCAAGAAAATGTACCCACCAGCCCTGAGGTAAGATTCATAAAATACCGTACTCCAGGTGATATTGCTTATGCTAAAGAAATAATCCAATCCCAATATAATAATATCGGTGGAACATCTCAAACAATTGACGGAGGTGTTGCACCTGTTCTCAATTATGCTAGCCCAATTGGCAATGCTTATGGTAACAGCTTCCAATCAGGAATTCAAGGTACTTTCGGTGCCCATAGTGCACCAATTTCCAATATAAATACATTTGGAACTGCTTCAGCGCTAGGTGGAGGATTCCAAAATGTTTTTGGCGCACAAAGTGCCCCACTTTCCAGTGTAAGAACAATTGGCAACATTGGAGGTTCTACACTTGCAAACGGTAATTACCTACCCCCTCACCTGTGACATGTGTATCAATAAAAACAGTTACCTAACTATTTTAATTTTTAGTTCGCATTTTTCTTATAACCTTTTCGTTATTTAAAATAATTTCCGTATTAAGTAACAAACATGTTTGAAGTTTCATAACTATGCCTTTCACTTTTGGCAGATACATATCTATTTAAAAATTGAATTTTACAAAACTGTAGAATGAAATTTGTGTTTTAACTTTTTTTTTTTTGTAATATTCATCCTATGCCACTGAAACTTTTACGATAAAACTATTTAGAAATAATCTTTAGGTATCATACTTTAGAACACCGCCACCATGGATCAATTAATGATTTAAATTTTATAAATGTTCATACTTATCTGTACAACATATACAACGTTGTTTGGAGTACGATTTTGACCGAGTTTCTTTCTACGGACGCATCAATCTCTGAAATGGCTTTTTTTGATAAATTGAATTTGATTTGGCTAATCGGAATGCACCATTGGTCAAATTGATTAAAAAGTGTTACAAACATTCCTAATTTAATTTTTACTAAAATATAAAAAACAATTAAACAATCAAAAATTATTTGAAAACTTTTTTTGTAAAATATTTTTAATAAAAAAAAAAATAATAGTAAATAAATAATTAAATTGCCTATTTAAATTGTTTTTCTTTTTCATGGGACATTTTAGGCGGCCAATATTATTTGCATTGCGCCCTTTTTCTTCATCTTAGATGGCGCTACAGTTCGGGTAAAGCCTGTGGCTAGGGCCTCAACCAAGAAGCCTCTCCAATTAGCTCGGTATTTAGCTAATTGCCTCCAGTTGTGCACTCTGAGTTATTTAAAGTCCATTTCAATATGTACTCCCGACGAGGAGGCCCTCTTCTGCGTCGTCCCTCCGAGTTTGATCCAAGGACTCTCAGAATCGATATCTATTCGCTCTAAGTACATCTATATATCCTAGCCATCTTAGACGCAGTTTTTTGACTAGGTCAATGTCGCTATACAGTTCGTAAAGATCGTCGTTGAATCTTCTTCTCCAAAACCTGTCACCGCAAACGGGAACTAAAAGCTAACGAAAAATTTTTCTATCCAAGCGACCAAGGATATCTTCATTCGCTTTCTAGACTGGAATGACCAGGGTCTAATACAGAATCTCCTTAGTCCTTCGAAATAGGGCTTCACTGTTGGATTGCCTTATTAGCCTAGAAAAACAGAGGTTGGAAAGTGTTATTCTCCTCTTGATTTCTGCGCGTATTATTGTCAGAGTTAAAGGCAGAGACAAAGTCCCTTACGACCTCGAAGTTAAAGTTATCCACTCCATGGCGTATTTAAGCAGTTGTACTTTCTTTTGATAGACTGTGCCACTGGTGTTAGTTTGTGAATTCAGCACAATCCGCTCTAGAATGATATTAAAGAAGTCGCATGACGTCGAAGGTCTTAGTACGATCATTACCGACCTTGATGGAGCACCGATCTATCTCCATCGTCATCGTGCACAGGCGGACAGATTTGGCAGACTAAAACATTGCTCTCTCTTTAGATGCTGTCATATGCGGCCTTGAAATCGATGAAGAGATGGTGAGTATCGATGTTGGTTTGCTCCAGGATCTGTGGAAGTGTGAAGAATTGATCGATTATGGACTTACCTGACCTGAAACCGCACTGATAGGGACTTATAAGGCTGTTTATAAAAGGTTTCAGGATCGCAGAAAATATCCTTCAGGCAATCTTGAAGAGACTGATGCGGATGTCTCTTTAGTTGGCGCAATTGAGGCGGTCTCCTTTCTTGTGAATTGGGAAATCGACCATTCATCATGCATTTATTTGTCTGACTATATGAGGTGGTATATGCTCTCTAGCAATTCATCCCCGTCTGCCTTGAAAAGTTCAGCCGGTAAATCGTCAGATCCAGCAGCCTTGTTAGATCTCAGCCTTTGATATAGCTCTCCTCACATACAAAGGCTGAGATACATTTGGGTCTTACTTATAACTTCACCGCCTTTACACTAGCTTTTAAAAATTCCACAGTCCTAATTCAGCCTAGATTCAATTGCCTACAATCCGAAATTCGCTAATACGGCACAAGGCAACCGGGTACCCACTAAAATCCTCCTATCAAGAAGTCAACATCGGATCAGTGTCAATGATCGAATGGGGATAGTTCATCGCCAGCAATATATTCACGAGATAGAATGACTGGCAAGCCGAATTGGAAAGTCAGCAAAACAAAATGTTCCAACAGATCCACTAAATGAGGACATACAAGGTACTTTTTTCGACTCAAGAAACTCTTCACTAGACGTTTCAGTACCGAATGAAGGTAAAACATGAGCACATGGAACCGATTCTGAAAATACTGAGCTCGAAAAAAGAAGCCATACGTGATCGGCGAATACCACAGGCGCATAACCAAATCATGAATTCCGATCAGTTTAACTAGATAGACTGAAAGACGCAATCAAAAATCGGAAGTGTTTCCATCAAGGCAACGCTAGACAGCAGGTCTCTTTACAGACCCAGCAGGAGTTAATGCAGGTTGAATGGGATGTTTTTCCTCACCCACCGTGTTCCGGAATCTATAGGAGCTCGCTCTATGAGCCACCAGAAACCGGAGACGTTTCTCAGCACTCCGTACGACGTTTGGCTCGTAGTTGAGCCGCCTATCCACAGTTTTCCGACCCACGTGGAAGATTATCGGCACCGCCGCTGCTCTATCCTGAATCAAACCTGCCTGATCGTAATAAAGGAATCCCTCTGGGGGAACAAAGCCGTTGAGGCGTACGCTCTCATGTTATTATGGTAATAAGCCCCAAAGATCAGGTTATCCATCGAGGTCTCGCAATGTGTTCGAGTCATCTTCACAAGGAAATTGTCCACTCTTTGCTATGTTGAAAAGGAACTCATTGGAATAGAATTTGGAAGCTTGTGAAATCCACTTAACGCTATTCTTCCTTGAGCAAAACAGTGGACGAAGATGACATCGAGTTTTCTTTTTCTCGTGAACGGTACTATTGCGCCTTTAGGTGGGTTTATATTGAGTCCAGGCGTGTTGCACCATTCCACTGTCTCTTGAGGAAGCACTCGAGAAGATTAGGATTATGAGACAGGAATACATGCAAATACCACAGTGATATTCACGTATCATAAGCTTTGGGAGAGTCTAAGGTACCAACACACAAATATCGTTAGCCATTCACAACCAAATTGCATATCTTCAGACTTAGTAGCTCCTGTAATATTTCTGACTAATCAGAAACTAACAATTAATATATACTATGTAGTTGTAAAAACGAACACGTGCAGGGTAAATGTGTTAATTGGACATCTGTCCTTAAGCCCTATCAAATATACTCAAATAATTGCCTAATTTCCTTAATAGCAAACGAGTGACATTGACATGGGCCTACGAGTATTTTCCAAAAGCTCTGTGAATTTTAAATTGTATTTCCAACGAATAATTTATATCTGTATAAAAGCAGCACACGTGCTCTCCTTCCCCTCAATCACTTATACATACCGTCTTCATTAATAAAAATACCATCAACGTTTTACCACTCTTAAAACGAAGAAACTACGCTCAAACTCCCATCGAAACCTGGAACTTGTTTCCACCGCACAACAACAAGGATAACGACATGTAAATACGCACTTTAGTACATTTAGTTGCTCACATTAAGCCGAGTATCACCACTTCAATACATCCGCCCAACAAAGTCATTTGCTGCCTGAAAAATTGCCCAAAGCTAAATGAAAATTTCATCGCTACGATGGCATAAACTCGGAAAAATCCTCAAAAAGAAAGATACAAAATCAGGTGCTGTTGTTTACAGATAGATAATAAGAGCATTCGGGATTTACCTAACGCAAAAACCGAAATACAGCCAGGCAAAAAGAAAAAAAAAAAGTGCGTTAAGATCTAAAACACTCCATCCCGTTTCCTTAATAGCTGACGGCAAAACCCAGCGTATCTGTCTAAACACACAACAGAGTGCCTTTGCCTGATATAGCCTCAGCCATAAAGGAGCACATAGCGAATTGTGTACCAAGGAAAATCAATACAAAATGAGCACGGGGAGCAAATTCATACACAGGATCAGAATTCAACGAAAAGGCGCAGCACCAGCTACTACTTACTGTTGTACCGAATCACTTTTGACTTCCTTATGCTGCCAAACAGATACACAACGACAAAAATACTCACGTCAATTTCTCCGCCCTCCACGCTGGAATTGCGGAACGGTGGATTCCTTCCTTTTATAAATTCAAAAAATTTCCCTTTGTCAGCTTTCAGCCATGTCACCTGCAAATAAAAAAATAAAAGAACAAAATGTATCTGTACATATGTATTAGACAAAAGTGAACGAATAAATGGGAAATATCGGACGAATGTGTGTATTAACAAAAGTCGGATAAATTAATTATTAATCAGGAAAAAAGAAAAAGAATACATTCGATAGGAAACGGAACCAAACGATAATTAACCTTCGACTGGGCGAAGGGCTTACTAAAGGTTGACTGTACACAATACACTTGTGTCTATCTCATCGTCGTCGTTGTCGTTGTCGTTGTCGTAGAGCCTGATGGGCCTCGATTTGTTAGATTCGGATTGAACGACCACCCCTGACTGTGTCTGCAAGTTAAATTTACGTTGTCGATTCGATGGTATTAAGGATAAATGATGCCGCTTTCGGTAATCACTTTGGGGCTTAAGCAGGTTTCACTCCGGGGTTGAAACGCATTTACAGTTAATTTCACATTAATGAACGAATGGTATTAGGCGCCCCATCTATCCCTAGCAGCTCTTTGATAGTGTGCTGGTAAATTGTTTTAGAAGTTAGATATCACTGCTTTAAGCGAACATGACAATTCGCTGCCAAAATTTACACGTAAGTGTATCTAGATTGATGCCCAATCTAAATTGGCTTTATTCTGCCTAATCCATTCAAAGTTATAGTAGACATCTTAACATGGTTGACCTGAATCAATTGGCATGGTGAGAATAGGAACAGCACTTAAGATATCTAAAAATATGCAAAGTGCTTTCATCGATCGCACTTGCTGTACATTATTCCATTCCACTATTGTGTTATCCTTAAGTATGAGCAAAGATAAAAAAGCGGCTCCATTAGCCATTGGGTGCCGAGGCTCAGTGGTTAGAAAGTTGGACTACTGCGTAAGCGGTTCCAAGCTCGAAGCCAGAAAAATAGCAACAAAAGTTTTTTCACGAGTATAATTGTCATAAGAAAGCTTCACATTGAGTATATATTATATATAAAATACAATTTTATAGAATTAACTTTAGCTCATTCAAAAATTAGAGACTCTAGACACTGCACTGAATCTTTTCTATGACTCTAGCCTTATGGATATGCCGTCAGATAATGTGACACCAAATCAAAGCTCTAGCTGCAAAACAAGTATGAGGTCAAATTTCCTCCTATTTACGACTGGATTTGACAAGAGTCGGAACCGGGAATGGAATGCAAGTGAATGTATACAGATGGTTCCAGAACCTGTTAAGGATCGAGTGCTGGTGGCGGCTTTTTTTCTGTTGCTCAGAAAGAAGCTTTCTTATGGCATATTGTATACATCTATTCTGTTAAATGTATTGTAGCTTACAGAATCCAAATCAATATTTTACGAAATGAAACCTATATATTTCTATTTATCATTATTATCACTTAACTATCTACTCTTCTGGGTCCCTGGGCACGAGGACGTCCCGGGAAATGGAAAGGCAGTTGAATTAGCAAGGAAACCTTTATCGGACCCACTTGAACTGACCGACCTCTCCAGAAGCACCCCGCCCTGCGCTCTCAGGCTTAAAGCAGGGAAACTGGCTACGAGAGAGACGAACTTGAGATGGAAGTCCCAAGATACTTGCAAAACTGCAAAACAACTATGGCCAACTTTCGACAAAGCAAGGACCGAGAGAATTATCTGCAAGGACAGACGTTCACTGTCCATGCTCGTGTGGATACTCACGGGTCACAACACTCTGCGGTATCACCTAAAGAAACTACGTCGGATGGCAGAAGGATGTTATAGAGAACCAGCGCCCTGGACTCCAACATTCCAGGTACAAATTTCTCGGCAAACACTTCTTTCAAGATCTAGGAGAACTCTCCAACGCCAATACCGACATGTTACTGAACTTCATCAGAACATCAGGATGGTTTGTATACACGGATAACGAGTAAGTACAACCATGAGAAGTTGTTACAGATATTTATGTGTTAAATGGGCAAGGGGTACTTTTTCTAAGCCCCCCAATGGGTAATTATCGTCAACACTTGTTCTGTCATGTGTTTTTTTTTAATTTACTTCTTACAGCAAACTTCAATGCTGTTACTTTGATTCAAAACTAAAGGTCCAACCATATTCAACATTGGGAAGCATAAGCTATTGTCATAACTGACCGAAATGTTGATTATGTTTCTCACTTAAGATAGCTTCATATCTTCATTACTTCAGTCCAAAGAGAGCAGGATGTCGTCCCCAGCTACACAATTAGAGAAAAAATGAGTTGCTGTGTCAGTTACTGACACCTAGGTAAAACTTATTTTAAAACTAATCAATAAATAATAGAAAGTGTCATATCCACAAACCGTATCGGGGAAAAACTTTTAGATTACGAATATATATTTCAATGCCTAGGACAGACCTCATCTGGGCTATGTTTGGATGTTCAATATGTTATCCCTTTTTTAAAAGTTCATGTCCAGCGTTAGTAGTAAGTTGTTACTTTAATGCTTTCAATAAAGTTCGCTTCTTATTCCTTCTTTTTTCTCCCATAAGTCAAGCATGTGTGCATGTGTGCATTTGTTTCATGGATAGGTTTAATATTTGGTCTCGCCATAGTGATAGAAATCATGACTTAGGCAGGACATCACTTTCAATCTACATTTTATATTAGCTTATGCCTAGCAAATCATATAACATGACCTTGAACTTTATGGCATGTTACTCGTTGAATGTATTTTGAAAGATAGATATGTAAATAAACTCATGGAATATGCACTATCCAGCTAGTATAAGAATGTTCCACATACGCCACCGAAACGTGTGTGAATTACCAAAACTTGAATTTTCTCCAAAAGTGGGCATGGTAGTAGGCGGAGTTTGAAATTTTTTCAACATATATTAAATTTTCTTCCTAAGAAGTGATATTATTCTAATTGAACCACAGAGAAACTATTTAGTTTAGGAAAAACGCCCCTAAAAAGTAGGCGTAGGCATATACAATGTATTGGCAATTTGTAGAGTAAGTGAATAGCTATATAATTGCCCTCATAAGTTTTGTCAAGTTTCATGTAAAACTACTGGAAAAATTAAATTTTTCGAAAAGTGGGCGTGTCAGTGAACGGTTTTTGAAATTTTGTACACTTGTCCTGTCCCGATGTTCAAAGACCTCGCATAGAAAGTTTCATTGCCTTAGTTCAAAATTTAAGGACCAAAAACTGGTGACAGACAGACGGACAGACGGACAGATTTGATCCTAGTTGTCTAACTCGTATATAACACTGACTGTGGTGATGAATGAACCATGCTGTCGTATCTTGTAATTTCCTGGTACCGAGGGAATATATCTATAATAAAGACTGATTGGTATACACACATATGCGCAGGGTTTCTCTGAAGAAGCAAGCTCTTTCGGAGATGCAAAATGCCTAGCAACGTGAAAAATTCTGCAGGACTGCAATTAAGTTGCTTTCATTGAATGCGCGCTCTATAGCAATGAATGCCCCACAGGTTTAGAGGGTCCTCTTTGACAATTGGACCTTGAACTGCATGTATGAATCTGCAGGACATCATGAAGTATTTATATATTTATAATATCATGTCAGAAGAAAATAAGGACTGTGTACAAGGTGGCTTTCTGTCTGTAGAAAACTCTCAATGAATTTCATATCTATGATCAGGCATACGCGGCTGATGCTGCTGTACTTTCTGCTAGATCAAACCTAGAGACAGTTTGTCCAAAAACGCAAAAGGTTTTGGCATTACACTCCCTTCATTCAATGGTGGTAACTTATTTCAAAGACATACAGAAGGGATCACCAGGAAAGGTCCTCAAACTCTAACGATTTGCCGAATCTTAGAATTGCAACATACAATTTCAACAGTTGTCAAATTTCACTTGTACTTGTAGCACTTGTAGTTCACAGGAATTTGACCCTTAACCTAGCAAAGTCGAAGATTATGATTTTCTGAGAAGGCAGGGGCAGGTACTGCCGAGGTGTTAAGTGAGGAAATATATATATATATACAAACTAGTAGAAGCAGTTGGTTCAGTGTCAGGAAGTTTATCTCACAGCGCGAAGTTGAAAATATTTCATGTAACAGCATCCACTATTATCCTTTACGCAGCGCAAGTATGGGGTACTGTCCATTCAAAGAGGTAGAGAAGTTTCTTTGCTATTTTATTACGAGAATACCGAGTAGTGCGTCTATCTACATGTTATCTTTAGAGACCAGTAGGGCTCCCATGTTCCTGGATTCTCTCAAGCTTCATCTAGATTATGTGCTACGAGAACAAGCCAGTTCTGCCATATATGCTATGCTATCAGGCAAGGGAATTTGTATACAAGAGTGGGAAGAAATTAGCTTCTGATTATGATTTCAGTCTATCTGTTAGGTCGTATCTTTAAAGGAGAAGTTTAATACCCTGCTGGATATGGACTGTATGAAAACTTTGTAAAAGAAGCCCAAGCCAAGCCAAGCCCTACATTTGCGAGATGGAACACGAGCACCATCTTCAAAATAAAAGGGAGACTTATACACTTCAAGTGAAGGGGACTATAAGTATACTCAATGGCGACAAAGGCTGTGAAGTATTCTGCAATTACAAGATGAATGCCTTATGCTACAGGATTTGCTGACGGAAATTTTTAAATAATGAATACATTGTACTTCCATTTTGCTGTTTAGCTGAATTCAAAAGCACTAATAGCAGCCATTAATCTCGGAAAGATATCTAGCGAAAGCAGGTTGAGAAGGCCCTCAAGGCCTGCAGTTGGAGTAACACCAACGCATACTAGTCTTCGTGCTTTGATGAGATGCTTTCTTTTCTAACGTTGGCCACTATAGAGACTGCCTACCATAGGTCAGAATGGGTCTTATGCTAGCCTTGTACATCCAAAGAATCATTTAAGGGGAAGGCCACCAGGTTCAAGAAGACTGTCCTGGCTTTTTTGACTCTTTCGCTCATATTCAGTTTCCATGTGAGTTTATTAGTGCAAGAGTATAATTCCCAGGTATCCTGCGCTGTCAGAGAGTCTGAGGAGAGTGCTGTATCAAACTGAGGAATTGTGTATAAAACCAACTCTGAGTGTTGACAGGAAGATCACATTTCTCAGATATAAGGACTCCATCGATTTGTTTTCTTAGAGTGGGGAGGGAGTGCTGTTACCATCAGCACTACGTGGTCTGCGTAGGTCACGACCTTAACACCAGATGTTTCAAGCAGCTGCAGGGCTTCATTTAAGATGAAATAAAGCAGTGGGTTTTATCACATAGTCTTCTCTGTGAATGAGATAATTCAAATCCATTTCTTCGATTTCAGGCAAAATTATACCAAAAATTCATCTAAACTCTATAGAATCTACTTAAGCTGTCTATAGTTCGCGCATATATCATTCCAATCACTTAAACTGTATTTTGGCATGACAGCTGCTAAAGAACTACTTCCTCAGATGAAAATTAGCGCGTTTTTGTTGGTTTAAAGGAAACGCAGCTCTAGGCTAATGTACGAAACATATATACAAAGGCAGCAGTAGGGGTTGCTATGGTGGCACATTCTAGGCATGGCTTTTTATTTACATGCCATTAATAAGGCAAATTAGGGCAAGCAAAAAACATCAGGCGGTTAAGCCAATATATTTCTCATTTCTTTCAACAGTTTTTGACCAGACGACATGGCATGAAATTATAACTCAAGCCATCGTGATTATTTCCGTGAATTTTAACGCACTTTCAGAGTGCGACAATAAAATGACCGACATTAATAGCTTCAACGAAATGAGTTCCTAATCTGTTGCGTATATCCCCCCATCGTACCATTCCCTTGAATCGATTACCACCCTCTGGTACACATACCAAAAGCAAAATTATTCAGCAACAGTGTCCTTACAGCCATAATTTATTATTTCAGCCTGCCCTGTAAATCCGTGATTTATTACATGCATGCGTCATGCCACGGTTTGATATACGACCGACTGTACATGGATATCCAGGGATTGAAAGCGTACAAACTTCCTTTCACTTTTCTCTTATGTTTTTTTGTTGGTTTACTTTACATACGCAAGGAGTGACATACCACATGTTACAAATTAAATGGTGAGTTAGCAATCAAGCTTTCACCGAAGTGAAAGTATCCACTTAACTGAGTTGCATTTAATTGCAGACGAATGTTTGCCGCAAGTGTCCTTGCAAAAAGAAAACCAAGAACTATTCACAGGTTAATATGATACCTGCCGTACCTCATCCTGGTGGATTTTAGCAGATTGAAGAGAATTTTCTTTAATAAAATGAGTTTGTGCCTTAAGAGCATGTTGACTTCATACCTAAGCGTATGTACGTGTGCACATAAGCGAAGCATTAAGTCCTGGAAACTTTGTAGACTTCCGATGGCAACCCATACATACGCTCATAATACCAACGTCTACCATGTGAAGTGTAATGCCAATTCTGGTGAAGAAGATTTACGTTCTGCGTCATATCCACCTACTTCCACAAATGGGATTCGTATTATTGATTTAGTGGCTAAAGCTTCTTAGGTAATGGTTTGCTGAGTTCAATTTAGCTTTATTTCTTGATAAGCAGAGTCCAGGACTAGTGGCAAATTGAATTCTCAACTCGAAGAAAATCCTGTGAGTTAGTTCGACGGCGGTTCGAGGACTTTCTTCTGTGTGCGCTTTAACAAGATACCTAGTCAAAGTTTGTTCTTTGTCCAAAGTCAATGCACAAGTATCTCACTCTGTGGCATGGAAGAATTTGTGTTTATCGGGATTGAATCAATCATTATCCTTAATTCTGTAATTTCGATTTTGGCCGCAGGTACTGCAGATAAGCTAACTTTCCGTTCAAGTGGGGTTTGTTGGGCATAATGTGCATTAGTGTTGCCCATCGATGTCGTCGTCACACTTTGGGGATTTGTGGTGGCTTATTTTGAAATTTAAATTAGCTTCCTGTATGTAAAAGGGGGGGAGTTGGGCGCGTGTGTTCCTGTTTGGTGGGCTTGTTTTGGTATAACTGTGGTATGGCATAATGTAATTTTGGCTTGGTTTTTTGGGGGTTAATGGATTAATTGCGTAGCGTAACATGTATTCACAGTTATCGGTAACCGTAATTGGTTTGTTTTTGGTGAGTTGGACGAGTGTATGCGGTGTGTAGCTGCCTTTCATAATAATATGCCATGTTTTACTAATGAAAGTTAATTGCACTAATTAGTTTGCGTGGGCTTACGTCGCTCATGTATTTGTATTCATCCGAAGCTGAACATTTAGCTTTTATTGATGGACAAAGGCCACAAGTATAGAAGCTGTTGAAGTTCATAGGTCAAGTACTTATTGTTTTTACAAAAAAAATCGTCCTCGAGAATTATATCAATGTTTGGCTTAACAACGTTAGAGTAGTTTGAAAAAGTCAGGCTGGTAATTGTGTGTCGGCTTGCCTGTCTGTTTCTTGGGCTAAAATATGAAACTTAACACTGGACAGATCAAAAAATTCGTTTCTAAACAAATGAAAAGTGCAGCGATCATCGTCGATCATTTAGCTGTATTGTGCCCTCGAAGTTATTGGGAAGAATTGTATATGACTTTGGCATTCGTTTGCAATTTTTTATATTAAGTACTTTAAGACTAATTTGATGATCTTTGATCTGATCTCTGAAGAACCAGTATTCTAGTTTTATCGCTTGAGCTGGGCTCTTAACAAGCCGGCGACTGTAAAGGGCACAAACAAAAGCATCCATCATAAGACACACGTATTCTACCTTAAGCAAAACGTTTATCAAATGTTTTTCAAGCACAAGTTCCAGCTAAATTCGCCACTAAAATGAAATTCATTGCCACCCTCTAATGAGGGCTCCCATATAATGTATAGACAGCGAAAGCTTCAGCTCTCTACATATATTTAACAGTTCAAAAGTCACAGGGCTGTGACAGACTGACGGAGAAGCAGACACCGTATCATACCCATAAGTCTTCCGTAAAGTCATGCGTATATCATGTCGATAAAACAAGCCCTGTCGTGGCTGATAAGCCACATTGCTATCTGAGACATCCAAGCCGCTATCGGCGCAATTAATGCGGTATCTACATCTTCAAACCTGGTAGAGCAATGCCATTTTAAAATAAATGAACCATGTTCCCACGTAGGGATTACTCTCGTCTTGGTCCCTTGGCACAGTAACTATGAGGGTAATGAACGAGCAGACGATCTGCCCATGCAAGGGTCGGCCCTTAACGTCTCCCTTGCTGAAGCAGTCGTCATTTAGTCACTTTCTCCGCAGTTGTCCAGACCAGGCTGCTTACCCTAAGTAGACCCTTCTTCGCTGTTCTCAGCGAGATAACAGTTTTAAGAAAGGGAGATCTTGCTTCTACAGGCTGGAAACAACATCACATAATTATCGGTACTCGTAGATTCCAGAAAATTTGTGTGGTAAAAAAATTAAATAGCATACGGGGATCGAACCCAATCATTGAATTGACTTTTGAAATAAAAAACTCCATGTGGCTTAAAAGAATACAACACCAAGGCCAGTAAAAAGCTTCAAGAGTCTGCTAAGAATTTATTTTTCTGATCCCCTTTCGCCACTCCCGTTTTACCTACACAACTGTCAGTCGCATGCGATTAGTCTCCTCATGTAAAACCATTCGACAACCACTTCAAACCTATTCTTGGTTCATCTCACATATAATAACAATCTGTATATGTTCTAAAACAGTGATGGTAAAAAAACAACTTTCACCGATGAAAAAAAAAAAAAATTGGATAATTCTGCTTCTAACCAGTTCCTGTTTTTAGTGATGTAACTCCTTAATATTTTCGTGTTAAATTAAATCTATTCAAACTTTTTATATTATCTAGTTTAACACTTAAGCGTGTTATATATATAAGAAAAAAATAGTTTAAGATCCAGTTCTGTGTCCCGTGCTTGCTATAAAATGACAAACAAGAATCGTCCCGAAAAAAAAATCCCCGTTGTTCCTTAATGTCAGTAGAGAGTGTCAAATGTCGAATTTCAACAAATGAAAAATGCCGTTCAGCAAGTTATAATGTTGACAATGTTAGCTGAACTAAATTCTATAAACTTTTTGCCACCTTTTGTTCAGCATATTAATTCAATTTCTAGGTTCGTTTGAATTAAAATTTATTTCACAGACTATATAATATAAACAAATATTTAATTAAGTAAACTATATTCAAAATGTATACTAATATATTCTTGGGCCATTAAGAGTTTCATTGATTTTAAATTGCCGCCATAAGCAAATAATATTCTATTTTTAAAATAGATTTCCCTATACATATGCAAATTTATTTGTTTAAGGTGTCATTAAATTGAAATAAAAATTTAAGGCATCTACATATATAAGCAATATGAAATTTAAGGAAAATTTAAATGTTAAATCTTCTTGCAACGAAAATTTAATTTCATATCGGTCATATAACAAAAGGAAAATACCTCTGTAGTCCCATTAAATAACGAAATAAATAATATGGGTGGGTTCTGGAAATATTTACGTGAAGGAACGTATATTTTTTTTTTTTATGACACAAAGGCACTAACATATTTCTTATGCAAATTCAAAGAAAGAAAGCGTCACGCATAAAACAACTAATTTATTCCCGATTTCCACGTGCTTTTTATCGTAAAAAATGAAAATATATATGTATACATATATATTTGTAACAGTATGTATGCTAAAGGAAATGATTATCCTGGGAGTAGAATGAAATCCTTTTTCGGAGAGAATTTCGGCCATGGCTGAATTGCATATTAGCCATTTGGAATAAACTCAGTGGATTTTATTGCCCATTTGAGTTGAAAAAAGCATAACCGACAAAATTATTATTGGAATTTTGTGATTGGGTTTAGAACGTGGCAGGACACACACCCGTATGTACACATATAATGTATAAATGAATCTCTTTGAGGTTAATACATTGAGTGAGTTTTTCTGATGAACTAATGAAATTTGGGCTCAAACAGTTTGAGATTAGAGGTCTACTTTAAAAGTCTTTGAAGTATTCAAATTTCCACCAGCTTTACACTTCGACTTTTCACTCATCCTCAGACTGAGAACCTCTCCCAGCTCCACCTACTTCCAACTGACATCGTCAGCAAACAACTGGCTGCCTTGAGCAGGCTGAGCGCAATAAGACTGAGAAGTTCCAAGCAATGGAAGCAACAACATACTGGACACGCCAGAATACTTCTGATGCACCGCCATCTTCCAAAGGTCACTGACCACTTGCCTACTGAACACAACTTCAACATGGGCTCTTAATACCCGACAGAACAGAATGGACGCAACGGGATGTCCTACACCATGAATCGCTGACAATCTTTACGGATGGGTCCAAAACCGAAGAAGCAGTCAGTGCTGGTATCGGGTCAAAAGATCTGTACATCCACCTCTCTTTCAGTCTTCCTATCAAATGCAGCGTTTTCCTAGCTTACTGGCTGGCGGCTAATTCAGTAACAGTATTGGATATTGTCATATACATCGACAGCCAAGCGGCCATCAAATTCCTCGGATCCAGCACAACGAGATCCAAGGCAGTGAAGGACTGCCGCGTATCTCTGAACTAGATAGTTGGACAGTACAACCTCACCCTCTGCTGGGTGCCGGGTCACTGTAATATACCAGGGAATTGCGAAGCTGACGAACTGGCCCGACAAGGCTCATCAGGTCTAAACAGCATAAACGTCACCGACATCGAGGCGCCAACGTGCTTTGCTAAATACCTTGTCCATGCCGATGCAGTGAGAGAAGCCAACCATCGGTGGCAACAGCTCCGCCACTGTAACACTGCAAAGCTGCTCTGGCTCACACTAAATAAAACAAGGTCCATCGGACTTCTGAAACATAAGAGAGGAACCCTCTACAAAATCGTAAACACCCTCACCGGACATTGTGGTATAGGAAGGCATGCTCAAAGACTGGGCATTCCCTATAATGACTTCTGTAGAAGTTGAAGATAGCTCGGCTAAGATTGGCTTCGTCATACTAAGGAGTAAATGGTTCCCTGAGTAAGAGGGTGACCCACCAACCTTACACATCGGCGGCACAATGGACCTATCCCTGGTCCAAGTGCATCCTCACCGAGGCCCGGTTTCAACCAACCATTATTCGCTTTATGGATCTCTAATGCATTCATATATATGTAGTACATAATGTAAAACCAATATTATGTAAAATAAAGAATTTCGATCTTTGACAGGTGGTTGCGGTCTTATTGTAGAACCTACATCCGTCAAATTGACTATCATTTATTAAATCTGTCTTTTTAGATCAAAATGAAGAGCTATAGGATTTCAACAACATGTGCAAATTGGATGGGCTTGCCTTTTGAAAGGACTACACGCAACGCGGTATAGGTTCAGTGAACAATCCGTAAACATTCATACGTCAATGAAACGCAAGATCTGCCGACAATATTGCCGCTGTCCGTGAGAGTTTCTAGTTTGACAGTCGTGTGAGTCTTGTGTCTGTTTTTAGATGAACTATAAAATGTCGTAGTCAAGACTTGGTCCGCCCTCTTTTTCGCATTTCCGGATCCGGATCAAATTAACCACACTTATCCGCCATCATCTATCCATCCACCAATTATTTTTCATATTTCAGTAGGAGTGCCATTGTTAAAATAATTGAAATTTGACGTTTCAAATTGTGAGGATGGCGAAAGAATTGTTAAAGCAACAACAAGTGTGGTTCGAGACATGAAATAGATCATCACACGTTGACTACCATTCCGCAGTTTGGTCCTTTTGATGCGGTAAACGGAATTTGGAAGAACTACCTCTTCGAACTGAAACAGCATTTAAAGGCCAATGCCGTGATAGAATGGCATTTCCTTTCGACATGTGGCAGCTACACTCTGGAATTTTTTTTGAAACAGCACATGTAAGTATCCATGAAGAAGTGCTCTATTTTTACTTAACCTTCTCTTCAAAGATTAATTAAATTCCTCTAGGACTTAGGTCCAAAATGAGTGTTCAAATATTTGTGAAAAATTCGATCTAAAAAACAATCACAATTTGAGTAGGTTAGTGGTTGCCTTATAAATTTATTTATAAAATTCAGTTTTCTACCCCAAATATGGGCTGTGAACCACGCGAAAATGCCAACTTGTGGTAAAAAGTAATTTGTTTTAGCCCCTAATGACCAGTTTTAATCAATTAGTGCATTTTTTTCCAGCTAATTCTATGTTAATTTATGCTAATTGCCACTTGCACGCTTTGCTATGGACTTGAACTCCAGAGAATACATGTAATTGAAGAAGGGAAAATGTTTAAAAAAAAAAAACTACAACTTTAGGAATATTTTGCATGCATCACATAGCTCAACGTCGTTTAAACGAAAAAAAAAAAGAGTAAAAGCTATCGCACTAATTATTTTATGGCAAGTGATCGATTTTTAATTGCATTGTACCTACATACATATGTAAATGTGTATCGAAAATAGCCATTCAACTTTTTGTTAGCCAAAACTAACTCAATCTCTGGGGCTTAATTGGGAGTGGCTAGTTTTATACCTAAACGATACCACAATCCCGGAAGATTTGTCATAAAAGTTCACATTAATAGGAAATTTATGTATTTTGTGTTTTTTTTTTTGGCTTTTTAGGGATATTATTAGGACATTTCGTCGTAACAGAAACTCAGAAAGTCAATTTGGTAGTAAGTAGTTCTAGTAAGATGACACTAGGTGCCGTACTGCTCATAAAAAAACTTATATAGACGTTCATCTCTACATGCCACAGCCCGCACATCATAGACAAACTAAACTAGACAGTCAACTCGAACTTCTCCTGCCCCCTTAGTGCTGCAGATAGGAGGATCCTAATTACCATGTTTGTGAATAAATAAGGAGTAGCGTGTGTATCCAAGACCCAACTATTATTTTGTCGGTTTATCTCTTTCATTCCTTTTGAGCAAACATTTTTTTGCGGTTGTTATTCCATTAACAACAACAAATTTTATGTACAAAATGGCTGCGGTCGCGGATGTCAAAAAAATCGCCGGATTTTGTAATTGTATGTGTGAAAATAGTGAGCTCCCATTTGATTTCGCTTGACTGTCAGAATACAATGACAAAATCTAGCGGATTTTAGCTTGGGGGAGCGAATCTGTCAAAAGAACCGAAGTTGTAGGTCTAATATAGATATGTCTTTGCCGCACATTGCCTAAAATAGGCTGAGTCTAAATTTCATATCTGAAAATAAATATGAACATTTTCTTTGATCCTTTCTTTTTCATTATTATAACAACAACAAAATGTACAGAACGACTCTACAAAAAGGCTGCACCCATAAGAACTACCGCCGATTGAGAACGTGAGTCGGTAGAAGTTTTCAGCTTGAGGGAGCCAAACGTCAAATCGACCGAAGACAATCGTCTATATTCGTTTGTCTACAGTACTGCCCATTGACTTACTGAAGACTCAATTCATAGGCGATGAAATGAACCAATGAATTGGCAACCGATATAAATAGTGAATTCGGTTATTGAATCATAGATTCGCTGGTTAAATCCCCGCCATATCCATTGAATTTTAAATATTTTAAATTTTTTTAAAGTAAGATTACGAATTTCATTTTGAATATTGGACGTTTTGTGAAATACAGAAAGTATTTCCTTGCGAACGTGAAAAAAAATCTGTGAACTATGAACGAATGGAAAAAAATCACATACAACTATCGCCAGTTAATTTAGACACCACTCATAGATAACTAAATGTAAAATCGAATTTCAACTGATTTTTAAATACCATTACACCAACTCTTTCCGATCCCTTCCAATTTGTTCATCTCTGGTTATCAGTATAAGATTATTCATATCCTGTAAGGTGTCTCTGGCTTTTGGAAGCCATTGAGCATCATTGATGTCTCTAGTCTTGTTAAGAGTAGTCCCTTTGCCAGGGCAGCCGTTGATTTTGCTGGCACAACAGTCCCTTTTATAGTCTCCCTAACCTGTAAGCTCCTGATAAGTACTTTTCTTCTGCTAGTCGTAGGTGCTAGTGCTATACTATCTCGACTCGATGTCTTCATTGCAGTTGTGTTCTGTTCTGTATATCGTCGTCAATAATTTTCGAGGAATTCTTGGTTGAAAGTATGAGAACGTCGTCATACATAAGGTTCCACAGTAGAAGTAGGAGTGGACCTAGTACTGCTCTCTGCGGGACACCACCTGTGAGTGTCTTATCTCTTTGTCGGTAGCGCAGTGCAGTATTTTATTTCTCAAATAGAACCGTCATTATCTTGACAGGAAGTGCTCCGAAAATTTTGTCCCAATTTGCGGTGTTAAAGGAACGCCTTTTACATCCAGCGTGATGATTGCCCAGTACTTTTCGTTCCCACCCTTCATACATACAGCCACACTCTTCATCTTTATCTAGAGATAGCATAAGCACATTTGTTGTGAATACCCCAATCACAGAAATGTCACACCACTTACATTAGGTTGGCATAAAACTGTCCAGCATTCCATCCAACCGAATGTACATACATATGTAGTATGTATGAGCAAAATTAAGATGATTTACCATCAAACAACGGCAAAGTTCATCGTAGACTTATGTATGTATGTATGAACATATCCTTCAGTAATATAATAAGTTTTCCCCACTGTCAGCACAAAGTATCTATTACGGCGAACAAAATAAGGCGAACCGTCAAAGTTTACCAAATAAATTTCCAAATTCCCATGGTGTCAGCAAAAATTCTCAAAAAACAATTTCAGTAAAGAATCTTTATGGCTCCCGAATACATTCTCGATATCTATGAGCATTATAGTGTATGCCTATGCGCAAAAGCAATATCTGCCATCTTTTGTGATCGAAATTTTCCACTACAATTCCTGAAGGTCAGCTATTTATTATCATTCGGGTGTCATTTAGGACTTACATACTTTAGCTTTACTGGTAAAAAAAAACAACAGCAAAATAACAATAAAGCCACACCTTGCGTTCGCTTTCAATAAACGCTCTTCGTAGCATTCTCGGCCCGATAGGGACCATTAATTATCGTTCAGTTAGATAAACACCAATAATATCCCTTTGAGATAGACAATTTATCGTTGTCACTGCCCCCACGTGAATGGCATATCAATAGCAATAAAGTCCAGTCTTACCTTGAACAGAATATCCAGTCTGACATTGTGTTTACACTGCAACGTAACACTGGATCCTTTTTCTGCGTATTTCTGCATGACCAGCTGCACCTCGAATTCAGATTGTCCATCTGGAATAAAAGAATATAAAGAAAATTTTAATTTTAATTATCCACAAGGATCTTCTTCCAATTTGTGTGTGCGAAAGGCAAACTCGAAAATCGAAATAAAATAAAAAATTCCATGTTGACAATCGGAATTGTAAACAAGGCAAAAAATGAAAGCCTTGTCTGTGTTGATCTTAAAAATTATAAAATGTCTTATTTCGTTACATTGGCTGCTTATACATAGGTACATACTCGTACATAGGTAGGTAGGATTTGGGTTAGGTATACTCGTATGTGGGTGTTTTTTTCCCTCTTTAACTTTGTCACTTTTGGCAGCCACATGTGAGTGTACATTTGCCGATGGGGGAGTAAAAAACAAAAAAAAAATAAAGGAGCTTTTACGCAGCAAATTCGTTACTCGACGTCGCCAAAAGGGATAAAAAGGATAAACGACATCATGCTAGAATAATACAAATATTGATTTTGTAATGCGATTGGGAATTGGGAATTCCGAATTGAAATGCGGATCTTGAAAATTGTGTTTGGCAGGCCAGGGTGTGGGAGGGTTATTATTTAATTTCATCCTCAGGATATGTGTTTGGTATGGACAGTAGCCGGGTGTATCTTCACATTAATAATGCTTTCGGTGCTATTAATATGAAGAATTAGAGAAGAGAAGAAGTCACTTGATCCTTTTATCCATCATGACTGCTTATTATGTGACGACAATAATGTTCTGGTCTTGCTAACACAGATCCAGAGTCAGCCTTCGTTAGTTCTCTTAATTCTTTGTCATAATTATTGATAAATATATTTGTATAGACAAGCCATGTCATCATGCTGCGTTTGTTATAGATACAACAATGGGGTTAAACAACACAATTTCGCAGGAAACTGATAAGGTATTCTCAGTGCTGACCACTTAGTAGCACATTGAGTATTCTCGTGACCACTGACTGATAAGACATTCTCATGCTTTATCTTTTCTTATATGTATTTATATAGTTGGACTTCAGAATTAATTATTAAAAATTAAAAGAAATATAAATAAAAATCAACTTTGGCTTTTTGCTAGTCGAGTATTCTAGCAAAAAGGCGTCACAGATGCAGGCAGCGCTTTCTCGGACGCTGCCAAACATCGGAGGGCCGCAGTACCTGTCTGTACACGGTGGTTATAGAAAATACCTCCACAGATTTGGGCACGATAGCTCGCCATTTTGCCAAGAATGCCCAGAAGCAGAGGGTGCAGATTGAACTGCGTAGAATCGAAGCATTGAGAAGGGCCAAGGAGGCAAATAGGGAAGTAATACCTGACGACAGTCCCGCGGGGAGAGTGGTTTGAAGTGTGAAGGGTGTTTGCTTAGTACGTAGGTGTATTCCTGGCATCGATTACTCAGGTTTGCGAACCGTGCATGCTATAAGAAATCGCGCTATTAGTAGTATTAGTATTACACATCCGTGGCGATTCGTAAAAATGCTTTGGTCCAAATCGTCGAGTTCCTCGATTAGAGCAAAGAATATTTCAGGTCACTAATATTCTCTAGAAGGGCAAGCCGCATGCTAATCTTCTTCCCTAGCACTTCACAGGTATGTTCAATCTGATTCATGCGCGGCCTCACATAAGACCAAGCCAACACGTCGATTTCCACATCTTGCGAGTACTCAGTAACGCACCTAGCGATATTTGGTCTAGCATTCTCCTTCATCAGCAACAAATTTTCATCGAGCGAATGAAAGAACATATTCCTCCAGGATGTGGACGACATACAAATTTGAGTGCATGAAGCACAACTCTTTTCCTCCCCTAACAATGACGGACCCTCCCCAAAAAAGTTCCCTTTAGAGAACTATTGCTGAAGGATATCTTTCACATGATCAAATCCACACTCTCCTTCGTCCATCTGGTACAAGACCTGTACTCATCCGTGAAAATTTCTCCACCCCAATCGGCCTCTATCCACTCCTGTTCAAGGTGAGCGATTTCCATCCTACGTCACTTATACTGTAGCGTAAGGATCGGTACAGGAGCGGGTCGTTTTGCTCTCTGGGTACTTCGCTATTATTGCCGCCTCACCGTTAGGGCATTCGCAGTTGTCTCTCTAACGATTCGAAGTCTGTGGGATTGCTTAACCGCTGTTTGGTGACGATTTCGACAGCTTTCAAGTACCAAAAATCGATTATTTTGGGAAGACCTGTGCCTTCACGATGGTGCACAGAGGGACAGAAACAGGTACACTGTCTCAAAAATCTGTATCTCTTATGTTTTAAATGATATCACATACCCATATGTACATATGTCTATATTAACAAGTTAAAAATAAATTCCAATAACATTTTCTCTTGGGGAAACACTTTCTTGACACACATATGTATTATATAAACAAACTAAAAGATTTTAGATGAAATTAATTGAAATAACTAATTCTAGTGTTCACCTGGAGAACTTATTACACAACAAACATGGCAATAAAATAACAAAATAAAACATATCACTCGATCAAAATTCCCGCAAAACAAACTCATTTCAAAGCACTGACGCACGCTTGCAGAGAGAGAAGAAAATGATCAAGAGCACGCACACCAGGAACACGGGATCGTGCTGTTCTGTTACGTTTTGTTTTGGTTGCCACTTGTGCTACATTTTGTTGTTGGATTGATACTCAATGCATGTTCCCTTGCACTCGGTGTTCTATACGCGCATGACTAAGCAACAAAGTCTTATTTGTACAGGGTTGCCACTACCTAGTAAAATTAAAAAGATACCTTTTTATTTATCTGCCTTAAACTTTGGCAAAACCTGCCTTTTAAACTATTTACTAAGATCTATAGTTTCTTGCAAAGAAAGCAAATATGTTTTATGCTGATATATTTTTACACAATGTTTACTAACTTTACGACATAATTTAAATAGAGAGCAATTTTATTCCCAATCAATAATTTAATATAAATACAATCAAAAAATGCTTCTTTTTATTTCAATAAATTACCTTCTAATGACTAATAGTACAACTGGATTATAATTGATAGGCAACCCTGGTGGAATGACAGCGGTTGACATTTACTAACGTCAAAAAAAAAGTCCACCAAATTTCAAAAAAATTCAAAACCGTCATGTCACAACCCTACTTCCTAGACAGGCCTGTGTAAACATGGTCATAGACCTTTGACAGCTTCGCTCCTCAAGATGAAATCCGGCGAGATTGGTCATTGTGTTCTGACCTTCACACAGGGCAAATTAGGCCCCGTCTATTTTCTGCAATGAGGGAGCAGGTATGGTAGGTATATTCGTGCTCCATAACACGCCTTTGTAATATGAGTAATCAGTTGCAGAGTCTGTTCAGTGGTGGATCAGCTGTGGTATCAGCGATCGTAAGGGCAAAAGTCTCTTCATCGTCTTCTACCCTAATCTGTTGACTATTCTCGTTAGCCTACGTATATTGGCTTCGTTTTTCTTTGCTCATCGTTCCACACAATAAAGCTTGGTGGCGCTGAAACTTGACTTACCGGAAGAGGAATTCACCATAAAGAAGTCTATCCAGTGTATTCAATTAGTCTATGTTAGGACGCATCTCAAAAGAAGGGATAAAGCAGGAGCATAGGTACACCATGGACCTTTCTCTACAATAAAACCAAACCAAAATTAAAATCAATAGCTTTCTGTAACTTTGGCTGCAGCACACAAATTGTCACGCAACCACCTACACACTCAACTAATTACAAGTCCAAAATTTATTTTAAAATCCACATTGAATAAACGTACTGCCACCAACAACAAAATTAGTAATGCAAATCCACTTGCGGCCTGTAAGGACACTCACAAAAACTCATGAATAACCCATTCAATACACAAAATGAATCAAAATGTTAACTACCAGGACATTCCGAAGCTTGCCTCCTTCACCTGCTTCCATTTCAGTTTTGAATTTCGTTTGCCATTTTAAAGTCACCCTTTTACAATGTGGCAACAGTACAACAAGAAGTGGGTATTCAAAACGACATCATACAAAGAATAAAGAAGCCAATTTGAAAGATATTTTATCTATAGAATAGAAGGAGGATGGTGCAAATTGGTAAACCCAAGAAAGCCCGTCAGGACTTGTGGTATATACTAGATACGCTGATCCCCCAAAAAAGAACAGCCACCCAAGAGCTCAACGTCTACGGGCTGCGAATAGAAACGGAGTAATTTTAAAGACGCAATTTTAGGTTATGGCAATCCGTCCTTTATGTCATCGCCGGAGCACCATTAGTTCGGTTTCATTGGAATATTATTTTTGGAATATCCTTCAAAAACTTCTGGAGGGATAATGAAAGTAATTTGTATTCAAAAACCGTTTTCCTTCTCCAGAGGCATAGCACAATAGAAAATGTTTAATTTATCGCCCTCCCATACAGTACAAAAATATACACACATACCTACGAACGTCTTCACATAGAATATTGTAGTAAAATAGGTCCCTTTCTCTTAAGCTGTTGCTAGAGAGAGCCTACATACATACCTACCACAAGCTGAAACCCCTTTCCTATCTTATCCCCCTTTTGTATTCGTATAGTCCCTGGGGTGTGAAAATATTTGCGTGCATTATGTGTCTCTCTGTTATTGTTTTGTAAATACGGCTCAAAGGAAGAAAACACAGAGAAAAGGAATTTATTGTTTTTTATGTCACCCTCAAACGATAACACGGCGGAAGAGCCTAAACCAGAGCAATGTCCTAACGACCCATCATTCTATGCGGATAGTTCGATGTGACGAACATTTGTCCCAGTACCAGGCAAAAGGACACAAATTAATAAGTACTGACCTAAATACGTCAATTTATCAAGAGTGGCCCGTTTCAAAATGCGGGTGCTAATAAAGAACGAAATTTCAGATGGCAGGATAATTAAAACAAATTGTGATTGAATTGCACCAGGATATTTGCTCTTAAATCAGGGTGAAGGCGTTTTAAGCATAAGCAACCAGTAAAATGACGCAAATGCAAAAGAGGAATTACGTAAGTCGTTAGCTGCTGCTGCTGGAGCCACCGCATCGCAGAGATGGCATTCAAGAGTTTATTGGGGGGGAAATTGAAAACTTTTATAACCCCACCAAAGTGTGTGCAATAAGGACGTCTTACAGCAACAACAACAACAAAAAACTTCAACTTACATTGGCCCGATTGTCCTTGGGCAATGATTTTCCTATAACATTATCTCCAAAGGAAATACGCTTTATAAAATACGGATTAAATTGCCCTCTCTTTCGCTCTATAAATTTATATGCATACATATATACGCGTATCTGCACGTATTGGCAAGAGTTAAAAGTTCAGATTTCGATAGTTGAAGATATAATAAAAGGGTCAGGGGAGTAACTTTCGGTTCTAAATGTTGCGGATGAGTGTAAGATTTCGATAAGAGATTTTCCGGAATTCCTTAACGGACTACTCGATACCCTTGTCGATTTTTTAACAGAGACCGCTGTCACTTGCCAAGGCCCAAAGCAACCGAGGCTTAATGTAAAAAGATTGCTTTGGTGAGCACATTTTTATGTTCTGCTTTTACAGTGAAGGCTACGCGATCCAAATCTGGATTAATAGGTTTGTTGTTATGCATACTTGGATAAATGTATGCATTTAAAATAGTTTATGTTTGAAATATGGTCCCCAAGGACCTTACGCACGTACATATTTATGTGTATGAATGTTGTCCTTCTAGGGCTTTACTTTGGTGCTTTGAACAAACGCTTGCAGTGATATATGAAGACAGTGTTATATAAATAGATATGAGATAGATTTATTGAACCCATAAAATCTTGATAGCTTTAAGTGCGAGGCTTTACTTACTCGCTACAGTTGTCAGATCAGCAATAAAGAAAAGATGCAGGTCGATACCATCAAATATGCAGCAGTAGATTTAGACTTCGCTATTAAAAATCTGTGAGCACCGATTGTATCCCAATGGAATTTGTTGACAAGTTTTTATTGCATTTAAAACTTTTTCATATAGATCGATCAGCGTAACATCGATATTTCTCAAGACAATGGAGAGAGATGGCGGTAATTATCGAAGGGATGAGGTACTTCACATCCCCACTTTACTTCCGTCAGCATGCGTACAAAGCGGGTAGATCCACTGAGACGACGCTCTACCAGCTTACGGAGACAATCGAAAGAGCTCTTGGAACAACAAGCGAGCGGTAGATAGGATGGGGGTCTGTGGAACAGTATCCAAATAGGTGTATGAGTTGCTGAGAACGAAATCAGCAGAAAGTAAAATATCAAATAGAATCATTAAGGTCACCCCGACAAGAAGGTGCTCACAAGGAGGAGTACTATCTCCTCTAATGTGGTGACTTGTTGTGGATGAAGTACTTGAAAGGCTAAAAAACCTCGCAATCAACTGTCAAGCTTATGTCAATCAACACTGTCATTGTGAGGCCAATGATCACTTACGAAAGACTCTGGTCCCAACGAGTGAGTCACTCACTATAGTGCAAACACTGGCGTGCCTCTGTATCAAGAGCGAAGTACTTCTAAAACTCACGCCGCTCCACCTTGTAGTGGAGCAACATGCAAAACGAAAAATCCTAAGGATGGCTAAAGAAGGCATCGGAAGGGAGAATATGATGTGCTTCTCAAGAAACTTCCATTGCTTGCAATCCCCAGGGATGTCTGTTTGAGGAAACTCAATTTTGTGAAAAACGTTTACATAAAGCTAAGTAACAAATAGAAGTGGACCCATGAATCTACAATATATGGTCTAAGCAACCACACAAAAAAGTGGTACACAGACGACTCGAGAACCGAGGAAGGAACGGGCGCAACAGTGTTTGTGCCAAGAAGGAAACATTCAGGACAAGAGTAGTAAAAATGCCTTCATAAACTTAAAAAACTAGGTATGAACAACAAGGTCACACTCTATTAGGTCCCTGCACAAGTCGGGATCAAGAGTAATGCAGAGCTAACGCCTTGGCAATAGGGGATCAGACTAAAATTCCGGAAAACGGAAAAAGTCGATCGGGCAAGAACCTGGAACAATACTACAGGTCTAAGACAAGATAAGAAACTACTAGCAAACTACAACCATTGTTGCAACAGATTCGAAGCTAGAATCTGTCTTAATGAGAATAACCTAATCATCCTAACTGGCTTCCTAACAGGACACTGCAAAATGAGGAAGCATTCACGGAAACTGGGCCTTTGCAGATTCTGCAATGAGTCAAGACAGATTTCAGAGCACCTCCTAGAGTCGTGTGGGACATTGGCCCACAAAATATTGAAATATTTGGACATGCCCCAAATATGTATCAGCAGTGAATACACCAACCATGGACCTACTTCTCAAACTGGTCTTGAGATGAAGCTGTAAGGGGAACAATTCTCACCTAGACTGAGTAAGAGTGCATGACGCGCAAGTACATTTCCAAGGGAATTGTAAGCGAAGGAGCACTCTGACTAGGGAACAAACCTCTACAAGGTTGGTAGGGGGCAGAATAGACCACTAAATCGCGATGCAGACTACCCTATACAAATAATAATCACTTTTGTAGCAGTTTTGGCCGCCAGACGCCTCCAGTAAATGTCAAGCGGAATTAAACTAAACATGGTGGTTTGACCCACCACACAGTGGTGTTCTCATTGATTCCGTTGTTAGATGCCGTCTGGATTTGGGTGAGCTTCTCAAGTACCATACTAGTGAACCATATGTGAGAATGGGTATTACAATTCAAGGCTATAGTCTCTTAATGGCGACACGGTTATTCAACAAGTCACTGCTTGGAGCACAGATAGAACTTCTGTCTGGAACACATTGCATACATACAATCGGAGTCTGAGATCTTTCTTAAGATATACACATGTACATATGTCCTCATTAGCTTAGGTCTCATTCCTACTGTGAATTATATTTCTTTGAAAATTGAGTTTATTCTCATCGGGACCGCTTAATAATTTAGTGTTTGGTTATTTGCGCCATGATAAAACAAATATATCAATCAATTTAGCTTACTGTCGATTAACTATTTATAAAAAAAAAACTAATTAATTTGTGTTGTCAATAGACCCATTAATTTTCCTATTACAACGGGTAGCTATGCTTAAACAAATAAATGAACCAACAAATTTGAATAGCCTTTCTGATTAATTGCAAAAACATCATACTTTCCCAATAAATTTGCGTTAAAAATCAACCAACAAATCATCTTAAGAGAGTGACCGTGGACCTGTCAAGTTGCCACTAAGTGAGGTAGTCCTCAGAGCACCACTCCTTCCAACTCGTTTGGCTGGCAGTTCAACAACTGCCATAAATTAAGAAAGAAAAAATACGCTACAGCTGAAAGATATTTTTTTAATTTTCCGTTTTCATTTTTTTTTTTTTTCATTTTCCCCTCGTTCGACACGCGACCCTAATTATCATGGAAATAGTCCTGAAACAATAATTAATCAGTATTATTATTTATTGTTGAGAATTATGGCGGCACTCAGCATGGCTTCCATTAATTTGACATGAAATTCCGATTTAATCATTCAGCATATGAGTTGTCGTATTAAATACGCCATTAAGGGTGCTGCACACGAAAAGAAAAAAAAAAACAAATACATCGAACAAAAACCTAACCGCACAACTTAAATTACTTGTTGCAACAATGCTGGCGCGCCTCGCGATAGGGTGAAACCGCCACCACCCCTAAAACCATCATCATCATCAGCACGACCGCCACCAACCAGTTGTTTGGTCTGGCGCAATGTGAATTTCTTGGCAATGTGCCAACATTCGAAAAACTCCGTGAAATTAATGACTTTCAGTTTTGTACTTTGCTCAGTGGAGTGGGCGGGAACGGGTCATTGGGCAAAAAGCACAAATAATCGATCATTCACCATTAATCACCACTTGTGCGAATAATTGAAATATGATCTAGGATTGGTGTTGCAATTTTGTCGTTATCGCTGTTATTATATTGTCCGACAGCTCAATTCTACTGGTGGAGAAGAAGAGTGCACACGAAAAAAAGAAAAAAAAAAAAAACATCCAACATAGTGATGGTAATCGATTTTCTTATATTTGTCAGCACCACCCACCCGGCAAACGGAATGGAGAAATGACACATTTCGAGATGTCGGTTCAATCAAAGAGTCCTTTGATCGGTATTGTAGTCGGGAATCTACCACGAAGAGGATTTGATTTGACACTCGAGAGTCTCATAAAATATTCAATCGTCACTCAATCAATTTTCGTTATTTTTTTTCGTTTTTTTTCGTTCGTTGCTTCTTTTGTATGACACGTACTTTTGTTTTTTTTTTTCGTGACAAAAAAGACAATCAAGTTTCAGAAATGACTTTAATTAAAATCTAATATTAATTGACTGATGGATTGGGACCGAGGTTTGTTTCAAGGTCATGCTAAAGGACTATATTTAAGAGGGAACCACACACAAGTTCGGTTGAGGTATATGGACATATGTACATATATGCATACATCACTTATATATATTATATGCTGACTATTGTACGTCTACAACCCTGGTGTACTGCAAAGAATCGTTAGAATTGGACGGGGGTAGATAGTCAAAATTTTAAGAGAAAAATTAGCTTTTTAAATGTCACATTCTAATAGAACCACAACTAAGAATCTACATTTTTCATCAGGACTATTCCATTCATCGTTAGATCTAACATATGTACAAAACCAGATCATAATAAACAGATAATGGCAAAACACTTAATTGAACTAAAGTAGGAATTTTTTAATGAGCCAGCAGGTTATAATGTCGACCCAGTTCACAATTTAAGCCTTAAAAACTATACTAAAATCACATGCTTAGAGCACCACCTGTCGGATACAAACTTTACCAAAAAACTCTCGAGCCAATACCGAAAACCACTTTAAAAATTGGGCTCTTTTCGGAGTGTAAAGTGTCGCATATAAGATCCTATCCAACGTATTGTGTGAACGTCTAAAACCTTTCTGCATCACACTAATCGACACGTACCAGTGTGGCTTCCGACCCGGCAGACCCACAATAGACCAAATTTTCAGAGTCAGACAAATTCTGGAAAAGACCAACGAATTTCATGTCGAAACCCACCACCTTTTCATCGACTTTAAAGCCGCCTATGACAGTATTCATCGTCTTGAGCTCTACCAGGCGATGGGCCAATTCGGGATACCGGCAAAACTTATCCAGATGTGTCGCGTAACGCTGGAAGACACGCGATGCTCTGTGCAACTTGGAAATAACTCTCCGGAGCTCTTCCAAAGGTGCACCAGATTCAGACATGTAATTCATGTAATTTCTTCAATGTCGTCAACACGGAAGGCACCATCTTTCACAAATCCTTCCAACTGCTGGGATACGCACACGATATTGACATCATCGGAAGATTCATGCAAGCCGTCGTAGAGGAATTTAAGGCTATTGATGAGCAGGCGAAACGAGTTGGTCTTGAAGTGAATGAGGACAAAACAAAGTATATGTTATCAACAAACAAAAATTTATCTATCCAAAACATTGCGCAGAACGTCACTGTTAATAAGGAGTTCACCTACCTCGGAACAAATAGTAATCCTACAAATGACACCTTTGTAAAGATCCGACGAAGAATAACCCCTTCGGTTTGGCGAAACAACTGGGCTCAAAACTAACTCGACGGACCAAATTAATGCTCTACAGAACGCTCATCTTACCAGTCCTGCTGTATGGAGCCGAGTGCTGGACGATAAGGAAGAAAGCTGAGCAAATATTGGGCACCTTTGAGCGAAAAATACTCCGTCGGATATTAGGTCTCTTATGCGAGGAGGGCTAATGGAGGAGAAGATACAACCGCGAGCTGTACCAGGATGTGGATGTAGTCCAAAAAGCCAAGATACATTGGCTCGGCCACATCGAGCGAATGCTCCAGCCAAGAGGATCTTCGAATCCCAGGCCCCAGGTTCGAGACGGCGAAGAAGACCGAACCTCCGGTACAAAGACCAAACTGTCGCGGATGCCATAAAACTTTATCTTCACAACTGGAAGCAGCGTGCTCGGGACCGCAGAGGATGAAAGGCAACGATGTCTCAGGCATTGACTCTACAAGGGTCGGGAGCTCTTTAAGTAAGTAAGTAAGTTAGTATTCGGAGTGTATAGAATCCATACAAACATAGGCGCCAACTACTCGTTTTGGGTGGAAAACGCTGCTATCTTTAAGGCTGCATCCAACCACAAACATTTTTAAAATTTCATTGAAATCGATTGGGCGATTTGGGAGACTAGCAGGGATGAACATGGTGACACGTGGTTTTATACATGTATGTCTTAACTACTATGAAAACTTCATGTTCCTGAATGTCAATCTGGCCGACAGACTCAATTCTTAAAGGGATAATATTTTAAAAAAAACTAAAATACTACTACTTCTGCTTGTATATAAAAAAAAACAAAGCATAAATAAATAATAACCCTCTTAAGAAAAGCGACAAGTCCTAATTAACTTCCCATCATTAATTTACCCAACGGCAATCCAAATCTGCGCGCCTGAACAGAAAATCAATTTTAATCTCTCACCAAACCTAATTTAACGCATGACAGGAGTTCAAACAATGACACCCTGTTGATTCACTTCTGACAAATGATGCTCGAAATGAGACCACCGATTTAAATAAATCATAGTCACTAACCTAGATTCAATAAATTATTAAGTTTAAAGCCGAATGGTAGCCAATAAACCCACCAAAAACATTATATGTAAAACAAAAATAAAGAAGGTCCTAAAGGGGGGGTAAGAAACTCAAAAACTCATAATTTCCAGTAGGAGAAGCTCCATTCGATAAATCTACATTCTCCATGGGCTCCGGCAATAATTTGACCCAAAAAACGTTGATGGAGCTCTGAATTATTTTCGACAAAATGGAATTACTCTTCGAACACCCTCGCACAGGAAAAAAAAAAAAAAAACCGGGTTCGGGTGCATTGCAATGGGAAGCCTCTATCGCAATTTATCGCTTCTCAATTACAGCAATCGAAGCATGGAACGAATGAACTACGAGGAGCAGTTGGTACGTAGGGTAAATTCGAACTTTTGAGGCAGAGGAAGAGCGCTCGAGTTCGCTCAGGTTGATTCGGTTTGCGTGCTAACCGTGCAATCAAAGTTTTGCGCCTCCCGAAAACGAGCAAAATTTGCAATTCGTAATTTATTACGAACATTATTTTCGCACCCATTTCATTCTCGAAAAAAACGATAAGTGTACGAGTATACGGTCGGTGGTGGCAATCGGTGTTTCCTTTAACGGGAGAACAATATCGATTTTTATGCCAGAACGCGTCCTTTATTTCCATTTATTAATCGTGGTGGTTGTCAGCATTGGCACGGCACTATGATTCAAAGGAGCGAGCGCTGAAGTGAATTCTGAATTGTGAGTTCAATTCTTATGCTTCGAATATGATTTCTCAATTCATTACCGGTCTTAACTTTAATAGCTGTACTTTGGAAGTTCTATTTGCTGGCATTCAGCGGATAAATAATGATCGAGGACTAACTTTGTTGGGTAGATTATAATGAATTTGTATGTAGAGCCGTGGCCGATAGCTACAGGTAAATACGCATTTGTACATATTTTGCAGTTTTTTTGCTTGCAGTGAACCCTGTACGAATGAAAAAATTATACTGAAACAGCGATAAGACCTGGCGAGGGGAGATAGATTGATTAAAGGAAAGGTCTGTGCTCATTCTGGCGTAAGAGATGATTACCTTACCAAGTCATCACCTATTGACTGGTATGCTAAAATTACCCATTTTCCTACTTCCACTGAAATCTATTTAATATAATTTTACCAATATCTCTTTTAGCTGATTTCATCAATAAATTAATTCCCAAACGATAATTACTTTGAATGGGTAAATGTGTTTTACCCTGGAATCGCTTTATGAAAAATACACGCAGTGTGTGCCTGTGTAGCGAAATTTATAAGCCGGGCTATGTAATTATTCTTGGACACTAGAATTATGAAAGATAAACCTTTTGCTTTACATGAAACCTTTCATAATTATTTTTATATGTAATCCTTATCCTGCTATTAATTTCCAATATACAGCACTAATTGGCTTCGTGAATATATTTAACTTGCATATGAATTTTTGTGCAACACGTAGGTACATTTATTTTAAATTTAATTGAAAATTGCCACGTATCAGACGCGGCTCCATTATCAGACTATGAGTCTAAAAAAAAAACGATCCCCAAATTTACCGGCAGGCATCGCTATCGTGACATTGTTTTCCTAAAAGGAGACATGCTTCTCACATCTGTGAGCAGCATCGTCAAAACTAGTGTAAGCAAACGCAAAGTTCCCTGGCTGAATGAACAATTGACGAAGGGGCACCATAAATTGTCGAAAACTATCATGTCAATTGAGGAACCTTGTTTCAAGTAAATTATAAAGGGTTTCCCGATAAGTACTTGACAACTTTGAATTTAATTTGTGAACGCACTCTTTCACTAATCATCAAACTGTCACTGTCAATCTAATCAGTAAATTCAACATTATCATCTTGGCAAAGTACACGAACGAGCAACGTCAACAAATTATACAAATTTTCTACCAAAATTCGGAGTCGGTGATCGCAACTTTAAGAGCGTTAACGTCAATTTTCTGTCGTAATTCTCGCCCTAGTTGGTCGAAAATATCGCTGCCCTTTAGGCGTCCGTGAAAACGATCCAAATCAGTCAATTCCACGGCGTTCTCAAGAATTGAGCATCGCTCAGACTACATTATGGCGTATTTTGCGTAAGGATCTTGGTTTACACCTATACAAAAGCAAGCTGACGCAAGAATTGAAGCCACTTGAAGCGACGTAAGCTCTCCGATTGGGTTCTGGAGAAGATGCGCTAAGATGATGAGTTTCATCGCAAAATCATCTTCAGGGGCGAAACTCATTTTTGGCTCAATGAGTTCGTCAATAAGCAAAATATGCGTTATTGGTCGAGTGAAAATCCAAATGTGCTTCATGAATCACCACTTCATCCACTAAAAATAACTATAAATAAATAAGTTATTGGGCCATATTTTTTCGTCGACGATAACGATCGTTACGTTACTTTGAATGGTCAGCGTTATCGCGCCATAATTACTGATTATTTTTGGCCCGAATTGGAAGATATGGACCTGGACGACATGTGGTTTCAAGAGGATGGTGCCACAAGCCACACAGCACACGTTGCAATCTGGCCGCCTCGTTCGCGCGATTTAACGCCGCTTGACTATTTTCTGTGGGGCTACATTAAGTCATTGGTTTATGCCAACAAGCCGACGACGTCTGAAGAGCTTAGAGCCAACATTGAACCTGAAATAGCGGCCGAAATGTGTGGCCGAGTCGTGGAAAATTGGGTCCAACGAATCGACCGCTGCAAATGTGCCCGCGGCGGTCATATGAACGCAGTCGAGTTCAGTATGCACACAGTAGTAACCTTCATTATCTCGTTAAAAAGATAGAGGGTATATCTACTTCCTTCCAAGAAAACAGCCGTGTGCTTATTTCTTAACACTGGTTACGACTCAATGGGATAAAAAGACAGAATGACTCATCTGTTATTTGTTCATTTATAGGGCCCACGTTTATTACCAAGCTGACCTTGTCAGTCTTTCATAGTTTTCTTTTTGTTCACATAAGCTTAGCACACATGCAACAAAAAGTGAAAATTAAAACAAAGTCCAACTAAAATGAGACAGTACAGTGTGTCATCCCAACTTGTCAGGCTGTTATTATCTTCACACTTTCCCATGTAAATTGCGAGGTTTTCCCTCTTGTTGTAGTATGTAATGTCAACATTGTTGTCCTCGTCCTTTGCAGTCTGAGCGTTTTGTGTGAATATTTTATTTTAAGTGTTTAAAGAGTTCATAAGACACTTCTTCAGACTTTCTGCAAACTTGAGGGAAAACTTTAGCTTCAGCAACCGAAGGAGAATTCCAGTTAGCAAATATCTTAATCAGAATGTTTGTAAACCAAGTGGGTAAACAAAATTATGTATGTCCCGTCGCCGTCGTCGTCATCATGGCCCAAATCAGTGGCAGCCAGGGGACGCGAACTACATGTAAAAAAAAATAAAAAAATCAGGACAGCAGTTTTCATTGTTCTTTATGTGGTTGTTTTGTGTTTGCTTTTTTGTCCTTTTTCTTTACTTTTCAGTTGTGCTGTGACATCGCATTTTGGTTTAGAAAAAAAAAAAAAGTCTAAAAAGGATGAAAAACATTTTTTTTTTTGTTTGTATGATAATTTTGTTTGCGTGCGTGAGAGGATTCTTATATATCGTGCCTCCTATCCTTGTCCTTGTCCTCCCGCGATGTAATTTGAAAATTGTTTTTTTTTTTTTTTTCCAATTTCGTGGACAGCAAACTTGGCCAAAGATAATATCTTCTTCTTTGGCCTTTTTCTTGCGACTATTTGACTTGTTGTAAACAAGAATGGAAAATACATATTTGTATGTAAAGAATTTGATCCGGGTATATAAATTTGTATATCATACTTGTATTAGCATTTTTATAATATTCTGAGCCAAACCAAAGTGTGTAGGTACATCCAGAGTTATCCGCAGTGGAAGCTGGCAAATTACAAAATTATGCGCTCTTGCGTGAATATTTGAGATTGTTGTTCCGCCTGTTGTTTTTTTTTTTTTTTTTTTTTGGAAGACAAATATTCTTCTTGAATAGAAAAAATGGAAAAACTATGGGACAAGTTTTATCAACGAATGTTTTGATTGAAAGTATTTTTTTTGTGCAATTTGTTATTGACTCTTAACACAAAAGGATGCTGCTGCGAAGAGGGCAGAATAAGGAATTTTTAAATGGAAATTCACGAAACCTGCTAGGGATGTCTGGAATTGTGTTCACAAAATAGGGACCGAAGTTTGTTTTACGAAGGCCAATTACAAACTATCATTGGTGGCTATTATATGTACATATGTCCATTGCTACCTGGACCTGGAGGAATGTTGACGTAGTTTTCATTCCTAAGTCTGGCAATAGATCACCTTCAGACTTCTCAGTCTCACTTCTGTTGTTCTAAAGGTAATGAAAAAAAAAAATCATTGATTTCCATTTTCGCAATAGCGTCAGCTCCTCGATACAACATACATTAAGTCTTATGCTACAGTCACAGCCCTACACAATCTAGTGGGTATCTACCATCGAGGAATCTTTATCGATAATATCGGCAAAACAACTAAAGGTTGTCCACAATGAGGTGTTCTATCCCCTTTGCTATGGTCCATTGTGATGGAAAGACTCCTAAACGACCTCAAAGTAGTCTTATAAAAGGGCAATGTCTTCATTCAATTCAATCAAATGCACCTTGACTTAAACAAAGTAAGCAACTGGTGCCAATCAGAAGGGCTCCAATAAAAACCATCATTACACCCTTCACCAGAAGTCACCGTAACACTCAAACTGGCTCAAATCATGTCAAACAATACATCAACCTCTCAAAAAAGAGACAACAAACTACAGTCTCAACTATCATCTCAAGAAAATTGTACCGTGTGCAGTCGGACACGTGTCGTTTGTGTCCTGAAGACAATGAAATAGCCCACCATATAATTTGCGAATGTCCAATCATAGCACATCATCTTCAAAGTTGGACTACATTTCAACTAGACAAGAGACAAGACAACAACTAATCATATTCAATCTATTTAGGGAATAGCACAAAAGATCTTACCCAGGGCGCAGTACTTCATAAGCTTATCTCTCTCTCTTGTCCCTTAAAAAAAGGACCAAAATGATACTGATTCGGATTGTAGACAACAACAATTAACGAACAAATCTTACTTTCAGTACAAATTAATTGTTGTCTTGACTCAGATTGTCAACGCCATCTATGATTTCTTTTTCAACACTTTTGGTTACTTTCGTTTTATTAAAAAAAATTCAGTGAACTGCCTACGCACTTTCCAATAAAACACGGCTCTTATAAAATTGCTGTATAAAGTGAGTGTCTGTGGGTGAATTTTGAATTTTTTTACGTTTATACTGTAACCAAAACTTTAATAGCGCGCAAAGACTCCAACACCGAAGATGGATAAATGGACAAATACTCCCATATCTTCAATATATATATATAGGTCAAGGCATAATAAAAGATTTTCACAACATTTAAAACTGTTTTCAAAAATTCATGACATTTACCTACGAACAATACTTTACGTAACGACATCCGCCTCAAGTGTACAATAACAGCTTCAAAAAAAAAAAGACACTGTGCGTGATTTACGGCGAAATAATTAGAAGAAATCTTCTTCAAAATGTTAAAATGCTGTAAAGTATCCTCTTTGTTAATTGTTCTCTCTATTTGAAGTGCTTCTTTACTAAGTCAGATGGAAATTATCTCTTTTCAATAGAACGTACAAGGTCCTTTCTCTTTCGCCTTAAAAAGGAGCACACTTTATAGACGTAAGTTATTGTATCATACTTCCATATATAGTCTCTTAGCAAACTATTTTGTGTAAACAAAGTTTAAATGAAATTAAATTTTATAAATCCATAAAATGTTCCTTTGATTTTAATTAAATAGTTTATCTGGAAAGCCACAAAGAGTTCTCAACGCATCGTCTCCTTCAAAGCTTTGCCAAACCAAAGACGAAATTGTCGAAATATTTTCATGGAATAAGCCTCAAGGAACTTGTACACACACACACACACATACACAAACAAACAAAGCATGTCCAAGCAGTGCAGTTAAGTCAAAATACGAATTAATTTTAAAGTCAAAAGTCATGCAATTTGAGGACACGGGTGTGCCCCTTCCTAGAGCCCCATCTGCTGGAGCATGTTCGAAATAATTATGTTGGAAATGTTTTAATTTAATTTTTTTGTCGGTCCCATAATGCTCGTAGTCATGTCGTTTTCTCTAAATGAATAAAATAAATATTTTTTTTGGTTTGTTGGAATAATCTGCAATTATTGAAATTTCAGCAATTGTTTTGTAATTTAATTAATTTTAAAATACACATTCCAGCCAAATGCATTGGTAGTGCATGTCGACATGAACTCTAGTTAATAATTGAATGTACATATGATAATTTAAAGGCAAACAGTCGATGAGTGTTTTCGCATTAAGTCCTGCCTAATTGACTCACAAAAGGATAAGTGTTTTATACTCTATTCACAATCAAAATATAAATGACAAAAATTCAAAATTCACAAAACGTAGCGTAGGCACTTAAATTAATAAAAAAAAAAAAAGGCATGTTGTTGTACTTATTTTAATCACTTTCATAGCGAACTCTGAACACATTACTTTTTTTTTAATAAACGATTTGTTACCCTGGTGATTAATATTCCCTAGTCACGAGCAGGAAAAATATTCAAGGAAATAACTCAAGTGGGCATTTCTCTTGATCTCCAGGCAACAAGAAATGTAAATGACAGAAAGCAAAAAGAGAAAAAGAAAACCATTTCTGGTATTTTTGCGCAAAATGTGAGCTTGTTACTGGTATTTTCATATTTTATGTGCCTACGTGTTCATGTCGACAGTAAGGCGATTATATTGCACTTTATAAAGCAACTGAAGAAAAAAGTGCAACAGAACGAAAGGGGTTTTTCACACAACCAGAAGGAGTAGTGAATCATAAATTTAGGTTAGGAATTTACATTTGTCACGTCATTTGGAAGTAGTTGGCAAGCTTGACGGATGAAATTTTAATAGGTTACGCCGTCATAAGTAGGTAATTGTAATGAGTTTACATTCTACTTTGTTTCAAAACCAATTGCAATATAAGGAATTATGTATTGTCTGTCGGCTAGGCACAAAGGAGTATGTACTCCAGGGATGCCGCTTTCAAATTTCGAAGGGGAGTATTTTGGAGTACGAGAGTATATGTAGTTTGTGTTTTGAACATTTTTTTTAGCTTTGGAGTTTATGAAACGCTTTGGAATTAGCCCATCACTTTCAAGGACCCTGATGTACTCGTATAATATCAACTTTTGAATAGTAACCCTAGACATTCATTCATTACTTACTTACTTGCTGCTACAGTCCAGAGTGGACCTGGGCCTTAACCAACATGCCTCTCCAGCTAGCCCCGTTACGAGCCCTCTTCACTTGTTTGCTCCACCCAAATTGAGGTCGACCTCTACTGCGCCGTTTATACGGGACCCCAACGATCACTCGGAGAATTTTTCATTGAAAATCTTCATCCGATTTTATCAAAGTCCATGCCTCTGAGCCATCAGCAGGACTGGGATGATTAATCTCTTGTAAGGAATTACCTAAGTAGTTTGAGATAGGTCTTTGTTACTCAATTGCCTTCTGAGTCTATTTTTTTCTTTTTTGTGCGTTGGAAAGTGGGCATCTTTCAAAGACGAAATAACATTGGGGGATTTCCCCCCCTACTAAATCCACCTCCCCTTCTACCCCTGATCCGCGCGGCACTGCTCTCAAGCATTTGATCGCGAGGGGGGATTTTAGCCCTATTTATTCAGTTCATTCGAATTTACAGCGATCAGCACTCCGTTTCGTTGTCTTTCCTGTCTTCTTTGCTCCTTCATGATAGTAGGTAGCCACGGTTTTATTTACTTCTTTCCAGGCTTCTGGTGTCCTAAGCATCAGTCCGAAGATATTCTGTGGGGTTATATTCACACAAAGTCTGTTCCCGAACAGGTTACGCCCTATGGCGGATAGTAAACATTATGTGCTGCGCGTTTTCCATTACTTCTATGCACAGGGGATAATAAGGGTTGTCTTCATGCCCAAATCTATGGAGGTATGCTCTGAAACATCCATGACCAGCAAGCATGTGCGTGAGGTAGACATTCAGTTCTTCATGTTTCTTATTGATCCAAAGGCCGATATTGGGGATCAATCTTGGCGTTTATCTGCCTTTGTCAGACGAGTTTCATCTATCTTGCCATTCTTGAAGGTTTGTCGTTCGTAATAATTCATTATCACTTCGCTTTGTTGTGCTGTTGGCATGATACTTTCTAGTGGCTTCTTTAACGAGGAGGTCTACTGGTGCCATTTCAGCCAATAGGCGCGCTTGCTCGCTTGCTCTCAATGCATTGACACTGTATACCTCTTCTATATTTCTACTGTATGATTTGCTGCTCATTGCCCCAGCCCATACTTGGGAGCGGTAGAGCATTCTTCCTAGTTCATAGAAGCGCCTTTTGGAGAGAGTGATTCTTCATTTGTTTCTCCACTGGTGTCATTCGGATAGCTCACCATAGAGCCTATTTCGAAATTATATCTGTCTATTGTGGCATTCTGTCCCAGACGAGTGTCCTTTTATGTAGACAGCATATATTTTGTTTGTCTTTTTTTCACCGCTAAGCCCAATCTTGCTGCATCGTCGTCAATGCCTCACTGACAGGCCGATTATGTCTATGTCATTGTCATAAGTAAGACAGACTAGAAAAGTACCTCCAGTGTTGACTTGTGGGGGATTCATACAAGGGAGTTCTCCATTGTCATCCTGCACAGATGGACGAGCCCATAAAGGCGTAGGCCTAGCTTCTCACAACTGGGCATGTCGTGCGTGGGATGCATTTCTGCACATACAGAAGGGACCAACAGCTTGGTGCCATATCCGTAGGACAGAGGGTTTTTGAGATGCTTTTCCATGACCATGACCAACTCCATTAAGGCTTTATTGTTCTTTTCTTAAAACCATTCTAATAAAGCAAAGTCAATCCTTAACTTTCGTGAGACATAAAAATAACTTCATATTCATTTTTAATTTGTTTGCTCCATGCTTGTTCTGCTAAAAACAAAAACCCTGTGTATATTACAAATCTGTTTCCAGATCATTAAATATCGATATACCTAATATGTTGACTCGTGTCACATATTGCATTCACATAAAGGATAACGATTTCGCTAAACGTAGCAATCATTAATTTTGTAGGGCTTTACACTTTGTACGTGAGTGCAGTCCAATGCACAAATAAATGCAAAGGAGCACTGAAATGAATCAACCCCATTCCCATTGTGTTTGGTATGTTTCACAGAGTCTGTTGTGGCGTCACGTATCCTTTTATTCATTCCATTTCATTTGGATCGTATACTCGTATGTATAAATCGATTGTTTTATTTGAAGGTATGTGAAAATACGTGAGCGAATAAAGGTAGGTAGGTCATCACTACGCGTATATGTACGTAATATGCTAGAGTAGGTATTATAGATGAGTTTGACTATCAAATAACGTTAAAAATATTACTGTTTACCCAGACTTGTGGGATGTGTTCGTACGAATACATGCAGAAGTGATAAATTAAATTGCTCGTTAAGTCAAGTTGGTAATGAATCAACAAAAAAATTTTAAATGGATTTGATTACAAATAAATTGGTCGATTGGACAGGAGGAGATTTTATTTTATTCATAGTTACGTACACAAATGTGAAAGAACGGATCTGAAAATTTAATCTCTTAGAAGTAGGTAGTATTACGAGGTGTTTGCCTTGACCTGATAAAAAGATTGATTGAGATTTTCGTAAGTATAGGTATGCTATTTTGTACGTACGACCTCGATTTCATGGAACATTGAAGATTTATTGTTAATAAAAGGAATCAAGAAGTGTAATGTGAATCAAGAAGTGTAACTCCTCGATATCCTTGACCTGGGATACTGCATGGTCCCTTTCCTTTTACAGAAGATTCCCTTCTTTTCCCTTCTTCTGGTCTAGAAGAACTGCGGCTCGCAATATCTTCTCATAAGAAAGTGGTCAGAATTGACGTTTGCTCCTCGAAAGCTGCGCAAATTCAAGATGTTCGTTGCGTACCTTCACAGTAACACATCACAAATCAAATATCGAGTATCGAAATTTGGCATTCTGTCATCAATGATCGAGTATTTTCTTATTCTGAGGGGTTTGTGCAAAAATACCTCAATTTTTTCGATTTTTTAATTTATTATTCTAAATCTAACATTTCAATAAAACTGCAATATAAAATATGAGTTGTGAAATACATTCTTAGGTATATGTACGCAGAGTTTTGTAACATATGGAGCGGATCGTATGATACCCTATCCCTTTCCTATGCACAAAACTCCTTCTTCAACCAATACACTTGCTCAATCAACATTTTTTTTAAATACATGGTGTCCGCCGGGAAGGAATACTACTTATTTTTGCCGCCTTTTTGTTAAACATTAGCCTTGACAAATTTATTATGGAAAAATATTCGATAAACCTATGTGTTCTAATCGTTAAAACATTTTATCAAAATCAATCATCGATTACTGTGACGATAAGAAAGTTACGTCAAATTTTTGGGAGAAACAACATGCCAACAAAACGCACTATTTATCGTGTAGTGAATGATTTTGAAGAAAGAGGGTCTGTAGGTGATAGGCCCATGCATGGGCCACAACGTACTGCAAGATCGGCTGAAAACATTACTGCTGTTCAAGGAAGTGTTCAAAACAATCCATCAACCTCAATACGACGTCGTGCTCGGGAGCTTGGTCTTCAAAGAACAGCTTTGGCCACAATTTTGCGATATCGTGATATGATTGAAAACTTTTTTAACGCCACAACTGCATGCTTTGGGCTTGATTAACATGTGGTATCAACAAGACAGTGCCAAATCGCATACAGCCAGGATTACAATGGAATTACTGCGAGACCTCTTTCCACAACAGGTTATTTCAAAAAATGGTGATGTTGATTAGCCTCCACGGTCGCCTGATTTGACTGCTCCTGACTTCTTTTTGTGGGGATATCTGAAAAGCTAGCTTTATGCAAACAAACCAGAAACGCTTGAGCAACTCAAACAAAATATTTCTGATGAAATTAATGAAATGATACCGCGTGAAATGTGTGAGAATGTAATGAAAAATGTCCTCAAAAGGGCTCGCATTTGTGAGACTAGCAGAGGCTGACATTTAGCTGATATTGTATTCCATACATAATTGCCGACATTAAATAAATCATTTATCAATATAAGATCCATTCTCTTTCATTTAATCAAAAATTATAAACAAACAAAGTAGGATACCTTCCCGGCGGACAACCTGTTTTTAGAAAACTAATCCAAAACACGAGTGGGCGGGTTTTGACAGTTTTTCAACATTTGCTGTATTTTCTTCCCAAGAAGTTCTATTGTTTCGATAAAACCGTCGAAAAACAGTTTCTTCAGAAAAACGCCCCTTAAAAACAGGCGTGGCCATACACACTGTATTGAAGATATCTAGGGTAAGAGAATATCTGCATATTAGTTTAAGTAAGTTTTATCGAGTTTCATGTAAAATTACTGAAAAAAAGTGAATTTTTTGAGAAGTACGCCCACTTTAGCAGTGGGCAGATTTTAAAAATTCATTTTGAAATGAAGCAGTATTTTAGTTAGGCATATCAAAAATGAGTCAACTGTAATATGTAACTTGGTCTACTCCTATTCTCAACAGTGCGAATTTGGATAGCAGTTCCGGTGGATACAGCAAAGGAACTAGCTACACACAGCAGGCTTGGGTTCCTTCGAGTAAATTCCATTGGAATATAAATATCATTTTTTCTGCTTACTTTAAAAAAAATACTCTTCATGTAACATTATGTAAGTGTGCGTTCAGAATTTAAAATATTTGCCAAGGCCTTGTGTGACACTCAAAGTTCATGATCTGATGGCACTTTTGTATACAGTCATTTAAAGTAAATATTTAACTGTAATACCAACTCAATGGACTCCACTCATGTTATTACACAGATTTTTTTTTTCAAATTCACATTTTTGAGAATCTTAATGAAAATAAATAATGTGTACCAAATTATACGCACACGATGTTAACTTTTGCAAACGAATTTATACGTAGGAACACGATGCGGTAGGTATAAGAGTACATCACGCATGCACATACACTCCATTACGAACATAGAGGGTGGGGCCATACGGATGGGTTCATCATGTGAAGACTACCATCCATCAGGGACACCTGACAGGCATAAAATCCATATCCGGGGAAAAAAATATTGCTTTCAGAGCAATTTCTCCCTTTGTGCCATCGAAATGAGAATGAGCGATAAATAAATGAGAAAAGACACCTGCCACTCGCGTGACACTGCGGTTATTGCGTTTAAAATATTAAAAATTCTCGCAAATATATTAACATGTCGGTATTGTGTTCTGTCGATTTATTTTGCAAGATATAGGATAGACAGGAGTCAGGAAATGATCCGCCCCTTTCACTTGTCATTCAACATGGTAGATGACACTGGGGTATTTCAAGATTGAGTTCAATGTCAAAGAACATATCCATATCTTAGCGATGGTGTATTCTAATATATATTTCAAAATCCTATTTGTACCAAGGCATGCTATAGAACAAGTAATCAATTTTGCTTTGTTGCCTTAGGATTCGAAGCAGAATAACAAATATGCTTTGAAAACTTCTTCTCATCCATTCCATAAATTTATTCACATGTCTGACCTCTCGTTGTCAGACTATGTACTACTGAACTACATCTCGTGTAATACTGTTTATGAAGGAAGCTATTTCTCCTTTTTTTAGGTCAATGAATTGCAGTTACCTTCCGACTGACTGGCTGTTTTTATAAGTCTCGTCAGTCTTGTGTAAACAGGTATTCTGACTGACGTTGATCGCCTAAAGAAATTGTATACAATTGAGGAAGTTTAGCTTTTTTTTGTCTTTTACAAAAACTGTAGGTATTTGCTTTAAAAATAAAGTAGTAGAGGACAGTAGAAGCTCGAAAATTAGAAATAAGAAGTTTTAGCGAATTCTATTTTTTTAATGTTAAAGGTTATTTGTTTGTCTCAAGTGGAAACATATCAGTAAAATGAAAAGAGGGAGGTGCACATGTACCTACAGACGAACGACTCAAGTATGACAATGTGAACGCAGAAAATACCGGTCTATCCGGCATGTTGGGTAGCTTAAAAATGTTTTTTTTTTTATATATTTTGGTAATAGGACAGACATACTGTTCAATATAAAAGCATGTCTATCAGACCCGAGTCCTGTTTCACCCACCACTTTTCAATTCTGCAAAGTAAAAGTGCTATGTGTTTTGGAAAAAAAAGCAAAGTTTCGAGGACGCTGGGTGCACTACCAATTGCAGCCAGACTTTTAATGAGCCCGGTTAAATTTGTTCCTAGTGGTTCTATTAACCATTACTTGGCCACTTTACGTTGAGGGGATAAAAATATCGGTCAGGCATACATTCCATGATTCCATCATTCCATCATTACATTCAATGCATACTGTCCATCTCTCTCCATAGGGTGCATCAATGTTGATCATCGTCACATAAGGGCATAAATCCTCCTTAAGCATAAAATTCGATAGCTATTTTCGAAGAATTTTCTGGCCAGCAAATGGAGAGTTTCGGAACTCTGTGTACTACTGTACTACTCTGTAGATTAAAGCTTTACTTATTCCGTGCATAGCAGCGATTCCATGATATTAACCTCAATTTCTAATACAACGTAGCAGCGCATAGTGCACATAACAAATTATTTCTTTGGCTATTAAAACCTTAGCTCATGTCCAGTTTTCGACAAAACACATTCAATTATGGCCTTTATTTCCAATTCTCTTTCTATAAAATTAGTACCTATCCTCGTTGTCTTCAAAATGTGATTCGAAACTTCAAGTTTGTTAGTTTCATGTAAAAAGACAGCAAGTTTGTTTTTACGAAAAACACAGCTGTTTTCTTTTGCAAGCCACTGTACACTGTCATAATTTATTTGGCTGGAAAGCAGCAACAACAAACAACAAAGTCTAAGCTCAATGCAGAAATGTCAAAAAAGCTGCCAGCGGCTGGATAATGTAGTGAGAAGTACATTTTTAAAGTACCTATATTTTTGACGTTTTCACGTTTATGTGCTTAGTGCGTACACACTCTTACCTACTGAGAACTTCATTAGTGAATTTTTCGTACTGCTCTAATTTCATATCAATCACATTAAAAATACAGAACAAATGTAGTATCAGACGGGCTTGACAAATTTTGAACAATTTTAAATGTAAAGTGCGAATCCGATTTGTTTCGAAAAATTCCTTGCAAACTGAAAATACTTTGCATTTTGCAAAAACGTACTTGTCACTTTAGAAATGTGTGTTTTGTGAAACGAATTTTGTAAAATGGGGAATTTTTCAACTTTTTAAAAGAATAATTTCCCTTTTGGAAATTTGCGTTTGGTGAAACGAAATTTGCAAAGATAAATTGAAAAGTTGGTTGGTTGGTGTAATAGGGTCCGGGTCTAAAAATTTAGAGAGTGATTTGGTTTACCGTGTCGATTGACAAATGCTGTTCTTTTATTATGCTCAATTCATGCACTTTGACACATTGAGTAGAAGCAATGAGCGTAAGGCGATTTTTCGGACGCTTTCTACTTGTTGTACTTGTAGTATTGTGCCATATGCCAAAGACAAAAATTCGAACTCGAGATAACAATGAATTCTGACATTACTATGATAGAGAAGCTCGAAAAAGTGGGTCTGCCAATTCTGTCTGTCTGTCTGTCGGTCTGTCTGTCTGTCTGTCTGTCTGTCTGTCTGTGTGTATGTACGCTGGACTGCAGCCTAAACGACTGGACCGATTTGCTTCAAACTTCATATCTGAGCTCTGTAGGGTCGCAATTCGAGACGAAATCGGAATTTTTGTTCTAGCCCTGTTATTAACGGTACTTTACTTAAGGCCAATTTTACAAAAAGACGATTTTCTCGAAAACGGCTCTAACGATTTTGATTAAATTTCATATTCGAGTTAGTCTGAGCAAATGCTATAAGATGGCGTACCACGTTTTTGGCTAAAAATACGTATAACGGTACTTTTCTTATTAACTGGTTTTAGAAATTTGTCTATTTCTCGGTTAAAACTCATTGGATTTCCATAAAAATCGAAATGTGGGCAAGATTAAATGTTTAATAATATATGCCTTTAAACTTATACAAAATTAAAAAAAAATTTTTTTCAAAAATCTATTGAAATTTTTTTTTTTAAATTCATTTCCAACTACCAGCATATATGTAGGTGCAAGTACGTACGACCCAGTCGTGCACATTTTTATCCCTCGGAAGATAATTTACATACGTCGATGAGGCGTGTTCATTTTTGAAAAATTCATACAATTTATTCGTGTGTGGCATCACTGCGTTCTAGCTAAAGGAAGCCCTAAACGACGAACATGCTCGCCGAACAATTATTTCAATTATTAACAATTTAGATTTGTTCGCGTTCGTTGGCTTCAATGTTGTGTAGGCCCATATTCGAGAGCAAACTTCATTTTTGCTGTAAACGCCCCCGAGTTATATCGTGGAAGCAACAACAACACGAAACGAATGCTTGCCAAATGTGTTCGTCGTGTAGGGCATACCTAACGCAAACGAGCAAGTTTGGATAGTATGTTCGTCGTTAGGGCTACCCTAAGCCAACTCAGTGTTAAATAAAAAATAAAAATAAGTTTTTGTTATTTTTAACCCAAACAGTTATACTTTTAGTAATTTCAGACCATTTACACAAATCCACAAAACGTACATACAAGCATGTAGTACATATACGACAAATGGTTATCTTAAATGTATTTTTTTTATAAAGCTTTCTTTCTAGGGTTAATCAGCGCATTCCAAAGGATATTACAAGATCAGAATACAATATTGATACTGCTTTACAGTGCTTATACATATGTTTTGTCCTAGGTAATTGGAGATAATTCTATGTAATTTGTGCGTTCTTTTGTAATTCACAGAATTTTTTTCCTTTTCATGTTAAAATTAACTAAATAAATGTATATAAACGCCCATACATCACATATGCATGCATGTAAAATCAGAAGCCAGTTCAGATTGGTTCCTATAAAGCTACTTTTCTGAGATCAAAATTGGGTTTAAGAAATGGCAATTTTAAAGGAATTTTATCGGTTTTTCTAAAATCTAAACTAAGGCATGGATTTTGAAGAAATTTTCGAGAGTAGGTATCTGGTTAGAAAATCCTTTTGTATGGATATATCATATGGGTGCAATTTGGGCACGGAAATTTTCATTTTTATTTCCCAATCATTAGTGCAGAACTAGGAGTGTGTTCACATACTTATCCATAAATCCCAAGTTGGAATTAAGAATCAATAAAAAAACTTCATTGAAATTTCATTCACCTTTCGAAAATTGTGTGAATTTTTCGGAGAAAGTCGGAATAAAAGTTCTGCGAACCCACCATTTTTACTTAAAATTATTCTTTTAACAATCTTATATAATTCGGCCGTGTTGAGCATTCTTCCTTTTTCTATCTGACTAAAACACCCTCAGAAGGCGTGAAAACGCTTATTCATTCAGCAAAAAGTGAGGTTATTTTTATAATTTGATCAACATTTCTAATTAGCGATATTCTTTTAACTTTATTTCCATGTAGGGACGTTTTATTTTTTCTTATTTATGATAATCTGGAAACATTTCAGATAACATGTGAGTAAAATACTCTTCCTAGAACACACCGAAACACTTCCAAACAGGATTTGTAGGTAAATCAATTAAGCGGTTCGTGACGAATATACTTCCGGTAGCAACACGCGACCACAAAATAATTTCACAGAATTTGTGTTTTTAGAGGTTGTAGAAGTTTGGTAATAATTTACGGACTTGAATAAAATTGTTGTTTTTAACGAGCGAGTATTTGTACGTTTTATTCGATTCCGTAATGGGAGAGTCTGTGCTATTACATTCTCCAGTGAATAATAATAAAAAAAAAAAAAAATCAAGATACACAGTAAAAGTTTCGGAAAATAAAAATTTACCACAAAATAAACCATTAGCATTGATTGTGCGACAAATGTGTGATGACAGAACAAGTTTACAAGTTTCGTTAGGTTATTGTCCGAAGGCACCTTTTTGAATGGACAGACAAAGTTTCAATATTGATTCGTTCGATTACGAAGGATGTGTGTGGCTAGACTGTGTTTGTAAGGGACAACATAATACATATATGTAGTATCTCCTGTTATTTCGTGTTAATCTTTGATGATATTTCATGTAATCCGAACATGCCAATCAAAAACTTGGGAAAGAAATTTTCCAGAATAGTAAATGATGTCGGTAGGTGTTATGCCATGTCATTCAATAATATGAATAAAATATAATTGCACTTAATTACATTGGTTCATTCAACTTGGCCTGTAACATGTGTGTCACTGGAGCTAAATATAAAGTTAAGTTTTTTTTTGTGATCACTAACTTTGAGATTGTTTTACCAAATGGATTGTTTATAGCTCTGACAGATTTCTAGTGATACTCATCTGAATCGGGGTTCTTTTTTGAAGCGGTAGGTTAATTAACCCATCCTCTTTGTTGGACATCATATTTGAACTATTCTCAAAGTCATGGTGTTCAAATTGTGGCGTAGAAAGAGCACGGAATATGCTAAAAAAATTGATACATCACCAGTTATAGCAATAGCAATAAGTGATTTATTTAGAAATACCTTTTTTATAAGAAAAATAAATCATAAAGGAACTAATGTTTTGGTCTATTTTTATTATCATATAAAAGAACTATTCTTGACATTTTATTCTTAAAGATGATTTATTTCAGATATTGACTGTAACAGTGGCTAACATGGTCCTCTGAAGTTTCAAATTTTCGGTAATGCGTCCGGGCATTTCGAGTGGATAACGCGAGTAATGTTGGTTTTCAGATCATCAATTGTTGACTTTGGACTTTACATATTCCAAAAAGAAAAATTACTAAACGTGTAAAGTAACATGATCTGGTCGGCCAATTCACCGGCCCGAAGTGCGAGACCAATTCTGTTCTTAGTGGTATGAGGCTATGTTCTATGATAAAATTTCAACAAAATTTAATAAAAATTATATGATAAATTAGCACAAATCATGTCGCGTATTTAAAAAAAAAAAAAACCTATAGATAAAAAAGTACACCTAAATGAATCGCCCTTTGCCATCTCATGATAGTAATACTTTCTTCGTCAAACATTAGCAAAACCCATAGCAGGAAATACATACATCGTACTGAAAGACGCTCCAAAAATTCCCAATTTCAGTGAGGCCATATTAAGCACCGATGAGTAAACTAATAAACATATGTACAGACATCTACACTATCAACCACGAGTTGTGCTTCAAATCAAACACAAAAACCAAAACCATTTTTGTCGTTTATTGAGAGTCCTTGGTTGCCAAAATTAAGTGTAACTGAAAAGGATTGACTCTGTCACAGATGCCAGTCAAGTTCGGATTTTCATCAACATAAGCCGATTTGAATACTGCAAGCTTATAATGGTTTCGACGAGAAGAGATGAAAAAACGGATTAATTTTCACACAGAAAAGGCACAACACATACACATATAAAATTATGAAGTATACGATTTTGGAATAATTTCTTCGACTTCGAATATTAAATAATGTATTCGTTGCTTTGTCGGCATCGGCATCGTCGTCATCGTGACCTCAACCAATAACCAGCCAACTTCTGACGCCAACAAAAGCCCGTCATCCGATCACGGTAATCCTGCTGACATAGCGAATTTGTGTGAGATATGGGCATACAAAACATATGAAGTTAATAAGCCAATTTATTTTCCTCGCACAGCAAACACAAACAGGACGATGAATGAGATGGAAGGCGCCCACTGCCATTGGTCCTTTGGGGACTTGATGGGGCCCAAGCAAGAGTAAATCCCTCACAATAAATTCGTTTCGAATTCAATTCGCCCTAATTTCTATTCATGCGATTTATGCCTGTCGCTCTCTGTTTGTGTTTTGAATTGTTTCTCTTATAACTAATTCGCCAGGGCTTATACGGACAAAGTTTCCGTACGGACCACACAATGAGTTTATGTGGGTGATCTCGGGTGTTGGGCGTCCTCGTCCTCGTCCTCGTCGTCGGCGTCGGCGATGGCAGAATTTGTATCCTTGGGATTATCTCAATTGTTTTGGTTGAATAAGATTTACAGCCCAAAAGAAAAAAAAAAGAATAATAGATTGGGTGGAATTGGGTATTATAGGATGTCGCTTTGTTTTAATTTGTTTTTCATTGTCGCCGAATTTGAGGAGAAAACATAATCCAGCCAAATGTTCTAGCAACTTGGCGATTACATTTTAAGCAGAAAGAGCGAGATACAAAAATTCATTCATTCCAAGAAATTGCGTGTGCGAAATGTTAGGCTATTAAATAGCGCTGTCGTTGCCGCTGAGAAATTAATATATCCGGACTAGAATAATAAATTAAAAATAAAAATACATTCAGCGTCACCCCGTAACATGTAACAATAATAAAACATTCGCTTAACATTGTTGACTATGAAATCTGCGAATAAATAAATTTCTCCGCAAATGTTTCAATCTACTTTAGGCAATTGAACCAAAAATATGATGCGAACGCAAATTTTGATTACCCAGCTTTAAAACAAGGCGTTGTAAGTATGTACATAGGAGTAGATTCATGTAAACTATTTTAAAGACATTTTTGACAATAAAAAGAGAATTATGTTCGAAACATCGCCTTTAGTTCAAGAAGTTTTTATATTTTTTAGTTAATTAAATACAAAATTAGCCCTTCACACAAAATGCCCAAAACTGACGGACAGACAGACACCGTATCCAAACCCATAAGTGTTCAGTCTTTCCTTTTTAAGTCCGGAACACTTAAAAGAAAAGAAATTACCTTTAAATAGTATTAATTTAGTTTCAGATGAAAATAAGACCATTAAGACAAAAGAATTAAAATTTTGTCCGGTTTTTGCATGCATTTACTCCTATGTGCGCTGCGTCGTCAGGATATGTGCTGCAACTGATTGTAACTAACTTACTTAGTGTAGGTTTTTTTCTTAGATGCGCTGGAGGCGACGGACTCTTTTTGGATACTCGCAGGCCGTGCTACGAAGTTATGCCCGACTCCATGTGTTAGTTTACGTGCTAAACCACCGGCCCCCAAAACTGTCCCCCTTCGGTACGGCCGACCAAGGCATTCCTTCGTACTGCCACTTTGTGCACGTTGGAGATTTGAGTATATCAACAAAGTTCCAAATATTTGTCTGTGGCCCAACAAAACTCCGAACCGGAAACACCAAATCTTCATAGTTTCTGGTAAAGTATATTATTTACTAATAAATCTTTCAATGTCGCAATCCTACTACTTGTGTCAATCAACACGTATGGCTGCAAAATTGTCTACTGTTGTAGTACGTTTATGAAACATAAGCTCAGAGTTGCATTTAACAGTCAATATTGACTTGGAAGCTGTTGAATCATCAACTTATGTTGTCTTAACATAATTCAATTCAATTATGAACGATGTTAGTTAAATAAATAAGGTCACTGCTGTGAAAGATGGAGTCCCTTCTCCATTACTCTGGATTGAGTACATCGATAAACCGATAAAGCTTTCTATGGCCAGGGTTACGAAGACAAAATTGCGATACTCTTCAGAGGCAGATTCCAAGACACTATCTCGAGTCTCCTTCTGAGGGAATTGAACATTGGTGCCAAAAGGTTGGCTTTAATGTCAACGACCAACCCCAAAAAGAGCCCCATAGTTGTCTCCACCAACAAGAAAAAGGGATATGATTAATTACTGCCTTTCTCTTGCTTGGAATGAAGGAATTCTCATAAAAACCTAAAAATGATGCTATTGCTCTACATAGCGATAGAAGAATGGTGATGGACGCTTCTGTACTGACGGCTCAAAGACTAAAGATTGGGTTGGGGGATGGTGTCTTCTCAGAAAGCCTGAATCTTATGCTCTCATTCCGTCTACCAAACGATCAAAGAAGTCTTATCGTGGCTCAAGAAAAACGTAATATCCATATCTTTTCAGATAGCCAAGTTGCCATCAATTCCCTGGACTCTATCTCTATATCTTCTCTAGTAGCCCTCGACTGCTGATTGTCTCTTACGGAGATGGCAGTTATACCCTCCATGCTACCAGAAAAGGCCACCATAGGTATACCAATCGCTACATGTAAACAAAAATCCATGCTGTATGCAATCGAAAGTACAAATCTTAGGTGGACAAGTGGTACAACATGTCTAGCGACTAAGACTTTGATTTCATCATCACATCACTGGACACTGTCTAATAGACAAGCACTCAACAAGTCTAGGCCTTTTCGCAAACGACTTTTGCAGAAGCTGCAGGGATGAAGAAGAAGAGGAAACAATTCCTCACCTTTTTTGTGTTTGCCCAGCTCCATCCCGTAGAAGGCTGCTCCACTTAGGGGCTTCATACCATAACGACTTAGAAGATCTAAATAACATAGACACAAAAAGTATTTAACGCTTCATAAGAAGGTTCTAACGAATATTGGAGAATTAGGATCCATACTCCGTGGTATCACAATGAACCTATTTCTGGTCCTATTTCTGGTGTGTCGGCGCTCTAAACTGGCAGCCATTTCCAACCAACCAAGCAATTAATCATGGTGATAGATTCAAAATCATATAACAACACCAGATAGGCTCGACTTATTAGGAAGACTAGCTTGCGCCCACTGCAGCGCTGTAAGTTATTGTCAACCTATCACCACGGTATTTTTATGTGGGAGAGATGATATGTTGAACGCCTTTATTCTCATTGCCGGAGTTCATCCAGATTTTGTTCCAGAACTCAACAATAATGTACTATTATTCCACAACTACAATGCAATGGGAACAGAACAAACTTTCATAGCATAGGAAATAAGGCCAGCACTTGTATGAGATTATATCTGTCCGAATAGAGTTCTTCTTACTTGGTTACATGGACACAGTGATTATGAAGGAAATGAAGTAGCTGACCAACTAGCTAGAGCTATACGGTGCCAAAACTATTTTGAGGATGACTAGTCAGCATAGAAAAAAAAAAAAAAACGATGAAGCGAAATTACTATCACAGGACGGAAACTGAAGGTAACAGGGAGGTTGAATTCATTGTGTCAAGCTCCACGTCTAAAAAGAAAAAGTCCATCGTTTTTTTTTCCAAAGGCCACTATGGCGTTAAAAAAAAACATTTCGTTGGTATGGGGATAGGACAAGACTTCGTATGTGTATCGTAGACGAAGAATCAACTACATGCTGTATAACATATGCAGATCACGTCATTGTTACTTAGGAAAATTCAAAATTAGAGCAAAAACAAATGTATGACAACTTGATTAGGGACTTCATAACCAACACTGGGATCCTGAATGAGCTTTAGCGTATGAGGAAGTCACAATATACACAATGTAGCTGCAGGAGACCAAATACCATTTCAATATCAAATCTACTTTGTAGAAATGTTAACTAGATGAAGACCACTTGACCACTAGTAACTTTACAGTATGTTAAGGGTCTCTTAGTTTCCTTTTGAAAAGGCTGTAACAAAAACAATAATTGATATAGCTAGCTTTTGTTTCATTTAAATAATTGTCCTTGGTGATGTTGCCCCATCATCTGGTCAACTCAATTTCCAATATATTTTTGATGGTTTCGGCCCCATATTATTCTTTAGTATTGCATCCAACATATTTTCATCTTACAGAAGCCATAATACGTCCAGCTGCAAAGTTTCTGGCCATGAAAAATCGGTTACCATGCCTCATTCTTCCATTGTCATCTGGTAGGAAAAGTTGGTCGGTACTTAAAACACTACACCAAACACTTATACGTTCCCTTCTGTACGATTGTGATTGGATTTTCCGAGCCCCAAATCCAAATTTGACGCGTTAACATAGCCACCAAGAACTGGCTAGAGATGGCTCAGCATTGACCATAGAACCAAATCACACATCCGTGTATATCCCGACTTGTGCTTGAAGTAGGGGAAAAAGTCATGAGGGAGGCAGATTATAGGGGGAATCCATAAAAACCTGAGTTGTTACAAGGAAACTATGGCCCACGTTTGACAAACCAAGGACCGAGGGAAAGGTCAAGAACACAACACCTAATGTAACCTAACCTACGAGATGTGGGTTTTAGACCGATTTTCTGTAAATTTGATATATATATAGATACATCACACTGAAACGAAGCACCCCTTTGCTAGAACTGAAGTCTGTATACTTTAAGCCTTTAAGGAGTTGAACAAAAATGAGCACATTTTAGGCCAAACCTAGACAAGCCCCAAATATATAAATCAAAGAAGAAAGACTTGACTTGACTTGATTAATATACTTGCAAAGCAATAAATTGAAAGAACCATCGCTCCACCACATTAGGATGATATTGGCAGACATTTTAGGTGAACTAGGTAGTCCTTAACGTTGATTTTATTGTAAGACACGTAGAGGTTACCATTGGTGATGTTTGAAAAGAAGGATAGCTATCCTGTACGAGTTACAGATGACACCTGGCAAGAAGCGAGTCTTGGCAAGTGGATATCGATAAGAACTACCCTCAGCACTGGAGATTGGATTATGGCAATTTTTGATAATGCCATTCGGACTCAGTTATGCTGCAGCGACTAAGTGTTCATTCCATAGTGAAAATTAAGAGCATTGACAATGGAAGACGAACAACCTCACTGGTGGCGCAAAGGTTATCCATCACCCTATCGGAATATGCAATGGTTCTTGCAAATGGAAATCAAATGTCAAATGTACTTTGATATTTGTGAAGTCAACACGTCAACAAGACTCCTAAAGAGCGAGGAATAATTTTTGCATTTCCGGTTCGGAAATCTTCTCTTCTTCTGCATAGTTTTAACATTTCTGGTCTACGTCAACAAGCGTCCGACTTTTGAAGCCCTAATAAAGCAAATCCTTCAAGAATGCGAGGACCTATCGCCGAAAGTTTTGAAAAAAGTGATGGAAAATGCCAAAGTTTTAGACTTTTTTTGACTTGGCTAGAAATATCTCTACAAATATATATATATTCTCTGTTTACCAAAGTGAACAATAAATCAATTAAAGGATTTTTCACATTGTTCCACGTTTGTCGGCCGGAACCTTTAAAATATCGCTCAACTGTTTAGGCATATAAAACATCTTTTTTAGGACCACATAATCACTGATGTCATGTGGCTAAGAATAGACCAGCAACTTGTCACTATAGGAGTTCTCTATTGTCCATGACATGGTAATATTTTTCGTTGGCAATACAAAGTCCAAACCAATGGATGCAATGGAGCCTCATGAAACACACCCACAACAACGCATACATTTCTAACTGATAGAGCTATTTAGTCAAAAAAAGGAGCCTCATCGCTGAAGATCATTTTTTGATGCAATTCAATACTTTCAGTACAATTTTACAGAAGAATCAATTCAGTTCTTCAGTTTATCTTAACTTACTCTTTGAGTAAGTTTCGCTGCAGCAATGTGGACTAAGGGACTTTCAATTTTGGCTTATTTTGAGCTAAATTACTGACGGTTGCTATAGTTTTGGTACTTCGACTGCTGCTTCGCCTCCACTGTTGAACAATTTTCACTATCAGACCGCTGATTCAGAACTTGGCTAGGTTTAATTTTTTACTTTTTAGAAGCTGCACCTTCGTGAACCTAAATTTTCATAATAGTCCAAGAGGCGACAGTCAAATCACTTATGTCATCGAGTATCTAAAAAAAGTAGCATATTTTATAGACCAGGTCTGCCTTGGCTTACCTTGCCGCAAATATGTATGTGACAGACACTTAGGAATCAAACAGATGTTAGCACATTTAAACATAGTAAATTGATAAATCGATTTATATAAAAGAAAAGCTCAATTTCAATTAGTTTCTTTAAGGAAATCAACAGTTCGCTGATATTTTTAAGCGAATGCTTATTACAAAATGTCAAATTTAGTTCACATTTCACAAATGGTGTAACACAATCCACATTCGCCAGAGTTTAACTTCACATTCTATTTTTCTTTGGTAAATGACAAGTGAAACTTAATCTAATTTTGACATTTGAATTCATTCGAAAGTGAGTCGAATTCGAATAGACTGTATTTTGACTTTCGAATGAATATTCATTCATTCGAAACAAATGTCAGTTTTCATTCGAACACATTTTCCTGGCGAATAGATATCCACAAAATAAAGCTGTTTTCCATTTTCTCTAAAAACAAATTTAATAATAAAATAAAAAAAAAAATAAAAAACCAAATGTATTATTTTGCTTCTGACATTACCTACTCAAAATGAAAGTGACCAGATTCGTGCTGAGCATATGGTGTAAGAAACTTGTAATTTAATGTGTACATACAGTAGTGGACACATAAATAGCACATTTCCTTCGTAAATTGTTCAAACTGCATTTCCCGTTAAGTTTGTCGAAATCCGGTAACAATTCTAAGCACATATACTCAGTATCGAATGCGTATTAAGGATTGCAACGTGAAAGGATGTATTTTTTGCTGGCCATGTACAAAATAGCACAAATTCTTAGTAATAATTTAACTTAAAAATGAGAATGTTTGTTAATAGTTTGGAATAAAATTAAATATCTAAAAATCTACCTAGAGATGGTAAGAGCACCACACTGCTCAGAAGAAAGGCGTTAGATCCCCTGAAACATTAAGGCTAACTGAATTATTAAAACAGTTATAATGATTCCCAAAAATTATTTATAATGGTTTAAGTCAAATGGAGCTTGATGCTAAAAATGGTAAAAGATCTCCAAGGCCAGAGAAAACCACAGATAAGAGCAGTGTTTGCGAACATCATTCCATTTCTGTGTCAGATAGGACTCCAAGAAGGTGTCTACAGCAAAACAAAAAAAACTTCAGAGGATGCATCGTACAAAAAAAGATAGTTGTACAAAGAAAAATTTCAAGATGAGCAAGTCATTTGTAAAAGATTGACTTTTTGGAAAAAATGTACGAACTGATGAATTCAGGTTCGGATTAGATGGAAAAATGTATCTTTGGCGTCCATCTTACCAAAAACATAATCGGTGGAGGAAGTGTAATGGTGTGGGATGCTTTTCCTTGTTGTGGCGTGTGACCAATTATAAAAGTAGACACGAAAATGAATCCACACGTCTATAAATGTATTAGTGAAGAGCGTATAGTACCTTTTGCCGGAGCAGATATGCCACCAATATGGTGTTTGATGCATGACAACGGTCCTAAGCACATTTCTCGCCTTTGTGATAATTTATGTCAAAACATCAGCTTTTTAAGAAGTCAGCTGAGCCTTTCTAACTGAATTCGATCGAAAACATGTAGAATGATGTGGAATCAGTGAAACTTTGGACATCTATTCTTAAAAGCTTTATCCGAGCTTAGTGCAGAGTCTTTCAAGGTGATATGCACCTATAGTGAAGAATAAAGGTTTCCCGACAAGATACTAACTGCAACAGTTTGTCTCAAAAGGTATTTCAAAATTTTAATGCAAAGCAATATAATGTGATATTTATATGGCACGGCATAGTTTTTCTTATTTTGAGGAAAAAAACCTCACCTGCCCGTAAAATAATAAGAGTTTTGAGCTCTAATAAATAATAGAAGTAAAACGTTTGTTTTTTTAACCACATGCCGAAATACTGTCTTTTTACTGACAAAAATGCGAGAGTGCTATTTATGTGTCCACCACTGTATTTATAGAGTAAGTGCTGCAAATATGGCCTATGTATGCAATATGGCCCACATTCGGACGCATTTTCGGCGTATGCTCATTTGTATGATGTATGCTGACGAGCTTAAGTAGGCTCATCTGCAAACAACACATTTTTCAGCACACAGCTTTGATATTTTTGAAGTTTGAATATATTTTGAACTTGATTTCATTCAAAAATTTTATTTTTTAGTGTTCCGAAATTTAAAAGAAAAGACGGAACACTATTTGGGTTTGTCCTTCTGTCCATCAGTCTGTCACAGCCCTGTAAGTTTTGAACCGTTAGACATAGAGAACTGAAACAAGATGGTGGCATTGAATTTCATTTCGTCATTTCGGGAACACTTTTTTGAGCACCTTGTATGAAATGTGAAAACGCCCGATGTCAGTAATATGGCCCAGTGCAGTGAGCTCATAGATTTCATAAAAGGTATTACTTAAATTTCGTCTTTAATCGCGCCATATTATAACAAATAGCAATATTTCAATAAGAAAGAGAAGAGTTCTCACACAAAGAAAACGAGGAATGGTCAACCTGTATTCGAAGAAATGTCAAACAGCTGACTTTGAGACTTAAATTTATTTGAGTTCATTTTGTAATATCATTCAAAAGTGAACATTTTTCATTCGAATCTCAAAATAAGCATGACTAGATAATAAAGCTGCTGCGAATTAAATGAAAAAATTTGCGAATATTCGCAGCTCTCTGAGCTGTGAATGGCGTACAAGTTTTGTGTGTAGAAAGACAGTAAAACAAAAATATGCTGTGTTGGTCTAAAGCTTTAAATAAAATCAAAAGTGTCTAATATATTGTGAGGCGGGTCTCAGTTTCCATACCTAAATTTAGTGTTTATGACAACTCAACTCTCGTTTGTTTGAAATTATTCATTTTCGCAATAGCCAAAATCATTTCTTTACCAACTGTTCTATGTCATTGCATAACACTTAACTTTAAACAGGTTTTTTTTTTTTTATTAACAAATTTGGAAACCCCTTTGAATACTAGTCTCCTTGCTAAAGTTTCTAGTTAAAGATGAAAAATGAACAACGAATTTCATTCAAAGTTGCACTATGTTTCGAGTTGAATCCTGAAATAATCCACAGAAAATTTTCCAATTTCTCGTTGGTATATTGTAGTTAGAAATTTTATTTGAAAAATATGCAATTATTTTGTTCAAATTATCTACTATTAATATACACCATATGGTAGACTCAATTTATTTTCCCATTCAGATAGGTATTACAGTCTGTCACATTTTGTTTTACAAAAAAAAAAAAAAAAAGAAATCACAGATTAATAAATTTTGCCTCGAAACGCCTTTATTGAAACAATCAATCCTTTTAGAAGAGACAAATTACACTTCCACTATTATTATTGAGTGACAAGAAAGTCTAGATTCATAAATTAAACAAAAATCGATAAGTCTTATCCAGAAAACGGTATCTATGAGAAAGTCCGCGTGTCCACACGCCGAAAATCCAAACACCTTAATGTACCTGTCCCATGCATTATTAATTCCAGTCACAACTGCTACATGAGCCAGTCCCAGGCCAATTTCATAATAACATTATTTTGATGGAACAAAAGTAAGACACCCTCAAGAAAATATTGCGGGGGGGGGGGGGGCTAAGGAAATAAAAGCAAATGTGAACTCACTTGTTGGCTGTAAATAAAGTAATCCTATAAAAAATACTATTATCCAAATGGTATCCATGTTAAGCAGTGAATATCTGGTAACAACTGCGGGCGGGAGGATGTTTTGACAGATTGAATTCACTTAACTGAAATAACACACAATCACAAAAACATTAATCTATATTTTTTTTTTTTTGAAACTATGCCCGAGTTGATTCACCAAATGAAAGGATCAAAGGATTAAACAACTGCTGTGCTATAATGGAGGATTAAACAAACGCACTAAATACCCGCTAATTTGATTTGAACAAAAACGAACACAAACACGAACACGACCATACGAGCAAAATATCCGCGAGGACGAAAATCCGACCGAAAGGACCTTGCCGACGGCGTTCACGCAAATTAGCACTTGAATTGAAATCAACTATTTGTAGTCGCTGATCCGCTTCGGAAATATTTTTCAAAAAAATTTCATTTTAATTGGCTGAAACTGTGAAACCATTCACATGGTTTTTGGCATAGCATTCTTCACCATCATCAATTATTTTCAATTTTCCATGCGACTAAATCACTGTACTGAAAGTAGGCTAGGCCACCCTTAGAGGGTTGACTACGAAGGGGCGACGACGCACGGTGGTGGTAGCAACAGGGGTAGTGGAAGTGGCAGCAGGTGGTATTGCGGAAGGCAACCAAATGCACATAAATCTACTTAATATTTCACTTTTCCTCCACTCGAACCGAATGAATTACACGCACTTGTTGTGCCCGACTATAAAGTTTATCCTAGACTGAAAGGGCCCGTTTCTGGAAGAGCGCAGCGACGACGTTATGGAAAGAACACACACACACTCTGTATGTGTATGTGTGCCAAGAAATGGGGAATCGCTATGGGATTGTGGCTATGTGTCACAAGCCTTCCAGTACGTACTCCCAGGATCTGGTGCTGGCTGTGAAACGATATTGAGTGGGTGATGGCGGGGGTTGACATACTCCTAATGTGGGTGAGGCAAAGGGCAAAGCTCATGTGTTGCGCTTCCAAATTGCAACAGTTTGGGAATCAACAATCTGTTTTCGATGGGGAAGAAAAAAAAGCTTTGGATCCATTCCAAGCACTTGGAGAGTATAACCGCTTGTGGAAAGTTTTTTTTTTTTTTCTGGAATATTGGGGAAGTTGCTGGTGGTGATTGTATAAGTGCTGGACATGCGTAGCACAGAGTAAAGAATCAACAGGCAGTTGTTTGTCACTTTGAGTATGCGATGTTAAGGACCTGAAAAAAGGTGTTGTCAGAATTTTTGCGAAGCTAAGGCGATTAGTTTATAAGGTCAGGCTATGTAGGTGCAGCTCGCTAGAGTTGCATTGTTCAGACTACATATAGTTCAGCGCGCAAGACCAATAACCAACAATGAGTTATGGCTGAGAAATCCTGTCTCATGGAGTTTTATTTCTATTTGGATTTTCTCGAGGATTACCTTCTGTAATAGGTGTTGCGAGGGGAGCATAATTGAATGCAGAATTAGGGATTTCTTTGTGTACAGTGAAAAAATATTTCGTAACACGTCCCAAGGTTAGTGCATTGTTAATGACTATACATACTCGTATATATCGTATTTGAAAGCCATCTGGACTTGGTATAGTAGGGTATGTGCCTTGAGGGTTCAAATATCGACCGGTGAACTTTTCTAAGCACTTTGCACTGATAAGCAAACCGCAATTTAAATGTATTAAGAATCCTGCAACGATGTTAGTAGAAACCGAATGGGATTCTGCTGTAACTAGGTCGGTAGGTAGAGAAAGTATAGAAAATGCACCAAGGGATGGTTTGCCTTGTGTGGAATTTTAATTTATTACAGCAATCAAGAAGCAACTGAAATTAAATCTATGAAACGGTTCTTTAAAAGATATCATTGGGAGATGGGGAAATTTTCAACAATTTCCTTTGCCATACAATTCAACCAGAGTGTAGAAAGTTATTATGAAGATGGAAGCAAAGCAATGAAATGTCATCAATCATGGTAACCGGTATTTAGACTTCCCTAATGGACCACATTAAGTGAAATCTGTGCTTTAGATCTGCCCAAATGGGCAACGAGAGACATCGTTTTGTCTGTAGGATGACTTGATGTCGCCACGTTGCTTTCTTGTTGCTATATGACCATTTTAACCGTTTCTATTCAAACGTAGAGTGATAATTAATAAAGTGCAATAATGTTTACAATTTCTAGTTACAACATGAGTCCTTCATCCTTTATGGATGCCAACTTATGGCGATATCCGTTACACTTACAGGCCGTGAGTCGTAACCAACTATCTTATGCCTAAATGTCCTCACTATAAGTCTATTACTTTGCTAAAGTATTACATTATATGAAATAAATAAATATGACCATAAACAATGCACAATAATGGTAGTAAAATTTCTATGGCAATATACATATACTTGTATGTCGCTATATGGCGAAGATTTTTGGCCATGGATTCAAAAGTTTGTTCATCTGTCAAATGCTGACCGTAACTGGGGCTAACATGGTCCATGCTGAAGTCTCCATTTTCGATGACGCGTCTGATTATGATTCCTCAATTGTACCCGGATTATCCATTTAAAATTTGGACTTTATATAGCGCCAAGTGATAAAGTCTTGTTGCTATTAAATATACCGGTGATTTAAGGCAGCAAACAGGGGACTTTTCAGTCCGCTCGAGAAACTCTTCAGCCAAAATATGAAAAATTTGCTAATTGATGTACCTAGCCAGAAATGCTAGACAAAATGTTCGCCTCAAGCCTGTTAACTTATCTCGATCTTTAGCTAATTGCCTTCAATTGCTCTAAGTCGGTCGAGGTTTCCTTAAACTTGTACGCCCCACCTGCGGCGAGGATACCCTATAGTGCGTCGTCCCTCTGTGTTTGATTCGAAGATTTTGAGGGCTGAAGCGTTGGTCTCTATTCACTCTACCTGTCCTCGGTATTTCAGATGTCCAATACGCAATTATTTGACCACCTAGTCTCTGATGTCTGATGTCTCCTCCAAAACCCGTCATCGCAAACGGAGCCGAATATTTTCCGAAGAATGTTTTAATTTGCTTTATTAAAGAGTAATGTAATACCTGTTACATGTCATTCTACAGACTACAGAGTACTACTTCAGACTTATTCAGTTGTAGCTGACCACTGTGACGTTTTGTTCAATACGCTGGTGTTGTTGCTCTCGTCTATCGCTAAACCCATTTTGACGGACCGCTCAGTTCTTCCAATTATATCCAATAACGTCGGCGTATGCAAGCAGTAGTGACTGTTGTTAGACAGCCACTTGTCTAAGACCTTTTTTTGACATCGAAAGTCTCAGTACGGTCTATTGGTCGCGTTTTGTCTAATTATGACAATTGGCTAAGTCTTGCCATAGAAAAATGTCAAAGAATACAGTACAAAAATACCCCGACAGATTAGCACGACTCATCCGTCATCTGTCAAAAAATCCATAGACAAGAATTTACCTCTTAATCTTAATCCTCAATTACAAGTTAGAACGTTCTTCTGTTGCTACAGAAGTTATATATTAACTTGGCATACCTAATGACATAACTCAATGCCAAACATTCTAAGTCTAGGTTTTTGAATATTAAGTGGTAGAAATGGTGATTTTCGGACATCAAAATCTCAATAGCAACAGCTGTATAAAATGTATGTAATATATACCTATAGACACACAAAATTACAATTGTATAAATCAACTAGACTTGCAGCTGTAAAGGGGTCAAAACTAGCTTAAAAGGGTTCATGCAATTAGACAATATAAATAACATTCGGCTGGTCACACTGTCACAGGAATATGTCTGGATTCTAGCACAAAACTTATGTTTTTATTTTTCAACTTTAATTTGAATGTGTGTCACTTCAAGTCCCATCACTATAGGTATCAATCACTTTGGCGAAATGTACATACTGAGAGTGAAACGTATAACTATATGTAAGTACATTACTGTATTTTATTTTTCTGCAATTTATTTATTTACTTTTCTTAAACATCATCGGTGAATGGGGAAATGCTATTAAAACTCAAAGGACATTCGTGATGAAGCACCAGGTCACAGTTGTCGTCTTTCAAAAAAGCAAAGTGGTTTCTATCGCGCTCGTCTAATCTGAAAATAGTAATCAAATATATACATACATATATAGAAAGATATATAAAACAATTCCCTTAATTGCGAATTTATTTTTAATTAATTTTAATTTTATGATAGAAAAACAAATAAAAATGCTACAATCCGTCGGATTGTGTGATACCCTATTCTTTCCCCGTTTACATACATATCTCTTTCATTAGTGTTGCTAGAAAAAGTGTTTTCTTTTTAATTTCTTATAAAATTACTCCAAAACGTGAATTTTCTCAAAAACTGGGCGTGGTAGTGGGCAGATTTTGAAAATTTTTCAACATATACTGCATGTTGTCCCTAAGAAGTGATATTATTCTAATGAGATGTTCGAATACATTTTTTTTTTTAAAACTTAAAATGTAGGCGTCGCGGTACACTTTATGTGGGAAACATGAAGACTAAAAAAATATCCACATATTTTCTGAACTAGATTTTATCAAGTTTGATAAAAAATTGCTGAAAAAAGGGCATTTTTTAAACAGCTTCCTTTTCCAAGGCCCTAGTATACAAAATTTGATCGATCAAGGTCCAAATTCAAGGCTGACAAACAGACGGAAGGACATGGCTTCATCGATACGGATCGGATAGACTATCTTCAATATATCTCTATGCTTCAAACCGAGCACGTGTCAAACTTAATGTCACCTTTGGATAGGAAATATGTCAGAAAATCAAATTGTGTCAGATTTATTGATTTCAAAAAGAAGTTGATATCTACTATTTTACGGTCAGTAATATTGTCATTACATCAAAACATTAACATTAAGAATCATACTTGGAGTGAAGAGTCGTATTAACAAAATTTTTTGATTTCAAATAATCATTAGGTACTGACGATATTGTCAATAATAAAAATCATCTGAGGCGTCTACATCATTACTTTATCGTTACTCATTAGACTTTCTGCAGCCAGTTAAGTTAGAAGCATTAACAATGGTTATTAGGCCATAAGCAGCCAAGATCTTCCTTCTAACAACTCTACGTACAGAAGGGACCTACAGTTTCATAAAGGCGAAGGGATTTTCTTGAGAATCTTTCTTATGTCAGTAATACCCTTGGCTGTTTGCCTGAAGCTCGCAAGAGGTGGGGCCATGAAAAACAATGATGATGTTTCTCCAGATTCGAATTTGGAATCCCATGCTTAGTAGTCCAACACACTAACCACTGCACCACGGCACCCACAGTTATTCTCTGACTTTGATTCCTCGTCTGTGCTTTATGTTAGTTCTATTTCACTTAAAAGCTATACTTACTTAAATATATGACGCAGTAACTTAAATAACATTCCATTCGACATTTGTCCATCGGGGGCTCTTGTTGCTATGCAGAATGCTTTCAAAAGACAAGCCTGTCCATTAAATCCATGCCTATAATTGCAATACATACATAAGAATGTCTTTTTTTCTGTTTAAAGTTCATTACAAAATAACTTACAAGTTTAAGAGATGCTGTAACACTTCGTATGTATCTCGACGATATGGTCGCAACCGTTTATTCTCATTCAAAATATTCATGTTAGCCTTGAAGCCAACGGCATGCGCCCAGATTGATCCCCACGTGAAGACATTCTCTTTAATATTCGCACGAAACTGAGTACAAAAATTAAATAAATAACTGAGGGTAACCAACAAAAAATACAAAAAACATACAAACATTCGGGTAGATTTCATAAAGTCCAGGTAACGTCTTGGACGACTAAGCACTGCACTATGGTTCGCATCTGAAATACAATTACTGTAACTGCTTGCAAAGCATGTAAAACATGCGAGAAATATTAAAGGTGTTATAAATTTCATTACAAGTCTGCAGACTCAATGATTGTAATGTATTATTGTATTTCTTTCAACCCAAGAGGGTGTGTACTCTCTTTGACGAATAATGACTTTCTGATTATAATGTCACTCAGTCTACAACATGGTACGCATCAATGACAACATAAATATCGAGGTAGGTACACAGGTGGTATGTACAAGAAATTATGACAATTATCATAGGTACAGGGAAATTAGTTATTGAAGCCTAGCACTTCGGATTCCAAAAAGATCAATCAAATAACTATGAGCTCCATAAGACACATGCGTAGGAGCGGTTAATATTTTTTTTTAATCGGAATAAACCTTAGGGCTTCCAATTTACATCAAATACGCGCTAAAACTAAATGTGTTTGTTATGAAATCTAAAAGAAATAACGCAAAAAGAAGAAATCAGTGAACTCAAATTTAAAGTTGTTGGCTATCCTTTGAACAAATAATTAAGTCAGAGCAAAAAATACAATCCATTCTATTTTCAATTAAATACTTACTTACTCACTCAAAGGGCAACCAACCCTTGTAGAGTCTCTGCCTGAGACTGGCGCCTTCCAGTTGTGAAGACCAAGTTTTCTGGTGGCATTAGCGACAACTTGGTCTTTGTTAAGAAGGTTCGGTCCTCTTCGCCATCTCGAACCTGGGACTCTAAGATTATCTTGGTTGGAGCATTGGCTTTTTGGACTACATACAGCTCAAAGGTGGTGGTTTTCGACTCGAAATGCGTTAGTTATTTCCAGGACTTGTCTGCTGGGCCGGAAGCCACACTGGGACGTGCCGTTGTTGTGCGTTCCACAATACGTCGGATACGATCGCCTGTTATGCGGTAGTTCTTAAAAGACATAAGATCACCTTTGTTGAAGATGGGACATATAGAGCTCCTACTCTAATCATTGGGCATACATTCCTCCACTTTGGCCAAGGCATCACGTCCGTATATAAAAAGTTCAGTAGATAAAATTGGTAAAGTTAGTTTTTACTCAACTCGAGGTGGATTAGGTATGTTCTTGCCCTATCAGTCTCTCTAATTGCTAACCTTTAAGCAATTGCTGAAACTGTTGCTTAAACATTTCAACAATCGGCTATGCGACTAAGTTCCCTTCGATATTTCAAAAAGCCGTACGTTCCGGAAATTGCGTGGTGCCTTTTTATTTTACCAAGGATTCATTGCCACTATCCTGTGCGGGCTTCCATAGCTTTGTTTAGTGACTCTGTATTTCACAGTCCAGCACACTCTTTTCTGCATCTACTTTTGGAGTACAACATATTCGTGAGAAGTGTCATAACGAAAATTATTTGCGATTTAATACATTTGACAGCTAATAAGAATAATGCTTTGTGATACATCCTGACTCATTGAACAGGAGGTTGTACATTTCTCTTCTAATCTGTTCTGATAGTTTTCATAATCTTGTGCTGTTCTGTTCTGTGCTATGCTACTTTTACAGTCACTGAACAAAGCTAATGCGTACATAAGCCCTCTACCTCAAATACTAGCCTTTCTGGAGTTATAGTACGTTATTGTTTCTGGCTCATTTCTGTCCTCATCAATATTAGCCTAAAAATGCATTGTAGACTTTTTTTTTCTTTGGAACATGTCTAACCAGCGTTACTTTATTTCAAAAACCAAATGTACTACTTTCAACAGACCGCGCGCTGGTGTCGGTTCGGCAAAAACCCTGAAGGATACACCATTTATTCTTCCTGAGGGTACCAACATATGTTAACGCCTGCAAAAGTGAACTCTGAGATAACTCATACACATGTAGGGAAATAGTGATCAAATGTAATGTATCGTTGTGTTTTTTCTTGTAAATGACTTGCTTAACTGCTCAAGACTTCCTCACCTAGCTTCCTTCCTCTCCGTGATCCCTCTTTTCCAAGATATGGCATTCCTTCCACTGGCTTCTTTTTCTATCGCAAATTTTCATTTCATATTTATCTGGCTCTGAAGGAATTGGCTAAAGGATACTTTTCCCCTAAATGGATGCTCATCTATTGTTAGATTTTTACCATGGTATGGTATTGGGTGTCCTTGAGTCACATCGTGGGAGTTAACGTTAGTATTTATAAAATGGGAAAAATTAATACAAATCAACAAAATAAAATTCATACAAAAGTTTAAAAGTAGAATACTTACGCCCAAAAGTAATAAACCGCTGTTTTTTAAATCAAAAACAAGTAAAATAACTTCAAATGTGGTTCAAGGTCACACCATGACAAGATTAGGGTAGATCTAATAATAAAAATATATAAAAAACGCTTTAAATTTTTTTCTAGATTTTATTTTTTCATTTCATTTCAAACATCATCTGTGTAAGGGGAAATATTATTGAAACTAAGTGGGCAATGGTGATGCATTATCTGTTCACAATTTTCATCCTTCAAATATGGAAAATGTTTTCGGTCATGTTCATCCAATCTGAAAGTAAAAAAAAAAAAAAAACCAAAACAACACGTAAGTCAGAGAGTTTTAAATAATAAATAGATTCTACGAGTATTTTAAGTTTTTTTTTAGATGTGTAAATCACAATTTCAGTGGACATTGCTTATATCGCTTATAGTGAACAGTGAATGAAAAAACATATGAAACAATATCATTCAATATACATATGTCAATTGGAATTAGATTGCTTGCAATTAGTAGTAAGATGCTAAAGCCAAAGGATAAGAATCGTCAAGGAACAATCGATTTTAAATTTAATCAGTAAAAGATGATTTATTCAGAGGTACTGTTTTTAGAGCAAAAAAAAATTTCAAAAATTTTCAATGAAAAAGCAAATAGTCTATGAACACCAAATCGTTATCTGGCAGCTTTTCTTTTCAATTTCCGCTCACGTATGCCTCTTTGATGTACCTATTAAGACAGAAATATGCCTCAACACTGCTCTACGTTCACGAAACACATTCTTGCTAAAACGCTGATTTTCGTAATACAGCTAAATGATTAGTAGGGGCAGCACCGAACTAAGTCCTTCTACTATGAAATGTCAATAAAAATATTATAACAAATAAACTCAACTCATACCTAATCTGTCAAAAAATCTGTAGACAAAAAAGTGGTTTTGTAGCATCTTTGAACTACGCTAAGTGCAATTCATTGGTATCGCTAAACGTAGGTTTGGTTTAGTTAGAAGTCATGGATCAAATAAAAGGATTAAAGCTCACCACAACAAAGCCAAACGAACGTCCTATTCGAAGTGGTCTAAACATTAAATTGTAGGTAATGTCAAGTCCAAAACGCATCAAGTTTAGCAGAATGCTAAAGATAGTTAAGTTGAGCTAGCTTAAGTCAGGTCTTAGGACGCTAAGAATTTATCTATAATTCACTTTATTTTACTTTACTTTGTTAATTTAGTTATGACATTAGGGTTTATTAAGATACATTCACAACTTAGCAACCAGCGAATGGGCAAACGACGAACAAACCATTTTTAGCACATTCAGAGGCAAAAAATTTACAAAATTTCTATTCTTAAAGAAGAGAGCTTAATTTTCCTATATAAATATATAAAACAAGTTAAAATGTAATTACTTTCACCGAAGAAATGAAGAATCCACTAATTTTTCCGCGAATAATCGAATGCTTGGCGAATTTTATTCACATTCCACAGATGTGTACCAAAGCATTCCCGAGAGTTTTACTTCAGAATCTTTTTTTCTTTGTCAAATGACAAATGAGATTAGCAGATTGTTGCTGTGAATAAAATGTCAAAATTTGCGAACATTCGTTCGTTCGTATTCGAGAGTCGCTCAATTGAGACTTTAAGCTTCAATGATATTTTTTTGTACATATTAAAAGTACTACGTATATTATTTTGTTGTTTCATAATAAATAAAATAATCTGCATTGTTTACTTACGTAAATATATGTCGTACGAGTTTAAATAACATGCCACCCGCCATTTCCCCGTCTGGGGTTTTGGTGGCTGTGCAAAACGCTTTCAACACGCATGCCTGTCCATCTAATCCATGGCTTCGAAAATAGAATAAAAATTGCAGGATATTTTTAAAATCTCGCATTATTTATGTCATCACAATGTAACCTACAAGTCTAGCATCTCCTGCAATACTTCGTATGTATCCCTGCGGAAATATATAGGCCGTAGGCCCTTATTTGAGTTCAAAAAGTTCATATTGGCCTTCCACCCTTGAGCAAAAGCCCAAATCGTACTCCATGGTAAAACAGTCTGTTTGATGTTTGCACGGAACTGGATAGGAATAATTTATTTTTCTATATAATTCTTTAAAAAAAAAGAAATAATACACCAAACATACAAACATACGAGATGCCTTAACGAAATCTAAATATCGTTTTGGCCGGCTCAACACTACACTGTTATTTGTTGACTCGCAACGATCCCCACACGCAAGACATTGCACAAAAAACATAAATAGAATAAAAAGGACAAGTATCCTTAAGCCCGGCTTCATTGTTAGATTAATTTTAAACTTTTACTTCTGAAATTTATTCATCAAAGACCGTTCACTTTGAAGACTCGCCCGTCACTATAGTCAATACGAAATCTAACTAAAACCTGGAATCAATACTTGACACATACCTACCTATTAAGGTTTTGTCTTTGATGTGATAATTAATTATTGCCGTTAGACCCTTATTGACACATTTCAATCTCTACATCTCTGACGTGTATTATTGAAATTTAGAACAGTGGAGTAAATAATCTAATTATTGACCTTAGCATCACTTTTGATTATCCGGTTTTTGTATATAAAACATAATACCAGTATGTACTACCGAATCTTCTTGCAAAATGATTGATTGATAGCCTAGTCTAGCAATTAAACTTTTATGTTTAACCGTTGTTTGTCTAGTTGAATTTGAACTTGTAAAGGCCGGAGTCCGTTTCCAAATGTTGAAAATAATGAGCTCATTCGGAGTACTCGCGCATTGCGTACAGTACCGGGCCAATTACCGTAAGCATTGTAAAACATACAGGGTGGACCAAGTACATGTCTTCGACGCAAAGACATTTTTAGGATTGACAAACGATTCCCTTCGCAAATTTGCAAAAATGTTATTAAATGAGTTTAAAGTTTATTTTCATTCTCTCTTAAATCTATCACAATTGGCAAATGACATTCAGTATGCACCTAGGCTTATTATACAGGGTGTCCCAGTTAAGCGGTATAATCCTTTAAGGGGAGATTCCTGAAGTTCTGCCGAACAAAAAATTGTATGGCAGGGGGGGGGTCTATTCTCACCCCATTTCAAGTTATAGCCCCCCAAAGTGGGTGACCTCTAATTTGGAGGTGTAGCCATTTTTAACGCTATAACTTCTAAACTATTATTGGTACAAAAAAGATTTTGTGCATTTTGGAAAGACAATTTAGTAGCGCACACAAGTCTTATACACTTTAGGTACATCTATGCAGCCACAAAAAAGTTATGGCTTCTTAAACTCAAAATTATGAAAATTTGCTGTTCCATTTTTTTACTTAAAATGCATTTTTCTCAAAATTTTTACTTAATAATTTTTTTTTTTTTTTATAAAATTTTTATCCCTGAAAGATTTCCTAAAAATTACGTTAAGCAACTTTTTTACGTACGATCAACAGAAGTTGCAGTAAAAGGCATTTTTTGTCACACAAAAATGGTCAAACAAAATTAAGTGAGAATAATAAACTAACATACCTATGGGCAATGCAGTTAACAGTTAATTGTCGAATAGGAAAAAAGAGCGTAACAAAGAATTATCACAGCTTTTTGACCAATTTTGTGTGACAAAAAATGCCTTTTACTGCAACTTCTGTTGATCGTACGTAAAAAAGTTGCTTAACGTAATTTTTAGGAAATCTTTCAGGGATAAAAATTTTATAAAAAAAAAAAAAAATTATTAAGTAAAAATTTTGAGAAAAATGCATTTTAAGTAAAAAAATGGAACAGCAAATTTTCATAATTTTGAGTTTAAGAAGCCATAACTTTTTTGTGGCTGCATAGATGTACCTAAAGTGTATAAGACTTGTGTGCGCTACTAAATTGTCTTTCCAAAATGCACAAAATCTTTTTTGTACCAATAATAGTTTAGAAGTTATAGCGTTAAAAATGGCTACACCTCCAAATTAGAGGTCACCCACTTTGGGGGGCTATAACTTGAAATGGGGTGAGAATAGACCCCCCCCCTGCCATACAATTTTTTGTTCGGCAGAACTTCAGGAATCTCCCCTTAAAGGATTATACCGCTTAACTGGGACACCCTGTATATGAGGATTTAGATAGACCTACCAATAGAGGAAGTAAAACAAATTTTAAGAAAGGTCAAACTAAGTAAGGAAGGAACTTATCCCATACGAATTGTTGAGAAACGCAACAAGTGAGTTCTTGGACGTGCTAGTGCAAGCCTATAATACGATCTTGGAGAAAGGCAAAGTAGATTATGCATTTATTACAAGTATAGTGTTGTCTTTATTTAAAAAAAGGTGATGTAAGTCAAACATGCAACTATCGTGGAATCTCATTTATGAATTGTATTGCTAAGGTGATGATGGGACTACTAAATGAAGCATGAAATTCGGACAGACTACCAGGCAGGTTTTAGAAGGAAATACTCCACGGTAGACAAGATATCCAATTTAGCTTCAATAGTCGTTCTAAAATTCGACGAAAAGAAGAAGGTATACGCATTTTTTTTTTTTGGATCTGAGAGCAGCGTTCGATAAAGCATCAAGAAAGAGTTTAATTTTGAAGCTATATAATATTGGAGTATCAACAAAACTAGTAAATCTTATCGAAAATATCTACAGCAATACACGATCTGCTGTATGGATGGGTGGAGAACTTTCGGAATACTTTGAAACAGTCTCGGGTGTAGAACAAGGATATCTTCTGAAAAATTCAGCTCAAAATAGTATTAAATATCACTCAAGTTGAAGTGGCAACTATTCCAAGCAGTCTGTAAAGCGATTCAGGCCTACGCTGCGCAAGTACTGGGCTGTCAACATTTTGAAGACGTTAATAAGCTACAATGTTACTTCCTTAAACGAGTTCTGAAGCTTCCAGCTAACACACCAAGTTAAGCCCTATATATAGAAACCGGAATCGTCTGTGGACATTTTTACACACTATACCTACATATACAAAACATTATTTGAATATGACAACAGAAGATAGCCACATATATTGTTAAAGAAAATTTTGGAAAAAAACATATTTTGGGCAAAAGAAATCTTGAAGAAGCTTAAGTTAAAAAGATAACAAAGTTTGCTACAAAAAGCAACAAGGAGCACAGACAGAATTTATAACAAACTTGATTATTCGTTAGGCCAAACCTGACCTGATCTTGCTCAATGGAAGTAGATTTAAAAACCGATATTGCAACCTATGGTCATTGTGTAATAAGAGGGAAGTAGAACCAATACAACATTTCATTGGAAGATGTCCGATTTTAAAAGAATTTAGGTATAGATATTTAAAAAAAAAAAATGTTTTGAATGGAAACATGCTTAGTGCTTTCTTAAATATAGAAATGAATTAATAAATTATTTTAAATTATGAATTAATGCCAAAACATTGTATTAGATATAAATTAAATTAAATTAAAAAGGGACTTCAATAAACATTTTTGACATTTATGTGGAAGAACTTTTTAGTATATGTTCTGGGCACTCTTTCATAAACATGAATTTAAGCGGTCGACAAAATATTGTTGAAGAAGATCAGGGGCTCTTCCAAAACTCCATATCCGTATTATCTTCGATTAACGCTATCAAGAAAAGAAATTCATCAGTGTTTTCTGAATCGGTGAACATTTGCTTGTACTTGCTGTGACCGGAACTCCCGTCAAAACCCCATTTGCAGATAAGAGTAGCAGCTGTATCATGGTCTATATCTGAAATTTCAGCGATACTTTCTCCGGTCTTGTTAAGGGGTTCTTGGACAGCAACAAACGCAGTGGTTTCTGTTACCTCCCTTTTGCAAGGAAGCATTTGCTTTTCAAGTTTTCTCAATTTATATAAGCTTGAAAAACAATCTGGATTATTATGGAAATGGATTAACCACCGAGCGCAGCACATTATATTTTTTTTTTTTCGGAAAGATCCAAGTCCAAATATAATGCCAAGGCTTCTTGTGGAGTTAAAGTTTTTTTTTTTTTTTCGTCACAATCAACTCCAACACCAGATGAACAACTTGACATTTTAGCCTCGAACTTTATCTCTTCAGTAGAGACAGAGGCCAAAAGATCGGCAACTCTGCGCTTTTTTGGTTTTCTCAGACGCTTCAAGAAATGGTTTCTGAGGTCTTCCACGCCTAGTTTCTGGTTGATGATGGGACAATGCATTATCCAGAAGTTGCGAAATGCTACATGGAAGTATAAAAGAATTTTCCACCCAGAGTAAATGGCGTTTTGCGAAGAGAACGCGTTTTCGCGAGCATTACTTCCATCTTCGGTCAAGATTTGAGTAAAAAAGCTTGATTTTTTTTTTTTGTCAAAGCAGTTTTTTGCTTATTCCTAACTCCATCAATATAAAGTTGGCTACATCTTCAACCCTCGAGTTTTTTTTTTGAAAAGAAATCCATATATCAAAAATTTGTTAATTTTTGATGGTTTGACTTTGTCCTACAAACAGTCAAATTATTTGTAGGTTAGCAAAAAGTAGCAAGAAAATTTAACACATTCTCAAAGTACAATAATAGGAGAATATAATAGCATACAACATTCTGCTATACTTTGTTTATGTTATAAGCTTAACTTAACTTAATTTTTATGCCTTAAAAAAGAGCTATTTTTCAAAAATTAAAATTTTCATAAAAAAAAAAATACTCATACCAGCTCTCAAAGAATCCATTATTAGTATTCACAAGAAAAAAAAATATAAGTGAAGTATTATTTTTACACGAGCTAATTTAATGTGCACAAAATTGCAATTCTGGTACATAAGTCTGACTAAATTACCTTGAATGCTTACAACAATCCCACTTATCCACCAGCAAGAGAAAAACAAACAAATAACAGTAGTTCAACATATGCATATGAACAGTTTCACAACTTTGTAGATGAAAATTGCATTTTTGATTTTTTTTTTATATTTGTCCACTGGTCAACGCACAGTGATATTTTTGGTCGGTTGCCGCAACAGTAGCTTCGTGCCATTGTGTGTATCATTGTTGCGGCGACAGTTGCCACGTGTGTAGTCAAAAAAACAAAACAGACTGCTGCAACACGTTGCTTCAACGGTTGCCTCGTGTGTATCTAGCTTTAGAATGACTCTAGAGTGTGAACGAAGTCTTAAAGACTGCAACAGTTTGTGTGAAGTTTTACGAACTTCAAATGAATGCCAGTGACTTCAGGGTGCCGGTGCAGTCACAAAGATTTAATTCTTGTGATTTCAAATCTCTAATTTGGTAAAAATGATTGCTTCAATCAAATACTTCAAAATGAATGGTGATTTATTCTTTGATGTCCGAGTCCAAAGGTGAAGAACTATTTTATTTGAAGTCTTTGGTGAGAAAGACTCTTTCAACCCTGATTTGAAGTCTACAAATCAAAAAGTCACTTTTTGACGGTTTCTTCTAGAAATTTCTGTTTCTGTTTTCTTTTTAAGCTCAATTTAAAGTACTCACTTGAATAAATGCCGCACAAGTTTAAATAAAATCCCATTTGCCAATGCCTTGTCAGGGTCGGCTCTACCTGTGCAATAGGTCTTTAGCATGCATGCCTTTCCATCAAATCCATGACTTTGAATGAAAAATAATTTCAACATGAAGAAATTCAAAATTAATATGATAAAACCTACAGGTCTAACATCTGTTGAACTGCATCATATGTATCGCGGCGAAAAAACACTGGCCGCAAGGCTTTATTGTCGTTCAACATGTTCATGTTGGCCTTCAAGCCCACTGCATGTGCCCAAATACCACCCCACGTAAACACATTCAGCTTAATATTTGCACGGAACTGTTTAAATTTAAATTTATTTTGAAATTTTGCCAAAAAACGACATCAATTTTCACTAAACATACAAACATCCGAGTGGCAGGCAGGAAATCTAAATAGCGTTTCGGACGAATTAACACTGTGCCATTGTCTGCATGTGAATCGCAGGTACAACAAAGCCTTGAAATCGATAGTAAGATACACAGGACACATGTTATTGAAACTAACTTCATTTTTAACCGGCGAACACGATTACTCTACGCGCTCTGTTCTGTTCAATACTTTTGCCAAGGTGTGTTCTTCTCGAGGATTTGTTAATAAATACGGTCATATGATGTCAAGCGATTAACAATAGTGTGAACCTAGCACGTGGTGTAAAGGTAACCAGTAACTATTAAAGTCCGTATTACGAGCAAATGTGATAATTTTTTATTGGGATTTTTTCTACACTTCTTTCTCTGATATTTGGACAAATTACGGACAGATTCTTTTATTTGAAAACATAAAAGTATGAGAGATGGTAGCATGACTGTTTTTTTTTCCAGTTCATTGACACGGTAGACATGAGCATGACGATAGTTTGTAGTGTGTACCAAGCCAAGGCTTGTACGTGAGGATTGGTAGCTCCAGTTGTTTATATTTACATTGCCACAGCGGATGTCATGACAATTGCTAGTTTGCTCCATGGGTTTTTCAAAATATCATGGAATTGAAACTCATTGTTGAGAGGCGATTATATTGTCACAGATTCTCAGAGAAAGTATGTGCTTTTGACCGGACTTTGTACCTTGAATGTTTTGAAAGACCTATCTTGATGCCAAGGTTTTTCGAAAAGTAAGTAAATATACATTATTTTAAAAATTCACCCACTGACATGCCCACTTTACGACAAAACCACAAGTTCAAAACAACAATAAAGGTTGATTTATTTAGAGGTACTTTTTTTACTATGGTATTTTTGGACAAATGACGCATGAATCGTATTAACTTGTTATACTATTTTTTCAGTATTGTTTGACATTTTATTACAAAAAAAAAAAAGCTTGGCACAGCGATTACAAATAATTTAGCCTCTTTACCAAAGTCAGCGTTATACGAGGAATGTGTTTTTACACTTTGTTCTGGTGAATTAGCCGCCTACAACTTGGGATATCACACCTCTAGACTATTTTCTTTGGAGTGAGGTAAGGTCCACATAGAAAAGTCGGAGATTCGAGGCCAACAATATTTGCGTTATTCGACAAATTCCACTCGAGTAGAAATGCAAAGACGCATGGAACTTCAGACTGGACCATATTAACCACAGTTACGGCCATCATTTGAAGAATAAATTCTCAAGAGGATAAATGACAGAGATGGTTCTTTGTTTGGTAGTAAAGACTACCCGATGAAGTGGAACATTTAATTTTTTTTTTTTTATTTTGAAAAAGTACCTATAAATGAATCACCCAATGAAGTAAACTTGCATCTTACTTTATTTGTATAAGAACAAATCATTTGCAACTAAATGAAGTCACTAGGCGGTTATTTATGTATAATCACTAATATTTATACTCACGCTAAAATAGTATTGAAAATCTTGAACAAAATCCCCTCCTTGTAGGGAACACTTCGGACTGATGAGCAAAATGATTTCAAAATGCAAGCTTTTCCATCATACCCATGACTGTAAGTAATATATAATATACAAAAAAAAAATCTGTAAGGATACTCCAATTCCTTACTCATCCATGGCTCTCTCCAGAACTCGATAAATATCTCGTTTCATAGCTTTCTTGTGTTTCTTGTCATTTTCGATTGGATAATTTGCTCGATATCCAAAAGCATATGCAAATAGCGTGTTCACGTCCAGGATATTATTCTTCACATTCGCACGAAACTATTTGAATGAAATTCCTTGCATTAATCTAAATTTTTAATTTATTATGTATCTACACACAAACACTCGACTAGATTTAAGGAAATCCAAATATCGTTTTCCACGTTCAAGTTTAACAGAGTTGACACTGCTATTGCCATCAACTGACAAAATGACTTGCACAATGTAAAAGATAATAACATGTTTGACTATGAACTGTTTCATCGTAATACTGAACAGGAGTACTGTCGGTCGACAACCACTTTAATTGCACGGAAACATGATACTGCGACTGGCATGATGTAATAAGTGCAATTGATTGCAATGGCTGTGGAGGATTTCCTCGAATTTGTATAACAAATTAACATTACCAATTTGCACAGTGTACTTGTACTTGTAATGTAGGGCAGCATAATTGGTTGGCTAGTATACCTGAATGTTTAATATTTAATATTGTACAAAGAATTATTTATTTTATATGACGATCTGGTCTGGATGCCATTTAAGTGAGCAAATAAATATGTATTATTAGTTTATAAGGATTGCCGAAAGAAAACTAAATATTGAACTCATGGAGCTAAGCACTTCCGAACTAAATGTGACATTTTGTATGTTGATTCAAATGTTCAGTTATGGTGCTTACAATTGGATTGCAGAAATGAAGAAAAATGCTTTTTCCAATTTTTGAGCTCATGTAATATATGATACACAAACAACGAATCGCCGTGTAAGCTAGATTTTGAGTAGACCTTCGGTCACTTATCAGTTATTTCGTTCTGCCATCGCACCTAGATGCGTCGCCTTTTCGCATATTCTTGCGATATGGGGTGGAGGAACTCTAGCTCGATCCTGCAGTTACTGGAACTTGAGATTTAAGCTGTTTTCATTCGTTGATCCGTCTCCATGCATCCTCCTCTGTGCTCACATCATACTTATGGTCTTGTATGGTGCCGTAGCGAATATTGAGCTGCTGGTTGTTTCCATTCGACGTGAAAGATGGTCTCTTAGTTTTCGAAGTACTCTGGGATCTCTCAAACGGTCTACGTTGAGTTTAGGTGTTCTCGTGTTATTGATTCTTCTAAACGCAGTAGTGCGTGACTAGACAGTGGCTATTATACGATGGTGATCTCGAAGAAGGAGTCTCCATCTCCCTTCCAATGTGACAAGCCCCTGTACCCTATACATCACTACAATAGTATTCATATTCACAATAGATGTGAGTTCTCACGATGTGGCTGGAATATGCAACCGTTTATTGAGGGAAGGATTCGGTTGTTTTAAATCAAATACACAATCTCTTTCTCTTCCTTTGCGCTCTCTTCGAATCATCCCACCGCAGCACAGTGGTTCCACTTTCATACAAAAACCGGTCATAAATACTTACGCACTGAACTAAATTTAGTTGTTTTTAAAGCAATTTGGGTATCCTTCCTCAGGACCTTAGAATACAGAACGAATAAAAACTTATGTCCTGTCAAAGTTTCACTTAAGAACAACAATGACCCTATTAAGGCACTAACTTCGGTTACAGTTTTAATATTCTTAAGGTGCGTTTCCACTTGAGAGCACTTCGCTAGTAAACTCTTGAGAGTAACTCTTGCGTAGCTTTCCATATGAGAGTAAAATTTATGTGATTTACTATCGAGAGTTGATTTGATATGGATCGTAATTCTCCAATACTCTTTAGAACCATTTTAAGCTTCTTATGAAGCGTTAAATACTTTTTGTGTCTATGTTATTAAAATCTTCTAAGTCGTTATAGTATGAAGCTCCTAAGTGGAGCAGCCTTCTACGGGAGAGAGCTGGGCAGACAGAAAGAAGGTGAGGAGTGGTATTCTCCTAATAGACTGTTTCAAATCCAGCTGAGGCCAAATTTGTTTAGTCGCCTAGACATGTTGTACCACTTGTGCACCTAAGATTTGTACTCTCGATTGCATACAGCTTGAGTTTACATGTAGCGATTGGTATACCTATAGTGCCCTTTTCTGGTAGCATGGGTAAGGTTGTTAATACAGTTCCTTGGAATATCTCTCTGCTCCGGGAGCCAACACAGGTGAATATTGAACTGCTTTGCCATCTCCGTAAGAGGCGATCCGTAGTCGAGGGCTACTAGAGAAAATGTAGAGATAGAGTCCAGGGATTTGATGGCAGCTTGGCTATCTGAAAAGATATGGATGTCTTTAGCTAATAAGCATTACTATCCGTTGTATTTTGTTTCCTTTTTTTGGCTCGAAGTGTTCATCAAAACTTAACTATTAACTTATAATTGCTTCCACGATACACTTGCAATCCATAGATTCATCTGAAAATATTACATAACCACATTTACAATAAACCCTTCTCTTTCCTGCTCACTGAAAATCTATCTGCCTCATCAGACATGACGTTCATGGGAAAGCCACACATACCATAATAAGGCTTTCACCTTTGTTAGAAATAGTTTTATTTTATTCATTTTATAATTTGTAATAATTTAAAACACACAGCAAGCTTCCGACATTTCTAAATAGCAACACAATTTTTCTAGACATGTATTGTTTTTATTAAGTTTTTTTTTTAAGAAATAATTTCATATGCATTCGGTCATTCACCTGCCCCATTTGGTTGAACTACAAGTTTACTCATCTAATTAGCATCAGAGGCATGCAGTGAATTTTTGTAAGACTGGCGCGCCGTAACCGACACTTGTTTGTTCGTTTGTTAGCAACCTCATGTGTTGGAAAATATGGGTCGCCTTTCGTGGTAAACAAATAATAAAACGAAAATCACAATCAACAAATGACCTACAAATTATGTTTGCTTACTAAGAAGTAGGTAACTTGATTTTGTATACCTAGAACTAAGATTGAAGCTAATTTCATACTGAAGTTTATATGTAAATACATATTAACTGGTTGGTAGTACATAATCGTTATTTAATGAACAGACTTAAGGTAGGGATAACATTATGGGTTATGTTGATTTTGAATAAATAATTATCATCTAAGTTGTATAGCAGTTGAGTTAGTGTTCGCTGTTCACTGTTGGTAGTAGCCACGGTTTCACAGCATCAATCTGATTATGTTCTCTTGGGTTAAATCCACACCAAGTCTGTTCGCTAACAGGTTATGCGTTTCACGTTCAGTGTACGTTTGACAATTAGGGTTATCTTCATACCCTAATCGGTGGAGGTGTGCTCTGAAACATCCATAACCAACATTTGCATCAGTTAGGAGTTCAGCTCTCCATGCTTCCTCCGACGGTCTATATTTGGGATTATTCTCTGCGTTCATCTGCTTCCGTCAGAAGTATGCCATCTGTCTTGTCATTCTTCCAGGTTATAATATTTCACTATCACTTCGACAAGTTGCTCTTGACTTCTACCTCATTGCCGCAGCCCATATTTGGGAGCCATGGAGAATTATCGTCAAGAATAATCCTCCACTCTTACCAAGTGTAGTCCTCCAATATTTGGCATAATCACTGCCAGCTGCCTTCTCGCTGCATGTTGTTTCTTAAAACATGACCTTGCTTCTTCAGTAACGGCAAGCAACAGCGTAAACAACAGCGTGATCACAGACTGTCACTCTTATAGTCTGCTGCCTCAGTCTTTTCCTCTGATAATTTTAGAACCATGTTTACTAGCCAGTAGCCAGTCCTGTATTGTCTCGATAATACAATTCACTACAACAATCACTATATTGTCGGAAAAATAGTGGACGTAGTATGAAGCCCTGAGGGACTCCGCTTGTTACATTTTACTGCTTTATTGCGTCGTCGGTATCGTAGTGCAGTACTCTATTTCTAAAATTGTCCGTCATTATCTTTTGTAGATTGTCCGGTGCTCTCTTGGCGGTAGGTGCTCGGAGAACTTTGCGATGTTGAAGGCGTTCAATCGATTACACTCCACTCTTTCATCGTCTAGCAGCGAGAAAATGCTTGTGTAAGAGACTCCTTAGTTATGAGTAAACTATGCTATGTCGGTATCATGTTGGGGTGTTGGGGTATCCGGATCTCTTCTCAACGTCAAATCAATGTTATGTAGAAGATTCAATAAAAATGTAGTAGAAGAGTCAATTTCTAACAAAAACTGACAATTAAAACATTAAACTAAAGAATTAAATTTTTAGGCTCAATGATTTAGTTATGGATTTCTGTCTACCTAGAGTTGATGGACATCAAATTGTTCGTCGAAAATGTTTATACATTTTGCCAACTGGGCTTTAAAACTTTCACACAATTAAATGAATCACAAGAAAAGGAATGGAACTTTTGGTGAATTAGCAAAACATTTAGTTAAGTTTCTATTTAGAAGCTCACAGTGTTTTCTTAAGTACATGTACTCCTAGATAACAAAAGGTGCTACATTGCTTCGTGTAGGTACACAAATGAGTCTATTAAATTGGGCAGGTGCTAAATGAGTACTTACACATTAGCACTATGATAACTACTTTGGGAGCAATAACACGCACTGTTACGTACGTACTTTTACAAACTTCATTTCCATTCCAAATTCAAAACCTAATACGTGAAGCTATCCTTCCATCTTTCAGTTAAATTCAATTCTTTAATACTTTCTTCAGAAGAAACTTAACTCTCTGTGATCTTAAAGTTTTACAATTCGTAAGAATGAAATCGAAAAATTTTAAAGTTGTTACCTTTTACAGCGCTTTAACGTGTGTCCTTTTAATTGCATTACTTATAGTAGTACTTTTAATAAATTTTGAAATTCCATTAGAGACAAGTGAACGTGTACAAAATGTTTATATGACAAAGTCCGTTATGAATAACGATGAAAACTTTAAGGACTCTAACGATAGTTGGCAAAGTGAAAGAATTCCCATTAATCAAACTAGAGCACTTAATGCAAATTTAAAGGATATTGCCGAACAGGTGAAACCAAACTCTTCGGATATTCTTCTTTACCGGAAGCGACGTTATTTGCTTTTTCCTGAAGGAAGTTCATTTCAAATAGGTATGTTCCTATTAGATATAAGTTTTTCTGTTCAAAATGCAAATGCAGAGACTATTCGAGACTGAATTTGATATATGGAGCAAATATATGGAAGGCTAAGAGTAGCTCGTGTGCGTCTTGCGACACCTTTTGCACTTAAAGTGTTAGATAGTAATATATTCAGATGAAATGCACAATTTGGAGGACTGGAGTTAAAAATCTGATATCAAGGATGGCAAAACTTGGACATTATTTAAAAAGAAATATTCTTGACATCAATATAGACGTTATATAATTTCTTGCTGTTTGTCAATAGATGGCCCCAGATGTGAGTGTTCGTTTTCGTTTTCGACATATTCAAAACGTCATTAACCAAGCTTATATATACCATCTTGATACATTAGTGGTTTTGGCATTTAAAAAAACTGATTTTGTGCCAAATAATCGTCATTTGCAGGAAGTTTTGATTTCGAAGAAATCGGCTGTGAAGCGCATTTCAAACTCTAAAAGTTTACGATGATGCTGCTCTAAGCGAAATAATGGACCGTGATTGGTTCCGAAAGGCCAATCTTCGAAGACGCAGAATTGGAGGCATTGCTTAATGAGGAGCTGTTCAAACTCAACGTAGCTATCACTGGGAAACAGTATCGACTTCAATAGATGCAAATGAGTAAAGTACTGTAATGGGAAAAACGAGCAGAGTCACGACAAAGTGATCTTCAGCATGACAACGCTCGGCTTCACGTTGCCAAAGCTTTTAAAACCTACTTGGAAACGCTCAAATGGGAAGTCCCAGCCAATATATTGCACCGTCCATTGTCCAGCAAATAATAGCAGATGCACTTTGGGTAGTGCCACTTTTCCTCCAAACAGATTACCTGGAACTGCAAAAAATAGCAAATGACTGAGAACACATTCCTGGTGTACACCGGCATTCAATGAGAACTCTTGAGGGATATCTTTCTACTGTCTTTGCTCCCATGTAGGTTTCTAGGCCTTAGATGGTATCTCATCTTGCTGATACTCTTGCAAACTTTTCGTTAAAGCCCTTCACCATACTGTCGCCATCTGTGGAGAATGTTGTCCCTTTCCACGAAAACTCAGCCTTCAGCTTTGTTTCAATTGTAGTGAAGGAATTATTTTTATTTCTTCTGCTCTCAGCGGCTACTTTAAAGATATTTGATTATTTATTCAAGTTATTTTGTCGAAGGTGCTGCATATCCTGGTTCGCATCAGACGCCGAAGACTACTTAGGCTTAGCAGTGGGCTTTCGAGGTTCCAAGCAGTGATTTAGCTCTCTCCTAGCAATATCGTTGTACGAAATCCTACGTATCTCATCCTCTGTAGTCCTCACGACCGATCTCGTCAATCATGGGAAGATGTAATTTGTCATGTTGTTAACAGTCTATGTTTGTTAACTTGTTTTCTTCCTCGTGTCTATTGCTGTACGATCGTCTCTCCCAAGATCACTTTGCCACATACTGGACTCAATTAAACAAAAGCTGTTTCCGTCAAGTGCTGGCTTTGTTTAATGAACATGGTATTACGCATGTTTAGACCGTAGGACGCATGCTTAGGATTTCTATACATGTAGAGTACCTGGTACAGTACGGCAGTTATTCGTAGTCTTCCTTTTTCATGCACATCTCACCCTGTTTTAACAATTTGAGAGACATAGCTAAAACTCTGGACTTTGAAATGCTCAAGGTGCTGCCATGTAGCACTGCCGCGAGGATGATAGCAACTCTGTTATTACTACTTACTTAGTAGTAGAGTCCCTGCCTAAGACATCGTTACCTTCCATCCTCTGCGGTCCCGAGTACGCTGCTTCCAGTTGTGAAGACCAAGTTTTCTGGCATCCGCGACTTGGGGTTTCGACTTGAAATTTGTTGATCTTTTCCAGGATTTGTCTGAGTGTGAAAATTTGGTCAATTGTCGATCTGCCGGGCCGGAAGCCACACTGGTACGTGCCGATTAGTGTGCTGCAGAAATGTTTTAGACGTTCACACAATACGTTGGATAGGATCTCATATGCGACATTTAACAGGGATATGCCTCGGTAGTTCTTACAAGACATAGGATCGGCTTTTTTGAAGATGGGGGCAAACAGAGCTGATACTCCAGTCGTCGGGAGTATGTCGAGTATGGAGCATCACCCATACTTGGTTGATGCATGCACCCTACCAAGAAATAATCTCCGTATTTGAAGAGCTCAGCTGGAAGCCCATCAGAGCCAGCGGCTTAGTTGTTCTTCAATTTCCTGATGGCTACATTAACTTCTTCAATACTGGGTGGGGGCGTTGGTTCTTCATTGACTGCAGGTGGGTTCTCGCCTTGCCCTATCACTCTCTCTATTTGCTGCCCGTCAAGTAACTGCTAGAAGTCTTCCTTAAACACATCAACAATTCCCTGTGCGTCGATGACTAGGTTGCCTTCGCTATTTCGAAGAGCCTGCGTTCCGGGTTTGTAGCCATTCCGTTATTACGCTTTTCGGATATGTAGTAGAACATCGTGTAAGCCTTTGTTTTCACGTTCAAGAAACTCCCAATCCAGGATCGATTAGCATTGTTTTTAACACACTAGAAATGGAGCAGTGCTGATGTATATATCTTTATATGCAGGTAACTAGCATCCAACAGCGTAAATTTTTGCTTTGCTCTTAAGCTGCCTTTAAAGACCTTTTTTCCTTCAATTTCCTTTAAGATTCCTAGACAAAGACTTGAATTTTAGTGTAATGTATCAGTATTTTTGTGATTCCTTGAGATAAGAACTCCTATTGGTATTACTTTACAGCTCTTTGGTTTTTAACTCTGATCTTACTTCCAGGATAATTAAATCTCTGTCAGTGTTTGTCTCTTTTTTTTGTGAAATGTCAAATGTTAATGTCATACAGGCTAAAAAATACAAAGTATTACGTACATATATGTATGTTTATAGTTCTGTTATTTAATCATATTAAAATAATTATTTTTTTTAATACAGTTAATCTCTTTTCCTTTTTTAGTTTATGATCTCATTATTCCGGTAGTCGACTACACGAACTATGCGATCATGGGCATTACCGTTGCCGTTGCATGGGAACTACCCAGTAAGCCGCCAAGTGAAATCGAAAATGATATTATAGAAAAGCTGAATGATGGAACACTTGGAATATCGCGAAATGATTCTATCGATGGCATTAAATACATCGACACACCGCCCAAACAGAATGATACATTGTCGAAAATAATTTACATCCAACCAACGGAATATAGTTCACCAACTAAAGCAATATATTATGATCCACCACAAAAGTATACCAAGCACAGGACGGAATATGGCGATAATAAGAAGTATATACCCAGGCCGGTATATACAGGTCCGCAAGAGAAGAAACCAGTATATTACACTTCAAGTTATAATTCACCTTTTAAGCTGAAGAGTATAAATAATGAACGAATCGATGAGGGACCCCCTTCTTCCATTTTGTGGAAATCAAATAATGCTAAGAGGTAAGCCAACTTATGAAGAACATGCTATACTTACTTATGTCATATGTCCCCTTTTGGGTCCTAGAGACTATACAATGCCCACTCTACTCGCCATCATGTGTGGATCGGATTTTTTCCCGCTGCCTACTTCTTACCTGTTCTGCACCATGTACTCCTAGAACTGCCGCGCATACTACCGTTGCATCGTGTGGAGTGACAACTACTCTTCCGAAAAGCGTGCCTCTAAGTTCATGGCCCATTCTCTGACAGTATGCCGTGGATCAGTGATTAGTGCATTGGACTACTGCGTACAAGGTTCCAAGTTCGGATCCAGGAAAATACCACCAAAGTTTTTTTTTCCCGTGCGAGCGTCTGACAAACATCCAAGTGTATTCATTGTCGTTAGAAAGCTTCTCAAAAAACCGTCCCTTCTGTACGTGCAGAAATGTATACCACGCACAACACGTACAGCTGTGAGAACCAATGCCTTGGCCCTTTATGGCACAGTATTTATTTATTTCTGATAGAATTATTCGTTCAAGACACTGTTTGGCCAGGAAGTCATCATCACTCTCTAAGTACCACATCCATACAGCAGTTCGGATTTGCTTTGCCTATTCGGCTGGCTATATCCAGTTCGGTTTTGGAAAATTTCTAGCCTCTCAACTGCTTGTCCACCAATGCATACATAAGTTGATAGGTTCGGTCTTAAGCCGATGCGAATGCAGATTTAGCCTTCTCAATTCTGTTGCCCACATCCAGATCGGTTTTCTTCTTTCTCGATTTGTTGTGCCAGGTCGAAGCTCATAATCACCTCCTCCTTGCCATTCCATTTTTGTGGAGAATTCAACGTTTAACATCTTAAGGAAGTTTAGTTTAGGGATGGTGTAGTCCATACAGGGTAGAGAATCTGTGGTGTCGCTGTACTCGTACGGATTTGGCTGTCTAGCAGTCTTATTACGCTAAGTAGTGTAATGTTTGTAATATGTAGATCTATGGGTAGAAGATGTAGAAGAGCATCTGTCGGAGTCGACCGCAGGGCTCCTCTAGTGTCTATACATGCCGTCTCTTGAACCCTGTCCAATATGTTAATACAAATTATAGTCTCTCTTAAGGGTTGCCCACTATTGACCCATATGTAAGAATCAGACCAACTATGGCAGTATACATCCAGATGGTCAAATTTTGTTGCATCTTTGGTTGGTTGACACCGGCCCTCGGTGAGGATGCACTTAGATCAGGAGTTGGTCCATTGTGCAACCGATGTGTAAAAGTGGGTGGGTCACCGACTTACTCAGGGAACCATTGAAGGAGCCAATCTTAGCCGTACACGCATTGTTGAGATCACTTAGATCGTTGAACAGGTATTCAACTTCTAGGATAACACAATTGACAATCTTAATTTTCATGGTGAAGAGTCTCAGTTCAGCTTTGCTCGGATTTATGCCGAGGTCACATTTTTTTACCCATGCATTGACCTTGTACAGAGCCCTCCATGAATGAATGAATGAATGATGTGGACCTTTCCATATGCCATATCATCCGCATACCCAAAATTCTTTCTCTGTCTGACTATAGAGAGGTGAACGCCTTGGAGTGTTCTAGTGTTGCCATTGACTAAGATAATATTCTATTCAAAATTCCGTAAGGGGCTTGCAGAATACCTTCAATAAGTACATTATTACAAGCTCCTTCTACGAGTATATCTAGGAAAGGAAGGTAGCTAAAGTGTGTTCTTTCTAATGAATGGAATTTTCTATCGTTGGCACTACTTCGTGTAGGGTATACTGGTTCTGTAGATCTTCCTTTTAAAACAGTTCTGGGCCAATAACTGTTGATGACGATAGTACGCTTCTATTTTATGCAGTTCCACTTTATATCACGTATAAATATTTTGGCCGTTATTCACCTTCAACCACAACATCTTATAATGCTCCTGTCCTGACTCAGTGGTTAATGAATTCGATATATGTATGTTTGTGTATTTACTTTTTCCTAAATAATGGATACACTTTATTTACAGGCCCACAGGAAAGGACCTCAAAAGCTTAGGGAGTGTACAAAGTCAGCGTATACCAAGGCCAAAGCAACATGCTGTTTACCATATAATGGGCAAGAGAAGTACAGAGAAGCATTCCAGCGCCGAAGAAACTCACCCACTGCTTGAGAAGTTAGACCGAATTCATTTGCAATATCATCGATCCTCTAGGCATGCTTTATACTCGAAAATCGAAGTGATGTTCAATAAGTAAGATAGCTTATTTGCTTTGAAGCCAACTTGTTTACAAAAAATGTCCTTTCAGACAGGGAAAGAATGGCACCGAATGTGTCCTTAGGGCCCTATGCGAGACTGGTCAACGGAGGCGTGAAACTAAACCCGCTGGTCTATTGGTAGAACTCCTTAGAGCAATATTCACATTGCCTGAGGCGGATACTGAAATGCGCAACAGAGAGCGTCACCCGAAGCGCTTTGCATGGGACGAGGCTCATGGCAGTAATAGAATCTGTTCTGAAGTGTACCCTCTGTGTGAAGATTTTATTTGGAACTCGAAATATATATACTAAAAGAAATAATGTCGCTTTCATTCTAGGTTACTAATAAATTAAACACAATGAATGTAGGCCCTTCTTTTCACGATGCTATAAAACAGCAGTGAACTGGCAATTAGCATTGTTTTCTCTTGGTCATGTTAATTGAGTAACTTCCTAAAGAATTTCTCCAGTTTAATAAGCCACCGATGGAACACTTCGACTACACGTACGCTGGGCTACATACTCTCGTAAACAGTTTTCTGAGACGGATGTGTATACGATTTTGTGCATCCGTAGCGCGAATATTAACTCGATAATTGTGCGGAAGTGTAATTAGTGAATAATATTTCAGTTGATTCCTGACAGATATTCCATTAATCTATTAATGCCTTGTTCCATTTAAAGTGGTTAAAAATGTATCTGCTTCAATTGAAAAGCACCATTTCTTACGGAATACTTGGAATTACATTTATATTAATTATTTGTTTAAATTTAACGAGCATAAATGGGTTAAGTGTTGAGAAGGAGCTTGATAGAAATGACGATTTTCTGTTCATGAATAAAGATTTTAACTGGGAAGAGGAAGGACTGTACTATTCAAATGATGACGAACGTCGGAGTGCACAAATACTGTCACGAAAAAGACGTTACCTAACGTTTCCATCCGGCAGCTCGTTTCAATTGGGTAAGTGTAGTGGTTTTTTCCCATTGAAATGAATTTAGCAGGTGAAATCGCTGAATCAAGCAATGGTCAAACTTACATATAACAGGAGGTTTTTTTGAAACCTCCGCAGCCAGTAGAGGCAAATTGGACACATAAAACAAAACAAGAACATGTTATCTACAACTTTTGCTAAAGCTGCAATCGTTTTTCTTTCATTTAAAGACAAATCATCCATTTTGGTGTATATTTGAGGAAAAAAATTATATATATGGCCTAAGCAGCCCATAGAGTTGTGTGTGATATATATTTGTACACGTACAGAAGAGACCTACAGTTTTATGCTGTATCCGAAGGACAGAGAGTCTTGGACGTTTGTCGGACGTTCGGAAAGGGTGAGGCCGAGAAAAACTTAGATGGCATTTTCCTGGATTCGAACTTGGAACCCCCTGCGCAGTAGTCCAACGCACTAACCACTGAGCCACGGCACCCATTAGAGGAAGCTGAAGATTAAAAGAGGATGAAAGAAACATCAAAAAAGTTTAATGTCATAATTCCGAAGTCACACGTACAAATTTGGGGATATAAAAATTCAGCTGCCAATAGACTACTGTCAATTGTCCAAATGAACTGCTGGCTGCGGATGTTTAAAAAAAAAACACGTCTAATAAAAGCTGCGTTGGCAGCTTTTCCGCAACAATTCTTGCAAAATTAAACTAAATAAATTGTTTTTTTTTTGGAAATACTGCCGATTGCAACGAATTTAAAAATATGTAGAAATTTTTTGCAGAACAGAGCTGCATGCCGCTTATACATACATGTAGCTTCCCAAATCGGAACATGTGTTATCTATTTTTAATGCATACAGACCTCTGCATGGTATAACTTATCTGTTGCCTCTATGAAACAGTTGACCAATACTTTAACAGGACGAGATCCTTATACCTTGACTATTTCACTTGTTTCACAATGTTGCACACACGGCCGATTGACACTGCAGCGTGAGACTGAGTATAGGGCCAGTATACTTGTTCTTTCGCATCGCGTTCTTTTCGAAAAATTGAACAACCCTCGAGAAGTGATAGTAGGCTAAATGAAGGCTCATGTACCTATTATAACTTTATTAAGTAGCCAGAAGTATCGCCATAATTTTATGACCACAAGGACTTTATCTTCTCACCCTGCATTGTGAATCAGGCAACATTCTTTGGACTCTCTCAATCTCTTTTCGATTCAATTTTCTTCGACACCAACCCTAACTACCTTGCGTTTCCCTCATCTTGTCTATCTACCTATCCATCGTAATTATCAAAACTTGTATTTTATATTCCAGTATACGATTTGATTATTGGCGTTGTGGACTATACAAACTACCTTATCCTTGGGGTTACATCTGCCTTAGCGTGGCAGCTGCCAAGTGATGCTCCAAGTGCTATTCTTGAAAATATACAGACCAGAATTAACGATGGAACAATCGGCACTAGTCGAAACGATACAATTGAAAACATTGAATATGTTGACACGCAGCCAAAACAAAAACAGCAACAACAATCTCCCCAAAAGCCAGCTTACATCACCTCATATACAAATCCGTCTTTTGTTAAACCTCAATCGTCCTCCTACTACACCAACAACCAATTTCATCCACCAATGACTTCGAAATACTACAGCTCCAGTCCAGAGTACTATTCCAAGCCCAACAATGTAGTCACTAGAAAGGACGACATAGACTACTACTCAACTCGTCCAAATCCACTTACCGAATGGAAAGACAACAAAATACAAAAAGTATCACCATCATCAGGAGCATCAAACCTCGTTTCCAAATGGTCACAATGGTGGAATAGTAGCAAACGGTATGTATAAAGCTCTTTACAAAAAAACCAAAAAAAATAACTATGTATTTTTTCTCCCTAAAGACCTTATAGAAAGAAACCCACAGGATATGTCCGTAAGCAGAGAATCTTTCCAGTATTTGCAAAGCGAAGTGTAGATGAACATAATCGGGTAAAACGTCACGGTATCATAGGTTCATCTCTTACCACACTTGATCAGATTCACCTTCGGTATCACCGCAGCACGCGACAGGATCTGTATCAGAGGATTGAAAAATATCTAGAGACGTACGTATAGCGATGGTAGCTTTTTGAATTTTAATTTATTTTAATTTCATTTAGGCACAACAAGGACGGACATCAGTGTGTACTGAAAGCACTTTGTGAGACAGGACAAAAGAGCAATGAAGTAGAGCCGGGCACATTTGTTGGCGAAGTTATGAGAGCTGTATTCACAATACCGGAGAGCGAAGATCCTGTTCACAATTATAGAGAAAACATTTATGACGAAGCACATGCACACGGTGGCAACTGCGAAGAAAAATTCCCTCTATGCCCAGATAGTGTGTGGCGAGCTGATTTTGTCCTTTGAAGGGACAATTAAAAGATATATGAAACACTTAATTGGTTTTTTTTTTGTTGCCCTGACGCTAACCCAGTTCTGCTAAATCTTGGCATATCTAAGCACAGTCTTAATCAATCCCAACAGCCCTATTCCCAACTCATCGTAGAGCCATGTCATTTCCTTAGAATTTGAGTATGTGTGGCACAGGGAAATATACCCTAATACAGTATATACCGACAATATCTCCGGTTGTACAGCGATCGGTTTGTAATATGTTTAGACAGTTCACGATTCACTCAAGGAGTTTTTCAAGATAAGATAAAAACATTGGCCCTGAGTAAGCTAGGATTATCCAATGCCAGAGGCCACTCTTAACTGACAGGCAATGAAAATTCAACAAAGTTATAAGCCATCTATTGAGAACCTCGACAAACATGCTGGGTATCCGCAAACACTGTCATAAAAATCCCTTTTTCCGCACAAGAAAGTACATTTGCTTGAAGTTGCTCCCCGAAATCATTGGCTACATCCCTTAAATCAAAACAATTTTAATTCTTCTTGAACCAAATCATCAACCGTTAAACTGGATTCGCTAAAATGAAACCAACTTTTCCTTGAACAGGGTGGGCCAAATACAAGTTTCTTTTTAAAAATGCAATAAAAAAAAAATTTTTTCAACTATTATGTCTTTATTAGTAAGAACCAACATTCCCATTAATAATGGAACACAACATCGTTCAAGTGGCTGCTTCGGCTGGCTGCGGGTTGTAGTTGACGGATTGCTTGGATGATATTGGCCTTAACTGCTTGAATCGTTTCCGGATTGTTGGCATAAAACTGTTGCCCAAAAAAAACTTCAAAGGGGTCAAATTGCAGTCGCCAATTGACATCGCCAAGACGGCGGATAACAACGAATACAGTAGGCTACACCGTGCGACGACGGGGACCATGACTGTTGTCCACTAGCATACCAGTTGAATAAACTTTTTGGAGAAACTTGTTCCATTTCGACCAAAACTTTTTTTAAAAAACGCACTGTTTGCGTAAGCGTAAAGCTTTCAAGTAAAGACTTTCTGTCAAAATTTCGAGCGGGGAACAGCTGTCAGTGTCAAAATAACCTATGATTTAGAAAGAAACCACTAGATGGCCGACCCTTTATTATTAGTCCTCTTAGGCGACCGAAATAATCGCGGAAGCAGAAATTGGATAAAAACAAATTTTCCTCTCATATTGGCTATCCTATCTCGAGGGCATCTGATTTTAGCTAAGATTTACGCGGCAGTCTTTTTTTTCCACTTAAACAGATTTATAGGACTTACTTCAACTAACCTACTGCAAGACAGCACAAACCGAGATCATCTCATTTGGTTACATAGACACAGCGGATATGAAGGAAATCAAGTAGCTGATTCTTTTTTTAAGGAATAAGGTGATACGAGTAAGCTTATGAAGCACTGCGACCTAGATAAATCTTTTGTGCTATTCGCTAACAAGGTTGTAGCTGAAGTCTAATTCAATTATGAAGCTTTGAGCTGAAGCAGAGCAGACATCAGATCAGTGACATGAAGCCTTTGTTAGAGTACTTAAGTCTCAGCCGAACTATGGCTAGACATTCGTACAATATATGTTAATGTATGTTCCAATCCAGTTTGAAAGTTCCTGTAAGAGAGCATTTCTTGACGTTTCCGTCTATTGACCTGTATCTGATTAGTTCGTAAGACACAAAAAGGTTCAGGACTTCGTCTAATGAATGGAGCCTGAGCATCTTGTCTAGCAAGCTAATCAGCGGTTTCATTGCCAATGATGCACACAAATTAGTGTGACTTGATTGTGTACACCAAGCTATAAGAGAGATTGGAGACAGTTTCAGACTAGTCTTAACTCAAATTTAAAGGATCCGTATGCAATATACGGAGGTTTCTTCTAATGTATTCCCTAAGACAGACCTCTATAGCGAGGACTTCTGCCTGAAAGATTATGGTAGCTTTTCCTAGAGGAATAGATAGTTTGTAGTTTGCGCCAGAGATTCCAGACCCACACCCAATCGATCCGTCAGTATACCAATCTGACTAGGGGGCCGTTTGGGTGATTTGATGATTATTGCAGGAGCTCCTTCCTTGAAGGGCACACCATGTGACCGTTTATTCGCTACCTTGCTCAAATGAATGAGGTTTATTTTAAACGAAAGTCACAATAGGCCCAATATGGCCGCAATACGAAAGGCTACTAGATCTTACCTCATTCTACCAAACTCACGGACCACGAGCTTGTGTGCAAATGATATAATTTTCATGATTAACTACGAATTACTCTACATATGCACAGATACATGTTACACATTTTTTTCTTAAATGTCTGCTTCTATATTTATTATTGCCTACAACAATTGTATTTATTTTCACATGTCTTCCGCTAAAATACAACTTTTTTCGGATTCAATATCCAGTCGAAAAAATTGAACGTGCGTCCATTGTTGTTCTCCAGCTCACAATACGATGCGTTGTCACATATGTCAACGGTTACTTCATCTGATGGCATCTCCGACATTGAACTTCTATAAACGGGAATAAAACAAAAGATAATATCATATAATGAATAAAACTTACAAAAACATTGTTCGCACTAAATCCTGAATCATTGAGTATCCTGGTGGCAGCAAAAACTGTTTACTTCCGCAAATTGATCTTAGAATACTGCACTTCACATCCGTTCCCAATCTGCGAGACACAACAACCATAAATATAAATAAAAATTCAACTTTATACTAATTATCTTTACACACAGGATATTAAGGATACCTTCAAATGGACTTGTGCTGTACGATTGATCATCGTTCATCCATTCTGACAGAACGGTTTTATTACTCTTTTCCGACCGCTTCGTAATTTGATGAAGTACTTCAGTATATGTATTTATTTCTTTTGCTGTTAAATCCTTATAGTCCTTATGAGGAGTAGAATATTCCTTGAACCCAGGACGCATAGGGTTTAATAGGTTTTGATACATCTTTTTGTTTGTTTGGGTAACTTTTTCCTGCGAAAATATAATACACAGATGAAGATAAGTATGACAATGTAATTTAAACGACTCACTGTAGTATCTTGTCTTAATTTCTGCACCGGGGTTTGAGGTACTGAACCTAGCCAATCCTTGATGGCAGTTGGCCCGGAATAGTAATTACTTATTTCCCAACTAAGACTCAAACCCTTGGGAGTGTTTCCTATAAGAGATTTTCCTATGCCGATTGTTAGTTTAATGCTTCCGGATTTGGGAAGCAGAAGTGATCGCTTACGACGAGATGTCAACTTTGATACAGTGCTAAGTAACTTTGTATGATCAGCGGCACATGGAAGAAGGATGGCAAATAACGTAACAATTGATAATTTCAAAAGATGCATTGTATAGCAACAAGAGCCCGTTCAGACTGAACACTGATCTGTGGTACCTGATGATTGGGCACCAGGTGCATTATGTGTTGGACCACTTTACTGATTTAAAGGTCTTGTTTGTGGGTAGAAGTGGTGGTTCGCTAAAACCTCAATTAGACCAATTAGCACGAAGGTGTCTTCTTGATGCAACACGTCACGTAACCAGGTCTAATAAAAAATTGTGTGCATATTTTTTCTGGATCATCTTAAATGTGTTTATCTCCAAAACCGGCTGGCAAAATACTCATTTTAACTCTCACCAATAATAACCGCCACAGTAGTCTTGTACAATGTCAAGATGAGGTTAGCTAAGGAACAGAATAGCATTGTCCAGGATTCTTAACTCCTCAGTTCTTTAATCCTTTAATAATGCCTCTTGACCATCGAACTGAGGTAAATGATTTCAGTGGTAGAGGGAGCCCTTAACGCACAAAGCCGTGTCTAACAATGCAAGGCTGGGAATTAAACCTAACGAGTTTCGTCAAACACTAGCGGCGTCCTTTTAGCATTATTTCAATAAATTGGCTCTGGCAGGATACTCGTGGGACCACCAATGAACACTGATTTACATAGCAAAAACAAGAAAAAATAAAGTGCACGGCTGAGTGATGAGGTACGTACTTGCACCTTTAAGCTGTTAGTTGGAAATGAATGAACTTTAAAAAAAAAAATTATATGAAAAAATATTTTTTTTTTAAATTCTTCATAAAATTAAATGCCATATTTTTGTATTCATAAGATTTGGCTCACGTTTTGATTTTGACCAAAATCCATTGAATATTAACCGAGAAATGGCCGTATTTTTAAAACCAGTTAATAAGTAAAGTACCGTTATACGCTTTTTAGCTTAAATATGAAATTTAGTCAAACCGATTTTTTGTTAAGTTGGCTTCAAGTAAAGCACCGTTCTAAGCAATTTTGGCCAAAACGTGGTACGCCATTTTATTAGACTTCACAAGACAAGCATAAATATAAAATTTAAAAAAAATCGTTGGAGCCGTTTTTGAGCAAATTGGCCAAAACCAATTGACCCTAAGAGAAGTACCATTATTATCACTTTTAGACAAAAATTTGGAACGCCATTTTTTAGCATTAGCACATTTTTATACACACCAAAAATTTTAACGAAATCCGTTGACCCGTTTTTTTAACAAACCGGCTTCTTACCAATGTGGCTTTAAGTGCCGTTATAACAAATTTTGGCCAAAATGTTGTAAGCCATTTTATATCACGTATCCAAACTCGATTCAGCAGAAAGTTTAAACAAAATCGGTATAGCAGTTTTCCAGCAAATTTGGCTTTTATTAAATTGGCCTTAAGTAAAGTACCGTTATTTTAGGGCTAGAACAAAAATTTCAGGCGGTTTGTAGCATAGTTTACTATTTTGTCACCTTCATTTCAATGAATGATCCATCACTAGTGCAATTACTCCGGGGTAAAACTGACCTGATATAGAAGAAGGAGATGAAGTGTAAAGTAAAAATGTGGCTGCCTCGATTAGCTTCGCAGCAGCACATTCTCACCCCACTTTTCCAAGACCTTGTTGATGGTGTCGGGCTGTAGCTCACTGATTGGATGATTTTGGCCTTAAGTGCTTGAATTGTACCGGATTATTGGCATAACATAGGTCCTTTACGGTTCCCCATTAATTTCATTTCGTTTTACGTAAGTTAACTGAATGTAAGTGCAAGTTTGTACGACCCTATCACGTACTTTATCTTTGCTCCTTTATTACAATATTTGTACGCACAATGTTGATCCTTTATGTATCTACATATATTAGGAGAAAACAAATTTTAATTGCTGATGTCATGAATTAACTTACTTAAGGGATTGATTGATAAAATATCTTTCACCCTCCCCAGTAGAGAAATTCTTCAGCATAATTATAGCGACAAGGATGCCAGAATCCTGTGCAAACTTTCACGCCCTTACCAGCCCTATCCAAGCCCAATTGTTATTCAATTTGTTGCTGATGTCATAATGTAACATGAGTACTTATACATATACAGCATAATGTATGTGATATTGATTGATGATATTCTGATGTGTGCTTGGAAACTCCAGGTAGTAGCTAAAGGCAAAAGTTAATAAAGTGGTTAATTACGGTTAACCATAGTTGGCCCTTGACTTACACACAGAATTGCATTAATCTGCAATATGACAGGTAATAATTATCGAAATTGTACCTTCGTATTTGGATTGATTGTCGGCTTTTATGCTACAACATCGGAGTTATTGTGGTAATTAATTTGAAAGCTAAATCGATTCGTAGGGGCGTTACCATGCAGACGTTAATTAAAACTGTAATCTGTAATCCCCGGCAGCAATACATGAATTATATTCTTATTCTTCGAATAATTGATTTTATTTGAAACCATTGAGCAAATAATTATATAGTTGTTAATTTAAAGTAAAATAAGGTGGGGTAAGTCCTTTATATAGTCCAACTCTGTCGAATGTTCATTTTCTTATGAAAAGATGAATTGAATTTTGCACTCCAGTGTTCCACCAACACGAATGAATGTTGTTTTGCGGTCTTATTTCGTCGGTCAGTACCCAAATTTTCAAGACAGTATATTGGAGTACTACTTTTTTAAAGACCGCTCATGCCCTCTTAGCAAAAATGTTTTGAATAACTCAACTTCAATAAGATGCTGCAATATTTATACTTGTACTAGTAGTAGGGCAGGTGTTCATAAATCAACCATCTGCTTCCGAGCTCGTACTTACTACTACCTACTGCTTACTTACTTCCTTATGTCCTGTGGGTCCTAGGGCCTGTTCCTAGGCTACGGTTCCTACGCGCCATCGTGTGCGATTTATGGAAATGTGCCTCAGCTCCCCCCAACCAATGTATTCCTAGGACCGCGTGTCCTGCCATCCTGGATAAGTGGGTTCCATTGGTTCGCTTGGTTAGTTATGGATCCGTCATCCTTTCGGAATGTGTGACCAATCCACTGTAACGCAGGCACCTATTGACAAACGTTTGTAGCTTTCTCGTCATAGTGACGGTCACTCTCCAGGTACCACATCCATATAGCAGCACGGATTTAAAGTTGAAACGGAACACTCGTAGCTTGGTGATTAAGCTTATGGACTGCTTCGTCAAATCAAACGCAGATTTTGCTTTGCCTATTCAACTGGCTATATCCAGTTCGGTTCCGCCATCGGTTGAGACAATACACTCAAGGTATTGGAAGCTCTCTACTCTCTCAACTGTATGTCCTGCAACAGATATATGTTTTTGTTTTTGCTTTTGCCGAGTTAATTTTCCGCCCAATGACGTCTGCTTCCCTCTCCATATCTGCTGTCATTTGGTGAAGGTCAGAAGGTGAGACAGTAGGCACACATCATCGGCGTAGTCTAGGTGTTTGAGTTCAGATGTAAGGAGTCATCAAATTCTTCCATTTCCAGTTGATAAGGTCGCATTCAGCACATCGCTAATAACCAATAAAAAAAACAGTGAAAGTATACAGCCTTGCTGAACCCCACTTTGGACTGACGTGCGATATGAACCCATAATATGTAGCCTTGATAACATAGGTAGTTTGGAAGATTCTAGCAAATGTTACCTTTTAATGATATACCTATTCGTTGACTTCCTATTTGTCGGAATTTTTAATCCACTCATCAGAATGTAATCCTCCTACTCCTTTTCTTTTTTGTATGCAGTGCTTCCTGTATTAGAGTTATAAGTTTATGGAGCTGATGTCTTCGCATCTTATGGAACACAGGAAAAAGTACAAGTTCATCCACCTACATAAGTTGCATTCATCAATATTGTATTCCTAATATCCCCGAAGCATAAAAAATGCGTACATGTCACAAGTCACAACTAACGAAACACGCGTACACACAAATTTGATATTAAACCCCCATTTAATTAAATGCCTATATCACCTTCAATCGAATGAGGTTATAATCGACTATATACTCAACTCTTAAGATACATTAACATTTAATTTCAAATAGAGTAATTGAATTAATTACCACAAAAAAGAAAAAAAAAAACTTTTTTAAGGTCAAACGATTTTTCTGCCAACACATTAGTCAAACCACTATGCCATCCCTATGAAATACCTTACAAAAACCATATAATTAATAGCTCGGAATTTTTCCCTCTCTTTGTTTTCCAGTGGCTTACGAGTATTTTTAGAACATTTTTCATTCGAGCTACATACTTTCGAAAACAGATAATTGTGTTGTTTTAAGGAGCACGTAATTTTGTTCACAGTATATCTTCTAACCTTTTTCCTTTTATGCTTCCTTAAAGGTTAAAGTTTAACAATTTTGTGGGCGTAGTAATTCTGAGTTGTGGTTATTTTAACCATTGAAAACAAACCAAGAACAATGTCTCATATCCACAAATTTTCACTTAAAGACTTTCTAGTGGGTGTCTTAGTAATTGAAGTTTTATGCCTATTGTTTCGCTTTCAAGGATGAATTTACATGAAAATTGAAAATGGCTTGTATCCGCTTCATTCTCATTTGTAATGTAATACATATGCAAGTTCGTATGTAGATGGGATCAGAAATCGTAAGAGAGAGAAGGAGATTGATAAGAATGGCAATAAGGAACCATACAAGGAACCAATAGTTTGAGTTTATTGTGCCCATTTATTTAATCCTGGTCATTTATTGTGATTTATTTCGAGGTACCTTTTTTAAAAGTAAGAACAATTTCAAAATTTAAATTTTATCGCGTTATATCTAAAACGAAACAAAATAATTATTCTTGGCATTTATGATATTCTTAAAGAAAAACATCTAGTAGTCTGATATCACACAATATAGGCGCCCAATTAGGCATGAAATTAACTGGTCTCCTATTAGGCCTCTCTTGAAGTGAGTACTGGAGGATCTTAACGTTCCAGAATCCGATCGTTGTCAATTGAAAATCGCCTTTTTAGCCACAAATGAAGTTAAAAAGTAAAGAAGATCTTTACCGATTTGATTAATCCTAGTTCATACCATAGCTATATGTGTATAGAATAACGTATTAAGCTTTGGAACCGATTGGATTTATAGTTTTTGAGTAACCTCATCATGAGTTTTGAGAAGCAAATTCTTGGGTATAAAACTTACCTACGTTTCACCATAAATCGCCTATATCTTCAAGAGTTTTTGAAATTTTCACTTGAAATTTTAAAGAAATATTCCTTGAATAGTTACAGATTCGAATTAAATAAAAAAAATCAATTTTTCAAATTTTTTGAAACCGAGAATGGGGGGGGGGGGTCCCCTTAAGGCTCGCTGAGTCACAGACCAACCGATCACTGATCCTGTTTTGTAATGGAGAAAGTTCGTCTAAGCCTCCTTATGATGAAATGTCATATAATACTTAAAAAAAATATTTTGACAGGTTAACACGACTCATGCGTCATCGGTTGAAAACTCCATAAACAAAAAAGTACTTTCTAATGAATCACCCTTTATCACCGTAGTATACAAACTTCAGTGCTTTGTTTTGAAGCCAACCTATAATTTAAAAGCAACTGAACGAATTTTGATGAATTACAGCGAGATTGTAGCACTTCTATCGACTTTTTCCAACAAATTAACGGACTAACTCGTTAAAGCTAATAAACGTTAACGTAAATTGGATTTCGATACAATTCTATTTACTATATTAACTGGTCAACAAAAGACAATATTTAAGCCACCTTATTTTCAATTCATTATTCTTCTACAACAGTATCCTTAAAAAGGAGTTAAACCAGCAAAATATACATATATCCATTCCCTTTCACTTATATTTACTTTTCGTTTTATGTATTCCTTCCTGACGAGATCGATACGAAATATGAAAATCTCTTTCGCCGGGACCCATGTGTCTGCAATGATATCCTATTCGAAATACATGAAAGGATACGAAAATGTATTCAATAACAACCAATGAGCAGTGTGATATTGCTCCAACACTACAGGAGACAAAATCTGTATCGAAATGTGTCAATAATAGAAATGCACACACTGTCGGAGACGGGAAGAGACCTTTTTTACGAGATCACGAAATGTTATCATGTTCTTTTTTTTGTTAGTTGAGTTGTTACTCTTTGATTGCATTTCACATTTTTCATCTTGGAACCTTGATCCATTCGTATAGCCAAGTCACCACATCCTTTGCCACATAAAGTTTCGGATGCATATACAAACATACTGTGTGCAGCACTATCTGGGAAAGAGGTTCCTTCTGGCACAAGTAGGATGTGTTCACATCCTGCAAAATGATATGAATGGTACCCAAAAGATGTCTTGGGAAATTCAATTCCTATTGTGTAGTATGTCGACACATCCTGTTGCTTATTTCGGAAATGAGACTACCAGTCATGGTATTTCATTGAATATGGTATTCTTATTGTTTGTGTGACATTTGATTTTCTATTTGTGGCACTAGGATGTGCTTAAGTATTCCATTCTTTTTGTTTTCATACTTTTGGATGATTATTTTAGTGTGGCGAACCTCGTTAAGTTGGAAAACGTTTAATCAGAGCCTGATGCGAAAACTTTTTCGAAACCAAAATGGCTTGTGCTCTACTCTACAAATGAGGCTTTCTTTAGATTAACAGGCTACGCAGGTTTTAATTAGGATGTCGTCTTTTATTACAAGTGGGTAATCCGTTTTCCTAGTCATCAATTTGATACTTATTCGCACCTATAAAATGAGGCAGGTATTGCTTTCGGAATAGAAGAAGTGCAAAAGCCTTTGCCTCATAAACCTTAATAAGAAGAGCCGGATCTGCTGAATTTTTGATAAGTAAACAAACAAATTGGAGACTACTTCAATATACCACAGACGTCATAAGCTTTCCCATATGAAGTCCCATATGATTATCTGGAATCTCATAATTATAAAGAGAACAAGTAAATGAATGTGTTTCTATTGAATTCTAGTAGAATTGTGCAGCAGAAATCCTTCACATATTCCCTCTACAATTCGTCGAATTTGGTTGTGCACGGGATAGTGGACAACTGTCGTCATGCCGTTCATTAACGCCAAGACATTCCCATGAACAGGTTAAAGTGGTAAGAGAGAGTGTTGCCGAGAACCTACATGTATGGTATCTGCATCATCACCTAGCTCAGCAATTTGGCATCAGTGGAACCTTCCTTTCTCTATAAATTGCAATTAACTCGAAAAATATTGCCGACAGCAATACGCTTGGAGTACGCTCAAATAGTCGCTCGAATGGTTGTCACTGATTCTTGGAAGAAAATTTTGATGAACGGCGAGTACGAAGCCCATTTCACACTCTCTTGCGTCCGCCATTAACAAGCAAAATTGCCACTGGAACGGAGAATGTACACGAGATCCGTGAAACACCATTGTTTGGGCGTTTATGCCGAAACCATTTTCTTCAGAGAAGACTAAGCTGTCTATATGGGAATCGATATCAGTAGATCTTGGCTCATTATCTCTGTGTGAAAAAGATCTGGACGTTTGAAGTGGGTCATGCCACATTGAAAATCAATGAATGCATTTTCTGCAAGAAAATTCCCTGAACATGTCTTGTCAAAAAATGTCAACATTGACTGGTAACCCAGTTCTCCAGATTTGACCCCTTCGGACTTCTTTTTGTGGGGTTATTTGAAAAGCAAACCTCAAAACTTTGACGAGCTCAAGCCAAACATTTGTGCCGAAATCATCGCTATACAACAGCAAATGAAAGGTTGCTAAAGGATACTCTCTCTATGATGCTAGCAGGGAGTCTTATGAGTATTTCTAGCTATTGCGAAAGCTTTTGGATAATCTTGACTAGGACTCAATCCAGATATAATGGTCAGAAAATATTGTTGAAATGTTGAAACGGTTCTAGGAGCCTTATACGTTCTTGAGTTGGAGTTGGGGTCTTTGGACGCAGCACACACATTTCTGTACCTATGGGAACGACTTCCATTGTGAGCTTGCATTTAATTTCTGTAAATGTCATTACCATTGACTTTCCAATTAAACTGAAGTCTGGAATCATTAGTGAAGTAATGAACACCTCAGTATAGGAGTGTTAAAATGTCTGTATTGTATGACTGGCAATCAAAGAATCCCTGTCATGTCTAAAGTGTAGTGTACTATCTGAAAGGGATATTAACATATACTGGACTAGTCCACAACTACATCAAACTTATTGCCACTCATCTTTGATGGAGACCTCCGACCAATATAACATACACCTATGTTTAGTGCAAGGCCACAGGAATATTTCAGGGAACTGTAGTGCGGATGAAATTGCCAAACTTCACATAACCCTCTCAATCGAGCCTGATAGCATAAGGAATACTTAGTAACTTGCTACTTGTAAACTATCTACTATTCAAACTGGATGCTAATGGGAAGGCTAACGTTCAACAGTAGTTGAACAGTTGTTTTCTTCAGAATATCCAGGGAGATAGATAGATAGAGAGTTAGACTTTCGCCTAACCTGAACCAGAATCGTTCAAACGAACTGGTAGTTGTGAGTAGTTAACATCATCGTCAGTATCCTATGAGACCCTATCTGATTGGTCTGCATGCTAGCGGCCTCTCTTCAAACAAATTTGGAGACGCTGTAGGGAAACTGCTCTGTCTGGAGTCCTTCTTTTTCGATTACCTCAATGATCTGACGGGCTTACCTATCAAGCATCTGCTTCTCTACATCTTCTTCTCTACAATCTGTTCGCACATAGTTTAGTTTTGTACATTCTCTAGTATACTTTGTAGTTATCAATCGTCCTAGTGTCTACGTAGGTCTTAGTAGAGTTCTAGTACCAGACTTACGTGTTGTTGGCCCCTCCATCCTAACCTAACCATGACATGTTGCATCCACAGCTTAATAGATCCCATACCCATACTATACAATTAACAACATGTTAATTAAATTGATATAATTGAGCTGCTTAAAATTCCACCTCAACGCCAACTTCACACCTAGGATACACCAACGAGTAGATACTTCATTTTTTCAAAATTTATTCCCCATTAAAGTACCAAACTGTTGATCCCAGAAAAGACTCTATGCAAACGTGTTGAATGGCATTCAGTCGGAAAAAAATTACCCCTCATCAAACTGATCAATACCAGTCAGCCTCCCGTCGTCAGTGTTTGTTCATATTCGTCCTTTTCAATCAGAAATATCAACAGAAGAAAATTACGTACGTACACAGTCATGAAATAAATTACAATATGTACTTGTGTACGTACCGTACATAGGTATGCATGCATGTCCTGAAGGCACAGAGCTTCACGGTTGCGGTTCCAGTACACTAACTGCTGTTGAATAATTCATTTTGTTGTAGATATTGATTGGATTTTGTGAAATTTCAACGCAAACGTTAATAGGATGTGTGTACGAGTATAATGCATATCAATGGATCCTAATTTCATCGGAAATGTATTCATTATTACTTTTTATTTTCATTTTTTTTTTTTTTTTTTGTTTCATACATTTTTGATTAATACTAATCAACACAAATAATAATAATATTGGCTTTTGGGATTTCACGTAATTGCAGCTGTGTAGGTAAGATGAGTGAAATGTCAAACAGGAACACATCCTCGCAAATGGTTTGCATATTGCAAAGGCATAAAAGATTGGTAAAAGTGAAAAGGAAGATATGCTGCTACATATTATGGTACGAAAGGTCCTGGAGATCAGTGACAGTTACGTTCTGGCCGGCATCGTTCTAGCGAATATATGGAATGATGATTCCACCAACCACACCATAGTGATGAGAGACCTAAATGACAAAATAGGCAGCAGTAGCGAGTTGCTCGAATATTTTATGTGACAGGACGGACTACGTAAGCGCAAGATTCATTGTCCTTTTCACTGTCTTTGTCATAGGCCACAAAGCCTGGCAGAAAAACCATTGGGTGCCAACTGCCAAGAAAGTAACTTCAAACAAGATTGAACATTTTGAAATCGGTCGTTCGAAACATAGAGCAGACATAGAACTGGCACGAGATCACCAGCTTATGATAGCAACATGTCATCCAAGCGACATGACCGTGCTGCTGCAAGGAAGCTGCAAACGTCCGTTAAAAGGTGCCTACATAATATTTTAAGGATTTTCTGGCCAAGCCTCAGCTCTAACGAACAGCTCTATCGATAGCGGGCCATAAACCTATAGGCACAACCAGATGAAGACGAAAGTGGCAGTGGATTGGTCACACTCTCCGAAAAGGTGGCAAGCTCTCTTATTCAGAATGGCAAGATTCGCGGCGCTGCTAGGAGTACATGGCGCAGAACAGTCGAAAAGGGAGCATTGTAACTGAAAAAGAGTTTGCGCATGATGGCGCGTAGGTGTTGTAAAGGCCCTAGGACACACAGGAGATCAAAGCAACTCGCAAGAGGTAGAGCCGTGAACTCAGAACTCAGAGTACAGTACTCCAATACACTAACCACTGAGCCATGGCACCCACTAGCGTTCAGAGTCTTATACCTAAAAGGACTAAATACTATAATATTTAGATATACTTTGCCCCTAGAAGAATCCTCCAATTTCAGTTTAACAAGATATTCTCTAAGCCTAACAATTGGATGGGTAAGTGCTCTATAAATTATTGCAATATCCTTTTACTACTCACAATCCATCGAGACGCGAACATTGCCTCGAAGGTGACAACACTGTGTTACTCTTTCAAGTCAAAACTCTGCTATTCATTCGGAGGACAAATTTGACTACTTGTTTTCCATGAGTGCAAAGGAACTCTGTCTGAGAGCTTTTGCAAACAAATGTTTACCTGACATTCAAATTGGTTCATTCATTAGTATAGTACCTCACATTCCTTTCAACACCGCAAAGTCTCATTCACGTAAAACAAGGCACACTGGTCGCCTCGGTATGTGGTTACATGTATAAAATAATGAACAATACTTATGATATTAGGCTCGCAGGACGCCCACAGTTTATGTGAATGAGCCTTAATCGCTGCTGTGGTGCCTATGTTATTCCAACACAACCAAAGGGAGTTTAAATATCCACAGGATGGCTTGTAAAAACTGCTTCGACTCATGCAATCATGTTTTGCTTAGCTACAACTCCTCTCAACATGAAACCCTTCTCTATCCGAACATTTTAATTCCCTGGAATGGTGCCATAAGTTATCTGTCCTAAAATGCTTGAAATTAAAAATAATTGCTGGCTATTACCCTTTTTGGAATCTCTTTTCAAATATTTTCTCTCTTTTTTATTATTCTGCGTTGAAGCAACAAAATCAATGCTGTGAGGTCCTCCACGGTCAAGGATTTATACTCTTGTTCGCAAAAACAAAACATCTACTGCTATTCCTTTGGGTGTTTTTTTTTTGCCTTAGCATAGGATAATATTGCAATTCCTATTCAATTAATATAAACGAAGAGCCACTTAAGTAGATTCTATTGTGTTAAGATTAATTGGCATAATACATCTAGATTAGGAGCACATTTGTGGTTCGCTTGTTTTTGTGGTTGAATTGCCACAGAATCAATGTAATGGGATTTTATTGCATTCGAAGTCATTGGCTTTAGATGGTCAGATCAGCATTTGTTTGTCGATGATAAATATAAACGTTGGACCTTTGAAAGTATTGATCTTTAAATGTTAAGCAAATAAGAATCGGATTGAGGATGAATCAATACGGTTTTATGAGGGAATAAACCCTTTTCGTCACATAAATAGACCATGAGATTGCTTCAGATTGAATAAAAGAAGGCATTAGCCCATAACGGTGTCATAGGAGGTGCAAGGACTTTGAGTATATGGTGACTTCTTAATGAAGCCAATTTTGGGGGCGTTAAATTTTGATCTTATTCTCCGGGTAACGATAATGGATGTCGTAAAAATCGCAACGTCAATAAGATGAATTTTAAATCAGGCATGTCAAAGATACGCCCCGCGGGCCATAACTATAACAGCAATTTGTGTCCCGTGATACCGATGCAATTTCAATGGCATTCATGAGTATTTTTGCTCGTCGTTTTCCATATCCTTTAATTGGGGCCAAACGAAATGGGTTATCATCGACTGATAGCGCTGGGCGTTGACAGTGATGGCCTGATCAAGAAGTATGTCTTTCTCTGGACGTATTGCAATTCGATGAATATCGTGTGGATTACTGTCGTTCCCAATTCGACAATTTTGCTTATTGACGAACCCATTCATCCAGAAATGAATGCGGAATGTTGCTCGAACAGAAGTCCCAATTTCATAAAACAATTCAATCATTTGCTGTTGTTTAACGCTATAACTTTTCATGTTGATTTGGCAAGACAGATTAAATAAAGAACAACCAATTTGACAGATGTAGTCAATATTTTTTATTTTATTTTTTTTATGAGTTGGAGGCAATGGTGTCCTTATGGATACTCGCAGCCGGTGCTACGAAGTTATGACCGACTTTATGCTCTAGCATGCTTACGTGCTAAACCACCGCCCGCCAAAACTGTCCTGTTGCCCCCTACGGTACCACCGATCCAGGCATTCCTTCGAGCGGCTGGTTTTTGACGTCATGTCTTCTTCGTTACGGTGCAGGCCTCTGTTCTTCTGCGACTCTTTGTGTTTGGTTTTCCAGCCATAGCTGCTGCATTATGCTTGCAGTAATGTTGTCGACAATTACCCAAGCTTCTCTTCTTGAGAGCATGAAACCTATTAGGCGCCTTAGCGTTACCGCATTTCCAATCTCTTGTTCTAGAGTGTTTCTCGCAGGCTCATATTTTTTGGACTCTACAAGGATGTGTTCCGCGTTTTGGACTTTCCCTTCACAGTGCCGTCAGAAAGATCATCTGCGATATTGTATTTGTGAAGGTATTCCCGAAAACTTCCATGTCCTGTTAAGAATTGAGTGAGGTAGAAGTTTACCTCCCCGTGTTTTCTTGTGGTCCACTCTTCGAGATTTGGTAGCAGTTTGTAGGTTCACCGCCCATTTTCTGATGTGCTCCATCGTCGTTGCCATTCTACTTTTGCAGTCGCTCCGATACTGTCCTATATGCGGAGCATATTCTGGGAGATGCTCTTCTGTGTACCGAATTAATACCCCTCTTGTACGAGTTTACAGCGGTAGCCGGTTCCCATATGGGGGCTGCATACATAAGGATTGACTTGCTAACTGTCGCAAGTAGGCTTTTTATAGGCTGCTTTGATCCTCCAATATTGGGCATTAGCCTGGATATTGCTGCAACAACCCGATTGGCCTTTACGGTTGTGTAGGCTAGGTGTTCTCTTAAGTTCAGCCAGTACTCCCAGGTACTTTATGTAAGGCTTCGACTCGATAGTGTGTTCGCCTACCTCTATTGTCAGGCGCTCAACTTTCTGGCGGCTGCTTATGAGGACGGCCTCCGTTTTATGTTCTGCCAGTTCCAGGCCTGATGAACGAAGCCACTTTTTCATGTCTTTAATTGTGTTACTGCAGTGTTGCGTCACTTCCTCTAGTGTTTTAGCCACAACAACCACTGCTATATAGTCAATGCATAACGTTCCACAAGGCTGGGCCCAACACTGCTCCTTGTGGTACTCCTCCTGTAATTTTATATGTTTTAGGCCCTTCTTCCGTATCATAATGGAGGTCCTATCTTGAAAATAGTCCGTTATTATTCGGCGCAGATAGTTAGGGACTCGCATGTCCCTCAACGCTCTCATAATGCAGCTCCATTTGGCAGAGTTGAAGGCACGGGGCAGTACTGCTTTCTTCACTTCTTAACCAAGCCAATTCTGGTGCCGACTTTAAATGCGTTAAATTTTGGTCTTATTCTCAAGGTAACGATAATGGATGTCCTAAAGTCGTAAGCCTAAAGAAGTTGGATGATGAAAGTTGGATGGGTCAGGTACCACTGTCAGGATGGTGGAAAAAGTACCGAATCTTAACTTCTAATCCTGTAGATCTTCCGAATCTTCTTTTTCAAAGTCTTTTACTAATATTTCTAAGCGTAATATTTAACAGCATCCTAATTTTGAACAGACCGCCTTTTTTTATATCCAATCCTATGGGTGTATTAAGTTTAAATCTGACATGTAGCTTCTAACATACCTAGACCATGAAGTAGATACAATAAGGTACATGTACATTTGTTATAGTTCAAGATCACTAGCACACTGGATTCTGGGTGTTGTTGTAGAGGTAATTCTTAGTAAATGGATTTTTTGACAGATGCCGCATAAGTTGATTAGCTTGGTGCAGGAGCTACAAATTATTCAGATGTGTTACGAATGACAGCGGTCTACGAGGAATATGTTTCGTACAGTTTGAGCAAAAATTGTATATATATATATACTTGCCATATCTCATGGTTGGTTATCGAATGCCAAGGCCTCGCTACGTGTTATGTTTGGCACTTAAAGAACTGACCTAAATTGTTATTGCTTTTTTCGAAGGCATAGAGTTTTGAGAAGCTTTCTCATTACAGTAATACACTTACTAAGATGGTGGGACCGTGCCACCCCAATACATAGGACTCCAACGCTATAGCCCGTGAACCACAGCAACCACAAGTCCTCTATACTTGAATGTGCTGACATTGTTCCACATTTAGGATTGCCTGTGTAGAATGTCCCACTTCCTAAAAAATCAGTTTTGAATATAAACAAAACAAAATCAACTTTAGAATAGCCTTCTTTGCGAGAAGTTCCTTAAGAATCTATTCATTAGTAATTAACACTGGATAAGAAAAATAATTTATAACATCCATTCACCTCCGGTAGATAAGGACATTCTATACGTTTAATGCTAGTCTTTAGTTACTCCGTTTCTACCTGGAAGGCACAAATAACTTGCGAAACATTGTACCCGTTCATTGATATCGTTCCTTTTGAGATAACTACAAAACAATGCCTTTAATCGATGCTGAGGCACAGAGAGAGTACATAGTAATAGATAGCTAAAGGGAAGTATAGAAAGTTCAAGGCTACGATGTTTATCAGCAGGACGTAAGTAATCAATACATTTTCAAAAGAAACAAACACCCTTCTTCCAATGGAAAACCCTCCCATTATGTAATCAAATCACCCATTTCTATTAAATTGAAAAAATACCTACCTATATTGGCGTCTACTGCAGAGATCGCAAATCGATGAGGAATATATATCCTACTTTTCCTAATTAATGGTACAAAGGTCTGTATAGGTATGTGTGTGTTGCAAACCCCTTTGACGCCCTTCAATCGGGTATGCAATATGCATGGGTGAACGGCAATCCTTTCTGCCATTCTCAAACTGCATTCATGTTTCAGTGTTCTCCTTTAACAAATTTATTACTACCGTTTTGTATCCCTTAACTGAAGGTAAAATAATTTTAATGGTAATAAATACAATCTCTCCTACCCAAGGAACACCAGGCTAACCTAACATTACACTGACGCCTTCGTACTCGTATGAAATTTCATAGTACCTATGTCCGCATGGTGTAGTAGTACCTACTCCTTTTCAGGCATTTTCAACATTTTCTTTCTAAGTAGCGAAACTTTATACGCTCAGGAGAGACAAAGAAGAACAAAAAGCAAAAAGGAAAGAAAACAGGCAAAGTCTGAGTGCAGGAAACTTTTACCTGACGCTAACCCTACTAAAACGCTGACACACAATCAGCAAGCATAAAGGCGGCAGCTCAGGAAGCCATTGAGTTTTTTTTTTTTTTTTTCCTCATTATGAGTTTACCTTTGAAATTATTTTCGGAACAAGCGAACAAAAAAATGAAGAAACTTTTTTCCAAAAGAAAAAAAAAAAATATTTCTCTTACTCCTTCTTTGGCATTTTTTGCAACAAGTGAGTGGAGTTTCTGGAAATATTAGAAAAGTAATTTTAAAGTACAGGGAAAGCGTATGCCTATGTGTGGGATGCTTTTTAACTTTTACTATAGTACACAGCACCTACATGTTGCCTTTAGCTGGAAAAGAGTAACCTACTTATAATGTGGGTAGCACGTGTCAAAATGTGTCCTTTTTATTTTTATATTAATTGTGAATGTAAAAGCTATCATATTGCTACAGGCATACCATGTAATTTTTATGGAAAGTGAAAGGGCCTACCCTAAATCATCATCACGCTAAAGTCTAGGTGCAGTTCTGAAAGATTATCATTCTTCGATTATGTAGAAAAAGTGTCGGAAATTTTAAGCGATGCCAAAGGTTTTAATACGTTTTTGAGCTGAAATAAACTCCATTTCATTGGAAAACAAATCTAAACTTCCCTCTCTATTTGAGTATGCAATAACTATAGCGTACTGCGTCCAATGGTAGGTACGTGAGACCTACATACGAACTAAGTAAACACCATTTGGCTGCCGGTGGATTTACTTACACAGAAAACACCGACATTCAATATACCTAGATATCGTTTCCACCGAAATGGTAAGTGGTATTGTTTTGATAGTGACATTGTACCATTTATGAACATAGGCAGATGATGCCATTCGATAAAAGACTAAAACCAAAATGCAATATCGATTTTAACGTTTGTCTCTGTGCTGCACAATAACCATGGCAATGTACCACAATAGGTATGAGCAGCAATTTATAAAGTTTAATGGTTCTTTTTTAACGGAATGTGGACTGAAGTATCTAGTACTGGCCCTTTATGTGTTTCTCTTCTGAAGCCTGGGGTCGAATTACGGCATCAGTCAACGAGTGAATGAAATCCATACGGTAACGAGTGATAGACCAACTACATTACAATGATCACATAAGAATAGTCACGTATCGAGTTCTCATTGAAAATTGTACTAGTACAATTCTACTACACTGAATTGAGATATCTGGTAAACGTCAAAAGTATACATTTTTCTACGTGTGAAATGATTGTTTAAATCGAGTCTTAAATTAAAAATGGTGTACTATATGAATGCTTTATTTTTCGTCTTCGGAGTCAGAGGGTGATCGCAATGAACTAATTGAGCGAACACGTTTAAGAAATAAAAGCTCACCTTGCCTCAACTCATGGTTTTTATTGCATTTTTTTTTTTAAATAAATTTGAAGTAATAAATTACAAAGAAATACATGGAGAATGGAGACATTCTTACATTTTTCACATCTGCTCGTCAGCACAAACCCTGTCGAATAAAAAAATACTCGATCTCTGATGACATAATGCCAAATTTCGGTACTCGGTACTGGGTACTCGGTACTCGGTACTCGATCTCTTAAGCGATAGTGCCAAAACGACATTTATCAATCACGTGTTAGTCGATAACTGATGCGGTAATTCGACCCCTGGCCTTGAGTAACCACATCAGAATCATAGAAAAGATAAGACCACATAGAAACGCATTTGTATTTTGACGTGTCAGCAAAATTAAATGGGACCTCACACATGCAATTGACATTTTTGGGTGATTCGGCTGACAGCAGAAGGTTGCGGCCATTTTGTAGATGCTGCGTGTACAATTTTTTCGTTGTTAAAGAAGAAAGAAGGAAGCTAGTCACATGCAAGATCGCATATACTCACAGAGGAGACAATTTAAGCTCCGCCTATTTAACGAAATGTGCGGGCATTGCTATAGCGAGTTGACAGTCTCATTGAGTTCGTCTATGGACAGAACATATGCAATTTCTTTTTTTGTTGGAGAAGGTGAAAATCTCGAAAGATACAGTAGAGTTAGAAACCCAAAGTAGTGTGGGACTCTAACTGCACTAAAAACACCTCCTTGATCATGACCAATCAATTGGTGGTCGACAAAGAATTTGTTTTTAACGTAAAGTCGGGTTTGAGAAGTTCATGTGGCTTGGTTCTTCTCAAAGAACCGAATTATATCTTAACAAACAATAGAGTTTTCTATATCTAATATTTAGATCTCCTACTTTCTTTTTCTCACATGTTACTTAGTTGTGTTAGAGTAAGGAACTACTTGATGTCAAAACACATATCTCGGTAATTGAATTTCATAGCTTTTCTGTAGCTTTAGTTGCACATCCATCTGTCGATAGAAGAGCAGTGTCGCGTGCGGTACATCTTTCTTATATAATAAATACAGGGTGGGCCCTAGAACAATTCTGCTTTTATTTCTTTACGCTCAACTGTCTAGGTACATCCTTATGAAATTTATACTCTAATCCCATATGCCAAACTTTATCAAAAGCCTGTGCAACGAGAAGAATATTGCAGAACAAATTTGTTTCTCTTCCAGTGCCTTTTCTTTAACATTAATTATACGGTGCACCTGGTCTATCGTCGAGTGTTTATTCCTAAACCCGAATTGATGGAGTTTCTCGAAAAGTTTTGAAATAAAGGTTAAAGTGAAATTCGTCTACATATATGAGGCAACTTCTGATAAAGGCTTACCTTGTTTAGAAATAACAATAATTTCGACTATCTTCCAGTGATGTGGGACACACCTTTGTTTAAGGCAAGCATTAATTATATGCTTGAGTTTTACAATGCATTTGGGGGACATTCCTTTAAGATTTGAGCAGTTATAGGATCATAACCTGGTGATTTTTTATTATTAAGCTTATGAATACATGTCTCAATCTCTCTCAAAGACAGAGGAAATTTCCTTTTTGTCTACTCTGTTATAGACATAAAGATCTTCGTTTGCTACCATAGGTGGAAACGGTTTGAAAACGGTTTGGAGTTTAACCTTTTTCTTTGGATCGCCGATCCTTGCGCTTGGGGTCTCTTTAAACGTTTAGCAGCCTTCCAGAGGGAGTAACATCGTTCCAACTACTGGCATACTGGCATACTAGAACGCAAATGTTCTGCCGATAACAGACTAAATGCAATCCCCCCACATTTCCTTAAATAGACGGATCTTAAGTTGACGTATGGTTTTTATACGCACTCCCTTGTACTATCTTCTCCAAGATGATATTGCAGTAGTTAGATGGAAACATAATTTCCAAGTTGCAGGGAGCATCTTGCGTTTTTTAACGTTACGAGCCACATCTAGATAATTCTGGACGATATTCTAAATTCATCAATGGCTATAAGCCGCATTTTTAGACCTCGAAACAATCAATGATGTCATAAGCACATCTTGACTGTATCAAGGTTAAGGGAACCAAGCTTCCTTAGATCCCTTAGATGGTCAATGAGTGGAGATTCCATATGGAGTCTTTCTATATTATAGAGGGCACTATAGGTACAAACAAAATGTCTCCCTTTCTCTTCGCCTCTGCATCTTCTGCAAAACTTATTTGACGTCCAACATGAAGGGTAACCGAATAGAATAGGTACTACGTTCAGTAGGTACGTTTCAACATGATCAATTCCTTAAAGCGTCTCTGGTCCTCCTTGGATCAAAGTTGCTTTAAGATGTAGCATTTATCACCGTTTTACATCATATTTGATAATAGTTAAATTTTACTTTGTTGATTGTTATACCCGGACAAAATATACAGTTTCCAGGAATGTCTTTGTGGCCTGGCATCCAAAAGAGCTGAATGTTGAATTGGACCGACATCTCAATTAGAAATAAACGACAATCGATGAAAACCTTAGATGTAAATAGAGACGATTCCAGGGACCTAATTTCTGCTTGGTTGTCAGTGAAGATGCTAATGTGCATTACACGTTAGCCAAGACAATGCCTCCGGTGATACAGTGATCAGGGAGACGTATGACGTAAAATGTACTACTCTACAACCTTTTATTCATACGACCCAGCTGTGCACTTAATTTAATACCGTTGCAATTTCCCTGTACTTAATTACAGGGTCAACGACTCAAACAACAAAGTACACTCCACTCGAATTAGAAAAAGGCGTTAATGTCTTATCGTTGAACTATGTCTCACACAAATGGCTTCGTTGGCCAGTCAACCTTTCTTGGAAATTAAACAGCTAATTTTGTTTCATTTTTATTGCCATCCTAAGGAAAAGGTCCCATTGAAAAACCCATTTATATGCAAATGATTAAGTCTTGGATTCAGCTAAACGAAGAAATTTCCGCTGCAAACATTTTTTTTTCCTTCCTACACATAAGCGGTCACCTAAATCCCTCATACCGCTCTCCAAGCCCATAGAGTAGAGTGAAATCAACCCCTAACCACTCAAGGAGTCAACCTGCCAACCAACTCAAGAAAAATTGTGCAGTTTGCAAAGGAAGCAACTACTACGAGTATAAGCACTATTTCGTCCTCCCGTGGTTGGAAAGGGTACGATTTAGGAGCTATGCTTTCTATTCGCGCAGCACTAGTTGCATGTGTCGCCCACAAAGAAAAAAAAAAAAAGAAAACAAATTCCTTTTGGTACATCATATTCACAGAAATGAAACTCTGCTCAAGATAATTTGCTTAACGAACTCCATTCTACGATGTAAATAAGGAAAAAACATACACCCACAAGGATAGCAAATAATTTAATTTCCTTAAAATAGAGTACATTTGAAGAAGGTCATTTGTGGAACCGTCCTTGCGGAATAGAAGCAGAATGAGGGATGGAAGTCCATCAGTTTCATGATGTGATACGCACAAAGGATGTTAATGGAAAATATGATTAGGGTTAGCGGAATTTACCCTGACAGGTAGGGCTTTTGCCGCCATGACAATATTGTGTCACGGATATCTAGCTTCTATGTGACAGTTGTGTTCATCTGCGAGTGAAGAAAATATATTGAATAAATGTGGAACCATTTCGTACGGTCGCGCGGCTCAGTTGTGGTCAATCAACATCAGTACAGTACAGTACATCAACGAAATTGGATATCACATACATTAAAGGGACCGTCCAAAAGTTGCTTTGGATTACATAATTTCTCAATAGATACAAACGTTATCTATCTAATGTTGCTTATGCCATCAATATTCCACATTTTTCTAGTAGAAGTAGAGTGCTTACAATTCAGGACGCATGTATACTCTCATTTTCATGTACAATTTTCTCAGTTAAAGTACATTTTATAAGGACTCGATAGTTGAACAGGTAACTGCTGAGAAGTTAGGACAACAGTACATTTATGAAGTTTATTATATAGTTTTTATTGGTTCTAAGGCAACTAATTGTAACCCTTAACCAAAAATCTTGATCCTAACTTTTGATTGGGTGTTGCTTGGAGTTAAAAAAAACTTCTTGGTGACAGTTCCAGACTTTTTCCCCGATTTCACTTAAATGTTCTCATCTTCCGAAGGAATTCAAGAATAAGCTTCAGTGCTAAGGAACAGTACACTCTTACAAAAACTGGGATTTTTTCCGAAAATGTTTTGTGAGCATCTGGTAACGCTGTTTCACATGTACCCACAGGGAAGCTCTGTCTGTTTATACCCAATCCTAAGAGTCCTTGGAAAATAAAGCAGTACAAGTGTAAACATTTTCAAAATCCGCCCACTGACACGCCCACTTTTCGAAAAAGTAACTTTTCACATGAAACTCGATAAAACTTACTTAAGCTTCAATATATTGTGTTTGGCCAGGCCCACTTTTTAGGGGCGTTTATCTAGAAAAAACTGCTTTTTGACGATTTTATAGAAATAGTAGCACTTCTTGGGAACAAAATACAGTACATGTTGAAAAATTGATAAAATTCGCCCACTACCACGCCCACTTATTGAGAAAATTCGTGTTTTTGAGTAGTTTTATAAAATATTTGAAAAAAAAAAAAGTTGCTTAAGCCAGTATATTAGTGGAAGAAAAAGCTACATATGTGCATACGAAAGGGATTGTAGCATTTTCATATGTTTTTGAAATTCGCCTTTCAAAACTAGGTTCTTTAATCAAGGACCACCATTTCCTTCCGCCGGTTAAAATGACTCATAAGTTTAAGGGAAAACCCCCAAAGTGGCAACCCTGCCTGAGATGAAATATCATAAATTCTTAAAGCCAACAGTTTTAACTTACAAAGTCGTCTAATTCTACTTAATGTACTCCTAATTGCAAGTATGTAATACCATTCGCAAAAAAAAACAAACAACGCAGGACCTTCTGCTCAAAAATTCTATCCGTCTTTTCCCATTTCAAAACGTGCTATTTTTTTTCGTTTTTCAATTCACTTTAAATGTCATTACAGTAGACACACGGCAGTAAACAGTCGAACCAACTTCACGTCCCCATCTGTTCAATAGGTGCAAATTTAGAAAAACAAAATATTTCCCAAGCAATAAATCATTATTGGTTTTGTGTTGCTGCCAAAACCGCTTTACATTGGCCCGCTCGCTCCAATATCATTGATTTACGAGTGCCGTAATCGCAAATCTTCCAAGTGTAGACGCCGAAACCTGCCAGTAGTATACCAAACTGGAAAGTTTGAAAATTCCCCAAAAACAAAGAGAAAAAAGCTGAAAGCCAAAGCAACAAATTGCCGCAGCCGAATCGTTTGCTTACATTGCCTCTTATCGCACGAGTTCCACGGGAAATTTCATAAATAATAAATATTACGTAAAAGGATCCTTATTCGGGCTACGGGGGGATGTGAATGCGATTAGGACAAATGGAAGTGGAAGGTTCTATAAATCAAATGTTACAATTGAACTGTACCCAACCGGTTCTAAAGTCCTGACTCTGTGATTATCGTGGCACGGGAATGGAGGGATAGCCGAAAATACATACCTTCAAGTTGGAGACCTCATCATCAACATCAAGGTGAAAGATTATTTGTGTGAAATTAAATTTCGTATCTTCCTGTCAACTGTGTGAGACGTCTCCCTGTGTGGATCGAGGTAGGAGAAGCAGATATTGAATCGGATGATATCGTCAAGGAGATGTCGACACAATTGTACTTGTGTAATCCTTTGATGTGGATTAGGATGGATGGATAACAAATTGAGACGTTAGCATTGGGGTTGATTTAATGTGACCTCGAAGGGTGTGGATGAGTGGATGAAGGCAACGACCACTATAGAGTCGTGGATCAAATGACTAATTAAGTATTCGGGAGCGGCAACCGCGTTAATTGAGAAACTTTCGTCTGGTTGATTAAATAACTTTTGTACTTTTGGAAATTCCCCCGGGGCGGGGAGGAAAAGGGAAATGCGCCGGAAATCAATAAAGTTCACGTCTTTTTTTTTTTTTTCTCTCTCTCTCTTTTCGTTAATGTTGGGTGTTTATTGCCACGAAATTTTTCTTTGAGTGTTAAGGCAAATATAATAATCCGAACCCCTGTTGTGTTTTCGGTTTCAATAGCAGGGAGCCTAATATACTGATGGTAAAAAGGGCATAAACTGATCCAGCTGAAGTTTTGTAATAATGCTTGATTGGGGTTACTTTGGATGAAGGCAGGTATTGCTTAAAGGTGTTGTTCCTTTAACGATGGTTTTTTAAGTGAAATCAGTAAGAGCGGTATTAAGTGACTTGTTTTGTTTTTTATTTGAAGGTTCGGCTACGGTCGATTGGCTGTTTATACGACAAGTAATTTCATTATGATTTCTTAGTGGCTAAAGTGCTATCCGAAATTCGTCGTCTTTTGTTTTTTGACCTTTGGTAACAAAATGTTGCCGATGTTCAGATTTAGACAAGTTGACAAAGTCTTTACTTTCAGTGAATCAATAACCTAGTTGAAGTAGTTTCGACACAGCACTCTTCTTTACGAGACCAGCTGTTGCTTTAAGTTTCAACGAACACTTAATAAATTCAACCTACGCTCATGCGACTTTATGCATCCGTTGTGCTTCTGTCAATATGTGGGTTTGATTGTGTGAATGAACTTCAAAGGATAGTAGAAAACAACGTCGTTGTTTAGTGGTCTCTCTGATGAATTTATGAAATTTTCCGAACCCTTTCAGTAGCTCGAGTTCTTAAAGATCTTTAAGTCCACATGGGATACCTTCCCTTGCTTTGAAGAGGTGTTCTTCTACCCTGTGCTTAACGACTTTCTCTGTCTTATTCGGAATCCAGTCCCTTGAGGACGACAGCACTCTCGACTTCTCTTATTCTTTAGCTACTCCACGGCTGAGACCTTACACTGTGGATTCTCCCTGGCAGTGAATGTCTACAGAACTCAACTCTGATGTTGATGCAATCATCAACTGGATCAAGAAAAACCGAGTTAAGTTCAATTCTTCAAAAACCCAGTGCTGTCTCTGATTCACTTACTTCACTTAAAGGGCTCCCGACCCTTGTAGAGTCCCTGCCTGAGACATCGTTGCCTTCCATCCTCTGCGGTCCCAGGCACGCTGCTTCCAGTGTAAAGACCAAGTTTTCTGGCATCGCGACAGTTTGGTCCTTGTACCGGAGGTTCGGTCTTCTTCGCTGTCTCGAAGCTGGAGCATTGTTGTCCATTCGCTCGATGTGGCCGAGGCAATGTAGTCTGCGTGTCTTGGCTTTTTGAACTACATCCACATCCTGGTACAGCTCATAGAGTTCGCGATTGTATCTTCTCCTCCATTCACCCTCCTCGCATAAAGGACCTAATATCCGACGGAGTATTTTTCGCTCGAAGGTGCCCAATATTTGCTCAGCTTTCTTACTTATCGTCCAGCACTCGGCTCAATACAGCAGGACTGGTAAGATGATCGTTCTACAGAGCATTAATTTGGTCCGTCGAGTTAGGAGTTTGTCTCTTATGCAGGATATTAATGTAGTCAAACTACAAATGACTTGTATGCAAGTCTAGTCAGGCATGCAAGGTACCCCAGACCTACGCTGGAATCACCGGATGAAGCAAGAAAAGGTATGTGTCTTGGATTCCTTAAGAGGTGTAAACGTTAACCAGTCCCGCTGACTTGGCTACTACCTAAAAAGCTTATTATAGTTCAAGGCTAGGACACAACTCACATGTTTGGGCGAGATTTGTGAAAAAAGTTCTTAGCTTAAACATTGTCGGAATGTTGGATGCTTATCGGTCCTTTACCGTTACTTCCACCACAGTTGCTCGGACGAAATCTACAGTTGTATACCGCCTTATTTTTTTTTTTAGAGCAATTCTACTTATGAAGGGCGTTTTATTTTGTTTGTCCGTACGAGGATGGATCTAGTCTTTAAATCATTGTACTTTGTCCAGAGGATTCTTGAGAAACGGGATGGTGTCAAATTCCTTGATCTAGATGTCTCTTATGATTAAATGTCATTTTTGTTTTGGCTAATTCTAAAGGAGGATATGGACCATTGACATATCTTGTTAACATCGAAATCTGGGCCAATTTGCCTGCCCTAGGATACATTTATGTCCCGAGACTAACCAGACAAGCAAAGTGATTTCTTTTTCACGGACTTATTCATCTACCCTCTTCTACCTTGTTGACAGTAGAACAAATTCAGCTTATTCTATCCAAACAACCAACCAAGCGCCCACACAATATCTTCGTCTTAGCATCCTTGTGTTCACCTGGCAGGGCACTCAAGCATACATTACTTGCCGCAGACAAAAAATAGAAAATCAATTGAGCAAATATCTTTACCGTCGCTTAAAAAGCGTACTTGGCTGCACTTTTGTACGATCTAAAGGCCATTCTTTCTCAAATCGAGATGCATTCAACTCCCGTACAAGGCACGAGTAGTCTTTCTCGATTTGAACGACACAAATTCCATTCACGGATTATAGCTTCAATTCACTTTAACAGGGAAAGGCAGCACTTAGCTTTTAAAGCATCAAATCCCGATCTACTTTTCTTTCTCCCTGTCATTGTACCGGACGTAATGCTCGAAGGATGTCAAGGTCGGTCTCTAATGAGTTCAACACATTAAATCGATAAGACTGCACACTGTTTTTCCTACAGTATGTTAATTCAATTAAATTCTAAAAGAACAGTCTCCTTCTGCTCGTAAAAATGCATTGAATCTGACTAGTGCAGATCTCTGCGCTTTAGAGCGCATCATTGGTCCAACAACATTGTCACAGTAATGATAGCAGCAGGTGGGGTACGTATCTATGGCATTTGCGTCATGTCATATAGAGAGGGGGCCACAAGGACTATAAGAAACTTCTGTTAACGATATGCCCACCCTGAGTGTGCTTTGGTTGAATACATTTTTTTTTTACGAGTTTGGCATTGCATTGTATATTTAGAACGATTTTCATGACACCCACACGGGGTTTTATATTCACCAGCAGCATTAGATGTGTGCCACACAAATAACTGTAGCATTCAATTCAATTCGGCTCCCTTCAATGGAATTGATAATGTCCTTACGGTTTCGGATGTATGTATGTACGTACGTATGTACGCATTGTACGTGTTCTTCATTAATGCTTCATCCTTTTTGGTATGGTTGGCTGTCGACTCTGTGACATTCAAGACGTTAATCACGTGGGTGTGTTGAGCTCTATTTGTGTTGACATTTTACACCCACAATTCTTGTGAAAGTTCTGCGATGGCAGGAAGGACGCGTATGTTTGGTAGCCGTTGCCGTTCGTCACTAAGGTTAAATATAAATTATGGTGTTAAAATAAACAAACATAAAATATCCTATGGAACTTGTGTATAAAAGAAAAAAAAATGGTAAGTGTTGTGGGCTAAAAGTTGTCTGAACAAGGGTGTGTCTTACCGTAAGTGTATCGATTTTTTCTTGGCTTATTTGTTGTATCAACGCCACGTCATCACGTGTAGATGCACTGCAGATGAAGTTTATAAGACAATTGTTGAACGGTTAACCTTTGATTCAAGTTTGAATCTCCCAAAGGTGTTTTTTTTTTTCGAAAGACGAAGAATGGCATTTTGAAAGTTTAGGCTTTATCAGGTGAATCCATCTATCTCAACATTAAGACACTGATTATTAGAAGGCGCCACAGACACTTGACAGGTGCCTTATTTCTCAAGCTTTACGCGATAATCAAGAATAGAATCATTCAGTCTACCTGGGGAAAACCAGGAGCTAGAGAACTTCGAAAAGGATCCAAGGCGACCGTCATTTTATCGTACCAAAATTGGACAGAGAACTTGTCTCTGATAAGTGGAGAAATTGTTAATTTGGATGTAAAAAATTGGGTTTGTCACTAAACTATAAAAGGTGCTTAAGAGCCGAATCTGCGAAATTCCGACGCCAGCCATAGGCTTTTGGCTTCAGCTTCTGTAACAAATAGATTATAGAAGGATCTAGGTTGAAGTCTATGACAATTCTGGATCTAGGAGTTTCTTCTTCATGCACATATTGGTTTAGAACACAACAACGAGCAATTATGACGACCAAAGAAAATCATACTACATGCTTCGCGAAATAAAACCGATTGTCAAACTGAGTGATGAGTTGTCAAACAATTCTTAAACATAAATGTCTTAGAACTATAGAAAGTGATAGCAAAGCTGAAAAGCTACACTCTTGGACGATCTATAATATTCAATCCGATGGATGTGAGATTCATTTCATCACAATTTTCATTTTCAAAAGTCAGCAGTTGAGTGTTGTAGCTATTCATCCCCATCACAATTCTGTGAAAATAAACATAAGAAACACGAATACTTTAAATCTCTGAGGGCGAATGAACTAGTTTAAGAAGCTTACACATACATATGTATACAAAAATGTGGTGTGGCGTGCACTATTTTCTTGTTGATCTTTGCTTGAGGTAGCCAAGCAATGGGCACGTCCCGCATTCTAAGCAAACGTTTCTGATTGGTCGAGAGATTCAGGTTTGATTACAAAGTAAGGCATTTCATTTTGCGCTAATGGACTGGATTTGAAGGTAAGAAAACAGTCAAAAATTCGTTTGCCGTTCCATATGTTAGGCATTACCTTAAAAAAGTAGACCTAGAGTTCGGAACGTGCCCCATTATATGCAAAAGACTTTAGTAGAATTAAGCTTATGTCAAAACCAAACGAAAATCTGTCAGAAAAGTGAAAAGTAAAATAAAATTATTCCATCTCGCAATATGTGGGATAAAAAGGCATTTATTTGTTTCATTCGAGTTAAAATATTTATAATTTTTTTTTCTTTTTTGTTTGTATCAGCTCTGAACGCTGCCGTGCGTAGTTATGTGAATACACCTAATTTGTATACTGCACCCATAATGACTTTTCGCTCAGTTTCGTTCACTTTTGCGGTTTCATTCGCACATTTCGTACGGAGCGCTGACTTAAGGTCACGTTTTCTTAAAGCAATTATGGGTGCGCTAGGATTTTCGATTATCACATTAGCTATCTCACGCTTAATGCCATTATATTTGGGGCCTTATACCTTCCGTAATCTAATAGAAGTAAACGAAAATTAACAAAACTGAGCATAATCAGTATACAGTTCTTTTGCTGAGTTATAGGACATTGAATTACTAAATGGACATTTACTTCAAAAGAGATGTTAGTGTCTAATATAGGATCATTAAGCAAAACATATTTATATGACAGGAAGTAGCAGGTGTCATAGAAAACAGTATCTGCCACCAGTAACAGGATGGCAAGATACGCACCATTCTGAGAGCGACATGGCGCAAAACAATCGAGTATAAAGAACAGCTACCTACTCCGACGAGTTTAAGCCGAGGTACTTTATTTAGATTGGAACTAAACTTTTATTTAAATCAAATTTTTGTATTCATACGATGTAAGGGTATGTTCACATACATCTGTTGCGCCTATTAGATGAAGTTCATGGCCAATCGGAAATAGTATAATAAAATGTTTCTCACCATCGACTTTGTATTCCTGCGACAAAATTTCATTTTAACTGAACTTTAAGTGCAAAAGTTTAACAACGCGCACAAGGAAATTATTTCTTCCCCTTTTTTCTCGAGTTTCCTGCAAGTCAATTCTGCTGCAGAAAGAAATCAACCACAGTAAACGCCATCAGCGGTTCCCCCCTCCCACTATAGGTATAACAACATCAATTTAACTTGATGATGCAACGTAAAATACCTACATTCTCCGTTTATACCTCTTTGCCTCGAGCCGAGCGCTTTCCACTTTAATGGTCTCGTATAAAAGTCCTTGCTTTGACAAACCTTCGGTTAAAACATACCGAAAGCTAAATCAAAGGAAAGGTGACGGCATCGAGGTCGCAACTTAATTGCATTTGCACGCCACCATAACATGGTAGGTAAGTATAACCCGAATCGCGACCCCACCTTATCGGGGCCAGCAATTGCCATCCGTCTAGCAGTATTTACCTCATCATTCCAATTCATTTAATTAAAAAATGTTTGCTCTACTTGTGTACGTGAATGTAAACAGTATCGTTGCGAAAGGGCCCGGATGGCGGTTGGTTCATTAGCTTCACTTTTCTCTTGTTCGCTCCGCCACCGAGCGTGTGTGTGTGTGTGCAAATGTACGAGTATTTGTGTAACCGTGTAATTTAACCGATAAAAGCGCAATACCATCAGGACTGCTTTGATAAGGATTTATAGCTCATTTTATCTAATTAAACTTTGGTCCTTCTTTCGCTGAAGTTTACACCGGTTTCCCCCGCATGAAACTCTACGAGCGACGAATGCTCCCCAAGGATAATTTCCTGCTAGTGTTCTACCTACTTTATTACATCCGGTTTGATAGACTCAAAAAGGACTTAAACCGCACGAATGGAGATTTTATTGTCTTTCATATGATTAAATTTCGCACCGCAGCTGGCATTAAATTATTCAGAAGTTATTGAAAGTCACACAAAAAAGATACTTTGTGTTCACAAGAGATTTGTCCCCTGTGTATCCTTGGTGGGAGTTAAGCAAACTAAAATGTTTTACCAATTTCAGTTTGGTTCGGACTGGGCACAGTGGCAATTCCCTTCAATTGCACGCAAAGTTGTGTGTGACAGCCACTGATTAAAGCAGTCCAGCCGACTGGCCGAATTGGGTGTCCTTTGAAGGTCTCTCCTCTGTGTGACATTATGACCGTATCGATGAGATTCAAATCTTTTAATAAGTTTCACTTCTGAATCCATTGCCATTTTAGATGGTCTGTTCTGTGCTCCTTCCTGCTGTACTGTATATACAGCTGTGCTGTGTGCATGCGGACCTTTTGTTGGAATGGATTTCTATAATCCTACACATCTGGGTTGGTTTTATGTCTGTTGGTTTTGCTTTGGTTTTCCTCTGTCCTGTGGTAGTTGGATGGAAGGCTACTTTTGAAATTACTACTTTGGACAATGGAAATTAAAGAAAAAATTTATTATGAATATCTTACATGGACTGGGGACTTTTACTTCTAAATGTTGCACATTTGCTTATGTACCATGTCGAAGGCAATGCTATAGCCCCGGAAAGGTATTCTTGTGTAGCATCGTCATCGTCATGACACCTCCTTGGGGTGTTCCTCTAGTGAGAAGTTTTCTTATTGAACTGCACCCAAGTGTGGAGTTGATATGTCTACATAGCACATTAGGATTGCATTCTTGTCAAAGACCCCAATATGACTTGTGTCGCTACTAATAGCTCGGCAGTGACGAGCAAAGATGTTTTGCATTCATGTGCAGTGTTGTGTATGTGTTCTTCGTTTTGTTGGGACAGGAAAAGCTTCACTGGAGCACTCAGCCATCAACAAGTCCATTGTTCTATTAGAAAGCATTTTACTGCACAAATTTTCTCGTCTTCTCAACGAATTTGAGGAGGCGCTTCAGTGATGAGGAGCTTACATTAACAGCATTCATCAGACTTGCTCCTAGAATCCGCAGCCTGGTATAAGCACATGTGTAGTGTCGTCGCCCTATCGACAAACGACCCTGCAATCTTTTCTGCTGCGGATTTGTCACTAATGTCTGAGTCTGAAAGCATCCATTTAGTCACCCTACATCCAGGAGAGACCTGCCATGCATAATTGTGTTCATAAGAAAAACAATCATCAATGGAAGCCTCGATCGTTGATGCAGGCAGACCTAACGCAGTTTCGAACTCTGAGACATTCTCATCCGAGCCTTTTCTAGCAATCTCATCAGACATCTCATTTCCCATGATACCGGTGTGACCTAGCCTCCAGATGAGAGTTAATGAATTGAATCTTGCGACACAATTTGAAAGCGGTTAAAGGGTTTAGAAAGGCCCTAAGCACAGCTTGACTGTCACTACAGGCACAGCTTCCCACCGATCTATAACGATGTGATGCAGCCATCAGGATTGCAAGTAATGCTGCCTGGGCGACAGAGGCATGCTTTCCCAATCAGGCCTTGATCCTGGATCAATTGTGGAACTATCTGTAAAAATACAATTATATCCACACGCCTAGAGTCATAGGTGTCGTGCAAGATCATTAAAGTTCGTCAGTGCATCTCATACCAAAAGCCACCTCGTCTGCGCCTGTGAATACCTTCTAACGAACACCCCATGATATATGTATGTATGTAAGTATCCAGAGGATGGAGATTTAGCAGTGCATCTAAAGTAAAGACACATAAACCAGCAATAGCCGTATAGGTATAGATCCAGCAAACCTTTCTTGGTGATAAGCCTCACGTCTTTCCAAAGGCAGAGTAGCTTCTTATCCTGGATATTTGAGATCGTCTGAAAGCGGCACATTTTAGTACTGGCTGACTAAGACCGGTCATGATACTCTTTCTCGTAAAGAGAACAACTTTCCTCTAAAGAAGATTGACCGAAAGCGCATTCCTTCACACACCACTCATCAATCATGTCCAAGGCAACCTGTACATTAGCACAGACAGTTCTTACTCTCATGCATGCACCACCAGAGAGCACGTCATCTGCGAGTGCCTGCGCATAGATGTCAGAATAATTGAGAGTTGTCAGCAGAGAGTCCTGCACCATGCACCATGTTCCTACAATCTGACTAGGACACCTTCATCAGAAATCTTCACTTTGTACTCAAAGGACAATGTTAAGTCACCCCCTGCCACCATTGTTCATGACCAAGCCTGATGATAGGGTACAGTCCAAAAGATGAATTCCCTGTTTATTGCATTTTCTGCTGACCCAGATTGCGTTTTGAAATTGGGAGCACAACAGATGATTAACTCCAGTTCCCGAGTATCACAGCAATATACGTTGGGTAACAGTCTTTGGTGGTGGAATCATAAGGAAAGTAGTCTGACGCAACGTCAAAGCCTTTGCAAACTCCCATCATTTCTTAGCTCACAGAGGCTACAGAACTTAGTTACCAAAATTTGGCACAATAAACAAGCTCTTGGTCGTTCCGATCATTTGTCCACAAGTACGGAAGCTATACTAGCACCTTCGAAGCCAGAGATGTACTTTTAAGTTATATGGAGTTTTTTCCTCTAGTTAAACTATAGCCTTGGAGGGATGCCACTGACACCCCACTATTTGACTCTCTCGAATGCACCGACAACAATGGTTAAGCGTCTTGTGAAATATTTTATTTTGTATTTTGTACATTTTATAACAACTAAAACTAGATAACTTTCGAATTACAATTAAGCATGGCTTAGAATACCACTGGTGGTAAATAAGAGTTCTTTGGTGGTATGTACGAACCAGATGGTGCTGGTAACGATACTGATCCGGATTGATGGCTACCAGAAGGTGAGAGTTCCGAATGAGAACCATGATGACTTGACGAACTGATTTGGCTGCCGACTGGACTACTGGAGGCATAGTTTAGAACTGGAGCAACACCTTCATCAGAGCTCTTTGAGCTTCCACCCAAAGCATCGTACTGAGCCTGAATGGCACGCTGAGCATTGATAGCATCCTGAGCGGTCCTATATTTGATAAAGCGAACTTCTGGTTTTTGTGATCGAATCTCTTGAATTTGTTGCAATTGTTGGGTGAGTTGAGATACGTCATTCTGCTTAGTGAGCACATAAATAGCAGTCTTATCCTCAGTAGCTTGCTTGGCAATTTGCAGTGCAGCATTTGTAAGACCATTATTTTCTGGAGCCTTGATAAAGATGACTCGCAAGTTCTTCTTCAGAGTGCTTGTAATTCTCTGACTGGCACCACCATCATGGAATTCTTCCTCTGGGGCGGAGTGGAAGTAGAATTCTTTGTTGTACTCGGTTACAGTCGGAGCGGGAGCAGTTAAAAGTTCACTCGTATGCGATCCGGAGCTAATGTGTTGACCACCTAGTCCACCTCCAATGCTGACACCACCCAAACCCAATCCACCGCCGTTGCTGTGGATGTGTCCAACGGAACTGCCAATTCCTCCGCCAAGGTTGCCGCCGTGTCCTCCGATACCAACTCTACCAACTGGCCGATAATCATATCCCAATTTATCCGCAGCAGCAACAGCAACAATGCACAGTATCTGAAGAATGAATAATCCCTTTATTAAAACGTATCCATTCAATGTGGCTATCTGTAACTTACCAAAAATCCACGCATATTGTTGAATTCGATTGTAACTTTGAATAGAGAATGATGCCACTTGACCCGACTACAAGCATTTATATACCAACCTACCTAATATTGATAATGCTATTGTCAACTTATGCATATGAAATTAAAACAAAATGCTTTTGCTTTGAAAAATTTGATTTTTAAAATTACGAAACAATTAACAAACGATTACAAAATATGTCATACTTGTAGATTAGGTATGCAGATTTGTTGATGCCCGATTCGAGGTCACTATCCAAACGAATCCATAACAATAGAAGTAGCAAAACGCAGTCCAGTCCAACAACGTCATAGGTCAACAGTCTGCTGCTGTAACAATAAAAACAAAAAAACAAAAACACTTTTGTGGGTGATCATCAATTTCAATGTCAAGCTACCTGAGAATGAATCTCAAAGCCGGTTGCTATGGTCAGCAGTTATCAAAACCTAAATCTATCCAAGGTGCATAACAAGTTTTAGACATGTCATTGTTGAGACATTTACAATCGATCCATGAAAGGAAGTCCAGAAGGCAATAAATATTTATTGGCTTTTTGGCCCACCTCCGATTGGGAATGTGCATCTTGTTTACATGAAAAGGTGTTTGATTTAAGTTATTTTTAATTTTGTAAGACAGTAAGCTGTCTTCAGAGATATCTTCTTAATCGATTCTTTGTAAATAAATGTTCATGTCAAACATGGAATTGGAAGTGTAGAAACTTTAGTCATTCCCGCACGAAGATAATTTATTTAAAAATTCCAACCCATGAGGTGAGAATTATAATCTATTTTACATAATGAATCAAAAATCTCTCCACAGTAATACAAACCGAAAAAAGGTTTAACATCTTTCGAATTTATATGCTGTTGACTGAAGAATTCGAATATGGCCTACCACAGGGTTGTATTCTGTACCCTACGCTTTTTCTTATTGATGATCAGCGACATCATACAGCTCTGTCAATGGAAGGTGGAGGACTCTTACATTCGAACTGAAAAACCTCAACTATGCTGACGATGTATATAAGTATGACTGTTCGCCCATAGAATTATAGACCTCCACCAAATGACAGCAGGTATCAAAAGGGAGGCGGACGTCTTCGAAATGAAGTTTCTCATGACCAAAGCAAAAACGATCAACCTTAGAACAAACTCCTTTTCATCGTTGGGCCATCAGTAGAGAGAATAGGAGTATTGTTTCTACCGTTGACGAAACCGAATAGAAAGCAGTCTGTACTTGGGATGCTCTCCAGAATTTGGCGCAGTACCCCAATCCAAATAGACACAGGATTCAACGTTGGAGGCGTACTGCCACTATCACTAAAGCCTACGCAATATCTTTAGAATTTTCTGGCCAAAACGTAACTCTAGCAAGAACGAGCCATGAGCCTATACACACAACCATACTTACTTACTTACTTACTTAAAAGGCCCTTGTAGCGTCCCTGCCTGAGACATCTGTTGCCTTCCATCCTCTTCGGTCCCAGGCACGGTGTTTCCAGTGTGAAGACCAAGTTTTCTGGCATCCGCGACAACTTGGTCTTTGTACCGGAGGTTCGGATTTCTTCACCGCCTCGAACCTGGGGGCTATGATTCGAAGATCCTCTTGGCTGGAGCATTGTTGTCCATTCGCTCGATGTGGTCGAGCCAATGTAGTCTGCGTATTTTGGCTTTTTGGACTACATCCACATCGTGGTACAACCATACAACGACGAAAGTAGCAATTGTTTGGTCACCCACACTCCGAAAGGTTGACAGTCCATGAGATTACCAATGAGATGCAATGGAATCAGCTTACTCAGAATGGCAGGACAGCTTACTTCCAGAATGGCTCCTAAGAAGTAGAGTACATGACGCAAAACAGTCGAGAAGGAAGCAAGGCAATTGGGAAAGACTTGGGGATTGAGCACATTTCCAGAAACCATACACGCTGGGACGCAAGCGTTGTAAAGGTCTTAGGACCCAAAATCAGCCTCTTGGGAGCATCAGACAAACATCCTAGAGCGTTTTAGTCAAGCTACAGTTACATAATAGCCTTGAAAAGCACATTTAATAATTTACAAACTTACAATAAATTTGCATCTAATATAACTAATGAAGGACTGTGACGTCAAAAGCCTGTCCATAATCACCCGCCAACAAATTTGTTAAAAATGTATTATGTTAATTAACGGTGTAACAAATTATGAAAACGATACCACGATGAATATCAATTGTAATAAATTGTGCATATTTTGCAAAATAACGAATAATTTAGCCAACATTTTTTTAGCACGTAAGTTCCTTTCATTGATATCTTCATTTAATTTTAATTGAAGGTATAAAAGATGTACCAAACAAAAACAATAAAAGATTTGAAATAAGTTATTCCAAAATTACAAGCAAAAAAAAATAGATGAACGTAAAACTTTACGCTGAATGACCTGACGTCTGGGCAGAGTGTACTACTATTAAACTTGGCTGATTTGATTGAGCACAAGAAATAACAGACGAATGATGATATGATAATGCAATTTATTTTTTGTGTTTATTTATGCAGAGTAAATAGATGTCTAAGTGGCTGTAAGGAGAACTCAAATTGGCTGCTGTTAATAGAACGATTTGAACAAAAAAGTACGACAGGTTGTCAGCAATAAACAATTTAATATTAATTCACCGCCAGTCGTAGGTATAATTGTTTTTACAGTCATTTAGGCGCAGTCTTCAACCAGACACCAAACGAAGACATCGTAATTGTGATGGGCGATCTCAATGCCAAAGTAGGTAGGGACACTACACTATGCTCAAACACGTGATGGGAGTCCACGTCCTTGGAGACCGAAACAACAACGGCCTATCTCGATTGATAGGCAGCGATCATCCAACCAGATCGACCACATTGCGATCAGCTGCCGCTTTAGAAATTGTCTCTTAGACGTCGGAAACAGACGTGGAGCTGACATCGGACAGGAACGTGATCACCATCTTTTGGTAGCTCATATACGCCTTCGCATTGCATCTGCCTATTGTAACCGCTCAAACTTGCTAAACAACGCCAGGTTTAATACTGACAGGCTCAAGGCTCCCCAAGTGCGCCAACAGTTCAGGGACTACCTGAAGTAATCAGCAGATCATTACAGGAGAGCATGGATGACCAGTGGAATGCTGTGAAAAATGCTTTTGCAACGAGGTAAGAGGCAGAAACACCACCGCTCGAAGAGCATACAGCAATAAAGGCTGGGATTGCAGCCGCCTCAGCAGTGGAGAAAACCGAGCTAGAAAACGAATATCGTGCGAAGAAGAAAGAAGTGCAGCGTAGTTCAATGGCTGAAGAAGCAGCGAGCAGATGTGACAGTAGGCCTGTTTATAGTATCACCAAGGAGCTCACTGGTGGTCGAAACTCCAAACAACAACCGGTGAAAAGTCTAGATGACAGCCTTCTGATTTCGGATGAGGATCACCTCGTTAGATGGAGAGAACATTTCGATACAGTATTAAACCACTTGGCGATGTCGCTATGTTCTCAAATTTGAACGAGGATTCCGAAGCAACAAATTCCCGAATCCGCACCGCACCTTCCAGTAAGAACGAAATCATAACAGGGATCAGGTCCCTCAAGAAAAACAAAGCGGTTGTCAAATACATCGCCAGATTTGCTGCATCCGCTTATACGGAGAGCTTGGGATAGCGAAGAGTTTCCGCAGGAGTGGAAAAGAGGGATGATCATGAAGCTTCCGAAAAAGGGAAACCTGATGGACTGTGGAAACTGGAGAGGTATTTGTGTTCTTCCAGCCGTAGCCAAAATAACTGCAAGAATAATTCGGGAAAGGAGCATTTAGATTCAACTCTAACTCAACTCTTAACACCTTCCGGATCATAATCGGGCAATGCGTTGGGTACAGGTCTCCGCTACATCTGCTGTTTATCGACTTCGAGAAGGCCTTCGATATCTTGACTAGAGATGCTATCTGATTGGCCTTGCGCAGGAGAGGTATCCCAGAGAAACTCATAGCTATTATGAAGGCTACGTACGAGGGCAGTAAGTGTCACTTCTTGCACAATGGCAAGGTGTTGATGCATACTGTCACCGCTGTTATTTTCAGTGGTTATCAGTGATGTTCTCCGTGCAGCATTGACGGGAGGAAACTGGACTATGACGTCTTACCTTAAACACCTAGAATACGCTGACGATATTTGTCTACTTTCACATCCGATAATGGACCTCTATCTTATGGTCCGGAATCTAGAAGCTGAGGCAAACAAAGTGGGGCTCAAAATTAACACAGCCAAAACAAAAGCCCTTAGCACTTCTAATACCAGCGCCCAACTTAACATTGCCGGACAGGAAGTCCAAAAAGGGGTTAAAGGACCCAAGTAAGTAGTAAGTATTGTATGCTAACATCTTGGAGAGTTTTGTACTTTCGTTAGAGTTACTCTTCGCTTTACAGTTCCTTTGGAATTGTATTTGAGGGTCATGTACCTTGCCTTGGTAAAAATAGTTCCCTCTAGAGCTTTCTCTCCAGACCAGTTTATTTTGTAGATCTGAAAATAATAAGGGGATTTGGAATATCCATCGCCGCTGATATCTAGGGTTTGCTCTAGAAGCTGCTCTCTGAGTCTAAGAAGTCAGTTAGTATTCGTGGATTATTCTTGCTAAGGCATATGCAAGCTTTGAATCTTGATTTCTTAGCTTATCCTAGGCCGGTAGTACTTGTCACTGAAGGATTGTGTAGCTCTTTGTCTTGCCCAGACATCCGCTAGGTAATAACATTGGGCTCTGCTTATCAAGGAATCATTCACATAATTTTTGGTTCAATATTCTTTTGGACAATAACAAATTCACATGTAGAGACGCCATTGTACCAGAGAACTGCATGAACCCATTCATTTGCCGTTGTGAATCGTTCACCTAAGGGCAAGTCTTTCACAGTTAGACATATGAATCGGGTAGGGAATGATAACAGAGTTCACTTTGCGAAACGAAATAAAAATGAATCATCATGGTTTTGATGTTCATCAAATCATTCATTAAATTAAGGTATTCACAAAGACATTGCAATTTACAACTGATTCACGAGGTTGAATGGTTCAAAAAGTAAGTAGAAAACCCAGAACAAACAACAAAGGGAAACATTTTCTATGACAGGAAAAAAGCAAAAACAAAGTACACTGCATGAACCACTCGAAACAATCATTGCCGTTTTCCAAATACAGTGCAAGGCAACAGCAGTAGATAATCATTTCTTGGAATAAATGTGAATGGGAGCTTGCTTTAGATTCATTTTATGCACAGCACAGCGAATACTTCTTTTGAAAGAACACGAATATAGGTGAATAGGTACGTGAAAAGTAGTGAATATTTCGAACGAGCTGCTTGCTAAAGGTCTCTGTATTGCACCCAGAAAAAGTGGCTGTGGATTTCATACCGGAGGTATAATTGGACCGTATGTTTTCGTCCATTAAAATTATCGCCATATTACCGTCAATCAAGTTCGTGCCATATCGTGCGATGTTGCGAGACAGGAACTGGATGAACTTGCCGTCAGTAATATATGGTTCCAAGAAGATGGTGCCAAATGGCGCGCAATTGATCTATGAAAGGGAGAGCTCGGTAATTTCGAGAAATGCAATAAATTAGAGCAATTTGCAAACGTTATTCATGATGAATTCCAAGACAAAGCCAACCTCAAAATGACCGAGAACTGTCAAATCGGCTGTCACAGACAACAGTGTTGCCAATTTATTATTCTTCGCTTGTAACATCATTTCGATCTTCTTGTTGGCATATATGTAAAGCGTGTGTCCAAACATATTATGTATTATCATTGTGCTTCCGATTCACACAACTATTACTTTGACTAGCAGTTTATAAAGTTGAGTCAACTACAAATAAAACATGTATCGTACATTGAAATCTTAAAAAAAATCAATCAAAGTAGCGATCTTAATTAATATTCCAAGTGTCTCTCAATTATCAAAAACGGATGTGTACAAAAAAAAAATTCCCATTCGTCGAACTCAATTTCTCAAGACTTCCCCTACATTATGCGTAGAAATAGCCTATAGCTATTCATCTTGAATAAATTAAATGAGTAAATAATTATGTTAAATCTATCGGCATACCATGAAGTGAAAAATTGGTATTGTTTTAAATCAAAACAAAATTAGCATTGAAAAATAACAAATTTACATTTTATTTAATAAGACAAATCAATGAATATAAGAGATCTGATACATGCAATCTGATGCTGCAGATTTGTGCTTCGCATACATAATTGGTGTGAAATGTATCTTTAGGAATTTTTCAATCTACCATTTCTTCTCTGTTTCTGGCACAAAATATTATAATATTGTTGCTAAATACTACATTAATTGACTTTTTCCATTAGTTAATTTGCTAAATATTGTTTGAATAGTAGGTACCTAATCGTTTTGAATATTTTTTTTTTTTTTTTCAAATTTCTTTCAAAACCAACATTTGTACTTGGAGCTTTCCAAAGGCTTCGTATTTAAAATTTATGAAAAACATATCGTTTTATACCCTATCCGTTTCCTATGAACAGAGCCATATGTATGTGTGTAGCCTTTTCTTCAAAAAACTTGCGTAAATTTATATACAATATATATATATTTTTTTTTTTAAATTACTCCAAAAGAATTTTATTTCAAAACTGGGCGTGGCAGTGGGCAGATTTTTTAAATATTTTAATACTCAAGTCTGCTTCTAAGAATTGATATTATTTGATTTGAAATCTACCGAAATCAGTTTTTACAGAAAAGCGTCCTTAAAAAGTGGGCAAAATGGTGACATCCACCGCCACTTTGGTGTAACGTTACGATAAGAAGAAAAGTTACATACATACATACATACATCACTTCATTAGGCATATCAAAGACAAGTACGCCAAGAATTTCGTCCATTCCCCTTTGGATATCGGATAAAGAATTTCTAAAGATTTATTACTAACACTACTTATTTTAAAGGGCCCTACATACGTGAGTCGAAACGTACGTTTCCTTGGTTGTAATTGCATGTGTAGATCAAGTGTAAAAGCGCATAAGAACATTTCGAATGCAATTCTGGGGTTGAGTTTCAATAATATTTGGTCAAAATAGCAACACTGATTCTCAAGCAAACACGGAGAACCTATGTTCCTGTAATCATTCCTGAGATAGTTGAAAAATTTCAGGCAATAATCTTAAGTTTTTATGTCTCAAAATTATAAAAATTAATTTAACAATGCATACAATTTTAATTTTTCTTCAAATGTAAATCAATGCCTTATCTTGCCCAGTGGGTAGCAGCTCAAGCATTCAGTTAAGCTTACAATTAGCTTACAGCTTAATATTGTTCAAACCTGACTAATTTTTTGTTAAATGCAATATAAAACCATACATCAGATGATGATGAGATGCACAATAAATTTTGTAGGAATGTAAACGCCCTTAATATACAAATTATATTCGACTGGTGGCTGATCTAAAGTTTAAGTGACCCCGATCAGTAGTCATATCAAATGAATTAAATTTCTCGTAACCAATTATGTAAATTAATTACAAATGAATTGAATTGGATAATTAACGGCACTTGAGTTATATATATTGTTGGTTGTTCGTTTTTTTGGAACTGGCCCTCGATGAGGATGAACTTAGTCAAGGTGTGGGTTAATTTTACTGTCGATGTGTAACGTTGGTAAATCACCGTCTTATTCTGGAAAAAAAACATTACTCCTTAGCCGTGTAGGCTAACCATTGATATTGACAAGTGACTGATGAGCTTCTCTTCCTCTTCCTCTTCTTCCCAACAACTTCTACAGAAATCAATGTGCGGAATGGTAGATCTATGACCATGTCTTTATATATACTCGTAGCAGTATCCGGTGAGTGCATTAGCTATTTCTGACAGGTTTTCTTCATGAGCTATTTGACATAAAACAAAACATCGGTGATGCTCATTTAAACTAGAGTCTAGTTTGTCAGCATCGCAATGTTGCATAAGTCCACCAGATCTACGAAGACAAGCGACCTAGAGACTTCTGTCTTCTAACAGATTCTTCTCATCTTTACGACTCTGCAATAGACGTAATGCAGTACATCAAGATGCTCCACATGAATACCAATGGCACAGTGCCCAGAAACTATGACAGAGTGTATTTTAACGACTAGACTTCATCTGTGAAACAGCGAGCGATGGCTTATTCCTCTGATTTCTTCTTTAAAGAGAATATTGGGATTGCCCCGAGAGAGAGCTTTCCACCGCATTAGTTCTGGATATATTGCCCAGATGCGATTTGTAGGTGCTCACAAGTTTTGACCTAATAACTGGGGTGCCCGGTGCCTTAGCATTATAGAGATCATGTGATCTATTACCGTCAATCCGATGTAGGTCTCCATTGAGAGAGTAGGGATGCGTGGCCATAAGAATTCGATGACCATAATAGTAGCTCATTCAATCTCACAGTATCTTTAATCGGCATAACGGTACAGTACAGATCCAGCGGAATGAAACTGAGCTTGGCCTGCATTGCTGTAGTGATTCCTTGTCAGCGATGCAAGCTGCCCTCTGAATTTTTGTAAGGCTACAAAGCTGATTTTCTTTTTTTAATATAAGAATTATGTTTTGCATCTAATGTAACTAGCTTGTTCATGAACAACGCAATCAATAAATCAATTACTACCCCCAATGAATGAGAAAAAGCGGAACAAAAAACAATCTGACATACTCTACACTTTGTCCTTTGAAGTAAAGTTTAAAACTTAACTTTAATAAATCAAATAAATGACAAATGCAGAATTTACTTATTAACTTCCTTTCTATTTAATATTGCCCAACTACGGACAGTTATTAATTTCGTGAAAGTGATTAGAATCGAAATGGGTAGAACATTCCTAGAAGAGGATTTATTATTTTGAATGATTGATTGATTTTAAAAAATATCTACCCAAAAAAGGATGCCTCTCATTACCCAATTTATTTACAGCAGTAATACTTTAAGTATACATACGTTTAATACAAGTATTGAGTTTTCAAATTTTCATTGTTTAAAGCTTTATTAAAAAAAATAACGCAGGCGTAATAGAATTTATGTTGAAAAATCGTATGTACTACTATAAGTAAACTACCGTCAATGTTAAAGCTAAAACATAAATTTAAATTTCACCTCTAGCGACTACCCCACAGACACTAGATATGTACGAAGTTTGACTAAAATCTGTTCAAAAACACAGACGGGCAAAATTGACAAACTCACTTTTTCGACTTCTCTTTAAAGATTGTGTCAGAATTTATCAAAATCTCTACTTATCGGTGCAAGTAATAAGTTGCTGTGAATAAAATGTCGTTGATTAGTTTAAATTTTTTTGGTTTGCATTGTTCTTGACTTACATGAGAATCGTCAGAACTTACGACAATTTTGACAGGCAACGAAAAAATAATTACCGTACTTTATTCAGCTTTCTGTTTTTGTACAATGCGAATTTTAGTGAAATATATGAAATTCTAAAAAGCAACAACTCAAGTAGCAGATGCATTGGGTCGGCAGGCAAACAGACTTCTATTAGAATTTGATTTCATGAAACGTGTTTTGGTTTCTCATTCTAGAGACTCACTTTAAAAATTCTGTGAGATTGCATTAAATATCTCTTAGGCGTAGGTTCGAGGTCTTGGGGGTTTTTAAAACAAAACAGTTTCAGAAGCTGGCTTGTTATAAAGCTGAAAACAAGGGTGGTGAGATTTGGTAGATTCGAAAAGCTTTTTTTTAACATGCTTAGCACATGGGTCGTGTATCAGATTATTTTCCTTGTAACCGTTCCCCATGATTCTCAAACTTTAAACTGACCGAATTGGTTACAAAACACTTCCTATGGGAAATTAAAGTAGTCACCGGCCATCACATAAAAAATTTGAGTCGTTTCCGATATCCGAAAGGAAAAATGTGACTTAAAGAACAGACAAAGAATATACAGATGTCGCAGGTCTTTGTCTGTGCTTAAAGGTTAGCTTGACCATAATTTCTTGTAAATTAGCAGCAGAATAATAACTATAGTATATTGTTGAATATTGCACTTTTAAGCTAGGTATATATGAAATATTTTGCCTTCTTTTATTTAATATCAAGTCTTGAAGATGCTGCGAAATGAGATTCCTTTCTTTCGTTATTTTAACATTTCTACTAAATTGAAAAATCGCTGTTCACTTATTTGAACAAGATGAAGTCGAACAATTTGCCCAACTCTAGAATAGTGTATTGTACTAAATGAGGTATATTTTTAGGCTGCATGCAAAAAAGCTCTGTTTTGAAGCTCAATGAAAATAAAAAACAAGGTCATTTAGGTCGTAACAATAAGATTTTATGATTTCAAGGGGTGACAGGTACAGAAGAACTATTGTCAGTCGTTTTACAAGAAACTCTAAAAAAAAACTTAGAACTCGGTTTCAAAAAAAAGTCAGTCAAAAAGACTATCTATGATATAAACAGTCATAAGATGCCTGAATTACAATAGAAAGTTTTGTGACGTTTTATCAAATTTTGCATTTTTTACTTATCAAAATCTTACCTTTCCTTTTCTTCCGATGGCATTGGCCTTGAGAGATAATTACAAGACAATCGACAGCATGCGAATGCGATGATCAAAACAAAAAGTTCAATGGGAACAAAGTCACCCCGCCTTGGACTTCTTATCTGTTGACAGCCAATTTGAAGAGTATTCTCAGCTATAAATTAGGTTCCGCTTACTTCACTATCAGGCAGAATAAGTTAATCTTCTATCGAACAGTTTAGGTTATTTTTTGAAGGAATAATAAAAATCTCAACATGAAATCGCTGCTGATCATTGTTGCAATTTGTTTTGGTGTTGTGGCAGGTGGACCAGTTTTTGAAGCACTGTTTGGTGTCAGGAACACGAATGTACACCAGGGAGGCGGACAATACTACAACTCACCCTATCAGTATGCTAGACCGGATTCCGGGTATTATCCGTCACATCGAGGACAAATCCAACAGCAGCCTAGCAAAAACTATAAGGATATGTGCCGTCTTATGAGTCATGATGCTTTCTTAAATCCTGGCGGAGGTTCTAGATGTCCTTATTGAAGAGCTGTGCATGCTAAGAAATTTGTGTTTTGTGAACTTTTTTTTTATTTATTTATTTTATGTAATAAATTTATATGCTTTACATTGTATGTGTATTAAAGGCATTTGACTTATGGCAGGAAACTAAAGGGATGTCTATCAAACGATTTAGGGCAGAGACTCTTTATCCGGGAATATGCAGTCTTTGGTGTTGAGTCTTCTAGTTTAAGTTCAGCCCGTACTTTCTGCTTGCCATATTTCTAAGAGTGGTGGTAAAATTCTCTCAGGAAAATGTCCAAAAAAGTACGGGGACGGGTTGAACAAAAAAGCTGCCCACTTTATAACCGCTATTTTTTTTGTATGGATTTACTTCAAATTATTTTGCCAATCAGCAACAACACAACCATTTAACAAAACTCATATATTTGCCCAAAGAAATTTCTTGGACTAAAATTCGCAGCATGTGGGAATTTCTTACTCTCATGCGCTCTCTCTTCTGTGAAAAACTACGATATTTGGAAGTAAGGGAACAGGAATTCGCTATTTTCGTAAAATTTCGTAGATTTTCGTGGTTTTAGTCAGTACGGGAACAGACCTACAATATATCTTAAATGTCGCATTGTCGATGACAACGATGGTATAAGACGAACAAAAATATGACTATGCAGCGCAATTTGTCTTATGAATTGATGCGATCAATTAAGGGTATATTAAGTTTGATACAAAGTTCGTAATATAGAAAAATATTAAAGATAGACCCAATAAAATATATATAAATGATCAGCATCACTAGCCGAGTCGATGTAACCATGTCCACCCGTCCGTCTGTCTGTCACCAGTTTTTGGGCCTTAAATGTTGAGCTAGATCAATGAAATTTTGTATACGAGATCCTTGGAAAAGGAAGCAGTGTAAAAAAATTTCACTTTTTTCAGTAATTTTAAATGCAACTCGATAAAACTTACTTAAGCTAATATGTAGACATTCTCTTACACTACATATCTTCAATACATTGTGTATGGCCACGCCCATTTATATCGGTTTAAATAAAAAGAGGTTAAATTATAGCTCGTTTAAGCAAATGCTCCTTCGAAGCATCAAATTTTATTTATATTACAAACATTTGGAATGAAGTCTAAATTAGCACGACCAAAACATTCGCGGGAGCTAAACCTCACAATCTTTTTTTATTACGTAAGTAAAAAGTAAGACTCGCACATTGCTGCGATTCAATAAAAAAAAGGTGTTGTTGCTTAAAATGTCAAAATTTGACAGAGTCTGTAGGATCTTTAAAAAAATCGTTGTCAAATTGACTATTACAATTCTAAGGTAACAATTTTCTTTTTTCAAATTCACTTTCAACGTGTAAACTTGTTTAACTACAAAATATTTACACAAGATGTCTCTCTGCTATAACAATAAACTGTAGTTATCAAAGACATACACCAGAAAATTTAAAAAGCTTCGCTTGTACTAAAAAGTTTTCGATACCATTTCCCATCAAGAAGCAGGTAAGTATCTCAAAACTCAAGAGTCCATTAATTACGACGTCCGAAATCAGTTTATTTCGAGATAACAAACTGGCAACGTTCTTCCGTGCGCTGATCAATTTTATTTATTAATTTCAAATAAAGAACAATACTCTTTTCTGCGATTAGGTTGTCATACACAAGCCCGGAAGCTGTTTTTTCGACCACCGATTCTCCACTTTTATAAATCGACAAATTGCCTCTCTCTAGTCGCCTTTATCCGACTGTGTGTGGTGCTCTTGTGTCGTCGTCGGTTCAACTAAACAATTTAAAATTTTACAAATTTAAGGTTTCTCTGTTTTGAAGTGTGTTGTTTGTCATTCATATTTAGTGCATAAAATTCCTAAGAATTTAGGTACTTAGTGAAAAGTAAGAAGAAACAAATTTGTGAAATTTTCTCACAGCAAGGATACCCACCCCTCAATTTTCGTATTCAACTTCCTTATTGGAAAGTAGTGAAGAAAAACAAAAAAAAAAAACATGGCGGATGTACTAGAAAGCTCAGCAACGGAGGCTGTAAAGATTTCTCCTGTCGCTGCAACAACAACTTTAGCATCCCCTCAACCATGCGAAGCATCCCAACCACAACAACAGCCGCTTCAACAGCAACAACAACAACAATTACAACAACAGCAGCAGCAGCAGCAACGGCAGCAGGACAAGCAGGAGCAGCAGCAACAAAAAGGTATGTAAATACATACTCGTACATACATACCTACATACTGAGTTCCGTACTAATTTAAAATCGATATTTCGTGTTTCGACCGCTTAACGCAAAGGATACAGAAAATCATACGAAAGGGATGAATTCCATATCCGGTGGCTTTAAAATAGCTTTAATAAATTTTAGTTCAAAGACCTCGTAGGAAGGGGACAACAATAGAGTTGTATGGGTTCTTTGGCATAGATGTCGAAATAGAAGGCAATTTGTTGTTCATGGGAAAACGAGTGCGAATTTTTATAGTTTAGAATAGAAAAACCGTCCCAAGGGGGTAGTACAGGTCACAACAAACTTTCTTGTTGTAATACGCCGGTCTTTTATCTGTGTACGAACAGATACATATGTAAATCATTTGATTACGAAATTATCACTTTGCTTGGTTTCGCATCGTAATGTCGATAAAATCGTATTTTTATATTATTAGATAGTTTAGTGTGGGTTGGTTGGCAAACAATATACAGTTAGTCACATTTGCTTTCATATGAGTAGTTTTACCCAAGAAAATAAAGTCTTAAATACACATTCTTGAGTAGAGAACGATTCAATACTTTCACATTTATAAACGAATGCTCTTGTGAAACAAATCAAGCTATCACGCATTTCAGCTAATTTTACAAAGTTCATAAGTTTGTATTGAATTTTGTCGTAAAATTAAAAATTGCGGATCATTCCCACTTTACTGAATTCAAACTGGTCCGCCTACCGGTTTGACCTCAGGAAATACCGGTAGACATCCCGGTTTTGAAACACTTTTGTCACTGAGGCGAATCAAGTGCTGGTGTTATTGAGTTTGTGTGATCCATTTTTGATGGGGTTCGAAGGACCTTTTCTTTGAATATTACAATTCCAACTGTGCAACGAATCCTTGAAATTCTTCTTCTAACAAGCTTTGTTACTCCTGCTGTCACGAGAAGTATCTTAATCTCAGTTGCGTTTAACTTGCCCGCACACTTTTTGTACATTGTCCAATATTGTGAGTCATATATGAGCTCGAAATGTGCCACTGTCATGTAGAGTCTTCATTTCAGCTTAAAGGACATTTATCGTCCGGTCGGCTTTACTCTTACGCGATAATAAATGTCATGATCAGAAGTTGCTTTTTATTCGAGTAAGTTTCTGGAATAGGCCGATGTAGACCAGAGATAGAACAGCACAAATACTCTGTCTTCTTTGAACGAATTCGATAACCGAAATTTCTGAAACTCTCCTCTGAAACATTCACCCATGCATCAAGTGCTCATTGTAGGAATGTTTGATCTTCACTTTTGTTAACTCTGCACTTTGGGATCCATCAATTTAAGGAGTTAATCCAAGACAGCGATAAATAGCAAAGAACTGAGGAGAGGACAATTCTCTAGATGCTCTTCGGTGACTCTTGTCTTTCTTCATACATGTCCATGATCATACGCATGTAGTTTACTGTGACTCCTCGTTGTCTTATCGCTCTTCTCTTGCTTGCCTTAATCAACCAACATGGCTACACCATACGCAAATCCTTTAAGAAGAATCACGTTATTTTTTTAATATAGGTAATCCTTATACATATGTATGTAAATACGTTGGATTGCAGCTATTCACATTATTTTTCACAATCGGCCACCTAATACCCACTTAACCATCCCTTTGTGCAAGGGAAGAAGAAAACTGTGCGTCCACTGGTTAGGCATTGGATCACTGCTCAAAATTTTGTAGGTGCAAATCATGAGCCATCTGGGACCAAAGTCCCTCATCTTTTGCCAGAACTCAGAGAGAATCTCGCCTGGCCCAACCGATTTTCGTTTTTTGAGTCATTGAAATCATTCCTAGCTTCTTCGATAGCAATGCCGGACTCTTCATTTTGATTAAAAAGTGCTGGAAAGTGTATCCGGGAAACTCTTATAACTGCTAATTTAGGCCATCCATACATTTTCAGTACCAAAAACTTGGCCAAATGTAGATGTTACTTTTCATTGCCTACTAGGCCTGTGTTATTACTAAACAGAAGGCGATGTGCATGGAAGAGACTATATGACTTTTTTATGGATAGTATAGTTGAACCTCTGCAATAATCTAAATGATATCAGTAAGACCTAAACGGCTAAAATGATCTGAAGGATAGGCCGATCCACTCACTTTACACATAGGCAGCATAATGGACCTACTTTTGGTCCAAGTGGATCCTCAATGAGATCATTTGGTAGCAACAAGACGGCCGGCGGCCTGGGAACCTGTTGGCAATTTGGATCCATCCGTATACCAATTGAGAGCCGGATTCACTGCTTTACTCTTTTAAATTTCATTCACTAAATTTCAGCTAAAAGCATAAAGGTACAAATACGTATAAACGACCCATTCGTGCACCATATTTCAAGGCAATGCTTCTCAGGCATGTAGTCCAGTCTAAAAGTGGTATTTTATGGAAAGGATTTCTGGCCACATTTCCCAATTCCATCTTTGCTGATTCTTGGTATGGTTTCATTTTCTAGCACCACTGACTGTGGGGCCATCCTTATGCCTCCTGTTAATCATATACCAGCTAGTCTTTGTATTCTGCTCATGTTTCTTTATAATCTTAAGTTTTGTTTTTTATCTGGGCAAACCATGAGCTAGAGATAACCACGTTTATTAGTAATTTATTACGTATATTTGTATTAAAGTGTCTTTCGATGTAAGTAGCATTTGATATGAGCCCAACAATAGATACTTCGCTAAATACAATACAAGTACACACACTTGAATCACATGACTCAAACTGAAAGTAAAATGCTAAAGAAAAATCCATATATTTCAACAGGCACCAAGCAATCGCCTCCTACCGCTACTTTTCAAAAGGACTACATGCAAGTGTGCGCACTCTTGACAACTGTAGGTACTTGAAGTTACAATAGAATTCAAAAATAGAGGGGTAGTGTAAGAAATATTATGGTATAAGCAGTTTATCTAAGTCCTATACTTAAAGTAATAAAATTTGGTTAAGAACTTTCTTTGATATGAAGACCTAGCTCTCACAACTGTGAGTGTTGTGCGTGGTACACCTTTCAACACATACAGAAAGGACCAACAGTTTGATACCGTATCCGAAGAGTATATGGTTTTTGAGAAGCTTTCAGAACAGTAAATACTCTTGGATGTTTTTCAGACCCTCACAAGAGGTGGATCGATGAAAAAACTTTAATGGTATTTTTCTGGATTCGAAATTGGAACCCCTTGCGTTTAAATATATATACTGATAAGTTAAGAATAGTATAGTTGCAAAAAATTGGATTTAAACAACTACAACAAATACAAACTGAGACCGTAAAGTGCCCAACCCATAGAATCCGTCGATTCGTTACTCCATCTTTTTTAACTGACAGCTCGATAAAATACACACATTCTTTTAGGAGGCGGCGCATAACCAACGTTTATCAGCCGTCGATCCGTTGACAGTAATAGTATACTACAGTCACACATTCATAAGTGCAAGCATACGAAAATTTATTGAGAGTAAGCATTTTCATTGGTGGCAGCTGAGAGAGAATGTTGAGAAACTGTCATCGCCTTTGACAATCAGCTGATTGATGTGATGGATTGCCGTCAACTTCAATGTCAACGTTCAAAAGAATGACGGAGCAACGGATCGCCCAACAGAGACTACTGACTGACTTCTCATCTCTCTCTCCCTCATTTTCGAGTGTCTAGAAGTGATCTCGGATGCAAACAAAATGCACCCAATCTATCAATGGTCTGTGAAGGAAGTTCAAAATACATATTTAAACGCCTAGCTATGATGTCGAGAAACGTCGAGAATACTAAAATGTTCAATTCGTTGTGGACTTTTTCAATGTTGTTGAGCCTAAAAAAGCTTATGCAACACCTATAGCTTGGATTCGGTATCTGTCCTTCCAACTATCCATCAATCTGTCACAGTTTTGTAAATTTTGAATCAATTCACCCGCTTGGGCACAGAAGACTTCATTTTTTGAAGTTCTCTATCATCATGTCTGAATTGTTTATATTTAAGGTGCAAGTATAAATCGATTTGAATCTCAGGACATAATTTTAGTTTTACCATTCAACAGAGTTACTAAATATTTCAACTTTCTCTGACATACATTACGTTGTTCATATGGTAACCAAATTGCGTTGACCTGTTGCTCGACTGAAACCATATTTTCGACTAGAAGATGTTATGTCAAACGTATAATCAAAGTTTGAGTGTGCAGATTTAAATCTAGCCTCTGTACGAGTATTAATTTACGCTGATAGTTTGAGTTCCCCCACGCGTCATTATCAAAACATTTATGCAAATTTCTCTATTCAAAAAAAAACCAAGTATCTATACGAGCTCATGTCCATGTACTTCGAATTGCACCAATTTCTCAATTCACCACATTCACGGTTCAAACGAATAATCAATTTGCATGATGTCGTTAACACAGAGGGGTAATATTTATATATTAATGGGTCACAAAAAAACATCAACTGATGTAAATTAAATAAGATACATATTTACTATTTGTAGTTAGACTAAGTATACATACTAGTCTCCGCCACAAGGGTAGATGTCTGTCTGGTCTGTCGTTCACCACATAACATATGTCACTTCTAGAGGCCATTTGGCCTAAAATGCCGCACGTAACGTTCACATTTTGACAATGATCATTCCTCTTTCTGATTGTGGATCAGCAATTTGATATCGTAGGTGAAGTCATGCACTCTGTGTAGTAAACCACAATGGTAAAGTACGGTTAGAACGCAGATACACAAATTCTGATGTCATATGTAGTTAGCTGGTACTTAATTTCAGCTAATGTATCTCCTATCTCAACCAATGTATATTCCAAGGGTCAACATGAAACATTTTTACATAATTCATCGTTGCGTGAGAGTACATAATATTTAGAGCTTCGTGTAAATATGCTTGTTTCATGTTTTTTAAACAAAAAAAGAAACATTTTAGTCAGTCTGCATCGAGGGATGTAAGAGTAGGGGATGTCGTCTTCGTCGGGCGCGGTATTTACATACATTCATCGTGGTGGCATTCGTGATATTTTCAATTGCTGAAAGTGAATAGGCTGACACTTTTGCGGAGCTATTTTTAAAATAGAAAGCTTATTTTTTCGTGATTCATTTGTTGTTAGTTTTTTTTTTTTTCTTATTCATTCTCTTAATGGGCTTGTGTCTTTAACATTGACAAGGTTTTCATGGTAAATTTATGGGAAAATTAGGAAATTTCCTGAAATTAGAAGTAAGCATGGCACACTTTTAAAATAATGAAAAAAAATTAAAATTACTCAGTTCTAAAATATATCTTCTATATTTTGATGACAAGTTTTGTTTACACCGCCACGAGACTGTGTTTTTTGGAAAGCCACCAAGTTGAAGAATATTATTTTTGTTTCTATCTTTTTAGACTCACTGTCACCAAACGATGTGTCATTTTAAAACAATAATACAGTGAGAGACAACTTTTTTTCTAACTTTAACTTTCCTTGCAGGGCAAGTATTGGATTCGTGCAGTTTTTCAATCGCAAGATTTTAATTATTTGGGCATTTCCATTATAGAAAAGTCAGAAAAAGTTGTTCTGCCGATGAGTCGGATTTTTTTTTTTTTTGTAAGAAACCATTTTTTACCAACCACGTTTTTAGCACACCAACAATCTAGTGACCGCCTCTGCTGACCAAAGCAAAATTTGGCCTTTTGCTGCATTTTCCATTACTTTTTCGAGCATCTCGAAAAATAGAGCGAGTCTGCATAGTTTGATTTGCATTTTAAATTAATTTAAATTCTAAATTTTAAATTGTACACAATGAAAAGTACAGGACGAGTACAAAATAAGCGACACGCCCACATTCTAGGTTAGCTTGTTGTGTTTTTTCATACAAAAAATCGTTTTTTAATTAAGTCAATTTCAATTTCTCTTTCATTGTTGATTTCAAAAGGTAAACTGTCACATGAAACGTCAAATTACAAAAATTGTACTATTGTACTGATCTACTACATGGTTTGAAATAGAGACGATTTGCGTCAGTGAACACAAGCCGTCTAATTACCCTGTTCGATAATTTTGCTGCACTGACTTTGATGCACGTCTGTTTCAAGCATAACTCCATTGCGTATCCTCTAAAGATGCTATTACATCAGTAGAATGCCTTGTCGTGACAGCTTTCATATGTATATGGCTTATCAAACTATGTCTCCACAAAAAAAAAAACTTAAGAGTTGCAACATACAATGGAGATAGTTCTGCTGCAGCTATTCGTTCCGTGTTTCCATATAAACTATCTTAACGTATGTAAACAAGTACGTTAGTATGCATAGACGTCAATTGATGTATTTTGTCCTTCGAAGGAGATTTCTGTGGAGTTTTTTTTTGTGTTGAAAGAGTATGCAGAAGAATTGTATGCTTGCCAAGAAATAGTAGCTTAAGCCAATGCCCTTAAAGTTTCGAATACAATTGTGGAAAAGGATAAAGCCATAAAGCAATTATGTATTTATACATTCTTACATCTGCATATATGTACGTCTTCTCGTCTTCATTTTAGTACATACATATGTAGAAACGTTCCTTGATATGCGTATAGTCTACACTTTACATTTTTACTTCAAAATAACGTTTAAAAAACATTTGCATGCGATTTTAAAACGCTGAAATGAAGAATCAATCTCACAAACTCTATTAGGATTGATTAACATCATACAACGTTCGCAAAATTGATTGCAACTCGTTATCATGAAAATTGATATAAATATAACTGCAATTATAAGTGATAACTTATTTTAGACCACTCTAATCTGATTAAATATACCTAGACATGACTAATAGATTCTATAAAAAATCGTTTAAAATATTTTACACTTAACCCAAGTAAAGTACATACATACATATGTATATGTAGATATAGTGTTATCAATAAAATTGTTTACTTCTCTCTGACTGCTATGAGTCAAACTAACTAATAGCTGCATAATCACGTAGGAGAACATGTTTAGATATTATATGAAACCACTTTTGAAACAATCAATTTTTTTGGTATACATCTTAACAATAGTGGTTTCATCATCTCATCGAAAATTAAGTGCACGACTGGGTCGTAAAAACTTGCACCTATATACGTTTTGTGTGCAGTAGAGATACAAAAAACTACATACATAGTAAAACTTTATTAAGTTGGTAATTACTAATTTAGACCGTGATAATAACGATAAAAACATATATGCCTACTATTGGGACTTCACAAAATTACATCAAATGTGAAATTGAAACAACATCGTCAGAGCCATTTACAGAAAATGAGCATTTTGTTGGCTATAAGCAAAGTACCAGTATTTTGAATTTTGGGCAAAAACGTGTTAGGTACGCCATTTTATGGGACTATACTTAACGAGTTTGAATATAATATTTAATGAAAATCAATTGGAGCCGTATTCGAAAAAATTGGCTTAAACCCCTTAATACTTTAGAAAAGTACCGTTATACGGACTTTTGGCCAACAACATTCTAGTCCATTGTATAGCATTTGCGATTCAAATTGTCTAAATTGCCCACATACCGTTACAACAACTTTTGGCCAAAATGAAATTTTATTTTTTCTAAAATTGGCGGTAGTTGAAGTACCGTTAATATGTATAAGGGCTAAAGCCAAAATTTGAATTTCGCCTCTAGAGATTACCCCACAGACCTTAGAAATAAAGTTTGTTCAAAATCCGTCCACCCGTTCATTCGGCATGCCCATTTTTTCGCACTTCTATATAATGGTAATGCCAAAATTCATCAAAATCTTGAGATTGAAATCCTGCACGAATCCAATACTTGCCATAAGTAAAAATGCCATGCTGCATGCATATGCTTTACTGACTGAATTCTCATTGCTGTAGAACAGGTGGCAGTCATTGCCATTTATTCAACCGACAATTGACTTCTAAGTTGCGATTCAACATCTCTAAAATATGACATCTGTCATCTATAGTGACAGATATATATTTCATCCCACGTCGGATTTACAACCGCTCAAGAAATTCGAAATACCTCAGTTTTTTGCCACTTATAAATAGTGAAGTGAGGCGAAGGAGAACGACTCTCGAACAAAGTTTATTTTCTTATTTGTTTGCACTTTCCATAAAAGTTGTTTAAAATATTCTGTCACAAACCAGAATTATGCCAACAAATAGGTATTAAATGTTTGAACTGGCAATCGAGTTTCGAAAATTTATCTACATGCACTTGAATATGACTGCGAAACTTATTGGCTTTATGATACAAGTTTAATATACAAAATCCTACAGTGTAAACGTGCAACACAAAAAAATATATGCAATTTTAAAATATCTATATATCGAGTGTTATAAGAAACTATCGGAATTAAAAAACCGACATATTTTAACGCTGTCTTCTTCGTTGACAGAATTGAATTCGGAAAATGAAAAATTAAAGTTTTTCATCGAAACTTAAGAGAGAAATTTAAAATTTTGATCTTAACATTAAGGGAGAATCCCATCAATACTCTGTTATTGCAAGGCGATGAGTAGAAAAATTAAACATGCTGGCGGTACACGAGAAAGACAGTAAAGCATGGTGGTGGCAACATAATTATTTGGGGTTGTTTTTCTTGGTATGGCGTTGGTCCTCTGTTTTGGATCAAAGAGAATATGACCGCCGTGGTGTACAAAGAAATTATGCAAAACATCACGCTACAATATGCGGAGGAAAACATGCCACTTAAGTGGGACTACCAACAATATAACGACCCCAAGCACTGTTCAAAGCTGGTAAAATCCTGGTTCAAAGACAATGGTATCAACGTAATGAATTGGCCGTCGCAGTCACCGGACTTAAACCCAATTGAACACCTTTGGGGAGTCTTAAAAAAGGAAGTTTCGAAGACTCAGATAAAAAATCGTGATCATTTGTGGCAAGTGGTCCAAGAAACTTGGAAGTCTATTTCAGTCTCAACATGCAGGACATTGGACATCTATGCCATGCAGATGTCTTGCTGTACTAAAAAACAACGGAGAGGCCACAAAATATTGAAGAAACAAGTGTTTGGTCCAAATTATGTAGGCAACTTTAAAATAACCCGAAAATATTTGAACTGTTCCTATTATTTTTTCCAGCTTCAGCAACCAGTTATTCCTAATTATTCATTTTTTCTATTAACATGAAGAACGCATTTGCAGAAAGGAGTTCGATATCTATATCTATCTATAAGTGGAATACATTGTATAAGTTTTTCAAATTTAAAATGACACCAATTGCAGAGAAAATAAGGTCTATATTTATTGAGTCATCTTGTTCCTATTATTTTTTCCACCACTGTATAATCACTCTTCTAAACATAAACGATTGAAATTATGTCTTAAAGTTTCCGTCAAACTTTGGAACCTTTAATCTAAAGAAAGATCTAGATATGTATATAACTTCTTTTCTTCTTCTTGCTCTTCTTGGACAAAAAGCTAACCTAAAAGTATTTTTAAATAGTTTTTACAAAAACAGTACAAAGCAAAGCAAAGACAACAGCTGTTTTCGAAAATACATTTGTAGGGTTTTTCAGTGATTCGAAAGATAATTGATACCATAATATGAGTACCATGGTATTGGCAATACCCACACACGCTGTGTAGTATTCGTTGACAACACTGTACCGAATTGTCATATATTTTTGTTAAATTAAATGTCAAAATCGAAAAATACAACTCAAATGGATCTATTAACTGTTTTAATGTCGAGTAATACAATTTCTGATGAACGGAGGATTTTTCCTTTTTTTGTGAACTTCCATTTTTAACAAAATAAAAGCCAATTTATTCCCAAAGTGACGATAAAGGATAGTTTAAAGAAAATTCACTAAGAAGAATGGCGCTGTGATCGCTGGAGAGTTCCGAATACTATCGTAAAAACCCAAGTATCAATAGCAGGCTAATACCATGTTGCTCGTGTGGTATTACAATAGTATTGCCTGACACATAGATAGTACATCCTGGTATACTAAGGTATTCATACCAACAATGTGTCACTGGTATAATTCAATTTCGATCGTTTTACGGTTTCGATCGAAGTTCATCACTGTTTTGATAATCACTAAAATTAGTTCAAATTGTAATCGATACGCAGAAGCCCCCAAACTAAATTTGAAGAGTTCTGATTTTCTAACATTCTGACATGCCACTTTCTGAAGACAACGACTTATGACGCCTGTTTCTTAATAGGATAGAGAAAAGGAAAAGAATGCGATCCATGCCGATATGCCCCAACCTTTGGACTGCATTGAACCCAACATCAAATTACAACAGATTGGGCCATGAAAAAACTGTGAATTGGAACATGGCCCAACGCACTAACCACTGACCAACACCATCCACACAAGGCAGGCAGACAACAAACTGGCCCGAAGTGCAATGTGTACAAGATATACACAAACTAGATATCAAAATTGTGATATGGTTAAAACTTAGTAAATAGACACTCTTCTTCTTATTCTCATGTTTGTATTATGTATAACAACCAATATCCACTTATGTACAATATATGGACTAATGCTAATTCACTCTGATTTTGTCATTCAAATTTGTGTATCTGATTCAAGTCTGAATGTAAACATTTGTTTAAGCCTCAGTTGATTACCGCCAAGCTAATATGAATTAGTGTACTGATTACTACGTGACTGAAATCTAAATATCGTAATCGATGATGTAATATCGAAGAAGAAGTCATGATACAATACAGCTTTTGTTTTATTTTGGTGTATACATATTTGAAAGTGGAGAAACGATAGCAAATTAAAATCAAGGAATGAAATTTCTTCTTATGTAGTTAAGATACTTCTATAAATACCTATATGTATGTATGTACTACTTAACTCATTTCAGTTTACAACCAAACCAGGTGAGGGCCCAAAGTGGTAAAATAGGGTACGAAACGCGATGTTTAAGGGAGCTTTCCAGTGTGAAATTTTCAAAAAAACGATTTTTTTTTTTTGCTTTATCGAATAGTATACACTCTTCCGAATATTCCCTGAAATTTTCATGCCGAAATTCAAATTATTTCGGTTACTGTACAGCATTTCTTGGAAGAAGGAAACGGAGCGCTACACCTAAAATTTCCTCACTTGAAACTTTGAACGCGTTTTTCTCGAAACAGCATTTTTCAAAACGGTGTCCAACCTGGAGGGCAGAGTTTTAAAGCTATCGAGTTGAATTTTTTACACAATATTCTTAACGTCATTGTTTATCGGGCTATGGAAGCTTTCTTTTGTTTTTTTACATCTTCCTATTTTTTGGTACAAAAAACTGCCTCCATAGCCCGAAAGCCAATTATATACCGATCAATAATCTTTTTGTGTTTTTTGTTTCCGATCAAAATTGTGACCCCCAACGTGGACACCACATCCAAGTGCATTTTCTGCAACAATTGTTACATCATTTTTATAGATATTAATTAATAAATAAATCGATCTTTAAAAAATTGTTTTGTATTCTTCAATACCCAATTAATATACAAAAAAAAAACCAGACCGATTAGATTATTTTTTCTTTAAAAAAAAAATCGCCAAAAACAGCGATTTTTCGGGCTGTCACACTGGAAAGCTCCCTTAACATGCATTTTGAATTTCGAGAAAAGACTCGATAGGTATATGCAAATGATATATCGAAATTGGATATAGATCAAGAGTCAGTGCCTCTGCAGGTGAATTGCAGGATTTGTATAGGGAGCTCAAGACTCGAAGGCCTTAAGCGGCCCATACACGTCAATATTATTGTACAATAATTCATTTGACGAGTAGGTGGTGCACTTTTTTTTCCGTTTCACTTCACAACGACACACGACTGAATGAATACTGTGCAATATCGTCCATACACGATTTGCTTTGCTCAAAATATTGCACAACCCTTAAATGTGATCTACAGACGCTTAATAATATTGTGCGATATGAAATATTCCATACATACACTTTTTTCCTGAATCAGTCGTAGGCCAGAACTTTTATGAAGTTTTGCCAGTCGTCTTGAATTCAAATTACATACTGAATCTAACGTTTGAATTGTCTTGTCTTTTCTTGCTAACTTTTTCGGTGAGAGAACATTACTAGTTCCTTTAATGTTCACAAATGTGATGCATCATTTAACCATAAGTGTTTTGAGTATTACTTTGAAGCATTGATATGGTTCTCTTCATTTATTTATTTAACTACTACCCTCTATAAATTGATTCCATCAAAAGCAAGATTAAGCTCAGTTGATATATATGTACTTAATTTGGGAAAAAATTGGAACTCGAGATATTTAGACAATTCTGGCATAACAATGGTACAGAAACTCAAAGGAAACTGATGAACCGATATACATACTACTAACTTCATGACTGGGATCTGTTGTACGGTCCCTAGCTGGAAAATTTGAAATTTTCTTTCTGGCCCTATTATTAACGTAACTTTACTTAGGACCAATTTTACAAAAAGGGGATTTTCTAGAAAATGGTTTCAACGTTTTGCATTAAATATGAAATATCTGAGCTGTTTTTTTTTTTTGGTTAAAAAAAAGGCGTACACCTCCCTTAGTCGGACATACAGGCATACATATGATAATGACTGTGTTTACAACGCAGATGAGACAGGTTTCTTTTTTAGAGCTCTAACTACAAAAACAGTGACTTTGAAAGGACCAAAGTGCACAGGAGGAAAACTATCAACTCCGTTTTGCAGTGTGCCAATATGGAAGGAGCCAAAGAAAAGCTGCTGGTCATCGGTAAATCTTTTCGCCCAAGAGCGTTTCGCGACCTCAAACATGACCAGCTGCCAGTAGAATGGAAACACTACAAAAAAGCATGGATGACGCAGGAGATAAACTTCAGAAGAAGAAAATTCAGCTTTTTCTGGATAATGCTGCTTCTCATCCAAAAGATCTAGAACTGAAAGTTATTTATCTTCCGCATAACACCACATGTGATTTGGTATTTCAAGTTTTATTTCCGATCGCAGATTCTGAAACATATCTTGACTCATGTGGAGAGCACAGATTCCACCAGTGCACTATAAAAGACTGTGAACGTTCTAGACGCTATTTATTTCATTAACAATGCCTGGCAGCAAGTAACACCGACAACAATAACAAACTGCTTTAAGAGTGCTGAGTTTGGACAAAATATGCCCTTGGAACAGGATATGCCTCTAGCAGATCTAAGAGCAATTTCAAAGCTTTTTCATGAACCGGAAGATTTTGTGCATATTGATAACGACCTGAATGTTGAAGATGATGTTTCCGGAATAGTCGGTATTGTTCCAGATATTGCTGAAATTGAGAGGGATTCAGAGGAAGGCGATCATAATCAACTAGAGGGAAACATAAATTCCTAACACGAACCTATTGAATTTCAGATTAATTTACAACCTCGCTTTCAAACCCATTTTTTTCTAAAACCAAGCAAACAAAAATTCAAACATTTTTTTTAAGAAATAATCATTTATTTGTTTGTTTATTTCCTTTTGTTGTGTTTTTAACGAATTAAGAAATATTTGTTGTTTGTTTTGAAAATTTAGCTTATTTTTACTATTTTTCATTTAACGGACAACTCCATTAGGCCGGCAAAAACCTTGTGCACCGTCGCTGTCCGCCTTAGGGGGATTTCACTGTAACGGTACTTCGCCTTGTAACAAATTTAACAAAAATAGCTATTTTTCGGTTAATACCCAATGGATTTAAATCAAAATTAACATGCATGTAATATTCGACAGGCATCGCAATATGGCATTCAAAGTTTTCAAAATTAAAAACTTATTTATTTTTCAATGAAAGTGATCAGGTACAAATACGTGCGACCTAGTCGTGCACTTACCTTTCCTCTTTCAAGAGAAGAGAATTATGTATAAAGGAATTCTATGCGTTCATAAAAAAACCTCTTACTTGAATACTACTTGAAGAAATCGGATAAAACTTAAAGCTAAATGTAATATTCAGCCGTGGATACCAATTTTTGGGACAGCTTTAAAAAAACAAGGAGAGATACAGAGGGGAGACTAAATATCCAATTTCTTAATCTAATATAAAAAGTAGAGAAATTGTAATAATTAAACATTTCAAAATTTACTTACACTTTAACAAATCTGCAAATTTTTTCATATTTATCTTTTATAGTTTGGCCGAAGGGTGTAACATTTTTCAAATGTTTGGCAAGCTATCTTATTGTACCAAATTTTATCAAACAAAATATTTCTCTTACAAGTACGGAGCCCTTGTGATATGTGATTCCCTAAGAATACATATTCCACAAGTTGACTTTGTCTAAAGAAGAATAAGAAAACTGTCCGCCATACCAAACATCGTTATACGAATTTTTGGCATAATTGTACTACACTATAAATTTGGTTAAGTTCTATAAACTTATTTAAACTGAGTCAAGTATGAAATTTTATCAAAATCGTCGTTTTTTTATGAAAATATATTGTTGCAAAATTGGCCTTAAATTAAGTACCGCCGATATGTATTAGGGCCAGAATAATAAATTGGATTTTTGGATGCAACAGACCCCAGACATGAGATTTGAAACAAATCGCTCCAGCTGTTTGGCACAGTCTGACAGACAAACACAACCATCTTCTCGAGTTTCTTATTATTGAAATGTCAGAATTGATTTTTATCTCAAGTTCACATTGTTTCACAAATTCTATATTTGTCCTATATTATAGGTGCAAGTGAAATTTATTGGCCATTAATACAGCCACTTGCTTTCACGCAAGATAACTAGAAATTTTACTTGACTATCTTAAATAAAACCGCTGTTTTTTAGTGTTCCGGACCTTAAAAGGTAAGACGGAACACTTATGGGTTTGATACGGTGTCTGTCTGTCCGTCTGTCCGTCTGTCCGTCTGTCCGTCAGTCTGTCACAGCCCTGTAACTTTTGAACCGATAGACATAGAGAGCTGAAAATTTCGCTATGTATACATTATGTGGAAGCCTGCACAAGATGGCGGCAATGAATTTCATTTTGGGAGCCCTTTTTTGGGCACCTTGTATGAAGGGCAAAAAAAAAATATTTTGTTCCGCATCATGTGGCATATCAATTTAAAGAGAATTTTGCAAGGGCTCCATATATGTAAGAAATATTTTTTTCTGGCAAAATTTGTTGAACAAAAAAGCTCGCCAAACATTTGAAAAATGTTGTCCCCCCCCCCCTAGCGGCCAGACCATAAATGGTAAAAATATGAAAAAAATTGGAGATACGTAGAATTTAGTGTAGATTGTAAAAACAATACAAAAATTCCTGTATTTTATATATTTTCTGAGAAAAATTAAAAAAATGGGGTATCTAGTTACCCCACTGTATCTCCCCCAGTTTTTATGTTATCCAAATAATTTTTACAGCAGATCATTTTGATACTACGGTTTGCTCAAGTTTCAAATTTCATCCAAATCCGCTAAGTAGTTCCCGAGTTACAGATTTTAGAAGAGCGCATGGACTTCCCTATAAGCTCTTATCTTGCTGCTACTGCATTCGAATTCGATTTTTCAAAAACAAAGTCATTTGCACGAATGGATGGTATATGTTAGCTCTATGCTGCTTTTGAAAGCTAAATAAGTTTAAAAAACTAAAATTTTTTTTAATTTTGTTTTTTTTTTTCAAAAATATTTTTTTTTTTTTTTTTAGTTTTTAAAACTCTAAATGCTGTATTCCTTCGCATGTCAAGTATTGCCAGTGTTTTGCTTTACTTAAACCATTTAACAAGCAAAGTACGGTTACATTCATTTTTATCCAAAAGCTTGGTACGCCATGTTTTATACTGAAAGTGTAAGTTAAAATGGACTGGAATGTCAGCTCAGTATTACTAGGACATACCTACGTACAAGACATTACATTATTCATATCAAAACCAGTATTAGGTGTACCTATGCAGGATATGAATAAATTGCCTTCTATTTAATGACAATATAAAATGTCCGGAACACTATTGCACGAGGCCCTCCTCGCACTTACCCAATTTTTTTTATGCGGGAAGTACTTATAACTAAACCTACGTATATTAATAATATAAACACGTTTAATGACCATAGGGGGGGATTTGCTATGAGATAAGATAAATAAATCAACCGAAAGTGTTTCCTTTAGATTTTGCAAAACATTAAAGCCACAGATACAAATACTGAATTAGATAATTCCATATACGAATGGGTAAATGTTAGGTAAACACCAAATCAGTTAAACAACTGTGGCAATATCAATAAATTTGATTTTAAGCTTTTAACTCATTTCGTAAGCAAGCCACGGACTGCCCACTCATTCGGTAATTGATACTCGCTTCCTCTGTACGAATATGTACATAATTGGAGGGGACAAACCTCTTTTTCTATCCCCAAAATTGGGTGTCATTACTTTCGGCATCATTAGGTCAAGTTTTTTTTTTCGTTTTCTTAAAGAACTTTTATATAGAGCGGAAATAAATGAACATATTCGTTTTGGTAATTGATTCGATTCGGTATTTGTCTTATAATTTTCTTACTTATGTTCAGTGCCATATGTTATTGTAGTTTCCGTGCCATATGTAATTATTTCGGGCGTTGCGGGCAACATTTTGTCGTCATGAATTCCCTAAACAGTGGGAAGTTGATTCTAAAGAGTGAAATGGATGAGTCCCAATATGACAGTAGCCACATTGATACTACATCTAGTCGTCTAAAAAGTGAAAACAGAATAGCATGAAATGGATATTTTTCATAGAAAAATTTCTCAGCCAGACATGTTTGTGTCGTCGTTGCATTGAACTTGAAAAAAAGAAAAATTACACATCAATTGACAACAACATTGTAGACAAAACACGTTTATTCAATTATAGTTTCTACGAGTATGTATCTAGTTTGATAAGACATCCATCTTATTGTAGATGAAGATGTGCTTTCGCATTTAATTAAAAAATTTAATTTACAAAATGAATGTACATATGTATATGAATGTATGTATGTGAATGGTTGTTGACATTTATTTAGGCGACAGGAGATCAAGTAGAACAAATTAAAACTCAACTTGTTGGACACACCCCACTGTACTTAATAGCACGGAACTCACTAAACTCCCGCCGTGAATTTGAATTGCGGTAATAAATTCAAATTTCCCACCAAAAACAATGTGAAGACTTACTCTCATAATATTGCTGTAAGCATGTTTCGTTGAGCGAAGATGGATAACTATTCATTGTTTATATGCACACAATGGTAATAAGGTTAATGAGGCTTTGAAAACATTGTTCAAGGATTTTTCGAATGCCTTTGTTTGATGGAGGAATTTAAATTACCGTTATGTGAAGAAAAAAAAAATGCATGCATGTATCGTCGTCTATAAAAGTGATGACAGCAAGAAAATGTGTCCGCAATTCATCTTGTGTACACTCATTGTAGAATACTTATCCAAGATTCAAATTCCTTCAAATGGATGAAGCTACATATGTATATAGCAGTATATATATGCGTATATTTGTACATAGGTATGTATATTGGAAAATTGAAGAAGATTTTTTTTTGATTAAAAGTAAAAATCTCAGGGCAGATAAGTCTGTTGGACGGATATGATACGATGGAACTTGAGAGCATTATAATTCTACTCAGCGTTCCACGCACATCTGCTAGTGCGGGGTTATAAGATATTATTTGTTCAGCTTATTAATTTTAGAATGATAATTTCTTCACTGTATGCCCTCGAAATCTTGATCTTGTAGTCACTTCGAGTTAAAGTGGTAGAGGACAGAAGAAATGCACCTTGCCACACTTAGATCATACTGGCCCAATGAGAGAAGCGTCTCTCTCCGTCTTAGCAACAGTGCTGAGTATTATTACTAATTTCCAGAGTTGCATACGTTGGTACATACATAGCAGGACGTTTAATACATTCTCTGTTAGTTTGCTAAAATGTTCTTTTAGGCTCTGAAAATGATGACGTTGGCACAGCTTCCGCAAAGCTCTTCTTTCGCCACACCCAGTTCTTCATGTGCCTAGTACCATAAAGTGTTATGCCCCGTGATAACTTCAGTGACGTTCGATGGTAGGTGTTGCCTGTTTTTCCGTATTACTCGCTAGATCCTGGCTTTATCAAAGGATGGCCAAAGCTGCCTTGTGCGGAAACAATTTTCCGTTGAGATCGATCTGGTCTTTTATCTACGAGAGATCGTGCGTGCGTAAAGAATTCTGCTTACTCTCATACGCACAGCCGCCGATTCCTCTCTTAGCAATTCGTCTGATTTCTTGTACTTTGGGATGCTTTCTTGTCCAGGCCATTCTATACTCAAAATATTGCGGGGGTTATTATCACTACCAAGACCTCCGAAGACGCTTCTGTGATCTGGGAAGTCTATTCATTTGGATATAACCACCAGAGGAGCAATTTCTTGTGTGAGGATGCCCTATGGTAACATGTCAAAAAAACAATTATTTTTGAGGCTCCACCAGAAGGTGGGGTATAATTCTTTAGCGTGTAAATAGTGCTCGACAAAATATTTCCGTTTTTTTTTGTCGCAGGTTGTCGAACTGCAGCACTTGTTCCTAAGCTGAATCTCAAGCGCTCCTATTGCTTTATATTGGTAATATCAGTACCATCACAGGACACTGCATCATTTGAAGAGAGTGAATTAGATTGGGCTACTCTTCAAACGACTTCTGTAGATGCAGCATGGACGAAAAAGAGGAAGAGATCATACTTCATCGCTTATAGAGCTGTCGTAATTTCTTAGTTCGAAGGAAATTGCTTTGTAGACAGCTCTTGTTGGTTTCCATGGGTAGACCTCACTGGCTTAAGTATGCAGTCTACATAGCTTAAATAGTGTTCGGTTTTCTGGGGCTTAGCAGCTAAAGTATTTACAATTTCTGTGCCAGCTCCAGGTGTTTAAAGGAATAACTGAAAGCTAAATTAAAGATTACAAATAGGAGAAAGAATAAAGAAAGCTACAAGCTGTAGTAGCTGTTAGCAAAGCCACTAACTTAATGACTAACACTAAGGTTCAAAGACTAGCGTGCATTGGCACTAGGACAATCCCAACCACAGGACAATTGACTCTCAGCCTGCTACCGCTAGAAATCTTTACCCGCACAGCAGGAGTCATCAGTTCTATAAGAATCAGCAGCAGTCAGTTAAGTGGAATCAAACCGAATAGGTCACTCTGTGATTAAGTATAAATGAACAATTTGGCCTCTTTGCGAATATAAAAGAGTACATGACGCCATACTTAGAGTTCGTAATGACTTTTTCTATCTCTTAGCCTGGCAAGAAAGAATGCAATTGCTTAGTGTAGTCATCTACACACTAGCCTAGGCTCAGGCATCTTCACCGATGCCAAAGGTACATATATTAGCAATGGAAACAGCTCCCCATGAGTATGCGATAAGTGCAATACGGTCAGGAAACATCACCTTCTTTATCCACTATAAAAGCTATCGTGTTTGTAAAGTGGTGTCGAGAAAAGTTCAGGATTCTTGGAACGCTCTGCTGGGTCTCTGGCAATGAGGATATTCCCGGCAACGATAAAACCGAAGTGACATTCGGCACAGCAGCCGTATTTGTAGAACCTGGCCCCTCCGCATACCGCCTTCAACAATTAAGCTCGCTGTGGGGAACAAAGAGTAGAGAGACGTACATTAGACGGATGCCTGTGGAAATTTGTGGCACAACAAGAAAGTTATGGCCATCCTCTAACAAAGCAGAGACCAAGAAATTTTTCGGAAATACACCGGGAAATATCCCTCCATCCTCGTAGGCATGAAGAAGCTAACCATAACAGAGGAAGGTACTTCTTCCAGGAAATCCCAGGAAAACTACTTCTTCGACATAGACTGGACTTCATAAAACCATCCGATTTGTATGTACGAACAAAGTATGTAATTGAGTAGATTAGTTTTTGCTCTCTTGTATTTAAGAATGAGAGAGGGATTAAGTAAAATCGGTAGTAAAATCGGTCAGCACTGACCTGAGTGTTGTTGTTAGAGTTTCTCCTTGAACACAGTTACTGACGTCCTTTGAGTACCAGAATAATGGTAGATTTAGAAGATACCTTTCTTAGATTCTCGTTGGAACCTTGACCAGTACTTTATTTATCAGATCCTCAACTTGTGACGGCATGACATTCTGAAAAGGGTTTCTCAAACTATTAGTATACAAAATTCCCTGGAATTGGGCACTTAAAGCTTTGTGGCAGGGTTCGGACTTCAATAATAAAATTTAGCAGTAGATTCTTACAGAAAGTGCAGCAGATCCGTATTTTCCGCAGCAGATTTGTTTTTGTTGCAAAAAATACAACAATAATGGGGTTTAGATTTATACACATATATTTTTTGCGATAAAATAAGGTTAAAACAAACTTAAATTGCACAGTTTCAAGTAAATTTAATCACAAATCTTTGCACGAAATAATTTTTTTATAAAATTTTTAGTAACTGATTAATTTTCAGTTAAATTCAGTTCTTAAAAGAAATTTTCCATCAATAAATTTACGTTTTTTCTAGATTGTGTTACGTTTTTCATCTAGAAAACATCAAATTTCCAACCGTTTTCACATTCAAAAATCGCAGTAGATTTCAAGTCAAGCGCAGTGGCGCAGCAGATTTTAAATATTTTTCAAAATCGCAGTAGATCTACTGCAATTGCAGTAAAGTCCGAACACTGCTTTGTGGTTTCTGGCAACTCCCCATATCTATACCGAATCCAAAGCAAGTTGATTTCTGAAAATAATATATTCCAATTCCTTGGTAAATAATGTACTTAAATATGTGTGCCTATGTAAGTAGGTATGTGCGGCAGTTCCTTTTTTTATTTTTAATAAAAAGCTCTTTAATTAAATGTTGGTACTTAAATTAGCGTAAAATAATGTAATGTAAGCTAAAATCGTCGCAGTGGTCTCTGGAATTTTCGCTTCGTACAAAGGATGGGCGCACTTAAATCTGGGCATTTTGTCTTTTCATAGCCTTATTGCTCTGTTTCGTGTTAGTTTTAGGCTGTTCTTAACATGACACAAGCAAAAATAACCTTATTTTGCCTTACGTTAATTAACCAAAAGGATCCCCTTAAAAATGTTTTATTACTTCTCCTTAGACCATACAAAAACTTAGACATGAACTTTTAATTACCCAATGCTATAAATGTCTTCCTTGTCAGCACATGGCTGTCCATCACCGAGATGCACGCAAATTTTTAATTTAAAATTTATCGATCAAACCTTCTCCGAACATACATATGATCCAAGTTTCATGTACGTATGCATAATTCACTACACAAAGGAGTACTTTCAGAAACAGCTTCATAATTAATTAAAAGATACAAATTGTATGCAAGCGTAGGTACATACGAATCTCCATTCATTGGACACGTTATCTGACACAGATTCTGTGTGATATTTTCAAAAGCTTCGTACCGTAATAATTAAAAAGTCTCCCGACACACATAGCAATAAAAAAATAAATAAAAATAATCAAAAATTACAGTCGATTATGCTCTATATGCATGCACTGTGGGGAGGACGTTAAACTTAGTCAAGAGCATTATAAATAATGTCACAAAGCATACATCGCTCATAGGTCTTTTGTTCTTGTTTCAACTTATGTAGCTATTAGTGTACATTAAAGCACACATGTGTATGTAAATGCTTAACTGAAAGTGTGCTTCTATGCTTTTAATGTCAACTTGAAGCGCTATATCGACTATTGGGACGGGAAGACACCACTTGGATACATTTTTTTTGTTTTTTCTTTCCGATGTCACTTTATGTGCCTGTAAGGGAAGCGGATTACCTATATACTGCCATTTTTATTTTGCCATTTACACCATTGTGGCTTTTAACCTTTAGGTGCACGATTAGATAAAAAAATATATTTCTTTTAATTAACCCAAATTTCAAATAGATACAAAAAAAAACTATGAAGGTCGCCAAGAGTCTTTGACCACCACCGGTTGCGTAAAGTCTATATTCTAAAAAAAAAAAACTTTTGATTTTATTTAGGACAAACAAGGGAAAAGATATCTAACGGTATCAAGGAAATTAATCAATGAAATGGTACTGCACAAGCTTAAATCATTCAAGGGAGTATTTTCGAGCGGCACCCACTCGCAAATCACATCATTCTTTCCAATGCAAGCCACCCTCTTTTAAATGGTTTTAACAGAGTTCCCCATTTATTGGAAGCATTGAGTGGAGAAACGATTTTTAGTACAAATGCAGCTTTTTAAAGCTTTTCGCCTCTGTTGTTGACATCTGATATGTTCTGTTTATTGCCGCCAGAGGGATTATAAGAAAAGCAAAGAAAAATCATAAACAGCTTTAATTTCTAACAGGGTGGCTATTCATTTAATTCAGATGTTAATTTTGTAAAAAACAAAATTGACTTTATTATAATTTATTTTACTTTCTTTCAATCCACACTTTTATTGCTGTCAAAAGCGTTTGTGAATGATATTCTTTTTTATATTTATAGATAAAGGAACATGCTACTTAATTTATTTACATTTGTTTATTATTTGTCGATAGTTCAAATAAATAGGACACTATAAATAATTTTAAATAAGAGTAAAAAAATAAAATAGTGCCTTTCCATGGCAATTCAATTACAGAATTTGATTTCCAACAAAATATTTAAAATATATTAGTAAACTAACATTTTTGTGAATCTATGCGCCAGTTTCGAATGAATAGAATCTCAAAATACACTTACCAAATGAGCTTTCGAACGATTCGATAAATTTTCTATTCATTCGAAAGTCTGAATAGAGATTACTCACATTCAAATCTCTTTCGAATGAATTCGTTGAAACTTACTAACTATTTTCTATTATAAAATTATCATGCGATTGCCCTTACACATCAGAGCTCCAATTTTGAGTTTCTTTTTTCATTCAGAGTATTATCGCAGCGTGCTCTTTGTACTCAAGATAAATTGACTGAGCAGTCAAGTTGCTCAATCACATTAGATTAAAATTTGACAGGCGGAAAATGAAGGATGGCGTTTGTTTATCTGGCATTGAAAAGGTTAAATTTATTAAATAACTTTTAAACTTTAGGGCTTAAACGGACAAAAAAATGCTTATTTATATAAGTAAGTAAAATAAGTAGTTATTCGTGTTTCATGTAAGGCTCGTTCGAGTACTTTACGCAACCAAATTCCTGGCAGTAAAAAGATTGCTAAAAAGTAATCGCACAAATTGAACTAGAAGAAGTTGAAAATACACCGTTTTCTTACACCTATTAAAATTCCTCCTTTTTCGTGAAAATTCTCCATAATCTGATACTGTTTTGTGGTAGTATGCGAACTCTGTTCAATGTTTTTCTCTGAATGAAAAAGAGAAACGCCTAATGAATTGTGGGAATCTAGGTGCAAATTTATTGAAATGAGTGTAACGATTAAAAATGGGGTAAAATCATGTGTGAGGACCGATTTAAAGAGTACTTCGTCATCACATACATATGCATGCAACAGAAAACTGCACGAATTCATTCATTTGTCATTGTAAATCATTCGCTAAAAAACTAGCCTTTCACAGTTTCATGCATACAAAAAACAAGCGAGTATGAATTATGCAAAAAACGATAGCGTTCACTTTGCGAAATGAATCTTTGAGTGCGAAGTAGGCTCACATTCAAAGTATTTATTGAATCAAAGTTTTCTTTCCTGATTCAAGAGCCTTTGCTGCACAAACCACTCGAAAAATTCCCTGGCTTTAGTCAAATACAGTGAAAGGCAGCAAGTGTAAGGGCAGATAATCATTTCTTAGAATGAATACGAATGGTAGCTCGCTTCAGACTTATTTTATGAGAGGCAATAAAATGTGAGCCCATTGATTACTTTCTGTGAAGAAATACGAATGTTTGTGAATACATGAAAAGCAATGAATAATTCGAATAGCTCATGAAACGAGCTATTTGCTGCAGGACTCTGGTATGTCAGTACATATATGCGAAAATATATTCTAGCTGAAAAAACATGTTTGTATAAAATCAAGAATGTATTAGAATTGTTTATTAAAATACATATGCAAATATTTTAAGTATATCTTGAACATTTCTTTATGAAACGACAATATGTATGTTCTTATAGATGTAAAGTCCATTGTGTCATTAACTACTCATGGGTCACAAAAACTTCCGCTTCTTTTTATTCTTTTAAAGTAAGAAGCTACAAAGAACTTTTTTGTGTTGCCATAGTTGTGCCCTAAGTGTATACATACATATATGTATGTATGTGCAAGACATTTGCGTGAGATGTAAGGATACCGATATTAAAGAAAACTTAAAGGTCAAAGTCGAATTCTGTTCTGTCCTTAAGTAGACTTAAAATGCCTTCTGCATAAACAAACTGGACAGTCTCAACCAAAGAAACACGCATACATACTTTTGTATGTACTATCAAATATTATTGTGCTATACCTTATTGATTATATATTAAACTTGGTTAAATGATTAAATACTTCCTTATATACTTATATGAAATTTTCTTTTTCTTTTCAGGTAAAAAATTGACTTATTGCTTGTGGCACTATAATAAGGCTCAAAGGTAAAACTTTGAATGTATAATTTTGTCCTCATATATCTAGGGTTTTAATTCTAGACTAGGTAACATGTGCGGCGGTATAAAAAAAAACCCTCTTATTGCATAAACCGATACAATAATTCGATTAAGGACTCACAACACTTTGACGACCTTAATTTACAGTGTAAAACACCTCAGATTCCTCCAACTAGAACATGAGATCATACGATATAAAATGGACATATTGGAAGTAAGCGGAGAAGGATATTGTAATGCGGGTGGATACCAATCCGTAACACGTAACACTGTATTGGTTCACCCCGGAAGATGATCTGGATTCCCCGTTGACTTGGAGTTGGACTGGTGTCAACAGCCACAGCACGTAGAGGCCTAATATCCTGACAGCAGCATAGTGATAGAACTTAACGGCCGGGACATCATTATGTGGCTCTACGGCGCTACGAATGGTTCGCCTGAGGAGCAAACGGAGAGCTTCTACAACTCGTTAAGAGCTTTTTTGTAACATCTATAGTGATGAAGGACTGGAATGTGAAGGCAGGCAGCGACAACGAAGGACTTAAACATATTATTAGAAGGTCACGGACTACGGAACCGGAATGACACTCCCGATCGACTAAAACACAAGTAGCCTTAATATTGGTAGCACCATGTTTAAACAGAAAACCTGCCATTGAATCGTTTGGGTGTCAACAGACACATAAGCAACCAACCAAATTAGCCATTCTGACATAATTCCTAAACAGACAAAAAGCTAACCCAAACCAGATCATCATCTGAAAGCAGCGTCCATCTATTTACTCACTGCTGCTGTTCGAAGATCTAACGACACGAGAATGGCCACTAAGTGAACTAAGGAAAGAGCAGCTTACTGCCCGCCACAGAACACATATTATATACATCACATAGTGCAATTTGATTCAAAGAATCCAGGTTCGACGGATGGCATTAATATGGTTGGATATGTCGATGACAGCAAGAGCAAATTCATGAACATCAATGCAGATACCGGACGAGTTTTGGTGCCATGAACAAGGGCACTTCATTAATGCGGAAAAGACCGATCTGATCCACAGAAAAGATCTGGAATTTGAACCCTTGAAACTTTTTGGATTAGAACTAAAGTTGACCAAGTATCTGGGAGTCTACTCGTACATAGATGCTGGACTGACATGGAACTTTCACAAAGAGGAGAATGTGCTTCATCAATGTAAACGAGTATGTGGATAAGGGATACGATGATAGTTGTATTATCACGTATGTGCCAGTTGTATAGTGGCAAAAGCCTTCCAGGAAACTGTGATAGGGTTCAGATAATCATCATACATATATGGGCCATCTGGAGGATTATATCCGTGAACTATGCCTGGAGCAAATCGAGACTGCAGCACAATACACTGTGTCAATGTTATCTACCAGAAAATAGAGGTATTGGGGACTCACTTGATAGAAACTCAGAAGATGGACCAGATTCCTGTTAAGCAGATGAGACTAAACTGAACAGTTTATAAATCCATAAAGTCACTCATGCTAAGATGGATCGTGGGTAAGAGGCGAAAAGGGATCCAATACTGTGGAATATCTCAAAATAATACTCAAATAAGTCCCAGTATGGGTACTCCATTTCCAGGAATGTGTATGCTAATCACATGAATTATTTCAAAATTCATTTGCAATTATATATTAATGGATTGAGAATCCACTAGTAAATAAAAAAAATATGCCAGTCAATCTCGAATACCTAAATCGTTTAATTTATTCAAGGTTACAACAATCAAAGCCTGTTCGCGATATCTTTCAATATCACATAGTCAGTCTTCCACATTAACATTCGAAGTCATTCTGATATCCATCTATTAGGCAGGAACCATTATATTCTCCTACCCACAAACACACAAACAGACCCAAGCGTCTTTCATAGTTGCGTGCTTCCATCTACTAAATGTCGTAATCTAGTATGTTAAAGGGTTAGCTATACCCACCTAGAAACTTGTTATCCTTAGAATTTAATAAGAAAACATTTATAGATAAGTCATTTGTCATAGAAACCGTGAAAGTTATCCCTACATTTCCTGCAATTTAAGTCTATTTTTAGACACACATACATATGTATTTGGTAAACAATTCCAAAAACTTACAATCATAATGCATATCAAGGATAATAATACAAAACACCCCGTCTAGTTCGAAGTCTAACCGGATGACCTCAAAAATTACGCGCCATTTTCTTCGTCAGAATATTCGATTACACACTCATTCTCCGAAGACGTAAAACCTACCAAAAAATCCGTCCCACAGGCAGTAGTCAAAACAATAAAAAGTGTTTTCAACTTCACACTGCGCAAGGACATTTTGTAAGGTAGTTCTACTTACAACGTAGTGTGGTGAAAGTAAAATTTCAAAACAGTTGAGCTTCATCATCTGTGTCAATACGACCAAAGTTCAGAAGTGTCTTAAAATATTCGCTTACCAAGATAAAACAAAAAAGAATCCTTTTCTCATAAATACAATAAATAAAAAAGTAAATTGAATAAATAAAAGCAAATAGAGTGCACCATTGAAATACACGTAGTGTTAATGTCCTCATTTGAAAATGCAAATCGATAAAGAGCCTTCCCAAGTTAATTGTGTTCTTGTAAAATAATAAATTTCGTACAGTGTGGAAAGTGGTGCACAGCATACAAAGCCAAGTTTTATGATAAGTTACACCCTGTTATTTTTTTTTTTTTTTTTGAAACGAATGCTTACGATTCCTAAAATTAGAATATGATGGAATCATTGTAAATAAATAAGGACTTCACTGAAGCAGACACTACGTGTGTGCTGAAAAGTTACGAGCACATGTTTTCATGTTGGCTTTATTGCATGAATTTATCTTTTGAGTTTATTGTGTTGAATTTTGATCTATGAAATTTTTTTGTTAACTTTAAGCTTGTAAGGTTTTTTTTACAAAACTCCTTGTTCCATTAGATAACTTGAAGTTTAGGAATTTGTAAAATTCAGTTTTACGTTGAAATTAAAACGATTACAACTAGGCATAGAAATGTGAGTCCTATTAGCATTCTGCATTAAGAAATTGCAAAGAAATGAAAATAAAATAAATATATACAACACTTCATCTATTGTGGTGCCACTATTCAAATGCCACTATTCATTTCCAAATGGCTTTCTGTGTATAAAAATTATACACACATCTATAACTCGTGTTTTTTTCAAACCTCCGCAGCGAGCAGCTCAGTTTAAAAAATTCGCTGCAGACTCTCGGCAGCTTCATTTTTATATCCCAACGTTGGTACGTGTGACTTCGATGTTATGACATTAGCTGTCAACAAAACATATGCTCATGGCTATGTTCGTAAGTTATAACTCTTTTTTGTGCTTCTTTCACCATCCTCTTTAAATCATGAGCTTCCTCAAAAATACACTAGAATGGATGATTTTCCTTCTAACGAAACAAAAATGATTAAAGTTTTAAAATATAAAAGATCAAGAGTTCAAGAAAGTAGGTTATTGTTTTTGTTTTATATGTAAAATTTGAGAAGGTTTCAAAAAACACCGCTATTGATGAAGTAAATTCAAAAATGTCCAGTTTCACAGTGAGAAATACAACTGCCGGCCGTTTTGGTTTGAATTTTCGTTCAAAAGTTTTTCGTTCTCACTCTTTAAAACCCAAGATGGTCGTTGAAAACCCGAATCAGCACAGCGTGACCATATAGACACACCCCTCACATTGACTTACAGATTGCGCTGGAACAAATAGATATTATTTTAGAATTATTGGAACCCATAGAGGCACCATAAAACAAAAATCTAAATAAATTCGGAGTAAAAGTTCTGAGTTGATTCGGATCGATAACATTCTGCCGTTTGTCGCTTGACAGCCCAAAAAAAAATTGTATCGTATCCATGTAGACGTTCGACATAACTTAGGAAATACGGCGGCGCAAGTAAATCATCCAATTCAAAGAAATCGACACAATTATTCCACGCTCTCGCGGAGAATAGCGCTCCATTGCTAGACTGTTTGTATATGTAGTGAAGCTGTCTAGTTCACATATGTCAAATATGATTGATGTACGACGCCATTTGCAAAAACTATAACATCTTCCGATAGGGTAATTATTTTTGCGAAACCTTATTCATACATATTCAATTCAATTTTAAGTACCAAGTACCGTTATGTAATCCGACTCAATTATTGCAAGAGGGTATTCGCATTATAGAATTATTAGGAATAATGAGTACATGTTATTTAACATAAAAATCCATATTTATTGCTCATTAAAACCTTTAAACAACTTATCCTACAAAAGTAGAGTAACGACTAACATATCCATAAACAAAATAACGGAAAAACTCAAACTACTGTGGAAATCAATGCGTTCAAAATACGGGGTAGGTTCGGATTGTAGAGGACATAATGAGAAAAAATAGAGGTTCGGATTAGCATGATAATCGGATTTAAGGTGATTCGGATTAGCGAGACATTACTGTAGTCTGTTATCGTTATCGCTCCAATATTTTCTTTACTGCGTGCTGCATGTGTTTTATTTAGTTGTGTACTGTCTAATAATGAAAATAAGGTTCCAAACTTCACGAATCCAGTGTTTGATAGGCAGATTATGTAGGACACTGATTTGGTAGATGCTGTGCTAAACAAAAATGCCAGACGATACCAAATTTAAGGTTTACAGGACAATATAAACAATGTTTTATAATTTGTCCAAATTAGTGACAGCAAACAAATTGTTATCACTACAGTATGGTGCCACTTAGCAGTTGTACATGAAATTGCTTCTAGCGCCATCTCTTGCATCTTTAAAACTTCGAGTGACAATTAGCTTTAGAATGTGATGTAATGAAACTATATTTTCAATGAAATTTGTCCTCAACGTATTGTAAATTTATAGACATAAGTTCAACCCACTTTATTGTTCAGCTTCTAACTAATGCAACTGTACAAGCCCTTAGGAGTTTATTAATTTTAATTATTATTAGATTAATTTTAAGACAGGGTTCTCAGATTCACAGCATAAGTAGAAATCACATTCTAATCTCTGTCTCAAGGTTAAAGTTTTATAAAAAAAAAAAATGCGCTAAACTTCAGCCTACATAACTCGCCAAGAAAATATTCCCTTTTTATACATATTTATAGATCTAGAACACGATAAAGATCTATCGGAAAAGCCTTCTTTCTCAACCTCAATCTTTATATACATACCTATGTACATTTGTCAGTTCATACATATGTAAGCCTTGCAGCATTACTCGACTAAAGAAAAAGTTAAACGCTTCCACCCTTTCCACGTTTCCTTAAAAAAAAAAAAACTTTTTAAGGCGTTCAAAGTCCTTACCCTAAAAACCTGTAAATGTGAGAAACACTTAACAATTAATTAGACAGACATGACCACGAATGCCACACCAACGACGAACGATAAAACAAACACCAAAGCCGAGCTAACATGCATTCAATTGCGCTTCACAAACTAGAAATGAATGAATGTCTGAATAAAGAAATCAATTTTCACATAATGCACCAAGAAAGTACAACATACTATCGTTCTCGTGGAAACGGGGCGGCCGGCGCGGCACTATGTATGTTCGAGAAATTTGCATGTGAAATTGCAATGAGTTATCCGACAAGCCCACTGAACTTGCAACGGAAGGGTTGTAGCTTTAGTGTTCCGCAAAAAGGATGTGTTTGACCAGAAAAGTTTACCTTTTGTGCTTCAACTAATTGTTTTCTGCCAGCACCAGTTTTTCTAGTTTCGATTTTCAATTCGGAACACATTTGAAGTTTTCATTTTCACAAGTTTTAGAAGTCATTTTTTGTTTGGTTCTAGCTTTCAAATTACATTTCCAAATGTTTTAAGTTTTAATAATTTACACAATTTTAACCTTAAATAAGCGTTAAAATTAAGTGCGAAATTTTATTTTGAAATTCGAGGGCGTATGTGGACTGTGTTTTAACGGAAAAAAGTTTAAATACCAAATATGGCTGACACGGATGCTGTGAGTACTGATCAGGTAATGTGATGAATGTGATTATTTTCTTCGTTAAGATTAGTTTGTAAGTTTGGAAATTTGAGTGAATATATTCCCCGCTATGGGTGTCGTAGCTCAGTGGTTAGTGCGTTGAACTACTCTATATGGTATTCAAGGTTTGATTCGTTAAAATTACAATCAAATTTTTCACGGGTGCACCTCTTGCGAGCGTCTAACACACATCCAAAAGTATTACCGTCATGAGGAAGATTATTGTGCCATTGGGATAAGGATACGGCATAAAACTTAAAGCCCCTTCCAAAATTATACCAGATTATACCATTTAAATGTATATTGGGGTTGAGGAGAAGCTCATACCGGACTAATTCTGGGTTATTATTTATTTGTTTCAGGAGAGATTCCTTCTTATATAAGATATCATGTTTTGAAAATTGGCTGACTTCGAAGTTTTCGTTATAAATAAATCAGATTCCGTCAGAAAGAAGCCCAAACACTTGATTGCCCAGCAGTAACCAACAAACCAACCGGTTGGTTCCTTGAACCTACTTCTTCCAGTTTACTAAAGAAGTACTGACTAAATTTAAAAATCTATTTCTAGAAGTGCCCTCACATCTTTTATGGCAAACCTTTCGCCATAAGGTTCTGGACAACTATGTCGCTTCAGTTTAGCCCATCTGCAGCTAGCCATGTTGCGTGTACTATTGATAACACTTATCCTTGTAACACACGATGCTCTGATGCTGTTGATGATGTTTCCTAATAGGAATTCCGCAGATATTTTGGCCAATCTATCGGTGCATTCATTGCCCTCACAGTGTCCAGGTGCCCAGGATAATCTAACGCAATTCTCCTAGCATATCGCTTTGAGCATAGCGCGGCAATCCCTGACTTTTCCTTTTCCTGTTCCGGACCTTAAAAGGTAAGACGGAACACTTATGGGTTTGATACGGTGTCTGTCTGTCCGTCTGTCCGTCAGTCTGTCACAGCCCTGTAACTTTTGAACCGTTAGACATAGAGAGCTGAAACTTTCGCTATGTATACATTATGTAGAAGCCTGCACAAGATGACGGCAATGAATTTAATTTTGGGAGCCTTTTTTCAGGCACCTTGTATGAAGGGCAAACAAAATTATTTTGTTCCCCATCATGTGGCATATCAAATTAAAGAGAATTTTGCAAGGGCTCCATATATTTAAGAAATATTTTTTTCTGACAAAATTTGTTAAACAAAAAAGCTTGCGAAACATTTGAAACATTTGGAAAAAACTCCGTGTTTGTGAAAATGGCACTACGTGAAGGAGCTCTAAGAGTAGGGCTAGGACAAACATTTTAATGTCCCTTTTAGTGGCCATGCAATAGCTCCCTAACCTGAAATTTGAAGTAAATTGATTCACTCGTCATACAGACAGAAAAACAGAATCGGCAGACACACTATAACGAGCTTCTCTATCAACGTAATTTCAGAATTGTTTAATATCTCGAGTTCCAATTTTTGCACGAATACAATACATGTTTTATATCGAAAGTGCAAATTAAAATGGACTGACATTCGCTCAGTATTACTAGGACATACCTACGTACAAGACATTACATTATTCATATCAAAACCAGTATCAGGTGTACCTATGCAGGATATGAATAAATTGCCTTCTATTTAATGACAATATAAAATGTCCGGAACACTATTGGGCGAGGCCCTCCTCGCACTTACCCAATTTTTATTTGATGGTATCCTTATTTGTGATCTACAGAAGTTTCTTGTAATACATCCTCTGACACAGAGCAAAGACCTCTCCCTGGAAGACAGTGGTTGCTTGACCTAAAGGAATAGATAGTTTGTAGTTTTTTCCCTTTCGATATCTTCGAGCCGTGAGTGTACCAATCTAATGCAGTAGATGTTTGAGGGATTTGATTATTATCCCAGGAGCTCCTGTCTGGAATTGCGACCTCGAAAGGATGATAGAGAGATGGGTTCTGCTGGAGAGGATATCAGTGGAAATCTTTCTTTCTTCATGTGAGCTGTACTCTTCATAATGACTATGTGGATGGGTGGAAGGCCTAAGACCTTCTCTTTCTTGTAAAGCATATGGTAACAATTTTGGTTCGGTTGACCGTCAGGGTGTAAAGTCGAATGCAAAAGTCCAATTTGGGACTTCTATTTTACAATAAATAATTTACTACCAAACCATGTCATGTCACTTTCGCATGCTATTCATTATAACATCTTTCCTTTTTTTAATTTACAAATTGGTTATCAATCCTGTTGAAAAGTAGCAGCTTAATGACAGATACATATGTAAAATTCATGTGTGTAATATTGGAATCCCATTAACATGCGAAGTCAATAGTTCATAACAACTATAACTCTTATAAAATATTCAATACTATAGTTGCTCCTCGTGTTCAACGAGCACGCTATTAAAAAATAAACAATAGTTTTCTATACAGTTATAAAAGTATTAATCATTATTATTTTTTTTCCGCTGAAGGGTTTTCCCTAATGCTATCATTCACTAGAAGAAAAGTGGTTTAATGTACATATGTCATTACCTACAGTGTTCCACAAAAGTCCGTGTACACATGTGAAACTCTCAAAACAGCGATTTTATTCACAAATCTTATAAAGTGGCGTGTATTGCAATAATCTGTGGCCTGCTTATGGACTAATATTTATTTATTAAAAAAAGAATTTAAATGAAATAAATATTAGTGTTGTGCGTGGTAAACATTTTTGCACGTACACTGCATTGTTATGCCGTATCCGTAGGGCAGAGTATTTTTCTCTTTTTAGGAATAAATTGCAGTATATGTTGAAAATTTTTCTAAATCCACCATATTTATTGAAACAGATCGTGTTTTGAAGTAGTTTTATAAGATATTTGGAGTAAACTTGTTAAAGCAAGTTTACTGGTGGATAGGGAGGCCACATTTAAAAAAATTCCCTCCGGGACACTTTCTATACTCCCATCAAAACTTCAAGTTTTATGCCTCAAAATTTAAGACTGATCTTTATACATATGTATATATGTATGTGTCCCATGACATCAATTCAATAATGCTCTAATTTCATGTGCATTTCAATTGAATGCAAAGAAATCTAGGGATAGATTGCACTAAAAGCTATGTTGCACGTCTAATTAAAGCCAAAAGATATTTGTTATCATCGAACGATAGCGCTCGCCGTTAACGGTGATGGCCTGACCAACTTCGCTCTCAAGATGTATGGACTAATGATGCTGACAGCTCAAAGAATGACTCCCTCTGAATGTATTGCAATTTGGATCTCGATGTCAAAAATTCGACAAATTTGCTCGTTGACGAACCCATTCATCCAAAAATGAGCCCTGTCGCTGTATATGATTTTTCAACGAACTGCTGGTAAAGTTGCTCGAACAGAAGCTCCACTTTCATACATGTTGTTGATGAACATGGTCCATTTGGAAGTTCTCCAGTTTTCGATGATGCGTTTGAGTGGTATTTGGCGTGTAAAGCCAGCAAAATGTCAAACAATCCTGAAGAAAACATTATGACAGTTCAACATAACCTATGCTTCATCTGTCAAAAGGTTCATAAACACTAACTGAATAATCCTTTATTACATATGTTTATGTATGTAAACTAAAGTTTTACCTCAATATTTCGTGCGTATTTAGTTTAGCAATTTTTCCACATTTCGCAACCAATCATAAATTGTAAATGCATCCAAATTCCCCAATCTGACATCACTGCTCCGGCCTTACAGTAACTTTATTTAAGCAATTTCTGTTGGACCCTGTAATAGAGGACATGCCGTGTCGGTCTTTTCACATTACTGAGGGTCTCTGTCAGTCTGTCACTTTTCCCATGCAATCTTCTCATTGTCATTAGTCTGACAACAATCTGCTGCATGCTAGATGCAATCTTTTCATATGCATTGGTCTATAGTTAGAGTAAACTCCTTATGTTATTTTTCTCATAAAAGTCTAGAAGAATCAATTTAATGCATGGGCTCTTCTAAATAGAATTTTCCTTCTTTTGACTAAATAAGAACGCCAAACCTAAACAAAATTTCTCCAACAAGTAGAAATAATAACGTGCAACTCATATAGATACATATCAACCTAATGCGAAGAAAAAAATTCGAACTTTTACCTTAATCCAATTACGTTCATTCCTTCGTTTGTTGGTATCTAGATTACCACCATTTAAATGTCGTTAAGCTGTAAAGGTATCCAGTCATAAAAGTTCCTAGAAAGTAACAAACTAATTCCATTCGAACTCCATACCCCCCAGAGCGCTCAAAGACCTTCAGCTGTCCCAAACTGAATAATTTATGTTGGAACATCAAATATGCAATTATTTCATTTCAATACCATTCAATTCGCTGATCTTATGACAACACGGCTTGTATAATCAATAAGTGATTTCACAAATCTAGGTCATATTACAAAAATAAAGGAGAGAAGAATATTCCATGACAAAATTCTCCCCCAAACAGTATAGTCGTTGTATTGGACTGGTATTAAATGTCAGTGTCTTCTAATAGATCCACAACAAAAACCAGAACCCGAAATATGTAAGGAATTTTTTTGTTTTGCCACTGAACGTGCACCCCTGCTGTGGTAGAATCAATGACATGAGCTCGAAAGAGTTGTGTCGCATTAGGAAAGGCTATACTTTGTCATTTAATAATTTTCAAACCATCTTTAAATAGATTCGATCGATGTCGTCTGCACCGAGACCGCCTTTTCCTCAGTCACAACAAATGCGACCCCAAATGGGACCACCACAGGCAGCTCCTGGATCTTCCTCTCCAAGGCAGCCAGCACCTCAGGGAATGAATAGCCAGCAAAGGCCAATACCGCCACCACTAAGACGTGTGGATAGCAAGGGCAATGCATTGGTAAACCCTGGTCAAGGACCAAGACCCGGACCACCTCAACAACCAAATCAACAAGTTAGACCGCCACCAAGCGGTGGCGGCGGTGGAGGTGGACCACTTAGCCCACCTGGTCATGGTGCACCCAGGCCACCACAGGGTGCAAATCCATGGTCTGGCGTTCCTGGCCAGAATCGGCCACCGAATGCATTTGGTAACCAACCACCAAATCAGGGAGGAAGACCATTCCCTAGACCAGGTGTTGGACCCGGTGGACAACCACAATTTCGTCCACCTTTTCCCCAGCATCAACAACAACAGCATCAAGGACCACAGCAACAGCAGCAACAACAACAACAGCCTCACCAGCAACAAAGACCACTTGCTCCGCAGCCAACAACACAACCCAATAACCCAATTGCCAAGCCAAATAGCCATGAGGACGATGACAGTGATGTTGTCTTTGGGCAAGCGGTGACTCCACTTAAGACGCCATCAAATTTAACCTCACCCATTAGAACTGATCAGATGCCACATGAAGTGAAAACTGCCCCACAAAATCCAGATACAAATGCGCCTTCCAAAAGTAGCTTTTTCGCTGAACTAAATGGAAAGGACCATCTTAAAGATATCGAAGAAGAAGCTTCATTTTCCACTAGCGAACAGGATCATACATCGACGGAGGACAAGTTCAAGGCGAATGAGTCAACATTTGGCCCTCCTGAATCTAGTTCCAATCCGGGAAAGCTAACAAACTTCCAGAAATTCACCAATGACGTTCCTGAAATCCAAAAGAAAACCGAGAAACCAATAAAAATTGAAAAACCAGGACCAGCAATCAGTAAGGACATAAGTTAGTATGGGTATATAAGAGGTTTTTTCTTTACCTTGGACTAGAAGCCTGACAATAGTATTCACATAATTTTCTCCCTTTTTATGCTTTATGTAACTAATTCGATTCCTTTTAATTGCAGAAGGGGATAATGACAGTGGCGTGGATGAGTCTACACAAGAAAAGGTATGTAAACCATGTAGTTAAGGAAATACATATTCGACTGCACGCACAACGACGTTTAAGCATTCATGAGAGTCGATTCCTTCATCGAATTGGATTGTTTTGATATACATATTAATAGTAGATATTTATAAGTTTTGGATGATTGATAGGTCTATTTATAGCAGCTGACTTATTTCGGTCCGCTTTGAGGGCTACTTATTAATTACTTGCCGGGACATCATCGTGGTAACTTACAAGACGCATTGAGCTGTTGAAAAGATTAATGTTGCATGTTGTAGATAATAGGGGAAACGAGAGTACTTAATGATATTAAAATGTTAAATTACATGTTTTTATTACCAAAGTTTTACGAGGAAGGAGGCCTCGACAGCCTCCTTGGGCACTGCTCAATTGGATTAGATTCATGCAACACTTTCCATTTCTTTTTGTCCTTTTTTTTTAGTTTTTTTTTTCATAGTTTCTACACAAGTCCCGTCCATACAGAGCCCCCTATTATGATGATAAGGCTAGTCAATTTGGAGACGGCTAGGTTTTGGATACTCCATTCTATAGGTAGGCTGAGGGCTATAGCTAGCTTGACCCTCGCCACGGCTCATGTAAAACCTTGTTATGGTACATAGGAGTGAGAGAGGGGAATTAAAAAAAAAAATAAAGAGATTTAGTACTTACATATGTATGTCCTATATCCCCTTGTTAGCTATCGCTAACTCCTTCCAAGTTGCCATACTTCCATCTCAAATGTTCTGCGTTATGTACTCATACATAGGCCTGACTTATGTAAATATATTCTGCCATTGGATCACCTGGCAGTTGTGACTATGGGTTCTCATATCATATCTGTCCGTTCGTGATATGGTTTGGCCAGAAAATTCTTAAAATATTGCGTAGGCAACTACTTTTAACGAACGTTTGCAGCTATCTCACGTTAGTAACGTTACAAATTTTGAAGTTGTTACCAATAAAGAATTCCATTGCCGTTGAGTGGCTTTTTGGCTCAAATAAAAATGTCTTGCAAGAAGTAAATTTTCCAAATCTCTTTTTAAGTGTCGTGTACCTTATGGTGTCTATCTCTCTGTCCGTCAGTCTGTTACAGGCCTGTACCTTTTGAACAGTTAAACATAGAATGCTGTAACGTTTGCTATGTTTTGTGGGAACTTTTTGATACACTCCGTATGAAGGGAAAAAAATATTTTGTTTCTCATAAGGTGACATATCAAATTAAAGAAAATTTCACAAGGGCTCTATATATCCGTTCGCGTACTTTTTGCACTAAAATTCATAGATTATCAAATTTCGAAGAATGGGGCTAAAATTCTCTCAAAGAGAGCTAAAATAATTGTACGAAAAAGTAACCGAACGGGTTGAACAAGAAAAAGTTGAAAATACACTGGTTTGATAGCTTTGACAGTTTTCATGGGGAATTATCTTACTCTCTTCACAAAAATTCTCCGTGCGTGAACAGCTTTTGGTAAAAATTCGTAAATTTTCGTAAAAATTCGCGGTTTAGGAGGGTAATTAAAATTTATACACTAGATTACAAAAAACGCAAATGCTATAAAATGGCTTACAAAATTTTTGGCGAAAAGGTATAAGGGTATAACGGTACTTTTCCAATTTGTTCGAAAACCGCTCTGAAGATTTTCTTTAAATTTCATATTTTAACTCCTTTTGTGAAGTGGTACTTTGCTCATAGTCAACTTTTTTTTGTAAACGGCTCTGACGATATTGGTTAAATTTCACATTTGAGCTAATTTTGTTAAGTCCTATAAAGTGGCATTCCAGGTTTTTAGCCAAAATCGTGCGCTTTATTTTATATTCGGGCAAACTATTAGAGACATAAGAATCTACAAGGACGCGGATTTTTAAGAAGGCTATATCAGACTTTACTATGACATGAGGGGATACTACAAGGAGACGTCATAAGTGCGATAAGTCGTAGGTCAGATTCATGACAACTTTTGTGATAGAAGACAAATGCCACTCGTATTGGCTGTACATACATATGTATGCGTGCTATCATAGACCACTTTTTATGAGACTACACTATGTATCAAACGGCCCTATAGCCCATTCGATGTACACCTCGCCCCAAATCTTCACCACCTTAGTTCCAATGCAGTTCCTGGGTTAGCACTATATGCGAATGCTGGTCGGTGATGGTACCTATTATGAAAGTGCTTAGGTAGCATTTAAAATTGGGGCAACTGTACCTTTCGGTTGTTGCTCCTTTTTTTTTGGCAATCTTAGCCAATTTTTGAATATACAACTGAGTACCGCTCTGGTGAGGGAACTGTATAACAAGAATTCCGTTCTGCCGAAGAATTTATACCGAAGTTCTTAGTCTCTTTTCTATTAGCTGTCAAATTTCTTCTATATAGGTAGGCCGTTAGTTAGGTGAATTCCAATGCATACATACTTCTATATTGCCTTTTCGAAACCTGTCTTCTTAAAGTGTTAGTCAGTCCTGGCACTTTTGTGTGCAGGCAAATCTGGGTGCCAAACACCTTCTTCGTTCCGGAAACTTTTACAAGAGTCATTTTGCAGCACATCGAGGAGCTCGGTGTGATTACGCAAGGAACAACCTGTCCTTCCTAAAGGTTGGCCATAGCGTCCTAGCCGTTACGCATGACTCCAGATGTACTTAACGTCTGTTTGCTTAGCCAATGGCTTTATCTTCTAACTTCTTGCGTAAGGCATTGATTGGAGCTACTATAAAGCAAGGAACTCGCGGTGGGTGCAGCATCGTCAGCCTTTCTGTTTCCTTCGACATCCCTATGGCCTGGTACCAAGATGATGGCTGATGGTCACCTCATTGGCTCTGGATATCTCGTTCAACAGTGATTTGCAGGTTCGCAGAAGCCTAAACCTAATTACAGCAGAGTCCATAGCCTTAATGGGTGACTGGCAGTCTACATATATGTATATGGTGATATATTCTTGCATATAATATCAGAAGTCTGTATAATGGTTTTGACATCGGCTTGAAAGACGCTGCAGTCTTCGTTTATTATAAAGGACTGGCTTACTCCCAGGGATTAACAATAAACTCCGGCACCCGTCAGGAATTCTTATATAGAATCACCTTTCGAATAATAGCATCGGACTTACGTATATGACCAGTTTCCGTCAATCTTCTGACACCCTCCCATCGGTACAGAATGGAGGAAAATTATGCCAAAATTTGTTAAGACATAAAGGGAACTTCTTTCAAGTATTAGATTTCCACTGAAAATAAATCCGAGGCAAATCTGTCTCTCAGCAGAAAAGGCTACAATCATTTATGTATGTATGTATGTCGGTAATATCATCATCACTATTGTATCTGTAAGTATATTTTACTAACGACCACTAAATAAATTCAAATTTTAAGAGTCCGCAATCCAAATACCGACGTCTATTAATCTGATATATTTCAAATTATTCCATATGACTGCAAGGACATTCACCAACCCTCGTATTTATCTACATCACTATTAATTGACATCGAATCTATTTTTGCTATGATGATACAAATATCCCCTTAACGAAGCGAAACACCAATTATAGCACATACCTATTCGCACATAAATATACCTACCCATATTCATCACTTTCCGTTTGTTTTTGCGCAAACTGCAAAACTTCCAAAGGTAAAGAAAAAACATAACTAAAAGTAAAACAAGACAAACACAAGCCAAACCAACAACTGACTTACTTGTAATCGACTTTTTGAGGAAATATCCCTAATAAATTTATTTAGTTCCTCTTTGTTTCTTCGCCTCAACTTCCATATCCGATTGAGGGGGGTCGGGCTCTTCTACATGAGTATACAATATGTATACAACCACCACCCATCTCCATATCGAATAACTATGCCACGGTTGATGAGCCTCATAAGTCGCATTCGATTGAACAAACAATCAGTTTTGCCACAGGCGACCAAAAAGATACAGTTGATTCTATTGTGCGCTCTGTAATATCCATATATATTTTTGTTTTTAAATAAATACTATAAACTTAAATCGATTATAAAAATATGTGCAATACAATCCACTAGGTGAAGGTGTCCTTAAAAAATAAACAGAGTGTTCGAAATTAAGAGTTTTCTATCTTTCGATAGGAACGCAACGGTCCAACATCACCAAGTTCTCCCGCCAAGACACCAACTAAGCCAACATCGGGCATCTCAAGACCTCCAAGCGCTACACCATCGAATAAATCCAATAAATCGAGAAGCACTTCCCGATCAAGGCTAGCCCTGAAGACACCCGAACCAGATCCAACAGCAAAGAAAGGTAAACACTCTTAAAACAAAATGCCTTGCCAATTCTCTTACTGATCAGATACATTTTGCAGTTCCAATGAATAAGGTTCAAGTTGGTAACGCACCTTCACCTAATCTGAAGGCTGTACGTTCGAAAATAGGATCTTTGGACAACGCCACCTACAAGCCTGGCGGAGGTAAGGTAAAGATTGAGAGCAAGAAAATCGAAATAAAAGCCGCTCCAAGGATTGAAGCCAAAAATGAGAAATACACTCCGAAGGGTGGAGATAAAAAGGTAAGCTCAATTATGTCTTACATAATTTTATGTATTCTTTGGCAAAAAGCATATTTTATAGTTTAGAAACCTCAGCTTTACAGTTGTTGAACTAAATTTAAAATTTTAAAAAATACATCTTGTTGCAATGTATGTATGTGCACAGTTATAGGATTGAAAGCAATTTCACGGTTCACTTGAAACTGAATTACAAAAAAATATTCTAGACGCGTGTGTGTACCTAAGTAGAGTAAAGATACTTTTGTTTTAACATTTTGTAGATTTTTTTTTTTTTTTTTTTTTGTACAATTTTCACGATACATAAAAAGATATAAAAAATCAAATAACTGTAATGATCTAGGGGATATCTCCAGAGTCAATGCCATCTGAAATAAATAGCCACATACATACACTGACATACACACATGCACATACAATTGTTTAATACCAAGTGTAATTATTGTAGATAGTTTCAACGAAACTACAATGGAATGCTAAATCCAAAATCGGATCTCTAGAGAATGCCAATCATAAGCCTGGCGGTGGTGATAAGAAAATTGACACAATAAAGGCGGACTTTAAGGATAAGGCCAAGCCAAAAGTTGGCTCTAAGGACAATGTAAAACATGCTCCTGGGGGTGGTGATATTAAGGTAAGCGTCGTTTTTTTTTTTTTTTAGACTTATCTGCCCTGTACCTAACCAGATAAGAATAGTTTACAGTACCCCGCCAAAAAAATATGAACACCTTCATAGTTTTAATGGTTTTTGAAAAAAATCGCTTTTGTTGCCTAGTTGATGAATACATCGAATTTTTTTTAACGGTATGATACTGTCTGTACTTTGACACATCATCTGGACGTATAACAACATCGTTGCAAAAACAATGGCAATGAAAGTACCGTTCAAAAAACTACGCTGCTACAGTTGTACTGATTATGCTTTCTTTTGCCATTCATTTTAAACGTGCTGTTCGCTTGTGAGGGTTCTTTTAACTGGTTTTAATTCATTTTAGTTTTTGAAGTTGTATCCCGAACTAGAATCCTTTTAATATTTATTAAGTTTTTATAGTTTTTAAGAAAATATTGAGAATTAAAGATATACGGTGTTTTTTTTAATAATGGGTCGCGAAAAAGATATTTCTGAAAAGAAAAGAATGGAAATTTGTGCGTATCTTGATTCTGGACACCTAAAGTATAGAGATATCGTCAAAAAAACGAAGGTTTCCCTGGGAACAGTGGCTAATGTAGCCAAAATGCGGAAAAATGGCAATGTATTGTTAGAAAGTTCTCGCCAAAACTGTGGAAGAAAAAAGAAATTCTCTGACAGAACGGTCAGGAAAGTGGTCAAAATGGCCCTAGAAAATAGGAGAAAACCAGCAAAGGAAATCATAAAGGAGTTGCGTGACGATGGTTTGGATATATCCTTACGGAGCGTGGAGAGAATTTTTTCAAAAAATAATTTGAAGTGTAGGCGCCCCGCAAAAAAGCCAAAACTTACAGAAAGGATGAAAAAACAGCGGTATATTTGGGCAAAATTACATCGCACTTATGAAATGAGTGATTGGAATAAGGTATGTTATCATAAGTCCTCTCCTATATTATTTTTCCACTGCAGATTTGTGCATCCTTCTAAAATCCTGTTCGTTCCTTATTTAAAGGTAATATTCAGTGATGAATGTCGCCTTGAAGCCGTTACTGAAATGGTCAAATTTGTTCGGAGAAGGCCACAGGAGCGTTACAAACCGGAATGTGTAGCTAAAACTGTCAAACATCCACCAGCAGTTATGATTTGGAGCTGCATATCGTCGGAAGGCCCTGGTCCAATATATTTTGTTGACAAAACAATGAACAGCGACCAATACGTACGGGTTCTGGATACCGTTTTTTTGCCTTATTTGCATAGCCTACAGTCAACTGCAACAGACTACACCTTCATGCAGGATGGCGCTCCTTGCCACACTTCGAAAAAAAGCACGAATTTTATGAATTCAAAAAATATCAATATTCTTCCTTGGGCTGGCAATTCTCCAGACCTAAACCCGATCGAGAATTGTTGGGCCTATCTAAAATCAAAAGTTTATTCTCGGAAAAACACAACAGTTCAAATGTTGAAAAAAAATATAGAGGATGTGTGGAAAAACGACAGTGGCATAAAAGATATGGTGCATGCATGTATTTCGAGTATGCCTACTAGAGTGCAAAGTGTAATAAAAAACAAGGGAAATGTGACAAAATATTAACCATAAGTGCATTAACCGCTTTTAAAACACAATAAAATATGATATTAAAAAAAAAATATAATTGTTTTCATATGCTAAATAAGCAAAACATTATCTTGAATTTACAATTGTAGTATTTTAACCGTGTTCATAATTTTTTGGCGGGGTACTGTAATTGGCAGAAGATAAAACAATTACTTAATCAGTATATTTAGGGAAAAGAAACAAAGAAAAAAGAAGATTCTTGGGGAGCATGATCTCTTATTCTATCTTACGATTTCGATTCTACCTCTGGCATGCCGTGGCATGTGCATGAACAACATTTTTTTTAATATACTTTTTTTTTGAAACTTTAGCTGTATGTAGTAGAGTTTATTTGTATTTTATTTTCTACATTTTGCTCTGTTTGAAGCATTTTACGCTAGTGGATAGTCTCATGACTAAAGGTTTGAATCCCAACTTACAAATATCATAAGTAACCTAAAGCAAGATGTTTAAGAAATATGATTACAAGCCAAACCCACATCATAACTGAGGCAATTTTAAGTGACAATTATAATAGCTTATCATCCCAATATATACATACGAGTACATACAATAAGTAAAATTTTAAATTGATTTTCTAAATTAAATATGTATTTGTTTAGTATCCTTCTCTATTCGAAGTTTATGCCTCCTCATTATTGTTTACCAAAATTTTGAAATACTGAAGTTATGTCAAAAGTATATTTTAAATGATTTTTCACTTTAAATGGCCTCAACTATGAGTCTGTGGTTTTTGTTTAGCTTCACCCCGTTCATTGAGGTAAATAAGAAAACTCGAAACGCATTTGAAGAAAAGTAAAATTATGTAATATTAAATGTTTAAATGTTTATGTTATTTATTTAAGAATGAAATGATATCAATATGCATCTACAACTTGTTTCATATCTAAATCGATATAACCGTACATATTCATCTAAAAATATACACTTTTAGAGTATATGGGTGGTGTTTTTTTTTTTTAAATTGTAATATTATAATATTGTTTAGTGTTTCGGACCTTAAAGAGCAAGACGGAACACTTATGGGTTTGATACGGTGTCTGTCCGTCCGTACCAGCTCTGTAACGTTTAAGTGAGAAACATAATCAACATTAAGCTGCATATACCTACACGCATATGTAAACCCAGGAATACTCACAATCTTATAAGGCAACACATTATAAGCCCAGCGTCGCACACTAGGGCAAAATACTCTTATAGTTGGCATTAAATCAACCAATAAAACTAGGAAACTGAAATTTCGCCTGGTTATTGTGGAGCAGTAGAAGTGTATACTTTTTAAAAACCACCCACTGACACGCCCACTTTACAAAAAATTGTGTTTTTTTCCTAATTCTACTCTAATCTTCTATACATTGTACCTATATATGGCCACTCCAACTTGTTAGGAGTGATTTTGTTAAAAAACATTTTTTTGACTATTTTCTTAGAATAAGATCAATTCTTACGAACAAAATACATTACAATGTTGAAAATTTTGCCAAAAACCATACTGACACGGCATGACAGAATATTTAGCGGTTGATAAATGTAACCACTTATGTCATGTTATGAAGTTGTGTCCTGAGCTACCGTCAAATCCCTTCCTTTTTTTGACAGAAAGCACTTTTTTTTTTTAAATTACAAACAAATTCGCATATATTCGCAAAAATATTTTTCAGTTTTTCAAAAACAGTAAATCGAGCTGTTAAGAAAAAATAGTTTTGAGCTTTAGACGGCTTTGGAACATAACTTTACTGACCAAAATATGCAAGCATAAGCAAAAAAAAATTAGAAGCACTCTCTTACAAATCAAAATCTTTTAACTAGGCTTACACTTACCAGAACTTAAGGGCTCCATACCGAAAACAGATTCTTTTTATAAAAGTAATGCTCTTTAATGCAACCAAAGAAAAACCTCTTCACTGCATCGTAACAAACTCTATTTATCTGATAAGAAAACTGGCTCGCGCCAGTGAATTTTTTGCTGAATCTGTTTATGATAACGGCTTAAGAATGTTACATTATGAAAAAAGTGCGATATTTAACCATTAAAATAAAATAAGAATGGACCCAACGAGCAATTTAATTTTTGATTAAATGCCAACAATTGGGTCATTCTGCCCCAGTGTGCGTCGATTGGTTTAGTTTTCGGGCACTTTCGAAAACATTACCGAACATTAGAGAGAGCGCTCTCAGCCATTTGACAGCAAATGCGGGCAAAAGTATTATGCTCAGTGATTGGAGTTGACAGAACATAAGGAAGCATTTCGGTCAGTTATGACATTAGCTTATGCTTCCCAATGTTGATTAAAGTGTTAAACATAGATAACTGAAACTTTCGCTATGTTTTGTGAACACTTTGTATGAAGGGGGAAAATTATTTTACTTCCCAAATTTACAACGGCTCTATATTTGTAGGAAATATTTTTTCTGATACAATTCGTTGAACAAAAGAGTTCCAGAAACATTTTAGAGTGCTTATGATACGAAAAAAAAAATTGGGCAAGTGGAAGGAGGACCTCGTGCAAAATTGTTCCGAACTTTCTTTTAGTTTTATATTGTCACTTAATAGAAGATCATATTAACCATATCTTGCATATATGTACCTAAATTTTCCTATAAAGAAATATAATGTATGTAAGCGAAAACGCTGATAGATGTGCGGTACTGAGATTCCAGTACATTTTTTATAAAAAAATTCTTACATAACGATGATAGAGGAGCTCGAAAAAGTATAAGTCTCCCGAATCTGTCAGTCAGTTTTTATGTTTCAACGAGTAACCTATTTCCTTACACAGAACACAAAATTAGAACCCTTAATACAGGTACTTTGCCAAGAGTCATTTTTACAGAAAAGGGATTTACTCGAAAATTGTTTCTATCATTTAATTTCATATTTAACTTAGTCTGTGATACACTGACGAACAGACGAAACCCATAAGTGTTTTTTCGAGTTTCATATGCAAATAGTGAAAAAATGTGATTTTTTTGAAAATTGGGCGTGTCAGTGGGCGGATTCTAAAAATGTTTACACTTGTATTGCTTACTTTTCCAAAGACCTCGTATACAAAATTCCATCAACCTAGCTCAAAATTTAACGCCCAAAAACTGGTGACATACGGACGGACGGACGGACGGACATGGCTTAATCGACTCGGCTAGTGATGCTGATCATTTATATATGTACTTTGTTGGGTCTATCTTTAATATTTCTATATGTTACAAACTATGTGTCAAACTTAATATACCCTTAGGATAGGGTATAAATAGGTAAATTCAGTTTTCAGGTAATTCTAAATTCTTTTACTGGAGCTCATTTCAGTTTTAAATGTCATTTCAAACTGTACCAATTTTTAATCAGTAAATACAAGTTGTAAATATAAAGACTGTTTTTATACATAAAATTACATTAAGTAATTAAATTCAGGGGACATTTGATTACAGTATTTAAAAAAAAAAAAGTCTGCCCATATTTCATAAATAAAGATTCTTTGCCGTAATTCAAACCAAAGCTCAAACGTATGCGTTTTTGGATTACAAACATATTTAGGTCCAAATTTGTGAAACACATACTTTGTTTTAAGCAGTAAAAATGATTGAATTAGAATCATCATCATCAGGATTCAAGGAAAGTTAATACCTATTAATTTCCCAAAATATATACTTCACCACACCCAGTAAAATTTAAGTGTAATACTCTATAAACATATTAAAAACTTCAATCATTACGGCATGAATGACCACGTATGTAACGGCTTAAGTAGTTAAATTCATTGCCAATTAATTTTTTTGTCGCCATAAACAAAAAACACTTAACACTTTGTTTTTAAGTATTTATTTCTAAGCCTGAAGCATGAACTAAAACAACGAGTAACACAATTTTAAAAACCAACACTTAACTTACTTAAAATAGATCAAATTATTGCTTACACTTTACTAGGTAGCGCAATATGTACTACAATCACTCAATAACTGTATTGCATATTGTTTGTTCTCTCTGATCATTTCTTTATTTTCAAATTTTCATTTGGCATTTCATTTATCAGAAGGACGAGTCGCCAAAGGACGTAAGTAAAATCATTGAAAAAAAATAAACGAACCATTTTTGCTGATAGCACTTTATGGTTCGTTAAAAAACCAAAAAAAATTTATTTAAATTTAATTGAAACAAAAGCACAGTCAAACATCAAAATATGTACACATTCGACCCTAAACAAAATGCTTGTATTTTATTTTTTGCGTATTTTTCCAAAATTTAATGTATCCGTCGTATCTTCTGATTAGTTTCACTAGTAAATTTCTTGTGCATTTCTTTTAGATTCTCTTTTTTCTATTTTTATTTTTTTTTATCAAAAAACCTAAAAAAAAAAAAATTCTATACTTTTGGCGTGGCCGAAATCATATTGTAAATATATGCATAACTAATCATATGAATGGTAATACTTTTCAGATACAAACTCATAAGATAGAAATTAAGGCACAAAGCAAAGTTGGATCTTTGGATAATGTAAAGCACAAACCAGGTGGAGGGGATAAGAAAATATTCGACGATAAGGACTATTTAAAAAATGTTGAGCACCCTGTTGCACTGACTTCACCTTCACAGGTATAATAACCCAAAACCAAAAGAAAAAAAAAATCCCTCTCCCAGCAAAACTGACATGTTCACAATTTTATTATTTTATTGATTTGTATGTACTAATTTAATAATGCATTATATGGTATTTATAAAATTTTAAATTAAAGGCTGACAGTATTGGCATATCGCACATTTTCAGCATAGTATATAAATTTTAACACGTAATGGTAAATAAAAGTACTTAATTAGATAACATAACTCTTGCTTTTACGTAGAACATGCAGAAAATTTTTCACACAAAACACTATTTACAATTAATTTAATTAAGTTTTTAATATGCAAGATAAAAGTTCTAACAAAATAATTACACACAAAACTAACAACTTTTTTTTTAAATATGTTGGCAGCATAATACATATTTACCAGACATAAACAGGGTTGGTTTTCCTTGTACATAGGAAAAAGTTTGTGTTCTTCAAGTTTTCTTTATCTACACGATCGTTCTGTTACATTCCGAACCATCCTGTATACAGTAGTGAATATAAAATTACGTCTATACAAGTTTTAAGAGTGCGAGTTAAAATGTTTTGCTAAGTGTAGGATCGAACTAAACTTCATGTAGAATGATTTCGTTTCCACGGTAACGGTAACGGTAACGAGAGTCTGGTTTTGTTAAGGCATAGATTAAGTGTCATTGTGAACCATTCATGAAAAATATGTAGTTGTTGTTGAACGATTTTTTTTTCGCTGATCAAGTACCTCCTTTTTTTTTTAAAATAAAGGGTTTTGCATTAAGCGTTTCCTATTTTCAAAATTGAATAAAACAAACTGTGGCCTATTCTCATCGCCTACTCGTGAGATAAACATATTGGAAAATAACTCTAGCAAAATGTTTATCGTGACACGGGCTATGACTTTCCACATCATCCAAATGAAGCCAACAGAAATTGGTTATCATTGACCTATAGCACACGCTGTCGAGGAATGGCCTGGTCATCACCACGTCGTTTGGATGGATCAATGATGCCCCCAGTCCAAAATCCACACCAAACAGTTAGTTTCCCTGAATACATTACGATTTGTTGGATCTCGTTCAGCATGACAGGTACGACCTGGAACCTGCTGGGAATTCGCAACTTCTACAGTGTGCATTGAATTATTCTGACTTTCTTTGTCCTTTTACTTACTCACAACAACCAAATTTGTTCCGTTCACTATGATGATGGACAGGATCTTGATGTAGTAACACAAGAGGATCCGGAGCGGAAATCGCTTTGTTCTGCATCGAGTGTGTCTTCAAGGTGTTCTTTACCTTGCTCCAGGATATTTTATCTATGGCCCTAGCTACTGTTTCTAACTATTCTAACCATCCTTGATGGCCCATTGCAGATCAAAAAGAAAATAATTACCTCTTTACTTTCCCACATACATCAATGTGTCATGTGGTTACTAGGTCTTCAGACTATTGATACCTTCCTCTAGGTTAGGTTAGGTTAGGTAAGTGGGTTGGCAGAGGAAACGAAATACCTCCGCCGCATTGTGTTTCCCATAGGGGTGCTTATAAAAAGTACCCCTTGCCCATTTAACCCATAAATATCTGCAACAAACCTCCCATGGTTGTACTTACTTGTTATCCGTGTATACAAACCATCCTGATGTTCTGATGAAGTTCAGTAAAATGTCGGTATTGACATTGGAGAGTTCTCCTAGATCCTGAAAGAAGTGCTTGCCGAGGAATTTGTACCTGGAATGTTGGAGTCCAGGGCATTGACAGAGGAAGTGGGTAGTGTCCTCATCTAGTAAGTTATTCTTCCGTCCGACGTAGTTTCTTTAGGTGGTACCGCAGAGTGTTGTGACCCGTGAGTATCTCCACGAGTAAGGACAATGAACGTCTGTCCTTGCGGATAATTCTCTCGGTCCCTGCTTTGTCAAAAGTTGGCCATAGTTGTTTTGCAGTTTTGCAAGTGTCTATGGACTTCCATCTCAAGTTCGCCTCTCTCATAGCCAGTTTCTCTGCTTCAAGCCTGAAAGCGGAGAGCGGGGTGCTTATGGAGAGGTCAGTCAGTTCAAGTTGGTCCGATGAAGCTTTCCTTGCTAATTCATCTGCCCTTTCATTTCCCGGGACGCCCTCGTGCCCAGGGACCCAGCAGAGTAGGACCTTGTGCTGTGTTCCAAGAGCCTTAACCTCTTCGCGACAGCACTTCACAAGCTTGGATTTTATTTCTATGGCAGTAATTGCTTTGATAGCTGCCTGGCTGTCGATAAAGAAAGTGAGACCTTCTGGCGGTATTGCTCTTACGGCAGAATCACGGGCCGCTGTTGTCACTGCCAGGATCTCCGCTTGGAAAACACTGCTGTGGTCTGGGAGTCGTATAGATCTGGATATACACAGTGATTCGGAGAAAATTCTGGATCCTGATGGCTGCTATTGATCTTATGTAGATGTCTAGCGGAGGCAGGTTGAGAATAGCCTCAAGACCCGCCGTTGGAGTGGTTTTTATAGCACTGGTGGCACCAATGCACGCTAGTCTTCGTACTTTAGTGAGATCCTTCAGGTAGGTGGACTTGTTTAATGCTGGCCGCCATACTAGGCTGCCATATGTCAGGATTGGTCTTATGATAACCGTGTACATCCAGAGAATTGTTTTTGGAGAGGGCACCCAGGTCTTCCCAAAAATGTCTGCTGCACGTGTAGAAGGCTATGTTGGCTTTTTTGACTCTTTCATTTATGTTTAATCTCCAGGTGAGTTGTTTGTCCTGGGGTATTTCGCGCTGTCAAATAAGCTGAGGGGAATGCTACCCACAGAGGGTGCGCTGAACAGAGGGATTTACCCTCTGTTGGTAAATAAAACCAATTCAGTTTTCTGGGGGGTTGACGGTAAGGCCGCATGTCTTGGTCCATCCATCTAACCAGCATCTTGAGGGCACCTTCGACTTGCTCACTGACCGTGAATCTTCCTCTAAATGATTGAATTTCTAATCTCCGCTGGGATTTTTTCATGTTTCAAAATGAAATGCATTACACTTCAATTTAACTCTACAATCTACATAAAAATTGTTATGAAAAAAAAAAATTAAAATTACTACCAAAATGTTTCAATATGAGTAACTCTCACATGAGACAAAGATTGCATTTTCTAACGATATTAATTTCATTAAAATGTTCATTGTAAATAATTATTTCAGTTAATATCATTTAAACAAAATAAAAAAACAGAAACCTCTTCAAATGGTACTAACTAAGTTCTTTCCATTTTTACTTATAGCTCTGCCATGGGCGTCTTTGTGCCTCAATCCACATTGAATTTGGTCATTGCAATCATAAAAATAATGTGTGTACCTAATACTAATATTCATAAGACATACTTCCTAATGAATTTAACCTTTTATTTTTATATATTCCTATTGGACTAATTCAAATTAAATTTCGACAAAAAGAAATAATCCTAAGATCCCTTAAAAGTCTGTACAAAGCTTTTGCGAAGCATGTGCTTTTTGCTGCAGTGCTTAAACTATAAAACTATCTTTTACTAGTATCGGATCTAATTATGGAAAAATATTTATTTTAGGAATATCTTTATACATTTTACTAAGGGCGTCAAACTTCTATTGAATCTCTTAAAAATTCCGTAGTGTGTGTAAGTAAAGCTTCGGTTTGTTACCCATTTTCTGCTGAAATACGTTTTGTTTTCTATGTAAATAACAAGATTTAGTTTGAAAGTGTGTGGTGTGCCTCGACCTTTAATTCGAATGTACAAAGGATACTTTAAGCGATATAAGCACTTAAAAAATGAGCTCACTAGAGTGAGAGTTAAAAGCAATAATTCTGACGAACAATATCGGCAGCATGTACAATTTAATTTGTTCAAATAAAGCCAACAACATAATATTTCCTCTGGTTCTGAATAATTGTTTTTAGTTTTGAAATACAAAATCAAAAGATGTGCATTTTGAAGTTTAAAGTGACAATTTTTAGTTCTAACCTCGGTTTTTACATAACTTGTTTTCGCCTTAAGGCATATAAGTACATAAAACTAAAAGGTTCTTCAAGAAGGCTCCATTGTGAGTACATATTTAGCTTAACCTCGAAATAATTCACCTTGTGAAATGTACTTAAAAAAAAAGATTTCTTAAAGTTGTTTTAGTTTAGTAATAGTTTAAAGAATTTTTGACTTAGTTTTGGAATTAATTTCATTGCCATAACCAAACACGTTTAATGCTCATTATATCGCTTTGAATATCCTTTGTATACTGGCTGATATTTAAGAATTTCATTGTATTGCTGCGCTGTTTACCTTCATTATCATTTTACTATATATATTTTTTTTTTAATAATTTTGCATTTTATTTTAAATCAAACCACAGAGTCCTCCACCTTCGTCTATGACAACATCAACCACTGGTGCCGATGAAAATTTAAATCAGCAGCAACAGCAACAACAACAGCAGCAACCAACCTAAATTATTTATTTATTTATTTTTTTTTATAAATCAAAACTTTTTTAATAATTCACTAAGCACCAAGAAGCTGTTTAACATTATTTTATCTCCTTTTCTTTAATATTTAGTTATTGTTTTTGTTTTATTTATAAATAAAAAATAATTATTATCACCATGATTTTACTTATTTCTTTTTATTTACAAAAATTTAATTATTTCGTTTTTTATAATAGAAATAAATAAAAAATGCAATTGCGAGTGCAAAGATAAAATTTTTTTAAGCCAAACCAAAAAAAAAGTTATAACAAAACTTTTTATTATTAACTAAAATCTAATATTATATATATGTATACATGTAGTACCAATGTTTATTGTAATACAAATTATAAACATATTTACACAAAGAAAAGAAACAAATACATACAATATACACACATAATAAAATCATAAATATATATGTATACATCAAACTATATTTGCGCATATTTACCATCTTATAAACTAAAAAAAAAATCATTCATAAAACCACAAATTATTATACCTGAGTCGTATAACAATGCTTTTGTCCCTTTAACCGCATTTGAGACAAAAGAAGCTTTTAATTAAATCATAAATATAACGCATTAAAAAAAATCATCCTTTGGTATATATGTAGTTAACTATTGAGAAATATATTTATTGTTTTGCTAACTTAGTAAATTTCATTAAGTTTTTCATTTTTATTTGACAATATTTTTATAGAAAAATCTTATTTATGTTAAGGTACATATATTTCATATTGCTACGTTATAGCCGTGAATGAGTACATTCGATCGAACTTATTTTGACAGCCGAAGGGCCGAACTATAATTGCATTAAGCGTGCGATCATAATTGAACGAAAATTCTGCTCACGTGCTGTCAAAATCTAAGCGCATCCATAATTGCATTAAGAAAACCTGGCCGTATTATGTATATTAGCGGTTTTGCCTGGCTTTCAGGTTATATAGTGATCCTTATTTGTCCTTAAAGAATCTGCGAATGAAATTAAAAGTGAACGAAAGCTCAACGAAGCTAAGCGGAAATTCATCAGATGTGCAATGTATAAATTATGTGTATTTGCATGACTATGTACGGGAACGGTCAGAGCCTTAATTCAATTATGGTTGAGTCTTGATCTTTGAGGATAATCTTAAAAATCTATGAGTTTTCTCGTATTAGTATTTTTTTTTATAATTAAAGACAGCATCAAAGAGGATATATCCTTTTACTGATATGCAGGGCACGAGCGATGGGTAAATGGAAAAAGAAAAACAAGAAATGGAAAAGATTTGTTGTAATGACAATATTTTAACATTTATTCTCCTTGGATGGTGTCCAAATTGACTGAGGAGAGTTGTATGTGATTCTATTGCATTCATTCGTAGTTCACAGTATTTTTCTTGTTCTGTAAATGTTTTTCAAGCGAATCTTGTGCTTAGACGTACTTTGAGTTCGTTTATGGTAACATGTAAAGTATACCATTCCTTAATCTATATCTTAACCAAAATTGCCGCACCTTATAAATTTTAGTCATTTTATTCGATCGCTCAGCCCGACGCTGCCACCAGTATGCAAAACTTCAAAACGTATTTAAAAAGTGCCTCGTGAGTAGCCGGCAATATCTCAAAACAAAACAAATTTTATATTCATATTAAGACAAACATATTATTTAATTCAGTATTTTTAAAAGGTTGGTAAGCCGGGCTTCAATATCCAAAACAGCCTTGCTTTTGTATTGATTGTATATGCTTGGGTAAAAGAGGTGGTTTCCTGAATTTGCTTAATCACAACTTGGTAATGGCGAATGTCATAGGTATATTTTAGAAAGTAACCTTTTTTGCAATCCATTTTATAGCTACTAAAATTTTATATTAAAAATGCATATGCAGCTAAATTGTAATAAAAAATAAACGTCGGTAAAATGCCGATAGTAGAATTAAGTTTTATTTAATTTTTTTTTTTTATAAAATTTAATACATTACATTAAGTTAATTGATATAAATATATATTTATTAAACAAATCACTTGACATAAATAAATAATTAAAAAAAAAATGCAAATAAACATTTGATTTGTGCAAAACCATAGTTTTTTTTTTATTTTGCTGCACTGTAAAACTTCTTTTTGGGGTACTAGGCGGAAGCAGTCGGCCTACCGTATCTAAGATCACTTCTTTTGTATAAAAAATTAGAAAAATTATACATTTTCTGAGCACACACGATTGCTATAACTAGAACAGAGGTAGTATCTCACGCTAAGCAGTAGGCAAATAACAACAACAAAAGCAGAGCAGTAGTAGCGGTTCGATTGAACTATAAATGCATTCGTAAGTTATTTTTATCTTTTTATTTAACTCTCATTAATTCATTTCAATCAATCAAAACTACATTTTGTAATAATATGAACAAAACTTATTTTAAACTCCTTAAATTGGTGATATTCAGTTCTGGAAGGCGCCTAAAATTACACGAGCCACAACGCTTACGTCTTCAATGTCTTTACCTGCCGAATGTTTGGTTCTATCTGTATCAATGCCATCATTGAACGAAAAACGACCAAAGAGTGCCGGACCGAAGAGTGCTAAAAAGAAGGGACAGGCGATTCATCCAAAACCGTTTAGATTATTTTAGTAAATTTCCCCGAAATAAAATTATAATAAATGTTTTAATGGTTAATGGTAATGTTGCTTCATAAGTGTAAAAGTTTATTCTGCACAGTAAATTATGTATAACTTATTTCAGTGTTTAATGCAAAATTATAAATAAATTAATAAAAATTTACTAAATCAAAAAAAAAATCAACATATTTATTTGTATTTGAATTTTTAGTTGTTGTTTTATTTTTTAATAATTCAGTGTGCCCCAAAAAATTAAAGACAAATTATTATTTTAGTTAGTTATTAGCTTTGTGTAGAAAAAGTGTCCAATAACCATTTAGTTGGCAATGGTAACTTCAATCTCTACACCAGGTTCAATGTTGTTGGATGTGATCTTCTTCACGATTTCAGACGGGGAGTGCAAGTCGATGATTCTCTTGTGGAGTCTCATCTGGAAGCGATCCCAAGTCTTGAAACCTTCACCGCAAGGTGTCCTACGGGTTGTAATGCGGAGGACCTTGGTCGGTATTGTACTGGTACTGGGCCCTTAACACGAAGTTTCTGGTTCTTGGCAACTTGGATCAAGTCACGGCAGACATTCTCCAGCGAACGAACATTCCTTGAGGTCAAGATAATGCGAATGCGATGCACAGAGGCAGAATCAGAGGCAGAGGGGTTTCTCGATATCCTTGCCAGCAGCAGCCATGTTTAAGAAGAAACATTTAATTAAAATTAATACAGTGATTGTCCCTAAACATTATTAAAAAATTATTTTGAAGAAGTTGAAGAAAATTTTAAAACATTAAGCAATAATTTTTACAATGAAATGGGTCAGAGTAGTTTTTGGCAATACGGTGTCAGTTATCCGAAATGGAAGATAAAATAATTGATATTGACCTATGCTACATAGGTGATTTATCATTTATCGATTGTTAGTACCTAAAGCAAAAGGCAACTTCAATAGAAAATGAAAAGGCAATAAGTAAATAATTACAGATACAAGTTCTTAGTGCAAAAAGTTTGCGATATAAATTGATTGGAATAAAAAACAAAAGTTGTCTCAAAATATTTCCAGAAATCATTTTTAAAAAATTGAGCTCAAGCAAAAAATAAATTCAATCCATTTCTTTAATACCGTGGCTCAGTGGTTAGTGCGTTGGACTACTGCGCAAGCGGTTCCGAGTTCGAATCCAGGAAATTACCACCAACGTTTTTTTTCACGGCCCCACCTCTTGCGAGCGTCTGACAAACATCCAAGAGTATTTACTGTCATGAGAAGCTTCTCAAAAACCCCCCTGCCCTTCGGATACGGCATAAAACTGTAGGTCCCTTCTGTACGTACAGAAATGTATACCACGCACAATACGTACAGCTGTGAGAAGCTAGACCTTGGCCCTCTATGGGCTGCTTACGGCCTAATATTTATTTTTTTATTTATTTTTTATGGCGTACATAATAAATGTTGCTATCGGTTCACTATTGTTCACATTTTTTTCTTTTTGCTCAAATTCTTCAGGCATAACTACATTCGGCAAAAAGTAGAAAGAGTGAAAAAAAATAAAAAGTAAACGCATATGCTAACGCCACCTTTTGTTAGATAGCTTTTTGATATTTAATAAAAAAGCTTTATTTGATATTTTATAAGGAAAATATGTCAAAAATTCGAAGAAATCCCTAACTATCATTCAGCCTTATTTTGACATTCGAATTCATTCTAAGTGAGTCGAATTCACATAGACTGTATTTTGACTTTCGAATGAATAGAAAGAATAAATTTATCCAAACTTTGGAAAGTTCATTGGTTGTGCGTATTTTGAGTTTCTATTTATTCGAAATAAATGTCATTTTTCATTCGAACACATTTTTCTGGCGCATAGTTTCACAAACACGTAAATACTATATTTTGAATATTCTGTACAAAATTAAATGAAGTAATTTTAATTGACAATTTCTGATCCTGTCGGTAATTAGAAAAACTGATGGTCGGCAATTCGTATAAATAAAATAGTCCCACTCAAGTTCTTTGTAAACAAAACTCCAAAGGAAAGACGAGTGAACGCACAAAATTATTTTTCAACATTATTTTTTACCCTTATTTTAAATTTTCTATGGTGTCCTATATTAATTTGCACTGTCCATAAAAGAAAGCAGCATTCTATTTTATCTAAAAACAACTCTAATTATTGAAAACAATTCACCAAGCAAATGTTTATTTTACTACTGACAGCACTCAAAATAAAGGTAGAGTGACCAGATTCGTGCCGAGTATATGGTGGGAGACACTTTAAATTAAATATACATGTATGTTAGCTTTGTTTTCGTGCTCGATATTATTAAAGGTATACAAAACATGTTAAACGCGTCAAAGTATAACTAATAAAAATACATATTTCAATAAAAAAGAGAAGATTTCTAACGCAAAAAAAAACAAGGTCAACCTGTATTCAAAGAAATGTCAAACAGCTGACTTTGAGAGTTGAATTTATTTAAGTTCATTTTGCGTTATCATTCGAAAATGAACCTTTTTCATTCGAATCTTAAACAACACAAAAATCTTTCGAATGAATAGAGACATTCGAAAGAATTGACTATTCATTCGAATCTCAAAATAGGCATGATTATTTTTATTTTAAAGCATCTAAGAAACCACAAAAACAATCTGTCATAAATCTGTGTTTTGTGTCAAAAAAAGGTTTGTTTGCTCAAAATCAAAAAGATTACCATCAACAGTTTTTCATATACATATGTGTTGGTTTTTTTGAGCTTGCAAAAGTAAAAGTTCAGGCTACCTTGAACTTCTAAAATATTTACTTTTTGAAAATGAAAAGGAATGATGCAGTGCAAACTATTTTATAGGATGAAAAGAGAGAGAAGTAGTTTTTTTTACTTTTTGCCGAAAGTAGTTATGCCTTAACGGTATATATATATTTTTAACTAATTTACGTTTATTTTTGGCGATATGATACTCACAAGAAAACATTTTTGACATATTTTTAAATTTTTTTTATTTTGTTTGATCATGAAGAAAGCTTTCTTGATGTCTTCGGATAATTTGCTTCACGGCACTTATGCTCGATACCCCAGCAGTAATTAGTCATCACATGTTTCTCCCCATCGAGCCTGGTACCACAAAGAGAGAAAACTTGGAACACACTTTGACACACAATAGAAAACTTACCATTTTTAAATCAACAAGTCTGGAAGCCAAAAGCTCTGATCTTTCCTTTGACAGGTCTATCAAATCACTTAAAGCGGTTGAGGTAAAGAGTATAGGTTTTGTTGATGTTGATATTGCTTGATAATCACTGTCTTTTTTTAGTATATATGTATGTACTTCCCTGGCTCATTCGACTGTGAAGGATTCTGTGTTTAAAAGATAATCTGAAAGGTTACCTAAAGTAGGAACAGTGACATCTTTTGAAAAAGAACGCCCAAGTTCAGGCAGTAAGGATCTGTCACATTAGGTGTCAAAATGTATTACCTCTTATTATTTATATTGTATACACATATTTGTTATACTGGACATATGAACAGAAGAAAGATCAGTATTTGTATTTGTACATAAGAGACGCACAAAATTTTACTTCCAACATTAAGAAGATTTAGAGAAGTCTGTTCGTAAGTATAAAGTCTGGCTTATTTCTCACGTAAGTATTATAAGATCATTATTTTTTCCAGTTACTTCAAGTTACATACATACTCCAACAATATTGTACAGCATGTTAAGGAAAAATAAAAAGGTTTAGACAGATGAGGATCAAAGCAGGCTTACGCTCTGAATCATTCTGCGCCAACCACATCAACAACCTCCGAATTATCATCAAGCAATGCGTTGAAGAGATCGGTATTCCACTCCACCCGCTGCTTATTGATTTCAAAAAATGGTGTCATTCAGGAATTTATTGGTCGCGACTTGTGCAGGAGACAAATTTGGCCTAAAAAAAATCGGCAAAAACAAAAATTATCAGCCGAACTCATGAATTCAAAAAAAACTTAACTGGACAACCGGTTAAGAGAATAAAGAGTTTCTAATACCTCGGGAGCAGTGTTGCCATAAGTGCAGATTTGTCTGCATTTTGCAGATTTACAACACAGCTACAGACTTTCAAAATGGAAAAATTTGTCCGGCAGATTTTGTCTGCATGCACACAAAAAAATTATATAAATTTTTAGAAATATTTATGAAGTCAGCGTTTTTCTATAAGAATCCGAATTGCAGATGTTTTTTTGTCATAATTCCAAATTTGTCCAAATATTTTCATGGCGACACTGCTTGGGAGTATTGTCTCAACTGATGGCGCAAACGCAACTCAAATGGATACAGTCAACCGAATAGAAAATTTGGCGTTCGAAAATTTGTAAATGGACAAACATTGTTTTGTTTAAAAGAGCAAACGATTGAAAGTAATTGTGTTTACAAATCCTGTTCGATTATGATCCATTTTTTCCGGCAAAAAAAAGTTTAGGTACTTAATTTGAGGCATACAGTTGAGGCATTGCAGGTCTTTATTAACATTACATTTATTATTTTTTTGTGAAATGGACCACATTTGGTCTAATTGGACCGAAGCGACAACGCTGTAATGCAGTTATCTACAACATGTTATAAATACTTGGATAGTGACCGCTACTACGACGTTCGCTAATAGTATGTGCATACCCCAGTATCTTACGGATTTTCTGGCCCAAATTGTGTGCCAACAATACGGCAAATGGCTGTTTCAGATGACTGATTATGTCGGGTGTGATATGGTGCAAGTGTTTCATAAGTTTGGCGCACTACAACTACGAAATTCTACGAAAAATAGCGAATTCCTGTTCCCATACGTCAAAATTTCTAAAACTCAGTGAGTACGGGAACAGACCAAATTTGAAGTAAATCAATGCAAAAAAAAAAACGTCTGAAAAGCAGCTTTTTTGTTACCTAAACCCGTTCCCGTATTTTTTTGAGATTTGTCTTTTTTAAGAGAATTTAACCCCCACTCTTGGAAATTTGGCAAGCTGCGAATTTTAGTGCAAAAAGTACGGGTACTAGTAGTACTATTATTTTGCGACCATATTTCTAAAATTCGGTAATGTGGTTGAAGGGTATAAAGTATTTAACTGTCTAAAGTACTGAGTTAAAACACTACACTACATTTTCGTAGATTTTTAAATTTCTAAGAATGGGGTAAAAGTCTGTCTGAGAGATCTAAATAAAAAGTACTCGAGTTACTAGTTACACTGTCACTAGTTTAACAAACCACCCAAAAGATATTTCTTGCATTAAAATTCGTAGTATGTATGCGGAAATGTCTTGCTATTTCTCTCTTGAGTCGTTCACGAACAGCTTCTCTTAAAAATCCGCTGCTTTAGGTAGGAGTAAGGCTGAGTTAGTAATCGCATTTTATTTAAGTCTGCGCCAAAAATAGAGACATCGCCGAGTTCGTAAGTAAATAAGTAAATCGTCAGGAGAAGCTGCAACCTACATGAACACTATTGGCAGAAACATTTAGGAGCCGTTCAAAAACGTAAACAAAATTAAAGCATGGTGATGCATTCCAAAATAAAAGAATCATTACATCGCATCACGAAGGCAGTGATGCTTCCTTTTTCATATATCAAAAAATCGGTACATCATTGCAAATCTTTGCTTTGGTTTGTAAAAAGCAAGCAAGAAAAATAATGCTACGTTCTTTGATTTAATATTTTAACTTTATTCTTAATTATACAGACTTTTAAAAAGTAAATTTTACTTACACACGCAATTTAGTATTTTTCTTGTTAAATTCAGTTTTTGTTTGCTTTGTCCTTTAAATGCATTTTTGTTTGTTAAGTTTGAATTACAATTTGTAATATTAATCAAAAGTAAAATTATATTATCTCTAAATAAAGATTTTGAATTCGTTCTTTTTGTTTTCTAATCTGCCTTGCGTCTTAATTTTAATTAAATATCTTTTTTGTTTTCTGCCTAGAAAATCATTTTCAAATTGATAGTGAAACTAATAAAAAAAAAATAACATGAAGTATTAGTATTTTCAGAGTTTTTGTATACAAAAATATCTTATGTGAAATTCGTTAGTATATTTTAATATATCTGCTTTGATTCTATATTATTTTAAACATAGATAATGGTTTTTAAGGAAAAAAAAAACAACTAAAAGTTTCGGTTTTTGTTGCAAGCAAACCGAAATTCGCATACATAGAAATAAAAAAACATTTATTTTTGAAATTATATTAACAAAACAGGAAATTTGCGTGCGTGCAACAAAAACTTAACTTTTTTTTCACTTCTTCGTTCGTCAGTTATTCTCTTTTTTGTTCTACGTTTTCTAAAATTCTGAAAATTTGATTGTTTGTGCTTTTGATTGCAAGAATAATAGGTAAGATTAGGTAGCAAATATATTTATGACTATTATGGAATCTGATAATAAGTCTAGTAATACGACTAAAAACAAATAAGGAACTCTATCAAAACCATGTTTACATGGTTATAGTAATTTATATCGTTTTTGCTGCGAAATATAAAACAAATAGAAGGATCAATAGAAAGTGTTATCAGATCATGTCCTTGTTAATGCGGCTAAGGTACATAAAATCTAATCATATTACACCTCAAAATATTAAAGTGTATCAAAGGGCAATAAACAGAAATTAAAGTAAGGCGACTTGACTACTCATATTCGATTCCAGCTGTAGATTTTCATGTATAATCATCGTATTCAGTCTTATATTAACATCTAGGGCTGTAGAGCTCACCTAACCAACCAGTAGAGTTATGGAACACTAATGGATAATATCATTTAATCCGTTACCTAAGGTCGTTAACCAAATATTTATCGAGCTGGAATTTGTCTTTGCTTTCATTTCAGAGATCGCTTAATGCTGTGTGAGCAACATATACTTTTTGATTCGGATTTTGCTGCTAAGTACTGACTGGCATTTGCCAAGGAGTTCCATTCTTCCATTAGGTATTCGTTAAATGACTTCTAAGACGCAAAATGTTTTACATAAATTAATAATAATTGTGAAAAATAAACTTAAACTTAAAGTTGGGCAAAATTCTTTAAATGCTGAAGCTCTTGCAGGATCAGAAACGACTTTAAAATTTGTTACACATCTGAGGTGAGGGTCTACCGCTAATTCGCCCTGTATCCTTATTATTTCGAGTTATAAACAATGGCTAAATGACGAATCAAAAATTCAATCATCCCAATTCCTTAACTCGAATACGACAGTCGAATCCGACTATAGTCGTATTTTATCGAACCATAGTCGTACAACAAATATACGGCTTTGTTAAAACCAAATACGACTATGCTCGGAATCGACTGTCGTATTCGAGTTTAAGAATTTGGGTGAATGTTAGTAAAATTTCGAAACCGGCCCTTACCCTTATCAGATTCCATGATAGACATGATTCAATTAGTTTATTAATTAGAATAATTCAAAAGCTGTAGTGACAAGAAATATTTATAATCATGATACATAATAATTATTAAGCTGCCTTAACCGTCTGTTGGCATGAGAGACTTTCAAAATAAACCGCCTCCATCCATAGTGTTTTCGTGTTTTTATCATTATTTTTTTTACAATCTGTCATTAGGTAACTATTTTTTTTGTTTTATATTCTCTTTCACTTTCATTTTGTTTACTTTGTATTCTCACTTTTCAATTCAATTGACTAGATAATCTAATTTCAACGCGGTAACTTCGTCTCGCCGTTGTTTAAATCTGATTTTTAGCTCGTTCACATTCTATTCAACTTTGGTACATAAACTGTTTGCTTTTCTTTTTTTTTTTCAAATCTTTTCTTTTTTAATTTTTAAAATAATTTAATGAACTATAAAAAAACGAAAACTTTAGCGGGAGATTGCTTTTAGGATACTATTCTGCTTGCTTTGTATGTATGGCAATGGCCATAATACATATGCGTAATTTTAGTTTCTTTTTTTCTTTTGAAACATTTTTTTAAAATTATTTATAAATTAATTTATATTATAAAAAAAAAAAAAAAAACGTCTGCTGCTATGGCTGCACAACTCAGTCTTTGTGACGGAAGTTTTTTCTTATTTTCTTTTTTTGTGAATATAATCGCTTGTGATGTGCAAAACTTATTTAAGATTAGTATTCGTGTTTGTTACATAATTTGTTCTTTGTTTTTCGTTGGAAAAAAAATTTTTAATACCTAATTGAGTATTGAGACTTAAAAAATTATAACAAATTATAAAAGAATAATCATAAAAAATAATATGTATGTATATGAATAATCTGGCGTAAATGTGAGTTCAGATTTTGTGTGTGTCATTTTGATTTGTTTATAATGATGTTTCATAGATTTGCTTTGTAACTTTGTAGATAATAAATCTGTTTTTCCTTTATTTACATAACTATACACTTCCGCTGACGCCGCTTTTGAGGTTCGGGTCTAAGAACAGCTCGTACTGCCTCTTCGAAAACCTATATAGTGATTGGTTTAGTTGATTATGTAACATGGTAGGTTTAATAGTGCTTACCTGTTTGAGTCCTCGCTGAGTCAATGCCGAACATTCCATATATTTCACAGCCCTGATTTTGTTAGCTAATTTTTGGCCTTGTTCCCTTTTCAATGGCGATAGTCCTTGTTCAGCTAATCCACTAAGCGTTTCTCTATCGTCCCGCAAGTCGATTTTTGTACCTGTAATCAAAAAAAAAAGTTTATACTTTTTTTTTTGTCCACTTTTTGACATCCTTTAGTGAAACAAAAGAAGCAAGTGATATGCTACTCAAATTGGATGCTATTAAGAGGACCAACGTTCTCTGGGAGAAGAGTAATTTGTGGAAAATTAGCGAACTATTGGATTGGGTTTACTTGTTTGATGATCTGAAAGCTGCAAATGGTTCACATGATAACCTCGTGTGCTGGCAGTTCAGTTTTGTGTTTGTCTTTCTGTCTATCTTTTTGTATAGCTTTTAATGTAAATGTTGGTACTTTTAGTCGCTTCAGTGTTCTACCTCAATTTCTCGTATCCTATGTAGTGATGGTTCTCAGTAAAGGTTATGACTCGATGGACCTTAAAGGTCTAAGTGTGACCTGAATGCAGGCAGCTACACCAAATTATCATGACAACACATCCTCGACTGTGCTAAACTTGTAAAAATTCTCAACAAATAAAGGTCTTACCCTAAATGCTATAAGGTATGATTAACATGAGAATTATAGGCAGTAGACTACGCAAAACTTTCGTTGATTTGGTCCTTACAATGAATCCACAATATTGCAATTTTTACACAAAATTCTGAATGAAGCTCATTTTAATTTACATGGGGACGTAAACAAAATAAAAATGTCGTATTTTGCTTCTAAGGTCCAAGGCAAATAGTGTTACCACCTCTCCATGCAAAACGAGTGTGGTTTTCTGTTTTTTTGCAGCAGGGCGGTTGCCCATGTCATACAACTGGTGTAAGGTCGATGTTAACGTTTTTCTTTGGGTTATGTTAAAGAAAAAGTCTACGCCAACAACTCAAGCACTAAATAGATATATCCAAGCGATAAAAACTCTGAGATCTTTGAGAGAACTAACACCACGGCTTTGTACTTTAGATTGACATAAAAATATCGCCACTTTTCACACAAATGTTATTCTTTTCTATAAATCACTAATAAAACCTAATCAAGTTGGATTAATTCACTAACATTCCATTTCAGAGCATTTAACACACACATTGATCCCACAAATTAAAATTACAAAAGTACTCACCAACTAAAATGATCGGCGCATCGGGGCAGTGATGTTTAATTTCCGGATACCATTTCGATGTGACATTTTCAAATGATGACGGGCTGGCCACACTAAAGCATATTAGAAATACATCTGTCTGTGGATATGACAACGGTCTAAGCCGATCGTAATCCTCCTGACCCGCAGTATCCCACAATCCAAGCGACACCTGAATCGTGTCCACCTGCATTGGTGCTGAATAATTGTCAAATCTAAATCCAAAATAAGAACAACTCAATCAATTCTCAACACAAAGTTGTCACAACACCAACTAGTACTTACACTGTAGGCACGTATTCCCCTGGAAAACTATCCGTTGTATATGATATTAACATGCATGTCTTCCCGACAGTGCCGTCTCCAACGACAACGCACTTAATTGGTCTTCCTGTTGACATCTAGAACGTAAAGCAAATGTGAAAAAAAACGAAGCAAAAAAGAATCTATTGTTTAGAGCTAAGAGCGGATTACCGCCTACAATCGTACAATTAATAAAAAAGAAACCGAAGAACAGTGTGTATTTCAATTAGAATTTTTGCATTTTACACTCACTAACAAAAGTCTTGATACGTATCGATATTATCCGGAAAAAAACATTTCTTATTAGCAATTCAAATATGATATTAAGACCTACGATATTTACACGTGCTTATTAGTACCAAGAAATAAATTAATTACGTAATATACATATGTATATTACTAGATTCTGAGTTGCTTAGAGATTTAAATCTTTTAAATATCTCCGCTCGGTGGTATAAGAACAGATTTCTATTAACATGTTAAAAAATTCTTTCAACAATTTATTTCAAGAGAGGAACCCTTCAAGGCCTTCGCCTCTCCACTGTGATGGTCCCTTGAAGCAGATAAGATTCTACTATACTGAAGAAAAGCAACGATGTGCTTATCCTGAGTTCTTGGGAATTTAACACTACAGGTAGTGGATAACTGGGTCATCAGCAAAGAACCGGAAGTGAGCACTTCTACTACAAGTGGATTGACGGAATCTGATTACATGAGTCTGATGGAGAATCAATATAAGAATTCCTGATAAAATTTACTGGAAGAACTGAAGAACAAAGAAGAAAAAGTAGTCGGGGTTCTATACCGACGTTTTTTCTCGGAGCTGATTTAAGCAGCGTTAAGGTGATGGACCTCCAGAGATTCATATCACTATCTGGCTGGTTCTAATAGAGGACTTTTCTTTTCAGTGTTTTTAGGGGTAAATGATTGGACATAATGGATACAAATCGTTGGTCTAAGTAAGCAAAGACTTTCTTGCCACCTAGCCTAACCTATTCACTCAATACAGACAACAAAATAACAAAATTAGTGACGAAGTAATGCGAAAGCGGAAAGCTTTCTTCCTGTGGCTAAACCGGGGTGCAGTAAAGAGACTTGTAATCCTTCTACTACCGATTATAGGTTAGGTTAGGTTGGCGTGGCAGCTAGCGCCCAGATACAGATGGGCACCAGCTCTCTTAGGCCTAAAAGGCCCATTTTGATACCACCGATTATAACTTGAGGAAGAAAGAGAAGAAGAATAAATTGAAGTGATTAGTAAAATAGAAATTGAACAAAGCAACAAAATACAGCAGCGGATACCTCATATTTTGACAGTGGCAGCATGCGACTCATGCTATAGGCCAGCATGTATGTAAAGAGTACTGATAAAATGAATGAAAGGGTCGGATCCAACGTATTAAAGCTGCCACTGACTGTATCCGATTTGAGTACCAGTTTTTTGTCCTTAACGTAATTGTTAGCAAAATAAATCGGCAAAAATTTTTGGTATAAAGACTAGATAAAAACAAACGAGCTATACATTCCATGTACATGTACATATTAAGACTCATCGTACTGTTTAGGTCATATTGCTACCATTGCTAAGAGAAAATCTTACTGTTCAGTAAGAGCAAGACACTAAAAGTTCGTAGATTGAAATCTAAGGAAACGTTTTAGCTGCAGAGACAGATAGATATTGAAGCAGGAGTTCATTTTTTTCAGGAAACTAATAGGTGTGCTATTTAATTTTCTTTACAAGATTCTCTGAACAACTACGAAAAACTATATCAACAAAAGTTGTCCAAGAAGCGAAAACAAAGCGACTTAACTCCTAAGAGCAGATTTTTTTTTTATTCCATAATGGGCGCTTGGACAATTTGTTTACAGAAGGAACAGTATAAATTGTAAATAAATTGCCTTTTAATTACCCAACAAATAAATGACAGACATTTTAGATTTTTATAAAAGCAGTTTTACAATATATACTAAACCAGTAAAAGAATGCAAGCAGAACTAGATTCTTATTCATAATATGTAGAAGCTCATTAAGAGTTGCCAGTTTAACACTATAACATTGGCATCATTTAACTCATTATTTGTCGAGGGTGAAAGCACACATTTCAGAAGGATATTTTCACTAGTAGTCTAGGCTGGTTTGTTCAAAATTGTTAGTTTTATAAAAGAAAGTAGGTACCTAAGACCAATTGCCTCATTGAAACAAGTGAACACATTTGCCCCGTGGCTCCATTGAGCCCAATTTGTGGTGGAAGCTTACCATAATAGGAAACAATAAATAAGCGATCATAAGGTTAATCTTAACCTTGACCCAGCCTAATATAAAGACCGTTTCACGATTCTTCTAAATAAAGTCGAATTAAATGTAATATTTGATATATTAGTTTGACTGTATGCTAACTTTTGTGATCAAGTGTAGACTATAATTTTAATAGAATTCTTGCGATTTATTTCGATGGAATTTATTGTTGCGGGTGTTGACGTTATGGAGATATAAATAGTCGAATTAAGTCACAGCGGCTGCGGGCGCTCCCATTTCTTGATGCGAAAAAACAAACAAAAGAACTTCAAACTACTAGATGTAATTGCGATTTTCTTCATTTTTTTTTTTCAGATCAAAACACAATGAAACACGAAACTAACCAATTGGACAGTGAAATAAGGACAACGCCTGCAGCGGGTGCACTTATTGTGACCCCAAACAAAGCGAAATATAGTTTTCGTCCCTTTTTGGTGGCAGCCCATGGAATAGACCTCGCCTTAAGCACCACTGTTTTGGGTTTACCTACCTTTTTGTGTTGCCTTTTGCTGTGTGTGTAGGGTTGTACGCGATTGCAGCGAGTTCTGGTGCGGAACAAAATTTGTACTATTTCTTTTCGGATTTTCTATAGCGTGCAGAATATATCACGATTTTGTTGGTATTTGCATTAATTCTCAGTCGGGCTTTCCTCCTTTTGGGCTAATTAAATAAAAGAAAAACGAAAGCAGGAGACACTCGCCCCTTTCGCCAAAATGAAAATGAAAATGACACTAGCGCTAGTATGCCTCCTAAACACCCCGAAAAGCAATTGATGACAGGCGAAAGATGAGTGTATTCAAAGCAGCTAATGTGACTGTGGCATATCAAAGAAATGTCATGTGTGTTTGGCCGCACTCAATGGGCTGTTTCAGTGCTAGTTGTGAAAATAAAATAACAGGGTGTATAAAATTATAACTTGTTTTGTTTTAATCGAATAGATTTAAGTGTGCTGAGCTCAAATCTGTAAGAAAAAAAATGGGTGCTCTCTTACCATTTGGGCGTAACCCGCCCCCAAAGTTCTGAGAGAGTCATATGAAATGGTATGAAAATTTCTTAAATGGTCAAATATTTTTATTTTATTCACAAAATGTTAGTTGCACATGATGTTAAAATGTTAGTTGTAAATGAAAAAAATTCACCCAAATCGGTTTATAAAAATAGGAGATAAAATATGTTGAGTATTGTTAGCCGACTTACTAAGGATTTGAACATGTCATCAACTGCCAGGCAGGCGCCTGCAAGCAAGTTTGGTGTATTTCAAGTTGGAGCGTGAAGATTTTAACACTTTTTCCGCAGGATTTAGCCGCTCACGTGACTTCGTCGTTCTGCTAAGGGTGTCTCCACAACTGTCAGAAGAGCCTGCCTCTCAGAACTTTAGGGGCGGGTTACGCCCAAGCGGTAAGAGAGGATTTTTTTTTGTTTTGTGCACATGTGACGATTAAAACAAAAAAAGTTTGAGAATTTTTTCATAAAGTAAAATTTTGCCAATAAATGATACTAGTTAGGCCTATTCGGGCAAATTTGTTCAGTTTTTTCCTACATTTGTTCTTCTTGTGTTATAACTCTTTAAAATATTTAATATTTGTTAGTTGGGAACTAAGCTTGGGCAACTGGAATTTTTTCCCACGAAGAGGAAATGGCACTTGGTTGGCCAGCAATCGCCCTGGCTGCTCCTATTTCTTTGCATCCCAGAACAGCAGTTTTATAGTAGAAACAAATTGAGACAGCAACAGCAACTTTGACAACCGGAGGAAATTTCTTAGAACCAATTCTTTTCAATGGAACAGAACACGTTGACCACAGCAACAGCCGCGTTTAACGTTAGACCTAAGTCCTAAATCTGCTGTTGAAGTTGAAGTTGTTGTTGGTTGTTGCTTGTGTTGCATTGAATACATCTTGTGTCCTGTTGTCGTTGTTGTGTGTAATCATAGACAAACTAATATAGACGGCCGTCTTAACGTTCCCTACCCGAAAATTCTGTAAAGTACGCTGAGTTTGAATTTCATGTGAATACATGTGAACGAAATAAATAAAAACAATCGAGATGTCCCTTTTTTTATTTAGCACACCACATTTTCAGCAGACTGTCATTCAATTAACAACAACAAAATGTACAGGAAAATGGCTGCGCCCATGAAACGTCAGAATACATTCAAAATCCGTGGTACTTTTGCTCTTGTGGGAACCAACGGTCAAATCGGCCGAAGACGACCGTTTATATTAGTTTGTCTATATGTGTAAGGTAATTCACAACAGAGCATCGGTCCTTATATGTATGCTATAAGTATAAGTTGCTGCTGGCTGTTTTAATGTGTTTCTACTACAAAAGAATAAAAGATTTAGCCGAATATGGGCCCAAATAAAATATTTCGCCTAAATGATTCCTTTAACAATGACAACTATCAATTGAGTGCACGGCATCTAGAATATGGCGGCACCATTGTGCTGTCAAGTCACCCAGAACTGCACTTGTATGTGTGCGGTTTGATTTAATTTTGCTGAAAAGTTCAAATACAAATACGTTTTTGAGTGGTTTTTAGCTTGGTGGAGCGGATGCATCAAATGACTAGAAGTAGTCTTTGATCATTTGTTGATCATAGTGCACATATCTGTTGTAAATAAAGAAAGTTTTATTAAACTTGTTATCTATGGATTTGATTACTTGCGGGGCTCAAAAAAGGTTGCTTGCGTTACATTTAATAAATGAACACATCACGCAGTCACTGCTTCCACTGGATGAAATTAAAAGTTCATTGTATGTTCTAAATGAAAAAATAAAAACCGATATAAAGTGCATAGCTACTGCGAAGATAATACGTGCAATTAATGACAATAATTTTGGCAGAGACACTGATGCTTATCAGGCTGCTGTCGGAATATTTATGATAGTTGGTGATGGGAAGAATCTTTTTACAATGGTATTTGACGAGGTTTTCAAAGCAACTGCTGACGAGGATTCTTTTGAGAAAATTATCAGATTGTTGGATAATTTTGAATTTGTGGGGCCTATAGTATATGCATATTGCAGTTTGTATAAATTTATTCATAGATTAATGGAACATCTGTGGGGATTTGAATGCGCTGTTAGCCGATTGTCAAAGAGACCGTGTTTAGAAGACACAGAAAAGGCTAAGCTAAAGGAGTTATTGAAAGGCATTAAGGATAAAACATTTGAGGTAGAAAAAATACATTTTTATTTCACGAGCATTTTAAACAGCATAGTTTATTTTTAGCATATCAGATACAATGCTATGGTGGCTAGTTTATGTGATACGGATTTTTAAATGCATCCCGTTGTAACATGAAAATAAAATTACGAACATCTTTAAATACACTACATACTTCAACTTAAAGAATATTCTAAAGGATTAACCTAACTTTACAAAAGTATGCTTGTACAGAGTGCATACATATGTATGTATGTAATTTTAATGGTTGTAATATTTCATACGTCCTGTGATCGATTATATTAATTTTCTTACAGCTACTACAAATGATTTGAACCAGGAGTTGTCGCTAACAAGGACAGTTACAGTACATAGAGTTTCGATTATCCGGATTATCGCCCATATAAGCGAATCGAATAAAAATCAGCTGTATGATCGCTTTTGAAATGTAAAGTAACTGAAACCACAGAAAAATATAAATTAAAAGGAATTCATGCCCGCACATTATAATTTGTATGTTTCACATTTCGTGTCTGTAAACAGCTTCGCCAGCGATGATCCATTTTCATCTTGTCTCTTTTAAGGCCGATTTTTCAATCGTCAGATAAGTAATCAGATAAGACTTAACAGTCAGATAACACAAAAATACATTTTTCAATATGCGTATAGCACCTATTCTAGATATATATCAGTTATCTGCCGAATAAAATTATCTGGTCCTCAGTTAGCTGGATGAACTTTAACTGACTGTTTATGAACTGTCAAAAGTGAGAATTTTAAATTTAATTTAATTTTTGTAAGAAATATGGATTTTTTCGATATTTGCTATGATTTTGCTATTGAAGAAGAGAATAACGTATTCAATTACTTCAATTAACCCTTAAGAAAGCACCACCAGTGCAATGAGGGTCAATGTTTTCCATATTTTTTTTTAGCTTTCAAAATTTGTAAATACCGAAACTTTTTAAATTGAAGTGCCAGATAATGTGAAAAATAGTCTGCTAGCTCTAACATATACGATTGTCACTGTATCTATCTCTTTTTCATTCCAGTTTCGTGAAGTTAGTCACAATTGAGCTTGACAAAATCGTTCAGTTACAATCGAGGAGTTATTCGATGATTGAAAAACTAAGATCTACTTATCTAGTAGATAAAGAGTGGAATACATTTATTCGTTAGACAGCAATCAGACTGTTTAACTGACGATTGAAAAATTGGCCCTTAGGGAAACTCTTGAAAGACTAAAAATCGATGTTTAAGCATATAAAGAGCTCGATTCCTCCTCGACTGTTCTGCGCTACGTTTGCGTAGGGCGTCTCGCTGTTCTGCTAGGGTGTGTCCACTCCACTGCCACTTTCTCCTTCGTATAGTAATGTTTATAGGTTCTTGGCCCGTTCTCATATAAAGCTGTTCGGCCAAAAAAATCCTTAAGATGGTTCTTATATACTTATTTACGAAGACTTGTACCCATAAAGCAACACTGATTCTACGTTTGAACGGATCATTGGCAGCTTAGTTCTTAAGCTGATAAGATGGCTTTTCGAGATGGTGGAAAGCATTCCGGACGCAGCTTTTGCCTTCCCGAGACTGCTGAACACATCCAGTTCAGTGCAACTACGGTTTGCCGAGACCACACTTCCTAGGTATAGAAAGTTGTCGACTTTCTCGAATTCCTTTCCGTTAATGGTAAGTTGGGCGCAGGCGTTACAAGTGCAAAGGTTTTTTTTTTTGGCTGTGTTTATTTGGAGCCCCACTTTATTTGCCTCAGTTTCTAGATTCTGAACCATAAGAGGTTCATTATCCGATGTGAAAGTAGACAAATATCTTCAGCGTATTCTAGTTATTTAAGGTAAGATATCATAGTCCTTCCGTCAATGCTGCACAGAGAACATCACTGATGACCACTAAAAATAACAGCGGTGACAGTATGCATTCTGACACCTTGCTATTGTGCAAGAAGTGACACTTACTGCCCTCATACGTAGTCTTAATAATAACTAGGAGTTTTTCTAGGATACCTCTCCTGCGCAAGGCCAATCAGACAGCGTCTCTATTCAAGCTATCCAAGGGCTTCTCGAAGTCGATAAACAGCAGATGTAGCGGAGACCTGGTACTCAATGCATTGCTCGCTTATGATCCGTAAGAGTTGAATCTAAATGCTCCTTGATCCTTTCCAGAATCATTCTTGCAGTTATTTTGGCTACGGCTTCAATTGCTTCACTGAAGTCACAGTTCACTGTGTGGAACGTAATACCATCCTGTCGTTTTTGTCCATATCCTCCAATTGGGGCCAAGAGAAATTGGTTATCATTGACCGATAGTGCTGGCTGTTGATGGTGATGACCTTGCTAAATTCGTTCTCAAAGAAATATGGACAGAAGAGCCGTCCAAAATCCAGACCAAAAACAACAGTGATTTTCTCTGGATGTATTGCATTTTGGTGGATCTCGTGTGTATTATTATAGTCTCTTATTTGAACAGAAGTCCCAATTTCATAAAACAATTCAATCATTTGCAATGCTGTTGTTTAACGCTATAAGTCTTCATGTTGATTTGGCAATGCAGATCAAATAAAAAACAGCCAATTTGACAGAGGCAGCTTCAACAATATGGTTGCAAACACCTGTCAAAGTTGGGAAATTCCTATTGGTACTAGAGGAGTTTGAGTTTGACACCTCTGATGTAGACTACGGATGGATAATACAGTCGTGCGCCGTTTCTATAATGCATAAAATTAATCACTGTGGATCGCTGCTCATAATTGCTCGTCAAGTCCTTCCGCCATGTTGTTTTTTAGTGCTTTGATCGCAGTAGTGATCTCATCCTTACTGGAGGTCGTGGTACGTATTAGGGAATTTTGAGCAGCTACGCCTGATTGATAATCTGATAAGTTGGTAGTGATATTCTCTCCAAAAACACTTATGGATTCTAGTATTCATATTGATAGAGGCAACATTTTAGGTATCTAATCTAAAGGGTCCGCCATCTAACGTTTTTTTTTTTTTTTCTTCAACTAGTGCTTATTTCGTGAATGGTAACACTTAGCTCATGTCGGATTTGACAGATTATTAGTTTTATCCTTCCGCTGAACGAATATGGTTGTGTATACGCTTGAACAACGCTGGGAAATATTGCGACATTACTTTGAAAATCATGGCGTACGGATTTTGGAAGAAGAGAAGCACCGTCAGCTCCGTATGATCGTTATCTTTTGAAAAAAGTGAAAGAAACTGGCATCCTTATCGATAAACCAAAGCGTGAAAAGCCAAAACCAGTGCGTACACCCGACAAAAATTGCTGCTGTGGCAGAAAGTGTGCGTGAAGCGCCATCCACATCAATTCACCGTCGTTCTCAACAATTGAACATTTCGGAGACATCATTGAGACGAATTTTGCATAAAGACCTTGGTATGACGCCATACAAAGTGGTTCAGGAGTTGAAGCCAACTGACCATCCAAAGCGTTTTCGCTTCGCTAAGTGGGCCTGCGATCGACTTAGAGAAGATGCCGATTTTGCCAAAAAAATCATCTTTTCAGGTGAATCTCATTTTGATCTTGGCGGGTATGTGAACAAGCAAAATTGTCGCCTCTGGGGCACAGAAAACCCACACGCATACATTGAAAAGCCGATTCACCCAAAACGAGTCACTGTTTGGTGCGGATTTTGCTCCAGAGGCATAATTGGGCCATTTTTCTTTGAAAATGAGCAAGGAGTGGCCGCTCAAGTCAATGGCGATCGTTATCGAGCCATGTTCAAAGAATTTTTGTTCACAAAAATCTAAGAGGAGGATATTGGCAACATTTGGTTTCAACAGGACGGCGTTACGTGCCACACAGCCGAAGCTACACTCGATGTTTTGCGCCCAGTTTTTGAAGATCGCATTATCAGCCGCAGAGCTGATGTCGTTTGGCCACCTCGGAGCTGTGATTTGACACCGTCGGACTATTATTTGTGGGGTGCCGTAAAAGATAAGTGTTACGCCGACAAGCCAGAAACAATTGACGCTTTAAAGGACAATATTCGTGAAGCCATTGGTGCACACAATCGATAACATGCTTAAAAATTGGACCGATCGTGTAGGCTACTGCATGGCCAGCCGAGGCAGCCATTTGAATGAAATTATTTTCCATTATTAACCGGAAGGATTGTACTTTCAAATTTGAGAAAATATTCTTAATTTTTTTTATAGCATTTTCAAAAAAAAAAAATTAAAGTTATTTGGCGGACCCTTTATATATAGAATGAATGAATGATTCAGTTCCCAGTTCAAGAGTCACAATGCTCTTGTAGAAAACAATGCCTTTAGATGTAATACGTGTCTACGTACACATACTAACTCAGGTATGTAATTTTTTTTATAATCCTTGCAGAAGACGCCAAAGTAACTCTCCTGCCACCATACCATGCAGACATCCAACAGGAAGACGCTGGTTATAAAGAAGAAATATTACCCATTACTATATTGTGAGACTTCAAGGCGACAATATACATACCTTCAACTTGCACCACTTCGATTAGTCGTGCAATTGCACATGCCCACACATTCCCGCAGTAGTGACTGCTCCACCGTAAAACAGTAAGAAGAACAGCATAAATTGTCTCAAGAACCTTTCCCCATACTCTGACCCGAAATATTTCACAATGACAATCTACTTATAGTTCTACGGCTTGTGTTCCGTTCGGACTCTACCACACGCGAAAGATAAAACAATATAATTCGTCTAAGGATATAAAAAAGTTTCAAATTTCCACAAACATACGCGTATGTGTATCTGCATATACATAATTCAATTCCATCATCATTTTGCTAGTGGGTTAGTGGGTTCGTCGACGGTGGAGGTTATAAAAAGGACATAATCATCATTCGATAGAAGCTGGCTTTTTGTTGAAATCCCTATGTGAGTGTCTGCATCGTAACGTGTGTTTTTTGCAAGTAAAAAGATATCCGCTCTGTAACATTGGTGGCCTTTATCGATGGCCATGAAACACTGAGAATTGTAAAGTTTTTGAACTGTCGTAACGCCAATCGAATCATTTAGTCGGTCGAACGAAGTTTTGTGGAATTTTATCGCCTTGCAATTATTAGTAATCAATATGAAGACTTTTATTAATCTCAAGTATTAGCATTAGAAAAAAAAAAAGTTTTATATTAAAAGAGAGTTGTCTGCTGTGAGATCGTTAAATTTATAAAACAAACTGCGTGGAAATTCATGTGCTTGTAGGATTGGCTTCTATGGCATTTCATTTTAACTTTTTTATTGTTTTGCTTGGGTCTATCTATAAGGAACATTTTGCATACAAAAGTTAAGTAGACATAAATGTAACTTTCAAAAGTTATTCTTAAATTTGCGTTTTGTCTTTTCAATTGTTCTTTACTTTCCAGAGCACTTTAAAGCATTTCTCTAAGGCAACGTCAGTCACCGATGGACCGAATATATTGGCGAATTTTGCTGAAATTAAGCATTGAAATGCGCTCTGCATTGAACCAATCCACCCATTTGACTGGTCCATCGTCTGAATTAACTCATTGCATATGCAAAATTATGTATTGCTATTGTAATGATGCTACAGAATTTCCAATCAGATGCGAATGAAGGTTGACTTAATCCACACAACCCTTTGCAGACACGAGCTATTGAATGTCTTTCGAATGCAATTTCATATTCGTACGTAGGAGTACAGTACAGATGCATATATAGTGCATCAGTGCATACTATAAATATCTCCTGGTCCACCTTTTGAATTCGGAAATTTATACGAAAAATAGATGCTTGTATTAAATTACTAAATAAAAAATAGTTCGTGGAAATTTTAAGATCGGTTTAGGACGTCGGTTTTTGAGCCATTCGAAATATTCACTGCTTTTACATTATTAACCCACATTGGTATTCATTCGCAAAAAGTATTCATTGAGCTCTCATAAAATGAATCTAAAACGAGCTCCCGTTCACATTCATTCCCAGGAAAGATTATCTAACCTTATACTTTGTTGCCTGGCACGGTTTTTGGAAAAATGCAGTAAATGTTTCGAGTTCATAAAATAAAGGTCGCATTTGTTGTTCGTTATAGATTATATAACCAAAACATAAATTAGATTAGGCAAATGTGTGCCCGTGCTAACAGGGACTACACTGTGACTACAACTAGGGCTTAAAAGCTAAATTGTACCACCCAGGTCCTAGATAAATTTATGAATCTTTTTTGAGCATCTATTCCCCCAAAAATCAACTATGGAACACGACCTCATTAGGGCAACAACTCCGGAACATATTCCGGAAATCACAACGGATGAGCTATACGAAGCATGTAGAAAAATAGGTGACAATAAAAGCGCCTGGACCCCACGGCATTCCAAATATTGCTGTCAAGGCAGCCGTCCATAAGAGACCGGACCTGTTTATAACAATGTCCCTTGAGGTGGGGATCTTCCCTGAACCATGGAAACTTCAGCATCTGTTACCTAAGGGAAATAAACCACCAGGAGAACCTTCGTCGTATCGCTAGGACCCTAGGAAAAATCCTTGAACACATCATATATAGCAGATTACTATCACCCGCAGAGGGAACAAGAGCTTTGTCAGACGTCCAGTATGGCTTCAGAAAATCGCGTTTTACCGTCGATCCTATAAAGACGGTAGTAGGTACAGCAGCCGAAGCAATACAAGGGAGGAGATGGAAAGGAGGCGCAAAGAAATACTGCGCAGTTAAAAACGCTTTTAACTCTGCCAACTGGACTTGCATTGGTAGATCACTGGAGAATTTTCCTATCCAAAGTGGTGAGCTCCATCCTTCTGTATGCTTCCCCAGTCTGGGCGGCTGTACTCTCAACAACAAAGGAAATAAGGAGGAAACTTTCGTCTGCTTACAATTTGCGGTTTCCGAACAATTTCGGACGAAGCAGCCTGTGTCATAGCTGGGATGATACCTATCGACATCCTCGCCCAATGAAATGCAAGATACCAGGCTTACGAGGAGCGTAAAGGAGGAAGAAAGGGCAACATCTGCAGCACTTTGGCAAACCAGGTGAGACAACACCACCAAAGGAAGATGGACTCACAAGCTGATTCCAAACATTGAAACTTGGACCAAAAGAACGCAATGGGACTGTAACTATCACCTTACGCAGTTCCTGTCTGGGAACGGTGGTTATAGAAAATACCTCCACAGATTTGGGCACGATAGCTCGCCTTTTTGCCGCCCAGAATGCCCAGAAGCAGAGGAAGATGCGGAGTACGTTATGTTCCAGTGCAGACGCTTTACAACTAGCATAGCGAATCTACGAAGCGCGGAGCGCCTAATAGACCTCATGATGAGGCAAAGTTACAACTTAGTTCCATGAGATCTGCAAATCTCATTAAATTATAGACTGGCCATATGGATTTAGTTGGAGTGTATATGTCTAATCGACACCATCGTCTAGTACCCTCTTCACTGAAATCAATGGTTATTTCCCTGTGCAAATTGCTAAGCGGTGTAAAAGCATCAGGAAGGAAGGTTCGCTTCTTGCGAACTGTTTAATATTATTCATTCACATTAGCACGAGAAAAGAATTCGCGAGAGTTTAACCTCACAATTCTTTTATAAATGATAGCTATGTGAAATTCACGTTCCGGGTCGATTTGCCAAATGAGGGGGATCGTTATTGTTATCCGAGGCGAATGTCTCACAACTATAGTACTTTTTACGTGGTAGGGAAGTTACCCCGACGGCAAAACCCCCAACCTGGAGGGCCAGTTCCATGGTTTTTAGCCCCTAGGACCCAGGGCCGGTCTGAGAGACGGACATTAGTAGATCACTTCGGAGGTGCGAGCGCTGCCGTTGACCCATTTAGGGTTCATCCGCCACCATCTCTATTCCATATTCCATATGAAGTCATGGAAATCCTTACAGACCTGAGTTTCGATTATGTCGAAGTAGCTCATGTAAGGTGTCCGCCAACTCGCCTTCTATCCTCCTTCTGAGGGCTCTTGTTAGACTTCTGAGACGTAGTACTCGTTCAGGTCAACAAGAGATGCCTCGTCCGGTCCTAGATGTGTGCTATAGTTCACCCAGATGTGCTCGCGCAGGTCCGACTGTTCAGCTACACATGCGTAGACAGGTTTGGCATACGCTCATCGTTAGTTCACTGCTATGTAGCTATCCAGAGGGCACCACGAGGACGTGATGATGCGACATTTTGCCTTTCCTCTTAAAGGGCTCCCGACCCTTGTAGAGTCCCTGCCTGAGACATCGTTGCCTTCCATCCTCTGCGGGCACGCTGCTTCAAGTTGTGAAGTTGTGAAGTTTTCTGGCATCCGCGACAGCTTGGTGTTTGTGCCGGAGGTTCGGTCTTATTCGCCGTCTTGAACCTGGGTGCAGGGATTCGAAGATCATCTTGGCTGAAACATTGTTGTTCATTTTGTAGTAGTAGTCTGCGTATCTTGGCTTTTTTTGCTACATCCAGATCCTGGTACAGTTCATAGAGTTCGCGGTTGTATCTTCTCCTCCATTCGCCCTCCTTGCATAAGGAATCTAATATCCGAAGGTGCCCAATATTTGCTTACCTTTCTTAGGATGTCTTAGTCAGAGACTCTACAAGGGTCGGGAGCCCTTTAAGTAAGTAAGTAAGCAATTTTTAAAGAACTATAAGTTTCCTATAATGTCTTTCAATTAGTCAGAACGGGGCCACAAAGCTGAGCCAAAAAAACACCAAAAGCCAAGATGGATTATAGCATCATTACCAACTACATACCCATAGGGGTATGTTCCATAATGGTTCGCGTAAGGCTGTGTTAAATAAAGCTACTGGCTTGTTCTGTTCAGCACTTACTAGTGACGCTGCACCTGTTTCGAATTCATGTCCCATATTCTCAGTTCCGTAACAGTTCAAACCTTTTAGTCTGGTCCAAATATATACGTCTAAGTATACAAATTTATATGTACTTGCATGTATCTTTAAAAAAATCCAAAATAGACACACTTTAGAAATACGTCCAAGGTTGACCCATCTCATGGGCATGACCTACTAGTAATTTGTCTAAATCTCGGTAATGAAATCATTCACCTCACAGCATCGTCAGCCACCTATCAATTGAGGACTATCAATCACAATATCCGAGGACATCTGTTTTACTTACACCCAATTCTACGGGGATACTATGTGACACATCCTTCCTCCTGTGCATGGGTCTACATGTAAGCAACCACACCAGATATTGAAATCAGAGTGGATTTACATTATGTAGATACATCTGTCCATATGTAATTCGCCTCTGGTACAATTTGCATACAAAAAAAAAAACCTTAAAACGAATGGTGGTGGTGGACTCTTCGCACGAATTTATCCAACAAAACTCAAAGGGGATGTAATGAAACCAGAGGTGACTTGGTGACGGAATCCATTAAGTCAAAAAAATTCATTTATGTCGCTTTATTTGACAAAGCAAACAAATAATTTCCAATAAATTGATTTCATTATACATATGTATCCAGTATTCTTGATTCTGGCGGCCCGTTCCTTGAGCTCGTTTTATGAACCTTTTTTTTGCCAGTAATATGGTATCCTTTATGTCATACGGCTTTTCTATTTGTATTGTCATTTTGTTTCCTATTTGTATTGACTTTTTAACATTTTATTCATTTATAGTTATTGAATGTATGTATTACTCGAAATTTCGCGTGAAATGCCTGGATACATCTTACTGAGTATACAATTGAAGCGAATGATTATGTTATGTATAAATAGAGATTTAATTACTGCGCTCAAGGCACACTATTTGAACGTGTCGCAAATATTGAAAGACACAAATAGTTTGGAAACATATTGAAGATATTTAAAATTTGTACTTTTATTAAATTGAAAACAACTGTCTGACGATTGGTAATGAAGAATAGTCCATTTTTCGTTGGATACAATTGGACCGATAGTTATTGCATAAATTTAAGATAAGACAAAAAGGTTTCGCTGTTCAATATTAGGATAGAACTTGTTACACATTTGAATACAACAATACGGGCAATTCAGATTCAAAAATACCAAAATATTCAGCCACCGCAGGACAGTTGTGTGCGTATTCTGAAATCGGCAAGTCAAAATAAACATGTTAAAGGTTGTGCATTAAGCGCTTCCTATCTTTAAATTTGAATAAAACGAACAGTGAGTGAGATATCAGAAAATGCCATTTTGTATGGAAAGCCGAGAGTTTTTCGATTGAGTGCAAGAAGGAATTGATCGCCAAGTTTCATAAAAAAGGCACTCTAATACAGTGCGTACACTGGAGAGGTATGTGCGTGCTGCCTGCTATCAGAGCCGGACCCTCCATACGTGCAAATGCACAGGGCGCCAAGACCATGAGGGTGACGCATTGTAAAACAAAAAAAAATGCATTTACGCTGCGCAGTCTGAACGAAATTATTTTCTAATAATACAAATTACTTCATTTCAGCTGTTCACACAAAAGACTATTCTCATACACCAGAAACTAAATCGAATAAAACCGAAATAAAAAAAACCCACCAGGTCTGTGCAGGATAATTTCTTGCGCAAGCACTCAAATATTTTCATAGGAAAAAATCTATAAACTCAATCCGTAATTCCACCTATGAGATTTACTCATTTGAGAAATTTGTTTTATAAGAGAATGTATACGAAAGTCGTACTGTATGGATTTGTGTACGATTGTAATGTCAGACACGATGCTAGTAAAATCAAAGTAGTTAGATTTTCGGTGTCGATTGGTGTGTGATGTGTGTGGTGAAGGTAACGCTGGCAAGGGTGATATGGGGCGCTCAAGGAAAGGGCGTTCAATTGACTCGGGCTAGCCCTGCCTGCTAAGACCGAGATAATAGCTAGAACCATCCTGGAGCAAATCAAATAACACCTCGAAGACACACTCGACGCCGAACATGGTTTACGCTCTGGATCCTCCTGTGTCGCATATCATTAAGACCATAGACAAACTAATATAGACGGTCGTCTTCTCCCTCCTCTGCCGAAAATTTTGTAAAGGGAATCGGGAGATGCAATCCTGACAAATTAATAGCAATTATTAAGGCTACATAAGATGGGTCCACATGTCACCAATTACACAAAGAAAGGCTATCTGAGGAATTCGAAGTCCGAAATGGGGTTCGGCAAGGTTGCATACTTTCCCTAATATGGTTTTTATTGGTGTGATAAGCGATGTGCTAAACGCAGCCTTATCAACAGCAAATGGAGAAGTTTGATGGACTCTTAACATCTAAACGCAAACACCTCGACTACGCCGACGCTATATGCCTAGCCTACTGTCTCAAAGAATAATGGGCCTTCATCAAATGACAGCAAATGTGGAGAGGGAAGCAGACGTCGTTGGGCAAAAATGAACTCGGCAAAAACCAAAACGATTAGCTTAGGACCAAACTCATCGACTCATATATGCACTGCTATACAAACCAGCGTCACCTTTCGGATCCTTTGGGGACAAATTTTAATGGCACGGACCCTTGGACCCTCAAATAATTGACAGCTGAAAAACAATGGTCGATATCAAACGAGATGTGAGAGAGTTATTTTTCAAGAGTTCGGTAAAAAGTCTTAACAGCTGGTCTTAGAGAAGAGCCTAAGCTGAGATAAACAAAAAAACAAAATATTTTTATTTCTGTTTTGAACTGAAACATAGCTTTGCGCTAAAAGAAAAACCTCAACATGTCTACTGCGTGTCCAAAACAAAACATCCCAAAGCATCTGTATACCCAGACCAAAATATACCCGAGTGTTATATTTGCCATAAAAAAAACAAGTTAACGAAAGCCTCAAAACTAATTAAAAACTTCTGTCAGTCCTGTTATTTATTTTTTATCCTTTTCGTGATACAAGTGCCGGCTCATACCAATAATAATTACTTTACGTCAACCGCAACTAATTTCCCAAAACACATTTAATTTTGCAAATTGCAAGAGCCACGGCATGTGTTTATCACAGTTTTCCTCTTTGGCAAAAAAAGAAAAAAAAAACTCTCATTAATCCTTTTTCATTTGAATAAATGAAAACATCAAAATAAATTCCTTCAAGGATGTGTAATGGTTGTGCATTAGATATTTGTAAGACATCACACTCTATATCATTTTGTAGAACCAAAAAAAAAAAAAAAAAACAGCTCTTCCTTTTTCTAAAGGAAAATAAATTATCTGGTTCCGTATCTATCGGAAGTATCGAATCTACACGGCAAGAACAGAAGAGAAAGAAAAAAAATTCCGAGCCAAAGAAACTCCGCTATGTAGGACAAAGTGACTGTAAAATCCTTGACGAAATTAATTGGAGCTCTTTGTGAAATAAATGAATGACCACCTAATTGGGGGATTGAAAACGCCAGCGAATGGTGATTAATTATTATCGTTGGCAACGAGCAAGGCTCCCAGTGAGATGTCACACTGGCCTTTAGTCGTTCGTCGTATTGTATTATGTTGTGCTATGCATTTACATAAACTCCCTGGGAGCACTGGACGAAGAGGGATCACAATTTAACACGTGCAAGCGTACGATGAGTATAGGATGTGTAGAATATCCTTTCCCATCATGCCTGCAATGTAATGATGGTCAGTTTGTCCGGCAGCGAATCGACAAAGTTTATTATAGTTAATTAAATGAAAATCACCGGTCAATCAGTGGAGCGATATCGTTCTATAGGAATTTGCATATAATGGTGCTTGCAAGGATAAATTCCTGTAATAGGCGACGGCGATGATTCACTTAATTATATCGCAATCAGGTGGTTGGCTTCTTAATTTAATTAGTATCTAACCCAACTAATTACTTTACCTAATTTAGTAACTATATTAAAGAAATACGAACAAATTTTAGCATAAAATTGATTACCTACTTAACATCCAACAATAATCGACAACTAGACTATGAGGCGAAGAAAAACCAACTGCTAAAGATACACGCCAATAATTTCCGAGAAAGACTTCAAATAAATATCTAATACGATGTGCCTTTCGTGCTGCTGCAGTGGCTTATTATTTAGTGCGTTGGACTACTGCGCAGGGGGTTTTCAAGTTCGAATCCAGGAATCCAGCCCTACTTTTTGAAGAGCCTTTAACAAACATAAAAGAGTATTTGCTGTCATGAGAAAGCTTTTCAAAAAACTTTTGGTTTCCGGATACGGCATACAAGGACCCTTTGGTACGTGTAGAAATGCATATCGTGCACAACACGTACAATTGTGAGAAACTATGCCTTGGCCTTGTATGGACTGCTTATGCTCTAATATATTATTTATTTTCCAGAAATAGGTAGCACTAAGCCAACATCTCGTAAGCACGAGTGCCGGAATCATATAAGCTACTATCGTGTATCCCTTAAAGTTTAAGACAAAAGTTTGAAATATCTTCTAGAATGGATCGAAACATGAATGAATCGGGGTAGCTATCATCCTCTGCAAAGTAAATCCTCAACTCTGGTTAGCTCCTCAACACGCATACAGTAAAGCGAAATCGTTTGCAACGGCCCTTCACTCACTAGTATGTATCATAGAGAAATCTCTCAATTGCAAAGAATACACTTTGTTCGCTTTCCTCGACATTGAGGAAGCATTTAACAACGTTGAGCCTAAAGAAAATGTGAACGCACTGTCAAGGCTTGGAATTGCGTCATCCTTTAACAGAAAACAGAATAAGTCCTCTTCACAAGGAAGTACAAAATTCCAGGCGGAAATAATGGCGATAAAGGAATTCCTATCGTGCCTGAATTTCTCAAAAACCCCTCTGCCCTTCGGATACGGCATAAAACTGTAGGTCCCTTCTGTACATGCAAAAATGTATACCACGCACAACATGTACAGTTGTGAGAAGCTAGGTCTTGGCCCTCTATGGGCTGCTTACGGCCTGATATTTATTTATTTATTTTTATCGTGCCTGAGGTATAATGTAATATCCGCAAGAGATATCACCATCTTTACTGACAGGCAAGCCGCGATTAAATCCCTAGAGTCGGTCACATTCAACTCCAAAACTGCCCTTGCAAAACAGATCTGGTCCAAGCTGTATCCAAAGCGTTCTCACAACCTAATTAAGCTAAATAGGTCTCATATTAGTACTATGGAGGCACGCAGCAAGACTGGGCCTCCCTTCTAAAGACTTTCACAAGAGATGGATGGACGAAGAGGAGGAGGAAACTATTCCCCATCTTCTGTGCAGCTGCCATGAGCTCTCAATCCGAAGGAGGTTGCATTTAGGTGAATACTTCTTCGATAACCCAAGAACTTATGTCTTGTATGTTGGAGCTCGGGACAGTGACATAAGAAGTGGGTAGTGTCCTCAATAGCTTTTCCCTCACCGCAGCCTCTGCAGAGCTCATCTTCAGTCCTTTGTAGTTTTCTCATATGATGACGCAGTGTGTTGTTTCCTATGACGATACCCACCAGGGTGAAAATGGATTTTCTATCTTTTCTAACAAGTCTCTCGGTTCTTGATTTATCAAGCGTGGGCCATAGTTTCCTGACATAGGTCTCTATGGATTTCCACCTGCGATCTGCCTCTCTCCTGGCTTTTTTCCCTGCTGCAAGTATAAAGGTATATACACGGATCATTTTCCGGTATTCCTTCGTGTCCGGGGACTCAGCTGAGTTGCATTTGACAGCACGACTATGTTCAAAGGAAGAGATCGAAGTGGAGAAATTTTTGATGAAAACTACCTTCACAAAGAAGTCACAAAGAAGGAAAAGATGTTGGGATACCTAGGTATTTGTTATTGAACAGACAAACCTGTTGTTATGAAGACATATTCCATTTCAAGGATACATACAAATTTTGTAAGAAAGTAGTAGAAAGTAGGTCTTCTGTGCAAGGCCCGCAAGTCAACGAAACGAAAGATCTCCCGAAAGTATGTCCATGGGAGTGTGCAGAAGAATTAGAGGCAGTCAATGCCCCGCACAAGAACTCAGCCTTTCGCAGACCTCAAGTTAGTGAATTTTGCGTCCTGACTTGGGCCTACACCCGTTCAAAATTCAACTGACTCAGGAGTTCAAAGGTAATGACTATAGACAGATCCGTTTGTTCGTTGATCCCAATTTCGGTCGAAAAATCATATTTAGCCATGAGGCTCATTTCTGGATGAATGGGTTGATCAACAAGCAAAATTTTCAATTTCGGGACGATAACGATCCACACGTGATCCACCAAATCGCAATGCATCCACAGATAGTCACTGCTTGGTGTGAGTTTTAGACTGGCTGCATGGCCGTCCAGATTGCTTTGAGAACTACACATTGGCCAGGGCATCACCATATTCTTCTTCTTCTTGTCACAAGTTTATGCCGGAAAACCATAAGCCACCAATCAATGCCATTGGTCAAAAGCATCCTGAATTCTGCGACATAGTTATGGAAATGGGACGTTTCGATTGCGGGCCACCCAACAAAGCCGCGGCTTACTTTTGAATGACATTGTATTCCATACATAATGGCATATATGGGTCTTTTAAACAAATAAAAAGTTGCAATGATATCTCACTTAGAGTTTGTTTTATTAAAATTTAAAGATTAGAAACGCTTAATGGAAAACCCTTAACAAACATACAACCATGCATGTGTTTGTCTAGTTAACTCTACACACGAGGCCAAACTTTATGCAAAACCAGTGAAAAATGCTACAATTTGCTTGGAGCGAATCGTATGATACCCTATCCCTATCTTATTTGGTCGTGTCAGTGGGCGGTGGAAAATGTATTCACAAATTTTCTATTTTGCCCCATAAACTAATATTTTTACTCGAAAATTAATTTTTGAAGTAAACGCCCCTAAAAAGTGGGCGTGGCCATATACAATGTATAGACGATTTGTGGACTAAGTGAATATCTACATATTTGCCCAAGTAAGTTTTTTCGAGTTTCATATGAAAATAGTGAAAAAAAGTGATTTTTTTGAAAAGTGGGCGTGTCAGTGAGCGGATTTTAAAAATTTTTACACTTGTATTGCTTACTTTTCCGAAGACCTCGTATACAAAATTTCATCAACCTAGCTCAAAATTTAAGGCCCAAAAACTGGAGACATACGGACGGACGGACGGACGGACAGACGGACGGACGGACGGACAGACGGACGGACGGACGGACAGACGGACGGACGGACGGACAGACGGACGGACATAGCTCAATCGACTCGGCTAGTGATGCTGATCATTTATATATATACTTTATTGGGTCTATCTGTAATATTTCTCTATGTTACAAGCTATGTGTCAAACTTAATATACCCTTAGGATAGGGTATAAAAAAGTAGAATAAATTACGAAAAATCCCATCTCCATCCCTAATTCGCCCATTGGGTTATTAGTTGAACCACCTAGTACAATGTGTTCCATGTCAAAAAATTTCATTCATCATTGTGCGCAATCAATCAAATACCTAGTCTATCCAGTCTTCGGCGATTAGTCAATTTTATCAATATCCCAGCAACATAATTAATCCGGTTAGTTGATTATACCTCCTTCCGATCGACTGGACCCCTCTTGAGATACACACATGTATGTAATGTATCTCACATTACAGTGGCGTCTTAAAAGCACTCTCATAACTTTTCAGAGATCCTTTTCTATCGTATTCTTCCCGAAAAAAAAGTTTCACATCACATATCAAAGTTGTTCGAATGCAAGGCCATTCTCTATCCATATAGATGATTAGCAATAGGTAAACTACATGGGAGTCAAAAGGATACCTAGTACTATGTAGTGTCCAATCATTTACGTAAGTTTGTATGTATCCTACCCCAACACTTGCTCATGGAAAAAAAAAACACGGGATAAAACTGAGTAGCATAGCTTTTTGGAAGAATTTAATCGATTAAACAGGATTTCAACGTCTACTTGGCGCCATAGATGGGAATCCTTTAGCCTCGCCAATAGACACATCTATTCTCCATATATGTATGTATGCGTGTGTGTAGCAAAGCGTGCAAAAAGGTAAAATATCGCAAACTTGTAGACATCGAATAAATGAGTTGATTCCGTTCCGTTCGGTTCAAGTTTGATATATTGCGGCTGACAAAGGTCTTTGGTGGCAGGATATTCAGGAACTTGGCGGCATGTGCTATAGGTACTACTCCGACATACATCTATAGTAGAATTCTTTTTTTTTTTTTTGTCTCAGTGGTCAGTAAACGAAATGACCGTCGATTTTTCAATCGTTTAACGTTGTTGTTTCACCAATTTAATCTAATGCGTCAGGGGCAATAAATGGGAATATTTTAAGGACGAATGAATATTTTATCCAGCAATCGCAACCTGATGCATATTCGAGGTAGTATTGTTCGTCATACAGGTGAATAGCAGTTTCATTTTCGTTTGAGTGAAATTATGAGAGCTGTGTAAGTGAATTGCGTGATGAGAATGGTGGTTAGTGACTAGTATATGTATATGTATATGAATGGGTGGCAATCTTTTAATAGAGCAAAACTAAAGAGAATAGATTAGGTTAGGTTATGAGAGTATGTGTATTGCGGCCTTATCAACACGAAATGTAGGAATTCGATGGACTCTTCCACCAAACACCTCTACTTTGCCGATGATGCATACATACTTCTCACAAATTAATGAACCCTCATGAAATGCCAGCAAATGTGGAGAAGCAAAAATAATCAGCTTAGGGCCGAACTCAGCAACTCATATATGCATTGCTGGACAGACGGCTGAGAGAGTACTTCCATCTTGGGAGTATGGTCTTAACCGACGATGGCGGAACCAAACTGGATATAGCCAGCCGAAGAGGTGACGAAATCTGCGAAATCTGGCAAAGTAATGCAATAAGCTTAAACACCATTGTGTTCCGTTTCAACGTTGAATCCTTCCTATGTGGAAAGTGACCGCCACTATCACGAGGAAGCTGCAAACGTTCGCCAATAGGCGCTATAAAAATAAAAATAAATATTAGGCTGTTATTAGCCCATAGAGGGCCAAGACCTAGCTTCCCACAACTGTACATGTTATGCGTGGAATACATTTCAGCACGTACAGAAAGGACCTACAGTTTTATGCCCTATTCGAAGGGCAAAGGGGTTTTTAAGGAGCTCTCTCATGACATATTATACTCTTAAATGTTTGTCAGACACTCGGAAGAGGTGGGACCGTGAAAAAACTTTTTGATGGTGTTTTTCTGGACTCGAACTTTGAACTCCTTGCGCAGTAGTCCAACGCACTTACCACTGAGCTACGGCATTCGCAGTGCCTTAGTCTGTGCTACGAGTATATCTTAAGAATTTTCTGGCAAAACCGTACCTCTAACGAACAGCTTTGTCAGAGAAGGGGCTTTGTACCTGTAGGCCATGGGACGACGAAAGTGGCACTCTTCGAAAGGATGACAGGTCCATATGTAAACACCCAATGTTTTGGAACCCACTTAGTCAGAATGGCAGGATAAGCGGCTAGAAATACACGTCGCAGAACAGTTGAGAAGGAAGCACGGCAGCTAGAAAAGGGTTAAGGGGAACTGAGGTACATTTCCAGAAACCACACACGATAGCGCGTAGGCGTTGTAGAGCGGATAAAGGACAAAGTAACTTAAGTAAGCTAATTCCGCAATAACTCGATTTTCTCGAACACAGCTGTAACACTTTTGTTTTAGTTTCACTATTCTTGACAAGATGGCGTACCTATCACGTTTTTGGCTAAAAGTCAGTATAACGGTACTTTCCTTACTAACTGATTTCTTTTTTTTTAAATGGCTTTTCCCTGACTACTACTTTAAGGATTAAGTGAAAAGCTTAGGGAAAAATATGCCTTATTTTGATATATTGAACATACATACATATGTATGTATATAAATACTTGCACTTATTCAAATCAATAAAAAGTCTTTAAGCAAAAGTTAACAATTATCCTCATCCACTTTTGTCAATTATCCTCTTTAAGGATTGTAATCCAAATGACGTAGTTAATTCCTTCAAGGATATAAATCTCCGTTCATTCGAATTGGAAGTGGAAATTTATTGTGAGAAATCAACCCCAAATTGGCATGTGTTGGTACTTTAGAAGTTCTTTCCTCTGCGAAATTAGTACGAAACCTATAACTGGAACAATTCCCAAGAAAAGCATTCTACCCACATCGGAATCTCGTAATTTGCTCGCAAAAACCAACTGCATCACAAGTTAATCAGTACCACCAAAAATATAATTCAATTTTCATTCGAATGTACACTAATTAAACACATCCATGCAGTAGAAGCATGCGTTGTATCTGAACACAATTTAAAGTGCGGTTTGTGGGCATTTTTAACAGTATTGGCATATGTAGATATACTACTGCGAAGCCTGTTGATAATTCAGCAGACAGAGACTCCTTCTTCAGAGAATGGGTGCAGTTGGGTGTGAAAACGATTGTGGTCCTGTTGAATTTGACTGTTAAACACATCGGGTTGGGACGTATTCTTGGTGCAATGATTGCGGCGCGCAACACTTAAAATTCTATCCACGTAGCCGAGGCAGCTAATTAATTCGAAATGAATTTACGAATATAATAAAATCAAAAGTGTACGCAATTAGTAGGAATTTAGAAAATTCAAATACGTATATGTACCTAAACATGTGAAAAATTTTCTAGCATTTGTTAGGCGAAATAATTCTATTTTTGTAGATATGGGTCCGGGGGAATGTTATTTGAATAACTTATTTAATTGATTGTTTTTCAATAACAGGTTTGGTTAATTGATCTTTACTCGAAAAATGCCAATGCATATGTACAGTATAAGCTGTGTTTTTTTGAAACCTCCGCAGGCAGTAGAGGTGAATTTTACACGGAATAAAAAGCACAAGAACCAACTACGTACTTGCAATTCTTAATCACATCTGCTGCTGCCTAGGAATTCGGCAATGTAGTGCAATGAAATCACTCCCTGTGAAATTTGTTCTGTTCGATGTTCTGTTCCTTATTGGCCGGAAAATTAATTGGTTGAATTATGGAATTTATTGGGGTAATTTCTATTTTAATTCTACTTTCAAATTGCAGATTTTGTTCGACGCCTTGAGCCACAAATTAGTTTGTAATTATTCTGTCTAAGTATTAATCACAAGGGCCAGTTTAACGTAAGTATTTTTCAAATAACCTCACAAAACCATCATCTGCATTAGATGTTAAAAAAGTAGCTGAAGTTGAAAATAATTAGAAAAAATAATCAAACTGTTGTCATTATTTTGAATTAACGCAGAACTGTGTCTTATATTTTAATGCTTCGATCATTTTTCTTTTGTTAAAAGAATAACCATCCATTTTGCTGTATATTTGAGAAAACCGTAGGTTCAAAGAGCGGGGTGAAAAAAACTCCAAAAGGATCATAACTCACGGACATAAATTTTGTTGACAGCAAAGGTTATAATACAGAAGTCACGTACCAACTTGGAAATGTACAAATTCAGCTGCGGATTGTCCAAATAAACTGCTGGCTGCAGAGGTTCAACATAAGAAGGACACAAGGCAGAGCAGACAGTTATATTTCGAGACAAAGATAGGATTCAGGAATCAAATTTCGACATTAGTTAACGAGTAAGTGAAGTCCATACGGTATCGAGTGATCGACTAACTACATTGGGATACTCACATAAGGATATTCACGTATCCAGTTATGATTGAAAATTGTACTGGTAAAATTCTACTACATTGAATTGATAGGCAGATCAGGTCCAATCGATAACGCGGGAGTAATTAGGATTCGTGTCGTGAACGAACACAATTGTATTCGAATAAAATAGCGCACTAAATTGATACGTCAAATCCCCACATTTCGATGACGAATCTCTCCTTATCGATTGTTGTGCCCTGGTCTTGCAGTTTAAGAATCACTACATTATGGGCTCATACGCTTCTTTTGATAAGCACTCTCGTCTGATTGAAAAATTCTTAAAGCTACCGGACTGAGGAGACAAATGCGAATGATATGCTCATATTTAGAGACAAGATTTAGGCATTGATATATTTATTATGAAAACATAAAAAAATAATATCCAAAGTGTATTAGCCAAATGATGTTGCTTAACAGAATTAAATTTTTTTCCCCTGAACACTCACAAGAAACATGTACATAAATGGTCCCTGCTAAGTAATATCAATTTTTGTAAGTAGTTCTCATCAAAATTTGAATAAAAATATGTACAATCACTTTAAGGACATGCACGATTATGCTCTACTGACCTTAAGCCACAGTGAAAGTAGGCAAACTAGTTTGCAGAATAACTAATTAGGTAATTTTTTAGGGACGAAAACCTGAAACAAAAGAGAATATGTATAGCTTTTATAGAAATTAACATTGAAATGTTTGTATTGTGAGTACTTCATAAATGTATATAAGGTTGCTTATGATATATATTATGTAGGTATTCAAAATTCTCTTATCATGATGCCGTTTCAGTTTAGCTCTAGAGAAGCAACTAAGATCAAAACCAGTGGAGCTGAGAAACACACAATGTCATCAATATTTCAGTGGCCACAAGCCATAACCATTTAAGTCGAGTTAAGGAGCAGTTGAGTTAATATTTGAAGTATGTATGTACTGTTAATTTGTTTGCAAAAACACCATGTACCAAAGGATAAAACCAAAATCCCAATATTCCTTACGTTATCGCAGAAAATCGAAACTTCAAACCACATGTGCATGTCCTTAAAGTGGTTCTGACTTCTAAGTGCAGGCCTGTGACCACCTCTCACGAGGAGTGGAAACAATCAGCAAGACTAAGACCATTGGTGCACTGTGAAAACTGTTTTCACATCAAGTGCTTAAGGGATTGTCGATCGAGCGCAGGGAAGCCATAAGGCGTGGCTTTCTGAGGATACCTGGAGAAGGATCAACGAACAAAAACAGCTAAAAGCTCGAATTGAAGCAACTCCAGCAGCAGGGAGGATCGAGCTAGAGTCCTTATATCGCATGAAAATAAAACGTGAAAAAAGCAATTACATTAATTCGCAGCCTATGGAAGCAGCAGTGAGGTGCGACAGCAGAACTGTTTACAGAATCACCAAAGAGCTTATAGGTGGCCGAAACTCTACTCAACACCCAGTGAAAGGCTTAGACGGTTCGTTGCTTATATCGGATGAGGATGAACTGAAGAGAGGAAAGAAACATTTTATAACCAAAATGTACATCTAACAAGCAGCTTTATCCGAGAACTGGCCTTACACCTGCAATCACAACCATGGGACGACGAAAGTTGCAGTGGCACTCTCCGAAAGGGTGGCAGGTCCATAGGTAAACTCGCAATGTTTTAGAACCCAATTAGTCAGGGTGGCAGGATATGCGGCTAGAAGTAGAACAGCGCCTACATGGCCCAGAACAGTCGAGAAGGAGCACGGAGCACCACACACAATAGCGCGTGGACGTTGTGGAGGCCCTAGGACCCACAAGGGGGTACAGGAAATAAGTAAAAAGCTCGAAAACGGTCCGAATGGATTTTCGAACACTCCCATTTTATTGGAATGCATATACATATGTAAATGTAGGCGCAAATGTATGTATTACAAAAAACATTGTCTGCATACATATGTACATAAAAATATTCTCGAAATTGAGACATAAATAAACTTCAATTTAGACGGCCATTCGAAATTTCCTGCAAACTAATGCCCTTGGAGGTAATTTGTATATAGGTTCGGTCTTTGTACCTCCCACATAAAATCAAGGTAGCACTTTTTCTGCATCGATACTTATTATTCTCGATATTGCGATTTGCTTTTTGCCTTCCAGCAAAATCATCATTATAATTAAGTTGGAGCGTAGTATCATCAAAACTCTTGTGATCGAACAAAATTATCTGACAGTAAGTGACGTCAATATTTTCAAGTGAAGCAGAATAAAAAAAAAATCAAATTATAAAACTAGTTTCAACTTTCCTCTGGAAATACCATTAATATTAATGTAAACATCGAAAGCACATGTTCCAGCCAAATCATTTGTTTTTATTTTCATATTTTTTGGTGCACGTGTACCTAAAAAAAATTTGTTTATATTGAAGTTCTATTCTTGGCAAACGGGTGTCATCATGACGAGGTGGCCGAGTGGTTAAGGCGTTGGACTGCTAATCCAATGTGCTCTGCACGCGTGGGTTCGAATCCCATCCTCGTCGACTAGTTTTTTTTTTTTTTTTAATTCTTTACTACTTTTTAATTTATATTCCGTAACAATGTTCTTCTGTATACCATAATACATACTGCATACTGTTCACTGGAATGAGATGGTTACCTGTAATGAGAGTGGACACCTTGAAGCAAGTGTCATCAAAATGTGTGACATTGAAAATATATTTAAAATTTTTCTGTGGAATTACTAAAAACTAAGCCAATATTTATTAAACAGAATAATTTATTTATAACAAAAGCAATTCACTTTTTTTAAATATCATAAAAAGTAACAAAAATAATACTGTCTGACAATATCTTTAAATAAATTTAGCTTTTTTCTGTCAGTGTCAAATGTCAAAAGTCCAACTGTCCATCCGTCTACTCTCCATTCGCCCATCCGTCTATTCCATTCCATCCATCCGTCCATTCGGCTATTCGTCTAATCTCCATTCGATTACTTCGTCGGTCCAACCGTTCATACATCCGTTCGTCCGTTCGTCCATTCACCAATTCGTCCATCCACCACTTCGACCATCCGCCTATTTGCCTACCCGCCAATACGAGCATTCGCCAATCTGTCAATTCGACCATTTCATTGACGACTGTGGTGTAATTGTCCATGATAATCAAGTATTCATGTTGCCAGATTAGAATACTATTTGCAATAATCAAAAAAATAAATATTTAGCAAGTAGTAATTAACAATTAAAAACAATTTCGAATTGCTGAAACCTTGTGAGTGATTAGTAACCACTTAAGGTGAGTTGCCATTCCGCCAAAATACTTTTCTTAAACAAATTCATTTACAAAACATATGGGAATGCTACACTCCGCCTAGAGGGAATCGTGTGATACCCTATCCCTTTCCTATATACAGACATATGTATGTATGTACGTAGCCTTTTCTCAAAAAACTTGCCTAAATTTATGTATAATTTTTTTTTATAAAATTACTTCAAAAGAATTTTATTTCAAAAGTGGGCGTGGTAGTGGGCGGATTTTGCAAATTTTTACACTTCTCTAAGGACCTAAGGAAATGTAATGCCCAAAACTGGTGACATATGGACGGACAGACAGACAGACGGACGAATCGACTCTGCTACTGATGCTGATCATTGATATATACACTTTATGTAGTCTATCTTTAATATTTCTCTATGTTACAAGCTATGTGTCAAACTTAATATACCCTTAGGATAGGGTATACAAATTTCAGTCGCATGGCAACTTCGTGCTTAATGAGCTTTTCAAATGTCACATTCTAAAAGAAGCTTTTAACGCAACTCAGAACTTAAACTTTTCGTGGATCCGGACTGTTTATTTTCATCGTGTGTTCTATGTATATATGTAGATCTTAGGTGATAATAAAACACGGCTAATGTTAAAATGTAAAATATACTCGTATTTTTTTAGTTGCCCTTGATATCAATATGCCCTGGTACCCAACTAAGGATCACCACCACTTTGGCTCTCGTTAAAGAGAGAGTTGCAGCAGTGTCCAGAGCCTTAATGGCTGGCAATATATCGCTAGTGATCGTCATTCCAACGATTTGCCTCGTGCGTATAATTTCAGCAGCTTGTATGAAAGCTGTGACTACGGCTTGCAGTCGTCGTTTATTTTAAAAGAGTGGTTTATTCCTAGTGCTTCAAAATAAACTTCGACTCCAGTACCACCGGTACGGTATAGAACGCCAGCTGCTGTTTCTTCTTGGTTCTCCATAGCATCGAGCTCATGTTTCAGTCGAATTGAACACTATGTTTGTATGAACTCCGACCAATTGCAGCTATTGCCATGTTCTTCGACTTTGTTGCCACAAAATTTTGTAGTATGTAATAGCGGTTCGCTCTGTATTTTACAACATATAAACAATACTCTAGTGGTAGGCATATTTTGATGGACACTTTCTGATAGGGGCATACATCCTAAGCCCTTAAATAAAAGAAAATAACTTTATAATAGCTATTAACTGAAACTTTGGTCAGTAAATATTATAGAATACAATTCTATTTTATTCGCAAAACTTGGGAATTTTCCACTTTGTGGATGTTGCGGATTTAGCTCGTACTCTTATCTGTTACACCCTTATCGTTTGTAGTGGCGATTACGTCTAAGCTTGCTTATATGCAAATACGTAAATAATATAGGTACATATGTACATACATATGTGTGTTTGTAACACCATTAGATCGCATTAAAATTTCTTGGGTTAACAATATTTTAAGTTATAGATTGAATATAAGAAAATATTGGAATATATATCATATATAAAATTGGAGATTTATCTTTTGAAGGTGTAAACACAATATAAGGGAGAGGGTGATGTTACAATAGGGCATGTATGCCTTTTAAAAGTTCAAACTTATGAAACGGAATAAATATACATTGATCGTTTCTTTATAAAAAGAAAAAACCTCGGGTATAGTTTACTTTATTTGCGACACAAAGTAGTGCACACTAAAAATACCTCCTTGATCATGTCCAATCAATTGGTGATCGACAAAGATTTTATTTTCAACGTTAAGTCGGGTTTCGCCTTAACCTACGAAGATTATTTCGCACATTAAAGCTATCATCTATCTCAGAATTAATATGCATCTGCAAATGTTCGTTGTGACGCATTGCGTACTTTTTAATTGCATCTGCTACGTGGTCCTCGATGCAAGTCACTATTTCTATGAATTTTGTAGCTTTTTTGCCACACGCCACACACCCATATGTTGATAGAAGAGGAGTGTCGTCTGCCAATGTGTCTATCATGGTCTATCAATCGCATGCGGTATATCTCTCGTATATAATAAATACAGAGTGGGCCTTAGAATACTTCCCTGTGGAAAACCTACTTTTATTTCTAAAGGACAGCAAACGAGCTCTAAAGAATCAAATACCTATATACGATTTAAGGATCTCATAGTATTGTGTAGGTACATCCCTATGGACTTTAGACTTTATACTCTAAACCTTTCTGGCAAACTTTATTACAAGCCTGTGCAACGTCTAAGAATATTGCAGAACAAATTTATTTTTCTTCCAGTGCCTTTTCTATAAATTACGGCACACTTGGTGTTTTTTCCTAAACCCGAATTGATGGGCAGGAATAAAGGATAAAGGATTGCTCTATAATTGGGTCTAACATTTTAAGAAGGAATTTCTCGAAAAGTTTTGAAATAAAGGTAAAAGTGAGATGGGTCTATATGAGGAAACTTCTGATAAAGGCTTACCTATTTTAGAAAAAAACACTAATTTCTGCTATCTTCCACTTTCGTTTAAAGCAAGCATTAATTATAAGCTTGGTTGCAGAAAGATACTTCAAGATTCGAGCGATGATAAGGTCATAACCTGGGGATTTTATATAAATGAATCATCAGTTGGAAGAAGGGAATAGGTTGGTTGTTTGGTTGAAACCGGCCCTCGATGAGGATGCACTTAGACGATGTGTAAAGGTGGGTGGGTCACCCTCTTACTAGGGAAGCTATTTACTTCTATTTACTCACCGCCTCGTCATGGACAAAGTATTTAGCATAGGACGTTGGTGCTTCGATGTCGATGACGTTCTTGCTGTTTAGACCTGAGGAGCCTCGTCGGGCCAGTTCATCCGCTTCGCAGTTCCCTGGTATATTGCAGTACTGTCCAACTATCTCGTTCAGAGATACGCGGCAGTCATTCACTGCCTTGGATCTCGTTGTGCTGGATCCTAGGGATTTGAAGGCCTTTTGTCTGTCGATGTATATGACAATATCCGATATTGATACTGCAATAACCGCCAGCCAGTCAGCTGTCTGCAAATGCCAGTGACTTCGGCTTGGAAAACGCTGCAGTAGCTAGGAAGGCTGAAGGAGAAGTGAATGTCCAGTTCTTTTAAAAAGATACCAACACCGACTCCTTCTTCCCGTTATGTCCATTCTGTTCTGTCGGGTATTCTGGCGTGTCCTGTGTGGTGTTGTTTCCATTATTTGGAACTTCTCAATATTATTGCTGAGCAGGCAGCCAGTTTTTTTATGACGATGTCAGTTGGAAGAAGGTAATAAGTACCAAAATTTCCAATACGTAGATGCGTCTGTTAGTTCGAAAAAAGAAGCAAAAACTATTTTGTTAACAGAAATATTGGTGCTTTTAAAAAGCATTAGTAAGAATGATCCGTCACTGGTTTGCTTTTTAAAATATCTAGTTTTTTTTCAGTCATTTTACATTAAACTCGAAGAGACTTACATAAGCAAATAAGTAGATATTCTTCTACTCTACATATCTTTCATACGTTGGGTATGGACACACCTACATTTTAGAGCATTTTTTTTTATAAAAAAAATATTTTTCGAGGGTTTCATTAGAATATCACTTCTAAGTACCAAAATACATTATGTACATTATCTATCTATGGCCGTGTTTTTTCCACACAAAGCAAAAACAAAACGAAAAGTGACGATAAATTAGTCAGTAACCAGTAAGTGAACATAAAGTGTTGAGAAAGTCCAATCATAGATGGCGTAGGCTAAAAGACTAACATTTTAGACAACAACCCTTAGTTGTTTTATGCTGACAGTACGATTTATTCGTTAGTAGTTGTTGTCTACAATTATAGTCTATGCCATCTATGATTCCAATGTCATTTTGAAGGTAAAAAGGAGAAGTGAATATAAAAGTGAGTATGGAAGTTTAAGTATTAAGAGCTCGCTAAACACTTTCCAATAAAACACGGCCGGATAGGGTGGTGGTGGCATTTTCAATAAATGGCTTTTCAAATACATAACAGATTTTCCCCTCTTTCCAGTTCATAATATCCGAGCCATTTAACGCGCTATATACAGGGTGTCCCAAAACTCAATATCAAGCGGGCACCGGGTAATAGGGTGGATCAAACTTGGACTGGGAAATTTAGAATTTTCATACATCAAAGAGTAAAGTATCCAATTCGAATTCGTCGAAAACGGTTCAAATGTTGATAATGCTTTTATGGAAGTAGTAAGTATTGTACCACTTTTAAATCATGATGAAATTGGCAATTTTTCTAAATAACTTGCCGATGTTAGAGTGGTAATTTTTTTTTTAAATAAGAGGTGTCAAAGCGATAAAAACAATAAAGTGTATCTTATCCAACTCAAAAGATTGAGAACCTTATTTCATCCATACGTCAAAAATCGGAGAACCGTCAAATAAAAAGTTATTCAGTTTTTTATTCAGTTTTTTGTTTTTTGTAAATATTACTTTACTAATATTCGCCGATCCTTTTCCCATGAGATGATTGCGCTTGAGGTCTCTTTCAACGTTTAGAAGCCTTCCCCAAGGAGTAGTCCCCGATGATAAATTACAAAGGCAAATCTCTAATGTTATTAGGAGAATGACCTGATGAATAATAATTTGGATGTACCTATGCACACGGCTATTGTAAGACACATTTATATGGGTCTCAACAAAGTTGAAACACAGCGATGAGGACGACTCCATCCACAGGCCTTGAGGATATTCTTAATCTGTTTCCGCTAGATATGCATATGAATGTACGTACATATATATGTACTGCCATTCTACAACCAGCCTTCATTATATTCAAATATTCCACGGATATACAACAACAGAAGCAAAACTTCCCTACCGAGAATGTCAACTCCTACCAAGTCGCACTAATTCACTTAAATGTATCTAATAACATCAGAGATATATGAATTTCATAACGAAAGGATAAATGTTCCATGTGAAATGCTTAATTTAATCCGATTGCCTCAATCTATGGCCCCACAGAAAAAAAAAAACTAAAAAAAAAAACAACCAAAGGGGTGGCAGGCAGCAGAACAAATAGCCTAACTGATTTAAGAAGATTCCAATGCGGCCTCATTCCGCTTCCACCGTGCCCGCCGCCGCCGCATTTCTAACCGAGCAAATTACAATAAATTCGATTTGCCAAACCCGTCTACTACATATATACATAATATGATCTACTACACTTCCTCGAAGCTGTTCAAATTGAATATGTCTTGTCTTGCCAGCGCTCACATGTCCCTAGTTTTTGAACATCCTCTCTACGCGCGCATACCAAACGGAATATTGTATTGGAAACGATAAAAATAAATCTTATCCATCCAGAGTCGGAGATGAGAATTCCGAATCCTTTATCTGGGTGACATTTGGTTTCTGTGCCGACTTTCCATCTACAATCTCTCCTTCCACAGTCACATTCATCTCGCGCTGCGACTCTTCGGCAAATAACTCATTTTTTTCCAAAACGTATCTATGTAACTAACCCCAACAAAAAAATAACAGAAAAATCATATCTATATGCAGTAGAGAATCTATCGTGTCCCCCCTCGTGTACTCGAACACTATCTCTTTCATACTTTACTACAAAAAGTTTTCAATTTCATATTTCCCATATAAACGATTGCATGCATTTCTGGTGTTGCCATCCTAGCGAGGGAGGTTAAAGGACGAAGAGACGAAGAACATGTGTGCGACAGTTTTTGCATCATTTGGAAAAATGTTCAAATCCATTTGAAAGTCAACAGATACAATTATTGTACAAAGAAACCACCAGCAGAGACAATCTACAATTAGTGCAGCGCAATACGCGTTTGCTTATCTGTAATTCAGTATTGTTCGTTGAAATTTAATGATAAGATAGCTAGCAGCAACTGATAAATAATGTACTGATGTAATAACCACCACTGTATATAGATACTTATTGCCTATGTAATGTACTTAACCTGCCCGAATTGTTGGCGTGTATCACATAATGGCTATTCCTATTAATTAGATGATTTTGCTTTCTTCTGGTCTACTTACATGCTCTGACGTAATTCGATGACTGTTAGCAACTTGTTGATATCCATTTTGGGAAAAAGTATCCTCAGGATATCCATCACAAAACGATGTAAATGGTCTTGTTAATTAGCAACAGTCGATACTAAAGAGACTATTGTATTCCGCGACAACGACGACGCCCACCTGCGGATGCTGGTAATTATAGAAAAACTATATGTAGGTACACTAGGTTAGATAATGATTTATATCATATTACTATTAAGTGAACATCAGACAAAAGATACATGTGTCCTTTTGCGCTAGAATAATGCTTTTACTTAGATACGGGGAACTGGGTGTATCGCTTACTTTGACACTGTATTCCTTGAAACTGGGTTACGTTTGATAGAGATGTTTAAAGTTTTTTTTTTCTTGCTTTGAAATTAATATCATTGATTGAAGGGGTTGAAAAACGTTTTTTTAGTGGTTACTAACATACTTCAATAATATTAACTTGCGACAGGCTCGAAAGATTCGGTATTCAATGATACTGATCCCAGCGACACTATCATTGTCCTCGGTTACGTTAATTTACCCGACCTTCAATCGAAAGATGAGACTCATTATATCTCTATTAACCTGCGTTGTGACAAAGAGGTCCTTTTCGTCGATTGCCTTTCTGATTCCGGACTTTGCCAATTGAGCGGCGTCACTAACAACTTAAATATACAACTTCTCCTAATCTTTTCAACGCCAACTGCATGGTGTCATCTTCTCTCTAGATTACATCATTATCACCTCACTTTCTCCTAAACTCTTTAGGAAACATATTTTTTTTATATAATATTCTTTCATTGCAAGCCCATCTTCTCTCCAAATCAACATGTTTTCTTAAGGGATGATCAACCACAACCAACTTAAGAGAGTTTGCCTCTACAACTCTTTGTGCAATGGAGGATGGAAAGGAAGTGGACGTAGTTGCCACAGAATTTGATAAAATCTCCCACTCCATAGTCCTTCTTAAACTAAAAGCTCTTGGTTTTCAATCGGGCTTAAATTCTACCTTGAGGCAAGACAGTACCAAATTTTATTCAGATCTTCTTAATCTGACCCTATAATAGCTACTTCTGGAGTTCCTCAAGGTAACCACCTGGGTCCGCATTTATTCATTTTTTCAACTAATTACGTAGAACGTGTGATCAAACATTCACATCTTTCCATATACGCTGATGATATGAAGATCTTTAGATACATCTCAACTCCCGCCGACTCTTGCTGGGTTTTGTAAGACGCTGATCAAACGAATTCTCGAACTCTCATCTAGGCTTTGGAAAAAGTGTTTACCGAGGAATTTATTTCTGGAATATTAGAGTCCAGAGCATTGGCATAGGAAGTGGGTAGCTTCCTCAAAATCTTCCTCTGCAGAGTTTTGCTTCTGTTCAACGCAGTTGATGTATGGTACCACAGAGTGTTATGTCGCGTAAGCATGGCACAACACTTCACAAGCTTAGATTTGCTGTGGCGGCAATTGATTCAATAGCTGCCTGCCTGTCGATAAAGAAGGTATGGTACGGCAGACTCACGGGCGGCTATTGTCACTGCCAGATCCTGTGCTTGGAAGACACTGTTGTGGTCTAGGAGTGGGATAGATCAGGATATTCCCAGTGATTCGAAGAAGATTTCAAAAGGCTATCTAGCCCTTTGAACTCTTTCGTTAGTATTCTGTTTCAAGGTGAGTTTTTTATCGGGCATAATTGCAAGGTAGCTGTCAGAGATTCTGAGGGGAGTATCTCCAACAGTTGACGTACCGAACTGAGGAATCTTCCTTTTGAATGGTAAGGCCTCAATTCCTAGGCAATCTATTAAGGGGCTTAAGGGCTCTATCAATTTGCTCACTGAGAATTGGGAGCAACTTGCCCGTTCCTAGCAATACGACGTCTGCTTAGTGTTCTCCTTGCCATTATTAAATGCTCCTTCAACATCTACGGATAGAGAGCATGTACTCTTTGTCTTTCAGCCGCTTGGCTTTTTGCGTGGCGTTCTTAAATTTTCTCTGACTAACCTTATATATTTGCGTATGTGGAATCCTAAGAACTGCTCCCTCCGCAGCTCTAGGTACCATTCTTCACCTACTGCCCCTAGACATCATCAGCAAATAAACAGCGGCCTTAACTGCAGTTCGTTTGTCTGACTCTTCCCAGTGGCTGTCTCTCAACTATGTCCACTCCTCTGTTCTAAATGAATTTAACCTCATTGATGTAACCACTGACAACATCCCCGCTAAACTCTGCTTTGGTCGGAACTTCCCCACATCAATCCCAGCTCGTGAAACATGGTCTAATGTGGAGCAGGTGGATGTCGGAACGATTCACATCTACACTGATGGATCTAAGACCTCAGACGGAGTTGGTGGTGGTGTCTACTCCTCTGGTGTCTACTCTCCTTCCGCCTCCCTGATCAGGTAGCGTTTTTCAGGCGGAAATTATGGCAATCATTGAAGCTCTGTCATGGCTGAAATGTAATGTACTATCTGCTACGGATATTAGCATTTTCACAGACAGTCAGCAATAACGAGACGTTCAAAAGAACGGTTGCTTCTGAAGCGTCCTGACCTGAGCACCATCAGGTCGGAGTTGCAGGGACGAGGAGGAAGAAGAAACGATTCCTCATCTTCTTTGCAACTGTCCTGCTCTTGTGTCAAAAAGAAACCTCCACTTAGGGTCCTTTTTCTTTGACGACCTCGGTGACCTGACAGGGCTAGCACCTTCTACGTTTTATTAAAAGCTCCGGTTGGTTCTCCTGACCCAGTAGCAGCACCTCTTCTAAGTGTTATTCTGTCCGGTAATGTCTTTGTATCGTGTTCATTAGTAATTGGTTGTGAGTACTTCCTTAGTAGATCCTCTGGAACCACAATGAACTTTTAAGGCCTAAGTGAGCAGATGCGCATCTGTATCTGGGCGCTAGCTGCCACGCTAACATAACCTAATCTTATACATATAATTCTCGGTCATTATCTGATTTTTTACTTTGGCTAGGTCCTTACTCCATTAGGGAGGTGAGAATTTCATTCATGGTCTGGACTTATGGCATGCATTTTCGAAAGCCTCTTTATAGATGGAAAAGATCCGCTGTGCTTTGGGATCTATGTCTGAGGAGTAGGATGCTGAGCAGCAGCACAGCTATAGAGGAGAGTATTTGATCTAAAATTCAGTTCCGCTCAGTTGAAATTATAGAGAACATAACATTATTAAGGTTTTGTAATCTGACTACAATTTGACCATCTAATAAATTATCAGCAGCCATTGACGACAGAAGAACTACTGTGTTGCATACCAGTCTTGCTACTTTGTGATAAACGAATTCTAAAACATGCTAGATGCATTCTATTCACATTTATTATAAAACTTTCTAGCTCTTTTTCATATCTAAATTGCAACATTCTTCTTAGCCAACGAAATCGTAGAGTCCTTGCAACAAACCGCACATTTTTACCAACTCCATAAACAATAAGATAATTCCTGATATCCCAAAAAAGAAGGTTTTCTCGCACATCCAGCAGATAATGCACAATCAGCCCATTGCGGGGGATAGTATTGAAACGCCAAAGTGTACCAAACTCTAATGTAAAACTTTTCACGAGTTTTTCTGATTTTTTTTTTTGTTCAATTCTCCTAAATGAGCGTTACTTTAGAAGAAGAAAAAAAAACTTCAACGCAGGGACGACGACGGTGACGGTTCAAACATCCCATCATAGTGTGGGTGGCAAATGGAATGCAAAACGTGAGGAATAAGTTAGTTCGTCGCCATCGTCGCGTCTACTACTTCGCCCAGTCAGAGAGCACCCTTTCACTTTGTGGATAAGGGAAGGAAAACTTTTACAAATGAGAAAGGGTTGCACTTGCTCCCACCTTCTTTGGCGGTTTTTTTTCTTCCTTTTTTTGCGTTTAGAAAATCGTTTAAGATTCAAACAGCACTAGGGCAGCACACTACACACCCGACAGGAGCACACACAGGAGAAACTTTAAACATCGAACAAAGATATAAATTATAGTTTGTGTGATACCTTTGGCACTTTTTGTTTCTGGACGCATCAGGAAAAGATCGTTGGCGCCAATCTGGTGACTCCTGCAGTATTCTAATGGATTATATAACCATTTTGGTCTCACAACTTTTATCCAAAAAAAAAAAAAAAAGGACGTTAAAGGACTGGAAGAGAACATCACCGCTAGAAAATCAGACACTGACAATAGTGATGATGATAATGATGATGATGATGGTAATGATGGTGATGGGGGTGACGACGACGCTACTGGCGAGACCACACATTATCCATTCTGGCTGCAGGATTCCCATCAGGGCATGTCAAAGTCGTCAATTAGTCGATTTGCCCGATTCATCAAGAGGACAAAACATTAAATCGAAGCTCTTACAAGGAATCGAGAAGACATCAAATCAAACCAACAAACGTTCTCCATTAAGATTGCTCCTTGGTTTATGACAAACACATCTCCGTGCGACATGTTAGATGTGAGATTTTAATGGTTCAGCTTATCCTGCGGAAAGGGAATAAAATCAGCGCACATGTCTATTGTGAACGATAAAAGTTCCAGCTAAAGAAGGTTAACATCCCAAACTACATACATACTTGAAATGGCTTCCAATAAATTGTATGATTGACTATAAACCGAATGTCGATTGAATATTTTTATCTGCATCTAATCGGTTCTCGTTTGGATTGATATTTGGGTTACAATTGCGTGCAAACTACTTGCGAAGTCAACGGCAATTTCTATTCTAGGCTGAATGGTTCGGCTGGGTTGTGGGAGGGTTATGATGAGGCTTTAAAATATTCATGAGTAAAGTATGCAATAAAGCGTGATATGTGTGATAGGTTGTTGGAGGGCATATATGTATGAATTTTTTCTTCGTCATCTCACCGGTTTAAGGGACAGTAAATGTTTTTATTTCATGCTTTGTAGAATTTATTGAAAACATATTAAATAAATTGGAACCAACTATGTCATATGGTATGAAAAAGTTGGAATTCAAGATTAAAAGTCAATGATTTTTTTTTTATAATTTTGAGCTATAATATGGTCCCTAATATATATATTATCTGTAAAACGGGGAGGTCCAAAGAATGACATCAGGACTCATTGCTATCAGATTTTTTTTTGCCATCGTCATAATTTTCTTAAATAGATAGATAGATAGCAGCGACTTGCAGCAATATTCATTTCTGTTTAAGTATTCACACACATTTGTATTCATTCACAAAAAGTATTCGCTGAGCTCATATTTTATGGCCTCTCATAAATCGAATCGGAAGCGAGTTCCCATTCACATTCATTCCAAGAAATGATTATCTTCCCTTATACTTCAATTCCTGGCACAGAATTTGGCAAAAAGGCAATGAATGTTTCGAGTAGCTGGGGCGATCTTATGTATTTGCATTGCTCTTTGTTTTTGCTTCTTTTCTGTCGCCTTTATTGTCTGTAAATACTGTTAGTGTACTGCGTTTTCTTCCTTATTTTATGAAACCATTCGAAGGCTCGTGAATCATTTGCACATTTCACGGCTTTTGTGAATGAATACTCTTATTGAATGATTACTTTGAATGTGGGGCTAACGTCATCCATCATCATGATGATTCGTTTTCATTTCGTACATGATTCATAGTTGCTTGTTTTCTGTGGGCGTAAGACTGTGAAGGCTCGTTTTTTAGCAAATGATTCACAACGGCAAACGAATGGATTCATGCAGTTTCACGCCAATTTTTAGATCTTAAAACAATGGAAGACTAGGGTTTATCCGATGTTTCATACATTCATACATACATTTTGTAAGTATCAGTAAAAGCTTGAACTCCAGGAACACGTTCACAGAGACTTAAAGGAAATCTGATGATATATTCGATTTTCTCGACTTCGACACACCGCACAAAGTCACAGCAGGTTCAATATGAATGTGGAATGAGTTTGCCATTTTTACAGGGCATAAGGTCAGATATTTATTCAAACTTGACTTGAACTCAAAAAATGTGTCTAAAACTACTGGACCAGAGCAGTGTTGCCACAATGATATCACAGTATCAAAAGTGATACCTTTTAATATTTATATCGACGTCATACTTCGTTTTCTTTAGAATGATTATGTTGATACTTTTTTAATTGCGACAACAAAACACTCAGCTAATGCCCTTATCCAATGTTTCATTGCAGTTTTACTCATAATTCCTATTATGATACCTCTTGATACTTTTGTTCTCTCTGCGGAGATACTTTTTTTTCGAACGCTTGCGGTAACACCGAACCAGAGCAGTGCTTTTCTTGACGTACTCAAGGTTGTGGCACTTATTGAGATGGTGTCAATATCCAATAAAGATATTACAATGTTCATTCAGAGTCAAGCTGCGTTCAAAGCGCTAGAGTCTTTTGTCATCAAATCTGGGCAATAAAGGCACAAAGCATAATGCACGCAGAATAGCATTAGATTATGCTGGACATTTAGACACTGTGATATTGAGGCCAACGAATTCGCTGATAGACCGGCCAAAAAAGCTTCGGAACTTCTATTAGGGAATATTATCGATATCATCAAGGCACCGACAGAATCTGCAATAGACCGTAGATCTGGCAGGAAATGGGGTGTCTGAGGCCTTATGGCCGGAGACTAGCTAGGAAGATCACAAATCAGGGCTTTGATTGGGATCCTATTTGGCCATTGTCCTTTGTGGAGGCAGTAGTTTACGATTATCAGAATCGTACATTTTACCTCTAAATGTAAATGTGCCAGGACCTACAAGCCCTTGAGGATATTAGACGTACATATACTGTGTGAGTGTGAGTGCACTTCTAGAGATTGATCAATATACCTAGGTAGGCGCTTCTTTAGTAATCCTACTATACTGTAGGTTAATGAAGTGATTGGACATCATCGTCGTCTAGCTCAAATTTGTATGCCGAATAGATGGGGATAGACAAACCTCAATCGATAAGGTGGATTTACATAATATTAGGGCCATGCCATGACAGAGCTGAAGACGACGAATGATTTCAGAAGAGGCTTTTAGGTCGATGAGGAGGTGATGATTTGGTCTTTCCTTTGATACTGATTTTTTCTATTGTCGATCTGCCAGTCGGGAGGCTATACTGTCGCCGGAGTTGGATGTTTCCACTTGTACGTCTGTGGGGCTTGCCAGTTCGACCCCAGAACGTACCGGCAAGCTTTCCGATTGCGGATTCGTCTCTAAGGCCAACCAAATGGTGTTTGTGTTTCCAGTTGCTGATATGAACAGAGTTTGAAGGATCACTCCTTTGAATATGAAAACGCTAACTGAGCCAGTTGCACTCTTATGACGTTTTTTTTTAAAAACGAATTTTTCAACCCCTTATTCAAGCTTTGTTGCTCCTGCCGCCGGTGCCGTCTGTGGAGCATCTCTTCATCTTATCATTGCTGAGTCGTGCATGTACATGATCATTCGCAGGCAGGTTTTTAGTACGCCTCGTTGTCTTAGCGCCATCCAGAATCTATCTCTGGTTGTATAGAGTAAAATTGTCGGTTTTATACAATTTGTTGGATAAGCAATTAGCAGGAGTATGACTCGCTGGTTTTTATATTAAACAGCACTGATATTTTGAGAATGGGGTATATAGACCCCATTATGCATCTGTCCTACTGAGTTTCTGTTCTGAAAAGTCTGCACTTACCTCTAGAATAAAGCCAGTTGTCTTGCTCTCTATCTGCTACCAGCTAGTCAGTTGCTGGATATACAGTGCTGCTTAATTCTTGCATCAAATGATGTGTACTATGTGTATGGTCTCGTCCATTCTTGTAGAGACGTACTGTCACAGCGATAAACTAAAGGATTATATGATCATGATCATGAACTACAAAAGCAAAGTTTTAAATTCAATTCAATATTTTAACATTCACTTCATGGTCGAATTTTCAAATGATTCCAATTGCACAAAAAACGGTCTACCAAATAATGAGCCCGTAATCAAATACCACATTATCCACCAAAGTAACAAATAATTGGTAGCTAGTTGGACAGTTAAATTTATAGAAAATGTCTTTATCGCGACTGGCGTGAGAACGATTAACGGCTCTGCAATGATACGCACCAAGGCGCATGCAGTCACATGTATCATATGGATGATTGTTTATAAGTAACAACATTAGACGTTATTTATCCATTTGTATGGTTCATAAAATTGCTGTAAATTATACACAGGGTCAAGGTCACCAATTTTCATTGGAAGTTCATTGTACGTGAAAAAAAGTTGACAAATAAACTGACGAAATGAATTACGCTAATACAGCTACTGCATAAGTCCATGTTCTTTTGGAAGAATGTGTTTTAACCGAGTGTTGTAACTCGAACTTGAAGAAATTATGTTGACACAGAAGCTCGATAAAGTAGCTCTGTCTGTTCCTCCACAAAAGATACGGGCCTTGTCCTAAAATCGAGATCGCTCGTATGATTTTAACGCCAAAATAGAAAAAAAAAGACGTCTGTGATAGAGCAGTCGGTAAACATAGCATACGCGATATCACATCTGAAAACGGATGAAAGCTAATTGAGTTCGCAGTAGAGCGCATAATTTGCTCATTTCAATCACCCTTATTCCAACTGTCGTTTAAGGCCAGTACACAAAACGACAATATGAACTCGGCATTACAGCTGGTTGGTTTAGTTCATGTGGATCCTATTTTCTTGTTCGACAACGGTCGCGGAACAAACTTCATCGGCACTCTATCAGGCGTTTTAGTCTTACAAAACGACAAGTTATTGTCGACTCATTTAGCTTAGATTTCACTAATTAGTTATTTATTTTTATTCAATGGTGAAAATAACAAATTCCCGACCAAGTCCATTCAATTTTCACAGTATTAAAATTAAGTAATTCGCTCAGAAATCACTTCGTGTATTTCAACATGAACGCGAAAAAAATACTGTGAATTCAAACGAATGCAAAAATCAAACACAACTCTCTCCCCCATCGAATTGGATACCACCCATGGAGAATAAACATTGAAACCTAATATCACCTGAGTTTCAAATACCACTACACCAACTCTTTCCTATCCCTTCTTTTCTCTTCCAAATTAACTAACGCCCGTGCCCTGTTAAACAGTAAAAGGGTATTCATATCCCCTTTGGCATGTGCAGATTATAAAAAAAAAAAAAAAAAACAAATGAAACGCCTGGTAGAGTTAATTGAAAAGCATCCCTTATGTGGCAACTAATTTGTATTTATTTTCCTTTTGTAAAGAAATGTCAAGACTCACTGATCCGCCCCCAGCACTTTTGCATTTGCATTTTTATTTTTTCCTATCCCACACCTTTTAAAGGGTAACCACAATTGACTTTTTTAGTATCTCAGAGTGCACGTCACAAATAACCTACTATTAGATAGTCCAGGATAGGAATGTAAGCTCATGGCGTTTAAGTCGCAGAATACCGAACGACCGCTGTCGAAGAAGTTAAAAGCCTGTTACAATTAGGGTGAATATTCACAGGGCACAGGGCGATCCAATGATCATGCAATGGTCATGCCTCCATTATTCTAGATTCTTCCCAGCGACGAACATATGTAGATCATTACATTTATGGGAGAAAACCTAACGTCGGAACGCTGAAATCGCAAGAGACAGTCAGAGTGTTCGCTGAACGCGTATCCCGAAATCTTTCAACCACCCCAAAAGGCGCTGTCATCAAGTGCCGAAGACCGGTGGCAACGATGCCATAATCTGGATCTGACAGCAAGGACGGCAGCTAGTGATCAATTGGTAGAAAGCATACATCAACTCATCTCTAAGATCTGGTTATACGAGTGTATGCTGAGGTTTCCAGCAATATTTATTGATTTATCAGTCAACATTACTTACAAAATCTTTTCTGCGATACTGTGTGAAAACCTGAAACATTTTATCAACAGACAAAACCCAAGAAGTCAACATCGATACCTATAATCTTTTTATCGATTTCAACGCCGCCTGTTACTGCACTTATAGAGTCGAACTATATAAAGCCATGTCTAGTTTTAACATCCCTACCAAACTTGTCGGTCTGTGTACCAAAAAGGAGAACGCTCGCTGTTTCATAGATTTTCGATGTAAAAAAAGGTTTTAGAAAAGGTAACGCGCTGTTACACTGCGTCTCCACGAGTCTGAACTAAGGCAGACCTTTCACTCAAATTTTTGCCCGCCAAACTTTTATGTCATTAGATGGGCGAATTTAGTTATATCTTTTCATTCACCAACATTTCATCAACGACTGCCAAACTTCAAATGTCAAATTTAAGTCAGGGTTGATATCCACAGAGAGCACAAAACAAAAAGGCTGTATTAGATGTCCGACTGCAAATCAAGTCCGCAAAAGTGCGGTGTACACGAGACATATTAATGTCACGACTTGAGTCTTGACAAGCTGGGTGTTAATATCATAAAAAAATACCCTGGCCAAAAATGAATGCGTTCAATTTCACATACACTACAATCACGTTCAAACATGGAGGAGGGAACATTATGCTATGGGATTGTATGTCGTTTAAGGTAGCCCTACCCGACGAACATATTCGTCGAACCTGCTCGTGTTCGCTATGCTTTTCTTGTCTAGGGGCTTGTTCGCGATCGTGTTCGTCGTTTCGGGCTACCTTTAAAGGAACCGCATAAAAAGAATAATGACCGTCCTATACAGTGGAAAATTGCCAGTAACATGGTCCCAAGCACACTGCGAGGCTAAGAAAAGTATGGTTTCAGAATAATTCTGTAGATATCATCGATTTCCTCTCGTGCAGTCCAGACTTAAACCTTTGGTATAAACTAAAGACAGAGGTTAAGTAACAAGGAATTGGAAATTTAAATGAATACGACAAGTACAGCATGGAAAAACATAATAGCGGAAAAATATGAGGCCATAATTATGTCAATGTGAAATCGATTTTTCTACGAAATTTGTCCTTCGAATGTTTTCTGCGCCTTAACTGGCTTAGATGTAAATAAGGGTGTAAATCCTAGTGGGATTTCTCCCATATTTTTAAAAGAATGTGCAACATAACTTGCATTATCTCATCTTTATGTATTATTTTTATCTGTCCCTTAATCTATCTTTAGATCCCTATGAATTAATACCTTCTCAAAACCCACTTGACGTTGAAAAATAAAATCTTTGTCGATCACTACCTGATTGATCATGATTAGTGATACCAACTCTTGCTGGATTGAATCCAGTTTTTTCAGGGTAACTATTTTCCCTTGTTTTATTATCGGCAGATGTTGTTCCGCCCTCTCCTGTATATATATACAATACTATACAGAAAAGGAGTATAGTATTGAAATAATAAAATCCTAATAAAATGATTATCATTTGAACACAGAAAGCGGACGATAAAGCACAAAAAAGACATAATTATCTGAAATGAAGGCAATTGGTCTGATCTCTGTTCCCTTAACTCAAAATTAGACTTAGATTGGTTTGGTGGTTTCGGAATCTATAGAATGGTCAAAACTATACTATTTTTCAAACTCACAGTTACAAAATTTCATTCGGAGATTAGCCTTTACGAACATAGTGACACTGTGGAATGTATTGCCTGAAATAAATACGTATGTGGGCAGATCGCAACAGAAAGACCGTGATAATTCATCAACTGTCCAAGGACGTTGCGCACGTAGAGCAACTTATTGTCTTGAGTTAATAGAAAAATTCCATGAAAAAATACTTTCAGTTTTTCCGAATTTTGCAAAGTTCCGAGCAATTTTGCGGGCGGTGCATTTATATTTATTTATACAGGAATTACATATGTATATAGGAAGAAGAAGAAGATAAATATACATGCCAATTATAGAGGAGAAAATCTACCCCCATTTTGATACGTTGGCCATTATTGAAAAGGCAGCCTATCCGCCCGCCATATAAACTTTGACGGGTTCAAATCCGAAGAAAAATCGTGGCGGATTGCTATATATATCAGCTGACAGCTACTCTTTCTGTCATTGTTTAATAGCATATTTTCCTAAGACGTGATGTTTCGCAAAAATCTGGTTGCGTTTTTAAAAAAAAAATTATGAAGTCAACGCAATTCCAATTTATGTTGCATTCGTCCTGCAATATGGAAGAAAGAATGGCAAAATGAATCTGCGATGACTCTTGCTTTGTCCGAAAACGCGCTCGATCTGAGACGACGATTCGAAAAAAAACACAATATATATTCGTAAGTTGTTGCGAATTCCGTGAAACATTCTTTTGGTGTCTCCATTATATTTCCATTATTCGTAACTAATAAAATTTATGAAAATCCAGTATAAAATCCAGTATGACCACAAATCCAGTACGGTACTGAAAAGTCCAGTGTAGTTGGTACCATTTATCATGATCAAAGAGATGCTTTTAGTGAGGTTTGAATCTCATAATATTTTGGGTTTCTATCTCCACTATGCCCTTCAAGATTTTCACCTTCAAGAACAAAAAAAAACTCTTATTAAGGTCGGATCCAAACGTTTAGTTTCTAACTATAGGCCTCTAAATAAGCTATCAGCCATTTTCAAAGTGTTTAAAATGGCTTCGCTGCCAAGGAAATCTTACCAAAATCCTAAAATAGATTTGTTCAAGGTTAATCCACAGCCGATTAACGATTCTTTGCTATATATTATTTTGAAAAGGCATTTGACTAATTTAACCATAGTTAAAAAAGTATTGGTTTCGATACCTTTCTATATAATCAGAGCTTATTCTAGTAACATCAGGAGTTCCACAAGGAAGTCACATTAAACCCTTGCTTTTTATCCTCTTCTGTCCTCTACTCGAAATTCTGCTTGCTTCGGCAAAAAAATCCTAATAGGCTAGCCTCCTAGACTTAAATATACTTAAAGCTTTCCAGTCTAAGCTAAGCATTCCACTAACATTTAATAACCAAAAAAGCAATGTTGAGTTAGAAAAGGTGAAGTTTCAAAAAGACCTTGAAGTCATATTGGATCCAAAACTCATTTTTAACGAAGGCTCTCTACTTCGCATTTGTAAGATCGGTATTAGATTAGGTAAATGTAGTAGGACAATCTGAAATCTGTCTTACTGTCAGAACCACACTCAAGCTTCAGTTTTCTCCTCACGCAATTGGGAATAAAATATTATCTGAGTCAATGAATAATTTCTCAGCTCAGCATAGAACACTAGGAAACAACAGCATAAAAAAAATGTCCACTAAAGGCGATGTTATATCACCTATATCTTATGGCTCATAGTCATGTATAAAATTCTCTTAACATTAGACAGAGAAGGGATTAATGTCTAGAACGTCTAGAACACCCAGTTAACTAAAAATGGCTGATGACTCGTGGACCACATCAAGTAAGGAATCCCTCGATCTTCTGATGGATATCCACCTCTCTAACAGCTGCAATGTCAACTCGAGTTCAATTGGGATCTCGACAAGTTCAGCATCAAGAGCATTGTACTTTGGGCTATCAGTAGCTTTAAATCCTTCAAGTCTCCTGGACCTGACGGCGTTATTCCTGCAGAGCTCCAAAGGAATGCTGACCTGATCCTCCTCTGGGTAACTACCATCTTAAGAAGTTGCCTGGATCTGGGCCACATTCCCAAGACGTGGACTGAGATCAAAGTGGTGTTTATACCCACGGTAGGTAAAAGCTCACATGTCAACCCCAAAGATCTGAGACCCATAAGTTCGTCATCTTTTCTTCTGAAAATCCTAGAGAAAGTACTCGACGTCCACATTCGCTGCAAAGTAAATCCTCAACTCTGGTCAGCCTCTCAACATACATACAGTAAAGGGAAATCGGTTGAAACGGCCACTCACTAGTATGTATCCTAGAAAAATATCTCATCTGCAAAAAAAAAAGCTTTGGCCGCTTTCCTCGACACTGACGGAGCATTTATCAACGTTGAGCCCATAGCAATTATAAGCGTAGAGTACTTGAAGGGTACTCGATTCTATCGGTATCACAATGGGACTTCCTGGTCTAAGTGTGGCTGCACCCACTGCAGCCATGCAGCCAGCCGTTCTAACCTAACCTAACCTAGACGGAGAATGAATTAAAGTATGTAGTTGGGTACGTAGATGATATGATGACACTTGTGGCAGGAAAGTAATTATGGAGGATTCGCTCTAGGTTAATGCATTGCTTCCTCGCCTAAACGGTCCGTCACTCCCCCTATCATCCAGTGCTAAGATGTGGCCAAGCTACAACATGTCCAGATTTACAGCAGTTACGACCGGACGTACATGCGGCTAGACTACGTTTTCCACACAGCGCACATTATCGCATCTGCAACATTGTAACTGAAAAAGAAACTGTCATACACTTTTTTAGGAGAACCTAAGTAAATTTCCTTGAGGAGATCTCAGAAAAGAATATAAGCGAACTAAGGTGGGTGACCCAAATAAGACCTACTTTATAGTTTTTCGTATTCTTGAACTCCACAGGCTGGCTTTAGAGACTCCACAAATCGGACTTTCCTTAACAAAGCCGCCACTTCTACCTACATTCTTTCAGACTTTTCAGACCTTTTAGTTTTTGAGATATGTAGATTGTCAACTTGTATTGTAATATCTGTTTAAACTGATCATCTCTACATTTTTTGCTACCTTTAACCGCTTTGTCTGAAAATACAAATGTCACAAGGACATTACACAGTGAACAGCGGTATTTATAACACTTGCCGCAGGAAGTATGTGACCCAATCTAATATCTATTTTAGGATCTGATAAGTATAACAAGTTTAATCTGCATGCCTGATGAATACTTGAAATTAGCGTAATTGAATCTGCATTTGAACTTATAATTCCCAAGTTTACATTCTACGTGATTCATCAGATACTTAATTTAATATGTATATACCTATTTCCTATACCTACGAGCATGTATGTACATATGTATACCAATTTTAGCGAACGTTCGGCAAGTCCTTAGACCTGCACTAACAGCTCCTTACCTCATTGACTTCCAAAGGGAAACTGATGTATATACCTATTTCCTATACCTACGAGCATGTATGTACATATGTATACCAATTTTAGCGAACGTTCGGCAAGTATTTAGACCTGCACTAACAGCTCCTTACCTCATTGACTTCCAAAGGGAAACTGACCAACCGTGTAAAAATCACTTCCCTACCGACTGCCAGCACAGTTCCCTAATACACACAACCAAATGAAAAAGGAGCCTATAAACCAAAATCACCTATTGTAATAAAATTCCAGCGCAGAATCCTGCATTCAGATTGTCAACTCCCACAATGCACGAGAGTGACGACGACAACGACGTCAGTATGGAATCTTATGTGTAGAACTTTCTATGCCCAAGAAAGATAGGTGCTTCCTTTGCGACTGTATAAAGACAACCGCCTGAAGATGTATGATGTCCTTTGAGAAGCAAGAACTCTTCTTTCATCTCGTTTACTCTACATACACCTCCTGAGCTAAAAAGCAAAAAAAAACGAACCCTCCGTCCTTGTCCCGTGTAAAACGAACCATGAAACCACTTCCACCCTCCCAAGAAAGCAACAGCACAGGCTTAGCGACCTATTGCGCATGTTTCACCTACATTCGCACATTTTAACTTTGATACACCTTTCTACATAGATAAATCAACAAGATACCGAACCACGTGGAAAGATGTTTTTTTTTTTTTTTTTTTTGGTTTAGATACAATCCACAGAGCAACACGCTCTTTTTTCGGAGAGAGAGAGAGTTCGCGCCCGCTTTTGGAGACTTTTTCTTTGTATGAAACATATCGTGGAACACTACTAGCACAAGTCCCCCAAAAGTATCTCGAATCTCGTCATCGAATTTCGATACTGCGCATTTAGTTTGAGTGATTTGGGTACAAGTTTAAGTGTTCGGTGTACGTTGGTATTGCGATACTTCAACGTGTCCATCGATGCTAGAACCCCATGATGATGGAGTTCGGTCGGTGTGGCAGCCGGGTGTAGTATGCCGGTTTAATTGGCGGTTTGTGCGATTTTCTTTTGCAAATTTATTGCAGTTTTAGACGTAATTAAGAGAGCCACTTCGTCGTATAGTACGAGGTATGGAGGGATCATTAGCGAATAGCATTCGTAATCATTTTAGCTTAAAGCAAATGATATTCCACATGGCTGTGGACAATTAATTACAAATTCATAGAAACGTGATCTTCAAATAGGAGAAAAAAAGCTTTTATCTCTTTCTAATCGGTAGCGTGATGCTTCTTCAGCGAACTCGTGTATGTGAACCTTAACATTGAATACCTATCAGACAAGGTTTCGCAGATTTTGTGGGCGCCTTGCCTATAAGTATGTACTACGTTAAGCTGAAAAAACTTAAATTTAATTTCCTGAATGGATTTACATACATATGAGCGATAGTCAGCTGTAAAATATTTATTAATTCCTATTAATTCGAAATGGCCCTGCAAATTTCGAGACTACTACATGTATGGCAGATGGGTTGGTTGGTCGTTGATCGGGTATTTAAATGGTTAATGGCTTCAGAGAGGACTTAATGAAATAGTTTATCTAAAACATGTTTTGCTGCTGCGGAATACCTGATTATGAAGAATATATTTTTATCGACTCAAAATCTAGGAATATTTAGTTCAGCTAGGGTTGCCATAATTCGCAAAATTTTAAGGCACTATGTTTTCGATTTTGATTTTTGGCAGCATTTGACATTTAATTTGTTAAGGTCTGCCATCATCTCGCCTTGCTGGTTACAAGAATGATTTCATTCAATTCATTTTCAAGGATTTCTATTTGTTCGACCTAACTTTTACGAGTAGATAACTACTTTACTTTGATCCGATTTACAGAGTTTTCTTAAAGGGTTCCCGACCCTTGTAGAGTCTCTGCCTAAAACTGGAATGTCTTATATCCTCTCTCGTGGGCAAGCGTCTTTTAAGCACCCTCGATAACTTGGTCTTTGTACCAGAGTTTCGGTCTTCTTCACCGTCTTGAACCTGAGGCCAGTAGTTCGAAGATGTTCTTGGCAGGGGAATTGTTTCCCTTTCACTCGATGTGGCCGAGCCAATGTAGTCAACGTATGTTGGCCTCATGGATTACACCCACATCTTGATAGAACTCACATAGAGTTCGCGAATGTATCTATTTGATATATGAAGTGCCATAATCGCCTCTACAACTCATCTGCGTATCTTAGCAGCTCGACAGATTTGTGAAAGATCCTCTTTAGATCTGTCGCTTCTAACCTTATTAACGCTACCTCTGGAATCTCTCATGGTAGTTACCTCGGACCTTAAATATTTATGTTGACCATAAAAAATATTGAGTGCTTTCAGAAAAATTCTTGCCTGTTCATCTACACTGATGAGATGAAAATATTGATATCTATATTTATATATCGATAAATAACGGTAATATCCGAAGATAATGTCCTCAGCACAGTCTTCTGCGCAGCTACATAGATGGACTTAGTCCAATGGCTACATGAAGATATTAGAGAAAGCTGATTGGGATGTCCCAAGACCGACAGATAGTTGCTGTAGCTCTCAATGTGGTACCAAAGCATGCCCTGGTGCTCGTCAACTTTTGTATTTGAACTTTTATACTGGCAAAATTATTCACCAAATGCGAAATTCGTTAATGATAGTGTACTCCGTCATTGAATGAAAGATTCGGTGCTCAAATTTCAAACTTTCACAAACAGCACTAATGTTAAATAATTCGCACCGATTCGGACTTGGTGTATTTCACCACGAACGCAAACAAAAAACTGTGAATTAGGAACCAGTGCAAACATCACATACAATTCTTCGCAGTCAGTATGGATACCGCATATGGAAATATTGAAGCCTAATATCACCTGAGTTTTGTTGGGCTTCATAAACGCTTTCGTTTGGTTCAGAACTTTTTGTTTCTCTCAGTATTTTGCATTATTGTGGACTGGATTCGACTGGATGGAACTCCAAAACAGGATTCCAGCTTAAAAATGTCTTATCGCCAGGAAGTCTGCTCGTCCATTTCCCTAAATGTTTTTGTTCCCTTTTTTTCCTGGGATCCAAATTATGGTGACCTTTTCTGCGGATAGTAGATTTATGCAATCCTATACCTACGAATCCGTCTTTAAGGAATTAAAGTCCCTTAATGCGGCTTTCATGGATATGTATGTATGTATGGACTTATGTACATACGTTGCTGCATAGATGCAAGTTTCATTTGTATTTCCTTACAGGCATTCCCAAACACAAAGTTCTATGGCAAAGACTGCCACACGCTGTAACCTGTGGCCAAAGGTATACGCTAACTCCACTTTCAAAATTTTCAGTTTAGAATCTAACCTCTTCTTGCAACGTGAAGGCCATTCGGTTAACGACTTTATTAGGAACTTAAAACCATTTGAGACCGTAATAGTAGTAGTACCTATACATAGTTCTTCAAATAAATTTGGAAAGAGGGTCCCTAGGTGCCCTCACCAAAAATTTACTCAACAACCCTTGAAAACAACCACCCCGATGTAGCCCCTTCCAACATCATCAAATTGAAACTCACACTATCATTTTATTTCAAATGTAACTGACCGTTCAAATGATTATAAGCAGCGTGTAATTCGCTTTACAATTACACTAAGTACGTCCATTACAACAGTGGAATCCACTTGATCTTCTAGTTTGCGTTCATCCCTTCTAAGTCCCTCATCGACTCAAAATAAAAACACTCTGAGTGCTAACTTGAGTGAATTCAAACAGTGGAAGGTAGAAAAGAGAAACATATTCACTCGTCAACACAATCCAATGGGGCGCCCACCCCATACACACACCCTCTCATGTTATGGCCCCCATCGTCATACCATGGCCACGACAATGGAGACTACAACCACCACCACCACCACGAGAAATCAACACAAACTGCGAAAGCTAATCCCATATTCAACGTGCGGCCTCTCCACTTTAGTTGTCAGTCCGCATCCATCAAGAAAACAAGTAACGAGTCCGTGCTAGAGCTTCTCTAGAACCGAGCCACGAGGTCGTCGTTAGTTCGTCGTTTTGCACGTAATCAAATTTTTGAACTCTATTTCAAAACTATGCATGCTTATTCGGTTTGAAAAACGAAAACAAAAACAACAAAATACTCTCATAAGGCTGCTGTTTTAGATTTAAAAAAAAAAAACTTCGCGTTCGCAGTGCTTTTACCACCAAAAAAAGTTCGTTAAAAGTGAAAAGCATATTATTATTATTTTTTATTTTTGTTTTTTGCCCTAAGTTTTTCTTTCTTTTTCACCGTTCTATGTAGTATATTTTTGAATTGATGACGTGACGAATATAAATACGTAGTTTCTGTTTCAACGAACACTAAACACACTCGCACTGTACCACCCCAGTTGTAGTAAGTTGTTCTGTGTGCGGATTATACGCGGAACACTTACTAAGTATATTTTACCTGTAACCTCGTTTGACGAGTTTTTTTTTCCTTCTTTTCGTCATATTTTCGCCTTTTTTTTCGAAATTCTTTTCCCCTTTTTTGATGAGTGAAAAACTCACACAGAAAACCGACCACCGCCAAAGTTAACCTTTGTTAATTAAAAAAAAATAAAAATAAATAAATAAATTTCAAATCAATTCCAAAAAAAGCTCACAATTCACGAACTAAATGAAATGACGAAAACGGAAAGTAAATAGAAGAGAAACTATTTACACTTACGTAACAAGTGTCATTTTGTGAATATTTTCTGTTTCGTTTTCGCTATTCGTACTTTTGTAGTTGGATTTGCTTTGCTCCACTGTTTCCGAGGCACCACCTTTCTTCCCCCACGACCGACGACCCCTTCTGGAACATACCAATACACCAAGAGCAAAAAGAACCAAATAAAAGGTAGAAAGAGTAGCAAAAAAAAAAAAGTTGAAAGACGACTTTGAAAAATATTTTGTTCCTCTTTTAACTTCTCATTCATTTGATTATCAGGCTACTAGTTGCGGCTGTTTGCCAGTGTGTGCAACTTTAGGCGAGTGTGTGCAAACTTGTATCGATCGGTCGTCGATGATCGTGAGTGAGTTGAAAGTATAACACTCGTTGTCGTTATCCCTCGCCAAGTTACATACATATGTATATAGCTTCTGCCGCGCCGCCATCATGAACATGATCACCGGAGAGCAATTTGATCGCCCATTTGATCGTTCATTTGGCTTATATTGCCCCCTCATTTGAGAGTGTTTCTATCTATCTGCCCGTACCATATCCGTGTCAAATATTCATTCCTGTCTCCGCTGGGTTGTGTGCGAGTGAGATTTTTTGTTCCCCCCATTTTCTGATTCTGATAATGCGCCGCGCGATTGCTGTTTAGTACACGCTGCTGCTGATTAGCCAGTCTGATTGGGTTCGTGTCGATCGGTCTTTCTTCTTTTGCTACGCCGTTAAGCCACAGAAACGTTATATTCAAGTTTTCTTTTAATTTTCAGTTAATATATAACTATTGGTATACTAAAAACCCTACCGTTGTTTTACTTTAAAAGTACCTCCTCGCTGAAGTTGACGAAAAGTGCGCGGCTTTTTTTCGCTCACTTGCTCGCCCCCAACATAAGGTACTCGAGAAAAAGAGAAAATAAAAAATAATCTAAAAACGAAACCAAGAAAGTGAAAAAAGGAAGAATTTAAAAAAAAAAAATCAAATCAAATCAGCAAGTGATCGAGAGTGTTGGTAAATAAAAAAAAAAATTCATACAAACTCGCGCCGCACATGCATGCCTGAAGCCTGAGTGATAAAATTCAAAATAGTGTGCGTTTGTGTGATTGCGAAATAATACTCTCTTTTGAGTTAAATTTATAAGAAAAAAAAAATAAAAATAAAATTTTCTCATACCCAGACGCGGAAACAGAAGAAAAAAAAAAAAAAATCAGACAACCCCCTACACATTTAATGGGAGTAGTTTTTTTTTTTTGTCCTCTATCACTGTGTGCTCTTCGTATATTTCTGCTTGTAAACAGTGATCGTGTGTGATTATGCACTATCAGTGAACGAGAGAGATAGCTATATATACACAGAAGAATTTATATCAGCAAAAAAGAAATAAAAAAATAGCGCGTTGCAAAGAAGTAAGTCAGTTCATTTATACACATTTTGTTATTCTTATTTAATTCATTCACTATTTAGCTTGAAAGTGTGTGTGCTTGGGGGGTTTTTGCCTTACCCCATGCGTTTGTGTGCGATCTAAAGGAATTTCAATTTTAATGAATTTTTAATAAGTCAATGAAAGCCAATGACACCCATACACATATGCAGGCGATTGAGGGAAGTAGACAAATGTCAGAAAATGTAAAAATGGGCAGCAATATCACTAAATTTACAAATATGCGTTTCAGAGCTCTTTCTAAAATAAAAATTCAATTAATAACTAGGTGTGCTTTTAAAAATATACATATATATCAGCATATTAAGCTAAATTTGAAAAAAATTACAGTTGACAGTTGTAGTTGGTAGGGGGTCCTTATCAAAATATAAACAAAGTTTCGAATGAAAAGTAAGCTAAATTTTTGTATGAAATTTATTTGTATTCGCGATTGTTATCTTTTGATTTTAAGGGCGAATTTTGTTGGATTATTATTTTTTTTTTTCTCTTTTATAATCGTTTGAAATTTTCCAAAAATTTAGAACGTTTTCTAGATATTTCGATATTCCGCCCATAGCGTAAATATAATGTGCTTACTGAACTCTCTTTTTCTTTTACTTGCACCTATAATACAGAGCAAGTATTGGATTCGTGAAAAATTGGAACTCAAGATAACAGCGGATTCTGACACTACGATGATAGAAAAGTTCGAAAAAGTGGATCTGCCGATTCTGTCTGGCTGTCAGTGTGTATGTACGATGGGGTGCAACCTAAACGGCTGGACCGATTTGTTTCAAACTTCATATCTGAGCTCTGTAGGGTCACAATTCGAGGCGAAATGGGAATTTGTGCTCTAGCCCTGTTATTGGCGGTACTTTACTTAAAGCCAATTTCACAAAAAGACGATTTCCTCGAAAACGGCTCTAACGATTTTGATTAAATTTCATATTTGAGATGGTCTAGACAAATGCTATGAGATGGCGTACGACGTTTTCGGCTAAAAATACGTATAACGCTACTTTTTCTATTAGAAATATGACTATTTCTCGGCTAAAACTCAATGGATTTCCATCAAAAAAGTGGACAAGATTTAATGTTTAATAAAATGTGGTATTGCAAAATTTTTAAAAATATTATTTCAAAAATTTATTAATTTTTTTTTATTAAAAATTATCCAGTCGTGCACTTTATTTGTTAAGTTATGTCGCACATTTAAGAAAAAAAGAGTTTTTAATATCTAAAGCAGATTTATTCGGTAGCTTCTATTTCGCAAATAAATTGTAATTCACAAGTGGTTTTTCTACAAAATGTTAAAGGTATTAAATATGTTAGATTCCGTGTTTCGCAAACATTACTTTTTACAAATTTTTTACGCAGTGCGGCAACTTTTGGATAAAGCCTAAAATATGTACAGTGATGTGCGAAATAATAGGGACAACCAATGCAATAATTGAAAATGCAAAAAAAGTCAGAGTCTCTTTGTTTTAATACGCGTTATTATTATTCATCAATTGGTTTGAATGTCAGTGGTGTTTAAATAAATACTATGATCTAATATTTATATATGTATGAAATTAAAAAAAAAAAAAAAAAACTGAAATAGTAAGAACCTCTTAAATATGCTGTGAAAAAAAATAAGGACAACTACCAATTCTTGATATAATTTACTCCGAATGTAAACTGCAAAAAAGAAAATAATTTTATAACATAAAAAATTTATTATTTTATCAAATAGGTAGCTACCTCAATATTTCGTTGCATAGCCCTTGTTTTTGAGCTAAGCAACGCCGGGGCATCGAATCAACGAGCTTCTGGCAAGTCCTTGGTGGAATAGCTTCCCATTGTATGGGGTTTTAGGTATATTAAAAAAAAAAGTAAGTAAGTATCCTGTAAATTTAATTGCTATGCATAGGGCATATAATCGACTTCGTTCCTATGTATTTTTTTCTGCTATACAAATTGCTAAAGTGATTTCTTTTTTCTAATACAATATTGTATTATGATTGCTTCATAATTGGATTTTAAGTCCAAATTCCAAAAAAATGTCATAAAGTTACTCATAAACTTAAATCTCTTTTGAATTTGAGTGTTTTTTAATTTAAATAATAAAATTAGAGATTTTTGTAAAGCTTATTTCTTGACATTGACCAAAAAGGAGTATTCAAGAAACCACAAATATTTTCAAAAGCTATAAATGGTTACAAAAAGAATTAGTGATACCGGTTGAAACAGCACCGAGATCCACAGGATCTCTTTCGGTCAATGGCAGATGACGTGCATCATGAGCTTTTAAATAAACTAATAAATGAAATAAATTTTCAACCATTTAATTTACTTCAGCAAAGTTGGCTACATTCCACGAAAATCAGTCTTTGCTTAGATTCACTTATCTTAAATGTATCACAGTGTGTAATTGGACATAAACAATGATGAGCTTAAGCAATTAGTTCACCACAGCTGTTTTACTAAGCTTTCCAAAGGGGCTAAGTACTCCCAATGCATCTATTTTTTCGAAATGGGTTTTTGTTTCGTTATCCTTCTTTTTTTTCTTTTAAATAGAAATGAAAATCATCATTACCTCTGTTTTTCTGCTAAAACCCGCTAAAAGATTGAACGGTTTACTAGAATTCAAAAGTATTTTTCCGTAAGTTTAAAAATTTTACGAGCTACCTAGAAACATTAGGAAAGTGGAGCTCTGCGTGCATTCCTTGTGTGTTTTAGTTTAAACTAATTGTTATCACGTGCTCACCTGTTTGCTCTGTCATCTCGGGGCAAAAGTATTTTAACAGCTAGATTAGCGAAGTGTTGGGAACGCGCCAAGCAATCGGTACTAGAATATTGTACTAGATTTAAATACAGAATCATACTATACTTCACGAAGATGTAGCAAAAGGGTATTGTTAGTGCTAAGATGTGGGAAATATCATTCCTAACTGTCAAATAAATAAGGTCACAGAGTGGTATTACCTATTTTTTGACAGCAACCGATGCAAAAAAAACGTCAGCTATGTACGTGTCTTTCGTTTACAGACCTGGACGCATGTTAACCTATCACACTAAATAAAAATAACTTCAAATTGTGTGTGGATTACAGATTATTGGTAAACTTTCCAATAAAACTTGGAATGATCTGAGTGACGCTTAAAATGTACATATGTCAAGTTAAGGATTCATAAAAAATTTACGTGACAGAATTCAGAGAATATTCTGAAAAGTTGACAGATGTTGATTGGAAAATGTATTGTTTAGTATGCAAACGTTCATATGCAAACATTTGCGTAGTAAGAGAATGAACGAAACTGAGATATAGAACGAGGCAGCTTTCGTTCACTTTTCTTCCAGCTGAATTTTAACAAACAATTGAAATCAAAGCTGTCAAACAATTGAGAAAGTTCAGATTTGATAGAAGAATAATTTATCTGAATTTACAAAACAGAAACAAACAAGTGGATTATGAATCAGTTGTGGTAGCGTATACACGTATCTAACAATGTATCCAGAGGGTTATTACTTAGAATTTGGTGAAGAACTATCAACTATTTCGAATTGAAGTTACTCAGGTTTTCATACGAAAGGTGTTACGAGAGCTTTTTTTTTTAAATTGAGGAAATTCTCTCTCGAAATATGAGATTTGACGCTATTAATATTTCTTTTAGAAAAGTTTCCGAACAGACCTAATGATCAAAGCTCATCATATGTTTTACAAACTGGGCATAAAAACCAGACTATCCAGGAGCTGCGATAAGAAATAATAAAGGCTCAGGAACTCAGTTAGCCAAACTTGATTAACAATGAAGTCCAGCTTCTTGTCATTGACGAACAATTTGTCGAGAAGTGGAGACAGTGTTGTGAAGGACTTTCGAACGTGCACTTTCCTAATCAATATTTGTTTGAGATTTTGCAGTCGAAGCAGGTAGTCAAATAATCTCAAAACCGCCAGACGAGATACTCCATTAGTTGCAGCAAAAAAGAGAATATTTATCAAATACTTAATCGATGGGCGAAAATATCCAAAATAGTGAGAAGCGAGAGATTGCCACCCTTCCACACCTTTCTCAAATAATTTTTTCGACAACGCAGTTAATGATAATTCATATATTTATTACAAACTTGTCAGTATCTACCATTTGTTCGGCTTTATGTAACTAAGTAAATATTACTTATTTTCTTATTTGGCGTATATGTCAAAATATTTCCCAATAAAAATCATTTTCACTGTGTCAAACGTTCGTACCCAAAATTACAATCTAAATTATTATTATCTCTCAGTATCGCGACGGACAACAAATCTACAAAAAAAAATATATAGCTATAAACGATAAGTGGTATTGCCAGGCAAAGACTGGTAAAAATCTATTATGTGTGCAGCCTTGAATAACTTAAATTCAAAAGAGAAAATAAATCTGTTAAGGACTACCTACATAACTACTATATGTATTTCTTGTTTTAATATATTAAAGAACAACATTTTTATTTCTAGTCAATAGATTAAGATTTGTTTTATTGAGATTTATTTGCGAAAAGATTTTCATAAGATTAAATGATAAATGTCGTAGCGCGATAAGGTGTTTAACAAGTTCTTACGTAAATTTAAATAGTTTGGCAAATAAACATAGAGAAAGAGGAATTCATTTTGTTTGTTGCAAAAGTTTTTTTTTAAATACATATTTAAAAAGTCTAAGACTATTATATACTATATGTATGTAGGTAATTACTTAGAGTTACATGTTCTGAAAAAATTGGTTACTTTTAATTGTTCAATATTAGTGAATAATTTTAATTTTAAGAAAATTTAGCAAAGTTAGTTAATAACTAAAGGAATGACTTTTGTAAATGTGATGATAGCAATAAACGTCAATATATACATACATACATATGGATCTAAAATTTCCTTAACATTTGCATAGGCAATATTCGTAAAAATGGTAATAACAATTCAAAAAAAAAAATAGGAAAACGACTTTTCATTCAAACTTTGTCAAAAAATCGATCATTGACTTTTAACGAAATAAAAAGTCCGTTAGCGTACTCTCCTAAAGCAGTGAATTTTTACGAAAAGCAGTTCGCGTACGGTGAATTTTCGTAGTTTTTCGCAGAAGAGAGCCATCACGAGAGAGTAAGAAATTTCCCCATGCTACGAGTTTTAGTGCAAGAAATTTTTATGGGCTGGTTTATGAAAACTGTCAAATCTGTCAAATCAGTGTATTTTCAACTTTTTCTTGTTCAACCCGTTCGTTTACTTTTTCGTAATTTTAGCTCTCTCTGAGAGAATTTTAACCACACTCTTCGTAATTTGATAACCTACGAATTTTAGTGCAAAAAGTACGCAACCGGAGGTTTGGAGAAATTTAACGGAACCGAGCGATTTTGTGTAGTTATATTTTTACTTGCACCTATAATATAGGGCAAGTATTGGATTCGTGCAAAAATTCGAACTCGAGATAAAAATGAGTTCTGACATTAGGATGATAGAGAAGCTCGAAAAAGTCGGTCTGCCGATTCTGTCTGTCTGTCTGTCTGTCCGTCACTCTGTATGTATGTATGCTCGGCTACAGCCCAAACGGGTGGACCGATTTCCTTCAAACTTCATATCTGGGGTCTGTTATGTATTCTCCAGAGGGGAAATTGGAATTTTAGTTCTAGCCATATTATTAACGGTACTTTACTTAAGGCCAATTTTACAAAAACATGATTTTCTCGAAAACGGCTCTAACGATTTTGATTAAATTTCATATTTGAGTTAGTCTAGGGAAATTCTATAACATGGCGCACCACGTTTTTGGCTAAAAATACGTATAACGGTACTTTTCTTATTAACTGGTTTTAGAAATATGGCTATTTCTCGGCTAAAAATCAATGGATTTCCATAAAAATCGAAATGTGGCCCAGATTTAATGTTTAACAAAATGTGGCATTTAAACTTATCCAAAAATTTAAAATTTTTTTTTTTATTAAAAATTTGTGCACATCCAACTCAGAGCATATAGGTGCAAGTACGTACGATCCAGTCGTGCACATTTTTTCCTTTATTTTCTTTAAAATTTTTTAAAATACATTTTACGAGAGATGCAACTTAATGATATATTCATAGAATAAGGCTTATTCGCCCCTCGAGAACGGTCTCTCTAACACTGCGTGTTTCCCATGTTAACAATGGGTATTTACATATACATTCATTATATCTGCTGATTGGTATTTGTCATTTTAAACGTTTCACAGGTGGGCTGACGAATGGAATCTTTTTAGATTTTTTGACGTTTCCCCATCGATGACTTGTCGATAAGGTAGCTTAAGGGTGCGTTCAATGCTGTCAAATGTCTTTGAATAGCAAATATTTGTGTTTTTTTTTTTTTTTTTTGTGGAAACGGTGGGTAAGTCTCTGACTCCTCCCTTGAGATGCGCCATCGCCAATCCTTTCCCGACTATGTTGTAGTCAGATCCGAGATTTATGACAAAATTCCTTCTAGGTAATGCCGCATATCCATGTCATGACGGATTCATAATTGGAATACGTGGCTACTCATCCTTCCTCTATGAGTTTGATTATTTTCCATGAAGAAATTTGAGAGCAAAACCTATTAACCGACTGTTCTTATCAGTTTCGGAAATATTTCTAGTAAACACTCATAATCTAGGTCAAGGTGACTAAAAATTTACACCTTATTGTGATTTGGTACCAGGTTCATTAGAACCCAAGCCTTAGATTTGATACTACATATGTATTTTGCCTATGAATACGGCATCTCTTAAATTCACATTTTGGGTCTGACCTCGTCCTTTTAATGGTTCTTTGGGACATTCTTTATCTTGTTATTCGTTGTTGAATTTCACCTTGAACTCATAGTTCACAAATTAAACATTTTTTTCGTATATAAAGATATTGCGGTCATCTACATCTGGCAATTCTACTTCTAAGCAATTATTACTTGAATAATAATTATTCAACTTAACGACTAACAGCTCAGCCAGCTTGGGTACATATCTTTTTGGATGGTTCTACTCGTAACTTTCTATACATTGCACGTAACAGAATAGCTCCACGTTTATCGGTGATATCAGTGTATACACATGTGTGTATGTAGATACATCTATTATAATGATGTCGATTAGACTCGAATTGATTAATATTGACCACTTAAAATATCGTGGTTAGCAATTTTGATAACATGTAACACTTTTTTTTTTCTCCATATCATCACTCTTATAGATAATTTATTCATAAAAATTGTTCAAAGGGGAGTTTCATAGTAACCTACTTATTTACTTTGTAGATAGGTACTTTAATAAAAAGTGTTTTGCCCAGCCTTAAGTTCAGACAATAAATTTTGTTAACATATTTTTGATAAGGGAAATTATTTACGAGGTCAGAGAGCTGTGTGCACCCAAATAGTGTGTTGTTACAGTAATTGCAATATTGTCAAAGGAAAAGTCAATGTCATTGAAATCCTTTATTTTTCTTTCGGACTTTTATCAAACTTTTTTTTTAGCCAAAACGAAAGGCAATTTTTTGAACATTTTAACCTTTTTTAACTAGAATGCACTTACATACGTCTCATCCGTAACGTCGACAAATACGTTGACAGACCAAAAAACGTGTTTTTCCTTCTACACACTGCTGTAAAAGAAAAAAATCAGCTGTTAATCGACTGCCTTTCATTTTCCTCCAAGGACGTAGTAACTTCAGCTTCTGTAAAAAAATAAATAAATAAATAGTAGGCCGTAAGCAGCCCATAGAGGGCCAAGGCCTAACTTCTCACAACATTTCTGTACGTACAGAAGGGACCTACAGTTTTATGCCGTATCCGAAGGGCAGGGGGGTTTTTGAGAAGCTTTCTCATGACAGTAAATACTCTTGGATGTTTGTCAGACGCTCGCAAGAGGTGGGGCCGTGAAAAAAACTTTGGTGGTATTTTCCTGGATTCGAACTCGGAACCCCTTGCGCAGTAGTCCAACGCACTAACCACTGAGCCACGGCGCCCACTTCAGCTTCTGTACTTACATATAATAGTTCTAATAAACGAGGGATCATAAGTCTTAAAAAAATGCCACCCCAAATATTAACTCGCACTTAAGTATAAAGTATACCAACAATATTTTAAGAATCAGGTTTTATTTAATCTTCATTCTTTCAAAGAATCTACTACATTTTCATTGAATCTACTACATAACACTAGTGTGACATTGAGCTGATACTAGTGTGTTCCCTGCGCAGAGAGTTCATCAACCACTACACTGCTAAAACATTCTACAAGATGAAACACTCCGCTAGAACTGCAAATTATTTCTCCTTAAAAGTACGAAAATTTGACGAACTATTTAGGGCCAGTTTTTCAATGCAAGATCATCCTAATCTTAGGATTAAACTTGAGTTTACATCAAAAACATGTTATCCAGTAAATTTTAATCCTCAGCTAACTCCGAGTTAACCCAGCAAATTTGTTCAGTTAACTCTGATAAAATGCACATATAGTTTTAACAGATTTTGTTAATAAATAGGAAACAAGGAGAACTATGTAAAAATTAAAAAAAATATAAATATTTACGTTGTGTTGTCGATATATTTTAATTTTTGCGACCAATTCTACCTTACATAAAACAGAATGATGGGCTATCAGAACAGCCTTGACAAATAAACGATACAATGTCAGTGATAGCAAATCAAATGACTTAAAATTAATCCTGCACTGAAAAACTGTTTCATGAGTAATTATCTGGATTAATTTTAACCCAGAGTTTGTTACCTTTGGTTTAATTCGGATTTAACTTAGCACTGAAGAATTAGGCAAGTTGAGCTCGTTATGATTAGCTGACTAAATTTACTACTATACGCTTAAATTCGATAAAATCTAGTCTATTTTCGTATCTGTCATCCCAGTGAAAACAGTTAGACTAGCCGAATACCAATCTACTGAAGTTAATACTCTTTAGACCCAACTATTGTAGCATTCAGCGTGCGATGTAGCTAATATAATAATGGAATAAAAAATCTTTAGAAATCCGAGCGAAACGTGACCGTATATCATATCGTTTCACACAATGTAGCCACTCTAAGCGCTCCTTACGTATGGAGCCAAAAGTGAACGAAAACTCGACGAAACTACGCGAAAAGTCATACAAAATCTTTATATTCACTTGACTGCGTAAGGCAGCGTACAGAGCATTAATTCAATTTTGTTTGATCCTTTAGTTGGTTTCCTTTTTGCTTCCTATTAGGAGGATCGGTGGGTGATAGGCCCAAGCATGGGCCACAACTTACTGCAAGATCGGCTGAAAACATTACTGCTGTTCAGGGAAATGTTCAAAACAGTTCATCAACCTCAATTCGACGCCGTGCTCAGGAGCTTGGTCTTCAAAGAACAACTTTGAAAATGAATCATGACCTTCTGTATATCAAAATATAGCTGAGTGCTTACAATAAATTGAGTGCAATGGGTCGGTGGTTAATGCGCTGTCCTACTGCTTAGGTGCGGATCCAGAAAAATACGATCAAAGTTTTTGCACGACATCTTTGAGAGCGTTCAACAAACATCCAAGAGCATTAATGTCATGAGAAAGCTTCTCGTGAAACCCTCTTCCCTTCGGATAGGCTTAAAACTGTAGGTCTCTTCTGAACGTGAAGGAATGTGCACCACACGTACAGTTGTGAGAAGCTCTATATAGGATGCTTAGGGCCGAATAATTTTGTTTTTTAAATTCAGTGCTTTTACCATTTTCATAATACAGTTAAAGGTGTCCTTAACATCGGTGAGTTACAGTCAAACCGTTTGGATATAGGAGGTAGATATGCGTTTTGGCTATCTGCGCATTTGGGTGGTCTGCAACCACTGTCACACCTTCTCGTACGTAGTGATGGGCAAATGCCCCCAGATGGTATTTACCCAGTAACGTAAGTTCTTATTCGTGCACAATTTTTTTTTTAATTTTTCCGCTTGGCTTAAAGCAGCAGATTGCATTTGAAATTATAATCTTAAATAAGGAATTTAAATTGCTTCTACCGAAGTGATTCAACTCAGAAATGTATACCTATATTTTTCTACCAAATCGAAATTTGTTTTGTTTTTTGCTTTATCTATTCCTTGAAGCCAAAAAGAAAAAAGAAAAGAAAAAAAAATACATTCCAATTCATTTTAAATACATATTCTAAAAGTGTGATGACACACAACGACAAAAGGAAAGATATGGTAGCCAAATCTACATATGTATGTAGGTCTTGATGCTAATTTAGTCAGGCCGTATCTTCACTTCATTCCTCTCGTTCTCTCACTCTTCCTCTATTTATTATCTAAGAGATAGGCGCACTACTTAACGATGTATGTACAACAAAATTTTACAATCTCCACCTCCACAATTACAGCCAGCACTAGAAATTAATTGGCACACTCTAAATGATGAAGACTCTAATGAGGCAGTGACTAAAGTTCAAACTAATTTTCTATTCAACTTTAGTTTAATAATAAAATGGATTCCAAAGAGTAAATTTTTTTAAACGAAAAAAAAACAAAAAAGCCTCCAACCGAATGTGTAAAATAATCAAAATTCTACATTTGCTCTTCGTTTTCTTTCTGTACGTATATGTATTTCCATCATTCGTTCTTTCTTTATAGCTTTTTGGCTACAAGGTTTGAAGTTTGTCGAGAATCACTTCTTTTTCGTTTTTACTTGTTTTTTTCAAAATTCAATTGCAGAACAAAAATCAGGTAGAGTGTCATAGTATTGGAAGAAATATAATAATTTCGTGTGCTAAAACGTAGTTTTTGTGGCTCACGATCTGCAAATACACAAGGTAGATCGGCTGGCGTTCACACTAGCGCACATTGCGCACACATACACTCGAAGTGAAATCAAGAAACGACAGAATTATACCCACTATGAAATTTTTATGCAAATTGTATTGAGCGATCAATGTTTATGTTTTTTTTTACGATTAAGGGGATTTTTTTTTTTTTGTTTCTTCTTGTCTGCCTTCCGTCGGACTTTTGATGAGTGAACAACTTTTGGGCGCCATTTATGTTGTTTTAATTATTTTCAAAACGGAAATTTAGACAAATTTTATTTTTAAAAGTTTCATAGATGTATCTGTGAATAGGTAATTAGGGGTAGGTATGCTTTGATCTTAAAACTGCGAATAGACTATTGAATGATATTGCAGATGTTGATTCGTGGCGGGCTATCTACAGTCGTCGATTTATCAATGGGTGTTTTTTTTTTAACATATAAGCTCTTCAAATGCAATTTTTTTTTTCCTAACTCAGCAGGTAGTACCACAAAGCCTTACGCTGTATGCGATTTTAGTACAGGCGCACCTTGAACCAGTGGCGTTGCTTATTAAACATTTTTTTTTTTTAAGTGAAAATGAATAAATTAAAAGTGTTTTAATAACACGTGTCGAATAACAAATTACCTACTGTCGAGAGCAAAGGTGAAAGCGAACAAGTAGATCGCCTTCTACTTGTTATTGGAGCTATGCCGACTCGAGAGAGCTTTTAAAGTTACTTTTATAAGTATCTGTAAATGGTCGTGTATAATTATTTATTAAGTTAGTCTTACCCTTGTTTTGAGACTTTATTTTTTCAAGACTGTAACTTGTGTCTGAATTTTTCAAACTTTTTAACCGAAAAGCTAAAATTCAAGACTGTAATAGTTGCAATCAATCGGAAACTATCTAAATTAGCCTAACATAAGTCTAAGTGAAGTTTCCTTTAGTGCAGTCACTCCCATAAATAGTAAATTTGCGTCTGTCAAGTAGTTTCGCCGGTTAAGTTCATGTTTTTCCAAAAAAAATTTCTGTTGTTTTGAGAAAATAAATTAATGTATATAGGTAATTTAAAAGAATTTCAAAATTAAAATTTGATACATTTTAGATTGTTCGCCCAGCTAACCGTCAAACTTTCGAAGTTAGCAAAACGTTCAACCATATTGCACTCAGATGAGCCAACGGCAGAATAATAGAAACAGAAATATAATGGGAATATGCTCAGATTCGTCGAGTTTTGTTTACTTCTCTGAGCTTACGGAAGGGGTAAATGAAATGGAACAATACCGAAATTTGACAGCTGACACAAACAAAAAGGAACAAAAAAACTTCAGCAATAGATTTAAGTTGTGAATATGATTTTGTAAATAGTTAAATTCCAATGATACAAGGAAATAAATCGCAACTTATCCCATCCTTTGTAAGACAGAATGATTCTAGTTAAGTTAGGTTATTTTCCGTTTTTGATAGGTTATGAAGTTTGCTTAAGTTTATTATGGGCAATGAGAGCGGTTGGAAGAATTTGAGTAGAGCTTTCGTTCGACTTTGACATAAGGTTAAACCATTATGGTACGCATATGGCTCAGCTTCGTTTTCAATTCTTTTGTCAAGTCACTTGCGTACACTCATACCGACGAACAATGTGCAAAATAAAGAAATTTGAGGGTACTCTTGCTCAGTGGTTAGTGTGTTAAACAACTGCACAAGGGCTTCTAAGTTCGGATTCAGAAAAATACCATCAAACTTTTTCACAGCACGCTTCATAACAAAGCTTCTCAAAAAAAATCTTCTACTCTTCGAATACAGCATACAATTTTGGGTCCATGGGATTCGAACCTGGAACCCCATGCGCAATAGTCAAATCACGGTGCTTACATGTTGATATTGTAATAATGGTCTTTATATATATTTACAGCAACGCTAAACTGTAATCTATCGCTAAAAATCTTTGATAAAACTAAACTTATACTTCCCCTGCGATTTCAGGATAGACCCAATTTTTTCTTGTATTTTTATTGATTTTAACTTTATTTCAGTATTAGTAAAATAATTTACGATAAATCCTCTTATTGAAGAGGGAAGACACCCAATTTCTTAGAATTACTCCGAATTATTTAGCTTTTGCTTATGTGTAAGTTGTCCATTACCTGAAAAAATAATCTGAATTTTGAGAAAACAAAAAATACAATAAAAACAAACAAATCATTACCCTTAATTGGGTACTTCAAAATGCAGAGAATACACGTCTTTAGGATCAATGAATGACTGGATAGTAGAAAAAAAAATTAAAAATTCCTTGAAAAATTTAACAACACATACACTACGCACTACGTTGGGTATTGAGAAGATGACGATGCACGGTCCTTTCCATTATTCGAAGCTTATCAGTTTTATTGATGGATATAAGGAATAGAATGTTCCAGGCGTAAACTATGGCGATAAAGGAGGCCCTGTCGTGGCATAGATATAATGTGGTAAACGCGAGAGATATACCGACAGTCAAGGTGCGATCAAATCTTCGGCTTCAGTTCCAAAACTGCGCTTAATTGCCGCCTATCTCTCAATGAGAAGGCAAAACAATTCAAAATGGGAAGGGGAAATAATGAAATATTGGGAGATATATATCTTATATCGATCGGTCTAATTGGTGCTTTGAACGAAAATAAATAAGTCCATTATCCGTGACTGCTACCTCTGCAGTGACAGAAAATAATTTGTGGCTTAGAAGTCGTGGGCCTTCATCTTGTAAGATAGAGCAAGAGTACAGAATGTGTTGACTCTGCATCCTTGTTCGTATCCTCTGCGGAGCATAGCTCCTATGGTTTAGTGTCCATTGTGAGTGAGGTCTTTGTTTTAAAGTAATTTGCAGCCTGCCTTTCTAACCTAACCTAACCTAACCTGTAACCTATTGGCCAATGAATTTGAATGTACCTTTGGTAGAAGTAAAACCTACCATTAATCAAGTGTATTACCTAATTGGAGTTTGTATGGGAATCTTATGTATTGGCTGACCTTAAAAGTTCTGACTACAATTTGTTAAATTATATCTTAGGTTGTTAGTACATAGCTTGAAGTTTTTCAAAATTTTTGTGAATGTTTTACTTCACTGCCATCGGCTTAGTCGTCCATTTATCCCAGTGGTTCCCACTCTGTGGGGCGTTAATTTAATTAACCCGGAAATGGAGGTCGTCGCTGAATATGATTTTTCCACCGAAATAGGGGTTAACTTGCAACTGCCCGAGAGCCCAGTTAGCGAAGAAACAGCGCAGTCCATCATCGTTAACTTTGAGCTCCTATGTTACGTGTGTAGAGCCAAGTTATGACGCAAAATTCTTCAAATTGTATCCGGCGAAAGGCGGAGTTCTTTTTAGGGGAGTGCAAATAAATGCCTCGGATTCTCCGGCGAAATTTTTGGAAAATCTTGCATCTCGTCGATTCTGTCTACTTCCCAATAATCCCCTTAGAAGGACGAAAATGGCGCCAAATGTTATTCGAACAGGAGACCCACTTTCATAAAGCAATTCAAACATTTGTAACATTTTGTTGAACATTATAACTCTTTGTATTAATTTGGCAAAATTGATTTAATAAAACTAGACTAAATTTGATAGATGTATCTTGAACAATATGGCCGCAGTCATATGTCAAAGTTCGGAAATCTCTAACGAAAAACCCTTTTTTTTGTGACTTTTCAATTTTACCACCAACTTGATATCTCTTATAGACTTTGCCGGATTCTATATAATTATATAAAAGACTAAAAAATCATTTAGTTTAGGTACTCCTCAAAAAAAGAATGAGGTGTGCTTTCTAAAAAGAAAAACGTAAACAAAAATCAGCCGATAAATTGTTGTAAACAAAATCCTCATGAATATCAACAATCAACAAGGTCCAAACAAAGCAACAAAGTGTGCAAAATCATTTAACATTTTCAGTAATTCCAGTTATGTACCCCGAGTAAGAGTAGGCACATATAGCGTTGCGATTATAAACTAAATATTATCACAAATATTTTTCTAAATCCGAATCAATCTAACATCACATTGAGAACAAGGGCAACAATAAGATTCTATTGTAAATAAATTAACAACTAATTTCTAATCAGTAAGTGAACTACACGTACCAGTTCCGAAACGCGCATCTAAATAAATTTTGATAAAACGCAACGCTTTGTTCAGGCACTAGACAACTTCATGATTGCTTACACTGGTGCATTTCAGCTCCTTACCGAACAACGTTCACAAATAACATTTGCATTAACAATTAAGTACACGCTCAATATTAGCAAATGTGATTTGTGAAGCTCTAAGGCTTAAACGTACGTACGATCTACAGTTCTTCATCGGAATGGATCAACTGATCATTACCATTTGGCATCTATCTATTCTGAGAATAGCATCAACTTGCGTTATGCTTCCATTTCCCCATTCTAAAAATATATATTTGCTTTTAAAATAAGCAAAAAAACAAATGTGTTTCGTTCAAATGTTCTTTTTTTTATGATTATTTTTATATAAAATAAACAGAAAAAAACACGTTGTTTACATTGGTAGGAGAACACACTCATTTCTTCAATTATCTCAAAAGATTATAATTAAATGAAACGAAAGAACAACAAAAAAAAAAAAAAAAAAAAACCAACCGACATCAGGTATATTGGCAAAAGGTGTTTCTACATATCTAAAGAGTTTTTTTTTTTTTTTTATTTAAATAAAGAATGAGAAAGCAAAAAGTAAAAAATTAAAAACAGAGAGTCGGTTTTTTTGTATACCTTTTCGCAAGACACTTCGTATTACGTATTAGTTAAAAGTTATTGCAACTACGTTCTAAGCAATAGATTTTTTTTCTTTTTTTTAAATTTGCATAAAAATCGCATTTCATTACGTATTTCTTAGTCAAAACAACCGAGTTGATATGACGTCCAGAATAACAAGTGACGGAAATAGGAGTTGTTTAATTGTAGACTTTTCGAATTGGGCGGAGTCAGTTTTCCAATAAGGACCTTTCAAACACAGAATATTTGAGATATCGGGCTGAAATTTATTTCATGTGTTTGGAATTTAAGTACAACAATTCGATTTCGTTCGTATGATCACCACGAGCACATTTGTAACGATCGCCACTCTCTCTTACGAATTTCACGATCAATATTGTTCCTAAGCTCATCTCACATTGTTGGCTTATTGACGTAAATATTTACTAGATTTAACGTAACGCGATACAAATAAATCAAACGGTGTCAAATCGCTTGAGCGAGTTGGCCATTTCTCTAGATGAGGCGATCACCGAACTTCACCCTCAATAGATCAATTGTTTGACCAGGTGTGTGGAATGTGGCACCAACTTGTTGGAACCTTGTATCACTGATGCCAAGTCCAACCAATTCCTTGTCTTCTAACATGGCATGTTAGTAAACTTCATTGAACGTAATAATGGCGATCGTCGACATCGACAAAAAAATACGGCCCAATCACAACACCTAAAAAAGTCTCTTGAAGCACATGTGAGTTTTTTGAACCCCAATATATGCGTCGCTTATGGATAACGCCATTAGGTCAAAAATGAAGATGATTTTTCGGTAAAATTTAAGATTTTCTTCAAACTTTTGCCAGAGAAGCGTTGGCGTTTTAAATAATCAAGAGGCTTCAATTCTTGAGTTTATGTAAGGTGTAGACCACATTCTTTAGGCGAACGTCTCGACAATAGGGACTGAGAGATTTGCAATTCCTGTGAACACTGTTAAATCGACTGATTTGGCCCAATTTGAACTGAAGAATTTACTGCTGCGATATTAGCACCTTTGACAGGTGCTGTTACAGCGTTCCCAGGGTTAAATGATTGGGCACAATCGACCCGAATTGTTGGTCTAAGTGAGCAGTAACCTTCTGGTCACAAGGCACCCATCTACCTAACCTAACCTAACCCACTGACACAAGAACATTTAATAATGAATATGTTGACTCGAATTTATCCTCTTTAAAGCGCACAGACTATTTGGTTGGACGATTGTTACGATCGAAAATTGTAGAAGGCTCTCTTAAAGTTTTTCGGTAGTAATTTTTTATAATTTCCTAACTTTGTTGGTTCTTGTGGCCTTAAGTCGAAGATTCTCTGCTAATATATAAAAACGTTTCAACTTAATCCTCCATCTAAAATAAATTTCGTCTTTGCGATTGTTTTTCGGTGCTCAAAAAATTTTCAAAATATTTAATTCCATTTAAATGAATGACTGAATGCTACAGTTTGTCTCTTTATTTGTTTTACATCCGGGTGGCGCCTAGGCTAAGTACCGTACCTGATCTTCTTTCTATCATTCGTTCGTGACGCTATCGGTTTATTACTGTAGTTTTATTTGACGTTTCTTTCTCTGCTCTTGATTGCTTATTTTGGATGACAGATTCTGTTTTAAACAACTCCAAGTATACCTTCTTCGATGTTTTCTCTCAACCTAAGGACCAGTGAAGTAGCCGTTCTTTAATTCTCTGTGACTACTGAGTGATAATAGATACCAAGATCAAGAGTAAGTGCAAATTATTTTTAACGTGGTTCTCTTCTAAAAAAAAAGTGTACATATGTAAGGTATATGGAAGATATTTTGCAGCTGAAATTAAAGTCAAGAACTCGCTTACTAAAAACTGCCTGTGCTTATGTGTATGTACATATATGTACTTCCGTGATAAGATTCCCAAACAGCCGCCCGGTTTTGTTAGGTTATGTTTATCGCCACATCATATCTGTTGCATTATCATTTGATAGATTGTGGTACCCGTTATCAAATGTCTTAAACTGAGACAGTTGAACACAAAATAATAAAAATTGTGTGCCTTTTGATATTTCACTCCAAGGCTTTAGAGGTCTGACCATATGACAGAATTTACCCTTATAGTTTTCAAAGCTCAATGACCTTGTTTTAGAAGATTTTGTTAAATAGATTACTTAGCTTTTTTTATTGTAATACGACCAGTACATAGTTTCAGATAATTATTCCTACAATGTTTCAATCAGATTGTGGGTGCAATAGCTTACGGGTAGTGTGTTGGACTGCATGCCGTTCTGAGTTCGAATCCTAGAAAATACCATAGTATTAGAACCAAGGTGGATGCCGTGGCTTTAAGGGGTTCCAAGTTCGAGTCCAGGCAAATACCATTTAAGTTTTTTCAAGGCCTCACCTCTTCCGAACATCTGACACACCATATTCCCAAATCTTTATTCGAGAAACAGAATTGTTTGCACTTTCATCGCTTTGGTTACTTCAAGCCTACATCTAATAACGTTCTGTTCGCTGTAATTAAACTCTTCTCTGGTTTAAGGCGACAAGTACTATTACCTAGATAAGACCTGAAGTGGCTAAAAGCATATAATTTTTGAGGTAACACAATGATCGGTGTATAAAATTCTCTTAGGCAGGTACAAGTCTCACTTTTTTGAGACTTTGCCTGACAGGTGTTTTATTTTCTTTTTGCATACGAACCCGAGCCAAAGCTATAAAAAACTGAGACTTGAGGTTGGGTGAACATTTCCTCCATACTACCCAAATTGGTATCGATCATAATAACTCGAGCATCTAAATGTCCACTAGAGACAATAAACAAAATCGCTGTAAACATCAACCCCTCATTTTTTTGACACTTGGAAGATTTCTTTTGCTGGTTCTCAAGAGGCAATTACCTCTTGAAAGAGACCTACACTTTATGGCATTAGGGATAAGTAAAATATCATACATAGTCTACTGACCATAGCATACTGATCATGTCTTCTCACAGCACACTTCCTGTTAGGCCATTACACGAGTCTTCTCTCGAATTATTTCTTCAGGAGTTGTAAGGACGAGAAGGAGGAAAAAAAACTCTGTTCACCTCCTCTGCAGCTATCTGGATCTGTTTGCTCTATCAGCTAAAGGAAAAAATCAACCTATATTAATATATTGGCGTTTTATCGAAACATTGTGTATAGGCCTTAAGGAATGGGCGTACGTACCACCCATTTTTTTTTTGTAAATGACAAATGAAATCCGCAGGTTTCAAAAGTATCTGTGAATGGAACGTCTATATTTGCGAGTATTCGCTCATTTGTATTCGCAGGTCGCTGAACTGTAAATAAACCTTTAAGAAGTTCTTAGTTTAATTCCTCGCTCTCCCGAGGAGTAAAGTTTAAAACTATTTTACGGTGGTAATGTTTATTAGATATTCACTCACACTTTCTATCAGCTCCCTCTGCTTAGTAGACAATATAACTAAACTATAAATCTCACATAATGCATACTGTCGCCAGTTCCCGCCAGTTCTACCTATTCAACCTCTATACCTATGCACATTGAATGCATTTTACGAGTTTGATTTCGTTCTGATTCCTTTCAGTTTTAAAATATTTAAATAATTTTAGAATAAGCCGTTCAAAATAATTCATAAAGTTGCAAGTGATTTTCCCCTTGCCTTTTAAAACATTAAAAGCAGTCCACATGATGCCATACGTTACGTTTACGATAACAATCTCCTGTTGGACGGAAAAAGTTTAAAAAAAAATATCGAACAAAAAAAAAACTGGCACCTGGCAATAATTATTCCAACTACACACACCCACATCCACTTGGTGGAGCGTGAGAGCTAATAAAATATTACCGCCACGTGCGCAACCCCATACAATCTCATCCATTAGTTTGGAAATACATTCCACACACACTTGAGTTGAAGCTGAGATGAGTATCAAACTCAAGTTCCACTGTCCGAGTTGAGTGGTGGTTCATTCCGAGTCGAGTGGAATTACTTTCGTATGGTATCGATATGAAATCGTAAATGCGATAAAATTAATTTTAATTGGGACATACCGCCGCCCGCCTGCCGAACATTATGATGATTAGCTACCTACATATGTGTGCCGTTCATGAGCTTTCAATACACCTGCATTTAGATTAACAAATTATGATCTAGGGATATTACAACAAAGACTATCAGTTGTTCTATCCAGCTATAAAAGTATCTATACCAGGCGCCTTCTGTCACTCTCATTTGAATGAGAATGCGAATATTTCAGAAATCACGTCCTAGTTTTCTGGTCTTCACTTAACCGTTGAATGGCACAGCAATGGTAATAGAGGTTTGTTTTGTTTATTTATTAGCATTAAAAAGCATAAGACAACACAAGACACGTGACTAGTTGTGTTTGACTTTTTCTGCTTTACTTAATGTCAAAGAATTCTGCGAATCGCTAGAGTCGGAAAGAAAAAGAAAAAGTGAAAAGCAAGTAAGACACAGTTTTGAGATTTTGTTTAGAGGCTGTCGAGCAAGTTTTTTGTTTTTTTTCTGCGGTTTAGTGGCGGCGGTAGTCTCCTGTGCCAAATTAAATTTAGCGGCTGACCTTGTGTAACCCCCTACCCGTGAGAATTGTGGATGTCTAATTGGAAAACCCGTTTGGATTGTTAGACACCCGCGTGGTTATAAAGATGTGATTAAGTTTTTTTTTTTTATTGTAGCTGTGTTCATACATACATATGCAGATAGACTGATAGATACAGTAGGTATCTTGAGCGTGATCACATTGTATGATACAATCGTTTAAATTGAATTTCGTTCAAAATCAAAAAAAAAAAAAATGCTTTTTTTTGGCTTATTAAAACGCAATATACCAAAGTAGGTACTTAACAAACTTGAGACAGATCTCCTTGTGAGATTGGATAGTGCTTCGAGTTATTTTTTAATTGAAATCATATGACTAAGAGCTTAGGAATAAAATCACTTCAGTCCTGCATGCTTATAGTCAGAGTCAGAATATCCCAACCAAGCCTACGAAAATAATTTTAAGAGTAGGTAGGGCTTAGTACTCTTAAAGGTTTTTAATGTGTTCATAGTGCATCTGTACCTTATTTTAACTTTAAATTTAATTCCCTAGGTAGCGTTAGAATCCGGAGTGGAACCAACAAATCAGCCAGCCCATTTACGATCCATTTGCCTGTCAAGTTGACAGCTGGTTGGGCTATCCACAATACCAGTCTCATCTAGCTAGTCCCATGTCACTGTTTTAGCCATATCCTCTACTGACTACCACTATGCAGCTGGGCCTAAACATCACTCGAAAAACTCTTCTTTTAAAGTATCCGTCGACATCGTTTCCCAATTTAAAAGAAAAAGTCTGTACCCCTGGGCAATATATCAGAACTGAGTCTATTAGTTTCTTATAAAATGTTGCCTTAGGAATTCGAAATAGGGCTTTGTTACTTAATAACTTAGTAACAAAAGTAAGGTTTGACTTAAGTGCACTTTTGCTTTTTAACGCATGCAATTACTTTAAACTTCATATCTAAGTTATTCCACTGGTTAGATAAAAAAACTCTGCATCCGTTAGGTCGAAGTTGACGTTAATGTTTCTGGTGGACAGGAATCCTAGGATTTCAATGGCAGTTTCTCCTAAATGAAATGAAAATGAGTTAAGTGTACCACAATGTTTCCCAATATTTAAGGCATACACTGTCAATTTTTTATTTAAAAGCCCACAAAACCAATAAATGTAAAAGCCCACAAAAACCAAAATTCCATACATAGAAAGTCAAAATTTAAAACGCGTTTTTGAAAAATCGACTTGGGCTGTTATTCCTCGTGGCCACAGCCTGTATCTGTGACCCTTAATTATTAGATTCGTGCAAAAATTTGAACTAGATCAATCCTAACATGATTATAAAAAAGCTCAAAAATTTAGGCTTGCCAATTCTGCCTGTCGGTCTGTCTGTGTGTGCCTGCGGCCACAGCTTAAACGGGTGCACGGATTTCGATCAAACTTCGCATATAGGGTCTGCAGTGTAATCCCTAGAGGTGAAATCGAAATTTTTGTTCTAGCCCTATTATTAAAGGTACTTTTCTTATGGCCAATTTTACAGAGATTTTCTCGAAAACCGCTCCAACGATTTTTTGACTAAATCTCATATATGAAATAGATTAGAAAATTCCAATCACATGGCATATAAATTTGTTTCTAACCAAAATTGTTAATAACAGTTGTTTCAATGATTTTTTGTTTGTCGATTTAAGCCAAAATGGCTCCAACGATATCGTTTAAATTTCGCACTGAGACTAGTCCGAAAATATGCAATAAGATAACCTACCACATTTTGGCCCAAAATTGGTTGTAACGTTGCTTATGTCCAATTTGGCTAAAAGACGATTTTCTTGAAAAGCGATTAAACGATTTCCTTAAAGTTATCACATTAGATTACAAATCGCAAATGCTATAAAATGGCTTACAAGGATTAAGGGGTTATAGCGAATTTGCTCGAAATCTGCTCTTATTGCCAGTTTAACAAAATGTCATTTTTCTCGTAAACGGCTACTTTGATATTTGAACTACTATTGCGGAGTCTTAAAAAATGACGTACTATTTTTTTTGTAAAAAGTCTCGAAAATGGCTCCAACGATTTTCTTCAAATTGCATATGTAAGTTAGTTTTGTAAGGTCCTATAAGCTTGCATTGGAAATTCTCGGTCAAAAGTGGTAATAACGGAACCTAACCTATAGCCAACTTAACAAAATGTACTTTTTATATAAACGGCTCAGACAAAGTTGTTTAATTTTTATATTTGGGCTAATTTTGTGAAGTCCTGTGGAACCAGATTTCGGGACAAAGTTGGTAATAACGCTACTTTATTTATAGCCAACTTAACAAAGTTTTACCAGATTTGGTTAACAATTACCAAAGTAACAACCGTGCAATCAACGTAATTTTGTTTGTGAAACGCGTGAATTTCAACCAAGCTTTTGTGAGGAAGGAAAGGAAATATGCTGGGTATAGTAAGAGAGAGAGAGAGAGAGAGAGAGAGGAACGATTAGAGAGGTTTTTGCATATTTTTTTTGTGCAGTCTTTGGCATATCACCTCGTTTAAAGGTGAGGTGAGCCATCTAGATACCTACATTAATGATTTAAATTCCATAAGATTAAGCTCAAAAAGTGTTTGCTATTCTTTAGTGGGCGCAATAGTTAAGACTAGAATACAACTGGTCTAAACTACAGCCACGATATGAATTGTAAGACACTTTCGGTTAACTTCAAATATTAAAAGCGCGAAAATGGGCTAAAAGCTGTGTGATTGCCAAATACACATTAGCATCGTAAGACTTTTCGTTTTCAACCATGTGGTACTTCTATAGTAAGGAGTGCACATGTGAAGGGTCATATCTGTTTAGATATCCATGCCTCTATTGACCAATCATCTACCAGGATGTGGTGGATATGGTGCAGTAGAAAGCTAAATTTCATTCTATGAAAAACAAAATAATATAATAACCAATTTTATTCACTCATTACATTTCAACTGCGTACTCTCCTCAACAATGGAAATAATATCAGTTATCATTTACTATCTACAGCAATTAAAGATAGAATCCAGTTTTATTCATTTAGACGTATAATTTCAAGTACATTATCTAATAATAATTGCGAAGTAGGAATTTAGCAAAAAACCTTACCTAATGGATTTCAATGATGCTAAACTAATAGCTTATAATTTTATGACTTTACAATTAATTTTCCGCATAAAAATTAACTCATTTCGTATAACAAGTCGCGCTTAGTAAACTTCAAATGGCACCAATACATGTGTATTGTATATACTCGTTCTGTGAGTCTTGTTGCAAAGAATATGATTAAGATCTTATGGACGCAAAATCTTAGCGTTGCCAAAGTGTTCTCGTTGAACACTTTAAGAGATTTCCTACTGCGTATATAATTTTATACACCTACATCTGGCCTACTACGACGTTTCTGATAGATGCAATGGCTCCTCAGCCTTTGGTATCTATCTAGTTTTATTCCACAACTAGTTTAATTAGCATAATGTAAGCTAGCATTCAGGTTTGCGAATTTATTTTTATTATTTTTTTTTCAAACAACTTAACGTTATACTAATGTTGAACTCGATTAATAAATTACGCTATCGAAAAAAAAATTATACATACATGGGTACAGAATGTATAAAACGCTCTTATTAATTGAGACTATGTGGACATATTCTTTGGGCCTTTGAGATTAGAATCAGTTTCACTCCGATGGTCCGACTAAAGGAATTATGCTTGGTTGGAGGAGTCTTCTAAAAAAATCTTTTTAGAATACTTCCCAGCTGACTATCAAATTTTTATACGAAAGAGCGATTTGATTCGCACATTTGGAAGAAAGGCAAAATTAATCGAAAACTTAACGAATCAAAGCTTAAATCACAATAGCACACATCAGAGTGTCAGAAGTGCTCATACAAAAGCGTTCTTCAATTATAGTTTAGCCTTAACACAAAAGGACACGTCTGTGCACACTGCAACTACTGTCATCATCAGCCTTGTGGGAAAATTCGACGAACGACGTCAGAAATGACGCGAGGTGCCACGAGTTAGGATCAAGTGTCCAATTATTCTGTTAAACACCACTATGGTCCCTTACGTAGTGTATTCTACTGCATTTATTGTCAAATTTCTTTTGTAAATGTAATACAGATAATTGTGAAAATTACAACTTTATTTGTAGAATTTAGAACAGCCTATCTGCTTAACGGTTTAATTGTAACAATGAATGTAGTAGAATTATAGAATATTTTTCAATTAAATGCAGTAGAGTGGATTACTGTTCGACCCTCCTGACAGCTTAGTGTACACAAATCTGATTTCTATAAACGGGTACACTATCTGGCGAGAAGAAGCACTAGGCACTCACTAGTTGGCCCCATAGACTACCTAACGAACTTCCCTGCCCACTCCTTGCCGAAAACAGCCCAAATGTAACTACATATAAATGTTGTCGAGTCTTTCTTTCCTTTTGAACAAAATAATTCTTCGTTTAATTCAATGAAGAACAACAAATTATATGCACAGCATCTAGAAAATGGCTGCTGCCAGAGCTGTCAAATATGTTCTGCTGGAACGTCAGAACAAGATGCGTTTTTAAGTGAGTTTAAACAGATTTAGTTCGTCTATGATTGGCCCTAAAACCATAAAATTATTGTGAAAACAATTGTTCGAATTTTACTCCTTATAGGGTCTTTTACTGAAATGACAGATGACATACACTACCGTTCAAAAGTTTGGAATAACCACTCAGTGTATGTACAATTCTAACACTGTACTGCATATTTAATATTAGGGTCGAGTGACATTAGTTTTAATACGAGGTGATAACGATAAAGTGGGCTTTAATCGACTATAACACAAACCTCGGTTTAAAGTATATTAAAATATGAATTTAAAAGTTTAACTTAAATGTGAGCACAATCAATTGTGCCTCAGAAGTAATTACTTACACACTTGTAATTTTGAAGTATTTAGTACCTACTTAGTTGGAATATTTGTCCCTCTAAGGCTCAGTTTCAGTGTTGAGTAAAGTGAAACGTTTCAGTGACCAAGTTTTTTAGAAAGATGTTCATACAAGAATGACCGAGTTTTAAGTTTTTTCGATAAACTCTTGATCACTATCCACACTAGGTAACCGGCTCTAATGGTGACACATTCGGGTATAGATCTAGTAGACATTAATGAGATGTGATGGTTCCACTTCATCTGAACGCTAGTAAATCTGTCTAGACAATATCACTAACTTCTTCGCGTCTTAGTCATCTATCATTCGCTAGACAAATAGATAATAATGAACCGAGAAGAAAAAAACCTAAACAAACATTTATACAATTGTGATCGATGCGATCCCCACTTCAATGCTAAAATTTAAGGAACGCTGTCGCCTCTAGAACATTTTGTATGACCGGAATATAATTAGTGTATTTGAAAATTCCAAGGTCAAGGGCGAAGGTCAGAACTGAAATAAAACTAAATTATGTATTTTAGTTGTTATCTGAGTATCCATATGTATAATTAGAATTTAATTCTTTGCGATTAGGTAGGTCTAATTCTCTGTGAAGACAACTCTTTCGAGATAATTTACTAAGAAGGTCGTCGGTTTGTAAGTTTGTTTCATACCACAGGCATTAATACCTGTATAAATTCAATTATTTTAAGGAACACAATCCTTTACCATTAAGTTCGAAGAATAAACCAAATAAAAAACAGAACAATGACAGCTAATTGCATAGTCTAGGGAGTTGCAAATGTTTTGCACACAACGGTTTGTACGAGTATGTAGGTATAATTGCGATAGGAACTTTTGAGTGACGTTTCGTATTAGTTGACTTTTAATATAATTTAATTTTTGCCACTCGACCGACACGCGGAAATTTCCATTATGACTCATTCAGTCAGTTTATACTTTTTTGTTTTTGTATATGTACTAAAAATTCAACTTTTTATTATTTATTCACGAGACGAAATAAGATTGCAATTTAAATTTCTATGAAACATTTTAGACTAAACTAGGAATTGTATACGAGTAATATTCTATCCACCCTGCTTACATGCTGAGATTAAAGCGAGCGTGCTCATTCGAATTTGTATTCTTTGCTTTGGCCTTGACTGTCTGGTTGTGCTTATTTCGTGTATTTGTTTTTTTTTTTGTTTGTAATAGATTGTCGGCGAGAATGTTTAGTCTGATATCGATGAGTATTAATAAGTTTAATTTTGAGTTGGATTTTCATAACAATAAGGTTTTTTTGTAGGCACTTATGGCTATTAGATCAATTAAAATTGCTCTACGAAATGCTGGCCCATCATTTCGTTACTTTAACTTTATACCTTAGGTGTTATAAGCACGGCAAGAGTCTAAATAAGGTTGAGTCGATTCGACTTCAATTCAATAGTTGAGTTGAATAAGAAGAAGTAATATGTCGTCTTTGTATTTGTTTTTTCTTTGGCTTATACAAAATGTCTCACTAATATGGTTAGTTTACATTCAGCGGGTTGAATTTGATTACGTCTGTACTCATTTAACAATTCAACTACGTTTGAACCAAATATAGACTAGTCGTGTTCGGTCGAGCAGACGCCTGGCTCCCCAAGTGCAAAATTGGAATTGAGCTACAGTCTGCTGAAAATGTGATGTGCAAAAAGAAAAGAAAACACCACGATTGTTTTAATAGTTACGTCTTGTTCACTTTTATTCACAGACAGGAAATTTAGGCTCCGACTATTTTAGGCAATTTGCGGGCAGCAAAATGTTCGAAGAAGTGATCAATACCGTCTTAACGTAATTGACTTCGGCTTCAAACCAAAGTATGATACATACCATGTCTCACAATACTTCACGAGTAATTGCCTGGTTGAATCATAACACCGCAATCCTGACGCACTGAGCCTCGAATAAGATTCGATTTTGCCATGACTTTTAGTAGAAGATAAAATTTCAAAAGTCGAAAACCATTCCATTCTGTGAAACCTCTGCGATACCTCGAAAAATTTTAAGAAATATCTTTATTCAGAAACACAACAGGCAAACGCTGGCTTGACCAATATCTTTCATTTATTACCTACATCAGTGTTGTCACTTGGATTTTGAAAGATGTTGGAGATTGTGGAGATTAAAAAATGTGGTAGATTTTATAACACTGACGTATGCCACCCCTTACACATTCACACACAGATTCGTATTCATTCACAAAAATTATTCGCTGAGCTTGTCTCTCATAAAACGAATCTGAAGCGGGCTCCCATTCGCATTCATTTTAAGAAATGATTATCTACACTTACACACTTAGTTGCCTGGCACTGAATTTGGAAAAAGGAAATGAATGTTTCGAGTGGTTGTATTTGCAGTGTTTTTTCTTCTTTTCTGTCGCCTTTGTTGTTTGTACTTTTGTACTTTCCTACCTACAATTTATATAACCATTCGAAGGCTCGTGAATCATTTGTAAATGAATACTCTCATTGAATGAATACTTTGAATGTGAGTGTACTACGAATCAGCTTAGTTTAATAAATTTTACTTTTAGTCGCATTAAACACTTGTTCATGTGGAACCCTAATTTGGAAATATGTATACGCTTTCAAGGTATTCATGGTCATGTACATTCATATGTCTTCACGAGGTCCGACTCGAACTCATTTTTATTATTATTGGTACAGAACTGTCGTTGTTACCAAAAGCCTACTGGAAAGGTTAAATGAGAATCTATTAATTATCAATACATTGCGTTCCTTTATCCGATTATGTTGCTCTACCTATCTTGAAGTTCTATAACAACAGTTATATAGTTATTCTTCGTTTATAATCAAGAATCAGTTTGAATCGATTAATTCAAATGCAAAACCATCGATGTCCGATTCTATTTGGAAATCCAGATATATTTGGATTGACTTAATGTTGCCTGACTGTCCATTTAAATTTGAATATTTTTAAGTGTCTATTTTTAGACGGTTATTCGTTTTCTTTATTTCAAATCGAGTGATCGAAATGTTGAAATTGTTTTAAGCGTTTTTTTTCAATTTTATAAATACCAAATTAAGTCTCTTATGTATTACTAAGTATTTTTTTGTCAATTTTTCTATTTTCAGATTAATTTCAGCTTGCACTCTAATCATTTCATTTGAGTCCTTTTGAAATAAGAAGAAAAAATCAACATATTTAAATTGATTGGTTTCCATTTATACGTTTTTTTTTTGTGGAGTTAAACGCTGAAGAAGAAGGAACAGCTTTGTGATAATCTAAACAAAATGGATTCATTTGCCAATCAATGGTCAACACCTCCACGAGCCACGGACGATGGGTTACAGATGGATCTAGTTGCTGAACTACACGATGGCGGATTCGAACCGCAAACAAGGGCCAGATCGAATACTTGGCCTTGTCCAAGACCAGAGAATTTCGTTGAGCCAGTAGACGACTTGGATAGCACTAAAGCGAGCAATCAACATCTGGCTGGTGGTAAGTAAGACTGCTAAAACTTGTAAAATTAGATTTGAATTTTCCTACCTATACAATGAAAGGAGTCAAATTGACTAATCGTTTTCAAGATGAGCCAAAGGATTTATTTGACCTAGTTGAATTGGCATTTCCTTTTCAGTAATACCTTAAATCCAGGCAAGACTTTGGATGAAAAGGTTTACTATTATATGCATTATTCAACAAAAAAGAATCTTTTTCGCAATGCTAGGAACATATTCGAAACTGCAGACAGTATGCAGAGACATTTTGCCGTCGAGCAAACTAATGCTGGTTGCAGATCCATTTATTTTGAATGCTTTTCAGATGCATTATTATAAGTCACTTTGATTCGTTCGCCTAAGTTTGCTGTAAAAGTGAGTTTAGAGTTTAAAATTTTACCACATACATATGTATTTACTTGAATTAAAATTGACTTGAAAAATATTAAGAAAAAAAAATGAATCTTCATGTCAAAAGTGACAGTAGACTTCTTTAAGTTCGATTCTTAGACCGTAATTTTCTGCCCAGGATATAAATTTAAACGGGCTTAATTCTTGAACTTTTAGAAGGTGTTTGCTTGCGAAAATGTAAGTTTTTAATATTACGTACAATATACCCTTTAAACATATGTAAGTACTAATAATTAAAAAATTCAGTAGGAAAGTTAATCAAACTTCAACTTGCTACAAAAAGTTTGGTCAAACTCGCTAGAATTTGAAAAAAGATAACACAGAATTAAAGATCACTTTGGAAACCTATTATTTTTACAAAATTGAATTTCTAATTTCTTTCATGAAATCTTTTTTCATCTGGTCTTGGTTGTTGAAAGAAGAACTTAAGAACAAGTTCATTAGACTAGTTCCATAAAAATAATTTGAGCCACTTTTGTTTGTTGAGTTTAAAAAAAATATACAACGTCCATTGGGCTGTCCGAGTAAATCGTTCTAGACCTTCTATCAACAACTCGAATTCATCACCAACAATTCACAGACGAACAATTTGCTCCAACCATCCTTTTCTAGTCCTACCGAAGGAATGATTACTGTCTTGGGATCCGGTTTGAGGATATGCTTACCGCATGGCTAAATCAGTGAATTTTTGGATTCGTTTGTAATTCATAGTATTTTTTTCGCATTTGGCTTGGAAAAAACTTATTTAATTTTGTTTTTGAAAATGATTCAACGAACCTATCACTTAATAAGCGAGTATACATATTCAGGTATCAGTTTTACGGGGAAAGTTTCATTTTTGTTGGTTTTCTTCTTGTAGACCCAGGACATATTCCATTGCTATGCCAAGTTTGACTGAAATCTTTCTGTGTTAGTTTTCCCACTAGCGTGCACAAACAGAAAATCGTAAGTCCGCCTGTAACAGTTTTAGTTTTAAAAATTTATTTTGTAGGTCAATGCCACAGATAGACTTATAGTTTCGAACAATCAATTCATAATAATTTTTGCAGTTTCAAAGGAAAAAATTGCCTGCCGAGGAATTTCACTCTCGGGAGAAATCGTTTTTGGGGAAGTTCGTTTCCCCGGGAGTATTTAAAATCGAGTTGTATAATGTAAGGCTTAATGCTGTGCTTAGATCCAGTGGGTTATGTGCCTATCTTGTACAAGGCACCAAATCGTTCGTGTTCTCCACAATCCATCTGGACTTTATCTCGGTCAAATATCAACAACAAGGTGTAAAGGAGTTAGTTCCAATAGTAGTCTCAGATCCGATAAAACTATAGTTCGTGCAAAAATCTATACAGCGCACAACACGTACATATGTCTGTATGTAGGTATAGTAGATTTAAGTTCCCACATTCACATATTAAAGTTCACGGGTAAGAGAATTTATTGAGAGTACGCATTTCAATTGGTGAAAGCAGAGAGAAATTGTCATCGCTCCTGACAATCAGCTAATTGTTTTGACAGATCTTCTATTCGTTAATACGTCAACTTAAACGTCAATGGTTTCGGCCAATAAAAAATTCTCAAAAAAAGGCTAGGGTTTGCTTTTAGATAGTTTTAGATATTCCATAATATAAATTGAGCCTTGTCGGACAAAGTTTAGTCTTCCAGATGGTAGATCGCAACAAATGCTGAGTACCTACTGGTCGCAGAAATTATTCCAATGAGTCTATAAAACTCGCTTTAAGTTCAGTTCAGTTATTACTTAAATTAGGCTATCACACGCAGACTCATGAGTCGCGACTCACACGAGTGCAAAAGGGAGAGTTGATGAGCTCGAGTAAAATTGCTGTTAAAAAAGAGTGAAGCCTCACGAGTCTACTTGTGATAGTCGACTAAGCAAAAAGTATTATGAAATAGTAAAATGCAAGGCCCTAAAATTTAAATTGCCAAATTTGTCAAAATCTTTTGCATTACCTACTTGCGTTAACATTTTATTGATTTTATTTCTTTAATTTAGATTCACAACAAGCTGTGTCTCAAAATGTTGGAGCTTCAAAAAAGAATTCATCTAGACGAAACGCTTGGGGTAATTTATCATATGCCGATCTGATAACTCATGCAATTGGATCGGCAACGGATAAGAGACTGACATTAAGTCAGATATACGAATGGATGGTTCAGAATGTGCCATATTTTAAAGATAAAGGTGATTCAAACAGTAGTGCTGGATGGAAGGTGAGTTTTATTAAAATAAACAAAATATGTATGTATAAATAGTTGTGTTCGCTTCGTTTTGATCTACACAGAAATTTAAGATGGGTACTAATGAGTTCGTTCCCGAACTTCGTTAGCTGCTAGAATATTTTTGCACCGGGTTGAGAGAATTGTAGCTAACGCTATCTAGCGGCTTCTAGGACAAAATTTGTCATCCTGGTGTAAAAGTATTCTAGCAGCTAGATTAGCGAAGTGTTGGGAACGCGCTCATAACCTACTGTCAAACAGAACGGACTAGAGCGAATTGAATAAATTCTGTTTGGTTCTAAGAATATATAAAAAAAACAGGACAAAGAAAATGAGACAAAATGAAGAGAACTGCACACTTTTCAAAGCTTTATAACTCCAGAAGCTAGCCTCTTCTTATGGTATTGCAATTGCAATCCGCCATAAAACCCCAACAAATTCAAACAAAACCAGTTCACACTTTCTCTATCCGTGTATCTAACATCGAGTCTAACTTTCGATGAGCGAGATGTAGCCGTCGCGTGTCCCCATTGTGGAGACAACACTGTCTTTATCGGGAGGTGTTGGAGCAGTACGACGCACGGAGGGGCTGTAGCCGAGGCACAACAAAAATTATTGTCGACATAGTTTCCCGTTTATTTGTTTACATTCTGCAGTCAAGTTCATGGTCGGTTATTTATTCGTTTTCATTTCTTTTGCGTTTTGTGCCGTTAGTTGGTGTTTTTTTTTTTGTTGTTGTTGTTATAATTGTATTTGGTTTGCGTCCGCATTGGGCATTAAAGCTTGTATCTGCGCGCGCCAATGCTATTGTGGCGCACACTACCTGCCACGACTGTCATGGCCGTGACGCTGTGGAATCGTAGTTTGTTCACCGCACCAAACCACTCAAACTACAATCATTGAGTGTAGATACAAAGTTTACCAAATGAACAAAATAGACATTTTGTCAAACGCAACTATTAACTAGGTAAGGCGGAGTGGGGTACTGAGCACAGTCGGGCGCTACGGCAAAAGACCATAAAACAATGTTGAGTGTCGTTTATTATATAATATCGGAGAAAAGTACGCGCCGATTACTTTTTGTTGTTATTATTATTTTTTGCATTAATTTAGTCGCTTTGTCTATGTTGCCTTTTTTTTTTTTTTTTTTATACACGCATACGTGCTTAGCAGACTGCACGAATTGTGTATAGAGTAAATAATTGAGATACATGTTTATATATAGTTATCGAAAAGAATGAGAGGTACCTATATTATGCAAGTTGTAGACGAGTGGCTTTGTTTTTTTCGCGGGAGCGTTGAATTGATTGAAGTGTTATTTAATAGCTACTGCTGCTTGATGGGAGTAACTTTTAATATTAAAAAGGCAATTAGTTATCGGAAGTGACGACTATAGTGATAATGAATCTCCAGACAGTCGGAGTTTTCGTCAGTTAGCGTATAAAATAACAGCTCCATGAGCTTTAGATGTGACATTAACGAATAAAAAAAAAAAAATAATGGTTGGGCAGGTATCCAAAGTGTGATACTATGAAATCCTTATCTAGATACATGATTACTTTAAGAAATCACATCACGTTTTTTGAACGCGAGCGATTGAACGGCTGATTTGTGGGTGTGTTTCGATTTTGTTATGAATAATTGCAATTGATATATTTTTTTTTGTTTTGTCTTATGTCAATTGATTGTGGACTCTGATTGGTTTTGACCAAATAACGCAGTGATTATTTAAGAAAGTGTCTACAAAGTTGATGGCAAATAATATATGTTCGTAGTTTCGCTACCAATTCACTTATACTTTACTGCTTTATAAGAAACAGCCTAACGGTATTTTGTCGTTTTTCCTTCTCTTTGGCATCATGTGCAAGAGTGAAAAAGTGAAGCCTCCCTTAGACTTTCGTCCAATACCTAAGCTCTTGCCTGTCAAAGGATTTTTTGGAGTTGGTCGTACCTACCTGCTCGTTTGCAAGGCTCAATATGAATTTAAAAAAAAATCATCATCATACCTATCAAATATTCCACCGATGAGTCTCTTCAATGGCTTAGAAATTACTCTTTCAATACAAGTCGTATTGGATGGTTTCAATTCTACTCGTAAATGCTGACGTTCCACAGGGCTCAGTCCTGTCCCCTACTCTCTTTCTGATTTTTATAAATGGCCTCTTGTCCGCTACCTCTGATCTATTCCTTTCCTACGCTGATGAGTGATGACAGTACCCTCTGTTATTCGTATTCGTTCCTCAGCTCACGTCCCTGCTCCTCGGTCGTAAAAGAGAAATGACTACTTGTGTTAAATTCCGATCTTGACAGCATAATCAAATGGACTTCAACCAACAGAGTGAAATTTAATACATTCAAAACACAATGCTGTCTCTTTTCGTCCAAGCGAACGAAAACCACAAATAACCTATATTAGATAGACCACTTCGGAGGTTAGGGAGAAGATCTAAAAGCTCTTACACTGGTGAAAATCACAATCTGTGAAATCACAAACATGGAATAGTATGCATTGCGCAGACCAAAAGAGTTGCCATTGTCGGTATGTGTATCAATACCCATCTAATACATCATACTCATACATGATGCAAGAAATATTTCACCGCGTCAATTTAGGTGGCATTCATCGGCCCAAAGTTGGAGTACAATGCGCACATCTAGTCTGTTGAACCGAAGACCGTTCTGCACATTCTGGATAGGGTCGAGAATGGAGCGTTAAATCTAAAAGGTGATAGAGACATCGTGAGCTCCATAGTCTCACTCGAACATCGCAGAAATGTCTCGTGCCTTTCCCTCTGTTATTGCCACTTTTCAAAAAAAAACTGTTCCAGCGAAATAGTCACATGTCCCGTTAAATTATGAATATTTACATATGGCTAGGTTTCACTACTAAATCAGGACTCGTCAGCAATTAAGTATGTATTGGGCGGAGGAAAATAGACGATCCTTGAATCCAAGCAAATTCCTCCTCTTCGTTCCTGTAGTTTCTGCAGAAATCGTTTGAGGGAAGGCTTAGACGATTAGCGTGTAGACCGATCAGGCTGTAATCTGGATGTTTGTCTGGAGGCTACTGTTCCCTGCAACTTTATAAAGAATATTGTTCTCCAAGAGATGAGGTACTTCCTTATAGCATGTAGCTAGTGGTTGGTCTGATTGTGATGAATGTACCCAGTCTATTAATTCACCGGAGTCTCTATTCCCTATCACTCAGGCAATAAAAGAAAGTTCAGAGGCGATACACACCTGCTCGCGGTTAGACTAGTGATCTAGAGCTAGTATTGATTCATCACTGATATCCTTGGAGAATGAAGGAATGGTCAGAGTTGTGGCGCAGCTATTGTGAGAAAGCAGTTAACCGAATGGCAGTTGAAACTGCCATCTGACACCTGTCAGGAGAGCCACCTTAGCTAACTTAATCTAACCTCCGGCACATGACTCAAGTTCTTCGATATTAATTTTTACGCCACTCAATCAGGTCGTCTTTCAACGGTAGACATAGACCAGTAGACGAGGGATATTACAGCTATTGTAATCAGTGGCGGTATTTAGAAAATATAAGAGATAGTGAAACCTAACTGCCTTCCCCGCTGTAGAGCTTAGTCATAGGTAAATCCTGGGCCTAAAAAGTATGCAGCTAAAGTTAGAAAATAGAAAATTTGATGATCTTATGTTTGTAAATCAATCTGCTTGACTTGGATCCCAGGACACGAAGGCTTTAAAAGAAATGAGCAAAAGACTGTTTGGCAAGAAGAGGCGCTTGTCACGACTATCCGAAATTGTCACACAAAAACATACCTAAATGGCTTGATTGCTCTGTTCCTTGTATACCGTCATGGGTTGCATGCCTTATTCTGTGTTGATTAAAAATACCAAAAATAATTCGAAACTCTTAAACCCTACTGTTCTGGTTCTTGTGTTATGACACAAAACCAATTTATGCACAATTCTAGCGGCTACACCCACTTTTTGGACGCGAGTTGACCTTGTGAAATTAATATATGTATTTTTTTGTTAGCCGAAATTTCGTTTCGTTTTTTCGCTAACGTATATCTAGATGTATCTATTCAGTTATGGATACATACCTGGCCTGGCATATGTCTTTGATATGTTTCACAGTTTATTTCCAGCTCTTTTATTTTAATGCTTTTCATTTTGCACAGACTTTGTTGTTTTGCGCTTCTTTTTATAGACCTGTATTTTGTTTGAATAAAAACGAAGCAAATTGAAATCAAATTAATTGCACGTAATTATAAAAAATAATACTTTCTTCGCTACTTAGTGTACAGTATGCCATTGAAGAGGACCTCATCTTATTGGCGCAAGTTCAACGGCCAACAATACGGAAATAGAACTTCGTGTAGTACCGTCTTTATTTAATAATAAAAATAATAATAATTGTATAAACAAGCCAAGAACTAGCTATAGATACAAAACGCATTCGAAAGATAAGGAATACTGAATACATCATACAAATATTCTTGTTGGTTAATTTATTTAATATTCAAGTTCTTAAGCCATTTATTTATGACAGGAAACTCCTTGCGATTCTAAAAATACCTAAAACGTACGCGGTATTAGTTGAATCTTATGAATAGATATCTATGACTACAATGTAGCTATAGCGAGATTGTCTGCAAAGACGCGCGCAATAAATAGATACGGGTATATATTTAAATTGAAAAGGAACAATTTTTCGACGCAATTGTCTCCTTGCTTGCAGTAGCGTGTCCATAAAAATGCAGACAGGCGCGGCGGCGTCCGTCAGTGTCTTAAAATTCTTAAAAGGTATTTTCTGATTCAATTTTTTTTTTTCGTTTTCATGACTTTTTGTAGAAAGCATTAAAAATTTAGCTTGGCAAGAAAAAAAAATTGAAAGCAACAAAATAATGTAGCGAATTTCCTCATTCTACAATCACAGACGCTAGCCACAACAAAATAATAATTGTTTTGGATCAAAGTGTAATAATTATTTTAATTTCTAAAATAAAAATAGCATGTAGGTCAGAACGTACGACCTATTGTGCTGAAAATATATCATAGTGTACAAAAATACCAATAGATATGCTATTACGCGTTGTGACAGTGAGCAATTGAAAAAATTTTGCTTGCGGAGCATATGGACCAAAACAAGACAGCGTCCGACTTGTAGACACTTTAGGGCAAGGATTATCGTTTTCTTCTTTTTTGTTTTATTGGTAACTATAATTTTTTTGAAGAGAGTAGATCAACCTCTCGCATAAAATTGTTTTCGTATTTGAATAACACATTATAATCGCTCAGAGTTTGATTGACTGGCATTGAACTTGCGCTAGGCGACGTTTTAAGTTTGAGATGCATGCGCTGGAAATATTTGAAAATATTAACATATTTATTTTCGTCGTTAACTGATATATTTTGGTGGTAAGAATAATTCATTTACTTTTAGAGCATATGTTTGAGGTCATTTAGTCCTGATTGGTCAAAGGTGATAGATTACATAGATCCGAAGGCTAAAGATGGATAAACAGGGCCTTATTTTGGTACTACAAGTCCTGTGAACATTTCTTTTACAAGTTCGTGACATTATTCTGGTATCTCAATGGCTTCAACGATGATTGGCGTTAACGATCACTGGTGCCACCTATCGTGAACACAGACAGTGTTGTGCAAAACAAACGTAACAAACTCACTTTGATATTTTTTGATTGAAATCGAATAAAAACGCTTTTTTTTTAGAAAACCGCCCCTAAAAAGGGCGTGGCCACATACAATGTTTAGACGATTTGTAGATTAGGTAAATATGTATATATTTGTAATCAAGTAAGTTTTTTCGAGTTTCATATCAAATGGCTGAGAAAAGTGATTTTTTCGAAAAGTGGGCGTGTCAGAAGACGGATTTTAAAATTTTTTTACACTTGTATTGCTTTTACTTTTACAAGGACCTCGTATACAAAATTTCATCATCCTAGCTCAATATTTAAGGCCCAAAAACTGGTGACACACCGACGGACGGACGGACGGACATGGCTGACAGTCAGGTCAATGCAGATGGTATGTGCACAGTAAGGTATCGGAAAAGAGTAAGACTGAACCCTCCAAACTGCAAGGTATCCACAAAGCATTGTGATGGTACCTCTTAACTCCTCAGCCAATGGTGTTGAACCCTTTCACAATATTGTAGAGATAATGGGTCGTTTGACATACAAAAGTATTTTGCAAATTATACCACATGCTGGATGGATCATGCCCCTTGGATGGATGTTCCATCATGGTAAAGACCCGAAGCACACATTGAAGCTGGTTCTTGTTTGACCAGCGTGATCACCTGTCTTAAATCCCATTGAAATTCTCTTTGCGATACTAAAGCGACGAGTTGCAGATAAACGCTTCCAAAATAAGTGAGAGCTGTTTCAAGCATTAAGGGCTAAAAACAAAAACTACCTAAAACCACAATTTCAAATTTAATAACCTCAATGCCAGGCAAATCTGCTGAAGTTATTCAAAATACCGCCTCTTATACCAAGTACTAGCTTTGTTGCTTTGGTTTTGCACACTGCCATGAACTACAAATTGTTGTTTTTGTTAAGGCATTCTCGTAAATCTGATTTTATTGTTTTTAAAAGTACGCTACTATGCTTGTGATTCGTTTTTGAATAATTGGGCGTTTTTGGTTTTTTAAAAAGTGCTTTGGATAAAAAACCCTTTCGTATATACAAGCGTATGTAGCCTTTTCCACAAAAAAAAAATTACCTAAATTTATACACATACATACATATGTATATATTTTTTTATAAACTTACTCCAAAAGAATTTTATTTTAAAAACTGGGCGTGGCAGTGGGCGGATTTTTAAAATATTTTAACATATACTCAAGTTTGCTTTTCTAAGGATTGATGTTATTTGATTGAAATGTACGAAAAACGTGCGCGGGCCCCATATACAATATATGGAAGATTTGTAGAGTACATATTTTTTTAAGTAAGTTTTTTCGAGTTTCATATAAAAGTACTGAAAAAAGTGATTTTTTCGAAAAGTGGGCGGATTTTAAAAATGTTTAAACTCGTATACAAAATTTCATCAACCTAGCTCAAAACTGGTGACATATATTGTCTGACAAACAATGGCTTTTACTGCAACTTCTGTTGATCGTACGTAAAAAAGTTGCTTCACATAATTTTTAGAAAATTTTTAAGGGATAAAAATTTCATAAAAAAAAAATTATTAAGTAAAAATTTTGAGAAAAATGCATTTAAAGTAAAAAAAATGGAACAACAAATTTTCATAATTTTAAGTTTAAGAAGCCATAACTTTTTTGTAGCTGCACAAATGTACCCAAAGTATTTGTATGCGCTACTTTTTGTAGCGTCTTTCCAAAATGAACAAAACCTTTTTTGTACCTATAGTACTTTAGAAGTTATAGCGTTTAAAGTGGCTACACCTTCAATTAGAACTTGAAATGAGGTGAGAATTGATCTTGTGAGCTATAGATTTAATGAACAATTGCATTAATAACTATAACGCCCATCATTTGAAAGAATTAATCTCAAAAGAAAGATGCCAAAAATAGTTATTTTGTTCAATAAAATGAATAATTAGATAAAGTTAATTTTTGTTTGCTATTTTCAATTTTCAACCTCTAAATGAATCACCCTTCACTATTCCCACTGCAGTGCTGCAGTTTTATTGCATACAATTAACAGACTACGGATGGCTATTAATTTTATAATTATATTCACTTAAAATTCAAATAAAATACAACTAAGCATATTCGAAATATTTACACAACAATTTCCCTCCAAATCCAAAAAGTGAAAAAAAAAAACCTTTCAATTAGTGCATAGTAAATTGTTAGCTTAGAAAAGAAATATCCGAATCATTTGCCCGCTTTTGATCGCCTTAATTACTCAGTCAAATAGAATGCTAGAACGTTGCCAACTTTACACGCCCATAGACTTTTTTTTTCGTTTTACTCGCTGTACGCTTTCACTATCAATAGTTCAAAAATAGCCTACAACCACAGCTAAAAAAGTATTTGTTATGTACATTCGACGAGCAAACCAGCAGCGTTGTAGTTAAGTGGCGTGTAGTATTCGATTAAATTAAAAAAAAAAAGCATATGAACAAAATGTGTCCCTCTTGGTCGACCGTCTGCTTCCGTGTGCAATTATCACAAGGTTAGCCAGATAGTAAATCTGGCTTCAAGAGAACAAGCACGAAGCATTATTATTTAAAATACGCATCGCCTTTTATATTATTTTTCTGCAACGAACCCCCAATGCGATGCCCAACGATTCGCTGTATCTTTCTTAATACATTCTAACGAGAATTTAATTTTATTAAGTCGCTTAATTAAGGTCAAATGCAGCTGCTAGAATGTTTCTTGTTAAACAGTGAATGCAAATGTAAATACTATGCCTTTTTTTCTGTTATTTGTTTGTTAAGTACATTTGCTATTGCGTAGTAGCTGTGAAATTGATAGACGAAGTCTTATTTATGAAATGCATTTTGCGTTTATTCTCTCCACACGTTCTAGTGGAGAGAATATTATGTCAGCGCAGTGAGTTTTGGAAAATTACAGCTTGAACTTTCGTCGACAGCTTATAAGCCATGAATTATTTTTTTTGTATTTAATTTTGTAAGAGTAGACAAATGTAAAGATTTTTCCAATAAGGATATAACGATTTTGTATTTAGATAAAACACAGAATAGTTCATATACCTGTGATACACATTTTAGGAAACTAAGTATGGAATTCGATATCGTTCATCTGACTATCGCGAGTAAGTTTCCAGGGATCGATTCTTTGGAGCCAATACTCTTGGAATTCTATCAGTTGGAATTTTGACAATTTTGTGTCCGATATTGTTCCAGAGCTTCTTTAATTTTGGTGGCATAAACCAACAACTTAACGTAACCTCATACAAAGAAATCCAGCGGCATTAAATCGCATGGCCATTCGTAGGAATCATTCCTATATGATCGGCGAACTTTCCTTTTAATAGATCAATTATTTGGCCAGTTGTATGGGATGTGGCCTTATCTTTTTGGATCCGCATATCACTCATGTAATGTCAAGCCCATCCCATTCTGACCACCAAGAATAGTCTTCTAACAAGGCACGATAGTAAACTGTCAATTGGCGACGAAAAAATACTGTCGAATCACACTTCCCACTTCCGGCATGAAATGTGGATGATATGGTGTCCCTTAAAGCACGTATGCGTCAAAATATTGTCTTTAAGCCAAAAAGGGACCTCATCGCATAAGATGATTTTTGGATGAAAGTCTTCCTTAAACTTTTACAGAGCCCAATTGGATAAGTGCCGACATTTTCAAATGCTGGAATTACAAGAGTGACACATTTATCAGAAATTAAGTCATAAAATGCCAATATCTTGTAAAAGATCTTACATTGCTCAGAAATAATCTTCTGACAAGACACGGAAAAAAAAAAAAGGGCTCCATTCTTTTCTGACATCATAATGTCAGAATATTATGACTGATTAATTCTGACGAATATATCAACCGTGTATAATCATCAAGCCTTAAATGCACTCATATCCAAACATAGCTGGTAAGATGTCGAAATGATCTAAACATGCAAGACCAAAATTTACATGGAACTAGAAGCCGAGAAGGGGCGTGGCCCAGTGATTAGTGCGTTGTGCTACTGCAAGTCTAATCAGGAGTTTAATCGGTAAATAGAGAAGATTTGTCTGCTTCTTAAGACAAACTTAAGAGAGTGCAACTGAGATCTTTATGTTCAAATAAGGTTTCTTTAACAAAGATTAAGAAGTTTCTATTTCTATATTTGGTACAATCCTTTTGACTTTGACCCGGTTTATTAAGAAACGAATAAATCCACATAAATTATTTTGATGAAAAACTGAACCAAATAAAGGACAAATGTCACTTGCGAATGTGTAAATTGATCGATGAAATCGAAGACTACCATGACACCCACTAAGTGCGAAATGTATGTCCCTCCGTCTAGTACTTCATTATTAATTAAGCCCCACTTTTATGCCACCACACCAAGGATTATTCCAAACAATTCGTAATATTTCCCATGTTCGACATAATCAATATTTATCCCGCTGTCTGGAAGGATTACCAAATACGACATGCACGAGTGTCACCGAACCGAGCCCAGGAAAGCAACACATGTACACTTCCTATTCCCCCGCTAAGGAGGACGACAGAACTATTACGACAATTACACTTGATCATTATGACATTCCTTTCATCGGAAGCACAGACTTTCAGGTCTTTTTTTTTTTTTTCCATGTCCTTTCAGTGCCAAAGACATTGTCCAATGATTGCCGATTATCATCAAGGACTCAATTCGTCCGTGCACTTTTCTTCTGCGAATCGAAGTAATGTCTTCCAAGAAAAATGCAGGGTTGAGGGTGGATTGAAGGAAGAAAAGCCTTTCACTGAAATCAAATGGAAACTGTAAAAAAAAGTTTTCAAATAAAAAGAAAAAAAAAAAACTATCTGTATATAGAATAGATATGTAAATGTATGTATCAATTATGTGTAGACATGAGAGTGCGTCATGAGGACATTTATGTAATTGGCCAAAGTATTTGTTGATTATCCTTATTATCAGAGTCAGGGGTTGCCACCGCCCCACCGTGCAGAATGTCGACGAAGTTCAACGGGGTGGCAATATTCGGGATTGGAAGGTTGGTCGTTTGGTAGTTTGGTATAGTTTCAGCAAAATAGGGGAGATACGAGAAAAGTTTTTTTTGTTCCCCTTTCTTTCTGGAGAGATTACTGCCGCCCTATAAAGCAAATAGGTATCGGAACTAGGGTTGATAGAACCAGATACAAAGACAATCTTGCTGGTGTATCTCTAAGAACTCGCGATGTGACAGGGATTTTGGTTATGGCGCTTGGTTTTTTTTTTCACTTGAATTCTGTCGAGAAATCGAAAAGATTCGGCGGATGGTATAATCGATTAATCGGAATTATAACGTCTAGGTGGCGCCCGAAAAGAATACGGAACACCAGTAAAGAAGTCTGCAGACTTCTTAAGAGTTCTTACAATTCGAGTATGTGTGCTTGTTCGCCCGCGCACTTATGTATATGTCAATTGAGAAAAAAGGTACTACTATCATCTAAGGAAATAGGGAGTTTAAGTGCATTCAGTAAGAAGGACAATCGTTGCTTATAATATTACGTATGTGGGTAATCACTTCCGGTTTTATTTTAAGTGAGACATAAACCTTCGGTGACGTTTTAAATCTATAACTAAAATTAATGGGGACAATACTTTTAGTATGCTGTATAGAAGAACAAATATTCATTATATTAAAATTTGTTTGAAAATTTACTTTAAACGTATTTGAGACTTTTAAATTCGAAAATATGTTACAGCTTCGAACAGAACCAAGGAAAGGGTTTTTAGTTCTAAAAAACTGAAACTCAGTCCTTTTTCGCTGATTTTTTACTGACTATATTCTGACAATGTGTCAGAAAACAACAAAAGCTACAATTTGTTCGTGACTTTGTCAGAATTTGGAGCTATTATTTCTGAAAAATGTAAAACCATTTATGGGATATTGACATTTACTGACATTTTTTTGGCACAAAAGCTGACAAATATGTCACTCGTGTAATTTCTAAAAAATATTACAAAGAATAAACAAAGTACAGTATTGTGTATTTCATTTGCGTGGATACCACTGTCTTTAAGTCAAATAGGGATAAATGTATTGATAATACACCATCTCCATTAAGACCCATTGTGATGCCTATTGAGGTTCGTTGCAGTGATTTTGGTCTAAAGTATACTTGTTCAACCAGACTGATGTACTCGAAAACTACAACTTGGAGTTTTACGGGGTATTGAGTCCTGTAGGGCCAGTTCACAGAATCTTTGTGAAAAAAGCAGACGGAAGGATGCCTCTAAAAAGCCCAAGTCAACAGCCGAAACTGAACTAGGTATTAACATGAACTTTCAATTCCATGCAACCTACAAATCCGATCATATGTATGTATATTCAATTTGAATGAAATTCTATATGAAATTCATTAAAAACTAAATATAGTTACATATCGCTCCCGTATCCTTGATAAGGAAACTAACATATCGCTCCCGTACCCTTGATGACATAATTCAAACAAGTACACAACGGATGTCGCAAAGGTCTGAATATGATCGTAAAGCGATCCGAAATCGTATGTAGACTTTTGTGAAATGGTGTTTATCGTTTATAAATATAACGTCCAAGTTTAGATTTACCACAAGTCCTAAATTCAATATCAATCACTAAATACATTCAACAAGAGCCATAACCTATTTCCTTTACATCTCAATTAAGCACTCGAATAAAACTGTCAATAAGCGATGACTTTTTATGGCATCCAACAAAACGAGGCGCGCAATAAATTCAAAAAAAAAAAAAAAAAAAACACTTGACAAAGTAATTCCAACTATTCAACTGTCATATGTGCGATAAAACTATAAAATAAAACTCTCAAAAAAAAAAAAAAAAAACTTCATCAAGTTGTAAACTCGAAACCGATCAACAATTCAACTCCTCGAGAACTGTCAGTGTTGGTGTCATAATAAAAATAAACTTGGCCTTAGCTACAACCAACCAAACCCACCCGAACCCCTATCATGGTCAATATTTATGTGCAAAAATAAACTTAAAAACTCCTTAAATTGTCATTCCATTCAGTATCGGTAGTAGTCAGTGAAAGTTCTTCAGCTAGAGTCCTACTACTGACCAGGACGTTGTTCGAAAGTAGTATAAAACTTATCTTGAACCGAACGAAAATGAATAACCAAACAAAGGTCCTCGAACGACACAATAAAGCAGATACAATTTCGTTTCGGCGAAGCGGGGGGGGACAGCACTCTTATTTTGATGAAGAATTTTTTTTTTTTTTTATTAGTTTCCCTTATAGTATATCACAAAGTATAAGTGAGTGAGCGGATGTGTATATAATTCAAGTGAATAGCGATAATAAAAGCATCAATGGTCATTGAATATCTAATTTTTTTTTTTCTTCTGTTCGTCTTCTGTATTGAGAGATACACGAGAAAACTTAAAAGATAACACAAAGACGGGTAGGAGTGGTATTGGTGGTGGTGATGGGAGATCCTTTTTTTTTCATAGTTGAGAGGACTGCTCATCGTGTTATCCTCTTCTGTGTTTATAGTCCATTTAAGTGGCAGCCAGTAATGTAAGGCTCGAAGGACTTTCCGCTACAACAAGTAGAAGGATTCTTTTCGAGGACATTTCGTATGCATAATTTTCATTGAATGTAATTTGAAAATATTCAGGCCTAATTGAATACTGACTGCTAGACAGATCGAAATCTTTGATATCAAGTGGCGGAGAATTTCGTCCTTTTTTTTTTTTTTCTAAAATATTTCAAAGGAAACTAAGATGATGATAAAATTAAATGGCCAATGAAATTGGATTAATTTATTTGACAAAGCCAATGAGTGTGTGTTTGTCATTCCAATTTGCATACTAATGTTAAATTATACAAAAAGTATTTTATTCAGGGAACCAGTTTCTAAATTCAACTATTGGACACACCCTGTGAAAAAACAAATCTCGTTTATAAGCATGGTGGATGGGCTAGAACGTATGTATTGACATAATTTCACTAATTGGCTTCTGATTTGAGTCTTGAGCTGTTTTCTTTTAACTTAAGGAGATAACCTTTATTCTGTATAATTGACACTCTGTTTGACGATGCACAGTATGTATTTGAAGAATAAAAGGCAATGCCACTGTAATAGAGATTACAATTATTGTCAGGTTATTCGATTTGACTGAATAATTTAGAACAGAAAACTGCATGAATCCATTCATTTGCCGTTGTAAATCATTCGCCAAAAAATAAGCTTTGGACAGTCTCACGCACACAGAATACAAGCGAGCAAGAATCATGTAGGAAACGATAACGAATCATCATGGTGTTGGTATTCATGAACTTTAGTAGGGTCACATTTAAAGTATTCGTTCAATCAGAATATTCAAAAAGTAATGAAATGTACAAGTGATTCACGAGCCTTCGAATGGCTTAAAAAGTAGAACACTGCAGGTTCAATATACAATCAAATGTGAGCCCAGCGAATGCATTTTGCGAATGAATACGAATGTATGTGAATACGTGAAAAGCAGTGAATATTTTGAATGGCTCACAAAACGGACTACTTGCTGCAGGTCTCTGATTCAAAACAATAAAGATGACTTCTCACCTCTATAAGTAGAGTGGGTATGCCACCCACGTATTTGAACGTCGTATGCCTAAGAAGAGACATATTTTTATGCCGAGGGGTTTTGAACTCAAATCTAAAAGATTTATATCATCGTGCATCCGTGTTATGACGACTGTTTTTGATAATGTTTGTCATGACAGTAATACACTACTTAGAGTTGGAACATTGAAAAAACTTGTCGCTATTTGTTGGGATTCGAACCTTGTTCCCCCTTTCTAGCCACAGAATCACGGTGCTGAAATCATTACTCCAGTGTTGAATCGTTCAAAATGTTTGCACACAATTTTTAAAGTGCTCGCGTACATATACTTTGTGTGGATACAAATAAACCGAATTCAACTCAAAGATAGAGAGGCTTTTAGACTTAAAAAAAACCAAAAGAGAAGGAATTTATCGTCCATTGACTTGACGCTTTCGTCTGATCGATTATAAATAATTAAAAGTCATCACCTTAGTATGGCGTTTTATTTATAAACTTAGTCCTATATTATTGAGAACATTCCCCGCGCTTATCAGCTTATAGATAATAGAACAATTAAATTCTGAGAAATTGGGAAATTGCAAGCTTAGTGGTGTTGATATTTTAAATAACATGCAATAAAGTATACTCATATGTTTTATGTATATTTAAAATGTACTAACGACAACTTTAGTTATGGAAAAGTTTCTCATTAGACACACATACATATGTATGTATGTTCCATTTAGATTGACCTGATTTAGAATAAAACGTCAAATCAGGCATTATTTGCTGTTGTGGCGATAAGAGGCTGTTTACAATTAGCACGGGTGAGATAATTAGGTTGTGTTAGCCTCTAATAATAAGATAAGGAATTTTGTTCCATCTCCTCTTGCGTGCATATTTAGCTGTGAAAATAGGTACATACATATGTAGAAGGGCTTGTCGGATTCTAACGTTAAGCAACCATTCCACGTTCCAAAAAATTGTTATATAACCCTTTGATGGCACAAGAAAATTCATCAATGTGGAGTCAACGATTGACATGAAATGACAACTAGCTCGGTCAATATTCTCTCAAAATGCGTTTTGACAGACTATGTACATGCAACGCTATATTCCTCTTTCGTTCCAAAGGTTTGACGGTCCCGCACTTGATCAATTGTTAATATGTCGACCGTGGCGTTTACTGACTGATCTAAAATTCGCAGCTTGTCAAATTTCTTAGAGTGGTGGTAAAATTCCCTCAGAGAACGAAAAATGTCCAAAAAAAAGTACGATAATCCGTTGAACAAAATAACTGCCCATTTTTTTAGACGTCAAGATTTTTTTATACCCTATCCTAAGGGTATATTAAGTTTGATACAAAGTTTGTAACAGAGAAAGATTAAAGATAGAAGTGTAAAAAAAAATTCAAAATTCGCCCACTGACACACCCACTTTTCGAAAAATGTACTCCTTTCAATAATTTTGCATGAAACTCGATAAAACTTACTTAAGCACGTATGTAGATATTCCATTTATTTACATATCTCCCCTACATTATGTATGGCCACGCCTACATTTAAGACGCCTTTTTTTTAATCAAAAATCTCTTTTTCATTAGAATATTGTCACTACTTAGGAACAGAATACAGTATATGTTGAAAATATTTCAAAATCCGCCCACTACCACGCCTTCTTCTTTGGAAATTCTGTTTTTAGTGTTCCGGACCTTAAAAGGAAAGACGGAACACTTATGGGTTTGATACGGTGTCTGTCTGTCCGTCTGTCCGTCAGTCTGTCACAGCCCTGTAACTTTTGAACCATTAGACATAGAGAGCTGAAACTTTTGCTATGTATACATTATGTGGGAGCCCGCACAAGATGGCGGCAATGAATTTCTTTTTGGGGGCCCTTTTCTGGGCACCTTGTATGAAGGGCAAAAAAAAATTATTTTGTTTCCCATCATGTGGCATATCAAATTAAAGAGAATTTTGCAAGGGCTCCATGTATGTAAGAAATATTTTTTTTCTGGTAATGTTGTCCCAGACAATAAATGCTAAAAATATAAAAAAAAAAATTGGAGATACGTAGAATTTTGTGTAGATTGTAAAATAAGTACGAAAATTTTTGTATCTTATATATTTTCTGAGAAAAATTAAAAAATGGGGTATATAGTTGCCCCACTGTATCTCCCCCAGTTTTCATGTTATCTAAATAATTTTTACAGTAGGTGATTATTGATACTACGCTTGGCTGAAATTTAAAGTTTCATCCAAATCCGCCAAGTAGTTCGCGAGTTACAGATTTTAGAAGAGGGCATGGACTTCCCTATAATCTCTTCTCTTTTTGCTACTTCATTCGATTTCGAAACTAAGTCATTTGCGCGAATGGATCGTATATGTTAGCTCTATGCTGCTATTGGAAACTAAATAAGTTTAAAAAACTATAACTTTTTAAAAATGTTGGCTTTTTTCAAATATATTTTTTTTTTAATTTTTAAAACTCTAAATGCTGTATTCGTGATTTGCTTTGCTTAAACCATTTAACGAGCAAAGTACCGTTACATGCATTTTTATCCAAATGTACGCCTTAACTAACTAAAATATGAAATTTTATCAAAATCGTTGAAACTATTTTGGAGAAAACTCCGTGTTTGTGAAAATGGGGCCACGTGAAGGAACTCTAAGAGTAGGGCTGCAACATAAATTTCAATGTCCCCTTTTGGGGCATGCAATAGCTCCCTAACATGAAGTTTGAAGTAAATTGATTCACTCGTCATACAGACAGACAAACAGAATCGTCAGAAAAACTATAACGAGCTTCTCTATCAACGTAATTTCAAAATGTTTAATATCTCGAGTTCCAATTTTTGCACGAACTCAATACATATTTTATATCGAAAGTGCAAGTTAAAATGGACTGGAATCTCAGCACAGTATTACTTGGACATACCTACGTACTAGACATTACATCGTTCGTATCAAAACCAATATTAGGCGTGCCTATGCAGGATATGAATAATATTGCCCTCTATTTAATAATAATATAAAATGTCCGGAACACTATTGCACGAGGCCCTCCTCGCACTTGCCCAGTTTTTTACTTGCACCTATAATATAGGACAAGTAATGGATTCGTGCAAAAATTCGAACTCGAGATAACAATGAATTCTGACATTACGATGATAGAGAAGCTCGAAAAAGTAGGTCTGCCGATTCTGTCTGTCTGTCTGTCCGTCACTCTGTATGTATGTACGCTCGACTACAGCCCAAACGGGTGGACCGATTTCCTTCAAACTTCATATCTGGGGTCTGTTGTGTATTCTCCAGAGGGAAAATTGGAATTTTCGTTCTAGCCCTATTATTAACGGTACTTTACTTAGGGCCAATTTTACAAAAACATGATTTTCTCGAAAACGGCTCTAACGATTTTGATTAAATTTCATATTTGAGTTAGTCTAGCAAAATGCTATAACATGGCGTACCACGTTTTTGGCTAAAAATACGTATAACGGTACTTTTCTTATTAACTGATTTTAGAAATATGGCTATTTCTCGGCTAAAACACAATGGATTTCCATAAAAATCGAAATGTGGCCCAGATTTAATGTTTAACAAAATGTGGCATTTACTTATCCAATTTATTTTTTTTTTTTTTTTTTTTTTAAATTTGTGCACATCCAACTAATGCTGTTAGGTGCAAGTACGTACGATCCAATTGTGCACATTTTTTTTTATGAAAGAAGGAGCTATACATGTACTCTTATATAGAAAATGGATAGGGTATCACGCGGTTCGCTGTAGGCGGAGTGTAGCATTTCCATAGGTTTTTTTAATGATATACTTAAATTTTTTTTGCCACCCTATACCAACACAACGATTTAATAGATATTATAAATTTGCCCAAGGAAATTTTTTGGGCTAAAATTCGCAGTGAGCTCTGTCTTCTATGAAAAACTGCAAACAACTTTGACGTACAGGAACAGGAATTCACTATTTTTCGTAAACTTTCGTAAATTTTCGTAGTATTACTCAGTATGGGAAAAAACCTATTAAACTTTCGTCGCACTTGAATTCATTTTGTTTCGAAACTTAAAGATAGCAAGTTTTTTTCTAAATTTGTTAGAGAGCAGCATCGACGATGATTTTTTGTGACAGTTCAAGTACATCGCGAAAGAGTGCTACTAGTTTGAAAAAGGAGTGATAAGGGAAGCATGTGTTATAGAAAAGCATGCAATGTTTTGCGCTGAAAACGCATAATTACGCTTTAAATCAAAAATTCACAAAGCGGTTAAATTCATAGATTACAAATTTCAAGGAGCGGGATCAAAATTCTCCCAGAGAGAGCTAAAATTTAATATATGTATATTTCATTTGACTGATTTGACAGTTTTCACAAATCAGATCAAACCAATTTCTTGTACTAAAATCGTGAGCAGACAAACCTCGAATATTCTCCTTATTTGAACAAGTTTTGTTAAAAATATGTAGAATTTCGTAAAAAGTCACCGTTTTGGTAGAGAAATTTAGAAGCCGATGAATTTCAATGTAGCCAAATTGAACTGTCATTTCTCGAATGGCGGCATACATCGCAAGAAGGATGAGTTCAGAAATTTCGCCTTATTTTGGATGTGTTCACTAATGGTTAGCTAGTATCATCTAGTATTATGTATTTATTACTCAAATAAACATGCGCACTTGTTCTAGAATGGCATACTAGGCTGTCAATCGCATTAGAGTTTTAAATATCCTATGTGAAAATCGAATGGTCGCATGCCTACATACATATGCACAGTTCATTGGTCCTTATCTTCTACTGCTTAGCATTTTTTAATTATATTTTTTTACCTACAGTTTCTTCGCCATTGTAAAAAGGCCCTAACAACAGGATGTTTAGTCTGACCTTTTGTTTATTTCACAATTTTAGTATCTTTGTTTTGATAAAAAAGTGTTTGAAGATACAATCCTCAGCCTGATTATGTACACCAACATAACCGTATCAAAACAGTCAAAGAAAAGTTCAACTTGATTTTTTTTCTTTTGCCCCGTGAATCGAAATCATGTGGCAAGTCTTCCACGCGATTAGTATCACAGAATACGAGTACAAAAAAAAAAAAATCACAAAGGACAGCAAAACTTTTCGAATGCGATTCTTCTGCGGACCGTGTGAACTAAACCAGATGCGACTAAAAAAAAAAAACACATCATACACACACTTCAGTGTCGTGTATCGAGTATGTGCAACATATGCATACACACGTATAAATAGATAAAACTTCTTTTTTTTTCATCTAGATAGCGTCGTGATATACTCGAAGGATGTCATTAACTGTGGTTGTCAAAACGACTAGAGTGATTAAAATTTGAACTCCTTTCTGGTTCTGCGTCGTTAGTTCGTTTCGAGGTTAAAATTTATGATTTGCGTTTTTAGATAGAAATCTTTTGCAGCAAAATAAATGATTGCCTCAATTAGTTGAAGTATAGTATTTAGAACAAGGGCATGGTACATGAAAAAAACGTCAGTTGGTTTCAGATCGATTGAGCAAATATGAACGTGTCTTTTAAACTCAATTACTACATGCCCCCGTGGGTATCTACATTCAGATTTTATTCTCATGAAAATTTGTGCTGAAATTGTCCTTTTCGACTGCAAGAGAGCCAAAAACCAATCGTAAAATATAGATTATGAATCGAGCAATAAAAACAAGTGGTTGGATGACCTAAAGCTCAAGTGATTCTTCATGACTTCCATCAACTTCTGTTGAACTGGTAATAATGAATGGCTCGTAAGCATGACACTGTAAAATGTGAATAGACCGCTTGAAGGACAATATGGTTTCAAACACTACCCGTGATTACTATTTATAGAAAGCAATTCAACAAGAAAACAAAGAACAAGAGATGATTATAATTGAAACAATTTTCACTTATCAGAGAGGCATGTTCGCCCACAAGGCTGGACTGATTTTACGTCTTCCTGAAATTCTTCCTGAAATTCTACGCCAGGCCAGCCAGATAGTATATCCACTTTAGCAGAGACGTAAACTTTACGCATTACTCTATTACGATCCATTAGGTGTTTATGTGATCAATACAGGAGGCTTGTTTGATATTGAGAGTTAAGCCCAAATGTTCTTTGATTCGTTCCAAAATTAGCCTGGGGACACACATATCTCTCCAGTTTTGCACAGTTCATAAAATGTCCCTTTTTCGGTAGCTCCTCCTTCCGCTCCTGCCTAAAAGGGTTCATGTAAATGTTCACTTTTCCATGCTCTGCGTATGAACAGGTGTAGCAAATCATCTGATGTGGTTAGTGATGGCAGGGATGACATCAATACTATCGCCTTATTTTTTTTGCGCGAGGTCCTATCCAAATTCTGTAATTGAGAGATCTTAGCTCCACCGTTTAAGTTTTTTAAGACCATGACAAAAATCTTATCTTCATCTTGTTCTGCTTCTCGAAATTATTAGATCACCTTCAAACAGAAGTGTAAAAGAATGCAATCGTTCGTAAAGGATCTGAATGCAATCAGTGAATGCTAGTGTTTTCAAGTGACTTCAAAGAATGCAGAGCAATAAAAAAGATTGCATTCTTTCTGACTTCACTATTCTGAATGTTTAAAATGATTTGATTGCTGACTTCATGACCTCAAAATTATTATTTTTTTTTTTCAATTGAAACCAATGAATTAAATCATTTTCGGAGTATTCCAAGGAACTATACTAAAAAACTATTGCTTTGGAAATTGCGACCGACAACAATGAGCTCATTGGTGATGTTATAGTTCTATTGTCATAAGTAAAGAGGCGGTTCCTACTCAAGGAATTCAAGTAAACGAACGGGGTGAACAAGAAAATACTGAAAATACACTGATTTGACAGTTTTCATAAACCAGCCCACAGAAATTTCTTGCACTAAAATTCGTAGCATGGGGAAGTTTCTTACTCTCTCGTGAGCGGCTCTCTTCTGTGAAAAACTAAGAAAATTCTCCGTACGCGAACAGCTTTTCGTAAAAATTCGTAAACGGACCTAATGTATACGTAGCGGAAGTTTCAGCTCTCTAGGTCTAACGGTTTAAAAGTTACAGGGCTGTGACAGACTGACAGACAGACACCGTATCGAACCCGTAAGTGTTCAGTCTTTCCTTTTAAGGTCCGGAATACTAAAAATAATTCTTTTACGTTGATATGCCAAAACAAAAAAAATTGCTCTTGTGGAATATGACGGATGAATCGGATCTGGTATTCTTTTTGGAGACGTCATTACAAATAATGCAATTGATTAGAATTTTTTTATAAATGGCCTATGGCCTAGATTATCCAGAAATAACAAATCAAATCACTGAAAAAGTGAGCTAAGTTTTAACATCCCTTTTGTCTGACGGTGTAATTTTGGCTGTCGGCGTTCCCCTTTTAAACAAATTTTTATTTTCTCCCCCAAACTCAAATGTTAAGTCATCACTTTTAACAATCTCTTACATTTCTTTTTAACAACCACAGAGGTTCGACTTGATTTTTCAGTTCCTTTTGGAACTCAATGTCATAAACCAAAAGATACAAACACGCTAAAAAAAAAAAGTGCTAGGTACCAAATTTTATAGCTCAATCAATTTGTGGTAAATTTAAAGGTTTTTTTTCTTATATTGTTAGATTACTGGTAAACCATATTTATTTTATTGATTAAATGTTTATAACGGCACAACGGAACTATAAAATCTGACGTTTGATGGTTTATTTGTTAGGACAAAGTAGTTAAGTTAATTGAAGATGGCGCTCTATGTACTTTGTTTCCTTTTAATTTCTTAGCGTGACTTTTCGTTTGTCTTTCTAAATAATTTTAAAATAATAAGGTGTTAATAATTAAATAATTTTGCTTTTGTTTTGTTGGCAAAAAAAAACTAAATTTTTTCGCACATTACCTTTAGAATTCACACTTTAGCTGATGGGGTACATGATTTCACATGATGGCGCCATCATCCGTCAGTTGCTTATTCGTTCTACAAGGTGGCGCAAAATTAATCATTAAATAAATTTTAAATAACTTGTTTACTGAATAAAAAAAAAAGATTTTGAGTGATGGAAATCCTTTTTTTGGGCCTATACAATTTGTTTGCTAATTGGAAAAATTACAACATATTCCGATAGGGTGATTAATTTTGTGCCACCTTGTATGTAAGACCAATTTGGTTGGGAACAATGTGATCCTTAAAACTTATTTTATATCGTTCAAGTGGTTTTTGATAGGACATCTATTATAACTCGTTGGATTCTGTTTCAGTTATAATTCTTATCAAAAGCTCTTTTCCTTTGTCTGCTGATTAGTTTTTTTTTTTTTCTAAATACATATTTAGCTCTGAATCCACCAGGGTATACCTACCTTAAAATTTCAAAATCTAGTAGCTTTGCACTATAGTTATAGGGGCATGTGTGAGTTTATAATAGTTTTGCGTTAAGAAACAGGGTTGTAGAAATATTTCAATCATATATTGAATGAATTCATACTTATGACTGAATTCATTTAAAAATTTAGAAAAAAATAAATGCAGTCACAATACTTTTAGCATTCAAATGACTGCATTCATTCATTGAATGTAATCATTTGTGAATTCTTTTGCATTCATTTGCACTTGTTACATTTTTTTGCACTCATTTCATATAAAATTTCTACAAATAGTATGCAAATAAATGTAAGAGAATTAAGGAAAAAAGGCAAATAAAAATAAAGAATGCAAATGAATGCAAAAAATGCATACAAATTCACAATTGATTTCATTGGAAGCAAAGAGAGAAAAGAAGAAATAAAAAAGGAAACGATCTCACAGTGTTAAGGTGAATGTGAAGGTAGATACTAGAGTTTCTGCAGCACTTACTGTCCATCTCTGCTACTTTTCCCATATGCTACGATATTGCTGGTTCACCAGGTTTTTTGCTCTCCTGCGTTAAGGTTCAAATATGTTACTAAGAAGCGTCACCTTTTCGGGACAAACGAACAATCCGGATCTGTTAACGAAAATTTGTAGCTTTATAACCAACAGTGTAATCGTGATTTAAACTACCACTGTCTAGGTATCCATGAGCCAGGATGAATGGAAACAGGTATTGGTCTCCATTATTTTCCACAATAGATTCCTTTGATCATTGTTTGACTGGCATTTATTTGCTCCATCCTTCACAACAGCTGGGTTCTATCAGCCTTATAAACTTCTTTGTAAAAGAAATATTTTAGAAACTTGGTAACAAATTTTCCAAGATATGTAATTAAGAAAAAAATATTTTTATTTTACGATCAAGTTATTTATAGTTTGATGAAACTTTTTAAATATTACCGGCGTCACTGCGTCGGCTGCATAAAATAAAATAATACCTCATGGAAGAAACTATTTCATAGCAAATGAGAAAAGTTTTCCATTTACCAATCACAAAGGACTAATCGACTGAAAAACGTTCAAACGGATGAATTAATTTGAATTCTATTACTTATTGAATTTATCGTCCTGCGAATACAACTGTTCGAGATGACAACATTTAGTGGGCAAAAGAAGATTTGATTGGCTGGAATCTCGAATCCGAATATGAACCTATTTCTTTGATAAGTTTGTAAAAGAAATATCCAGATATTAAAAAATTGAATGCAACTGTTAAAACAATGTACGGATTTTATTTGTTTGATTTACTCACGTTTTGGCGATATCAGATTTGACGGTTCTTCTTTTATTCGATTAAAAACTTGTTGCATGCGTATATGACATAGATCAGAAGAAACCTATATACTCGGCACAGAAAATCAAATACATATGTATGTATAACTTTATAACTTACCACGTTAGCCTTTTACATCTTCTATATACATATATAAAAATGAATGTTTGTCTGTATGTCCTTTATAGAATCGTAAAGTATGCATTTGATCATGTGATGATCTTTAGCAAAGTTCTTGTGCATGAGCCCACGAAGGTTTCTAAGTTGGTACGAGCAATTTTCGATAGATGGCGCCACTGTCATTCCAATGAATTTCATATATTGCAGTGACAGTTCATGCTGATTTGAATTTAAACGAAAACAGCGAACAAATGATGACATTTCGAGTTGTGGGTAACATAAGAATTTCTTGTGTGTAAATGTATGTCTTTCCTTCAAATTTATTTTAGTTGTAGGTTAGAGCTAGTACATACATATATTCATATGTCGTTCACATTGAGTTGAAAGCATTTTAGTAGAGTTTATATTTCGGGGTGAAGCTGAACCTCAACCAACAAGCCTATCCACTTAGCTCGGTCTTTAGCTAATTGCTTCCAGTTGCGCACTTCAAGTTGGTCAATTTGTACGCGCCTCTACTGTGCCGTCCCTCCGGGTTTGATTTGAGAACTCTGGTGGCGGAAGCGTCGCTCTACATGTCCTAGTTATCCTTACTAGGTAGATGTCGCTGTACAGCTCGTTCTTCTCTGAAACTTCTTCTCCAAAGCCCGTCAATGCAAATGGGATCGGGCAAACGATGCTGAGATTCTATTCATCAGGCATACATTCGTCTGACATGAGTTGGTGTATGCTCTCTAGCACTTTATCCCCAGTTCGGCCGGTAAGCCGTCTGATCTGGCAACTTTGTTAGATTTCAGTTTGGATAACGCGATCCTCGCTTCACTTAGGTCAGGTGAATGGTACATGTTTTGGTTTTGCTTCTCGGAGTATAAGCTCTCAATATTTTTGATCGCTCGTTTCTCATATTCTTTCGTCTTCTTTTGGAGAAGTCAGTATTCCCTCCCGCCTCGTTTGCTCACGAGCGGACCTCGCCCTTCGCTTTACACGCGTTCTGTTTTGCTGTATGTGCTCGCCGGCATTCTTCGTCAAACCAGATCTTCCTTTTCTATTTTGGCGTTAAAATCGTAACAGCGATTGCCTTATTGTACTGATGAAAGGTACCATTTATGGCACATAGCTCCTTCTGCAGTTCCTCCAAACCATCCGCCCAATAACTCTAGTAGCAACTTCATACACATCTCAGAATACCGATCCGTAATATGGATACATGTATTTCGTTACACCAAATTCTATTTTAAATTGTAGAAATTTGACATATCTTTGTAAGTAAGTCTTTGTAAATTAAACCATCTTCTAACTCATGTTTAAAGCCCGTATCTAACCCTGCCTATCTTTGTATCCACATATCCACAGATACACTGAGAAAAAAAAAGCCCCGCATCGCGCGATATCTATGCAAATACCATCAATCTAAAAGTGTTAATCGAAATGTCAAACTAAGCAAGAAATTTGCGTTTCTTTAACGGGCTTTGATAGGCGTATCTGGGTGATATACATATATACACACGAACAGTAATCAGTATAAATCGTTTGCGCTCGATTATTTCCTGTACACCGCACGCCTAGCAATATGTCAAGATGGAATGGAATATAAACAAATATCGCACCTCTTCAATTAATAATCATCGAACGAGTTATTTGATATTTGCAATTCATCATTAGCAAAATTATGAGCCGGGCTCTCAACTGTATGTAAATCTATTGTGTAGAAAAATGGAACCCTGAGGGGGGGTAATTCTGGCTCTACCTGGATGAAGTATGCAAAATAAAGTCAACTTAGTCCAACTGACCTTCAATAAAATGTTAATGTGTGTGGGTTCTTTTTTGAAGCCATTGTTAAGTGGAAGTGATGTTGGTTTTTTTTTGAAGCTTTAGTTCAAGGTCTTCAGAATTAGATGTTGATATTCGGTTTTAGTTGGCGTTTTCTTTTCGCACTTCATTCCAATGTGTGAAGTTCACAAGTAAACGAAATTTGCATTTTGATAGAATTAGCGCGTGGAGCGGTGATATAGAAGAATTAGATTAGTTTTTTTTTTATGTAGTATCTAGATATGTGGGTAGGGTAAACATGAATATGTTTTCTTTTGGGGCGGATTTCATAGATCTCTGGCAAAAAGTCGACCGTAGCAAAAAAAAATAAAAATATGTGCTAATTTACTCTATTAGTAAATCAGTCCTCCAAATGGAAAACTTTTGAGCTGTAATTCGACAGGTCTTAGGCTGCAGCTGCAAGTAGTGTGTTAAAATTTGATTATGCTCTCTGCAATGATCTGCATTGCCTTACTTGCGATATACAGTTCCGTCCTCCATATAAAATCGGGTGACAAACAAAAATAACTTTCAATTATCGGTCCATGCCAGAGACTCATTCAATCCACTGGAATGTTCTACCATACGTGTTATAGAACAGCTGCTGCTATTTAGCAGTAATAGCAGTGGCGGACTAAGGGGAGTCTTCTGACCTATTCCCTTAAGATAGGTAATATGGATCAACTAGTCTTCAAGTACAGCTCAGACTGGATCGTACGTACTTGCACTTAAATGCTGTTAGTTGGAAATGCATAAATTTTAAATAAAAAAAAAAAAAAATTATAAATGTTTTCACAATTTTTGAATAAATTTAAATGCCATATTTTGTTAAACATTAAATCATGTCAATATTTAGATTTTTATGGAAATCCATTGAGTTTTAACCGAGAAATAGCCATATTTCTAAAACCAGTTAATAAGAAAAGTACCGTTATACGTATTTTTAGCCAAAAACGTGGTACGCCATTTTATAGCATTTCTCTAGACTAACTCAAATATGAAATTTAATCAAAATCGTTAGAGCCGTTTTCGAGAAAATCGTGTTTTTGTTAAGAATTTAATTTGTAAGTAAATTACCGTTAATAATAGGGCTAGACGAAAATTCCAATTTACCCAATTTACAAATGTAGGTGTGTCAGTCAAAAAAATTCTAGACACTAGATGGAGGCTAATCACGAGGCTGTTATGCCATTGAAGGAAACTTTCGTGAAGATAGTTTCAGCTCTAAAACCTCCTTTTTTGTGAAAATTTGGATAATGTGGACAAGATGTGCTGCAACCATACCATGATCTGCTGTATGTGACTGGAAGTTTTTGTGTTATCTTTCATTCTGGCGCTCCAGGCTCAGTCTACAAAACACCAACGAGTTTTCTTACGTTTTATTACGCCAAGCGAAAAGGCTCATGATGCTGGTTCGACGTTGGAAGAGGAAACACAAAGATCCACGTTAGAATGTCAGGATACACTTTACATCGAAATATATCATCGGTCTATGGCCATGGAAAAAATTGCGTCAGTTTTCTCAGCTCTTCAACGGAAAATAGTACGGAACGGAAAAAGAACTGCGTGCTGTTGTCCCAACGCTTACTTCGACATTTACAGAACTAAAAGACAACAGTATCATATAGGAGATCGGGCGAATACGGCGTCACTTGGTAGCTGCAAAAATAAATTTAAGAGATGCAGAAATTTGGACAGGCGTTGAATTTTAAAGCTTCATCGTTAAGTGGGACTTTTCAGCATAAGCGATGAGAATTAATTAACAATTTGCGTCTCAGTGGCATCACGTGAATGAAGCTTTTCAAAATTAAAATTAATTAAAACTTATTTAACATCAACAAAGTGCCCAAATAGGTTAACTAAAATGGCTATACTTTCATTCGAAAAGAAGCACACAAAAAAAATTTAAGACTTAAGGATTTAATTGAATCATTCAGCGCAATAAAAGTATGTAGAGAATGTGGCCTAAGTGGCTACCTTGAGGGACACAAAACTGGTTTGCGGGACAGTTAGAACTGGAACGTCTGAATTGGACTTGATAAAACATTTTGTGGCCACTTACTCAATAGAATCTGCTATAATCTATTCTATCCTAGATACTGCTAAAATAAATAGTATTCTAACAGCTAGCTTGGCGAAATGGCGGGAAAACGATCATTGGCAGTGATCGGCAGTAAGATATTGTACTAGATTTACACATAAAATCACCAATGAAAATCGTATGTGTGTGCTCTCTATTTGCGTTAACTTCAATATTTGAATTCGTTGGTTGTGTGCGACTTCCCATAAGACGGGGGGATGACAAGTTAGTTGCTATGTATTTTCTCCATTTCACATTCATTTCAGCGAGACCCACGAAAAGTTGACGGTTGAAAAGGAGGAGGCTCAGTAGAAGGATTTTTCAAAATCTTCTTTCTATAGCGAGTTGCCTTTCGAAATATCAATTTGCTCATTTCGACGAAGAAATACTGGATCCTCATTTCATCGCATAGGAAATCAAACTCATCCTCACTCTCGTACCTCCACCCGCAACTTGCTAAAACAACTTCAAACCCAAAATTAAATCTTAACATACGTAGTCTTTTCACTATAAATATTACCAAACTACTTTTTGAATCTGTTCCTGTGTTATTGTCTCCCACACATTACTTGAAATCCCTTCTCCGTGCGAATAGAAAATAAAAAGGTCAAACTCCATCCAATGTCCATACAAAGTCCATAATTGGACATAAATAAATGAACAGGCAATTCAAGAGCCATTAATTTGCGATTTATTCTCAACCGACAAACTAATCGAATCGAAATAGACTCGATATATAAGCCATTCAATTATCCTTGCTCCTTTCACAATGTTCAGAGCTGCCGAACGCATCAATTTACACAAATTTATATCACTTGCTCATTTGCCATGTCGGCGAATTTTTGTTCTACTCCTTTTTACCCACCACCCATTGGCGGTATCCTTTTGTTACTAAATGTCAATTCTTGTTATCTTATTCTACAACGAGGACGATGTCGCTTCTTATAAATTTTGCTCCGCCACACGATTTGATGTTCTTTATAAATTCAGCTCATTTCTGTTGCGGAATGAAGAAACCTTAATACACAACGTTTTGTCTTTCTATTATGTATCTCTATGACGAGGTTAGCATCCTCTTGGAGGACAAGTTAATTTAGAAAAAAAAAAAAGGGAAATATGAAAGAAAATCATTTTTACCTTTAGAGCTCTCATAGAGACGTCGCCACCCACCACATCAAGGTAGATGGGAATTTTATACTTTAACCACGCGTTACAATGCGACGACGACAACACACCGTCATCGCCAGTCGTTAGAGCCACAACCATCGCCAAGTTGGCGCCATTTATCACCGATACCGATAAAGGATATACACGGGTCTTGAAAGGATGAACAGAAAAAAAAGCAAAAAAAAAAAATCAGAGTTTCCTTCGTCTTGACTTTTCCTGGCGTCTCTTTGAATAAACTCCCAACTCGCATCGTAGAGCATCACATAACCCCACCACCGACCCCTACCCTTACTTGTGTTAGTCTGTTAAACCAGTAAGGAAAAAGGAAAGGCAGGAGTAAAGCAAAAAAAAAAAAAAAAAATGAAAATTATTACACATATCCCCGCAGTGATGAAATAAGATGAAGAAGCAGTTCACTTAGATAAGTTATTGTTCGAAGGGGGTGAGCACCCTTCGCGCGATGACATCACCCTCCTCCGCCATCGTTTCTTATGACATTTTGTCCCGAAACTGCTGCGGTAGGACTCAAATCAATTACTTTATTTTATTTCTCAGGATATGTTTGTCGAGCCCCATGCTATGCCTTTTCTCTTCAGCAAGGATATGATATTCATATTTAATATGCTGACTGTTTGTATTTATGCAGAAGATCCTGAGGTAGAATCTCGGCGCGCGGATTGTTCGTGTGTTCGTGCCTCGAGGAAGATGTTACAATTTTTCTGAGTAATGGCCAAAGGGGTTTTTGTCTTCCTATACAAACCGATATGTACATATGTATGTCTGTATTAACCTAATTAAAAATAGAAATGAAATTATCCTATCCATTAGCCTGGTGACACACTTTGTATCTGAGAACAATCTGTTGGGGCTTATTAAATTCCATAATGACCATCGTTTTGGAAATAAATTCATGCCTGGGTAGATTGTTCATAATGCATTAATTCCACATCCATAAATAATACGTAAGTTGTTGAGATATATAATGTATCTATCATCGGACTCTGTGCACATAATCACATCAAATTAGTGTAACGCTTTTCCATTTACCCAAAAGGTACGTTTTCATCCCTCAAAAAAAGAAAAGAAAATAAGGAATAATAAACTATCACCACGGTGATGGAATAATTGGCTCTGATTGTGCTCTTGCTGTCCTGTCGGGTATGGGTGGGGATTAATGCAAAACTAATTGCCATGCATCCTCGAAGAAGGTTGTGAGCTGTTTATTAAAAAAAAAAAAAAATAGAATTCGGCACGTGGCAGTATTTCGTGGGCCCAAAAGGTCGAAAATAAAATAAAGTCTAAAAGATTTTGGACTAAATTTAATCAACACCGTTCTGAAGAGGCTACAAGTGGATAGTGGGTGAACTAAGCGTACTTGTTACGTATCAAATGCGTAATATGTAAATGAAATCCTTGAAAGAGTTCTTCAATTTCTGTTTATGGAATACTTGTTTACCTCGGTTTGCAATCGATACCACTTAAGGATTAAAAGGCCATTAAAAAGCTGCCACTCATTTATTGATAAGCTCCTTATGTCGAGATGCTTCCTTCCGCATTTAACAAATTGATGCAACTTGACTTTCCTAATCATATAAGTCCAACAATGCAACGTAGACTATTTACAAGGTTTCTATTGGTTTTGCGAAAAAAAGCAAACATTTTGGAATAAGAAGGTTCTGTTTTGTTGCTTTCTGTGGCCAACATTGTAAGAGTTGTGCTTTCTGTTCCGCATTTCAAAAACAGTTTGGACAGAAGATCCTGACGGTAAAGTGCCGGCACTTACTGAGGAAACATTTTCAGTTTTCTTGCGTAAGTAGTGATCAGTCTCCAGGCAACACATCCATATAACAAAAGGGACTTGACGTTGGGATGGAACGGTCGTAGGTTGCTTTTTAAACTGATTGCATTATTTGTAGTATGCCAAATCTTTCGACAGAAGCGTAACCATTATCGGTTTAGATAATGTACTAAAAACTCTCCACTCTCTGAGACGTTTTTCTAGAAATTCATGCGTAGGATGGTTGTGGTGTGCACATCGTTGGTGTTGCACTGCATTAGGAAGTCGTCTTCCACTTATTTGCAAAGTTCTTAATCTCCCGTAAAGTGCAAAAGTAGCTCGGTCGATGCAGTTGGTGTTGGTTGGCAAATGGTACACACGTGGCTCTACTCTCGAGTACTATTGCCTTGTTGCTTTGTTCAGATTCAGACAATTCTTTTTTGGTCCAGCTTAGTCAGACTTTAAGTGCAATTTGCCAGCAAATAAAAATTGATGCAAAACAGCGCCTCTCTCTGGGAGCTGAATGAAACTACAGCCACTTCGCAGCTGTGTGATGAATATACATATAACAGGTTCTGCTGTCGTTTCTGTGTACATAACTGCTTCTATAATCAACTTGTCAAAGACTTTTGATTCATCAAATTTTGATCAAATATATTTTATAATAAAACAGATGGGCAAATGTGGAAGTAACACCAAGTTCCAATAACAAGTCTGTCTTACTGAATCCAAGGTTTGAATCCCAACCGGAAAATATTTCAAAAACGAAACAGGGCCCGTACTCAGTAAGGGGATCCCTCCTTGGGGTCAATCTCTGCATCCATTTACCTTTGTCAGGGAAGTTCCATCTATCTGGCCATACTTCTAGACTCGTTAATCATTTGGAATCGTGGCTGTGGGCATCTTGATCTTGCTGGCATGTTATTTGCATTTGACTTCTTTAACGAAAAGGTCTATTGGCGCCATTTCTCTCTCCATTGCATCCAGTAAGCATAGAGGCCTAACCGATAAGGAATCCTTCAGTGTTTTATAAAATTTTTGTTATTAAGAACAGTTTATGTGAATCACAATCTACTAACGCCAACCCAACGTTCCTCAACATACTTTAAAAGAATTTTCAACGTCTGGATCAAATCAAGAGGTTGAAACAAAATCTTTAGCTCAAATACCGTTCTTCCTTTTTTTGCTCAATAAAATTTCAACCGTGCATTCAACTTCAAATTGCGTGTAAAACAATAGTCAGATACTTCTTCATCCGAAACAAATGCCTTCTCACTCAAAAGACATCTCCTAGACATAGAATACGAATCTATATCTATTGTCATTGTTTGCAAATGTATTTATTTTTTTGTCCTTTTTTTTTGTTCTTTCAGAACTCAATCCGACATAATTTGTCACTGCACAATCGTTTCATGAGAGTACAAAACGAGGGTACCGGCAAGTCATCATGGTGGATGTTAAATCCGGATGCAAAGCCAGGAAAATCGGTACGTCGAAGAGCAGCATCAATGGAAACTTCCAAGTACGAGAAGAGAAGGGGACGTGCCAAAAAGCGTGTTGAAGCACTTCGGAATGCCGGCGTTACTGGCTTAAATGATGCAACACCGTCACCGAGTAGTAGTGTTAGTGAAGGACTAGATCATTTTCCGGAAAGTCCTCTTCATAGGTAACTATTAAATTTATTTTATACTCATGTCTTGGCTGAGTGCAGTTCTTTTTACTTTTTTTTTTTTTTTTTATTTAATCTCTTTGAACTTTTGAGTAGATAACCTTATTAATGCTTTCAAGTAGAGGTTTTAGCAATTTGTAATGAGGATTAAAATACGTTTCCAGTTGAATTTAAATAACGAAAAATTTAATTTTTAATTATGTAGGTACATGTGTATATTACGCGAACATATTCGTTTGCTGAATACTTTTTTTTGAAGAAGATGATGTACATAATTTGGGATAAATATCAGCAAGATTTTTTGATTTGTTGAAGAATTTTGGTCAAAAGCTTTTCGATTCTCTGCACTTAGAATTTTAGCAATTCAAAATAGTTTGTCATTGGAGTATATAGATGAATTGTCGCATTTGATTCAACCACTAAAGCTACATATATGGTTTTGACAGCACTATAAAACGTCCAAATTTTGTTATATTTCACAACAATTCCGACTATCAACTATATGGTCTTTTCATCATGTGCACACAGAGACTATCGGGGCATGGAGCTCGCTACAAGGATTATTATAGGTACTATGTCATACTATCCGTCATACCCTACTTCAAATGTAATCACAGTCAAGTCAGTCAATGTCTAGGGTAACAATCGTTCAGTCGATAGTCTATTTACTGTTTATCCCATGGGCCCATGTTCAAGCAACACAGCTACCATTTGAAGAGAAACAATGTACATATGTACCCAAAATTTCTTTGCAACTGAACTTAGTACAGGTTTCTGCTCCGACTAAAATAAACCGGAAGCGTTTGATGGCTCTAGGATTTAGATCGTCTTTTTATTTTACAAAAAAAGCGTTCATTAATGTCCACCAAAAAGCAACTACAGATGCACTCCCTTTTGGATTTCAAGAGCCTTTGGCATCTAACAGAGGTTGCCAGATTAGAATATGAAATATTACTTGCAAACGTTATTTAAATAATATTCAGCAAGTTTAAATTAACAATTAGCAATAAATTCGATTAAAAAAACAACCCTATAATGTGGGCGTGGTCGAATATAATGTATGGAAGATTTAAAGATTAAAAATATATCTACCTATTTACTTAAGTAAGTTTTTTCGTGTTTCATATGAAAATACTGAAAAAAAAAAAATTTTGAAAAGTGGGCGGATTTTGAAATTTTTTACAAATTTTTGCAAGGACCTTGTCTACAAATTTTCATCGACTCCCCTATCCTAGCTCCCCTAGGATAGGGTATAAAAAGAAAAATATTCAGTCGCATGGCAACTTTGTGTTGAATGATCTTTTTAAATGTCATATTCTGAGAGAAGCTTTTACCCAAACTCAGAACCGACACTGTTTGTTGATCTGAACTGTTTTATTTTCACCGTGTGATCTATAAAGTTCATGCGAGCTAGTAAAAAACCGCTATTTCAGTGTTAATTCTGCAGGGTCTCTCTCGTATCTGAAGGTATATTTCAGACAGGCTCAATTCATCTCTGTAGCTATATACTAAAAAAAGTCATGCAGTATAATATTGTTGCCTCTAATTCTGTGGCCACCACTGTGCTGCAATTATTTTGAAGTCATGACTGCAGCAATTTAAGTACACTTCTTCAAAGGCTTCAAAAGACTTTAACTAAGGCTTTAAAAGATTTTAAGAAGTGTAACTTCAATCACTGGCTTCAAAGACTTCAACTAAGTGAATGCACTGACTTCAAGCGACTGAATGCAATCAGTGAATGTTAGTGACTTCAAAGAATTGGAGCAATCACAAATATTCGCATTCTTTCTAACTTCATTCCTGAGTTCTAGAAATGATTGCTGCAATCATTACTTTAAACAGAATGGTGATTTATATTTTTCTATCTTGAGTATTAATTGAAGTCAATGAATTAAATCATTTTTCGGATCATTCCAATGAATTTTATTCAAAAATTATTGCCTTATTTTTCAGCTCTGAATCTAGTGGTCTTCACAAACATTACAAACATTGTCATTCCACAATTCATTTCTCAGAAAAAAACTATCTTATAGTACCACGTTTAAGGCACTTTCTAAAAAAAACACTATTTCAAGAAAAAAAACATACTTTTCTAAGATGAAAGTATTCAGCAAAAAAAAATATATTTTATATACTATTTTTAACTGCTAACTTTAAGGTTTCATTTCATTTAAATTAAACACCTTTAACTAACTTACACTATATTAAAAATAAAATATACATATCTACTAATCCTTGTTAATTTAGCAGCACGTTTTTTTCCTCAAGCGTTTTTATAAACTTTTTAGCCTTTATTACCACAAAATCAATTAAATTTATTTTTTTTTTAAATCTCTTTTCCCCTTACCTACTTATATTTAATAGTCGCAATTAAAATATAATTCTTTTTGCTGCACAGTAGTGTTAGAGTTTATGAACTGATATTTATTTAGTTTTGCTTTATTTTTGTTTCTTTTATTTATTTATTTATGTTTATTATTATTTTTTTTTTTTTTAATTTAATAATTGAAATCTAACAGCAGTGGAGGATTTCAATTGTCACCTGATTTTCGTCAACGGGCATCGTCAAATGCGAGTTCGTGTGGTCGTCTAAGTCCCATACCAGCAATTGTGGGCTTGGAACCAGATTGGGGCTTTCCGGCGGACTATGCCAACACAAGCATAACGCCAGCTCAAGCGAATGCTCTCGATCAATTGGCTGGATCTCTGGCAGATGAACTGACGCTACAAAAGGACTTTCTACAGGGGTCAGTTTTTATTTGAATTATGTTTTTTTTTGTTTCCAAAGTTTTTATTTTTAATATTATAATTATTACTTTTGCATGAGTTACGGTTCGATTGCATGCTAAGCTCAATGCAATTAGATAGATATTTGATTTCAAAAGAAAAAATTAAACAAAAAATATATTCCACTGAAGCACGAATGGGTTTTATCAAAAAGATTTTTCGTTCCTCTTTTTTTTTTTTTAAACCAAACGATCATACGGATGGAGTAGGTTTAGTGCAGCTTCGGCCATACCCAATCAGCCACCACCTCCGTACCAACCACCACAACAAACTTATTCAATCAATTCAGCAGTCGCTCAATCCTATGGAATGCAACAGAATCAATGTCCACTCCATCGTTCACTGACCTGCACTTGTTTGCACAACTCAAGAGAAGTAGTTACTGTTACACTCAATTAGAGTAGAGTCCTTGGACAACATACTAATTAGATACGTTTTTTTCTCTTTTGTGTTTTGTTATAAAGGGTTTATCACCTTCGTCTGGTACTGGAATGTCACCCGCGTATCCTAACAGTGAGCCGTCATCGGATTCATTGAACACGTACAACTCTGTAGTGTTGGACTCTGGTGTTGGATCTGATAATTCATCGTTACTGGTGGGTGCTCAACAGCAACAACAACAACAACAACAACAACAACAGCAGCAGCAACAACAACAATTACGACAGCAGCAACAGCAGTTGCAACAACAGCAGCATAGCACAAATTTAGACGGTATGTGGAATATACAACATTTTATTTATCTTCTAGGTGCCAGCCATCTATCAATCAGATTTAAGTTAAAACCCGACAACTTAATCCCTATTTCTTAAACTCTCATAATATTTACTTATGCTTAAAACAGGATTTAAAGCCACTGAATTATAGATGCATTTAACTCGAACTAATTTTATTACAGTTTAAACCGGTTTGAACCTACGTGCTGTCAAATAAGACTATACACCCTTTCCTATAGATCGCCAATATATTTATTTAAGAATGTTTTGTTTTGAAAAGTGGGCGTGTCAGTGGAAGAACTGTTCCACTTTACTGCATCCAGTAGGAATGCCTGTGGGGATTGTCGTTTTAAAATGTTTTAACATTATACTGTTTGTTTGGTTTTACGAAAAACTGTAGTGTCTGACTTAAGACCTTTTTGCCTAACGTTAAAGAAATTTATTGGACTGAAATTTGTAACGTAAAGGTAGAAATTATATATATAAATACGGGAACAGGTGTCGTCTATTTTCGTTAGAGTTTCAATCAGTGCGGGAACAGATCTTATGTTTATACCCTATCCTAAGGGTATATTAAGTTTAATACATAGTTTGTAACATAGAGAAATCTTACAAATAGACCCAATAAAGTGTATATATAAATGATCAGCAGCACTAGCCGAGTCGATTGAGCTATGTCCGTCCGTCCGTCCGTCCGTGTGTCACCAGTTTTTGGGCCTCAAATTTTGAGCTAGGTTGATGAAATTTTGTATACGAGGTCTTTGGAAAAGTAAGCAATACAAGTGTAAAAACTTTTAAAATCCGCCCACTGACACGCCCACTTCTCAAAAAAAATCACTTTTTTCACTATTTTCATATGAAACTCGAAAAAACTTACTTGGGCAAATATGTAGATATCCACTTAATCTACAAATCGTCTATACATTCTATATGGCCACGCCCACTTTTTAGGGGCGTTTACTTCAAAAATTAATTTTCGAGTAAAAATTTTAGTTTATAGGGCAAAATAGAAAATTTTGTGAATACATTTTCCACCGCCCACTGACACGACCAAATAAGATAGGGATAGGGTATCATACGATTCGCTCCAAGCGGATTGTAGCATTTTTCACTGGTTTTTATATGCATCTGCGCCTATAATTCAAAACTATTTATTTATTTTTATTTGCAGATAATTGTGCTTCAACGCTAATAGGACAATGCATGGAAGCATTGAACAATCAAACACAAATTGACGAATTTAATATTGATAATTTCCATGGTGGCATCGAGTGCAATATTGAAGAGGTTAGTATTTTTTTTTAGTCAGAAACGCTTTTGTTTTCTTATTATATGGGGTTCCCATACATTTTAGGTTATGTGTTTGCTATTCCCTGATTGACTAGAAGGTAAAAAGACATATATGCGTACGTCGTACATCATGTATATCCAGTGACATTGCATTCTATACTAAATTCAGGAATATACTAATAAGGTTAGATTATAGATCCAAAAATTCAACCCCTTCAGTCCTAGATGTCAGGACGATCGATCTATCTAATATACATTTGTACATATTTTCTTATAAATTTAACTAATGAACAGCTAGAATCCAATTGTCCTATTGTGGACTCTTAATAAAACCTCTGAATCTAATACTTTTTTTCCAAATTTGATAAAAGTTATACACAAATACAGTGTGGTACAGTGAAAATCGTACACTAAGAACTATAATAAAAGAAAGATATATGCCGACATTTTTGTTTCTTCTTAAGCGCTGCACTCTATGTACGGCATATTGTATCTGATATTGAATTACTGGTGAAATGGGTCTTAAACAATTTTTCTATGTAGAATCCATACTGCAAAGGGAAGCAATTCAACCCGCGCGACAATACATAACACTCTTCTATCTATTTTAAACAATTGTAGACACCTTTCAACTTTTAATATGCTGTTCAAACTTCATGACTGAGCTTTCAGTATCTACAAAAACCTTTCGGTTCGAAGATAAAAACCTGATGTGTCGTTTGATGCCTTTGTTCCTGCCATATATTTTAATTTCATTTATATTAAAATTGTCTACAAAATAGGTTCACCTACATATTTAGAATATATTTAGAACAAAGGTTTTAATAACAAAAACCTTACATTTGTTCATGTATATATTTATCTTGCAGTTGATTCAACAAGAGATGAGTATCGATGGCCTACTTGATATCAATATTCCGCTGGCAACACTCAACACAACAAGTACAACAACTCCATTGCAACATAATCATCATCAGCCAACGAACAGCAATGCGGGCACATCCATAGATTTACCTCAAAGTCAGTCAACAAACACTCACACGAGGGTTCAATATTCACAGGCCAGTGTGACACCACCTTCATGGGTTCATTAAATATAAAACATAAAACGCTGATCTTATAAAATCCTCTTCTTACAAAACAAACAAAAAAACATCAACTACCATACAGAAAACAAAAAAAATTAAACAAATACGGCAAACAACGGAAATAGTAAAGAAACAAATAATAATAAGCATTAAGTAACAAAATAAATAAATAAATAAAAAAAAAAACACACATTTACTATCCTAAAAAACAAAACATTTACTATCCTAATTCTTAGCAAAGTTTCAAATAGTAAAATTAACTAAACTTAAGTATAATAATAATAATAAAAAAATGGATGTGCATAGAAAAACATAAAAAGATTGAATAAACAGTTTAAATGAAAGAAAAGAAAAATGAAATTATTGAAAATAAAATGGCTGCTTCTATTTCTGTAATTTCATAAAAAAAAAAAAATAAATAAATGAAACAGAAAAAAAAAATATTTATCAAAAATGAGGTTAGTATTGCGCTTTCATTAAAAATATTAATAATAACTGTAAATACAAATTTTAAACAAATGTCGTAGCTTTAAGTTGTAAATTGAACAAAAAAAGAAAAATATATTAAAATACATGTATTTTAATTGCGGAAAATGTACGAGTATCTCAATAATTTCATCACCTGTTTAAAGCGTTAAATTACATAATTTTTTGTTTGTGCTCTTTTTTTTTTAATTGTTTACCACTTTTACTAGAGTGCAGGATATCTAAAGGAAGTAATTCATTAATTTTTTTTTTAATGTAGTAATTATTTTTTTTGTTTATTATCTTTTTTTACAAATATATTTTCTTTCAGTATAAGTTTTTAACTTTTTAATTTTAAAGAGAACGCTTTAAACATCCTCTACTTTATAAGAAAATTTAAGTCTTATTTTACAGTGAGCGCTAACAATGGCAAAATAGAGTAAGTAAGGTAAGTTTTTTCTTTTTGGCTTCAAATTTTATAACGAAATTATAATAAAGTATTTATGCAAAGTCGTTAATAGATTGAAAATCTTAAAAATTTGGTAAGTAGATAGCCCCTATTGTAGGTAAATGAACCGTCGAAATTTGAATGGCAAATCTTTCACGCCCAGTTGGTTGACTTATGCCACAAATTTGGGGTGTGAATTAAGATGGTAAACTTATGGCTATGAACTTTTATCTCTCACACCTCGTAGTTAAAATTAATCTCAAAGATGCAAAACAAAGCTCGTATTAGAACAATCGATAAAGCCCGTATGACACTACTTTTTTTTTGTATTTTTGATGTGATTGATATTAAATTAGAGCAGTACGAAAAATTCAGGTATTGAAATTCTCAGTAGGTATAAGTGTATACGCACTAAGCCCCTAAACATGAAAATATAAAAAAAAATATACTTTAAAAATGTGCTTCTCACCACATTAATCAGCCGCTGGCAGCTTTTTTTGACATTTCTGCATTGAGCTTAGACTTTGTTGCTTGTTGTTTTTGCTCTTTAGCGAAATTTGAAAATAAATTATGGCACTGTACAGTGGCTTGCAAAAAAATAGTTTTGCTTTTCGTAAAAACAAACTTCCTGTCTTTTTCACGCGAAGGTGACACTTTAACATTATTAAGTATAAATAAAAACTACGAAAGAATTTAGTATCATACGGGCTTAACGAATATAATCCATCACTAAAATCTGAGGTTTCGACATTTCCTTTTTCGTAATGCTTACTATCGAAATTTGTGATGAAGGCACACGTTATAATGCTTAATTTCATTCGAACACTATTGTGTTCGAGTCCTACTCGATCACTCGTGACTCGTTAGCGTAATAGCTGGTTCCATACATTCTGCACCAAAATTCGAAAGTCAAGTTCCAGTTTCTAATAGTAGGTCCAAAATTATCTCATAATTCGTTTACAGGTATATCTACAGCCATGGACAAAATTATAAGCCACCCCTGAGTTTTCAGCTATGTCTAATTGAAAACCGTTCTAAAAACATATGAAAAGGCTACAATCCGACTAGAGTGCATCTTTTGATACCCTATCCCTTTTCTGTTTACAATTTTTTTTTTAATATCTCATCAAATTGCTTCAAAATACGAATTTTCTCAATAAGTGGGTGTGGTAGTGGTCGGATTTTAAAATTTGTTTAATATATACTGTATTTTGTTTGTTAGAAGTGATATTGTTCGAATAAAAACGTCAAGAACAGTTTTTTATTTAAAAAAAAAAAAACGCCCCTAAAATGTAGGCGTGGTCGAATATAATATATGGAAGGATTGTAAATAAATAAATAAATAAATATTAGGCCGTAAGCAGCCCATAGAGGGCCAAGACCTAGCTTCTCACAACTTTACATGTTGTGCGTGGTATATATTTCTGCATGTACAAAAGGGACCTACAGTTTTAAGCCGTATCCGAAGGGCAGAGGGTTTTGAGAAGCTTTCTCATGACAATTATACTCTTGAATGTTTGTCAGACACTCGGAAGAGGTGGGGCCGTGAAAACAACTTTTGATGGTTTTTTTCTGGATTCGAACTTGGAATCTCTTGCGCAGTTGTCCAACGTACTAACCACTGAGCCACGGCACCCACAAGAAGATTTGTAGAGTAAAAATATATCCAGCTATTTGCTCAAGTAATTTTTTTCGAGTTTCATATGAAAATACTGAAAAAAGTGTATGTTTTTTTAAAATGGGCGTGTCAGTGCCCGGCGGATTTAAAAAAAATTACACATTTTTACATTACTTACTTCAGCAAGGACCTTATATTCAAAATTTCATCAACCTAGCTCAAAATTTAAGCCCAAAAAACTGGTGACACACAGACGGACGGACGGGCTAGCTGAATCGACTCAGCTAGTGACGCTAATAATTTATATATATTCTTTATTGCGTCTATCTGTAATATTTCGCTATGCTGCAAACTGTGTATAGTATCAAACTTAATATGCCCTTAGGATAGGGTATAAAAATACAAGATCTTGAACTTAACGGGGAAAGGTATCTGTCAATGGTTTGTATATAGACGGATCTGTACTGTCGCATACTCTGTTCAATTGACTTAAGGTCAGGGCTCTGAGAGTCACTGGATGTTAAGAACACCACACACTGGTGCAACATTCTACGAGCGGTTACCGACAAAAGACTTCCTACTGGACCGGTGCTATGACATTGTGCCAAGCTTTTGAAAGTGTCATAGTGGCAAATTATTTTGAGACATAAGACCAAATGAAGATGCAAAGAAGCTTTGCATGCAGCCAATCTTGCACTTACTCCAAATCCAACAATGATCCCAAGCAGGGGGTTGCAGGGGGACAACATGCCCCCCTCCCCTTACATGTTCTAACTATGGATGTAAGCCTGTATGGATGTAAGCCTTGCACTTACTCCAATCCGACAGTGCCTCCGAATATAAAATTTTTGAATTTGGTACAATCACGCTTGGCACAATGTCAGGACACCTAGTTCCCATTATGACAGCGAAGCGAGTGGAAAGAATCGCAAATTATTCGACTCGCCGCGCACTGCATAGTAGGCTCCCAGTCCTTATAGTTTGTTGAGCCTGTCTAGTGTGGTCCTTTGTTGAGTCTTTTGCCACCATACCGCTGCTCCGTACGCCATTTTCGCTGCATTAAGCCATACATAGCATCATTATACCCCTAATGCAATTCTGGCTTTGCCTATAGCCTTTGTTAGATGAGAATTCCACAAATGTATTTTAATCTAGAATTAGTTAAACATATTTGACCTCCATTGAGAATTCTATTAAATTTCTTCTTGTTGGCGGAAAAACTATTGTTCTCTTTTTGAGATTAACGCCAAGGCCAACTCAAAGTTTAGTGCCCTTTGCATAAGATTTGAAATGATGTACCAAAATTCAAATTTACCCTCAGATTAGTATCGTCAGCGTAACCTTGGAAATAAAAACCTTCATCACTATCACTGAGAACTCCACCTTACGGGCATCTTTTCGCAGCCGTGACCCTTAGCTTAACTTCGGCTGTTCAGCTTTTGGTATAAATTTTACCGTAACTTCCTTCCAGCTTCTTGGTATATAAGCCGAAGCATAACTTGTTCTAAAGATGTTTACGAGAAAAGGTACTAGTGGGGGATAACTTTTTGGAAGCAGGGCGGAAAAAATTTCATCTTTTCTTGGGGCTCTGAACCCATTTTTACTTGCACCTATACCAGAGGGCAAGTATTGGTTTCGTTCAAAAATGCGAACTCGAGATATTAATCAATTCTGACATTACGATGATGGAGAAGCTCGAAAAAGTAGATCTACCAAGTCTGTCTGTTTGTCTAAGCACGAAGCTACAGCCCAAACCGGGGGACAGATTTTGATCAAACTTCATGTCTAGGGTCTTTGAATTTTTGTTTTAGCTCTATTATTAACGGTACTTATGGCCAATTTTGCAAAAACCGCTCTAACGATTTCGACTAAATCTCAATAAATTCCAATCAGATGACATACAACATTTCTTACCAAATTATTAACAACATTACTTTACTTATAAATTTTTTTGAAAAATTCGATTTGCGCGAAAAAAGCTCAAATGACTTCGTTCAAATTCTACACTGAGACTAGAACAGAAACGTGCAATAAGATGACTTACCACATTTTGGCCTAAAGTGGTTGTAATGGTACTTATGGCCAATTTGGCTAAAAGACGATTTTCTTGAAAACGGATCAAATGATTTTATTAAACTTCTTCTTATATTAGATTCAAAATCCCAAATGCTATAAAATGTCTAAAACAAATGTTGGCCAAAAGTGCTAATAACGGTACTTTTTTAAAGATTTCGGGGTTTTAGTCAATTTGCTGTAAAACAGCTCTAACGATTTTCCTTAAATTTCATATTTAAACTAGTTTTGTAGAGTCCTGTAAAATGGCGTACCAAATTTTTGGCCAAAATTGTTAATAATGGTTCTTTACTAATAGCCATCTTAAGAATATGTTCTTTTTCTCGTAGAAGGCTGAACAGATTTCGCCAAAATTTCATATTTGAATTACTTTTATACAGTTCTATAAACTGGAGTACCACGTTTTTGGTAGAAAGAACTAATAACGGAGCTTTACTTATAGCCAACTTAACAAAATGCCATTTCCATATAAACGACTAAGACAGGGTTGGTTGATTTTCAAATTTGGACTAATTTTCTGAAGTCCTATATGATAGCATACCACGTTTTTGGACAAAGTTGGTAATAACGGTACTTTAATTAGTATGTATATCGTTAGTTTTATGAATCTTAACTTAGAAAAAAAAACTATAGGTGCAAGTTTGTACGACCCCGTCGTACAATTTATTTCATTACAGTTTAGCCCCTCTGTCTTTTCATGATAAAATGTCAAACAATACTGAACAAAAATACCATAACAGGTCACCACGACTCGAGCGTCATTTGTTTAAAAGTCTTCAGACAAAATATAACCTCTAAATGAATACGTCTAAGAAGTAAATTGCTCTAAATCCCAAAGAAAGTTTTTATCAAGACCTATTTCCCTGGACAGAGACCCCAATTTAACTTTAATTTGAGTCTTAAAATGGCATTACATATGTATATACATAATAAACAATCCCCTTCCAAGTAAACCTCTTCAATTTACTCGTACATTATGATTGTATCTTTTTAGTTCAAAAGAAATCTAAGGCTCTTAAGAATTATAAAACGAAGAAAAAAATCGACAGATGTAATGTTTTATTGCTACATACGAATCGTTTCTCTCTTATATTTCTGACCTACTGTCTATATGTGTGTGTACGTGGCCGCCGTTTTCCCAACAACAAATCATCGTCCTTTCTAACGACCGCGAATGGATGCGAATACTCGTGTTACAGTCTCGTTGGCATTGTGCTTCAATGCGAACGTTGAAATGTTAAGTGACGTTTATGAATAAATTATGTTAATACTGTAATTTTCTAATTTATGAATATACAACAGGATTTTCAAGAGGGTGTTTGGAGGGTTTTTTTTTCTTCTTCTTCTCTTCGTGCATAATTGGTCCTTGTGTCTGATAATGGAAAACGATGGTGGTTGAGCTGAAGAGCGGCAGAGAAGAAAAAAAAAATAAAAATCGCGTCAGGGCAATTATAGGGATACTATTTGGCTTTTCTCGTGTTTTGTTCATTCTTAATTCCACTTTTTGTGTTCTTTTTACTTCTGCTTGGATGGGTTTTTGGTTCCCAGGGCTTAATGCGATCGGAAAAGTAAAATTTCCACTTCATTGCGATGGAAACTCAAAGACATTTTCAATGGGAAACTTTTTGGTTTCATCATAAAAAATTGTTCACAAGAAAAAAAAAATCGAAATGATTTAATTAGAATACGCCTAAAGCTTGGAATAACTTTATTTGAAGGGTAAGTAAGGATATTTACATCTATTATTCTGGAAATAGATTTGTGCGGAGCGATATGTAGTCATAGACGCAATTTCTAAAAATACAAAAATAAAAAATTAAGCAATTGCCAGCTGGACTTGATGAAATAGTGTCCGGGACGTTTTTTGTTTTATATTCTGTTAATCACCTGGGGTCGAATAACCGCATCAGTTATCGAGTAACGCGTGACTGATAAATGTCCATTTGGCATGACCGCTTAAGAGATCGAGTATTGGAATTTGGCATTCTGTCATCCGTGATCGAGTATTTTTTATTCGATAGGGTTTGTGTTGATGAGCTGATGTGAAAAATGTAAGAATATCTCAATTTTTTTATAAAGCATCAGCTGTAAAGTATATTTTTAGGAAATTATTGTTTGGAAACGTACACCGAAAGACAAGATTCGCTTTTATTTATTAAATGTCTTCCCTTAATTAATTCATAACGATCATTCTCTGACTCCGAAGATGAAAATCCAGCATATTTGCCATTTTTAATTTAAAACTCGATATAAACAATCATTTAACTCACGAAAATTTCTACTTTTGACATTTGCCAGGCACCTCAATTGAATATAGTCAGCCTTATTTTGACATTCGAATTCATTCGAAAGTGAGTTCGAATTCTGACTGTATTTTGACTTTCGAATGAATAGAAAGAATAGAAAGTTCATCCAAACTTTCGAAAGTTGATTGGTTGTGCCTTTTTTAAGATTCTATTCATTCGAAACAAATGTTATTTTTCATTCGCACACATTTTCCTGGCGCATAGATTCACAAACACGTCAACCTGTATAAAAAAAAAAGTCAAACAGCTGACTTTGAGGGTTGAATTTATTTAAGTTCATTTTGCGGTATCATTCGAATCTCAAATTCTAGTACTAGTAATTTTACTAGTACAATTTTCAATGCGAAATCGATATGTGTCTATTCTTATGTTATCATCCCAATGTATGATAAGGTCCGTTCGCGTGCCCTCCTAAAACAGCGAAATTTTACGAAAACTTACGAATTTTTACGAAAATCTGTCGGCGTACGGAGAATTTTCTTAGTTTTTCACAGAAGAGAGCGCTCACGAGAGAGTAAGACAATTTCCCCATGCTACGAATTTCTGTGGGCTGATTTATGAAAACTGTCAAACCATAGTATTTTCAACATTTTCTTGTTCAACCCGTTCGTTTAGTTTTTCGTAATTTTAGCTCTCTCTGAGATAATTTTGCCCTCTTCGAAATTTGATAATCTACGAATTTTAGTGCAAAAAGTACGCGAACGGACCTATAGTTAGTCGATCACTTGATACCGTATGGATTTCACTCACTCGTTAACTGATGTCGTAATTCGACCCCTGGTTTCTTTATGGCCAATGTTAGGTATGCCACACTGTGCAGTATGACTCGGGTCTCTAATAATTTAGGGCTGTATTGCGGCAACTGAAGTAGGAAACTTAGCATTGAACGGCTTAACTGTGGACAAATATTCACCCTTATTGTCGTCGTCGTCGTTGTCTGTTGAAAACGACTAGAGACATCTGTCGAGTCGAGGCGTTTGAAATTTCACATTGCGTAACTAAAACGAAGCGACTCTCTGAACACTTACATTCCACATGCATTCCACATACTATGACACATGTGGTTTGTGATAATTGAAGAGGAGTTGTTGGTAAAGCTGGTGTTGGCGACACAGGATCTATGGACGGACACTATGGAGGCTTGGGTTGAACTTGCAGCGAAGACGAAAATATAACACCTATGGCAGTTCCTTTCGGGTTTATTAAATTATCGTACGAAAAAATCCTGGCAATTACTTCCTCCAAGTCAAATTACTGTTTCTTATTGTTCTGTCCTGTTGCGTGGCATTCTTTTTTATTGTGCTGGAGTTTTATTTTAACTTTGTATTTGGCATCTCTCCAAAAATAAAAAAAAAAGCTACAAACAACTGCATGTATACAAAAATTTTGAACAAACTTTTTGCCATTCCTCTCCGCTTCTGGTAGGTGGGCCAAGACAATTTAAAGACACGGCTATTTCATTCCATTTGCGATTGACATCACTTTTTGTTAGGCCCTTTGTGAATGATTTTGCCAAAGATATATTCTTCTCCATTTCATTCACTAACTGTTTAAATTGTCTTCTATTTGTAATCTTCATTCTGAAAAATACTATAACTGACATTTTCTTTCATTTCGTTTATTAAAAATTAAATTTACATACTTTTCATCAACAAAAATGTGGCATTTCCACGCCAAACGTCGCCACAAAACGTTACACACAATACCGACGATCGTCGTCAAAAAATACAATCCACATTTTTTGACATTTTGTCGATCACTGCCGCGACAATAGTCGTTGTCTTTTCATCATCAATCCCAAACAGTGGCGTCGTTTTTTTTAAGAGTCGTGGACGACGACGACAGTAAGGGTGATTGATACTTGCACATTTTGAAAAACAATTTAGGTGAGAGTTCTTTTGTTATTCTTATTCTTTCAACGAGATAATAACCGTTGTTCATGTTGTTAAGAAATGACACTTGGCCAACGTTCAAAACTAGCTTACTTTAATACGTACTAACAAATCAGCCCAAATGCAATGAAAAAGCGTGTATAAATAAAGTAAAATCTTATAAAGTACAAAAACCTTAAGCAGTTTAAAAAAAAAATGCGTTTTTTCATAAGTGCATATACCTATGTACCTACTTACTTTACTCTGACATCCCTATTACGAGTGTCAAATATCAATCAATCGACGTTTGATAAATTTATCAATCAACACCATTTTCTGTATTGTGTAATTCGTTTGATAAAATTTGTGACTTATGTGACTAATTTGACTATGAGACATTTTTCTTTGATACTTGTCGAGACAGAAAAATTTTATTTTGTAGAAAAATGTAGTTTCAATAAAGTAATAAATATGAGGTCTATTAAATTGGCTTTTGGCGATCAGTCTTCAGCGTTTTTGAAAAAAATTAGAAAACAAAGGCAGTTAATGGGTGCTTTTTATGCTTAGATATAAAGATCTATTTCCAAAAGTGGCATAACATTAGCACATTATATGAGTAAGGTGAACTTTATCATTTAGCCAATCTTCCATTGCTCGGATACGCTAATACCCATACCGCAGAGCTCCCTTGGAACATCGTCAATTAATTTATGTATCTTGTGTTGAGCATTTTGCTGAGCCAATTGAATATGCTGTGCTCAACATTGTACAGTTCCACAGCCCTTTCTTATAGCTCTACCCTTAACACTGTTGACACCGCCCTCGATACCTACGAGTGAAAGTGAAGGTTAGTTTTAATATTCCCTACCATTTGACGTAAAGGAATTTCTACTGATCTCCGCTTAAGGTAAGCATGCTAAGAATTGCAAAGATTACCACACTTATTTCTAATATGCAGATCCAGAGACCCTTCTATAACCTTAAGTAGGACAGATGAAAGATGTATGGGTCTTAAATCCTTTACCGTAGTATGGCTAGCTATGCCCCACTTGAGTATAAAGATCATCCACACTTCCCTCTACTGTTGTGGTATATAACATAATAAATCTTTGCAAAGAAAAAAAAAGAATTCAATTAAAGTTTTGACGTCCATAAAAATACACTTGAATAAAAATGTGATAATTATCAAAAAAATTGATTCCAATTGATAATCATAATACCGTTTTAGCTCCATTCAAAATGAAGAAGTGACGTTAATCAATCTGTTTTCGACAATTGACAGTCGCAATACTAAGTAATTGATGTCGTTTATCGTTTGTTTTATGAATGTCGACTGTGGCACGTAGTGCTGTCGTTATCTTGAAACCGCGCGTCGTCATTGTCCTTATCCTCCAATTAGGTCCATATCCTCCAAAAAGACGGTGATGGCTTACCTAAATTCGTGCTGGATCGATGTCGTCAGTCCAAAATCTAGACCAAACAGTGACTGTCTCTGGATGTATTGCAGTTCGGTAGATCTTGTGTGAATTATCCCCAATTTGACGATTTTGCTTGTTGACGAGCCCATTCATTCAGAAATGAATGCAAAATGTTGCTCGAAGAGAAGTCCCACTTTCATAAATCAATTTGATCAATTGCTGTTGTTGAACGCTATAACTCTTCATTTAGATTTGGCAAGATAAACTAAAAAAGTGACACCCACTTATATGGTAGCAATGACCTGTCAAAGTTCAGAAATCTTTATTGAAAACACATTATGCTTATATTGTGGCTCGCTATCATTCTTCGAACAAAAAAGTAGCACAATAGGAGTTAGATTTTGACACTCCTGATTTAGAGCCTCTTAAAAAACTTTCTGCCATTGGTTTATAGCGGCAGGTATTGCTTTTCTGAGGCTTTCCAAATTTCTATGAGGAATCCATATTTTCGAATTCTGACCATAAGCAGTAATCAAGTGGACTCAAGTCTGAACTTCCCCAAGGCCGATCTTCTGCTGCAATAAAACCAAGAATATTGATCTTTTCCCACTCCTTCGTAGTTTTGACTTTGTGCGTCAAAAAAATTACTACGTAAGGCACTTTCTAATGTCTAAATTCAGTTATGGTTGAGCCTTAGATCTTTTCTAAATTTTTAAAGCAAACTAATTATTAATTTAAGTTTCGGCAAAAAGGTACACGCCCTTATTGTCGTCGTCGTCCTCTGTCGAAAACGGCTGGCGACAAGTCTAGGGGTTTGAAATTTGTTTCAATGGAAACATTTTTTCTAAAAATCTAGGGCACCGTTACCTTTCATAATTAACTTAACAATCCTACCTCATCTGAAACTAAAGATATTTTTAAAGACGCCAATTGAGAACGGTCCCTGTGGACTCGCATTCCCCGTCTTGTACTACAAAGTGCAGGCTACATTTTGTTGTAAAGGTTGAGAGTTTTTTTTCCTTGCGCCCCAAAAAACCAACTTGTATAATAAATTGATAAGAGAATATTTAAACAATTATGTTACAAGAAAAAAAGTGAAATTTGCACATTCAATTACATTTAGCCAAGTCATATTCCAAAGCTTTTACGCTCAATTACACTTTCATGAGCTGAATCCACTTCACTCTTACATGGGTCTTCGGTCTTCCACCTCAAATGTCTTCTTTTTCTTTTTTTTTGTTTTAATTTGAAGATTACCTCACGAATTCAAATTCAATTTTTGTATTAGAAAGTTTTGCATTCTTGGTGACTAACGAAAAGTTGTGCGCACATTTTTCCCCGTTTCCACAAAATAATTCCGATTCAAAGTTTGGGGGCGCAAAAGGAAAGAATAAAAATCCGAGAAAAAGAATCCTAAATACCTGGAGAGGAAAAACTTTTCAAAAATCACTGTCCGTTAAAATTGTTTGTCGTAAATTAATTTTTCAGATCTGCATATTTTGTGCGAAGCGGAAATGCGGTTGGCGGATGATGACGAACGTCCGGTACGGAAGGAAACTGGCCCATAGGACATAATTCTCTGCTATTACTTAGTGGATGAACAGGAAGAAGGATATCTGATGTAGGTTTCCTTTTTTTCTAACGTTTCTCTTCTTATCTACCTACCTACTTCTCTTTTTTTGTTGCCTTAATTCTCCGCTTGATTTGCTTGATGCTGGGCATTTGCAAGGATTTCACTTCGGGATCATCCCTAAGGAGGTAATTAATTTTGTAGCAGCTATCAAAGAAACTCAAGTAAATGAATTTAAATTAGTCCCACGTCCTGGGGCAAGAATTAAGTGAAGCGTTGGGCATTCCTTTACCTTCAGTTAATTAACAGGAGCGCATGCAAAAAGCCGTGAGAAACGCGTTTTGTTGGCGACATGTGATGATATTGAGGCAAAGAATTGTTTTAAAATCTCTTGAGGGACTGAATTAAATTTAAGATCAATTAGATGGTCTAGAAAATATGTAAATATGTATGTCACAAACTGACTTATGTACGTCTATTGGGTATATAAAAATTGTTTGAGCATCTTGTTTGCAGTAATGTATCGGTCAGAATTCTAAAGGCTCCGTTTAAGCAGGAGAGCATCCCAGGGTTACGCGTTATGAACTAGTATTCTTCTGTCTAGAATGTCTAGCCTATATCGCATGAATACACTCTTTAGTTGAAAGAATCTGGCATTTCCCGAGCCAAGGAACGCCTTCACATTCCACAATCCGGATACAATAGCCAAAAGTCGTCATCATTACATTAGACTTTAACCGAGGCGTTGATTTTTTTTTATTTCAGTACCGCGTGGTGCTAACCTACGTCACCTAAACTGGAAAACGCCAGCCCGTTCGCGCCCGCAATTTTAGCCGCATACGTACGATCCAATCGAGCTCGTTACATATATTTTTAAATCGAAATTGAAAGAAGTATCAGCAAGAGAAAAGAATTAAAGGAATTATATGCGTTTTCCTCTATATCCATAGTTCGAAAATTACTTGATGGATTTGGATTTAATAAGAAATTTTAGCAAAATTTTTGTCAAGCTTTTTTCCAAAAACATTTATCGGCAAAATATATTTCCTACAAATATGGAGCCCTTGTAAAATTCTCCTCAAAATGATATGTCACATGATGAGACCACGGGCTCCCATATAATGTGTACATAGCAAAAGGTTTAGCTCTCTATGCTTAACGGTTACAGCACTGTGACAGTTATGTTTGTGGAAAACTTCAAATTACCAACATGCAAAATGGAGTTTTTTCAAAAAAGTATTTCAGTATTTTTACATGAAGCAGTTATTTACTCACTTTTTGTCTAAATCTCCTATATATTGTAGGCCACGCCCATATTTTCTTTTTCCCTTTATCTTTTCTCAAATTTCTTTGAAAACAGGAAATTTTATCGGTTGATTTAATGCCAACGTTCTACCATACTACATTCTACGTCACTGGGCGTCTGTGTGATTAGATTTTTGTCGGCTTTGCGGTGCATTAGATTACTTTGGATTTACATTCTTCAAATCCGCGTGCAAGAGCTAAAATTTGTAAGTGTGTACACCGCATTCGATCTAAACTATGTATAAGTAGGGCAAGTATTGGATTCATTCAGATTTTGGATCTTGAGATTTTGATGAATTTGGACAAAGTGGAAAAGTGGATCTGCCGATGCCGTCTATTTGTCTGTCTGTGCACGAAGCTAAAGCTTAAACGGGTGGACGGATTTCGATCAAACTTCATATCTGGGGTCCCTACAGGCTAAATTGAAATTTTTGTTTCAGTACTTTTATGTATTAACGGTATTTTATTTAAGGATAATTTTACAAAAAATTTTCTCGAAAACGGCTTCAACGATTTTGACTAAATTTCATATTTGATTTAGATTGGAAAATTTCTATCGGATAACATTTCAAATGTCCTACCAAAATTGTTAACAGTACTTTCTCCATAAAATTTTTGGCAAAAAGTAGATTCGCGCGGAAACGGGTCAAACGATTTAGTTTAAATTTTACAATGAGTCTAGTACAGATACGTCCAATAAAGTGACGTACCACATTTTAGCCAAAAGTGCGTATAACGGTGCATATTCAAGGATTAAGGGGTTTTAGCCAATTTCGAAAACTACTCCGACCGATTTCCTTTAAATCTCATAATGAAACTAGTTTATTAAAATCCTATAAAATGGAGTACCATGCCTTTGGTCAAATTGTTAGTAATATTAAACTAAACAGAGTTGACATTGACTTATGTTAGTGCGTTGGACTACTCCGCAAAGGGTTCCAAGTTCGAATCCAGAAAATTACCATCAAAAGTTTTTTCACGGCCCCAACTCTTCCGAGTGTCTGACAAACATTCAAGAGTATAATTGTCATGAGAAAGCTTCTCAAAACTCCTCTGCCCCTCGGATACGGCATAAAACTGTAGGTCCCTTCTGTATATGCAGAAATGTGTACCACGCACAACATGTACAGTTGTGAGAAGCTTGACTGCGTGGTCCCCTATGAAGTGTCTTCCAGCATAACCTCCCTCTTTGTGAGTGCAAAATGCCTCAGTCAGTGACACGGTTGTGTTGTCAGCCATTTTATACTATATCACTGGAGGACCGGCTTTCAATGTACCATGGCATATGGTTTGAGCTATGACAGTTCCTGAGTTCCTCAGCATTCCATAACACATGAAGGGCGATGAGTATAAAGTCATACTCAATAATATAGCCGACGTATAACAAGAGGGTATCCCCTAGCATTAAACTGTGTTTTGTATCGTAACAGCGCCAACGCACGTGAGCGAAGCATTGCATTGGAAAATGTATTGGGATACTTACTTATGAGAATCTGCAGTGACCATGAAAAAATTCAATGTCTTTCTCTCTCTCACCTGCTACCGGGTTTTCTAAGAAAAGAATTAGGACATGTAGCAGTTACTCTTTCAATGAGCCTATGAAGCTCCTAAGATGTATACTAAACTTTGTCAGTGGCGTTTTAGTCCGATGATTTTTACAAATTCCTTTGGTTATTTTACAAACTTTTTGCTCAATTTACCCACTTGTTAGTCTAACTAAATTTCACAAGGAAACCACTATGACCTGACCTCTCGAACCATGGATTAAGCTACCTAATAAATATTAACTATAACAACAAGATCCTTCTTTTACAAACTGATATACATTATCTAATTATGACAAGAAGGTAATTCATAATAGTTTACACCAGTATCTACGAAAAGTTAATGTATTGTAAAATTATCCTCATCGAGTCGACCACCCGTATCGCAACGAATACCTTCCCTTGAATGAAATGGCCAACAGGTCTAATTGAATTTAACTTCAAACACCATCAGCTCTCGGAAAATTAACTTATCAGTGTAAGCACGTCAGTTTTACAAAACGCCAGCGGCACCCATTGGATAGAACATCCACCCTGCTAAAATCCTGCGAATTATTGATGACAGCCAGAGAGAGTCGGGACTAGCCAAACTGCCTTAATAAATTCACCGATGTTGGGAGAAGTTTTCCTGAATTAAGTGTCTGTCCATCCAAAACCAAGTGACAATATGTTGTACCTGTTCCTCCCCTTCAATCGTCCCCAATCACAAATTATTCATGCAGAATTTATTAATGACGCAAAATTTGGCATTAAAATTTAATCAGACACAAAAGTTGTCAACTCAAATTTAGCCACCACCATGCCATCCGAGTCCGAGTCCTTTTTCTTTTCTCCTTGAAAATCGGTAAAGAAAAAAAAATAAAAGAAGAAATCCCATAACCTGGAGTGGGAACAAAGTTTAACTCATGCCAACAGTGGAAGCTCTTTGATTGAATTATTAAAAAAAAAGTCCACAAGGACAAGCAAAAAAACTCGTGGAAAGAAGCCAAAGAGAAAGAAAAAGTTTTCGTCTCCACTTCCTGCAAGTGTCACACTTTGGCACTTTTCAACACCGCCACCATCTTCTGACATTTACAGCGTCAAAAGGATGGGTAGCAGCGGGAGCTACTTTGCTACAGGATATAAATGAACCTACGTTCTTCTGCTACAACGACGCTCTGCGGCGGTTTTCTACAATTTCGTTTTTTTTTTTTTTCTTTTCTCATTTCGTGAACCGGAACGCGGTCTTGTTTTAATATAATAAAATTCTGGTAAAATTATTCACCACCTTATCATGTACGCGAGGGTGTGTTGGCGGGGTGAATCTCGTAAAGGACGCGCTTCGATGTGGCTTCTCATATTACGAAGACCCATCGTATTTTACAGCTACTTCGCGTTTTCAGTTTTTTTTTTTTTTCTATTCACTTTATTGTGTTATAAGGAGAATTTTGGGCCTATATTCAACGACTTAACTGGTGCCATGGGGAACAAATCACGGTAACAATCAAATCAAAAAACGGTTCGTAGTATAGGAAACCCTGACAAAGAGGGAGCTTCCCATGCCCACCCTTCAGACTCGGGGTGGCAGAATGGCAACCGGCATTTCACTTAATCACAATGTGTCAAGTGTATAACCGCATTATGGAGCGGCCTGTTACATGGATATGATGAAAAATCGTTCGGTGAGAAGAAGATGCGTGGAGTTTTATGACGAATGAATTTCTTTAGATCTTTGGTTCTATATATCGTTTATTTGACAATGGGAAGCTTACCATTGACACATACAGTTAGGGCTACGTGTATTTTCTGGGCTCCTAGTTTCAAAGAATTTTATTAAATTCACCTGTATCCCGGCAAGATGAAAAAAAAAAAAATATTATATTGTATTTGCTAAATGAATTCTCAAGAAAATGACATTGTGTGGAGGGTTGGCTTGCTTGACATTTAGTAAGACTAGAATCGATGTCTCTATATAATATAAATAATTGCGAGGGTCCGTTGAGAAGGTATTTTCATCTATGTATCACATAGAGATAATCAATACTATAAAACTTTTTCTTATTTTATACTTGAAACCACATAGACGAAAAAGGAACATTTTCGAATGGTTAGAAGTGTCAGTACAAACTTTTGGAAATTCTATGAGATTATCTTTAATACTCTGGCAATACTGCACAAAGCACTGGCCATAGACGAACTTAGTCTATGCCACTGAACCCGTTCAGAATTCTAGTCCTAAGACTAACATTCATTGACGTGTATTCTCCATCTGTTTAGGTTAGGTTAGGTTACGAGAGTGTGTGATGGAAAGAAAACTCATCACCTGCACCCGGAGATACTAAGAGTTATTTGTGTTTACCCTTGGTAGTGGAATAAATAAGTGCTTTCAACGAAGCACAGCACAGCATGAATTGGATTGACTCTACCTCCTGTTCGTCTCCGGAGCCTAAGCATAAATCATTGGACTCGTGCATTCCATTGGCCCTACTAATGTAGTAGACTGTAGATCCTAACCCTGCCAATTCATCTGCCTCTTCATTCCGCATTGCTGTTTTAAGAGCTTGATCAGTATTGGTCGTGGTGGGGTTGGTTGTGGTCTAGGTATCAATTGGTTTTGGACCATTGCATTTGATGGTTGGCTAGTTGGGTTCAGTTGGTGGTGGACCCGCGAGGGGTGCAGACATTACCATTATAAAGGAGTCCAAAAAAGTCGGTCTGCCGATGTCATCTGTCTGTCTGTCCGTGCACGAAGCTAAAGCCTAAACGGGTCGACGGATTTAATCAAACTTCATAATCCTTAGAGGCGAAATTGAAATGATTGTTTTAGCCTTATTATTAACTGAACTTTACTTAAAGCCAATTTTACAAAAATGAGCTTTTCTCGAAAACGGGTCCAACGATTTTTATTAAGTTTCATATTTGATTTAAATTGAAAAATTCCAATCAAATGACATATAAAATGTCTTACCAAAATTGCTAACAACAATAGGTACTTTACTTATACATATGTAATTTATTTTGAAAAAAAGTTTAGATTTTCGAAAAAAAAATGGATAAATTATGAATAACATGGCCAAAAATGTTGAAACGATATTTATGCCCCATTTGACTTAAAAAAAATCTATAAACTAACTTGAAAACGGATTTAACGATCTCATTAAATTAAGATAAAGATTACAAGCCGTAAATGCTATAAAATGGCTTACAAAATTGTTGGCCTAAAGTGCGTATAACGGTACTTTTCTAAGAGGTTTTAACCAATTTGGCTAAAGCGGCTCCGACGGTTTTATTTAAATTTCATAGTTTTGTTAATTCTTAAAAGCATAGGTACCGCATTTTTTGACAATGGTACTTTGCTTACAGTCAACTTAACAAAATGCCCTTTTTATATCAACGGCTAAGACAATGTGGTTAAATGTCACAATTGAGCCAATTTTGTAGCAAACCACTTTAGTAATAACGATACTTTATATCAAATTTTACTTATTTAGGTCGATCGCTTTTTTTAGATCTCTACTGCACAAAAAACGTTAAGAAATAGGTGTAAGTTTGTACGACCCATTTGTGCACTTTATTATTTTTTTTTTTGTGTTTCAAATATCGGTCATTGTTTGTACATTGACATTAATTTCACTTCAGCGGCGTTAAAATAAAAATACTCTCTCTAACCAAATTTTATAAAAATTTATAACATGCCTTTCTACTATTAAAAATGTGTATTTACCTACCTAGTCTAGGCCTAAATATTGATACAATTCTTATTGCAACCATTTTGAGTGAAGTTAAAGTCAAACTCTTTTAATACTAGCCGTTATTTATTATATTGCTTATATGCTTCTTTGTCGAGAAAAAGATTTTTGTTTTTAATCGTTTACACTCATGGAATGGGACAACATTGTGACTGGCTTATAAAAGTGTGTGAACAAATTTCGAACCTTGCTTTGAATCACTCAATTTTTTATTTATTAGACTATTAAATTATTAGAGGATACTGATACTGAGTATTATGCCGTCAAAGATCCGGCTGTTCACGCACTATGGGTACTCCGAGAGTCATCAAAGTCATGCAGGCTCGAAAAGCACGAATAAAACCGCTTAGAAAGCAGAAGATCTCCTCGCGGGAAATGAATACTACATTACATTATCAAAGAAGATTTGCGACCTGGTGCCTGCAAAGGCACAACGGACACCTGGTAACAGTCCCATGAAAACAATACGGTACACTAAAAATGCTCACAGACAAATTCTCTTTATCATTCGTGGAAGAAACTTTTGGTAAGCAAAATGATCGAGTGTGTGCTAGGAAATCAAAAGAAGCTTCAGAACTTTTTATTTATTTATTCATCTCCAAGTATCTTAAACTTTATAGACTACAAAAATTATATTAAATATGTACATATTTGAAATAAAATCAAAATTATAAAAAATTAATAATCCTATTTTTACAAACATTTCTGTCTAAGCTAAAATCAATAACAATATCCAGTTTATTATAATTAATACATGCAACATTTATCGGATCATTTTCAGCATAATTAGTTCTATGTCTGGAAACATAAAAAAAGTCGTTATCTCTAGGTCGCAAATTACGAGCCGGAACATAAACATTAAATAAAGACAGCAGTATTGGACATTCAATATGACCAGTTAAAACATCACGAGCAAAAAGAACTGAATAGTATACCCGTCTTTTTTCAAGAGATTTAAGATCTATTAAAGCGCATCTAGCTTCATAAGTGGGCAAATTATTATCGCCCCACGACAACTTTCTAAGAGCAAATCTTGTAAATCGCTTTTGAATTCTCTCGATACGGATAGAACTATTGCAATAATACGGATTCCATACAACACAACAATATTCAAGTAAGAAGCGTACCAAAGAAATATACAATGATTTCAGAGTATATGGATCCTGAAAGTCTTTGGAATTGCGAGACACAAATCCCATCATTGAACTGGCTTTAGAAATAATGTAATCAATGTGTGCAGAAAAACATAGGTGCGTGTCAAAAATTACTCCAAGGTCTTTTTGGTTGGAGGTCCTTTTCAATTTAGAGCCGCTAATCATATATTCATATATTATAGGAGATCTTATTCTATAATATGATGACACTGAGCATTTACTAATGTTCAAATTTAAACCATTGGTTTCACACCAACGTGCAATATTATCCACGTCTTCTTGAAGATGTAGCACATCTGAGAAAGACTTAATAGACTTGTAGATTTTTAAGTCATCAGCATAAAGAAGACAGCTAGAATTAGAGACATAAGAGGGTAAGTCATTTATAAATAATACAAATAATAATGGACCTAAATGACTACCCTGAGGTACCCCAGAAAAATTTTGAATTTCCTTCGAAATCACTGAACCTATCTTAACATACTGCCTACGATTAGTTAAGTAGTTACTTATCCACTTTAGTATACTTGAATGAAATCCAATTAATTCCAGCTTTTTAATAAGGACATTATGTTGAACTCGATCAAATGCCTTAGAAAAATCTGCATAAATTGAATCCACCTGAAGACGCTGTTCCATGTTACGAAGGCAGTAGTTAGCAAAAATTACTAGATTCGTAGTTGTAGATCTTCCGGTAACAAAACCATGCTGAAATTCTGAAATGTGATTACGCAGAACATCATACAACTTTTTTTTCACAATAGCTTCGAATATTTTGGGAATCAAAGGAAGCTTGGCTATAGGTCTATAATTCTCGATAGCTCTCCTAGTTCCAGACTTATGGATCGGAGCAATAAAAGAACTTTTCCAGCAGTCCAAAAACTCACCGCGATTTAACGAATCATTGAAAATAATGCACAGTGGCTGAACTATATTTATTCTGATCGATTTGAGGAACAGAGATGGGAACTTATCTGGGGGAATACTGGTATTTGGGGCAAGTGATGATAATTCCTGAAGAACCTCATCCTCGGTTATAGATAATACGCCTAAATCAGTAATTGTGTTGCATGGAAGCATCTTACTGCAATCAATTGATTCGTTTATAAAGTTAGATTGGAAAAATGTAGCAAACATATCGCATACTTCTTGTAAATTGTCCGAAGAAATTTCATTGTATACCATATTAGAAGGAATTCCAAGCGATTTGCGTTTGGTATTAAAAAATGTCCAAAATTTCTTAGAGTCGTTTTTAATTTTAGATTCAACAGACCAAATGTATTGCCTATAGATGAATTTTTTTAGAAATTCATATTCTTTTCTTAAACGCACAAAATTTTCTCTTAAAGAAATCGAAGTTTTACTTGTTTTATAAGCTTTAAGCATAGCATTCTTTAGTCTAGATAAGCTTTTATTAAACCAAATGGGCTTATTAGAACTTTTTACTCTCTTAGTTGGCACAAAATTTGTGATGACTGTTTCTAAAATGTTTCCAAACGTAGAATAATCTTTATGTAAATTAGATGAATCAAGAACTTCAAACCAATTTATTCTAGATAAATAAGAATTAATTGCATCATAATCGGCATTTATAAAATCTAATTTAAAGTTATTAGAGCAATTATCAAAAATAAAAGATTTTAATACGGATAAATTAAAAGAAACATGTAATGCTTTATGGAATATACTATTGTTAGACATTAAAAAATCTACCTCAGTAACAGAAGTCTCGAGTTCTTTGTCTACATACACTAAATCTAATATTTTGCCCATTGAATTACGAACTGAGTTGACTTGAACTAAGTTCAAAGCTGACAAGTTATCAACAACCTCAAACTCAAAATCTTTTAAAACATTATATGGCATGTTACATTTCTCTTCATCAGAAAAAGTCCATTTTACATCAGATAAATTAAAATCACCTAATAAAACAGCATACGAATTTTCGTCTAACGAATCGACAATTTGCCTAATATTAGAAATATGAGCTTCATAAATTGCATTATTTGAATCGGGTCGAATATAACTCAAAATAATATATATTTTTATTGGCTTATTAGAATTAAAAAGCGAGCAATCAATGCATACACAAATTTGTTCGATCAAACCTGATGAATCAGATAATGCAATTTGTTTGCTCTTATAGCATGAGCGTATAGCCAGCAACACACCGCCTCCTCTGTTGAAGCCGGTTTGGATAGGACATCGATCATTTCTGTATACGTCGAATTCAGCAGTAAATATTTCAGCGGAGAAAAAGCTTTCATTCAGCCAAGTCTCAGACAAAGCAACAGCATCGTACGGGCAATCAGCAACGGCAATGAAAAAATCGGTTGTTTTCGTTCTCATTCCTCCCATGTTTTGATAATATAGAGAGAGAGAACTGCTTACATCAGCGGACAGCACATTAACAGGTGGAGCATGAGAGGATTTCACTATGTGAGTTTGTTTATAGGCATATTTCTCTCGTTTTTTGTATGAAATTCGAATTCACGTACACGAATTCCTTTTTGCCAGACTTCAGAGTTGAGGAACATAGATAGTAATTCCTCAGGAAAACCCAGCTTGAAGTTAATAAACTTGAGCGAAGACTCGTCAGTACCAGATTTTATTAATTTGAAGCAAACCAAATTCGAGGCATCGATTTTAAATGCAGAGGCGACGTATTGAAGTACTGACTCAGATGTTGTGGTAGGTCTAAACGAAGAGAGATGAAGCCATTTAAGCTGCATTAGAACATCCAAAGAGTTGTTGTTGTTTGTTCCGATGATGGTATTTGCTGGTTTCTTCGTATGTATCGGCTTATTTTTTTTTTGCAAAGGTAAAGAGTTACCAATAAATTCAACACCGGACTCACCAGAATTGGACAGAGTTACAGTGGCAGGTGTTTCAGATGAAGATGGAGGAACGGCAATAGTGATGCGCGAAGAATTTGCCTCAGGTGGTACAGTAGGTGTAGCAGCATGATCCATATTTAAGTTCCGTGTCGATTTTCCGGAAAGTGCACTTGGTGTTTGAGGGCCATTGGAACTAATTTGTTTAGGGGGAATAGTACGTGTTCCAGCGTCTTTTAAAAGAGCACGGTTGGGTGCATTAACCTTATTATTGCTCTGAGAGCGTGTCACCATAGGAGATTTACCACTAATTGTTATTGAAGACCGCGAAATTATTTTTTTTAGTTCTATAATTTCACTATGCAAAAGTTCAATTTTAGCCATTAAGACTTCACTGTCAATCAGGGAGTGATTACATGAAGGGCACTGTGATAAAACCATTATTAATTGAAAAAAAAAAATTTTTTATTAATACAAGAATATAATGAAAACACTTCTGTTCACAACGAAAGCTCGATCAGAACTTATTTCCAGAGTTGAAAGAAGCCAACATCCAGCAAATGTAAGGGTATGGTGGGGAGCGAGGTACGTAGGCATAACCAACCTCCATTTTTGCGAAAAAGCAATTAAGACTTCGGCAAAAGTTTACCAAACCACTGTTTTGGTCGAACAATGTTCTCAATAAAGCATTGGACATTCCAACATGGTGCGGCTCCAGCTAAAAGGAGAAAGAAACTCAAGAGTGGCATCCGTCTTCAGATCCCCGGATGTTTAGCCAGCTGGTAGTCGGGACCTTAACCCTTTGGATTAAAAATTGTTGTTCGTTTTAGAGGAAATTAGCTGCTCTATTCATCACCGAAATATTGAGCGTTTGTCCGCGGTATCACCATCATTCTTATAGAAGAAGTCCGTAAAAAGATTGATGATTGACCAGTTCGTCTCAAGTCGTTCTTTGACGCAAATGGTGGCCATTTCCAGTGAAGTCTTTCATAATTTGACAAATAATTCATTTGGCATAAGTTTTCCTTTGCATCAGTATCTATGACTTACTAACTTACTGATATTGCTCCCGACCCTTGTAGAGTCCCTGCCTGAGACATTGTTGCCTTCCATCCTTTGCGGTCTCGAGCACGCTGCTTCCAGTAGTGAAGACCAAGTTTTCTGGCATCCGCGACAGCTTGGTCCTTGTACCGGAGGTTCCATCTTCTTCGCCGTCTCGAACCTGGGGGCTGGGATTCGAAGATTCTCTTGGCTGGAGCAATGTTGCCCATTTGCTCGATGTGGCCGAGCCAATGTAGTCAGCGTTTCTTGGCTTTTTGGACTACATCCACATCCTGGTATAGCTCATAGAGTTCGTGGTTGAATCGTCTCTTTCATTCGCCCACCTCGCATAAGGGACGTAATATCCGACGGAATATTTTTCGCTCGAAGGTGCCCAATATTTGCTCACCTTTCTTACTTATCGTCCAGCACTCGGCTCAATACAGCCGAACTGGTAAGATGAGCGTTCTATAGAGCATAAATTTTGTCCGTCGAGTTAGGAGTTTTGAACCCAGTTGCTTTGCCAAACCGAAGTAGCAGCGGTTTGCTAGGGTTATTCTTCGTCGGATGTCTTCAAAGGTGTCATTTGTAGGATTAATATTTGTTCCGAGGTAGGTGAACTACTTAACTACCTCGAAATTATAGTGACGCCCAATGTTTTGGATAGATAAATTTTTGTTTGTTGATAACATATACTTCGTCTTGTCCTCATTCACTTCAAGATCAACTCATTTCGCCTGATCATCAATAGCCGTAAATGCCTATACGACGGCTTGCCTGGATCTTCCGATTATGTCAATATCGTCTGCGTATCCCAGAGTTGGTCGGATTTGTGAAAGATAGTGCCTTCCATGTTGACACCTGCCCTGCCCTCCGTAGTTCTTACAAAACATAGGAAAGCCTTTTTTGAAGATGGGGCATATAGAGCTGATACTCCAGTCATCGGGCTCCTTCACCCATAGTTGGTTGATGACTTGATACATGCACCCTACCAAAACATCAGCTCCGTATTTAAAGAGTTCAGCTGGAAGCCCATTAGAGCCAACGGCTTTGTTGTTCTTCAATTTTCTGATGGCTACATTAACTTCTTCAATACTGGGTGGAGGCGTTGATTCTTCATTGAATGGAGGTGGGTTCTCGTCTTGCCCTATCACTCTCTCTATTTGCTGCCCGTTAAGCAAAAGCTGGAAGTGTTGCTTAAACACATCAAAAACTCCCTGTGCGTCGGTGACTAGGTTTCCTTCGCTATTTCGAAGAGCCTGCGTTCCTGGTTTGTAGCCAGCTGCCAGTTATGACTAGACTAGGTACATACTTTTCTTTTTTTATCCGACGATCAAATTTCTCAGTGATGCTTTTTGGCATGATGTTGGTACATACATCAGTTCGATCAATTCTGCATTAATGAACACTTGGTGTTGAGAGTGATGTCAATAATGAAAACTTGACATCGCATCATAAACATCAGGATATCATTGGTGCATTTCGGAATTTACGTATTGCTTGACCGTAGAAATATCATAAACATAAAAAGTATTTGGTTCGTTCGCCTTAAGGGCAATGAACTTTGACACCCTCTGGCGTGTCGTTGTGCGTTGTTTATTCTGTCATTTTAGTTATAGATTTACTCATATATATGTACGTTGTGCTTGATGATATACCGAAATTTTAGCGTGGACAAAATAACTTTAAAATTGAAATCTCTGCGTCATGTTTGGGGCGCTTTGCAAGGAATTTCTGTCTCAACTACACTAGTACCTAATAAGTTTTCCAGTTGCGATTCATCATGCAAAGCTAATTTGGAGGCCCTCTAGTCCCTTAAGCGCCCAGCTCTTACCACCAGCTCTTAAGGCTTAACAATAATCGATTACAGTGGGATTGATCGTATGTCAAAACCGAACGAAAAGCCTCCTCAACTTCATTAAGTTTAAAATAAGGATAACCTACCAAACAAGCGGAAAATAAAAACCTTCCTTAAGCCCAAAGAAGTTAACGAAACTCGACGAAACTAAGCACCACATTACTCTATTGGTCCACTTTGTAATATATACTCTAGCGTAGCTAGCTTAATTACCAGTGTTACCACAATGATACCAAAGTATCAAAAGTGATACTTTTTAATCTTAGTTTGGACGTGATACTTCGGTTTCTGTAAAATGCCTATTTTGATACTTTTTAGTTTCAACAACAAATTACTATAATATGCCAGGCAATGCCTCAATATTCACTGAACTGTGAATCGCATAGGTTAAGTGCAACTCAAACCCAACGGATTCTAGGATAGGGGTGATTATTTCGTAATTTTTTGATATTTTATTTAAATATTGTTGTAGTTGACTTGGCGCCGGTTTGGATGGATAGATTCTTTTGTAAAAGAACTGAGAATATTCATATTATTCTAAGCATTATCGTTTGTCTTCATGTTTTTAATATTCACAAAATAATAATAATGGCAGTTTTCTTCATAATTCCTACTATGATACCTTTTGATACGTTTCTTCTGTCTGCGGAGATAGTTTTTTTTAAAGTCTTGTGGCAACACTGTTAATAACTTAATAATATATGTTTCACTCAATTTATTAGAAAATTACAAGTTGAAAAAAAAACGTGGCTACAACTGTCGCAACCTGTATGCCCGATTCACAATACCGCTTTGTCTGCTTCGCTTTGGCAATCATTACGGGCTTCTGTCATTTTCTTTCTTTGAATTGTCGGTCAGCTGTATTTTGTTGACAAATTAAATGGAAAATACGATTTTAAAAAAAATTATTAAAAAATAGCTTAAGTTTTTTTTCAAAATTTGAATACAAACAAATTCTCAGAAACTTCAAAGCGAAGCAAAAGTTCAATTGTTTTTATTTCTGCTTCGCTCGTATTTACGAGTCTCTTACGTTTGTCAACGGAAACAACGCTCTCAAAGCGTGATTGTGACTGGATACACGCATATCCTATGTTCCAATCTCAGCTTTGTGTCAAAGTTCTCAACGCGGGCAGACAAAGCGGTATTGTGCAATAATAATTTGTTATCGATACTATTCTACTTAAATGTAAAATTCCTATCAAAAACAATAATGAATAACATTTTGTCATATCTTTCTTAATTGCCATTTAAACACATCTTTCCGGCTTTCCTCTCCATCGCACAACGATTCTTAATGGTTTCTCACTTAATTTGGATGTATATTCAGAAGGAGATGCAAAAAAAACTGTAAAGGAAAAAAAAATCCCAGCTCTCTCGTCAAATGCAATAAAATTTCTCCATCACCATTGCGATAAAGTCCTTTACAAGTTGATTTCTCTAATCCACTCTATGAGAAATATAAAAATGTCCTTTTAAGCAGCCCCTCAGCCGAAGATAAGCACAAATATCAATTTATATGTAGATTCTTGGTGCTTATTTGCGCCTATTAAATGACATTGAATTGAAAACGTCTAGGGGGTTAGTCACCACTAGTTTCGGTGGCTTATACTTCATTGGCGACCTCCAAAAATAGTACACGCATCCCAATCCCATCCCCGCCGGCCGACGTTTGACGCCCCACCCCAAAGAGGGTGGCAAAATGTGATCACAGTGACGCGATAAGTTCTCTTTTTATTGGTCGTAAGCTAAGTTCACAGCTCGAGGGTAATTGAATTTTATGGAATGATTTAAATGGCAAATTCGTCTAGATATCGCGATTGTGAATTGTTGGTATAATTTTGAGTAGTTCTCCAATAGCGCAGGTTTTTTTTTTTTTTTTCTTTTTGTCTTCTAATGTTCTCTAATGCTCCGATTTACAATGAAAGCACTTTGACAGAAGCATTAATGTCGGTTTGTCACTGATTTAAATCAGTGTAGAAAAAAGGTCCTGGACGAGATTGTTGCTGTAGTGATAGTTGGAGTAAAAACAAAAAGTTATTGGTGAAATTCTTTTTCCTTTGAAATATTTAAAAGGACCTTTTGTGCTTTTGAAATAATTTCATTAATTAGTAAAGGAAAAGGTTTCTATCAGGTGGAATCAGTTAATGGAGAAAAAAAGTGGGCAGCTAGAATCTAAGGAGATTTTTTTCTATGATTGGGTTTTTTGATGGCAGTGTTTTGAAAAGGAGCTTAGTTCTGGCATCAATTAGAGAATTTTTAAATGAGCATCTCGCTTACGATCGATATCGTCATGAATGCACATTCCAAAAATCATAGCAATAGTCAAGATTCTTTATATGTACACTCCATCACTTTTAGAGGACACAAATGTAGTGTTTGTGAATGTTTTGAAAATAAAAGTGAAGAGAATAAAATTCGTTTATCATTTTGTTATTATATGTAGTCTCAATTATAAAATGAGTCGAACCTGTCTATTTTAAGTGCCTTATCTAGAAGGAAGCCCTTGAGTCTTGACTTAGTATGTATCACTATGGGGTTTGCTCCGATAGTGGTACAGTCGAGACGACCACACCAGCTTTGCTCCGTAACCATGTACAGCAACAGGAAGAGTCACTTATCGAGTTTGCGATCCGAAAACTGTAAATAAGGAAATAAAGCTAAGCCGATGGAATTGAAGACGAACAAATTCATAATTTAGTGGGTGGCTTAAGGATCTCCAGGAGGCGCTTCAATTTGCCCAGAAAATGACTTCGCGCCTAGAGCGTTGATGTAGCCACTGAAACGTCAAGCAACCTATGAAGTGGAAATGAGTAATGTCGGACTCCAAGGGACCCAAGCACAAATGGGACCAATGAAGTGGAAAACTGATTACTGCCGATGACCGCAAGCTTATAATAACTTCGCTTCATCTAATATTCCACTACACAATAGCACCCCCCGCCACCTTCCAACAACACCATGTCCAAGCATGGGCTTTGTTTTGATGGGTACATCGGAGGCAGAAAGCAAACACTCCTCATTGATTCTGTAGCTAACATCTTAATAATCAGCGAGCCGCATCTTCCTCCAAATACAGCCATTTCAGGATTACCTATTTGCATCGAGGGTATCTCTAGAGGGACGCTTGTGTCTAAAAGAACCGCCGAAGTGCTATTGGTGATGAACAATCAGGAGTACCGTCAGTCCTTTCGCCGTTACCTCCTAAAGTGTACCCACCATCCTGGGAATGGAATCTCTTACCAAGAAGATGTGTACCCCAGATTTTATGGACCTAAGTCTGCAGATACGAGGAATAAGGCATCCTTTTCGATTATTTACAAAAGGTCACACCGGCCTTTGCCAGCACATTCCGAGGTAGTTTCGCTAACTGTGATGATCAACAAACTGACCGAAGTCATTTGGTAAAATCCTGTAACCCGAAACTTGGTTGGACGCGTTTTTTTCCACCAAATTATACTAATCGAAAACATAAACAATCGTAATTTTTGGACATCTCCAAGGTTTGTTAAAGGAAGTCTTAGAAAACCTGGCGAAAAGGAATGCGGAGCGACAACGAGAATTTCTCTGTCCTAAGAAGCTATGAGTCTTAAGGAGGGGGCAATGTTGCACAGGTATACATCGCTGTAAAGAACGGGCCATCTAGTGGTTACTTTATAATAGGCTATTTTGACACTGACAGCTGTTTCCCGCTCGAAATCTTGACAGAAAGTCAGTATATTACCTCCGCGGAATGAAATGAGTTACTTTACGCTTGAACAACGTTGGGAAGTTGAACGTGAGTGCTGTGTAGCCCAATCAGTGCATTTTTTAAGCCAAGCCGAATTTTCATCTCGGTGGCTAGGTTAACAAACAAAACTGCCGCATCTGGAGCTCGGAAAACCCGAACGTTACTGTCGAGAAGCCAATGTGGGAAACCGTGAAGGCCCGATGTTATGCCTGCAATCGAAAAGCGATCCAAGCACTTAAGACCGATACCATGCAAGCAATCTGTGAGCCACAGCCCGAAACCATCAACAAGGTCTTGGAAAATTGGAGTGACAGAATGTCGTTCTCGGGGTAGTATTCAATTTTGTTGCAATATTCAAATTGCCCCATCACTTGTAACAATCTTATATAAATTTATCTAAAATGATTCTAAAGCCAGCGGGTCTCATGAGGCAATACAATGGGCCTCTCTTGATCTATGTCAACACAATACGGCTGATGGCCACCTGACCTAGCCTAACCTACTTCCTAAGTCCGTACCATATTATATGTCAACAGTGTATGCCACTTCATAATTACTAATAGACATAACTTATAATGCGAAAACACGAAACCCAAGTAAAAATCAAGATACAAAGAAGAAAACCTTAAGTACAAAGCATAATCGCTGCCCTTTAGCGTCAGCACACTTAAATACTCGTACACCCTTTGTACCACAAAAAAAACCTGAAAATAAAGACGATAAAGGACACCCTTTTCCATGTTATACATCAAACAGCTTGTGCAACAAGTACCCTTTGAAATCCTAAAAGAGCGCTCGGGTACATACAACGGAATGGGGTGGGTTGATACCGTGGCAAGGGTTCATTTTCGAAAAGGAGAAGGAAGTTGCGTACTCGAACGTGCAACGTACCAAAATTGTGGTTCTTGAACAAACACAGATACAGAGATTATAAAATATTTAAATATTGAGATTTTCCGGTTCCTGTTGACGAGCAATTTAATTTGTATTTGTAACACATGTTAAGTGGTGGGGAGTCCTGAAAGTGTTAAAGGTGTTGACTTAGTGGCATTAATTGAATTTGGTTTTCGATGTTTATTGTGTACGTATTTCATGGGAAAGTGGGTAATTATGACGGAGATTTGTTGTGTTAGAGGGCCAGTTTTTTATTTCATTGGATTTTTTTGTATATAGCCTGTTATTGGCTGTTAGGGGATACGATTAATTGAATTTTAATTGGTTAATATAAACTTGTTTATATTGTTTGGAACACCTGTTTTTATTTCGGCACACTTATTGGTCGGTGTTCTTTGAAACTACAGAAATATTTTCTATTTTTAAAAAAATGGGATAAAACTATGGAGGAAAATTATAGGTAGGGAAGGTATGCAAGAAATGAAAAGTGGTATTTTAATGGACAAGAATTAGAAACAGTGAAATAATGCAAAAATCTGGGAATAAATATATGCAGTAACCTGAACATGGAGCAGCACTTCAAAGCGAAGCTTACATCAGCTAAGTTAGCCATAAGCGCAGCTTGGAAAAACCGTCGGGAAGATAAACATATATCGATAGAATCAAATATCACATGTTCGAGGCAGTTTCTAAATCAATAATGCTGTATACTTACTTACTTACTTGGGTCCTTTAACCCCTCGGGGGACATAGGGCGCCTGCGCGCCATCTTGTTCGTACTTCTGCAACGCGTTTGAGCTCTCTCCAACTCATTCCTAAAGAGCTCGATTCCTCCTCAACTGTTCTGCGCCACTTTTGCCTAGGGCGTACCGCTATTCTGCCTGCTTGAGTGAGCGGATTCCACTGCATAGCGTATTTCGCAATGGATTTGTCTTCGCGCCGTAGGGTGTGTCCAATCCACTGCCAATTTCTCCTTCGTATTGTAATGTTGATAGGTTCCTAGCCCGTTCTCGTATAAAGCTGTTCGTTGGAGATACGGTTCAGCCAAAAGATCCTCAGGATGACTCTTAAACATTTGTTTACAAAGACTTACAGCCGGCGCGTGTTAATGGTGTCCACTTTCCGAGGACTGCACCCATAAAGCAGTACCGATTCTACGTTGGAGCGAAACAGTCACAGGTTGGTTCTTAAGCTGATAACATTGCTATTCCAGATTGTGAGGTAGTAAAATTAATGCTGCCTGGTGTCGAATCTTTAAAGAGAAGAACACAAAAAGAAAAAAATCATTTAAAGCTGAATGGGTAAAAAGAAGAACGAAAAAACAACTTCAAGACAGCATACCGAACGCAGCTTTGGCCTTCCCTGTTCTGCTGCATATATCCAGTTGCCACCACGGTTTGCCGAGACCACACTTCCTAGTTATAGAAAGTTGTCAACTTTCTCTTTTTCCTGTCCGGCTGGTGTTATTAGTGCTCAGGGCTTTTGTTTTGGCTGTGTTAATTTTGATCCCTACTTTGTTTGCCTCAGTTTTTAGATACTGGACCTTAAGATGGAGGTCCATTATCCGATGTAAAAGTAGACAAACATCGTCAGCGTAGTCTAAGTTTTTAAGGTAAGATGTCATAGTCTAGCGAATTCCATGGTTTCCTTCCGTCAATGCTGCATATATAGCATATCTATTAAAGCTATCGAAGGCCTTCTCGAAGTCGATAAACAGCAGATGTAGCGGAAACCTGTACTCAACGCATTGCTCGACTATGATCCGTAAGGTGTTAATGTGATAGATGCAGGAGGATCGAGCACGAAAGCCTGCCTATTCGACGTCGCAATTTTCGATCTAAATGCTCCTTCATCATTTCCAGAATTTATTCTTATCTGGCAATGGCTGGCAGAACACAAATACCTCTCCAGTTTCCACAATCCATCAGGTTTCACTTTTTCGGTAGCTTGATGATCTCTTTTCCACTCCTGCAAAAACTCTTCGCTATCCCAAGCTCTGCGTATTAGCGGATGCAGCAAATCTGCCACTTGAAATAGTTCGGCAGGGATGCCATCAATACCAACCGCTTTGTTTTTCTTGAGGAACCTGATCGCTGTTATGATTTCCTTCTTACTGGGAGGTGCGGTGCGGATTGGGGAATTTGTTCAAATTTGAGAACATATCGACATCGCCTAAGTGGTTAAATACTGTGGCGAAATGTTCTCTCAATCTGTGTATCAACATTTATTGTACAGTTGTGTATACCATGAGTATACAGTTGGACACCAAATTTGCGGTATCAATACAATAGTCTTTAAATCTACCGATTTGTATTGGATATTGTTAATAAAATAACCCTAAATCGGCATATGATGTTTTCATCTATGTTGGTTTTATCCGAAGAAGTATTAGAGTCAAGGCGGGCAGTGTTGCCATCGTTCGTACTACCATAACCTGGTTTAGTTTATCAAGTCCCATTCGGCTTCTAAATGCTCTGTTTTGACTTGTGTTCAACTTTCTTGTTCAATACCAAATCTAATTTGTTGAAATCTTTTAATGAAGTTTTCCTTGTTCTCGGAGTTGCATCTGCGCAGCGTAGCTTAATTCTTCGACCTTGTAATTTGAACGCAAATCTTCTGTTTTACGTCTCTTTGAACGTTCGCTTAGGTCCATAAAATCTATTTGAGGCCGTCCAACAAAACCATGGCCTCTGCATGGAAACGAAATTTCACCTTGCAACCAATTTTTATTTTATTTTAAGAAGTTGTTGTAATTTCTTGAGGCATTTAGCCATTTTCTTTTATGTATATGAGCAAAATCAGTTAAAATTTTCTTTACTTTGCACTTTGCTCTGAAATATGAATATTGGTCTCGTTTTTTAACTTTTCTATGAAAAAAATAATTTTTTCCTTTACCTGTGCTGTGGTAGTCTGGCCCTTAGAGCTTTCTCTTCGGTTTCTTTTAGGATTCATGGACATTGACCGAATATTTCAATCTTGTGTGGTTTATTGCCCGAAAGGGCTCTAAGAGGCGCTCCGGACTTGACTCAATGCTGAATCTGCGAAGACCTTAATTTTTTATATCCAGTTTCCGGAGATGTTCCCTCAGTTTGCAGTACGCTGTTAGGAGGCCAATTAGGATTCATGGATTTCATGGATTTTTTGCGTGTAGAGTTCCCCTATTCCGTTCAATAGTTCAAATTCGTTACCTTTCATCCCGACATGTCTCTTGATCCAAAAGAGATTGTTTGTTATTCCTTCCGAGTTCATGAAGTTTGTTCAGGCATTCCCATACAAGCTTTGATGACGTAGAAACCAAGCACTTTAATGGCTGCTTGACTGTTTCACAGTATTTCTATTATTTTTTATAATCTTCACATGCCAAAGGGGATATGAATACTCTTTTACTGATTAGGTAACAGGGAAACAGAAAAGAGAAGTAGGGATAGGAAAGAGTTGGTGTAGTGGTATTTGAAACTCAGGTGATATTAGGTTTCAATGTTTGCTACCATGGGTGGTACCCAATTTGGCTGGAGAGATAGTTGTGTGTGATTTTTGCATTCGTTCGTAATTCACAGTATTTTTATGTTGTTGAAGTATACTAAGTGCTTTCTGAGCAAACTATTTAATTTTAATACTGTGAAGTGGAAATGGTCGGGAATTAATCAACAAACCTCTCATTCATGCAGGTATCTTCTTTCCCGATTGATGCGGATGAAACTCTGTTGCACAGCTTGATCGATGCTGGTACTCCTGCCCATGTGTTCGGAATCGTTCGTTCTTGTTCCCAACACTCCTACTACACCCGTTCCTTCCTTGGTTCTCGAGGCATCGGTGGACCACTTAATTATGTGGCAGCTTAGTCCATATATAAAAGATTCATTGCTCCAGTTCCACTCCTCATTTTTATTAAATCTGTGCAGACATTTTTCTCAAAGCTAAATTTTCTTATGCAGCCATTCCTGGGGACTGGAAGAAGCGGAAGTTTCTTGAGAAGTGCATCATTATCCCATCGGATGGTCCTCTTTTGTTGTCCCTAGAATTCTTCGATTCGCATTTTGCTCCACTACAAGGCTGCAGTTGGACATGTTCGCATAGCAGCCGCAGTACAAAGACACGTTAGTCTCTGCACTTTAGTGAGTGACTTCCTCATTTTGAATAGAGTGATTAATGCTATCGCACCATAAGTGATCATTGGCCTCAAAATAGCAGTGTGTGTAGGTACATCAATCTTATTATTTATGAATTGAGTTACCTCTTCTGCTTTTAACCCGAATTTCCTCAAATTTGTATACCCACCTTTTTAGCGCAACACCCTGAATGGAACAAAAATTAATGTATCGATCTATCAAACGATTACGTATATTCCAATTATGGCTAGCTGTATCCCTTTTAAGCATTTTGAGGTAAATAAGTGCCTTAAAAACAAATAAGCTCTCGGGTAATAGTCAAAAAAAAAGAGGTTTTTTCTTCGTTCTTAAAATTGTTCTATTATACACGGTTTTTATTAGCAAATTACTAACTATTATTACAATTTACATAATCATCATTTATGACTAGGATTTTTTATACGTAAATATAAAATATTTCTATAACTTTATATTTAAATTTTATTTATACATAATGCATTTAAAAAAAAAAAAAAAAAAAAAACAACTAAACATAATAACAAAAAATGCTATAAGTTTACAATATATATTCTTGTAGAATTAATGATAAAACAGTGATTTTGTAAATACGTTGTTTCTTATTTCTTTTTGGTATTCGATAATGGTATTTGTTTAGACAATCATCACGGATCATCATAGTGATCTGCAATGATTCGCTGCAGCGGCGTATCTATATCAGTTTCTAAGCCTAGATTATATAATAATATCTGATCTATTCAATTTTTTTCTTTTTTTTTTTTCTTATTAAATGTGCGCATTTTCGAAGAAAGCTATTTATTTATTTATTTACTTATACATATTCTTTTTAGGTAAAACCACATATTTTTTTTTACTAGTTTTGATTCATTATTATATGTTTTAGTAAATAAATTGATATAGCAAGAGGCAAATTTAACTTTTCCATTATAACAAAGGACAAAAATATCGTTTTCGTACAATTTCTACACAATGGCAGAAAAGTTGATTTTGTTAGTCTTTTTTTTTTTTAAATGAAAACAACTTTAATGGTGCAAATACGTAGAAATTTATGTGCCATTTTAAAAAGTATGCTTCTTGTTTTTTTTATTTTTTTAAACAGATTGTTGTAGACAGTCAAGACTAAAAGAAAACATGTCACAATTTGATTCGACTACAGAATATTAAACTCTTGGTCTTCAAAGATTAACGAATTGCCGAGAGAATATAACGAGATTTACAATTCTTATATTTCTGAAAAATAATATCGTACAGCAGTCTGATAAAAACACATTATTTTTCACGAATTGTAAGAAACTACCACCTTCACTTTATTCAAATGAAGGTGCTAAAAATTTCAGGAATAAAAAGCAAAGTGTGTTAAATATTAGGTCTTTTCTCGCACCTACACAAGAGCAAACCCGAAATTTGTCGATACAAACGATTTTTATCGAAACATTCGCAGTAGTGGTGCCTGTTTCCGGACGTCAGTTTTTCAAACAAGAAAGAACTCACGAGAGAGTAAGATGTTTCCTCATGCTGCGGATTTTATTCCAAGAAATTTGTTTGGGCAAATGGTTGTCAAATGGTTGTATTTTTCTTGTTTGAGGAAAAACAATTCAAAAGAATGACGCGAACATTTTCCCTACTCTCGAAAATTACAAATTATTACAGTACTTACATGCATATGTCGCATTGCTTTTAAGTAATCGGTTTTTTTAAATGATTGTGAACTGAGTTGGTTATTTACTGTGCAATTTTGAACTCAATCGGCAGAGAAAATCAATACACACATTCGAGACAAAAGACCAGAATATTAACTTGTTAATTTGCAGATGCTGCAATAAAACTAAGACCTCTAATCTTCTTTTCATTTATATATGTAAATGTTTTGAATTGACAGGAATAAAGGTTCAGATGTTTAAGAATATATGAACAACTTTGTGTTCCTAAAGGACCAACCATAATTGAATTAAGGCTTTGAACTCTCCCGTACGTAACACACATAAGTTGTATACTGCACTCAACACTGACTTTTCGCTCAGTTCCGTCGATTTTCGTTCACTTTTAGACACGTATCGAGCGGCAGTGTTGGGACTAGAAGAATTTTTCAAAAGAGTCATAGATTTAAAATTTAACTAGTTCGATTCTAAAGTAGATAATCTAAGGAAAAAAATATATTTGACTTTTATAAATAATACACACAAAAGTAACTTATTTAAAGCACAACTTTATACAGAAATATCAAAGAACTCTTGATGTATAAAATAAAAATAAATATCAGGCCGTAAGCAGCCCATAGAGGGCCAAAGCCTAGCTTCTCACAACTGTGCATGTTGTGCGTGGTGTACATTTTTGCACTTACAGAAGGGACCTACAATTTTATGCCGTATCCGAAAGGCAGAGGGGTTTTGAGAAGCTTTCTCATGACAGTAATACTCTTGAATGTTTGTCAGACACTCGGAAGAGGTGGGGCCGTGATTATTTTTCTGGATTCGAACTTTGAATGCCTTGCGCAGTAGTCCAACGCACTAACCACTGAGCCACGGTACCCTAGTATTGACAAGACACAATAAAAAATATACAATTTGACGAACTATTTGGTTCCACTAGCTTTTGTTGTTCTTCTTTATGTTTAGAGCTTCCAGCAGCACTGAATGCAGAATTTCTCTCCCAAAACAAGACCAAGTTCTTATTGCTAACTACATATGTATGTACATATATTCGCCCTTTAAAATATAAATCTGAAATTTTGGGCATTCATATGAGAGAGTGCACACATACATATATAGTAAACCAACTGCAAATTGCGAACCATAAAAATACTGATAACAATCTTTTTATAATCGATAATCACAATCGCAATCGCGTTTAGAAAAATCGACTTATCAACTATTAATAATTGATAGTTAATGTTCGCAATAGGGGTTACATAAAATCATACCTTCTGCACGAATTTAGCAATCATACACCCTCAAATTGGTAAAAAGAAAAAAATAAAGACTTATTTGTCATATTGTTTTGAGAAGTAATTGTGTGAAGCATGTATAGGAAAACTTGAACGTAAAATTCAGTTACCTACATATATTTTTTTAAAGTAGGCATATATCGGTTCATTTACAGCTCAGCGACCTGCGAATACGAACGAACGAATATTCGTAAATTGTGACGTTTCATTCACAGCAACTTTTTTATCATTTGTCATTTGACCAAGAAAAAAATAATTGTAAGGTTAAACTCTCGCGAATGTGAATAAAATTTGACAGTTCGCAAAAAACAATTGCGGAAATTTCTTCGGAGAAACTAATAACAATTTTAATTTGTTTTATACCTATACATAAATCGATAAATAAATTAAGCTCTCTTCTTTGAGATATTGAGAGACATATTGTAAATTGTTTGGTTTGTTTGCGGTCGCTGAGTTGTGAATGTTCCTTAACTACTGTTTAAATCAACAAACAAAATAATTTATTTTCTATTCAGCTCGTGTAAACAATTGATATTTTGGATAATATTGGACGGAAAAATTATAATACACACGATCAATATATTTATAACATGTAAACTGGGATTCATTTTTTTTTTTTCTTTGTTTATTAGTTTGTTGGAGTGCATGAGCAAGACTATAAATATGTGGTAGAGGTGAATTTGCTTTGCATATTATCAAAATAATTTGACTAGAGTGTACACTGGAGGTACTTGAATTAATATTTTTTTGGAAATTTATAAAATTCATTCTACTCCGCTGATAAATATAAGACATTCTTAAAAGTGAACTAGCATACAAATGCGATGTGTAGTACCTAAAAACAGTTTATAATCAAAGTTGTATGCACCACTTAGTTTACAATTGAATTGGCGTTATTTTATACTATTTCATAGTTTTACATAAATATTTTTTGGTTTTATAAATGCGGCACGTAGAATAATAGTGGCCTAAGTTCACCTAAGGTTATTGAAAGATATATAAGAGTTTGTCATTTGATTTAGTTTAAAAAATATAAAAAATAAAATCGCACATTTTTTTTTAATTTTACCACGAATTTTAAGGTAAAAATTTTCACAGAACTTTTACGCACAAAAAGTAAAAAAATGGAGCCCTATTATTGTACGTGCCTCAAATATTATTTATTATTAACATTTCATTTACTTTTTAATCTATAGCGGAGTCTGTGTTGTATTAGGGGTTTTTGTGTTTTTATCTATTTAATTATGCTAATTTTATCTCGTGGAAAGTAAAAAAAGAAAACAACAACAATTATATCGAACAAATTCATCTTGTTGGAATTGTCATATTCATACATAGTTGGAAATCACGTTGATCTCCCCATCCACCGTTGCCTTTGCGTAATTTCGTTTTTTTAATCAAACTGACTACAGTCAATGTCAGTGATCGAGGGAACATTTGGCCAGCATTTCGAGCAATACGAAGGACTTGCTGTACTTTTGAGATCACTTGATTAGATTCACAGTTTTTCTTTTTGTGATGAACGCCGCTAAAAAAAATAAAATTGGATAACATTAGATAAGTTATATAGATGTGTAAATATCATGAAAAGATTGTCATATATAAATCCTTAAATTAGAGACGATCGATGCTCAGAAAACATCGATGTTGAGGGACAAAAAAATCGATGTTTTAGCATAGATGTTGCTTTTAAACGCAATTAGGAGCCAGTTTTATAGCTATCATCGAAAATTTTGATTTCCAATTTTAAGACAACTAAGAAAACAATGTTTAGCTATGTTTTATTATTTCACTGATCAAAATCGATCTCAATTAATAGCTGATTCTCATTTCTATAATTTGGAACACCATCGTTTCACTGATGTGTTTTATTCTCTTTCTGTTCTCATCTGTCATTTATCCTTTTAAAGATCAACTCCAACCTCAAAACCTATGCTTTGTTGTTGCCATTTCACTGACAGAGCCTTCCACTGATAAACATTTTTCAATGATTGCTACATCTGACTTGTCAAAAAAATTAAACCACTGTTCCATTGATTTGGTCCAATGATGCATTTCGATGACAGCTATATCTCTATATCTATCCCCTTAGAATGAATGAATTTTGAATTACGTTTTTACTAAGTAAATAAAAAACAATGATTTTGAGTGATGGAAATCTTTATTTGGAACCTTACAAGTTTTTTTGTTTAGTGGATGATGTATTTAAATGACAATTTTAACTGGCCCCTTAGTCTATAATATGCAGTTGTTAAAATACTCGTTAAATGCGTTTTATTTGTGGTTGTGAGTTCTAAAAAATTGAAATTCTTCTAGCCAAGGGCTAGCTTCTCACAAATGTACGTGTTGTTCGTGATATACGAAGCCTTCTCACGACAGTAATACTCTTGGATGTTTGTCAGACGCTCGCAAGAGGTGGAGCCGTAAAAAAAACTTTCCTGGTGTTTTTCTGATTCGAATTTTGAATCCCATGCGCAGTAGTCCAACACACTAACTACTGGAAAACTAATGGAAAGTTTTTCTTTTCGACTAAACTTTCTTTCACTTTGATTAAAATTATTTAAATAATTTATTTTAGCAATTTGTAATGATTGAAAATAAAAAGAAATATTGCTTTCGGCTAACTAACGACTAACTAAACTCATTCAGATCTCTTTCGGAAATACATATTCACTTACCATTCCCCTATATGGAAGACCCGAGGTCCTTTTACAATCATCGCATGCAATTTCTTCCCCAAGCACTGCTGCGAAACATGCTGCAGTGACCAATCCCAATTGTAGTCGTCATAAGAGCAAAAATGCTTAGCACAAACACGAATACCATGCCAAGTGCTTCTGTTAAACGCAAAACCCATGTTGTGCTTACTGCTGATCCATGGCATTACCTCCACCTGTTAGACATACCAAATAAATAAATTCTTTAAAGTTTTCTAATTTTATTGCTTTTTTTTTTATATTTTGAGTTATTCAAATATCAAAAAAATCCAAATTAAATGTTATTTTAATGACGCACAACAAATTACAAAATATATAAAATAAAAAGAAAAAAAATTTAAGCATTATTTTAAAAGATCATATTTTGTTATGAATATGCTTAAATTAATTTTATAAATAATTGAAAATATTGCAAAAATAAAACACCATCGCAATTAAATTTTTCAAATTCTAAAAAACAAACTCGAGATATTGATGAATTGAACCGATTGATAAAAAACCAAGTATATTAGGAATTAAATAAAGAATAAGTTAAAGCAGTGTTGCACAGTAATTACTCGAAAACCCCATGCAGATTATAAAATAATGATACTAATGCACGATATAATTCTATTAACTAGGTTAATGTTAGCAGCATTGATGTACAAATCCAACCGGAGGTATCAAACCTAATCTAGTCTTCAGATTCAATACGAATATAGCCACACAATATGCAGTTAATTGAAGTTGTTTATAAAGTACCTGCTTTTGGTATAAAACATTTGTTTTCGGAATTCTACGTGCCCGATAAACAACCTACGAACAGTAAAAACATTTAATACATTGATTAAACAAAAAAACATTCAAAACAAATTATTGTGATTTTATTTTAAGGAATGATGCACCCGTGGAATATTAATGGTCAATGTGCTGAAGAGGAATGAACGGAGCCTATCAATTTCATTTATGTATACAAATTTATTTGTATACCAAAAAAGAATTCAATTCATACAGTTTTAAAGGAAGTATATGTTTTGTAGTGATGTAAAATGTGAATACATTTGAGTACTCGTACTCATTCGTTACTTTTTCATAGGTAATCGGATAAAAGTAACGAGTATTTAATACTCGCGAGTACCACCTATAGAATACACTGGTAACGATGCAAATACAATACTGTCTCTTTTCATCGAACCGAGTACAAAAGTATTCTCTTGCCTTGTTTCCCTCAATAATTGATTGTATCCTGCTCTAACAAATGTTATTTATTGAAAACAAATTTCACGTATGCCAAGCTATTAGCTGTCAAATTCAGATGACGACCTATTCCCAAGATGTGAGAAAAGAAGACAGACAATACGTTTCTTAAAATCGTTTGTGCATACCAGTGTGTCTTTTTTAACAAATGGAAAGTATACCACTGTCGCAAGCGCTGAATTTTCTTTTATCATATCTGAATACTAAAGAGTTATAATGAGATGGTGAATACTACACAGTCATACCCAATTAATTGCAAAGGGAAAACACAGAAAAGTATATTCTATATAATATGCTTGCTATACTCACTCCGATAGTGGAAAGAAAGAAAGGAAGAAAGGCAAGTGAATGATACATTTATATTTAGTATTGGTGTAGGGCGAATAAGTAATCTCTTAAAATGAAAATTGTTGGTAGTGCAAGAGAGAACGAGTATTCGAATAGGAATACATATCTGTGGCGAATACGAATCCCTTGAAATATTACGTGTGTTGGGTAGTGCAAACTGAATGAGTAAGCGAATACCTATCTGAGTACTTTGCGGGTAACGAATACGAATGAGTACATGACAGTAACGGATACATTGTACCGAATGAGTACTTTTTTTACACCACTAATGTTTTGAGAATTACAATTAAATACATTAGGTCCGTTCGCGTAAATTTTTACGAATTTTTACGAAAAGCTGTTCGCGTACCGAGAATTTTCGTAGTTTTTCGCAGAAGAGAGCGCTAATGAGAGAGTAAAAAATTTCCCATGCTACGAATTTTAGTGCAAGAAATTTATGTGGGCTGGTTTAGGAAAACTGTCAAATCTGTCAAATCAGTGTATTTTCAGCATTTTCTTGTTTAACTCGTTCGATTACTTTTTCGTAATTTAAGCTCTCTCCGAGAGAATTTTACCCCCACTCTTCGAAATTTGATAATTTACGAATTTGTGTGCGAAAAGTACGCGAACGGACCTAATATATTCGTCAGTATTTCTGAACGTCACATAATGTCAGAATTTCTCACTTGATAAACGGCATAATACTGAAAATTAAAGCGTTCATTTGTTTTCGGTGGCTTGTCAGAATAAGGGGAGATTATTCCTGAGAAAGTAGAGTCCGCTTATACGATATTGACTTTTACTCACATTAGGTGCGTTCATGTACTTTTAGCACTGAAATTCTGACTGATTATAAAATTTCGAAGATTGGGGGTACAATTCTCTCAGAGAGAACTAAAATAACGAAAAAGTAAACGAACGGGTTGAACAAGAAAATGCTGAAAATACACTGATTTCACAGTTTTCACAAACCAGCCCAAATAAATTTTGTGCACTAAAATTCGTAGCATGGGGAAATTTTTTACTCTCTCTGTGAAAAACTACGAAAATTTTCTGTACGCGAACAGCTTTTTGTAAAAATTCCTAAATTTTCGTAAAAATTCGTAAATTTTCGTAAAAATTCGCTGTTTTAGGAGGGTACGCGAACAGACCTATTATTATAGTAAATTATCCGTGTACTTAAATATATCATAATATTTTTTTTAAATTAAGATTTAGTTCAGTTAGATGGGATAGGATAGGAAGTAATCCTGTTTCACAGGACCTAAATATTATTATTCTAGTCGTAAGAACATCTTCGTAACATATTCCACTATTTATGCATTGTCGACTTACATTTATGGACTTTATTTCCATTTCTTATTGGCAATAAAAATCACAACTAAAAAGCAATAAAGGCCACAGGCTTTAATACAACTTCAAAAGGAAAATAAATACCGAGGGTGTTATTGCCCATTTTTCGGGAAACACCTGGAAAATATTATCTAAGTTTTTCTTTCCCACTGAATTCCATAATTCCTTCCAATTTAATTTCCACCATTGTAGAAGATACATAGCTCGTTATTGTGTCATTAACAGGAACAGAATAATAATAAAATATAAAAAGCATGACGCTAAATTCCTAGGCAGCAGCTCTCCTGCTGCGGATGTAATCAAGAGGTAGAAGGTTCTTGTTTTTACTTTGTGTGTATAGTTTGCCTCTACTGCCTGCGGAGGTTTCAAAAAAACTATTACACTATTATAACACTATTGCAATATTCGGTATTAAATTCAAATTAGTACTTCTTGAAGAAATAACAACGCAACGACCCAATGAATTAGCCTTCAAGGTCGTTTGATTCTTTTCTCTGTGGATACCACGGAAATAAGGCCTCAATAAAAGAAAGTGTTCCTTAAAAATTTAACTGATAGAGTAGAATTTATTATAGGCAATCGTGATGGAAGGAAGTTCTTTAAAAATAAATAATGTCCTAGCAAATAAATAAATAAGGCAAATAACCTCACATAAGAAATGTGGGTTAAGGGATTTATTTTAGAAACCCAATCTCTTTCTTTTTTTTCTTATGGCGAAAATAAAACCCGGAGTAGAAGGATCTCAAATCTCCCACCTTACTGCATTTCCTAAACTTAATAAAAGCGTGGTTACACTTGCCCTCCCATGAACGTTATTCGTTGAAATGAAAGCAACTCATCTCTTTTCTTCTCACTTAAAATCGACGACTAGTGTAGCCGCGCACTAAGAAAGCTCTCGCTAGATGATTGTTTTACAAGTTTTAATTTTTCTTTGTTGATTTCATTCTTACATAATAAAATACAGCTGCCTTTATATTATTTCGTAAAATAATTAGCTTTAAGCATTCAAAATCGGCGTCAATAAGATGCAGGCAACGTAAGTTAAAAAGCGCCTAAAATCTATAACCAAATTTACATTTTAACAGTGTAAATACATTCGACGTGCAATAAAGCTGACGCACTATATTTGTTAAACCACTCTATAAAAGCTAAAGAAACATGTGTAATATAAAAATAAAATGTCTGTACAAATCTTGTACTCATACTAATTCCAATTAATTATATTTATTCTGCTTTAAAGCAAGAATAATTCATTGATACTATAAATATGTATACATATGTACATATATAAACTTAATACTAATTTAAAAACATTGTATCATGCACGTGCAAGTGTATTCCGGTTAAAATTTAAATTCGTTCCAAATCAAGTCTAAAACACTTCTTATAGTGAATAGGTTAGAATTTTGCTTAGCAGTGAACAAAAAAAAAAAAACATTTATGTATCTATTACCACCATACTATTTATCTAAGAATTAAACAAAAAAAAATTAAAAATTGCGCTCCCAATAGAAACGTGGGGTTACAAAGAGTATAGAGATAGAGATAGAGAAGGAATAAAAAGTGAAAGATAGTGGAAAGTGAAAGATGTTCTACCTTCTGATAAACTGAATACAATGATGGTAGGACGTGATAGCTCCAAGTTTGTTGTGCTGTACTTTTTTCAGTTGTAAGTGCATTTGGCTCACCCTCGGCGGCGGCAACGTGACTTTTCAAGCCATTGGAGGACTTGCTTTTGTGCTCAGTGTTACTATTAGTATTTTTCGCGTTATACTTTTGCTTAATATCGGTTACTTTATTATTATTATTATTATTATTATTCATATTATTGCCTTTGAAACTATATCCTAACAGACTGTTAGAACCAATTAGCGAAGAATACTGACCACTATAAGTTTTCTTATTAGTCTTTTGTTTTTTTTTTTAAATATCGAACAGTAACACAACAACAATAAAAGAAACAATATCGTATTAGCAAAATTAGAAAACATTTATAAATATATATATATATATATGTATAATTATTTTTGTGTATATATGTATGTATAAATAAAATATACGAAAACATTTTATCGAAGCTTTTCGTTTTGTTCGAAAGAATTTTTACAAAATGATAACAAACTAAAATAATTGTGTATGGGGCTGAGGTTGGGTCGTTTCGTCAATGGAATATGATGATATTACATTGATCTGGTGTGGGTATTTAGATTAAATTGAACTTACCTTGCTGTTATATGTATAATAGTTGAAGGTTTTTAAGTACGTTCCCAATGACAGAATGTTGCATTGCGGACAAAGATCAATTGCTCGTTTTTCCATCAATTCCAGCAGATAGAGAAAATCTTCAGCAACATAGTGATCTTCTTCTAGGAACAAAACCAAACCTTAACAAAAGAGAATAAGCTTTGAAAATGTATCACAATTCGAAAAGATAATTGGTGTTTACCAGTGTGAAAGCGTGTTACTTCCAACTGATCGAATACCCTATTCGCCTTCCACCACCAGTGGTGTTTAGTTTGGGTAAAGGTCGCTTCTCTGTAGTGGCCATACAAGTCTGGATGCAATGCATTGTTGCATTTTCGAATAATTGCTCTAAAAGAAATAAAACACAACAAATTGCTAACTGAAGAAACTAGACATAACGAATTGCAAAGTCTTTAAAGCTGTATCTTAGTGGTAGAGTAACTCAAAATCAAATGCAACTCATTCCATAAAATTTCGCAAGCTATTCAGTGTTCATATTTTGTACGGTTCGTAGTTATTTCTTAAATCTGAAAGAAATTCAACTGATTTCTTAGGAAATAGATTTTATTATGAGCAGTTGAATACAGTTAGATATGAAATCACGTCATTTACATTTTAAGGTCTATTTACAGCGTATTAGCAGGTCGGTTCCACATCTGTGGGATGTATATACAATTTGAACGTTCGCAAGAAGCATTTGCTTATTGGCTGCAAAATTAGGGAATTTTTGATTTCATCTCTTTTTTTTAGATAAATTGAGCTCTCATTGTCGGGATTAGTAAACTTATTCATGAGCAATGAAAGTTAGGTGCCCTTGTTGACACAATGTGTCTACTGTGATCTAAAATTAATCTATCGCTCTATTAAACCGCCTTGAAACTTCAAACTTTTGTTGAGCTCTATGTTTCATAGATCAGGTCCGGAAGGAAATATGTATCTCCATAGAGTATTTTTCCTTTTCCTTTGAAATTGGATTCTATTTCCTCTTCGGGCCTACAAATTCTATAGAAGAGGTTATAGGTATAACTAGTCGTGCCACGTGGAAGTGGTTTGATATATTCCGTTTCTGTCCAAAGTCTCGATATATTCCATAGACCTTTAGTCTCAGTGCATTTAGCCGCCAAGCTGCAACAGTGAATATCACCCGGAAGTATTTTTCCTCGTTTAGAAATGAGGACAAAGAGGTTGTACCTCTTCGATATTTCAATTTGACTTGTATTGTATACATAGGAACAAGACGCCTGCAAAAATTACATTAGCTTTCTCCAGCTGGACTGCGAGTTTCCGGGAGAAGACTCTGGAACTATAGCTGAGGTGAGAGGAGTTGTCCTTACATAAAAACTGTAGGGGCCATTGCCTTACATCTTACATCTGCTCTTTGTAACCAAATCTCTTAACTACTGAAGAATTTTGTATACTGGGTACAACTCTCGAGATCTAGAGCAATTCCCTCAATTGATTTCTGGCGGAAGTGCAAAGAAGACGGACAGAAACAAGCTATTCAATATATTCTCTATAACTGTGCAGCTCCAAGTAAAGATCTAAATGATCTGCCCAATATATTGGAGTCAGACACATCCTCCCATTCACTACATGTATAATCGCTACTGTTCATTATGATCTAATGAAAAATCTCATGAAGATATTTCAGTCTTTTATGAATAGTGAAAATGTGTTCCCAAATGTGAAAAGTTTAAATATCTGGAATCTATGGTCAATAGCGAAGTAACTTGTGATAATAACATCACGTAACCAGGGTGGATGAAGTAGAGTGAAAGTTTAATATCTACTGCTTCTTTGCCATTTCTAACACCTGCACCGAATAATTTTTGATTGCTGGTAGAATGGACCTGTTGAGTCTGCTGGGACATGAACGAGTGAAATGTGGTACCAAAATTAGTTTACAAAGTTACTCGTTCATGAAATATACACTCCATCTACACTCCTTTTCGTAGGGTAAAAAAACATGCATGTGGGAGACAAATATGCAAACCCGAACAAAACTGTGAGTTCTTTTAGAAATCCAACAGACACATTGCTAACCATACTTTAACTTTGCATCTTATATGTCAAAAACAATATATACAGATAAAATATGGATATTAAATATTTCCTTACTGATCTCTCTTAATGTCACGCGGACAATCACCAGGATCCACACCAGGAAACTCATTTGGATGTGTTTGTATTGAAAACGGATAAAATATCTTAAAGGAAAAATAGTAGAAATTGTTAGTAAAAATGTAAGAAAAACAAAGTGATAACTACAAACCTGCATAACTTTACAAAAGTCTATTGTTTGGACTAAATCATTGATATCTTCATCGTAATAGTCATGCGAAAATATTAACAGCGTTTTCGAGATATCGCGCGCTTGGGCAAGACTTACGATTAAATGGCGAAGGTATGTGATACGTGTGTGCACCTAAAAAAATAATTAAAAATAATTACCCTATTTAAAATGTTTAATCAATCCCATTCGCTTACCTGTATCACTATTATCACAGAGTCATTTTGAAGGGGACCAAACGTATCCTCGTTTAAAACTATTTGTAATTCATTGTATTTGGCAATCATTCTTTTTATTTCTGTTATATTTGGAGGATGATAGACTTCAATGTAAACATTTTGGCTTCCATTGTGATTTGCTGAAATTTCTTTATTTTCATTTATATGCATGTAAACAAAGATCCTTAACATACCAAGTGCTGCCGAGACAGTTTGATTTCTTGTCTTTGCCTTAAGAAATTTATGAAAGACCGATGGAACCATCGATAGTATGGCCGCTGTAGAATCGTTGGTTGGATCACCCACTATAGGATCTCTTACTTCAGCTGAAGAAAATTTATATTTTATGTTAATGGTGAATAATTTTTAATTTTATTTATTTTAGAGCTTACAATAGTTGAATACGTGTATTTGCAGTAATATGAAAAGAAGTAAAAAGAGTGTTACTGTCGCACGTATACAGTACGAGTTCCTCCGCCGGTTCATTGACCCAGTGTTGGGCAAAGGTAATGGTATTCGCCTCCCTATAAAGATAGAAAACAAACAGTTTTATTTATGAGATTATTTTTGTCATTTAATATGCACTACACATAGCAACGAAAAATAAAAAAGTGCAGTGCCAAAAGCAGCCTAAAGAGCTGCTTCTCACAACTGGACGTACTGCGTGTGGCATAGATTTCTGGACGTACAGAGGGGACCTAGAGTTTTATCCCGCATCTGAAGGGCAAAGGGATTATTTGAAAAGATTTCTCATGACAGTAAGCGGTTTGTCAGACGCTCGCAAGATGGTATTTTCTTGGCTTCGAACTTGGAACCCCATGAGCAGTAAACCAACCCACTAACCACTGAGCCACGGCACCCACCTCTAAAGGATAACCTCCGAGCAAGAAACAATTAGCGTGTTCTATTATTACTGACCGAATTTCAATATTTTAGTGCTTAAAAAGAAAAACATGGCCAGGTAAAACTCTGCATCTAACTTTTGTCGAACTACTATTACCTTTGACTAAGTCCAAAACAAAAAAACATGATACAAATATTATTCTCCACAAAATTGACTTCATTGTTCACATTTTTATCCGGCGACAGATTGTTTTCAGAATATATTTGTAAGCTTAAAGCAAAGAGTATACGATACAATTGTTCTCTAACTACGTGTTTTGCTGATATCGACCGTTATATCTAGCAACCAAACGATACATTTAACACTTAGTGTGCGATGTCCCTAAAATAATTTTTTTTTCTTTGTAATCGTCGAGCGTTAGATATTTTATGTTACAGCTTAAAATTTAAAACTAGATTCAACATATAGAATGCCTGACAGAATTCACTGGAAAAACCAAGAAGAAAAAGGAATTGGAAACTGAAGTATTAATTTTGAAGCCCTAGGAATAAACCACTCCCTTAGCATACATGACGACTGCAACGTCTTTCAAGCCAAGGTCAAAGCCACCATACAGGCTACTAAAATTAAATGCAAGAGTTATGAGTTATGAGACGATCATGTTCTAAATGTACAGCAAAAAATCAAAGAGTTCTAAACCAAATATCCAGAGCCAGTGCAGTGACCCTCAGCTGGGTACCAGAGAATATGTATATCCAAAGAAAGGCTGACAAACTCGCTAGGAAAGGGTCCACGCTGAACCTATGGCGGGCGCTTTCTTTCGTAGTAGCCCCGATCAGTTCCTTACGGAAGAAGTTAAAAGATGAAGTCATCGGTCGAGCAAACACACGCTGGGTTCATTTGGAAACATGCGTAATGGCCAGGGCGATATAGTTGGCATTAAGCCGTATCGGTCCTTTTTGGTGTAATAACCGAGCATTGTACGGAGTGACTCGGTGTCCTGATAATGGCTATTATAAAAGTTGCAAGGACGAAGATGAAGTCGAATTAGTTTGTCAACTGTTGTGTGATTGTCCTCGCCTATCCGTCAGAAGAATGAGAATTCTTCTCGGAGCGAGAGGCCTAAGTTACGTTGACCTGATGGTCAAGATGGTTCTTAAAGCGGACTCTCTCCAACAGCGTTTTCAGGATTAAATAGTCGGGTGCAATGGAGCAAAAAAAATGTATGCTAATCGGATTTTTATAAGTTCGCTAAAAAGTAAAGTATTTTTACTACCATTTTAGGTAAGAAATGCCATCTTATGGACTATATCACAGCTGGTTCCAATGTAAAATGGATTCTTCCGAAATTTCCTCAAAAATGGGGAATAGGACATAGAAAACTGTTGGCATCACTGCGCATGCGTTAGCTGTTAACAAATCCTCAAACAGAAAAGTAACTTGAGTCAAGGCGCGCGCCATGAGTATACAGCAAACCAATACTGTACACACGATGGAGTCCGACCAAAAAGTTGTCGGCAACTGAACCTATTTCTTCAGCAATTCCAAAAATGCTGTTCGTGTGACGACAACACTAAGCTGCGCGGACAATTGGCCGCGCGTCCATTTGGGACGGACGCGTGGCATTAGCCTCAATATATCTTTAAGAGGGAGACATCTCGTGAAGATCGGACTTTTATGGACTAATATATTCAAAGCAAAACCCAAGAAAAAAAAGAGGAGCTTTGGAACGCATAAACAGTTGTTGTTGACGACATGTTGAAGAATGAGAGGTCATAATAAAATTCGCCCATCCAATAACATGAAAGTATGGCGGGCAAGAAATCTGACTGAAACGTGTGGAATTTACCACAGCAAAAAAAAAGAGCTTGCATTTAAGAACACATGCGTTTTTCAGTGTATAGGTGTTCCTAGAGTATAGCACCAGGCGAACAAGCAATTGTTTATACCGAAAAAAATCGAAAACCGTTGGTTAAATACAAAGTGTCAACACATGTTGGAATATTTATACAAGCTCAAGTGTTTTTGAAAATTTAAAAAGAAAAATAAATATTAATTGAAATTTCTTTTTGTGAAATAGATCAATAACATTTAAAATGGATTTCATAAATAGCTTCAAGACTTTTCTTTATAAAACACAAAGATAATAAGATACACCGCATGTCTACGGAGTGAGACAATGTATCCTACAGACCTGATTACACGCAAAATATGTTAGTAAAACGCAATGTTTCAGACTAAATAAGCAAAACTATGATCAAAATATGATCAAATAGTTGTCAAATCTTAACACACATTTTCGACTAAATAGAAAATGGGACCGAAAAATATCAAACCTTTCTCTTTCACTTGACGTGTATGCAAATTGTTCCCGTAAAATAGGTCTAATTTGCTCAAGGATCGAAGCAAAGTGAGCAACTGATTCGTTGTTGCTCTTCTTTTTACGCTCTAGAGCAAGTCGAGATTGCCATTTGAAGGCTTTAAAATGGGATAATTTTCATTAAAGTTTAAAATGACAACAACTTCACATTCTATTTTGTTTTTTGCCATAAACTAAACAACAAAACTTGCACAATTTCTCGTTCTATAAAATAAACATATCAAATTTGATCTTTTGCGCACCAAGTTCAATAATCATCTGATCCACCATTATACATACATGCATAGCAGGTGTGATTTGAAACTGAACGAGATCAACAATATGGTGATAGTTCAGACACAATGCAGATTCTTAAGTCCTTATTTCAATTAAAATTTAAATAAAATCACTTTCCACAGCTAATCGGAAAGCGCACTCACTAAAAATAAGGCAAACAACGCTGAAATAGATTTTAAAATATTCCAATAGGGATTTCCATACTTTGACAGCTGATCGCGACCATATTGTTAAGGCTACATCGGTCAGATTGACTGTCATTTATTTAGTCTGTCTTGCCAAATCAACATGGAGAGTTGTAAATAACTGAATTGTCTTATGAAAGTGAGTTTTCTGGTCGAGCAACAGTTTACCCCACTCTCAGTCGAAAAATCTTATTCAGCAACGATGCCCACTTCTGAATACATGGGTTCGTTAACAAGCAAATTTTGCGAATTCAACGCGATAATAATGCACACAAGATCCACCAAATTACAATGCAGCCGCAGAAAGTCACTGTTTGAATGGACGGTATCATCGGTCATTGCTTTTTTTGAGAACGACATTGGCCAGGCCATCAACGGCAATGATTTCAATTTCTTTTGAACCCAATGATATGGACACCGACGACATGTGGTTTGAACAAGACGTATCACACAGCCCGTGCCACAAGGGACATTTTGCACGAGCGAATATGGTGATTTCACGCGGAGACTATGTGAATGGGCCATTGAGATCGTGCGACTTAACCATGTTAGACCTCTTCTAAGGTGAGTCCAGACCAAGCGAAACATTTCTGAAACATTTATTAAATTTAGAGGATGTGTTTCTCAAGCTTTACGTGCAGAAAAATTCCTCTAAATTTAAGATTTTTGCATTTCTGGAATTCAGGAATCCAATTTTGACAGTGATTGTGTATCTGTCTGTCCGTGTATAGGGTAATGGCTCTTTACTGGAACGAATTTGCGATGATCATTATTATTCACATAGAGGGATCTTTGGAAATGTTTAACTCGGTCTGGACGCACCTTTACAGTTCCAAAAACCGCCACTGCTCTGAAACTTAAAATAATCAATGCCAATGGTCAGATTCTGCCTGATTGATGCGCCAGAATTATGCACATTTGGAAATTTCGGATGCGCGCCACCCATCGAAGCCGAGCCGGATGTTTAAATGATTTTACATAATGGCATACATGAGCCTTTTAAATGAATGAAAAAATATCAATGCTATCTCACTCACAGTTTATTTTATTCAAATTAAAGATAGGAAACACTTAATAGAAAACTGTTTAGCAATTTTTAAAAGAAAGATGGCATACACCATTTTTAATTTAACTTACTCATTATTTTAGCAACTGTCCAAGCTTATAATCCAAGTAGAAATTTTCTTGAAACTACACAAAATGTTTGCCATCTAAAGAAACGCATCTGAAATATATAAAACAAAAAAATATGATTATTATCGCTTTGTGCACCTGTAATATTGTAAAAAAAAAAATCACAATTATTTAACTAACCATGTAATTGATATATACAGCGCCTGTTCTTCATTGTATAGCTCTTAATAGAAATGTGTTTTAGGTGTCGACTTGTTTCGGCTACAACCTAACGAGCGATAATGATATCGCTTATCTATCACTAGTGTAATAAACGAAGCAGCGAGATGTTTTCGCAACGATAATTTAATTACCGCACTTGTGCGCCAATTTGATCTCAATCTGTTAAAGGTAAACGGGCACAATATAATGAATCATTATCCACTGCAGACTAGAATAAAACAAAAAATACTTTGCTATCACGATCATGAAGTGAAGGCTGAAGCTTGAGAACAACGAACAAAAAAAGGAATACAACTTGTCGACTATGCTCGACTGACTGATCTACTCGTTCACTGAGGGTAGTATAGGCATAGATACCGATGCTGTATGTTCGAGGCAAGCGACACAATTGTTTGTATATTTGATTGACATTGCGTCACTATTGCATTTGTGGTTTGTTTTTATTACCCAAAAGTATAACAACGCCATACGTGCTAACTCAGTTTCAGCTAATGTATACAACAAACATTAAACCCGAGTGTAAACTGGGTGCTTTAGTTAAAGCGCATAGTAATATGATTGAGACTTTTGCACCGCAGGTATTGAAAAGGCACGATTTCTCACTAAATTATGTATGTATGGCATATTTGTGACATCGACGATTATACATAGTTGACATCTAACTGCATGACCATGGGAACACCTCTTTATATTTTATCACTTTATTGCTGCCTCTTGATCGTTTTTTATTTATAATATTTTATGGCCTAGCGTGTTATGAAATAGTGTGCTAAGCATGACTTAGTCCGATAGTGATTACTAATCAATGGTTTTTAAATTTTACCCATAGCCGAACTAAGTTAGACAGTTAACATCTGGTCGTTTGACAGATTCACTCCATCAAGCTAAAAACTGCCGAAACTGGTTATTGTATTCTGACGTTCAAGCTCACTAAGCTCACACATACAAGTAACGATTTCGGTGGCTGGTTTGACAGCTATGAGCGCAGTCATTTTGTACATACAATGGGTCCGTTCGCGTACCCTCCTAAAACAGCGATTTTTTACGAAAATTTACGAATTTTTACGAAAAGCTGTTCGCGTACGGAGAATTTTCGTAGTTTTTCGCAGAAGAGAGCACTCACTAGAGAATATGAAATTTCCCCATGCTACGAATTTTAGTGCAAGAAATTTCTGTGGGCTAGTTTATGAAAACTGTCAAAGCTGTCAAACCAGTGTACTTATTTTGAACTTTTTCTTATTCAACCCGTTCGTTTACTTTTTCGTATAACTTTGGTGCAAAAAGTACGCGAACGGACCTAATTTGTTGTTGTTAATGAAATAACAAATTGCAAAAAATATTTTGTTTAAAAGGAATAAAAAAAGATAACTCGACAAATTTATAGTTAGGGCTACACATTCATTCACAAACGGGGCAATTTAGACTTCACCTTTTGGCTATGTAGTAGTAATCTATGGAACTATAATCGACGTCAAAAAAGAGTTAGAAAAGAAAATATTTGGCCATATGTCTCTTATACTATATCAATTGGCACGTTCCGAACTCTAGGCCTTCTTTTCGGACTAAAGCCTAACATATGGAACGGCAAACAATTTTTTACAATTTGCACATTGAATTAAAGGGTAGGGGGGATTTTCTAACCTTCAAATCCAGTCAGTTAAAAATAAATGCCTTACTTTGCAGTCAAAACCTAGTTCCTAAACTGCGCAACTCGCCCAATATAGTTTCCATCAACTTTCCACATCACATTGCTAGACACTGGCTGTATTCCAAAACGTTAAAATAATGTGCAACGTGAACGCAACATGCGTTTGTGACATATCCTATGATGCTTTCGTAATGCGGTGCTTTGACGATGAGTTGTAATTAAATATATATTCAAAATAATTCAAAACAAAATTTTTTATAATAAAATAAGAAATGACATTCAAAATTCGTTTTGGAACGTAAAGCCGCGTTCACACGGCAATGTTTTTCTCGAATACCGTATACGGGATTTTATCGAGTAACTCAGTAGCACTGAGAATTGTATTAAATCGTTCACACGCAGCCCATAAATATCCCGTATTCGTCAATTTTTTTTTCTCGAATACCGAATGAACTGCTATTCAAGAAATCACACGATTAACGTTTTTTCTCGAATTGGTGTAGAAGTCGGTACTTTGCTAAAATCTAATAGAGAATGGCATCGTGTGAAATGCTGTCTCGATAATTCGATACAACCGTATGCGAGAATTGAAAAATTGAAATTGAATCGAATAGACGTCGTGTGAACGAGGCTTAACGCAAATACATCACTATTTTATGTGCACTATGAACGTTGCAGGAATGTGGCAGTGTTGCGTTTTGGAACAATATTATTTGTTGAAGTACTGAAGAGGAAAACATCTAGAAGTACAGAAGAGCACAAATTTCACTACCATTAACTGCTGTACTCACATTAATTGAATGCAACCATTTGAATTCAATTCAATGATTGCTAAAAATTGAATCCATAATCACTGACTTTAGGGCAAAGACGAACAATAGACAGACATCTCAACATTCCCCAACTCACTCATTGACAAAAAAAAGACGAAGCCTAATTGCCCTATATGTGAATAAATGTCAATGAACGTATGAGCAAGAAGTAACTATTAACAAAGACTATATAATATTATAAGACGTCGCACGTAGAACAAAATTTTTGCTCGATTTTTTTTGTTCTAGCACCCACCAATGGGTGCAGCAACATTTCAAATGTTTAAAAACATATAATATCAACAAATTAATATAAATTTTTGTTGTTTTTTCAGAAACCTAGATACATTCAAATGTTTCAAATATATTTTAGTTTGCCGCGAAACGGCAAGCCGACTGGTTATGGGAGGGTGTACTTTAACCTTCAGTTTTTGTTTACATTCATGTTGCTAGGTAACAAGAAGTAAACAATAAAATAAAAATCAAAAATTAAAAATATACGTATATGTCCTTTCTTTGTATTAGGTGAATCTTAAGATGTGTGCGCTATTTTTAATTTTTCTTCGAGGCAAGAAAATTTAAGATTTCAATTTCTCAAATTCAATTCGAATGTCTACTACTTGTAAAAAGCCGTTAGGATACAGTGTTAACGTTTTTTTCAGAGAAATTTCAGTAAAGTAAACTGCTCTTGAGTGTGTTTAAAGAGTTAAAAATATAATTTTCTTAAAAACTGTTTGGTAATTTGTGATTAAATTTACAATTCGGTCATATTAAAAATATTCTGCAGAATAGCCTACGTACTTTGAATTTCTGGTATAACAATACCTATAAGTTAAAGATGGAATTAAGCTGTTCTTTGGCTTTTACATGAACGATAAGCTTATGTCTAGAAGATTTGACGTGAAATATCATTGACTAAACGAAACATGTACATATTTGACTTGGTACCTGTAGCACTATTAAAATTGACCACTTTTGTGGTCCATGTATTAATCTAATTTTCCAACAGTGTAAAAAATTGAAAGGTAGTTTGAATGCCGATTGTGCTGTTTTGTCATCAAATAGTGTTCAACAGTGTTGCAGCTGTACCATACAATGCATCTGCAGCGAGGGCTATGTCCGAATATTCTTTTACTTGATCCGACTTGCTATATTATCTGTTTTATTTCAGATCTCGGTGATTTCATCCATTTTTTTCGAAACACAGAGAAATAGTAAAGATAGATCAGCACCACTAGCCGAGTCCGTCTTTTTGTCACCAGTTTTTGGGCCTTACGTTTTAAGTAGGACAATGAAATTTTGTATACGAGGTCTTTGGATATAGAAACAGAACGAGTATAACAATTTTTAAAGTACCACCCCTATAATATCATCAATAACAAAATAAATTTGGAGGCATACATACATACATACATATATTTACCTTTATTTTGCAATTTGGGTAGCAAGTTGCCTGCTTGTTGGTGCACCTAGCTCTTAACTTTTATGTCCGTATAAAGCTGCACTCTAAAGCTCTATAAGATGTCATTTGAGAGGCAATATGTTGACTTTAAGTGGAAAGTGGCAATTAGACTGTAGAGCGGTTCAGACGCAACAAATCTTGCTGGCACTTCCATTCTTCTATTTCTAGAACTCACGTACCAGATTAGCAGCCTCTATTAAGGAGACAAAGTTTTATTATGCAAAAATTGGCTTTGCCTAATTTGAGCAGATAAACATGGTCATTGTATGCTTACAGAATTACTAAGTTATTTAAACAACTACATATTATATAATTAAGTCCATGAAAGATTGAAACAAGTTAAAAATTCTGCAACACAAGTGAGAATCACTGGGATTAGTTCGGCCTTATTACTTCCGACCTACTATACAAAGAGCCACCCAAGACAACCTAACTTACTCAAGTGCTACAAACCAGTCCACTCAGGAGACATGCGTGGTTATTGTTCAACTAGTACCAATAACATATTTTAAAAAAATACGTTCTAAATGCATCCCAGATGATATAGTATTTTTCAATACATTGTTGCAATATTTAATTCCAAAAATCCTACTATGAAAAGTTCCTTTATTCAAATAAATTGAAATTTGACTACTTCTCTATGACAAAATATTAATAACGCACACTTGGCAGAAGTGTCGAACGCTTACTCAGAAAATAAGTATCCTTACACAATAATTTTTCGACTTTGTTTATTTTTTTATTTCTTAAAAAGTGGGGATAAAAATAAACAATCTGCCTCCACTGGGAAGCGAACAATTGATTCGGTTCTCGAACAAAACAAAACAGATAAATTGGAGATAGAAAATTGACAAATGTTGACGAAACATTTGAATGTATCCGCCGCAAGAAACAATAACAACAACATGGATGTTTCGGTAAACAAGAAACATTTTAGTCGTTTAGCTACATATTGCTAAAAAATCGAGCAAATAAAAACATGGAACACAAATTTGTTCTGCGTGCGAAGTCTTATAGTATTATATAGTCTTTGGTATGACTAAACGGGTGAATCAATTTACTTAAAACTTTATGTGCATGGCCCCTAAAGGGAACATTGAAATTTTTGTTCTAGCCCTATTCTTAGAGTTCCCTCACGTAGCGCCATTTTCAGAAGCACGGGGTTTTATCGAAAATGGTTTCAACGATTTTGATAAAATTTCATATTTCAAAATGCATGTAATGGTACTTTGCTTGTTAATTGGTTTAAGTAAAACACGAGGAATACTTTACATGCGAAGGAATATAGCATTTAGAGTTTACAAAATTAAAAAAAAAACATTTTTTAAAAAAACCCAAAATTAAAAAAAAAATTTAGTTTTTTTAAACTTATTTAGTTTTCAATAGAGCTAACATATGCGATCCATTCGTGCAAATGACTTAGTTTTTGAAAAATCGAAATCGAATGAGGTAGTAGCAAGAGAAGAGATGAGAATACAGGGAAGGCCATGCGCTCTTCTAAAATCTGTAACTGTGAATGATCTCACTAGAAGCCCTATAACCAAACGTAAGACGTAATTAGGCAAGAAACATTCGCAGTTGTACAAACAATTTGTGTAGTGTTTTATGAATTTTTGGTTTTTATTAACTTTTTCTTAAGTATGTATGTAAATAGACTTGTTTCCAATTGTTTTACCGAAATACAATTTGGGTATAGCGCTGCAGTGTTTGTTTTTGTTTTCTGGGAATTTCTTAAGTTTAGGTTAGGCAGAGGTGGCAACGTGTTCATACAAATTTCTGGCACAAATTCTTGGAAGTTTGGCCACAAAATTTCAAATAAGTGATATCACACAGGTGAGGACTCTACAGGTCCTGCAGAAGATGTGGAAAGAGATGGCTAGACGTCTGGCGTGAAGGTCTGTCAATCATTGTTGGATAAGAACATCGACTCAGTGTGGGTCTCCCAAAAGGTAATTGGTTTAATCAACAGCGCCCAATCTTAGCATTAGCTTATAAATAGGAAGGGATAAGTAATTATAGATAATTTTTATCATATACATAGTTCATATTTCTACGGTAGTCCATTTAGCATTAAAATTGACCTTACAGTTGTCTGGAATGTGCATGTTTGTGGCCTTGGCATCCAGTAAAGGGAAATGTCAAATTAGTCTGGATGGTAATCGATGATTACCTTGGACGTAGATACATAATGATATCCTTCGCAGATATGACATTTCACTTAAGCCAGTATAGAACCTTCCTGATTACTAAATTTACTTCAAAGGAAAGTCTAAATTATTTATTGACATATTATAGACGTCGTACCTACTCATTTGAATGCCATTAAGTGGCTTTAACCGTGGGGCATATATTCGAATAAATGCTATTGTGCGTAACTGATTAGCCGTTTAAAAGAATTATGTCTTTTTTCTTAAATAATAAATCTGATAATAGTCAAATGGAAAGTGTCATGGCTCAGTGGCTTGAGGGTTGGACTGTTGTGCATGGAATTACATAAGTTAGGTTAGGTATATGGGTGCCCTTGTTAACAAAAAGTGTCAACGACTCACTTAAACCAACAAATTTCTATGGGAATCTAAACTTTTTGCCACCTAGATATGTGTATGTTGGATCTTTATTTCCTAGATCATCCAGCTCACTAGAGTATATCTCATTTTCACAGCCAAAGCGGGACAGTCACACGGTAGGTTCTACTTTTTCCTCGTCCCTTCAACTTCTACATAAGTCCTTAAGGGGTATACCTAGCCAGTGACCTGTCACGACGCTAACAACTGTTCGTATGAATTACCAAATCTCATTTTTTTAAGGCAGCCACAACGATTTTGCTGTAGCATATGTGTCTAAACCTGCCTCTTCACAGGACTCATCGCCACTTTGAAACTATTAATTACAAATATTTAAACCATTTTGTGGACACTAAGTGGAAATAAGGTTCCGCCCTGGGGAGTACCTCGCTTAACTCTCATTCTATCACTTATTACCTGGAGTGGAAAAGATTATGCGAGTGCTAGCCATCTATATCATCCCTATGGTCCTATGTAATGAAGACCACCTAAATTTCACGCCAAGCCTTTGGAACATGACCCACTCTGAGACAACATCTATAGACGTGCTTGAGCCATGGAACGATGTATTCCCCTTACTCTTGCAGCATTGTTGGATGTGTCTTTGATTGCCATAAGATTTTCTGATCATCAATTATCTTGTCGATTGTTTCATTTGTTTGGCCTGGCGTTTTTACAGCCAGGAAAGTAGAACTTCCATTTGATTCTTATAAAAGTGTGTTCAGCTGCCCTCACAGTTCTTAATAGAAGAGACCTGTAAGGACCTTCTTCTTCCCTCGGTGGAACATTCGATGGATACGCAAAAGCTTCTCCCAGATTTTTTTTCGACAGTATAGGCCTTTCCAAACGAACGCATAAGCTTACTAGTAAGATTATCGACCATCTTATCGATGTCAGCCGTCGAGCTCGAGACAGTGGCAGGTTGTGATCCAAAATATCGAAACTCGTTCTTCGTTGAGCATGCATGGGATTCTGATTCTGATTCTGATTCCAGATAATAGCTACAACTTTTTTCACAGAGCAGTTCATTCAAATGAGTGGGAACTTCCAAGAGTATTTCAGTGATAAGAAAGTTGTCACCTAATACCTTAATACCTGTACTGTACACATGAAGTTGTGCAAACAATTCTCGGATAAAAAATATACTAATAAAGGTTTCGAAAGCAAAATACATAAATTCCTTAATCAAATTTATAGTCTTACTCCCATTAAAGCTTTATAATACATGTGTCCCAGTAGAGCACATATTATACATATGTATGATATTATCTCCCGCGCATATGCTTAGAGGCCTCAATTTTATTATTAGCGGCACGCAACCACTTGTTGCATTGTACCAGTGGGTGTTTGAATTTCATAAAACCTATTTTGTAATCAATTATTTATGCATTTATCGTTTGTGTGATAATGACAAGATTATAGTGTGCTGACGAGGAGTTCACGAATTTGGATCACATTTTTAATTAAAAAAAAGACATGAAAAAAAGAAGTTAAAATATTTTTCCATAATGTTTAGGAAAAAAGTTCATTTACAATGCTCAGGGCGAGCTTCTTGTGGAAGACGATAAAATCCTCCACATATGGCGACAGTAACAGTTACCGCTCTTAGCAATGGAGAAGTTAGGAATGCCGTCAAATACCCGTGAAAATGAAAAGCGGTTAGGTCAAACGAGATACCCTCTGAGTTTTCGAAAAAAAGATGCGAGACATTGAATCCAGATAGCTCATGATTCTCATCTCTTCACTAATGCACGTTCCGAACTCTAAGCCTACTTTTTGCCTAACATGTGGAACGGCAATCGAATTTTTGACAGTTTGCACATTGACTACCTCAAAATGAAATGCCTTACTTTGTAGTCAAAACTGACTGTCTCGACGAAAAAGACTAACCTAGTGCCTAGAATGCGGAACGTGCCCCTTGTTTAGGAAAGATCCTTTGTCTCTCTGTTACATTAGCTGTCATAAGTAGGCCACTCTTGTCACACACAGAGAGCATTACCCATACAGCTGCCGTCTAATTATTTAAAAGAAACAAAACGACTGAGCTTTACTTAAATTTTAGATTATTAAAAGGACCCTAGGACCCTCAAAGGGAAGTCAAGCGACCATTAGATCCCTACAATCGTCTACCACTACATCAAAGATCGACATAAATTACCGTTCGTCTCTTATGGAGATCCGGAAATAATAGAACATTCACCATAAAGACGTTCTAGGCAACTGTGAGGCTGATGAATTTTCTAAATTGTGCACAATCCTCTTACTCAGACCTAGGACTTGCCATACCAATAGCTACGCGTGAACTACTGCTCTAAATCTATATTACTAAGAGGGCCAAAGATTTTTGGAAGAACAATGTATTATGCAAGAAATCTGGAGAGATCTATCGTCTAATCTGAACCGAAAACGTTCCTGAGCACCACTATCGGTGTCCTTACGGAACACTGTCTGATTCTTCTGCGCTAGGTCTTGCTTCAAATAAATTTATAAATATAAATTTCCTCAAAGTAGGAAGCCATCCCTTATCTTCTCTGCAACTGCCCTCTTCCACGGAAACCGCAACGTTTAACTGCACGAGATATATGATGTAGAAGTTTTCCATCTGTGGACTTGATAGTCTCTTTTCCATTTAAGTATATACATATGCCCATAGTTATCCATAGTATACTAAACCTAAGTTAGTAACATAATAAATTGCCATTATAAGCCTCTTTTTTCGCTCATAAAAAGAAGAATTAATCTCATAAACTGCTTTCAATTTGTATAAATAACCATGTCAATTGATTGTTCAAATTTTAAGACGTTAAGATTTTTATTAATAATAATAGACACCACAACAAAGCAGAACCGATTTGTTTTTCTTTTCTTTTATTCGGAGATGGCGTCAAAAATGATACTCTTGACGCAACACCTACACATACGCGGTTGAAATACTAAATGAACGAAACTGTTTGGCTATTCTGACGATGGTTATCAATTAACATTGAACCAATAATTCTATAATAATAGTATCTTATTCCTTCTATATACATATATATGGAATCTTAGGGTGAATGAGCTCATTTGATTTTTCGAAGGCGGCGCGTCGTCGGCAAGAATAAATCAAAATAAAATTGTTTATGGCGATGGTGTTCAACGAATTAATTAAGAATATAAAAGAGTACTTCTTCCATTAAAAGTTTAAACGAACTGTTGTCTAATTTGAATTTGTATTCTAATATTTAAGCTAACGTGTGCTTATCTTGACCTAACCTCGATTTCGCAATAAGCTTAGAAATTAGGTGTGTCTATCATGTATCCATAAATAAATAAATCTTAAGAAGCATTGATTCATATTGTCTCTCTCGATGGAACACAAAATGATAGGAGAGAAATAAACAATTCAATAGGTAATTGGTCGCGAAGAAGGATCATAACATTGTGGACAGAGGATATTGTATAAAAACATTAACCAAAAGGAGAAACATTATTAATTCATCGAACTTTTTTTTTTTACTCTTGTTAGTACCATATTACTTCTGGTGTGTTACATCACCCATCCAAAGTACTTACTCACGACTTTGAATTCAGCGAAGTGCAAAGTAGGCAGATATTCTTTGTAAAAAAATGCTGAGACCAAAATTATTACATAATTCAAAAATATTTTCATACCTCCCCTGTAAGCACTATTTTCTTGCATTTTTTAACTTATAGGCTCTTAAGTCATATGACAATCAGATCACAAATAAAATGTTTTGGTTCTATACGTGTTGTACTCTTGCACAATCATATACTGCAGCTTATAGTCATACTTTTAACATAGAATGCCAACAAGAAAAGGAAAAGTGATAATTTGTTTCAACCTGATGTGATGATGATAATGAATTTAGATAGACGTTGTTAATTAATTTTTAAGTTTGACGTCTGGAGCGAGCATTGTTAACGTGAACACATTCGTCGATAAAGATTTTTAATCGGAATCTTTCGATAGCATATCCTCTAAACTTTAACGTATATTGATAAGTAGATTTCAGAGTAGACTAAAAAAAATTACCACCAGTGGGCTATCTTTAATAAAACTATTACTCTCAGATCCCCAAGTGTGCGAACAATTCGGTTCGGAGAACTGCGATGATATTTTTAAATCAATAAATTAATATACTTGCACCCAATCGCTCAGGGACAGAGAATCAACAAAAAAAACTCTCAAGCACACTAATTTCCGCTTAAAGTGGGATTCCATCTCCGCTCCTATGGGTTTTCCCCGCTGAATATAATAGCTAAGAAGGAATTAAAGAAACATTACATTCAATAATCGATGCCAAACTGACAGACTGATGGATCCTTCTGCACCGAACATTGCGGATCATAATAAAGCAATGCTTCAAGTAAGTGTATCCGCTACACAAACTGCTCATCTTGCGCAGGAGAAACATATAAGACTCAAAGCTATTCGTGGGCGCCGTAGCTCAGTGCTTTGTGGTTTGTACCTGTACTACTGTGCGTACCATTCAATTTTGTAATACCTGAAATTACCAAAAGTTGTCACGGCTCCATCTTTTGGCATAAGGAACCTTCATTAAAAACTCTTTATACACTCAATTGTAGGCGAAGATACGCATTGGTCATCTATGCTCTACTTTAACCAAATATTTATGTATATTTTTAAGATATCAGCAGATTTGGTCATCAGAACAATGGAATTTGTTTGACTGTGACACCTTCCATTGAAAACTTTGACTACGCTAATGATGATGCAATACAATCACGTGGGATGATAGTGATTTTAACCTCTTTCACAGTCAACGTTATCACAAGATATGAAGTCGAGAATGTGGAGAATTTTTTCTTTCTAGCGAGTGTTGTTTCAACTACGCGGTCAAGTCAACTCCGGAGTCCGCTAGACTTTCATAGACCGCCGAGAAAGTGACAGTGTATTCAAATACATATAACGGCAATTGTGACGAAAGATTGCGATTGGACGTGTCTATCAGTGCATGTAGCATTCGATTGTTCAATAGCGCCGGTCAGGATGTGGAAAAGTTAATTTCTTCTCTATCGCTATCTTGCTGGTGTGTCTGGTTGTTTATCGCTACGACGATAGTTATCGCAATCGCTATCGGCATCACGACAGTGTGTGAAAGCCTTCAACTGAGTAGAATCGTGTGTTTTTTTTAATCTGTTGCTTCTCTAATTCAACATCATGGGGATGTATTAAATGTTAGCTCAGAGTTACAAATCAAATATACCTACCTACTCTTTCTAATTAGTGTGATGGTTGGCAAACTACATAAACTCTATTAGTATACAGATATTGGTAAACAAAATCCTTTGTAACAAGCAACTGTCTAACAATCACAAAGTTTAGCTCACTTCAATCTTTAACTCAATAATGTGCACTGGAAAAAAAAAACCGATAAACCCACAAGAACAACGTGACTTTAGTGAATCCAGTGCAAAGGCAGCAAATTAACCATGAATGTCAAAGGACATTACCTATAAATAGATTGATACCCACATACATTTGTATACCGATATAGACTATTGTATTTGCTTCTAGGCAAAACAATTAAATATTAATTCATTGGAGACTACCTATTCCCGTCAACCAAAAGAGTGATGGTAGTGGAGTGCTGACGTTGTAAACAAACGAAAGTAAGTTTTATTGATCAAAATGAAATATGAAAGTCAACATCTCACGATTGTGATCTCTCATGTGCTAATTAAATCGGTCATTAGCAATCGCGGATACCAAAAACTTGATTTCATATTTTCGCCATGCATTTTATATTGTTAAACAGAATTCACTCACATTTTAAATGATTTTTTTCATCAAATATGCAAACGCATCAAGTGGATTAAACATTTTCCCACACCCAACCACTGAGGCAAAAAATAAAAAAAAAAATATATAAAAAGAAATATAAAATAAGGATGCAATGCAGTACTACTTCCGGGATTTGCTTTAACTGCCTCATCCGCCGACATGTACTTGATTTTTGCATTTCTTTTATTTCCTCCTGCGCCGTATTATCCTTAGCAACACTACCCTCGAGGAACGGATTAATGTGTTTGGTTTAAAGCGCAATTGATTTTTGCATTTTCTCCTTTTCAGGCAGCCGCAGCCCCCATGCATAAAAAAAATAAGCGGCATTTAGTTAGTTTTAAGAGTCCCTACATATATATATTTAGTTTTTGTAGAAAATCAATGAATTAGTGTTTACCTTTCATAATAAGTCCTGTTTCCCCTTTGAGCCACAGGATAATTTCTTCGAGATTACATACGCACCAGGAAAAATCGACACCTTATATTTTTTTTTCTCTCTTCGCCTTGGTGCCCGCCGAAGAAAAACTACATCAACGACGAGGAATTACTACGTTTTATTTCGCTTGGAGAATTAGATTAAAGAATTAAGAAAAGATTTAATTAAAACGTATGACACTCTTTTTCACTGTAGATGATGTCTTTATAGCACCGAGTTGCTGGTTGAGTCAGTTTGCTGAACGGGGAAACGAATGACCACGGCAATGGGAATGGCATACTGATGTGTTTATGGGCACAATGGTGTTATTTATTTCAGTGTTGATTGTAATTTAGGCTTTTGTTTTGAATACAAGTGCTAATTGTTTTGGGTGCAAAAATGTACACTCGAAAGGAAAAAGTTAAACATTTCGCTCGCCCTTCTTCGATCTTTGACTTTCGATTTCACACTCCAAACTGACGTTTCTTGTTGGGATTTTGACGTCTCTCTCGATGGGTTTGAGTTTTTTTTTTTTTTTTGCTTTTTATTATGAATGAATCCCAATTGAGAACTGGTAATCTAGTACAATTCAGACACTGCCTTATCGATGCGTAAGAAACGGAAGTATTTGGTATTTGCACCGAGAAGGGAGTTATTATTTGAAACAAATAAGTAAAGGGAGTCATTCAAATTAAAAAAAATATGTCATATAGTATAAAAGAAATGAGATTTTATTATTTGTATTACTTTATTCAGTTAAAAGGCAAATTTATGATTTAATAGACAGTGATTGTTTAAATATGAGTAAGAGACATAACAATTTGGCGCATTATTACTATTGAAATGTAAGAGAGCTATGATAGTTAAGAAAATATTGATTTACAATGTATTAGTCGATAAATATATGTAAAGGAAACAATCTTGTTTCGATTCGAGATCAAATTCTTTATATTCGCACTGTTTGGAAGTGGACGCAAGATACCCTTAGAAAAGCACTGGTGCAAACATTTTTGTTGCGGTTGAAAATTTGTTGCTGCTCGGTTAATATGTTTCTGTTTTTAACTCCGTTCCCTAACAGAAAAACTTCTTATAACACACAGAGAGAACACAAGAGAGTAAAACATTCCCTCTTCACGGAAAATGTTATGAATTCTTACCCAACAAAATTATTGTTCCGTTCGCGTACTTTTTGCACTAAAATTCGTAGATTATCAAATTTCGAAAAGTTGAGGTAAAATTCTCTCAGAGAGAGCTAGATTTACGAAAAAGTGAACGAACGGGTTGAACAAGAAAAAGTTGAAAATACACTGGTTTGACAGCTTTGACAGTTTTCATAAACCAGCCCACAGAAATTTGTTGCACTAAAATTCGTAGCATGGGGAAATTTCTTACTCTCTCGAGAGCGCTCTCTTCTGCGAAAAACCACGAAAATTCTCCGTATGCGAACAGCTTTTCGTAAAAACTGCGTTGGACTACAGCGCAAGGGATTCTAAGTTCGAATCCAGGAAAATGCCATCTAATTTTTTTCACGGCCTCTTCTCTTCCGAACATCTGACAAACGTTCAAGAGAAGGCTACTCAAAAGCTATCTGCTCTTCGGATACAGCAAAAAACTGTAGGGACTTCTGCGAACAATTTGAATTTTTTTGACGAAATTTTGGATTTTATCGCATGATTTGATGATTTTGGACGATGTAGAGAGAGTAAATTCGTTGTGAAGTCGGAAAATTTCGGATAATTGGTAATACATATTGATTTTTACCGTGAGTAAGAAAAGGGCAGAACAACATAGTTTTGAATAAAATAAGTAAAATTTAAGTGCATTAATAGTCAAAAAACGAAAGTAAAAAATCAATAATCGTTCACAAAACTAACCAAACTGTAAGGGGTCAGTTTTAGCTATTATTGAAATGCATCATTGGAACAAATCAGTGGAACAGTGGTTTCATTTTTTTTTTGACAAGTCTGTTATAGCAAAATTCTAAAATTTTAAAAATCTTCAGGTGATTAGCTTTATTTTGATACCAATTAAAGTCAATATTCATGCTTATTTTGAGATTCGAATGTCTCTTTTCATTCGAAAGATTTTTGTGTATTTTGAGATTCGAATTAAATTATTAATGACATTTCTTTTTATACAGCTTGACCATACCTTGTTTTTTTTTTTTTTTTTTGCGTTATATTTTATTAGTTATACTTTGACTCATTTAAAGACGCAATTTAAATACTACATTTTATGAAGCATGTTTTGTATACCTTTAATAATATCGAGCACGAAAACAAAGCAAAATAAACTAACATATTTAATAACAAGTATCTCCCATCACGAATCTGGTCACTCTACTTTTATTTTGAGTGCTGCCAGAAGCAAAATATACATTTGCTCGGTGATTTGTTTTTAATAATTAGAGTTGCTTTCGGATAAAATAAAATGCTACTTAATTTTGTGGACTGTGCGAATGGATAGGAAATCATAGAAAGTTTAAAATAAGAGTAAAAAAATAAAGTTGGAAAATAATTTTGTGTATTACTCGTCTTTCCTTTGGAGTTTTGCTTACATAGAACTTGAGAGGGACCATTTTATTTATACGAATTGCGACCACCAGCTTTTCTAATTAGAACGTGACTTATACCGACAGGATCAGCAATTGTCAATTAAAATTAATTCATTTAATTTTCTACAGAATATTCAAAATATCTTACTATATTTACGTGTTTGTTGATCTATGAGCCAGGAAAATGTGTTCGAATGAAAACTGACATTTATTTCGAATGAATAGAATCTCAAAATTCGCACAACCAATGAACTTTCGAAAGTTTAGATAAATTTTCTATTCTTTCGATTCATTCGACACACTTTCGAATGAATTCGAATGTCAAAATAAGGCTGATAGTTTTCTATATATTGTCTATTGCTGAGAAAACATGTCATATATTGTTCCTATATCATTTCTATTATTTTTACATTTGAAGAAATTATCCTTGGAAAACTAAGTTTCGTGACCTTTTTCTGGCAACTACCAACAGCGACACATTATCCTTACAATCCACATATTGTTGCATCAAACACATTTATAAATTTGTTTGAATTTCGTACTTTTTTTCTGTTTTTTGTTTCTTTTGCGTTTTAATAATTATTGATCAGCCACGTTTCCTGAATGCAAATATGAGTGCGCTTATAAATATTATGACAGCGCGCAAGCATTATGACATTAGCTGTCGCACGTTTAATGCAACTATGATTTGGTCTTAACATTTGTATTCATTTTTCTCCGTTTCTATAATTCGAAAAAAAATTCATCAAATATTCCAATTTCGTTCGGTTTCAAAAGCACTCAAATTTTTCATTTCTATCAAAGTTCACCACTTGGCTGTTAGTTTAAATTTTCTTAGAATTTAAGTTATTTTTTTATTTTGCAGTTAAGGGTTTTAAATTAAAAACAATTAACCAAACACTACACTTTTATTACATTTTGTATGAACATATGTATAAAATATCAGTATTAAAATAGTATGTATATTTTTGCGATTATAGGTAGTACTGTTAAAATAATGAACTTGTTTAATTGCCGATAGATGCAGTTTTCCTAATTTGATCTTCTAGGTATTTTTCATCGGCGAGAAATTCCATTGGGCCAACCGGTTGCATAGTAGAGATGTTGAAATTATAGACGCATGGTATGCTGTTGGGGATGTTGATGATGCTAATTTTTTCGTCTGAAATACCTGTAACACCGAAAATATTAGCATAAAATTATCTGCAATTCTATTTTTTTTTTTTTTTTTTTCTTAAGTTACACCATTCTTCATAAAACAATGTTGATAATGTAAGATACTACTACTACTACTACTACCTACAAAATTATAGTGCTAGAGCCCAATATTATGTTTAAGTAGGGGCACAGTAATACAAATACTGCTATTCACAACCAGGATTAGGATATTTATCTAGAATAATCCTGGAGAGAATCAAAGAACACCTTGAAGAGACACTCGACGCCGAACAAGCAGGTTCCAGGATCACCACTTCACCTGCTGTTCATCGATTTTCTGGCATTCGCGAAAACTTGGTCTTTGTACCGGAGGTTCGGTGTTCTTCTCCGTCTCGAATCTGGGGGATGCGACTTGAAGATCCCCTTCGCTGGAGCATGTCCATTCGCGCGATGTGGCCGAGCCAATGTAGATCTGCCATGCCGGGAGCCATACTGGTACGTGCCGATTAGTGTGTTGCGGAAAGGTTTTAGACATTCACACAATACTTTGGATAGGATCTTATATGCCACATTTAGCAGGGTAGTTTTTACAACACATACGATAGAGCTGATACTCCAGTCGTCGGGCATGCGTTCCTGCACTCATACTTGGTTGATGACTTGATGCATGCACCCTGCCAAGAAATCGCCTCCGTATTTAAAGAGTTCAGCTGGAAGCTCGTCAGAGCCAGCGGCTTTGTTGTTCTTCAATTTTCTGATGGCTACATTAGCTTCTTCAATACTGGGTGGAGGCGTTGACTCGAGGTGGGTTCTCTTCTTGCCCTATCAATCTCTCTATTTGCTGCCCGTTAAGCAACTGCTGAAAGAATTGCTTTAATACATAAACTATTCGGTGCCGAATAGGCAAAGCATAATCTGCGTTCGAGATGCTATCCACAGTTTGGTGAAGTAATGCAATTAGCTTAAACACCAAGATACGGCTGTTCCGTTCCAATGTTGAATCCATGCTGCTGTATGGATGTGGTACCTGGAGAGTGACCGTCACTATCACGAGGATGCTGCAAACGTTTGTCAATAGGTGCCTACGCTACATCTTAAGGATGATCTGAACAAACCGTATCTCTAGCGAATAACTTTATCAGAGAACGGACCATGAACATATAGGCACAACTAGACGTCGACGAAAGGGGCAGTGGATTGGTCACACCCTCCGAAAGGGCTCCATAGGTAATCTAACGATGCAAAGGAACCGGCAAACTCAGGACGGCAGGATACGCACGGCAACTGGGAAAGAGTTGGGGACAGCTGAGATACATTTCCAGAAATCAGACACGATGACGTGTCTTGAAGGAAACAAGGAAACGTTGCTGTATTTCACACTTTTTCACACAGAGTAAACATCCTTAGTGCTCCGTACGGAATATGCGATGCGAATGCAACCATGTCGTACAAAAAGTGAATGAAACTGAAGGAAAAGTCAATATGAGTGCAGTGTAAAAATTATGTATATTCGCATGACTATGTACGGCAGCATAAAAACCATTCATTTGGATCAATTTAATTAAACACCAATGTTAATTTAAAATATATTGGGGTAGGTTCCAATTGCTTCCCACTAATCCATTAAACCTTTAAATCTTGTTTTCAATTCATTAAACTCCACCTATGGCACACTTGAAGAGGGAATATATTATAATATATTCAGACTTTATTACTGCATCAGATTAGTTACAATTGTTATTACATTCACGCATTTTTTAACACACGCACACACACATTTGGACTTACTTGTTAATTATATCAACGTTATTTTTAGTTACCATATATTGCTTTGCTCATACACAATTCAACATTCCATAAGCACACTCAACTCAAAATCTATAATATATTTACCACCTAATGACTAGAAAGAAAAAAAATCATGACCAAGGTTAATTTATTGAGTAGTTATTTGAATTCCTTAAATTCTTTTTAATTAAAACAGCAAATAATGTTCCGAAGATTATGAAAATTAATAAATATTCATTATTGTATAAAGCTGAATGTATAATTGTAATGTGTTTATAGACATTGAAAATGTATGGTTGAATATTTTTTTTTATACTGGACACTCATTTGATGTTTGGAAATTTTGGCTTGACATTAAAACTGTGAGTAAACTATTAATTTTAAATTGAGAAAAAAAAATTCTAAAACGTAATTTGGAGGTTCATAAAAACAAAGTGTAATACCATGATAAATAAAAAACGTAATTTAAATTTAGTTGCCATTCTAAAACAGGCTGCATTACCGCATACAAGATTTCTTTTTCTTACTAAGCATAATTCTATTACACTCTAAAATGTCAAATCATAAAAAGACCATAACCCAGGCTATCTTCCACCATTCCTTGTGTAGGCATAGTATACTATTCAACTGGTAACAAAATATTGACTAAATGTAAGACCCCTTCGATGAAGATCTAAATGCTATCATACTTTCATTTGAAAGATACAGTCATCGGTCGCGTGTCTAATTCTACGTGCTTAAGTATTGCCTCATCATTTCGAGCAAATTAAGACATTCGAGAGCCTATTATCTGTAACTGAATACGCTTATTTCGCTCAAAAGAAGTGTGACGCGGTGGTTCTGGCGAAGGTGACACAGACTTGAGCTACGTGATTGTCTGATTTATTTTTGTTTATTTTTCTTTTTTATACAAATAGTAGAGAATTAATGAGAATTTGAAATAGAGTAAGGAATTTTTTATTACTTTAAGAAAAATGGGTTTAAGTTTCTTTTTCTTTTTATTTTAATTTTCAAGATATCATTTTGCGCCAGTGAAGTGCGTTAGACTTCACTGAAAGACATTAGATGAAACTTTTAGAATCTTTTTTTGGAAGTAAATATATGTAGGAACATACTTAGTTGACTTTCCTTTGACAGATGTGGAAAAAAGGATAAAAAAAAGAAATTATTTTCTAGCGGGATAATTACTCCGTGTTTTTCTTATCCAGTTAGTCTAAAACCTTCTATAATTATAATGAAATAATTGAAACTAATATTTAACTGAGATTATGTGATCCATTTTAGAGGAATACAGGCTAATATTTCCCAGAATGTACGAAGAACAGATCGAAATGGCAGAATCTTACTCACTATATGATTTTTAACTTCAAACCTAACGGTATTCTAATTCATGTCGAAAGCATATTTTATGGAAAACGACTAAGCTTGTTGCCCTGAAAATTTGAGATAAAAACCAAACTAGGTTGACTTAAAACCGGCTTTGTTCAATACATACAATAATATGTATAAATATATGGCCATAAGCAGCCCATAAAGGGCCAAGGTCTAGCTTCTCACAACTGTACATGCGATCTATAGTTTTATGCAGTACCCGAAGGGCAGAGAGATTTTAGCTTTCTCATGACAGTTATACCTATAGTCTTGAATGTTTCCCAAGAACTCGCAAGACGTGGAGCCGTGAAAAAATATTGATGGTATATACTACATTTCTCGATTTTATCTTGGAACCTCCTGTACAGCACCATAATAGGAAATTTATATTGGAAGCTGGCCTCTTTCCGTTGCATTACAGTTGTTGTGTACATAACGCAATCGGTGTTTTCATTATAAAAAGCAAGCACAATAAAAAGATACAGATTTTATGCACCAGCATTGATCCATTGACTTCAAAGACAGAAGCCAATCTTTTACTAAATACACCAAAGAACTAACAAAAAGATATTTAATATGTAGAAGCTCATCAATATACTGCGAAAGCCAGATCCAAAAGCGGGAGGCCGCCTATAACACCTGCTATTTACATAATGGCCATGAGTAGGTATTCAATAAAGAGGCATAGCATTCAACCGCTGTCAAAACAAAAGGTTAACACTGTTTTAAAAGAGACGTTCACTATGGGCAACAAAAAGAAAAAGTAATTAGAATCCGACTTTCCTTTGTGAATATCTGCTGCATTACCAATTGAGCCTTAGCAATGATAAAAATAGATTGATTAAAAAATTATCAAACATGATCTATTTTCGTGCACGAACGATAGCACTATAAATAAGATCATAACAACAACAAAAAGAAAGGTTTGTTCCATTTCTAATCGTTTCCAAAACAAAAAATCACAACAATAGAGAGAAACGAAAAAAAAATGACAACAAATAGTGTTTACCTTCGATGTGCTTCACAATTGCACGTATTATAGTTCCATGCGCAACAATCAGTACTCTCTTGCCATTCTTGATTTGTGCAACAACTTCACTCTCCCAATAGGGTATGACTCGGCGCATCACCGACTCTAGTGTCTCTGAATCAGGAAACTCCTCAGCTGGAATATCTGAAAAGTTTGGATTGCTTCTTATTGGTATATAATATGGACTCGAAGCGTTCATCTGCGGTGGTGGTACATTAAAGCTTCTGCGCCAGATTTGAACCTGCGGAGTAAAACACTAGCTGTATACAAACACATCTGTCCACCATACACTCTATTATCATGTTTTCAATAGAAACCTGCTCTTCTCCGTACTTCTCAGCCATTTGTCGCTTATTGAGTCCGGTCAAGTCGCCGTAATGTCTCTCATTTAAACGCCAATTGGAATGTACTGGAATCGAGGAACACTCCAAAGCGTCTAAAATTATTCCTAGTGACTGTTGTGCACGCTTCAAAGCAGACGTAAACGCAACATCGAATTTCAAATTGTTCTTCAGTAGAGCTGCTGCCGAAATAGCAGCCGCATCAGATTTACCTTTTACCCAGCAAAAGAATGAACACGATGATGACAATGAACACAAGTGAAATAGAGAGAAAGAGAATGCCATTGTAAGAGCAGCGTTGTTGCAATTGTACACCGCGTAAGATATTCACTCACCTTTATCACTCAAATTTACATCGTGCCAGCCACAAAATAAATTCAATTTGTTCCATTCACTTTCACCGTGTCGAAGGAAAACGACCTTAATGACTTCCATTTTTCGACTCGACAAGCTGCAAACCACCACCACCGCCGGAAACTGTTTGCGTCCGTTAAAAGCACAAAACACCCAACGCGAGTAAAAGCCCCCAACGGTGTGTAGGCAGAGAGCCGTAAAACAGAAATAAGAACTCGACGACGGCGACGACGACGACGACCGATAAAAAGATGGAGGGAAGGGGATCACACAAACGAACAACACAAGCGAGAAGCAGCTAGTAGCTGTGTGCTGTTCCGAGAAGCCAATGGCTTTGACAGAGAAATACTGTAGAATTGTTATTAAATATTCTTAAGACTTTCCCGTGCGTGATTAAATTGCGGGCATAGCTGTGTTTACGGTTCAATTATTTCTGAGTTATATCGCATGGGGGTGTGTTGTATTATGTGGTTCGTGGTATTTTCAATTGAGAGCGAGAGCAATCGAAATACTTATTTTGCTCCTCTCTTGGTATTTGAGTTTCGCTCAGTCGATGTACACTTTTGACTTTGAAATGAAACGTAGGACATTAAATATATTCCGTGGAAAATGTCCAACAGTGAGCTTCCCCCGGTTCGTTGATTTACATTTTTGCGTTAAGTTTTTAGCAACACTTGTTAGAATTAACAAATGATTATGAATTATAATCTGCTGGACATATCACGGGTGCAGGTATACTCCAACCTCATATTTGTATGTCTTGAATGTACTTCTTTGCACTACTCCTACTAGTCTCATGAAAACTCAGTGGAAAACGTATTTCACTCAATAAGGAATATGTTTCTGAAGGAGTAAAAGCTGTTGAGCTACATACATATGTACATATATCTATGACGACAGATTTTCTCTTTATCTAGTGAGAGATTCAATATAGAAAAGTGGTCGACCGAAATTAGAAGATCTGTAAAGAGAACCCCCCGCCCCCCCAGAGAACAAAAAACCTGAAAAAGTAAATGTTTTATCTGTAAGACACATTTTGATGTATGTTTGTGAATTAAAACGAAAAAAAAAACAATGCTCCACTCTAGCTAGCAATCAAATAAAATCTAAAGAAAGCCTAATTTCATGTTTGGTTGTTGATTTTGATAACAAATTCATCTGTGGGTTGTAAAACAAAAACAAACAAAGAACGTGGACACTTCCTTGCACTTTTATATTGTGCCACCTAAACAAAATCAAACTACGGTGGCGAATACTTGCTATTTTTTCCGACTAAACAATTCTTATGTGAATATGAAATGATAGGGATTTCTCGGAAAGCCAACACTCTCAGCAATTATAGCTTATGGTTTATGTCGATAGCAGGAAAAATATTAAATAATGTGGATCGTGTTTCTTCATACTCGATAACTTGTAATTAAATAACCATCTTGGGTGTATGTGTTGGACTTGATGACTAATTGGAAGAAGACGGTCGAAATAGGTAAATGCAGTGGCATTCAAGGACTAGAAAGTATATTCAGGGCGGGCCAAATACATTTTTTTTTTAAATGCAATAAAATGAACAAAATTAGAATTTGTAATTTGATGTAAGAGCTAGCATTCCCATTAATTATGGAACAAAACGTCGTTCAAGTGGCTGCATTGGCTAGCTTCGCAGTAGCGCATTCTGTAACTACAATTTTCCAAGATGATGGTTTCGGGCTGTAACTCACGGATTGCTTTGATGATATTGGCCTTAAGTGCTTAAATCGTTTCCAAATTATTGGCATAACATACGTCCTTCACGGTTCCCAAAAAAAAAAGGTCCAAAGGGATCAAATCGCAGCTCCGAGGCGACCGATTGGCATCGCCAAGACGGCTAATAACACGATTTGGGAATTTGATCGATAGTGGCATGGGCAAGAACCAGTAGTCGTCAAAATCCATGCCTTCAACTTCAGTAAAAAAATTGGGATCTGTAACGCCCACCGTTGACGTTCGTAAATTGAGTCTCACAATCTCGGCTACAGCAGCCACATTCTCGTCACTGTACGACGCGACGACGGGGACTATGAGTCTTGTCCACAAGCATAGCAGTCTCACGAACTTTTTGCATAAACTTGCGTACCGCAGGATGCTTCATTTTGGCCAAAACTTCTCGTCAAAAGACTTGGGCTAGACAGCACTCACTTTCGTTCCGCGGAGGTATGATACACCTGCCAGTTTGAAAACCAATGAAACCTATGATTTAAAAAGAAACCTCTAGATTGCCCACCCTTTACTTATTTAAGTACCGTGTTTCCTTGTGAATGCTATCACATTTACAACGCGCTATTTGCGATTTATGACTTTGTGGAAGAGTTTCTTCAAAATCTTCTCCACTTTTGTTTAAACACTGAGTTGCTTTGAAACTACAAACTTTTCGAAAGTGTGACCAATCCTCCCGGTCTCATCAGTCAATACTGCTATTACTTCTTCAATATAGCTGTATTTGCGGTACGGAGAATAAACACGAGATTCATGAAACACCATATCTTGACCAAAAAGTGATTGCTTGGGCCGGTGTTTGCGCCAATACAGTCATTGGGCCGTTTGTCTTCAGAGAAGGCAAAACCGTCGATGGGAATCGATATCGCTGGATGTTGACTCATTATGTCTGCCAACAAATAATGTCTGAACGGTTACTGGTACGCCATGCTACATGGCAAATCAAACAGTTTGCAGTTTCTATAACGACATTGACTGTACAACCAGATCTCCACATTTCCTCCGGACTTATTTTTGAAGGTTCATTTGAAAAGCAAAGTGTATACCAGCTAGCCACAGGAACATTAACGAGCTCAAGGCAAACATACTTGCTAAAATGAATGACTTGAAGATTTCTTCCGAGTACATATTGAAGAGAAGTGGAGATAGAATACAACCTTGTTTAACTCCTCGTTTAACGTGAATATCTTCTGATTCTTCTCCTTCTATGTTTATTTTTTCTTTTTGGTTCCAATAGAGGTTTTCTTTGCTCCTCAGGATTTCTATCAACTTTTTGTGCTGGACTTTGTCGACATAAAAGATGGTGCACCCTGTATATTTGAGCTCATCCAATTTGCTTAGTTCGTTAGTCGTTAACTCTTTCAGTTTCACTATTTCTATTGACTGACTTCCACACTGGATAATCGTAGTCTAACTCTACTCGCATTTGTACACGAATATGTCATTCTTACATACTTGTTTTATTTAAGTATCCATTATCATCCTGAAATACTTTTTGGTAGAACAAAAAATTAAAGTTAAAATATTGTTTATAGTTTATTAAACATTTCAAATACACTCATAAAGAATTTAACGAAAAACAATGAACAAATACAAATTAATTCAAAGAAGAAATGAACACAATGTGCGGTCAAGACAAAACCATTTATGGAAAAACGCTCAAAATGTAACGATATTTTAAATTAGTGAACTTTACTATTTAGTTCAAATAGAATATACAACTAAACAACATTGTTAATTCATTTAGTACGAATCTGGCGACTGTGGCGAATACTTGTCATCAACATCATTAGTTCCACATTCATCCGGACTCTGCGGCGATAAGGGTGAATATGATGGACTGATCGGAGAAGCGCCAGAAACCATTAGGTCTCCAACATATCCTGAATATGTTGGACTAGGAAATGTATAGCGTGGACTACCCGGTGAGTATTCTGGACTCATTGGAGAATAACTTGGGCTCACTGGAGAATAATAACTTGGTGTTGATGGTGTATATACTGGGCTAGTTGGTGAGCACTCTCGATTTGAACCATAGCTGGGCCTTGTCAGAGATGGGCTAGTGCCAGAGTAATGCGATCTGGATGGAGAATAACCCAACGTAGAAGGATTATAACATGATGTTGCTGAATAATTATCTGGTGAGTAAATCGGGCTCGACGGTGAATAGGTTGGACTGGATGGGGAGTAACTTGGACTCGTTGGGGAATAAGCTGGGCTATTTGGTGAATATGTCGGGCTAGATGGTGAATAAGTTGGACTGGATGCACAAAAACCTGGAAAGGAAGGGCTTGCCGGCGAATATGTTGGACTTGTTGGTGAATACTTTGGGCTTGTCGGTGAATACTGATGAGAAGCACAAATTTTCTTTTTATTCGAAGTATCTATTGTGGCTTTGTCTCCTTCAATTGGTGGTGAATTCATTAGCGGTGAAGATGGAGAATACGGCGAGGAACTCCGGGGTGAGATTGGAAGATATGAAATTGTTGTTGGGGAGTAGTATGGTGAATATGGAGAGTAACTGGGCGAGACCCCGGAAGTCCCAGTTGAATATTTTGGAGGCTTAATCTCATAACATGGTGAACTGGGTGAGTATCGGGGTGTGGATGGGAATGGAGATACATTTGGGCTTGTCGGTGAATACGAATCGCATGTACTTGTGCTTTTTGGACTTTGCGACAGAAATTGAAAGCTTGGAGAATAAATAGGCGATTTCGGAGAGAAAGATGGTGATTCCATGGAGTACCTTCCATCCGTATTCTTAAAATCAGGTGACCACGAAACGTCGTTATAGAAGGGACTACTCGGAGACTTGGGTGAATAAAAGGGCGATCCTGTGGTTTCGCCACCCATATTAAGCGAATAGACAGAGGTGGGAGAGAAACAAACTGATCTCACACTGCTAGACATATTTGAGATGACTGATCTCTGCGATGGGTAAGGAGTAAAGGTGTTTCCATAAAGACAGGCGCCACCTTTAAGTGTCGTATCATCAATGTACATTGCCGTTTTGCATTTTTCATCGTCGAGCAATAAATCAAATGCACCGGTACCCAATCGTGCCAGCTGGCCTAATATGATGTTCTCCGAAACTCCTCGAATCGGGTCCAATTCACCATGTGAGGCAGCATCCAACAGAACCTCTACTGTTTCCTCAAAGGAACACCTCATCAAGACACCAGTATGCTGCCGATTTATACCATGCCTGGTGATGGCCATCAAATGTCCCTTTGCAGTCATTACATCACACAAAAGGGCTAAATGCCGATAGTTTACATACAATCCGTAAAATTGCAGCACAGTATTCATCTCCTTCTCTATTGACTTACGGACCGCTTCAATACCGAACACAGTGAATATCTCACAAATGTCATTGCTGTACGTGCGTATAGTGTCAACATGCGGCTCTGACAACACCTTCATCAGAGCGGTTCCGTCAGTTTCTAACAACCACTCAGCTACTGCCTTGAATTCTCCATTCTCGGTGATCATAATTCGTTTCTTGTTTGAAATTTGCGGCAAATGCATGTATACCTTTGCGATAGCTTCTATTCCCTGCAGAGTCATATCGGATAAAATCGAAGTCTCAATACATCGCAGGAACATATCATCTTCCATTCGGCATTCATCTGGTTCCTCATCTTCGTGACTGCTGTACTTACTTTCGTTAACAGGGTTTTTGATGCGAATACGCAAGATCAACCGCTCGGCATTATCGTCGTTAAAAATACACTTAAGGTCATCGCCAAATGCCAGCGTTATTTTCTCCGCAATCAGTTCCATTGTAAGCTTCTTCTCTGTCATATGTTTGCGATTGAGTTCAATGCGCAGAAGCCAAGGCGAAACGTCCTCCGGATTAAAATCTGGCATCTCATAGTAAATGTTAATAAATTCTTGATCTTCTAGCACCACAGTGTTTTTCGGATCAGGATCATAGTAGATGGCGGTATTTGCCGTAACTGTTCGTAGAGTTGTATGTTCTAGACGACATAGAACATCCTTTGCTTTTTCTACATCTCTTGCTGCCGGACCAGTTAGAAACACCGTAAGTGATGGTGACTTTGGCTTCTTAGCGATATTGATGATTTCTTTCAAACGTGGAACTCCCAAAGTAACATTCTTTGCCGATACACCCGCAAAATGGAATGTATTCAACGTCATTTGAGTTGCCGGTTCTCCGAGGGATTGGGCTGCAAGTGCTCCAACCATTTCACCTGGTTGTACCTGAGCCAACTGAAAACGACTTGAAATCTCTCCGACTAGCATCTCAAATGCCTCCGCCGAGAGGCGGAACTCATCGATAATCATCTTCGAACAAAGATTAGCTCGCACTAAACACTGAAATAGTAATGTTGCATTTTCATTTGCCTGTCGTGAGATGTAGTCACTGCCACGTACAATGATACAAGTCTGCAACAAGTTGCGCACTCCTTGAATAACTTCGGATGGAGTTAAATTTGTTGGACGCCGTCGGTCAATGTGAAACACCTTCTGAACATTCCAAATCATTCGTTGAATATTGCATGGCAATGCCACTTTTGATTCGCCAGTGGGAAAGATCTGCCTCATTGCTTCACGGTCCCGACAAAGTTGTTCCCATTCTGTTTCGAGCTCCGCAATTAGACTCTCACATTTTTGCATCTTACCACGAGCATCGCTGGTAAATAACTTTTCCATATGGCGCCTCTGCGTGTAATCGAATTTAAATTGCTTTTCAAATGTTTTATTAGACAGTTTTATCGTCGGTAAACTTTGAAACTCTACTGACTCGCCAGCAAGACCGTCTTCTCCATAGCGGAATTGAATTATATCCCGATCGGAATTGCGAACAGTTTCATCATATTGCACCATAACTGATTCCATAGCTTTGATTAAACGTCGCTGAATGTAACCGGTTTCGGCAGTCTTAACTGCAGTGTCTATCAGACCCTCTCGCCCTCCCATTGCATGGAAGTAGAATTCTGATGGTGTCAGTCCTGCCAGGTAGGAATTTGATACAAATCCCCTTGCTTCTGGCCCGTAGTCGTCCTTAATAAAGTGAGGCAGTGTACGCTTTCTAAAGCCATACGGGATTCGTTTGCCCTCGACGTTCTGTTGTCCAACGCAGGCAATCACTTGCGAGATGTTAATATTAGAACCTTTGGAACCTGCAATAACCATCGATTTCAAGTTGTTGTACTCCGTAAGGGACTTCTTAGCCGAACCCCCTGTCTTGTCACGGGCATCGTTCAAGATACGATTCACCTGATTCTCGAATGTCTGACGCAGAGTATTTCCTGGTGACGCTTCCAAATTCATGCTGTGCGCGTTGCTTATAACATGTGCAACCTTTTGCTTTGCACTTTGGATGACCGATTGAATTTCGAAATATGTTTTTGGATCGGCAATTGTGTCAGATATGCCAATGCTGTGACCCTCGAACAGCAACCATGCGTTTACCACTTTTTGTATGTTGGATAAGAAGTCACCCGCAATTTCGTGGCCCAATTCAACGTAACAGATATGCAGAAGCGATCCAGCTGAGGCTCCCAAAGACTTTTTACACAACATGCCCATCAGTAAGTTTCCATATTCGACGACGACCTTTGTATCACCCACCGAAATCCACTTATACGGTCCTTCATCCTCATCATCAGGATGCGTCGAGTGTGTTCGAATCATATTTAGATTTCCTGGAATAATTAGTGAAAACAGTTGCTTACCTGTCCACATTGGCTGTGGCTTCAGAATTGTCGGTATTGGCATTCGTCCATCCCATGTGGGCAAATACATAAGCAAGTTCATCAGCTGCTCTCTGTCAATAAATACGTCGCGTTTGGTCATCTTATTAGCACCAATTAATGAGTCCTGGACGATTCCCATTACCGGCTTATTCGACTGTGGAGTGAGAATCTGCCGACTGGTAATGTGGATGTTGTCGACCTCAGCTCGGGTTTCCATGCTCTGCGGTACGTGTAAATTCATCTCGTCGCCATCAAAGTCGGCATTGTATGGAGTAGTGCAGGATAAATTCAAACGAAAGGTGGACCATGGCAACACCTTCACTCGATGACCCATCATACTCATTTTGTGTAAGGTTGGTTGGCGATTGAAAATGACAACATCGTCATTACGAAGATGTCGTTCCACAACGCAACCATACTCTAGATACAAATCCCCTGGATTGGGATGGAATCGAAGGTCAACACGCTCCCCATTGGGGCGTATAATGAACTTGGCTCCTGGATACTGGTCACATCCACGAGCGACGAGAGCTTGCATCATTTGCATGTTGAACGGAGTGACTATCTCCGGGTAACTCAGATTCGAGGCTATGGATTTAGGGATGCCAACTTGATAGATCTCAAGGTTCGGGTCCGGTGTTATAACAGTACGAGCTGAAAAGTCTACACGCTTACCCATCAGATTTCCACGGATGCGTCCTTCTTTGCCCTTGAGTCTGGCTTTGATACTTTTTAAAGGTTTGCCTGATTTTTGTAGAGATTGGGGAACCCCCGGTAAATCATTATCGATGAAAGTTGCCACATGGAATTGCAGCATCTCAACGTTCTCTTCAAGGATTCGTGGTGCTACGCCGCTTATGATGTTCGCCTTTAGCAAATTGTTAGCCTTTACAATCTCTGCAAGCTTATGCGTCAGATCATCCTGGTTACGAGCAGATCCATACATCACCACCGCCGGCCGTACAGACAGCGGCGGCACAGCCATCACCGAGATAATCATCCATTCAGGTCGAGCCTGCTTAGAATCCATGCCAATAATGGCACAATCTGAATCTGAAATCCTTTGGAAAATCTCCAGAACCATCTCAGCCGTGACGATTATGTCTTTTTCCTGGTCTGGTTCGTTAATGTTCTTCCAATGTGCCTTGATTTGAAGTCCTACACGTCTGATTTGCGGCTGGTAATGGCCACAGCCACCGTGAGCCGCTTGTCGTTCCTTGCCCTTTCTGTGGAAGTCAATCTCCTCGCCTCCCTCACATACAGTCTTTGTCTTGCAAGTTTCGCAGATTAATCTAAGACGGTTTTTTGGCTTACCCTTGGTCCGAACTATTATCTCCTTTATCTTCGGATTCGTGGCGGAAACAAGCAGGCGTGAACAGTAGAAGCACACGCATCGCATGACTTTTATCGTCTTTAGCATGAATCCAATGTGGAAGACAGGCTTTGCTAAATCTATATGCCCAAAATGACCAGGGCATTCGATCGTGTTGCCGGTGCAAGTTAGGCATCTAGAATTTCGGTCGACAACTCCCTGGCGAGGATCCATGAGCCCCCCCAATGCCGGTTTTCCATTATCCATGGTAATAGGAAAGTTGATACCCCCTTCGGTTACTGACATTCTTCTTATTTCATCGGGGGACATTATTCCGAATTGGATAGCAGTGACTGGGCGGCACGGCCGTCCATCGTGTTGAATTGCATTCATTGCAAGATATTTTTTTTTTCTTTCGACTCAGCAGTTTAGGACCTTTTCAATTTTTGCGTTAATAAAGAAAGGGAAAATATTAATTTTTAAACCTGAGAATGAAGAAAAACAACGGCATTTACCCGATGATTTAAAGCTGCGTTTTCCAATTCCAATTTGAATTTTATTTCTAAATTCTTGCTGGCGTTCGTCGTTGCAATTGCCTTGACAAATTTAGGTAAAGCAGTTAATATGATGGTAAGGTAGGTCTGTTTCTGGTTGATGAACAGGATAGATTCCACCATGTACAGAAACCCATGTAATGCCGGAAAGAAAGTTTCATTTTCCATAATAGGGTGCTCTGTCGAATAACTCAGCATTATTTGCCGTACACAACGATTAAATGGTAGCATATTGAGTAGGCCCATAAATGAGCCGCTTAGAGCAAAAGTGCTAGCAGAATTGATGCACATAATAAAGTTTTTTTTAGCTACATTCACTCATAAGAGTGAAAGCGTTGTTTTTGAGTAACCTTTTTTGGAACGAATCGGACCACAATTGGGTCGGTGCAGGTTATAGTTGAAAAACTTAAAAAATACTAGAACATCAACATTTATGCAGGCGCAGACTTAGGCAAGTCGAAAAATATTTTTATTGTACTTTCCTTAAAATCCGATTTAAATAGAAAAATGCAGGAACATTTTTGTTTTTCATCCTTGACATTAATTTATAAATAAACTGTTTTTTTTTTATTTTTCTGTGTTTGTTAATTTGTATGAAAGTAAAAAGAAAAACTTCTCTTCAAACCGCACACTGAGAGACTTTTTCTATTCCTCTTTCTCTCACCCTTCTAACCAACAGAAGTTGACCTCGCAATTGATTAGTCTGATGGCATTTTCCATTGGGTAAAAAGAAGTGTTCCTTTTATCTACCGAAGAGAATAACACTGCCGATCATCTTCCATTGCCTCTTTGGAAGCATCTTCCCTACTTAGTTTCGGAAAACTGTTAGAAATAATACATAAACACATAAACAACTATTTCTTTGGACAGCAATTACTCATTGTAAAAGAAAAATGAAAAATATACACACAAAACAAATTGCATGTTCGATTGGAATACAGAAGAAAAGATTTCTCGAGATTTCGGCATATCTGTCCAAATCTCTGAGATTTCGCATATGTTTTTATTATTGAAAGATTTCGGCAAAAGTTCATCGAAATCTCAAGATTTCGCTTCGGTGAGAAGGCAATATTAATTTTATTTAGTTGGATATCGAGAGTTAAATTTTTAACAAAAAAAATTTAACGCTTTTTGTACACCCCTTACGAGAAATCTACTGCTTTACGGAACGCGCTGAAAACTTATATAATGTCTTACAAATGGGGATTTGGCATTACTGCTAAAATAGAACCCATTTTGTAAACGTCAAAAAAATCAAAATCACATTCGTGAATCTCGTTTCGAAATCTCTGCGACAAGTTTATTTTCTCTGAATTATCCGTGCAAAATGTTGAAGGATAGCGCATCCCGTCTTTTAGTCCCAATTGTCCGCAATGCGATCCAAAAGCGTTCGCAATCCGCCGTCTCGGGTCCACCAACCCAGCACGTCTCCAAAGGGGTAGGTATCCACTATAGAAAAAAATTGGTTACGTAAAACCACTTTGCTTGGTTAAATAATTAATTTTCCAATCGATTTCTTTGTAATTCCAGGAATTGTACATCCTAGGCGCCACCATCGTTGCATCGGTGGTCTCTGGACCTGCCTGGGTACTGTACCACATCCGTGAGTACAGGGGAAAATAAAATTTGTCATCAAACTGAATAGATTTTATGTACAAAGTGAAATGAAAAAATTCGAATAAATAAATGAATTAAACTAGTAATCGTTTTGAACTATATATTTCTTCTAAAGTAATCAACATAAATTATAAATTTTAACTAAGACCCAACGTTGTGCATAAGAATAAGGCAATTGCTAATTGTGTTCTTCGATGAGACGGACGGATTATTCCTTAATCAAGGCACATAGAGCTCGTTTAAAGTCACCAGAGGTTTCATTCTGTAACGAGATGAAAAAAGTAAAATTCGTTAAATAGTATCAGGAGTGTGAAGGACAAACAACCTACCTCCTAGAAAAAATGTTGGAACAAAGAACCCATAATACATGTTTAAGAAGAATGATTTGCTTAAATTACTACCAAAACTACCAACTACTAGGTGCTTAACTTACCGCCAGAGCACTTAACAAAGTGCGGTCGTAGATTCTCTCAAACTCGTCCTTTATAGTACCCAAGTCAATTTCAGCTCTGCTGACGATGATTCGAATGAGGCGATCATCATCTGTTCCCATACCGTCCATTGATTTATGAAGCTGCTTGGCAAAGAACGCAGCCGGAGACTGCACACACTCAACTGAAAGGAAGACATCTCATATATGCATGCTTAAGGAGTTCCAATGTTTACTTACCTATAGCAATCATAGCATCATGTAATGAGCCATCCATCTCGTGCTTAATTGCCTGTTCAATAGTCATGCCTGATAGTTCTTTATATTCTTCGAAGACTAAGCGCAATTGGGCGAAACTGGAGTGCGCCATTATAGAGTTAAACACTTCTTCATCGGTGCCAAGAGTGGCTTCTCCGGCCGCATACAAAGCTGCAGCATCTTCCTTTGCCTTGGCTGGATCAGTTGTTCCAATTGGGTCACGAGTACCCGTCACGATTAAAGTTAACAAACGTCTGAAATGTCCAGAAGTTTCACTGCACATATGCTCAGCCAATGGTCGTCCATAGAGCTTCTCGTAAGCCACAACAATTTCGCGTACTTCTTCATTCGATTTACTGCACAATATCTCTACCAATGTTTCCTCATCGGTGCCCATACCATCCATAGCTTTGTTCAGCTCTGAGCACATATACTCTTCGGTTGGCGTCATCAAAGCAATTATCACGTTCTCAAAGTTGCCGCCCAATTCCCCTTTAAGGTCATCGATAATGTCGCGTTCGTATTCCTTTTCGAATGCCTCCTTGATAAGTTGGCGCTGTTTATTGGTACGAGCAGTAAGAATATTGATGATGGTCTCCTCATCAGTGCCGAAGCCCTTCATGGCCGAACGTAGTGCGGCTGCATCCTCTAATGCATGGAAATTTGGTGCAGCAACTACACAAGGTTGTGGCTAAAGCAGAGAAAAAAAAGATAAATTTCGCTAATATTCGAGTTCACTTGTATTTACTTTGTAATCCATTTTGGAATGCAATTGAATTTTAGATTAAGAGATGAGATTTTGTCACCAAACAAACGATTCGACAGCTAAACTTGTGATGTAAAGGCGTAGTTTTGTTTTTATTCTATACCTTCCAGTTAGTGGATGAGTAATCTGGTCGCGATTTTCAATAACTATGCTAAAGAAAGTTTCTCTGGTAGACTGAGCTTTTTCCAGTGGAACGTGACGGGCGGATTAAAAATGCAATTAATAACATCGTTGGGGGGGGGGGGTAGGAATTTTTTTTTTATACAAAGCTCCTCAAGTGTATGGCACTTAAAGTCGTTAATCGTTGGGAACATGAATTCACCAGCTGCTAAAGCACGACATTTCAATGACGTCATATAAATTAAATTAAATACCAGCAACAAAAAGTATGCACTGCTTGTAATATGTTTTCAGACGTCTTTTTACGACACCTATCAGCTGGGCGGAGATGCTATTACACCCAGTCTCCACGAGACATAATTTCAGTCAAGACTCAAGTCGTGACATTAATATGTCTCGTGTACCCCACACTTTTATGGACTTGACTTGCAGTCGGACATCTAAAACAGCCTTTTTGTCTTGTCTTCTCTGTGGACATCAACTCTGACTGAAATTTGGCATTTGAAGTTTAGCCGTCGTTTTTTATAAGAAAAAAACATTTGTTGTGATTTATTAGTGCTTTCCAGACGTGCAAAGATGGCAGATTCTGGATCTTTACAAACGGAAACAACAAGTTTGTTGATTTTTTTAAAAGGAAGGGAGCTTGTTTTGCTGTTTCCATGTTGAAGTATGAAAAGAAAAGAAATAAAAAAACTTGCCTGGCGGACTAGAAGTCTGACTGAAAAGTCTGCAATTTTTCAGACTCGTGGAGACGCAGTGTAAAGTGTATCAGAAAATTAGTCTAGGCGGATTAGATCACATGGGATTCCTTCTGTTTAGTCTTTAAATGTGGTGTCTTTTTTACGAATGCAATGAATATTCCTAATTTTCTTTTACAGATACTATGTCAAACTCCACGGACTAAAAAACTAGATACAATTTTATGTTCATATTTTTTAATTTGATTATCGAACCCTTCTCTAACAATTCATCGGTTTCGATAGTTTTCTTTATCGATAAGTCGCAGCACCCTTTTACGTCAAACTCACGTCACAAATTTTAAGGTTAATCCAAAGTGTATAAACAAAAATATTACTTGTGTGTAATGAAAGTTTTTTGTAAAGAAATAAAATGTCCTTAGAATATGTGCTTGATCGTGTAATACAGTACTTTCTTGTGGAAGTCCTCGAAGCTTTTATTACAAAAACTAGCAACTACTTAACGAAACTTGTTAGTTTCTTAAGAAAACGCAATTCAAAAACTAATAAAGCGTTTCTCCCTCACATAGATATTCTCTATCAAAGCGAGCATTTTATCGTCCTAAACAAGCCTCCTGACCTCCTGATAAACAGTAATGACGACACAAAGGTTGCTTAAAAGCATTTTTAAATGAATCCTTAACCATATATGTATTCCTTACAGATCACTGTTCAGACGGTTTTAAAGAAACAACTTCCCGCGTTAAGTAATCCGAATCTTAGGCACGAATTCTACTTTGCTCATCGTTTAGACTTTTCAACCAGTGGAATTCTTTGTATCCCTCTCCATCGGCAGGCATGTGCATCGCTTAGTAAATCATTTGAACAACAACAGTGCGAAAAGTTTTACATTGCCATTGTGAACGGTCGTGTAGAGCAAACTATTTGTGATGTGACCTTCGCCATTGGTAACTAACTATACACAGCTTAAGCTGGACGATAATCTAGAAATTGTTCATTAGGCGAAGATACTCGATATGTGGATACTAGCAAACGGATGTGTACATCACGACTTGGTGAATATTGTAAGAAGCCTCGTAAGGCACACACTCGTCTTGTTTTACTTGCCGTTGGAGAGTACAACGGCCAAACAGTTTCCAAAGTACTCCTACAACCAATCACCGGTAGGCGTCATCAATTGAGACTTCATTGCTCTGAAATAGGTCATCCAATACTTGGTGATTACACTTTTGGATCAGAGGATGATAAAAAATTACCGCGAATGTATCTACATGCAATAAGGTATGTGCTGTTGCATTATTTTTCTTTCTAACTTAATAGATATACAACTTTAGCATAATCGCTCCAAATGAATTGGAAGATCTACACATTAAGACTGATGATCCGTTCACAAATGTAATATTTGGTTTTACTACTGAATTGGAACCACATGCTGGGATTGACTTGCTTAAGAAGAAATATACATGACGCGAGATAGAAAATGCTTAGTTTATTTTCCTATAATAACAAAATAAATAACAAATTAAACATATTTTACATTTGATACAAATTATTTAAGGGAAGGCCTGTGAAAGAAAGAAAACAAAAAATAATTAAAAATTGTTGGTAAAGGAAATGATACAAAGATTATGTATTTTGAGATTGCACTTCCGAACAATGCTGACCTATATTTCCCAATTTCTTTTGAGTGCTAAAGATCTAGCAGTGTAAAAGTGGATCATTTAGAATAAAAGAACGGGCAAGGTCGAGGCATAGCCACTGTGAAGAAGCAGTCAGACGGATCGCTTTTGAAGCGGCCATTTAAGAGCCCCCGCAAACTGCAGCCATTCTGTCGACCGATAGTTGGAGCGGGCTGTTAATCTGTATCAAGATATATGGAAATGCGCACACAACCAAACTATCCGCAAACAGAAAGCCTGCAGTCTGTCCCATCTTGTGTGGGCTCCTATAATGCATACATATCTGAATGAAAAGTTACAAGATTATGACAGACACCGTATCAAACGCATCAAACCCTTAAATGTAACTTCTTTCTTTTTCAAAGACATTTAAAACAAAAGGAATAACAAAAACGGGTGCATACCCGTTAGTTGGAAGAGTTCAAAACGTTAGCTTCAGAAGCGAAGCATACTTGCCTTTTTTGAAATCCAAACATACTCAGGCGTGTCTGATTCACTGGCAGTTTGCTATTGGAAGTATTTTTCTTTTTTGGCTTCGACAGGCCTACAGTTCGCGATTTCTGTAAGAAATTTATCAGAAATTAATCAAAGACCAAGAAGTAGATGACAATAAGTCTATATACCTGAGCTGGCGTCTTTTTTGATAAGGGTTTCGATACGATTGCTCTCTCTTCACCGTCGGACAACTCTATCACGTCGTCATCGTCTGTGTTCACCTTGTGATCAAAAGCGAATGCATCAAGACTTATCTTGGTATCAGAATCCAATGCTGTCTCAATACTTGGTGGAATTTCTGACTTAGTCGTAAATAAACTCAACTGTGTTGAAGATTCGGAAGACGTGGCTTTAATTGAACTAATTCCGCTGTCAAGGCTTGGCGGAATTTCACATTTTATTGAAGCCGACTTCGACTGTGTCAAAGCTTCGGGAAATGTTACTCGAAGCGAACTGATCCCACTGTCATTACTCGGTGGTAGGTCAGTGCATAGTGAACTAATTTGAGCTGTACCACTATTTGATTTTCGTTTAAGGGACTTATCTGGCGATGGTGAGTTATAATCGTATAAAACGGTCGAGCTAACTTTATTGTTTTCAGATAGCACTTCTATTCTAGAGACTTCCGCAGCGATTACTTCATCGGGTACCCTTGGAGGTGGTTTAGTTTCAGGTTCTCCAGCAAGTAAGACATTTGAAGCGAAAAATCTACTTCGAACTTCAGTTTGCGTCGTAAATATTGATTTTTTAAATGGATTCGGTGGTGGTATCTTTCGCGGGATGGGTTTCAATAGCAAATCATAGATTGGTTTATTTTCCCTTGGCGAAACCATCGGGAATGGATTATATGCCTTCTTTGTGGGTGTTACTTCCAGAGGTGGAGAAACATTGTCCGAACTGCGGCGACGTCGTTTTCTAGGTGGCTCTTGTACTTTGTACAAAGACATGATGTCCCCTTCCTCTGGTCTATAGAGACAAATAGAAAAATCAAATTGGCATTATACTAAATTAATTTTTATGTTAACCTGTTGTCCTCCTCCTGCTCCATCACGCAGGAATATGTGACCTTCTTGAACTGCAAGGCGCATCGAATGTCTGTACTTATATCTTTCTTGGTAGTCTGTGTGTGTGGTTGAAAGTCGGCAAGCCAGATGCTTTTGTGTTTTGTCCGTTTTACATTGCTAAAAGTCTGACTTTTGTGGAGAAAAATATAGGGACGGATTCGTTGCAAAGAACACCTTTAACAAACCTTTTATCCGGATGCCAAGTGTCCAACACTTTCAAGGAAAAAGGATTAAGATTTCCTAAGGCCAATTGAAACGCAGTATCATTATCGAGGAACTCTCCAGCATTTGAACAATAGCGTTCTTCCGTGTTCCAGGTGGATAGATCATTTAAGCGCTCCATTCGCCTTTCCAGTGGATTGTATACGAACATATGCTTGAAGGTAGCGTCCGCTCTTAAGAAGCTCTCAATGTAGTCATCATCAACCTCGAGACTTCGCATGTTCAGGTACTGCGGGATCTTTTTTAGCGCCCGACGCATGTTGTCTTCTTCTGTTTTTAGAATAAATTTGCACGTTTTTGCTAACCCTATCCCCGGCAGTGAGTCCAAGTAGTCGCAGCCCGATAGAATGCACATAACACGGAATTTGTCAAATGTATACTTTTCCTCACGGCATCCCATAGAAAGATAAAGTTTGTCTGCATCGACCAACAGACCACAGCCAACTAGATCTAATTTAAAAATGATTTTTTTGCACCCGAACAGCACCAGATCCGAATCCTCGGTGATAATGTACTGAGCTATGTCCAGCTTGTTGAGAAAAGCCATCTGAGCGTCGGCCTCATATGGAGCTACAATACAATCGACATTTCGCAGTCGGCATTCCTTAATAAGTCGCAGGGCCATCTCATGAGTCACATCTACGCAACGCCTCATATGTGAACGTGCCTCATCCGTTCGTCCCAGACGAAGGAGTTCAGCTGCCCGCTTACGAGACTGTTCCCGGCTTTCACGACGACGTTTTTCTGTGAGGGCCTTTGCGGGTAGATGACGACCATCAAACACCAGTATTGGTTTGATGTCATAAGAAAGTAGCATGGAAACGTACTTTAAACAGTACTGGACGTACCTTAAGAAGAGTTGCAAGTTCAATTAGATTTCTTTTAAGTTTTGAAAGGTAAGCTTACATATCAGTGTCTTCACCCCGGCATAACTTGTCGGCACAGCTGAAGACCCCTTTGTGCAACCAGCAGTAGGTGTCTACTGCTACTGTACATCCTTTTAAATCCTGAAAGATAGATGTATTTGAGTTTTACCTTGAATATGAATAGTACTGAGCCTACTTTTAAGTGCACTTTGTTAGAAGACTTTTCAAGGAATGGTATCAAGCCTGTGATACCCATAATTGGTAATTAATTGGTCCCTAAATATTTTTATAAAACTATTTTTATTTACAACTGTTAACAAAAACGAACATAGAATAAATGAATGGCGCGAAAATTGCATTATGAATGACGTTTGTAAACGAGACTCGCAATAATTGCGGATGTTTCGTTAAAACAGAGAATACAAAATACATGCATGATGCTAAAACTGTGATTTTTCAATTATATGTAGGTACTGATTTAAGGTCACTGGGTACTCATTATTGAATAACGGATATGCTTAAATGGGCCCAAGTTTGGGGGTAAAATTCTCTCAGAGAGAGCTAAAATTATGAAAGAGTAAACGAACGGGTTGGAAGTACACTAGTTTGACAGCTTTGACAGTTTTCACAAACTAGCCCACAGAGATTTCTTGCACTAAAATTCGTAGCATGGGGAAATTTTCTACTCTCTCGTGAGCTCTCTCTTTTGCGAAAAACTTCAAAAATTCTCCGTACGCGAACAGCTTTTCGTTAAAATTCGTAAATTTTCGCAAAAATTCGCTGTTTTAGTAGGGTATGCGAACGGACCTAATGTCTCTGCTTAAAGCTTTCTAAGTAGTTTTTGCGGTTGAAAGTTTGATAGCCAGATGCTTTTTAAGTTTATCCGTTCTATTGTATCACTAGCTATTGGACTTTTAATGCGAATTTGGCTGGTCCTTTTAAGCGTGCGATAGTATGTTATACGGCTTACCATTGCGCAGAAAAGATCAATCTTAATTTATCCAGATCTCTAGAGCGTTTTTTATTAGACAAAAAATCAATCCACTTTTGAACAAGTGAAAAATAAAAAAAAATTGTGGGGTGAGACCGTTATGTTTATCGGTGTGCAGAAGTTCAGTGCTCAAATCAATGCTACACCCATTAAATTTTTAGCAGTTGGTATATTTCAACACGAACGCTAATAACCTATGAATTACAAGCCAATGTAAAATTACACAAAACTCTCTCCGATGAAATTTGGACACCACTTCTGAAGTACTTATTCCGGATTACTTTTTTAGCCAGTTCCGTGTAGTTTTAGTTTTTTTTCTGAGTGTAGATGTAATGTGAGTGGACCTTTCCGAACTGTTTCTATTTTCCTGCCTTTGTTTGCCAACAATTTCAAAATGTTGCCGATACTTGATTGCTAAAAACTAAATAACATTGTTTACTGAACTCAAATATCATAATTATAATTAGTTACATTTTAATTTATATAGAATATTCATCAACGGCACTAATAACATGTTTTCAAAAAATTCATCCAGTTTAAGAGCCACTGATTTGCAGCACTTCGTCGTTAATAAATCAAAATCTGACATCGACGAAGAAACACACTTTGCTTGGATTTTTGGTATTGAATCGACGCCAGAGTTTATTTTTTGTTTGCATTTTCTGAGAGTTCTGTGCATAATAATTGCAAAAACTAGCTTCAAAATAATCCTATATTTATATAAAAATAACAAACAATAATTCAACATGAGTGATATATCCGCTGATGCTCTAAAAAAAGAAATTTCTGGTAAATATATCCCCCGCCGTAATTTGCAACAATTTCGCCGAACTGTACTCTTAAAAAATGGGTTCTCCATGTTCTTAGGACATGGATATTCCAAATTAAATGCAACAAAAGCTAAGAATAATCAAAATACAAGTGAAAATGTGAGAAAATTCCATGAAAGATGGTTTGGCCTTCGCGAAGAGTACCTAACCTCCAAATAAGTCTCATCATTCCCATCTCTTTGGAGAGTGGTACCGCCTAGTGAAAGTGATTTATGTTTTCTTTTTCTTGTTTCTTATGTGTCCACAGATATTTTAAAAACAGCGGATTTATCGGTCCTTACTTCGAAGACAGTACGCGTGCAGTTAGAGAAGAAGCTAGGATGCTCGTTACTCAGCCGAAAAAAGGAGATTGACGCGATCGTCATGGAGGAAATAAATAAACTAAACAACGACAGTGATTCCGAGTCGTCTGAAGAAGACGTCAAGGGCAAATCTTCCGAGGAATCAGAGGAAGAGAAGCCGAAAAAGAAACGCGCAGCACCAGCACGTAAAGCACCAGCGAAGAAAAAGCGAAAGTCTGTCAACGGAACCGATACAAACTCGGATTCAGACGATGGCTCTGACGAGGACTACAGACAAAAAAAGAAACCTGCTGCTAAAAAGGTAATACATTTTTGTTTTAAAGGTATTTTATTCGTTGGTCTAATCTTATTTAACATTCACTCAGTGGGGCAAAAAAACATCACCTAGATTGAACGATTACTCAACTAAAATAAGTATAGATTTGGCGCATGCCAAACTCTCCGTCGTAAGGTAGTAACAAAACAGCACCAAGGTAAAAAGTTATTAAATTTTAGACGTTCTCGTTGAGCTACTTGAGACTGGGTTATATGATCTTAAACTTGGAGCTAGTCGTTTATGAGTAATGGGACTTTTACAACATTGTGAGGGGTTCAGCTCTCTTTGAGGCTCTCCCGATTTCCGTTCTTGTCGATTGCTCTGCGCCGTGTCATGTATGTACTTTTCGGGGTGCTTCTTGGTAATGAAATATTCTAGTTGAATGCCAATATCGCTGTGAATTATGTGTGAATATATCAAGAGTCTACTTCCTGCTGAGCTTACGGTTATTTGCAACGAAATAAAAGGAATAAATTGATCTGCAAACCTTGGATTATTGAAAGCAAAATAGATATCTGAATGGTGTGCACTGAACTGTTGTAGGGATGATGTTTTCTACTGCTTAATCTTCAATACCCTGTTGTATGGATGCCTTGTGATAAAAGAGCCACCGCTCGCTTAGACAAAGCGTTCGGGTCCATCATGCCTAATCATTTCACCCTGAAACATGCTATAAAAAGAAAGTCTGATGTTAGAACCACGCAGATAGTCATATCAGCACATCGTTGCTCAGAGAAGAAGTTACGACCGAGAGTCCTTATTCTTCGGCAGGACAATCACAAGACAGGTGACGGACAGATTCGATTTCTTCTTCGACCTTGTACCTATTACAATTGTTATGTAGCACACCCAGACACTTTGCGTGAGCACCATTGATACACGCGCGGTGCTAAATTTTATCAGAGATAATAATTTCTTCGTGCTTATGGCAGGCCATAGCACCATGTCTCTAGATGAGCCCAGCGTCTGTTTGTTTTACCGATGACTTCATCTTCTTTGTTCTTCCATATGAAACTGATTAGGGCTATCACAAAAGCGTGGGCACGCGATAAGTGCGGTGTCAACCATCTCCCAGCAAATTCGTCAGTCTTTTCGTTTCCTTCCATATTCGTATGCCGTGATACCCAGCACTGGAGATCTTATATAAGAGTGATTTGCAGGTTCTTACAAGCCTCGGCTTAATTATAGCAGGGTCCACAGTGCTATGTATATTCTCTATGATCGCCTATTATTGTTGTAATATGATTTTTGAAGCCTTTATGCCGAAGTAATGTGGTGGTTATCTTCCCTTAAGAGGTTTCTATTCCACTAATTATAGCCGTTGTCTAGATAAGCGCCGCTTGTACCCGTTTCTAAATTAACTTGATTCTTAAATGTGCATTTAAGGGGCATCACTGAATTCATCAATTTCCACTTCTTCATTGTTACCTCATTGACAACTTAAAAGCTAAAGCGTCAGCTGTAGAAACTTGTAGATATTGACTTTATTCTTCGCTGGTATTAACAAATGATAATCCTTTTGCTGTATTCTAATTAAAATATTCAGTAAATACCAGGTCTGTTCTAGATAGACATCTCTTAGCGTGGAAGAAACAACTTCCTTTTTGATATCTTCTTGGGTCTTAGAGTAATACATATTTCCATAAGTTAAGAGCATCATCAATTACCTTAATATAACATTGCTTGGTAATTCACACTTAATTTGTATTTTCTTTGTTTTTTTTTTTTAGGGCAAATCTGGACCTAAGAAGGGGACTGGTTTTACACGTCCATACAATTTATCTCCAGAATTGTCGGCTCTTATGGGTGCCGATTCCCTGCCCCGGCACGCAGTAGTTAAGAAGATTTGGTCAATCATCAAGGAGCGTAACTTATACGATCCCAAGAATAAACAGTATGCGATATGTGATGATCAATTGATGGAAATTATGAAAATCAAGCGTTTCCGCACATTTGGAATGCTCAAGTACTTGAAGCCGCATTTTATCAATTAGAACCAAGCCAGCTGGAGCTAACAACACCCAGAATCTAAATTTAAACTATTCTACATTAGACGCTAACACATAGAAAGAACGAAGTATTCAAGTTTTACTTCAGTTACACACACAAACACACAAGATAAACATTGCATTCGTCTACTTTGGGATTTCTAGCTAATTTAAGATGACTGAAAGATAAATTTGTGTTTAATTATGTTTTATGGTCAAAGTTATTCGCATGTGGGATGGATTGGTACACGTGCAAATTTTGACAGCCTTAAGTTTCATGCGAATCTAAATGCGTCCATTGACGCAATGCGATGAGCATTAGTTTCCTTTTTTTATATTTCATTTGTGTCGTGTAGGATCATCAGCCAATTTTCTTTGTATTAATCATTTGCAATCTGAATTATAAACTGTAATTTGAGATTTAAATAAATTGATTTAATTTTTTATTGCTTTGTATATTCAAATTTATCAGTTCAAAGTTATCGTTCAACTTTGAGGCAATGGTCAGATGTTAAAAAAAAGATCGCTCATTAAAAAAACGGTGTAATGCTCTCTATTTTCACACAAAATTGATTTTCATTTTTCTGAATTCAGTTTTTGCAAAATATACTGTGTGAGCTGTCACAATTGAACTTCCTAAGCAACAATAGCGGTCGGTAAGGCAGATTATCAGACGAGTTTCATGATAACATTTTTCTGCTCACGTGAATGGGATGGATGGGCTGAATGTACATATATGAGAAATAAAAATAAATTTAATTCTAATACAGAAAAAATCAGATGGCATAAAATAAATGAAATATATCCAACACACAACCCATAGAGCCATTAATGGAACTACTTTATCCAAATACTTGGGCAATGAGGAGACGTCACCGGCGGATTCCACCGAGTAGAAAGTGAAAGGGAATCGAATAGGTGAAACTCAATTCTGACGGATTCCATGATAGGGATGAGTATTTGGGGTAGGCGTAGGATAAACATCACTATGACCATGTCTGTCGCGATCGGAAATTTTCGCAATTCAGTACCGTGACCTGATTACTTATTTCTGTATCCACTTAATGCCTTAAAGATCGTATGATATTTTCAACGCCATTTTTGCTATGTGCCTCACCTCTACCCCAATCTTTTTCAGTGACCATGCTTTCTTTCGACTGTTGTAGGCCCATTGCTATGGGCCTGTTACGTTTTCGGAAAGTACTTTGAGCTCAATGACACTTTCTTCGTTGTACAGTTGTGCCTATTGGTTTACAGCCCGTTTGCTGAAAAAGCTGCTCGTTCAAGATACGATTTGGCCAAAATATACTTAAAGGCTATGTTCGTAAAAGTAAAAAAAAACCGCTTCGCGTTCGCGTATACATTACTGCCCTTGTGATGGGAAGCAATGAGTACGTTCCGAACTCTAGGCCTACTTTCGAGGTAAAGCCTAACATATGGAACGGCAAACGATTAAGCGCATTGACTTAAAAGGTAGGTAAAAAAGAAATTAGTGTGAAGTCTTAAAGACTGTCATCAATTTGTATGAATGCTAGTGACTTTAGTGTGACTTCAAAGAATGCAGTGCAGTTACAAAGATTTAATTCTTGGGACTTCATATCTCTGATTTGGTTAAAATTATTGGTTAAATCAAATCCTTCAAAATTAATGGTGATTTATTTTTTGAAGTCCGAGTCCAAAGGGTGAAGTCATGAATTTAAAATCAAAATTAGGCATTCATTTCTGGTATTTACAATGCGTTTATAACCAGAAATCATTGAGTAAAGAGATGATAAACTTTCCAATGGTTTTCCAGTTGCCTACAAGCTGATATTGGAAAAAAATTGACCCCCGTCACACATACTATCACATTTTCAAACAAGTATGTGTGACTTGGTCAATTCACCACTTTTTACGTCTCCCCCTCACCGAATTTTCCAAAAAGTCAAAAACCAAAATGCCGAAAATATAATCGAAGCCAACGGATGTTTCCTCTATTCACCCCGGAAATTGAGGTTAATTTAGAAATCCACCACAGAGAAAACGCGTCCAGTAAGTGCACTGGAAAGTCGAAACTAGTTTAGCAGGTATTAATAATCGAATATAAATCCTTTTAAAAATATTAAATTTCCAACCATGTTTAGAAATATTATTATATATACATTATACAAAGTGAAGAATATTAAGTTGTTAAGATGCAGTAGCTCTTTTTGTTATTTCCTATCGATTGTTATGAAAATTGCTGTCATTAGTAATAAATTAATTTCCCAACATTCTTATAATCGCGCAAATTTTTGTTGATGGGAATTGGACGCAGATTGATGTGAACAAATTTTTCGTTTACACGATTGATGTCGAGCTAAGAAAAGAAAGAAAAAACATAAATATTGACGCAATCGTCAATCCTAGCATTAGGGTTCACTCTTTGGTGAAAACACATACAACAAGTACAAGTATACAAGACCAGATACCACAAAGAGTGAATAATAAATTTAAATTAGCGCCAGCGTTGAAACTTATTAAAAAAAATTGTATTCATACACGTGAAACTGCAATACGTGCATAGCAACAAAATTTATTCAATGACATTCATAGTTAGAGGTTCTCATAAAAAAACCAAATTGGATTTAGAATTACCACTTGTACTAAACTTGTATGTACATAAACTTATAATAATAAAGTTAATGTCTTTCATACTAAATGACAATTGTTTTAAGTAAAATTACCATAATATCGTTTTAAATTTTCACTGTGATATTATTTCGTATAATGTGAGCTTCCCAGCGGAAGAAAATATATCTTTTGGGCATTTTGTGAGAATGACCCGAAATTGTTCTTAATTTTTCCTACTCCAAATCGGCAGGCATACAACCAATTTCTAGTATTCAAATAAGTTCTACCTATCAAACATAGACAGCACGTCGTTTTCATACTAATTTTGAATGTATCGCTATCTACTCGTAGCAAACAATTTGTCAGCTAAAACATGTAGTCTCATGTGTCGCGACTGACACAAGAAAGTACATAAACTCGAGTGAAATGGAAAACAAAGTTACCGGTGAGCCGAGGGCAAATTTTGTGGCGATTCTTTTTGACGTTTTTCTTTTCTTTATTTTTATAACTTATTTAATTTTTATATTCGTATATCCCTTTAATTTTGTTGAATTCATCACTTTTTTTAAACAATAATAATGCCTTTAACATTTTATATATTATTTACGTTTCGTTCCAATGAGAATAAATTGCCTATAGATGGAGCTAAGCAGTACCATTTTTGTTTAATTGTCAAAATTAATTAACTTTCCTAAGCTTAACTGAATACAGCCATCGATAAATCTAGGTGAATACTTTAGGAACTACGTAAGGGTGTTTTTACACTTATGTTGTTTTTTATATTTTTAATTATGCACGTCTGTAAATATGTACGTTTGTTACGTTTGTAACAAACACTGCACTGCGTGGCAGTTTTGAAAAATACGTGTTTTTCTTAATGGAAATTTACTATGTTGAATCTGGTGAGAAAAATTAAATTTCATTCTCCGCAATTATGATAACGGCATATAATTTTTTTCAGTTCATCAATAGTAATTTCGAGACTGAATAGAAATATTGCTTTCTTCCGAAGATTTTGCAAAAAAACAATCCTGGATAAAATGAAATCGAGTTGATTAATTATCGAACTATGTGCAAAAAATAGCTGTGAGGCTTAAAAGACGATCGTTTTTAACCAGAGACCGAACCCAATTGACCCATTTTTTTTTAAAAGGCGGAAAAAACAGGTATTTGTGGCCCAATTTGATTAGAGATCCAAAGTGCTTGTTTTTCTCTACAATCTATTATTTTTGGCCAAAGTAAATGGGTTCATTCCACCCAATTTTTTTTTTGGGGCCACTGAAACCTGATACATAAAATATAATTTACGTTTTTGCGTAATAAATGGGTTATTTTAACCCAATATTTTTTTGGGCCTAAAATATTGGGTCCAATCAACACAATATTTTTGTGGGTATATACAAATTAGTAGAAAAAATCATTTACTTTTAAAGCTCCGAGTTGTAATATTCGTTCATCAAATACGTGTGTACATGCCTACATATATTTGTAAATATGTATATCATCGTTTTTACTTTTTATCTTTACAATTTTAAATGCAGTTTGTCTTAGCTTAAAATATTATATAGGTATAATAAGAAACCTAATATTTCACCCAAAAAAATTAAAAGCCTGTTTTACCCATTTTCGATGGCCTAAAAAAATATTGGGTCCATTTAATCGATTTATTTTGACCAGAAATAATATTGGGCCAAATGACCTTTTTTGTTTTCGCTAGAAAAATAAATGTTCAACTCAACCAGTTTCCATCTGCTCAGTAACTATAAAAGATTAAAATAATTGTTTCATTTGGCCACTTATGTTATGTGGCTAAAAATACTAGTTTTATTTGGCCTTTTTTCAAAATGGGTTAAGTTTTTAAAGGCACACCAGGAATCGACAGGCAGCTTCATCAGCATCAACCAGATATACCTCTTTTAAATTTACAAGCTTAATTACTGCTGGCCTTTTTTACAAAAAAAAAATGGAAATACCCGGTATTTTCGATCCCTGATTTTCAACGATTGCTGGGCAGAGTGGTTTGACGACAGTAGTTTGGCCCTTTAACAAAGAAGTGTAAGTAACTCCTTCAGAGTCAAATTTTAGTGTTTTTCCAAAATTCGTTTGGCTTATACTTTATCCGTATTGAGAATATAGTTACCACCATGGATCGTTTTCTTTCTAAGGCAGCATCTTTTTCATACTTAGTCCTGTTCCGTTCTCATTCTACGAAAAGAACATAGAAAAGAGTTGGTACAGTGTGGAATAGCACATCATTGAAAAGGGCTCCTCCACTTCGATAACAGTACTTTAAGCGTCTGGTTGGTTCAATAGGAACGCTCGCGCTGAGATAAAACAATCGCCAAATTTCTTCTTTACAACTTTGTGCAATCTGTCGGTTGTATGGCATGTAGCTTCTTATTATTGGAACCACAGTTCGGATATATCGATGTTGTCAAGCTCTAACTATAAAAAGTTAACATGGGTCTGACTTATTCCTTATTTCGAAAGTCGCTGAGCCAAAAATGGACAAAATTCTGAGCTCCAGGCAACATTTTCAGGGCCCAATTAGCGAATTCTCTGGTGATGCCTAATTCAACAAGCCAGATATGTTTTGATGTCGCATCAATCTCAGTCTGGTTCTTTTTTTTTTGATGGACTCTTTATGGATACTCGAAACTCGTGCTATGAAGTTATGCCCGACTCTATTCTCTAGCACGTTTCATGTTTAACCACCTCCTCCCAAACCTATCCTGTGGCACCCTACGCTACCGCGTTTTAAACATTCCCTTTGCAGTACCGGCAAAAGGGGTCATTTATGAAGGTATTCGCGAAAGCTTCTATGTTCTGCCAAGAATTGAGTGCAGTGGAAGTTTATCTCCTCATGTTTTCTTGTGTTCCCTTCTTCGATGTTTGGGAGCAGTTTGTAGGTCCACTGGCCGTTTTCTGACGTGTTCCAATGTCGTTGCCATTCTACTTTTACAGTCGCATGGTGCTTCTTCCCTCGTTGTCGCTGTTGTGCATGCTTGATGTTATTCTGACCTCTAGATCGATAAGCATTCGTTCTACTCTCCTGTATGTGGAACATATTTTGAGAAATGCTCTTCTGTGTACCGAGGTTATGGCTGTACCCATTTCCCATTAGGGGGCTGCATTGGCTTGCTAACTGTCGCAAGTAGGCTTTTTATAGGCTGCTTTGGTCCTCCAATATTCGGCATTAGCCTGGATATTGAGGGAATCATTCGATTTTCCTTCACGCTTGTATGGGCTAGGTGCTCTCTAAAGTTGAGCGGATCTAAGATTTCTTTCTGGGAGAGGCACAAAGGCCAGATAGGTGAAGAGTGTATATGTAGTATTGCATTGCAATTTGTTACTTGAAGATATTCAGTACTTCTTCAGAGTTCATCTTTGAAACAATGTCTTGCATTAAGGCTAGTCCATTCAGGCCATCTTCTCTGATATTGCTGCGAAGATATGTCTTTAACTGGCTTAATGTGGAAAAAGATCGTTCGGCAGTGCTGGTTATCACAGAAAATGTGCACTATAATTGACTTAGGGTTCTTATATTTGCCTGGTGACTTAGGAACATTACCAAATTTGAAACTCTCCCTTCAAAACTCATATACAAGGTAGATCCTCTTTATATACTTTCTTTATCCTGGTCAATTTAATGCTCCAAAAAAGCTACGCGTACATGGTACGGTATCAGTAAATGTTAAACTTCTGCACAGTGTACACTACCTCAACAAAATTGGCAAATCATTCGCCCCGGCCCTGGAAAATCAAACTACATTTGATTTTACTCGTACCAAACACAAAAAAATGGTTTCCAACTTTGTTGAAGTTGTACACAGACCCAATTGATTAACCTCCCATTCTATTTACGATGGAAAAATATAACTTGGATTTTTTACTAAAAATCCCTCTAATTCGAAATAATTGTGAACTCTACTGTATAATAAAATACAAAGTAAAGTGATTCTTCCTGGTACAAACCATCTTCAACAGTTGTAGTTTGTCATCCTTTCGTCTTTAAAAGTCCTCCTAATGCATCCCATTATGTTCACCCCCCAAGACCGCCCCCACGTCCCAGTAGAAAAATAAAACAACAAAAAACGATATTAATTCGATTGTGAGAAAAAAAAAAATAAAAAAATTATGAATTTCTATTTGAAAATAAAAAAAAAAAAAATTCACACAGGAACATACACACAAACACGTTAGTGCATATAAGGTATGGCGGTCGGCTGGTAAGGTTCAGTCGGTGGTGCACCCTCGTGGGGTGCAGATCGGTTGTAGTGGTCCAGGTCGGATTAGTGGCCGGCTACTCGGGCTCAGTCGTGAGTGTGGTTTCGCGGAGTGCGGTCGTGGAGTGCGGTTTAGTGGCCGGCTACTCGGGTTCAGTCGTGAGTGTAGTTTGGTGGAGTGCGGTCGTGGATGGACCTTCGGGTGATCCAGGTCGGTTTAGTGGCCGGCTACTCGGGCTCAGTCGTGAGTGGGGTTTCGTAGAGTGCGGTTTAGTGAGTTGATTTTTTTTTGTCGTGAGTGTTACTGTACATACATACAAACAGTGGACTTTGTGCGTTAAATAGAAATAATTCTTTGTGTTTGCTTTCCACATAGCAATGGATAATTTAAAAAAAAAATTCGAACGAATTTCTTGGTTTTTGTCGCAGTGGTCGATTAATTTATTGTGCGTGTATTTGTGTGTGTGTGTGAAGCTGTGAGTTGCAATTGGATATAAGCTGGTCTTCAAAAGGATTTCTTCAAGAACAACAAATAAGGATGACGAAGGACATCTGTTGATCGGGAGTTGTAGCAGTGTTGTAGCAGTGTAAGCAGTAAGAAAGCAGCATAAATAATTTATGTGAGTCTTGTTTTTTTATATTCTATTATATATTTGGATCCTCACTTCACGTCGCCGGTAAGTTTTTACGATACCATTTTTTTTTTTTCGTCGGGAAATTGTCAGACATATGAACAGAAGTGGGGATATCCATTTGGTGGTGGGATATTTCTTCTTTTTCTTTTCAGGAGATCACCCTCCCTACGAACTGTAGTGGAGTTGTTGTATATATTTTATTTTTTATGTATTCATGGAGCATAGGGACGTATCGACAGACATACATATATAAAAGATTTTTTTTTTCTTTTAATTTAATCGGCCGTCTTTAAGGGCTTTCGCACAACGCTGCGATAGCGATTGCGAGATTCTTATTATTATCCAAATCATATACATATGTAATACTGAATAGTTTATCGCACAATAAATCATCTTTTCCATAACAACGATACATAGGTTTAATCGTAATCAATCGCAATATATGTATATCGCCGGTATAATTTTTATTTCGAATTCGGTGTGCATGCACAAAACTCAATACACCCGTATCGTGTTGCTATAGATCGCTAACACGGCGGTGTGTGAAAGCCTTAAGACGGTCGAGGTGTATCTACTTACTTGTGTTCGTGGTTCGGTGTCGGGATTGGGGCCTTAGAATAGGTATCTGAATTGGTGGTGGGATTTTTTCTTTCCAGGAGATCACCCTCCCTACGAACTGTAGTGGAGTTGTTGTGTATATTATTTTATATATTTTGTCCATAGGGTAGTATCGCTCGACAAAGATTTATAAAAGTGCAAGCTTTCGTAGAAAAGACCCAAGTGCGTTTAAATTTGATCGACCGCCCTTAAGACGGTCGATGTTTATCAGCTTGTCTTTCGGTGGTGTCGGTAGTGTAGGGGCTTAGAATAGGTATCTGAATTGGTGGTGGGATTTTTTTTTTCTTTTTAGGAGATCACCCTCCCTACGAACTGTAGTGGAGTTGTTATATATATTTTTTTTACTATATTTATTTACATTTATATATTATACATATATCTGCCGAAAATGGTCGTTAGATTTTAGAATTGTGGAATTTAGAATAAAGCTTAACTCTTTAGACCCGTTTGTCAGAACAATCCGTTCAGGCAATTAGGGTTTAATTAACATTCACGCTGCTCCTACACGGCTGGACTTTATTAATTCGCAACTATAATATAGAACAGTTGAATACCTAAGTGTCTGTCTGAGTCTATAGCTCACCTTTATGGACGTGGAAACCGTGTTAATTTTTACTTGCATTGATACGTGCAAGGAAAAGTTTTACATTCGTAAAAATGTTCGAAGTCGAGGATTTGATAAATTCTGACATTGCCTTTATAGAGAAGTCGAAGAATGTGAATCTGGCAATTACGTCTGTCTGTCCGCGGGGCTACAGTCTAAACGAGTGAAAAGATTTTGATCAAACTTCGTATTTGAGGTCTGTGGGCTGATTCCTAGAGGAGAAATTAATATTTTTGGTTGTAGCCCTAATATTAATGGTACTTTTCTTAAGACCAATTCAACACTAAATCTTATATCTGATTTAGACCTGGATGACGTACAAATTTTCTTACTTAAATTGTTAACAATAGTAGAACTTTACTTAAGAACATATTTTGCTAAAAGTCAATTTGCACGAAAACGGCTGCAATTACTTCGTTCAAATTCCACACTGAAACTAATACAGACACGTGCAATAATATGACGTACGATATTTTGGCCAACAGTTGTTATAACGATGCTTATGGCCAATTTGGGTAAAAGACGATTTTCTTTAAAAGGGATTAAACAATTTTATTAAAATTCGCACATTAGATTATATATCACATATATATCAAATTTAATATTTGAACTAGTTTGGTAAAGTCCTATAAAATTACCTATTACGTTTTTGGCCACATTTGGTAACAACGGTACTTTATTTATAGCCAATTTAGCAAAGTTTTACTCAAAAAAATTTCTATTATACCTACATGTATTATAGATCGTTGGTTTTATGGATCTCAACTGAAATATGTTGAATATGTGAAAGTTTATACGATCCGTCGTGCACTTATCGTTTCCAAGAAAACCTGATCCCGGTATTATTAGAAAGATGGAATTAAATTACACCTTTAAATTTGTAAGATTTTCGATTAAAATGTTGTGCTAGGAAAAATGATTCAACGGTTAATTTTTCAATAGTGCTCTCGTTGCTCGTTCGTGGGAAATAAACGTATTCAAAAGTGTTTGTCTTTGTTTCGTAACTAAGGACGGACGTTTTTTTGTAGAAAATCGGATACAAGGTATTGAAAATTCTGTAGATTTCGTAAACTTATTCAAAGTGTACAATGTTAGGCTATTTTGTGCAATGTTGGACATATGATTTTCTTCGAAGAACCTGACCTGAATTCGTAGAGGAGAGCTCTTACTTTGTTCGAATTAATTGCATAGAGTTTTAGAGTAGAGTATAATTTCCAGCAAAATTTCTTCAATTAAGTATACAATACAAACCAAAACCCTCCCGGTTCGTTATTAGGAAGCACCGGGAATCGGTCCAGTTGCATTCGTGTTATCCACTATAGCCCTTGGCTATGATTCCGTTGGTTGGTTTTTCTACAAGTTTGCGGGTCGCAATTGGTCGATTGTGTGTGCGTGTGTTTGGTTTGCTTGGTGTGTTTGGTGTGTTTGGTGTGTTTGTTGTGTTTGGGGTGTGTGGTGTGTGTGGTATGTGTGGTGTGTTTGGTGTGTGAGGTATGTGGTTGTGTGTGTGTGGTACGTGGTGTGTGTGTGTGTGTTTAAATGTTGAAATGGATTTTTTCGAACTTAAGTAATTTGTATTTAAGGACAGGACTGTCGAAAACGGTTGTATTTCTTCCTACAAACAGTAACGGATACGGGGTACAGTTAGTTTGCTAGGTTTAGAATGATTTTGATTTTCGGTGTCGGCAGCACAGGAGGGACTTAATATATATAATAGTAGGATTTTTCTTCTTTTCCTTTCGGGGGATCACCCTCCCTACGAACTGTAATGTAAGGAACGAATGTATTTGCGTTTTTTTGTTTGTAATTAATCGGCCGTCCTTAAGACGGTCAGGACTCTAATTCTAATAGGTAGTCGGTGTCGGTAGTGTAGGGAGATTAGGGTTTTAGTTTAGGTATTATATTTGGTGGTTGGATTTTTTTTCTTTTTCTTTTGTTTTTGTTTTTTTTTGTTTCCTTTTTCTTTTTCTTTTTCTTTTTCTTTTTCTTTTTCTTTTTCTTTTTCTTTTTCTTTTTCTTTTTCTTTTTCTTTTTCTTTTTCTTTTTCTTTTTCTTTTTCTTTTTCTTTTTCTTTTTCTTTTTCTTTTTCTTTTTCTTTTTCTTTTTCTTTTTCTTTTCATTTTTCTTTTGTATATATCTATGTACATTTTTATATTTTATTTTTTTATTATTATTTATTTATTTTGCATACATTTTTCTTTATATATGCATTTTAATATATAGGTAGAATGTTGTGTTTTTTTAATCGATTCTCTGTTGTATACAAATTATAATTTTACATATCAAATTGGTCCTCTGAAAAAAAAAATAATTCGACTGTCCTTAATCCTTATTATGTATTAAGTATAAGATGTGGTAGGTCGTCTACTGATGAGCCCAACCACCACATCAGGGCTATTTATAATGTCTTTAAATTATTGCTTTACTAAATTCTTTTTAATTTTATAATTTCTTTAAGAAAATTGAATTGTTAATATTAACTATTGGAATTGTTTTTTCCATTTACCTGAATTTGTCTTTTTAATTGACGGTATCCGTCGGGTAAGCAGTGCGTCTAGACTAGATGTAATAGGTCATTCACTAAAAAGCCCAACTACTACATCAGGGCGTAACGCTACGCTCAAGAGATTTTGTTATTTTAGCGTTTGAACTTTAAAAATACGAAATTAATGCGCCCGGCGCTGGTTCGCCAGAATACATATTGTTTTCTGTTCTCACTACCGAGTGGCTTCAAAATTTCATATCTGGGATCTGTAAATTCGCACTATGAAAGTCGGAGTTTTCGATCTAGCCTTTTAATTAACGGTAGTTCAAGCCAATTTTACAAAAAACTGGTTCTCTTGAATACCGCTCTTTGATTTTGCTTTTAAGGGTTGGTTCTTAAATATCTTGCCTTAAATTTTCGTTTGATTTACAGTAAAAATGTGAAATGAGATTTGTGAGAAAATCCTTTTAGGTTCAATAGGTTCCATAACATGAATAAGCTAGTTTAGGCTCGAAAGACATCTATCTTTTCTTACCATTTTTTTTAATCATTGCCAAATCAGGATCTCCTAACGATTCGGGGTAACGATGTTATTCTTATTAGGGTTTGGGATGCACATTTGGACACTTTAAGCCATAGAACTACTGTCAGTAGTTTTCCGATCAATCGGAATCGGAAAGTTTTTGAAACACAAAGCTTCATCAGTCAGAAATCATTGAGTAAAGAGATGATAAACTTTCCAATGGTTTTCCAGTTGCCTACAAGCTGATATTGGAAAAAAATTGACCAAGTCACACATATTATCACATTTTCAAACAAGTATGTGTGACTTGGTCAATTCACCACTTTTTACGTCTCCCCCTCACCGAATTTTCCAAAAAGTCAAAAACCAAAATGCCGAAAATATAATCGAAGCCATCGGACAGTTTAATATCTCTTTCCTCAATGATTTCTGCCTTGAAGGTGCCTATGGCCACGTTCCGAATGGCAAAAAAAAATTTAAAACATGACATTGTATGATGGCGGACACGTAGGCACTGAGCCGCAAGCGACGTTGCTTTCAATTCTGTTCAATTATTTTAGTATAGCAACGAATAAACGATTAACGTTGAAACTTTAATTTCAGAAGTTCAAAGCCGTCCTTAATTATATGGCAGGAATTTTGGTACGATGTTTTTCATATCGAATCGGTCTTCATGTTGTTAAAGATTGTTATACAGATGTTGGAATTCGCCATAACCTGATCTTTTTCGGTTTATTGGATGAATACCAATAAATGTTGAACTGACTTTCTTGTAGAAGACTGCGGCGGGCAGCAATCGACGGCGACATTTTCACAAGTAACCGCTCAAGAATTGCCTTAGCTTAACCAATTTTTAACGTAGTTCAATTCTATTAAATAATTTAATTACTATTTCCAATTTCAGTAAAAAAATACAACATTTGGATCACATTTCACACCGTTAGGAATCAGTTGTTTCACTGTTTGAACGCATGCACATTCGAGTGGGTCGGAAAAAATATTTTGTACATACCTACATATCTAAAAGAATTCCTTAAATTTGATACATATGCCACATTTATCCAAATTAATTACATCTGGGATAATTAGCTTTTGTGAATGTGGTATGTTGTATGAACCTATAGAGTTCGCTGTCATTATGTGATAGGTGTCATTTGCAAAATTCAATTTCGCGCTGATGAGTTGTTTTAATCTTTCTGTTTTCTACCGATTTTTTTTTTTTACATTATACGTCATTCACACTAAAACATTAATGTTTACCTTACCTCCCGGGAGATACACGAGCAGAAAGAATAAGTAATATTCTACGTATTCAAATCGCCGATTCAGCCTAACGTGTTTATTTCCGCTGACACGGGGGAAGGATTTTTGAATTGATCAGTGGCCTCAGCTGGATACATTACAAACAAACGTGTTGCATTGTAAAAATACCGTTGAACAAGGAATCCAGGCAATTGAATGTACACTGATTTCCCTATTTGGTTAACGAGTTAAAAATTTATTAAGTTCAAAATAGACTTTAATTACCTACAACTTTGAAAGGGAATCCGCAACTTCCTGGAACTCCCTGGAACCGTTAAAATACTACATTATTATGTGTTAATATTAAAGCCATGTATTTAAGTGACGCGTTTAAATTTAAATTTTGTTCGACCGTATTTGTTCTCCATACTATTTTATCCTTACAAGGTTCACACATATTGCGATTTATGTATATACATACATATGTAATATGTATATGTACACCTAACGCAAATAAATTGTTTTTCATTTTATTAACTGAGACCAATACTGTTGTTTTCAAATCTCTATATAAAACCATAGCTTCCGTAATCTAGGTAAAAGGATTAATAAATACGCGATAGTGTTATGCAATTTTTCTCTTTGTCCTGGAAAAAAAAGGTACACATACATTTTTAGCTAAGGGCGAAATGGTAACAACCGTAATCCTGTTGGTTGGACAAAGTCATGTTTGACATTATCCTCTCGTTAGTTCAATCAGTGAAAAAGGATTTAATGGAAGTTTTTCTCTTTTTTTTGTGTTTCATTGTGTTTTTTTCAGGGGAATTCATTTTTTAACTGCACCTTTACGGATTTACGATTGCATTCGTGGCACATTCTACCGGTTAGATTGAAAGATAAAAACTTATTGGAACTGGTGGTATACGTATGACATTCTATTTCTATTTTTCTTAACCTCCAATGGTCAAAGTCTGTGCAATATATGTATGTACATACGAGTATTTAATTTAGTAGTGGTGACCGGAACGTCGTGTGGCGACGCTGAAGTAAGCTTACATCTTTAGATCCTGGCAGATCGCAAAGAAACATACACTAAAGGGCCATTCATAATTAACATATAATTTGTATAACAGATCTATAAAGTAGATACTTAAGTATTGCAGGACTTCAGTCCTCTCAAGTACCAGTATTAGGTACAGGTACTGGTACTTGTACTTCAGTACCCTGGTATTTTTCTGTCTTTCTAAAGAATTTTCTAAAGAATCCAAATATGATTTATATTTAAACATCTAAACTCTGGCGCGTGATACAAACAATAAAAATACAATCACAGACGAAGGCTTTAGTATCGTTGACCCCTCCACGAGGTCCTCTCTTTAAGGGGTAAACAGAATGTGCATCTGCGTCTAAGACTGAATCTGAGTCGTTAGCTGTCATAATATGTGCGTCTGAGTCGTGTGTCACTAAGTTGAGTTATCTTTAACTTCAGACAGACGTTTACTGTCCATGCTCGTAGGGAAACTCACGGGTCACAACACTCTGCGGACCACCTAAAGAAACTACGGAAGAAGAACTCTGCACAGGATACGGCGATGACTCTGCCAGTGTCCTGGACTACAACATTCCAGGTACAAATTCCTCGGCAAACACTTCTTTCAGGATTTAGGAGAACTCTCCAACGCCAATACCGACATGTTATTGAACTTCCTCAGAACATCAGGATGGTTGGTATACACGGGTAACGAGTAAGTACAACCATGGGAAGTTGTTACAGATATTTATGGGTTAAAGGGCAAGGCAAGGGGTACTTTTTCTAAGCCCCCCTACGGGTAACACAATGGATCAGTGCTGACTTGAGTGCGGCAGTGGTATTTCGTTTCCTCTGTCAACCCAAAAACCTAACCTATCTTTAACTTCAAGCAGCGTTGCAAGTTTGAAAGAAAAAAAAAGTCAAACGTAAGAGAGTATTTACTGTCCCGAGTAAGCTTCTCAAAATTCTTTCCTCCTTCGGATACGGCTTGAAAGATCTGTGGGCTTCCTAAAACTACAACATGTTATCCGGCTTGTTTGAACTCATTTATAAGCATGTACTCGAGTCTGCCGCCAGCAGTGAGCTGGAATATTTTACTTAACCCTTCTTCAAAATAATTTGCTGGTTATTCTATCATACACACATATGTATGAGTGCCTAATCAAATCATCTTGACTGAACTTAGTGAAATGCTTCTTTGACTGTCCTATTTAGTTCAAATTCAAATGTAACGACTTCATTCAACCATACAAATTGTGGTTGTGACCAAGAATTAAAGGTGCATAAAGTTCAAAAACTTACACGTTATGCACTTCGTTGGGTGCAGCCAACCATCCTAGAAAAGGAGCATATTTTATGCTTTCACAATTCTTTTATTCGTCTTTGTTTTCCTGGACCAATACTACAGCCACAGTGGCATTTTCCTTGCACTTATGACTATGTGTCAAGTATTGGTTGCGTGAAAATTTCTTAAGATAAAATATTAATCGATATTGACATATCCAGAGGAAGAGTTTGAATTTTTGTACAGCCTGTCTCTTTGCAAAAGCGCTCGATAGTGGCGAATCCAATGCTGTCGACATATCTTGGTTTTTTGGACCAACATATACGTAATGGTACAGCTCATAGAGCTCGCGAGTGTCTCTTATCCAACGAATATATTTTCACTCAAATGTTTCCAATATTTACTCTGCTTTCTTACTTATGGTCCATTACTCTAGTCTTGCCATAGAGTAGAACTAATAAAAGGTGAGTTCTATAGAATGTCAGTCGAGAGAAGATGTTGGCCCATCAAAATTGTTTGCGCAGGTACTTGCGACCAAAGCGTACACTTTATTTCTTTTAAATCGACTGCTTTTGACTTTTCTATGTCCGTTTCCGGTTCTTTTGCATCGAAAAGTTTTGTTTGAAATTATTCAAGGGTGAGAAAAAACTATTTGAACTTTTTGTATATGAGTCTCTCTACACATAGCCATAGATTACTGAATTTCTCGTCAGAGAAAAGCACCAACTGAAGCAAGAGTAAAAGTAAAAATTGTTTTACTTTTCCACGCCATGAATTTATTGATAAACTACGGCATGAAGCAAAGGAAATCGACATGGAGGCAGTTCGGGCGCCCTACGTGGCGAACATCCTTCAAGGGATGTACGAGTACATAGCTGCAGTTTATTTATAAAATTCAATTTCAAAAGTGCAAAATTGTGAATCTCACACTTTTAGCCGAACCACCTCCTGCCACTGATGATGAGGTAGTGAGATACAGATACAACAGAAGTATGGAACGAACAAAAAAAAAATTGAAAATATTTTATGCTTTTCATGGCGAAGGTGTATTTGTTGTCAAGAGTATTTAGCATGATTAAAATGCTTTTTGCCCGATTGGAACACTTATGGGTAGAATATCGATCAACTGGATTCATATTGTTATGTAGAATTAAAAATATAAAATGATACTAGTGCACGGCTGTCAAGGAATGGATTCAATTTACTGAGTGAACCTTGACGCTGACAGTAGTGCGAAATTTTAAAAATCAATCGGATCGCATTAAGTACAGTGTTGAAGATTATTTAAACCGTTTTGAAGTATGAAACGTAGGAAAACATTCCACAAATGTACTTAGCCTTACAATGATATTCGGTGTGGTGAACTATAACTTCTGGTCGTATACATGGTAATAAGTTGTCGGAAAACATGAAATATAACAGGAAATAAATAACCATAGTAATATCGGCAGAAGCTAGTGCCCACTTCTGCCACCTGAAGCCACCGAGATCGCGAGAGAGATGGAGGGTTTTCTTCTTAGTTTTGATTCACATGCGCTCCATATCATGGTTTATTGGGACAAGCTTGATAGTTTCTTCGAATTTATATCATAGATGTCAGTAAATGTTATGTTAACTGTCTTTCTATTTCTCAGAAACTACCACCCCAATTCTTGAACTCGAATGACAGTCGAATACGACTATAGTCTCTAAAAACGCGTGAAAGAGAGAGATACCGTGAACATGGAACCATTACACGGAATCTCATTCCTTTCTTCTCTCTTACAATTTAACCAATGTGAAGAGGCATTCCTGATATATTGATAGCAATTATCATGGCTACATATGATGGGTCAAAGCTGTCTGAGGAATTCCAAAGTGGGGTTCGGCAAAGCTGCATACTTTCACCAATACTGTTTTCATTTGGTGATTAGTGATGTTCTGAATCCGGCCTTATCAACAGGAAATGAAGAAATTGGATGGACTCTTACATCTGAACTCACACACCTTGACTACGCCAACGCCAACGATATGTCTCACAGAATAAATGACAGCAAATGTGGAGAAGGAAGCAGACGTTGTTGGGCTGAAAATTACTTTATCAAAAACAAAAGATCAGTCTAGGACTAAACTCATCAACTCATATTTGTATGTATTGCTGGACAAACGGTTGAGAGAGTAGAGAGTTTCCAATACCTTGGGAGTGTTGTCTCCACGGATGGCGGAGCCGAACTGGATATAGCCACCCGAATAGGAAAAGCCAAATGCGCGTTTGGGATGCAATGTAGCTTAAACACCAATCTACGACTGTTCCGTTCCAACGTTGAATCCGCTGCTATATGGATGTGGTACCTGGAGAGTGACCGTCACTATCACAGGGAAGCTGCAAACGTTTATCAATAGGTGCCTTATCCATTACCAGCAGCGGATTGGTCACAGTCTCCGAGCCGGCAGGATACGCGGCGGTTCTAGGAGCCTGTGGCGCAGATTAGTTGTGAATGAAGCACTGAAACAGGAAAAGAGTTGAGGAGAGCTATGGCACATTTCCAGAAACCGCACACGATAACCCACAAGAGGACAAGAGGACACAGGACATATGTAAGTAAAGTAAGTAAGATATTTCTTTAAAAAAAAATCAAACTTCTAGTTAAGAACCAAATTGGATGGTCTAAAAGAGTGGTCTGGTGAAATTTTGATGTTGTAGGGTCCACGAGAAAAGGCGGTGGAAAAGCATCCAACCTGGGGCTTCAAATCGCTTAAAACACTATAAAGTTTAACTTTTTAAATGTTTTGTGGAAATGAGTGTTACCTAAAGATCGTTCGCTCTATCAATCTCTAATGTATATAGGTAGAAGTAATAGATATACATATGTAGGTACATAGTGTAAATTTTGATTATTTTTACCCAAAACATCCATCGCTGGAGCTTTAATAATTCTTTCTAGTAATTCAATGGTTCCAAGAAAACACGATGAAGCCTCAATTTTTTTACTCGCTTTGTAAAGGTAATATTACGAATCCAAGAATCGTTTTCCCCACTCATTCCCTCTTCCAGTAATATCTACTATTCACCGCTGCGTCGGTCGTACGTAGTGTCACTTTCGTTGTGTATCCATTCGTGCGCACATACTCAAGGATATATAAAATGTAGTAAATCAAATTTCAATGGTCCATCAGTTTGTGTGAGATATAAAATCTCCGCATTCCAGGAAGGAAACTTTCTTGGGCACAGAAAATTAAGTTACAGATCTCTAATAACTTTGTCATTGAAGTTCTTCATTAGATTTACGCTTCCCACTCCACAAGACCGCCACCGGCACCACTATGATGCTACTGATGCTGCTACGGCAAGTGCTTCCATTCGAATTCCTTTCTCCGCTTGTCAAGTTTTCACCAACCACTGCCGCACAGTGTGCTCCACGTCAGGAGAGAAAAACACACCCACCCGTGGACTTGATTGCGAATACGAATCAACTTTTATGGAGCATCTTTCAAAAGGTGGCTGATGGGTAGAATGGTTCATGCGGTAGTGGTTGTGGTTCAACGTTTCCATCTTTTGAGGATTTCGATCATAATAACTTTGGTGCTGTGGCGTCGTCGAAGGGGTTTGGGCCATGACGATATGCACTGATTTCATATCTCATGGTATTTGTAAATTACAATTGAAAGAGAGTTGTTTGGCTTAATGGAGTGGTCTGATGGTATATATGTAGGTTGAACAAGTGTGAAAGGAGCAATAGGAGGATGTAAGCTAAATTAAGCGATCAATAAGAAATGATTTTACAGTCGTAGAAATATGAAATCCGTTCGGATTGCAATTTATTCTTCAGATGCGACAAAACCGAGAATAATTTCCGGCTGGTGTAGGTACATATCTGCTAACAATTTGTGACATTGAGTTAGTGAAGTTGTTCTCTAGCAACTTGTTGAATAAGCTTGCACTTACATACATACATATGTAAAATAAATTTGGAAAAAAAAACTTTATTTATTCGACATTATGCTGGAATTTATGCGGTTGAAAGACACCAAATTTGCCCGTATGGCCGCAACAGAATGCATAATTACTTTTTGGGCAATATCCGATTAATTATTACCAATTTACTCGCACTCATATGCATGAATATCTTATTATTAAACCAATGCAGTTGTAGACAGTAACTTAATTGTGTCAGTTTATAGTCCAAAATTAGAATTAGTTGTCTGCAGCAAAATAATCATGTCACTAAATGGTAGTTAATTGAAATCAACTTCATTAAGGGACACAGGGTGTGTGTAAGAAGATTAAATTGTTTGTGGTGCAAAACGAATGCAGCGTATCTTTTGTGTAGCCGCCCTTTGTATTAACCTATCATCAGTTTTGTTGAATTGAAATTCATAACACATTTTTAAGCAGGTAGTAAATTACATAAGTTGCTCATAAAAAGTAGATTTAGTAACATAATTGGACATTTAAAAACTATTATGAATATATTTTTTTACTTGCATTGACAAATTGATAAATTCTGACCTCATCTTTATAGAGAAGTCGAAAAATGTGAGCCTGGCAATTCTGCCTGCCTGCCAGCAAGGCTACAGCCTAAATGGGTGAACAGATTTTAAGTAAACTTCATATCTGGGGTCTGTGAGGTAATCCATAGAGTAGATTTTTGAAAACTTGAAAAGTACTAGAAATTCTAACGATTTTGATTAAATTTGTTTGCTAGTTTGCCAAACTGCTATGAGATGGCGTACCACTTAATAAAAGTGTTTCTAAAGCTGCGTCCACACTGAGTGAAACATTTCTGAATTACATATTGGCCAGACTCTGCCAGCACTACAAATGCTCTATTCATTAGAGTTGGCCTTTTCAACAGTACCAATGCCCACACCATTGCGCCTAGCTGAGTTCCACATGCAGTCAATTGTTGCATTGTCCAAAGGTCCCTCTACGTAAATGATAATGACCTATACTATGTCGATTTTGAATTTGGCAGCCATCTCATGGAGAGTCAAGGGCCAACCATTATCAACATTGGGAAGCATAGCTAATGTTATAACTGACCGAAATGCTTCCTTATGTTCTGTCATCTCCAACCACTGAGTATAATACTTTTGCCCGTAATACAATCTACAATTTTTTTCCCTGTTTTCCCTGTTATTTTTCACTAAAAAAATGAATAGTAGCACAAATTTAGTAAAACTAAAATGAAAGCAGTAATCATTCGCACATTTCCAAATAAAAAAGCTAATTTGAGAGAAAACATTAATGTAAACACATTAGGGTGAGTATTTTCTACCAACTGTCAAATTCGCATATGTAATGAGCGGCTGAGAGCGCTCTCCCTAATGTTCGGTAATGTTTCCGAAAGTGCCCGAAAACTGAACGAATCGACGCTGGGCTTATTATGTGTTGGCTCATGAGATTGTGTGTATTGGTGGGTTTACATCTGCAGCCAAATATTGATTATGTCTCTCACTTTAGGTGGCACTTAATGGCTGATTTAGAATTGAAAGTCTTAGATGCCAGGGCCGATATATCCTAACGGATATTGCATTATACTTCAGCCACTACAAAACTTCTTTTATCGCGATGAGTTCTGCCTGGTGAATGCAGGAAATCTTAAAATTTAGATCATGCGAGAATACATCTGCTCGTAGTCTCGTTTCCGTTTTAGATTCGTCGTTATAGAAGCTGATATATCGACCCTTCACCCTCCAAGTCTCGTCTAGGAGAATGAGGGTCTCGAAATGTTCGTTCTATAGGAGTTGGGTAATGTAGTCGGTACTTGCCGAGATGCAGTCTAATTGTCGGAGAATAGATGAGTGGCCTGTTTGAAGACTAGTGCCCAACGCAACCAAAAACGTATTTTTAAGAAAAATCACGTCAAAAGTTTCAGAAAGTATAAAGTAATCTTTTAAAACTCACAGACTTTATCAGAAAAGAGATATTAAAGTCCTTTTTATTAAAAGCGCAGGCTAATTTTTATAATTCCTACTTGTTAATTGAAGATGTCAGTTTTTGTAAAGTATTTGAGCTGACACTAAGCAAATTTTGAGAAAAATCACAGCAGTTACGGACCGCTCCTTTGACTTTGGAAATAAAGTTCAAAAGTTAGTTGCCTGGATTGAAAGAGAGAAGAAACGAACAGTGTATTAAAATCAATACTTAAGTACACTGACAGAGAACTGCAAATGGCTTGTACTGCTGAATTTTTGCCTAAATTGCTTTACCTCATCTTACTGGCATAAGCCGTTTTTTTTTTTTTAAATCTCCGCAGGCAGTAGAAGTTTCAAAGAAAAACATGGCTATTATATAGAAAATAGAAAAATTCAATATGAGAGAATAGATTAAAGATAAAATTATTATTTATTATTTTTTTAAAACTAAAAATATGGTTCAGCCTGTATACACAAGGGGTTTCTTAAATTGAAAATTTAATTTACAATATATTAAAATAAAATATTCGGTCATTAATACTTTTGTGCTTAATTATGAAACTACTCTGTGAAATTTGTGTCCCATGAATATAATAGTACATACCATCCCGTTTGACGTGATTACCTAAATATTTAACAATAACCTAATCAAACAAATGTCGGCTTGCGTTTTCAAATTTACGCAGTAATGCCATAAAATCGGAAATGCTGGCGGCTCTTGATGGAATTTCATGGAAAATTTGACAATTAGACATTGATTTTCACTGAATTAATTACGCATAGGAAATAAATCGGCGGACAAAAAAGTACTTTGCTATTTTTAGATATAAATTATCTATAATGACAATGGATGTCGATCACCAGTCACAAAAACTAGACTCAAAAGCGTTCAGGACAAATGAATTTTGTGGTTTTTTATTCAATGTGTTATGTATTGGTATGCATAATAAATCAACAACTTGCTAGTAAACCGCATTTAAAATTACAAAAAAAAGAAACAACAAAAACACTGTTGTTGTAAAGTCAAATAACAATAGATAGGTATTTTAAAATATTTTTATAAAGAGGGTTGTATAGGAATAGTGGGGGCCACGAACCTACAGGCAGGCACTTAACATTTTGTTTCTACCCAGTTTAAATTTTAAGCTTCGTTGGTTAAATACATCGTGAGTAAGTTCCGTTACATTAAATTCCTGAATTTTAAATACAGATAGTAACAAACAACGTTCTAAAGAGATAAATATTAATAAAGAATTAAAAAACGTTGGCTATTGCGTTTGCCTTTAATACTTCTCTATGTTACAAACATTGTGTCGAACTTAATTATATATCATTTGGATAGGGTATACAATTTTAAATGTTTTTTTAGAAGTAGGCGTGTCAGTGGGCGAATTTGAAAAACAAAATTACTTATGTTTCCTTTCTTGCCTACAGCGCCATCAATTGAATCGAAACTTAACAGAAACACTCTCGCGCCCATACTGAAGAGCACTCGAAAATTTGGACTTAATTGGTTTGGTTAGTTCGGATTTTGTATAATCCATATTTTTACTTGCACCTATAATATAGGGTAAGTATTGGATTCGTGCAAAAATTCGAACTCGAGATAACAATGAATTCTGACATTACGATGATAGAGAAGCTCGAAAAAGTAGGTCTGCCGATTCTGTCTGTCTGTCTGTCCGTCACTCTGTATGTATGTACGCTCGACTACAGCTCAAACGGGTGGACCGATTTCCTTCAAACTTCATATCTGGGGTCTGTTGTGTATTCTCCAGAGGAGAAATTGGAATTTTCGTTCTAGCCCTATTATTAACGGTACTTTACTTAAGGCCAATTTTACAAAAACATGATTTTCTCGAAAACGGCTCTAACGATTTTGATTAAATTTCATATTCGAGTTAGTCCGGGCAAATGCTATAATATGGCGTACCACGTTTTTGGCTAAAAATACGTATAACGGTACTTTTCTTATTAACTGGTTTTAGAAATATGGCTATTTCTCGGCTAAAACTCAATGCATTTCCATCAAAATTGAAATGTGGGCAAGATTAAATGTTTAATAATATATGCCATTTAAACTTATACAAAATTAAAAAAAAAAAAATCTCAAAAATCTATTCAAAAATCTATTGTAATTTTTTTTTTTTAATTCATTTCCAACTACCAGCATATATGTACATAGATGCAAGTACGTACGACCCAGTCGTGCACATTTTTTTTCTGAAATTTCCAATTTTCCGGGCAATTTTTTAAATTTTTCTCTACGTAAGAATCTTATTCGGACTATTAAGCAGACAAAGAATTAGCCTAATCGGTACAGTCATTCTCAACTGATGCAATGACCAAAGAACAGAAAAGAACAGTGTATAAGGTAAAGGTGGATGGTCGAAATGGCGGATTGGTGGATTGGCGAATAAAAGAATAGGCGTATGGGCGAATGGATAAATAAACTAATGGGCCTCATATACTGCACATACACATATGCACAATCTAGTGGTTGTGCATGCAATCTGAAGGTGCAAACGGAATGTGTCATTTCGAAAAATGTTGATATTTTCTTGTTTGCGCATGCAAGATTGTATGATGTATGGTGAAAATTTCTCAGTTGCGTTAAAGAAATTAAGGAGTGAGGGTCGAAATAATGGAAACAGAGAATGAAATGAAATGAATATTGTGCAGTTTGCATGTATAGTATATGGAGGAAGAGGGATTGTGCATGCTTGTGATTGTACATGCATGCATGCATGTGTGGTGTATGGGCCCTATAATGGATGAATGAAGTGATGCACGGATGGGCAGATGGACGGATGGACGCATGAAAAGTAGACGAATGGAGAATGGACAAGCAGACGAATGGATGAGCGAATGGAAGAATAAACGAATGGGCGAATGAGCGAATAGAGAGTAGACGTATGGTCTAATGGAGAGTTGACGGACGAACGGATGTGAGATTCAAACAGAATAAGTATAATTTTTTTTGTTCACTATTTAGAATAGCCTGTAGCTATTATTGCTATGAATATATCGATGGCAATAACAAAGTTGGCTAGTTATAAGGACTTTAGATCAAGTGATTACATTTTTCCTATAATAGGTTGAAAATGGCTACAGTTTTTAGTTTGGAACGACATATTACCTTTAAAATCAATTAAATTTGTATTATAATTAAAAGAGAATACAAAGTTTAGAAAATACAAATACAATTATATCTGTTATTCCATTAAAAAATCAAAACCGTTTGTGGGACTTTTAATAAGGACCACGAGTTCTTTTCATCATCTGTTACGTGTCACTTTCCGCAGATACGCTTCATGAAGCTTTTCGTCCAAAACTGATATGCACTCCGATTCGATTTGTGGGATTTGCAATCTAGCACTTTTCCTAGGTAAATCGAAAACATGTTTCCCAATTACATATCAACGAACTGGATGCAACAACGAGACTGTTTAATAACATGCAACACTTGTTTTGACTTTTCTATGCAACAGAAAGATTATATATTTATTTTAAAATATTTGAGAATCTAGCGGCCTCTAGGACCAAAAATTGATTAGATTTTAGTAGATCCTAGCGACGAAGACCTTCGCTGCAAAGTAGTAAACCCAATTAGTACTTGCAGAAAACGTAGTAAATCAACTAAGGAAGTCAAAACAAACAACAGCTGTCTGAATTTTCGCCCTTTGTTGTCAAAAAGTTTTTGAATTTGTAAATCGCAATAAATAGGGTAAAGGCACTAGTACCCGGACAGTTCTAGTATCCGGACACTTCGTATTTTATTGTTGAAAAATAAGACAATTTTGCGGTTTTAGTGTACAAAATATATCAAAAAACAACCCTCCATGTTTTCTTCATACACACACGGAGTTTCCAATAGATGCGATAACTTGTTTATGAAATATGCTTAAGTTAGTACGAGGTAGTCGTGAAGTGTGCAGCGAAGTGCGTTTTTCCTAAAAAAAATAGTGACCCTATTTTCAAAATCTAAGTATTTTAAACATTATTTATTGCATAATTTTAATTAAATATAAATAAATTCTGTGTTCAATTAAAAAAAAAATTTCTTAATTTATATGCAAATTATTTGGTGTCCGGATACTGGATTTATACTAATTTTAGTTTCCGGACAGAATGTCCGCACTTTAATGCAAATTTCAAATTCATGTTTTAATACTTTTAAACGATACCTATGTGTATTTGGCTTAAATCAAGGAAATAATATTGCATGTTTCTTTAATAATTTCAGTATTCGGGCAGTGTTTTTTAACTAAGAAACTGGCTTGGCGGGTACTGGAAAAATAGGTTTAGGTTCCGGACAAGCGGTTTTTTTAACGAATTAAAATGTGTAAAATACTAAAAATGTCATATTTTTTAGATAAAATAACTTAAAAATCGAGGATATTCGGACAAATAATTTGAGTTTAAGAAAAGCAGCTGCCAAATATGGTCTGTTTCGATCAACTCTTCATGACCGGTGTAAGGTAAAAGGCTATTTCGTGAAAAAGGAGCCTGATCCTTACTAACACCGAACCTAAATTGCTGAGTGGTGCACCGATATGTTCGAATGTGGGTTTCCTTCAAAGACTGATGACCTCCTTAATACGGTGCAAAAAATAATTAAGGACTCGAAAAGGGAAACACTTTTAAGGATGATCGACCAGGTAAAACATTGCTCAAATCATTTATGAAAAGAAATAATTCTTTGCCCATGAGAGAAGCTGTAAGCATAAGCAAAGGCACGGCTGTCGTCACAAAAAAATTATTTTAAAATGGTTTGAAGAGCTGGAAGACTATTTAAAGAGCATAAACCAGAAGGAAAAATGCACGTTATGTATAAACTATGTCAATTTGTTAAAAAAAATGTGATTAAGGCATAATTTATTTTATAAAACTATCTTCATATTAGATATATTTTATGAATTCTTTTTTTAGTTAAAAATAACGTATATAAATACATATATATATATTTATTGTTATGTACTTACTATTCGAAAAATTAGTTAACAAAATAGTGAATAAAATTTTGTGTAAAATGTTTAAATAATGAAAGAAAACGTTAAAAATTGATATGAATTTTGGTGTCCGGCTTCTAAAACTAAAACGTCCGGACCCTAAATATTACTGTCCGGGTACTAGCCAAAACGAACTTTTTTACTCGTAAGAACTAAAAAAACAATTATCCGCAGTAATAAATATGTTTGAAGAGTTTTACTATCTTTTTTAAAATTATCTAAATTATTTATAAATCCAAACCTTTTTACAGAAGCTTTAATAGTTAAAAAATGAGAAGAAGTCAAAATTAAGATTTGTGTTAACTGCCTTTACACTATTTCTTTATTTTATGAGCTTTTCTAAACTGTAATGTATGGGGAAAGTGGTGATTCTTATGTGTATGGCAATTTATGTATATTGTATGTTTTTAATTTGACGGAAAACTCGAAACTTCGAACTTAATTGAATCAGGATTAATTCGATCTGATACGAAATATTCTCGGATTGGGTTGAAATTTTTCATGGAAATCGAGACTCACAGCATAGAAGGATAGAAAGATCGAGTTTGGCAGGCAAAGAATAAAGAGAGCAAGTGTGCTGTCAGAAAACAAAAAGGGGTTGTATTTCCACACGAATGAGGTATAGTCATAAGACTAATATAGCTAAGTCATAGACTATAGGTTGATTGTTTGGCAAAATCACCTCTGCACGTATAGGAGAAGTGCTATATATTACACGATTTCAATACTAATTCGTTCCCAATCCAATCTCACAATCTGCTCATTTAAACTGGGCATGTTTACACTTTCTAACTCTAGCTGTACGTTTCATCTTCTAGCGTGTTTTACAAATCTAGCATCTAGCGAATTCCAGGTTTAGGGAACGCGGCCAAAAGAATAACCCGATAGAGCTAACTTTTTTTTTACTTTTATTTTCGAAAAAGCAGGTACTTCCAAATGAATCACCCTTTAGAATTTTAGATGTTAAAGCTTTGTTAGTCGTTGAGTATCGGTTTCAACAATCAGTCATGGAGACTGACATGTTGTATTGGTTCAATGCAATTACCATCAACCCCAATTGATAAGGTTGTTTGAATTGTATAGCGGGTGCTGTGCCTTAGTGATTAGTACATTTTGTTCGAGCTTCAAATCCCAAAATATATCATCAGTGTTTTTTTTTTTGGCTCCACGTCTTGCAAGCGTCTGTCATCATAGAGTACTACTGTAGTGAGAGAGCTTCTCAAAAAATCCATCTGGCTTTAAATACTGCATAAAATTGCAGGTCGTGCAGAAATGTATACCGCGCACGACACGTGCGGATTTGAGAAGCTAAGCCTATGCTTTTATTCTTAGATCACAAATAGAAACAAACAGACAAGTATCCTGAAATTAAGGAAAGTTAATTAAATTCTTCCAAGCGTTAAAAACACTTAGGTACGTTTGCAGTTTACGCTGTCATAGCTTAATTCGCGTTGACAATATTCTCATTATAATAATTTCAATAATTAATTTGCACTTTTGCCCCTCAATCTCTATGATGTTTTACTCCATCAACAAAGAGGATTCATCACGATTTCCGCCTTAAGAGTGGAATTATATAAAAGTTATATTCCCATATACACGGCAGCTATTTGTCTGGAAAATAATCATGCATTGCATTGCATGCAGCAGCAGCAGGAGAGAGATGCTTCGCATAAACGAATCTAGCTTTCGGTGTCTGGCGTCTATTTGGCGCCATTGCAACTTTCTCAACAACTAATGGCAATTGAAGGAAATGCATTTCCTAATTACAAAAGTTCATGTCCTTCGTGCCGAGATAGAGAATTGCTGTTTTTCCTTGTGCTGGCTCTCTCACACTCTTCTCTATATAACTGACATTTTGCGCGAATCCTTTTTTCCATTCTCATCGCATTCCATTCAGGATTTCTTGTTCTTTTTTTTTTCTTCCACGACCCCCATAGTTCGGTAGCGGCGGCGGCTTCGTCGCCTCCTTTAGTCCCAATTACATTAGAAGAGAGAAAATCTGCCTGCCTGCCTGCTTGCCTGCCTTCGGGGGACGTATCCTTTTATGCTATACTCATGCTGTGTGTGTTCATTCACGTGTATAGCTGGCTATATGTACTTCTTAAGGAGCCCGACTCATGCATCAAACAGGGTCGCATATAGCAATTCATAGAACCCGACAAGCCAACAATGAATAACTGCGTTAGTGGGTAATTGCGGATGCTAATTCAGCGAAATTGTCTACGTTGTGCGTCTTTTCCAATAAATTAAGTTTTAAAATATTTTCACTCGAGTTTTGTATGGTAGATGGTACTGTGCAGTCTTTTGAGAGAGCTAAAAGGATTAAAGACAGGTTAACACTGTGGTAGGAGCGAAGAAAGGAGTTCCTTTCTCTTTAACATACAGTCACAGATACAATCAAATGAAGCAATTGCTATTAATTTCCTTTTTGGAAGTGTGCGTATGTAGGTATAGCTAGGACATGAAGCAAATCATGTCAGTATACATATTTTAACTTTAAATTTCAGGCTATACATACATATGTACGTGTAATGAAATGATTACCTAATTAAGCAGTTTGTCGTTCTTTAAAGGGATGCATTTATTTAAAGGTTTTAGTTGTGTAATATGGCTTAATGGTATTTCCACTGGTCATTTGGTTGAGTAATGGAATTTGTTAGAAATTTTGATCCATTTCAATTCTTTAATACGCTCTTGGTCAAATGAGTTTATAGCTACTAAGTGCAATACCACTTTAGTTCTCACTTCAGGCAGTTTGCAGATCATATTTTTCTTCCAAATCCAATTGGATAGCACTCAGCTCTTAAGCCTTTTGAAGAAGTGGGAGCAGTTGCTTCGCGATCGATGCCACAGTTTGGCTAAGCACTTACCAGTCAGAAACTAAGACATTGGCAAACTTGGGGTCTGTCATCCTTTCAGTGGCATCCTTGGAAGCAACCGAGGACGCGTCCTCATTAACCAATGACACCTGTGCCTACGGCCTGATTAATTTATTGACCACGGGAGCTCCACCAGCTGTAGCATTCCGACAATAGTCAGCACTGGTGAATACGCTCCGGAAATAGTCCCACCAGTATTGAAATCAAAAAGAACTAGTTAAGACAAGATAGCATCATTGACAAAACGTTAGAGTAAAGCTATCGCCTTGATTCGGCGTCTTAAAAAGGAAGACCTGATGTCATACACGGATAAGAAAAAAGGGCAGCTCTGTTTACATCGTCCTCGAAACGTGGGTCACCTTAAGTGGTCCAATGGAGAAGATGGATTTAAGAAAAGTAGACCACTCACGGCGAGTGCGAGTACCCACTTGCTCCCCACCTAAGCCAAGGACAGTTTTGCCCCGAGTGCGGTAGGAGTCTTTTCTTCCTGCCAGGCCGTCTAATCAACCTATATTAATTGTTGACATTAGTTAGGTGTAACATAACATTGAAGTACGACGTACACCGTGAAACATTGACGAAACTTAGCCATGGATTTCGATAAACGTTAAACACATCTGCTCATACAATGGACCTTTATCTGATGACTCACAATTTATAGATTAGAAAAGGCGGGAGAACCTACGCTCAACTCAATATTGCGGAATAGGAAGCCGAGCCACTTTACCGGTTACTAGTTTCTAATGGGTTCTCCATTAAGCGGTTCTTATCTTTCAACTTAAATGAAAAAAATTGTAAGCAAGTAATAACAAAATGTTTTACGTATTTGGAAGACCCATATATGCCATTGCGAAGGGTATTATATAATCATTCAAATGTCTATCATGGATTTGCTGGGCGGTGTCCACCCTAAATGTCCAATTTTCCATAACTCTGGCGTATAAATCAGGCAATGGCATTGATTACGTTGGCTTCCAGGGCAGTGGTAGTTTGGAATTTATTGGCATAAAACGGTTATTTAAGAAAACCCCACAAGAAGATTTATAACAGGGCCAAATCGCACGATCTCGGTGGCCAATTCGCATCGCCTCCGCCCTCCGCGTGAGATAAACACTTTTGGTAATCGCTTGTCGAAAATGCCAATTGTGCCACAGGCTGTGTCAGCATCATCCTATTAAAACCGCATGTCGTCCGTGTCCATATCACCAAATAAGGGTCAAAAGAAATTGGTTATCATCGACCGAAACCGCTCGCTGTTGAAGGTGATGGCCTGGCTAACGTTGTTCTCGTAGAAGTATGGACCCACCAAACAATGACTTTCATGACCAAGATTGCTTTAGTTTAAAAATATTACTTGTTGACTAACCAATTCATCTAAAAATGGGTCTCGTCTCTCAATATGTTTTTCAACTTCCAATTGCCCAGTCACCAAACAAATGGCGACCATGAACTTTGAGCTTCTGGGTCAGTGAATCATGTACGGGTGTAGGCCAATTTATGGTCTTCGAAAAGCCGAGTTACTGGACTCATTGTACAGACCGTCACTGTTGATAAATATAGTTACGAGGCAGTTAAGGAGTTCACATACCTCGGAACAAATATAAATCCTGCAATTGACACCTTTGTAGAGATCCCGCGAAGGCTAACCTTAATAAACCGTTGCTTCTTCGGTTTGGAAAAACATCTGGGTTCAAAACTCCTAACTCGACGGACCAATTTAATGCTCAATAGAAGACTGATCTTACCAGTCTTGCTTTATTGAGCCGAGTGCTGGACGATAAGTAAGAAATCTGAGCAAATATTGGGCACCTTCGAGCGAAAAATACTCCGTCGGATATTAGGTTCCTTATGAGAGGAGGGCGAATGGAGGAGAAGATACAACCGCGAACTCTATGAGCTGGACCAGGAAGTGGATGTAGTCCAAAAAGCCTCGGCCACATCGAGCGATTGGACAACAATGCTCCAGCCAAGAGAATCTTCGAATCCCAGCCCCCAGGTTCGAGACGGCCAAGAAGACCGAAGCTCCGGTACAAAGACCAAGCTGTCGCGGATGCCAGAAAACTTGATCTTCACAACTGGAAGCAGGGTGCCCGGGACCGCAGAGGATGGAAGGCAGCCGTGTCTCAGGCAGAGACTCTTGAAGAGTCGGTACCCCTTTAAGTAAGTAAGTACATATGTCTTTAGTGGTTCCGAAAGAGGATTTATGTTCAAGCATACTGAATTCAATTTAATAATCCTGGCCCAGGTTTTCCTTCACCATTCCTCAAATGTGCAGGAACTCTGGAACATTGTACTAATTAATGTCATAATCACATCCTATATTTTCTATTTCACTTAATCGAGAAAGGCATCATAAACCTCAGTGCTCGGAGAACACACTGTTTAACCACCATTTCATCCCTCTACCACACCATTCACACGCACACACTACCACTCAACCTACTAAATCTCCAATGCGATTTAGTTTCATAATCAAACAATGCCCCCAAATCAAATATCATTATTATTTGTTGCATACCTATGTATGTATATACTCTACTGGTGTGCTGCGATAATTAAATATTACCGCACTGTTGTGTTAGAAGGCACATCCGCAAAGCAAGTCCATAAACACTCGCACACGCACATGAACTAAACCAAGCAGCTCCTCCCCCAACACCATGGCCCGAGGATTAATGCCAATTTAATTTAATAAATAGCATAAGAATTCTGAAGCTTCTTGTTGCCGCGTAGTCGTCGAAATCTGTACCATATCTTCAGGTAATAAAATATTCCTCAACCGCGTTTACACAAACTCAATTAGACAACATTGATTAATATTCAATTTTCTCGAATAGGAATCCTTGAATGGCATTCAGAATATCAACACCCCCCCCTGCACATTGATGATGTACGGCAGACGGGAAAAAATCCGATGAATGCTGGAGGAAAAAGAAAAAAAAATCCGATTGAAAATCTCCACGTCGCACAGAGCAGTAGTGTGATGTGCGTGTGTGGGTGTATAAGTGTGCGATTGTGCGAAAATCTGATCATATCCCTGCGAACATTCACAAGTAAAATAAATTTTGGCATTCTACCCCAGAATTGTACACGCAGATGATAGAGACTATCCTGGCAAGGACCTTAATATACATTTGGTTATCGCATATTTGCTCACTTAACGTGACTGGAGTGCGAAAGCAACATCATCACCACAGCTATTATCGTCATCGCAGGCGAATATGAGAATTAAAAATGCTGCCCGATATATCCTCACGCACGTAATGAATGTGGCCAATTTGAGCTGCCGAAAACACAAATCTATTTGCCTGTCCTACTAGTGGACTCATTTCATTTTTATTTTTTTTTTCTCCGTCCTCACAACTCACAGGCACGTCGTCCTTTTGGCACTCGATTTGTAAAGATATTTTCTTTTTGCGTTGCGTTGCGTTGAGTTTCGCTTTAAACATAATCAACCGTACGGACGTTAGAAGAAGTTGCCTTTAACCTCTGGCTACTTGGGTGGTGCACAGATTTACTCGCTTCCTTAATTTAGACGGCACTTTATATCTGAAAGAAAAACAAATAAAATTAAAGGCTAAAATTTAGAATAGGTCTTAAGGTCCATTCACAACTCAACGACCTGTGAATACAAATGAACGAATTATGATATTTTATTGACTGTAACTTTTGTTTGTTCCTGTTTGTCGCAGCAAACCAATTTACCAAAGTAAAAAATAAATTAATTGTCTCGGAAATATGGTTTGCGTTCCACATATATTGAATGGATTTAACATTTCGCAAGGAGCATTCACTTACACGCGGAAGGAGCAGTGAATTATTGATTTTTTCCCAAGCACAAATTATAATATAATTTTTTTAATATCTATTGGATCGATACCTAAATTATTCGTCCTTGAAAATAGCAAGATTGTGAAATTTCTGCCTTTAATGTGGTAAAAATGGTTAGTTCGCAGTTCACTCATTCGCTGGTCGCAAAGGTGTGAATGGACCTTTATTAGCAACTAAACTAAATGCACAGCTTACATGTATAATCTTCAAGCTTTTCAAAATGCTAGTTCCAAAAATAAATTTAATAGTCGGCTTTATTGTTAGTATGGACCTAAATTGTGAGTGGGTACCGTGGCGCAGTGGTTAGTGCGTTGGACTACTGCGTAAGGGGTTCCAAGTTCGAATCCAGAAAAATACCATCAAACGTTTTTTTCACCTCTTCCGAGTGTCTGACAAACATTCAAGAGTATTACTGTCATGAGAAAGCTTCTCAAAACCCCTCTGCCCTTTGGATACGGCATAAAACTGTAGGTCCCTTCTGTATGTGCAGAAATGTATACCACGCACAACATGTATAGTTGTGATGAGCTAGGCCTTGGCCCTCTATGGGCTGCTTACGGCCTGATATTTATTTATTTATATATTTTATGAAGCTAAATTATGATGTGCACAAAAACCATGTTTAGTATTTAAAATATAACGTTAAAGGTCAGAGTGTTGCCAATGTTTGATCTGTTTTTAAAATAGGTTTACATTGGGCATTTGAAATACGAAAATTATGCATGGAATTGTAATCGATTTTAGTGTGAGTTATAACTCTTTTTATGTTTTTTTTTCACCATCCTCTTTTGACCTTCGGTTTCCTCAAATATACACCAAAGTGGATGATTCTTCTTTTAACGAAACAAAAATTATTAACAGCACCGCCGCTCTATCCTGCATCAGACATTTCTGATCATAATAGAGGAACAAAGCCCTCTCTCGTGGTAGATATTATTGGGATAATAAGCCCCGAATTTGTCAAGGTCATTGTTATTGCAATGTGCATCGTCGCGATCAAGGAAATTTTTGTATAGGACTCCATTAAAATAGATTTCTTTGTACTGAGACTCTAGTATTTTGTAAGAATGAAGACAAGCTCAAGCACCTTTATATTTTCCATCTTACTTGCCCTTATATTCAACCATACGCTTCATCCATATAAGAGCATGAATCAATTGAAAGCAATGGACCAGACTACCTTCACCCTCGCATCAAATTGGCTGCTACTTATAAAACAATCTCTTTGTAAGGACGACAGCCGATCGGACTATCGAGAGACCAATGCCCAAGGCATCAAATGGATGCCCGCGCTTTCCAACGATAGGTTACTTTCGGCAATTGTAACTGGTATCCCAAAAGGGTGTAATTCACAGTCAATGCCGCAAGAGAAACTAGCTCATTCTGTCGCAGTTTGCTTAATGTGAATGCCTACCTCGCTTGTCTTCCTATTCTGTTTTTTTGTTTGTTTCCTGATTGTTATTTCAAAGTTTTTTGCTATATTTTTTTGTCCTCCAGTAAATGTGAAGCATTTTCATTTAGAATGCGTAGTTAGGTTCCATGCGACAAATTAAAAAAATTATAGAACGACATAGGCGACAGAACAAAAACAAAAAATTAAATAGGTCAGTACGCGAAATGGCACCAATGAGATAAACTACCTCTGCATTCTACCATCGCATTGTCGTGGTAGTGTTCTAGTACACCCCCAGGAGGAGCATATCCTTCGAAAAAAAAAGAACTATTTTGTTCTATTTTATGAATTTGTCCAAATGCATAACGGTCGAGGGGATTGCCTTTTTTTTGTCGTATGTATGGCTGAACGGATGCATGCGAATACACAGTGTATTCTGCACAATGTCCGGGGATGAATCTCAGTTTGACTATTTTTGTTGGTTTTTTTTTTTTTGGTTTTTGATTAAAAATGGATTCGGTGTGATATTTTATTCAAAACGTTTTAAAAAGGATCACATGACCTTTTTTTTACGTTCTTGTTGCCATTGTATCAGAAATGTGCCATCATTTCCAGTTTGCTAGTATTCCTGGCTCGCTCCTGTGACTTTGAGTGCTGGATTGATTGCAATGCAGTTTTGAATGGTTTTGCATTGATGGGTGGGAATTCAATTTTGAATTTGTGCATGTGGTTTTGAATGGGCTGAAAAGTGTCTGGTGTTTTGAAGATGATGTGAAATTGCCAACCGTGCTGTTTATGGACATGCATTGATTAGCATTGATAGAAAAATAAAGTTGCACTTTGGGTGATTGAAATTGAAAATTGAACGTAGAAAGCTCAATGGATTTTAGAAAAAAAAAGTGGAAAAGGTTTATATGTGGGTACATAGCGAAAAAGAATAATAATTATAATGCGAAAACTTATAAATTTCACAACAACAAAAAATTCACAAAAATGAAACACAAATTCAAAAATACACAAAGTGTTTTCCGCTGAGTAATTCGTGATGAAAAGAGCTTTTAATTAATTTTTATCTCGGGTTCAAAATAATGAGTTCAGAAACGTTATGCATCATTAAATTAAGAAACAAACTTAAGACCGACAGTGGATATTTTACTAAAGTAGTAACTCCATCCAATTTCATTCACTTTGAATTCGATAAGAAATGAATTTCAAATTTATGAATTTTAAATGTTTGAAGAGTATTCCACAAGCAATAATAGGTTCTATGCTCATTCGAATATGCGAAGATTTTTATTTTCGAATTTCCAAACTCGAAACGGTTTTCCGAACTCTTTTTCGAACCTGTCATTGTCAATTGTTTTCTTTGGCAGCTAGTTTTATAGTAATGAAGTCAAATCAATTCTACAATATTGTTAATGTCTAAAAAGGTCTAGAAACTGAAGAATCTCGAAAGAACAGGCCAGCAATTTTAACCTACAGGTTTCCGAACGGCGAAATCGAGGTATAGGAATTTCTAGAAACCAACGACTTATATAAAAGAAGGTTAACACACGCCTATTAAGTGTTGGGTAAGAAGCTTTGGCGAATAGTCTTACAGAAGAAACTAATAGTATTTTTTTTTTGTTTTTTTTTAAAAAAAAAAAAATATAATGTGTTCTATCCAGACCTTAACCTCAAATTTTAGAACTCTTCTATGATATTTTTGACAGCTATCGCCTTTCTGAATCGACACATTTTTTTAAGACAGCAATCTAAATCTTGAATATTGTATTAACCTCTTTTTCGAATAAATTAATCTCGAAGTAGTATTGAAATCTTTTACTTGAATTTATATTTTTTAACATACATATGTATGTATGTATTAAAGTAGTTTTATTTAATTTTTATTTTAATAAAAAAAGTTTCACCCTTTCAGGAAGCAGAATGGGTTTGAATTCAGCTTTTGTACTTCGGTTTAAACTTTCAGGCGGAAATGAATGTTTGTTACAAAATTTTTCAATTTATTTTTCAAAATCTCAAATTTTTTCTTGAATGCTGCATGATTCCATTCATTTGCCGTTGTGAGTCATTCGCTGTTTCACGTACACAGAGAACAAGCAAGTATGAATCACGTACGAAATGAAAACGAATCATCATGGGGTTGGTATTCATGAACGCTAAGGTGCGTAGGAGGCTCACATTCAAATTATTCATTCAATCAGAATATTGACAAAATGGTTTCATAAAAAGTAGGAACAATACGCAGAGCACTAAAAGTACAAACAACAACGGCAACAGAAAAGAAGTAAAAGCAAAGAGCAAATACATATTCAGGTATACAATGATAGAAGGTCGCATCAGCCTTTTCCCAAGATCAGTGCCGGGCAACGAAGTGTAAGGGTAGATAATCATTTCTTGACATGGACGCGAATGGGAGCTCGCTTCAGATAGGTTTTACGAGTGGCAATAAAATGAGAGCTCAGCGAATACTTTGTGTGAATGAATACGAATGTGTGTGAATACTGGAGCGGAATCCTCTTAGCTGAAAGTTGACTTTTGATGATCACAATCATCACTTTTGCTCTCTCTAAGGTGACAATCACCGTGATTATCACATTTTTGCTATCGTTTTTGTGTGATAGCTATTTAGTCTGAGTTTTACATTTATTTGTGTAATTTGTGAAGAGCTATGAAAATGCTTACCTCTTTGCAATCATTTTATAGGACAAATGACAATAATTCGAATGTATGACTGCTTCGCTCTAATTTAAGAAAAAAAACTCAAATATTTTGGGACTTCCAAATCCAATGCGAGTAGGTACCAACCAATGCATATAGCATATTTTATTTAGATTTTTAAAAAAATGTTCGATTGACAAAGGAAGCTTTTATGTATGTCTTGCGGCTGTTAGACATATGAAATGGAACACGGGGCTCATATATACCACCAATTCTGCAACTGACTGCAACACTAAATTTACTTGGTGGTGGAGGTTACCAAAGGCAAGTTGGCGCTGACTGGTTTGCACCAATAGGGCAAAGTACTATCACTAGAGTCACTGCTAGAGTTATTGTTTCTTTGAAAAATATAGGATAGCGCTGAAGAAAGTTCACCTGAGACTCAATTTCACATAGTCTATTCTAAGGCCAGAAGCATTGTTGAACGCTGTATTGGGCAGTTATAAAGTGGACATAGAACATCTTCTAACATCATTCTATGATTATTTTTGTTTTTGGGTGGATGGCGTATAATACTCGACGAAAGAAAATGTAGATATGCACCGTCAAGGGTAGCTGAAATTATTAACGTTTACGCTGCCTTACATAATCAAATTGTACAAATCCGGGACATGATTAAATCACATAGACAGATAGCACTGACAAGAAACTAGGTCCGTTTGCGTACCCTCCTAAAACAGCGAAATTTTACGAAAAGCGAGAATTCTCGTAGTTTTTCGCAGAAGAGAGCACTCACGAGAGACTAAGAAATTTCCCCATGCTACGAATTGCAGTGCAAGAAATTTCTGTGGGCTTGTTTATGAAAACTGTCAAAGCTGTCAAACCAGTGTATTTTAAACATTTTCTTGTTCAACCCGTTCGTTTACTTTTTCGTAATTTTAGATCTCTCTCAGAGAATTTTACCCCCACTCTTATTTGATAATTTTTGAATTTTAGTGTAAAAAGTACACGAACGGACATGTCGAAAAACTGTGCTACCAAGTTTTAAATAACTTTTTGTGATCGTTTTACGGAGAGCTAACAGAGTGTGATTATCAACTTTGACTATCAAAAATTGGACTATCAAATATCACCTTAGAGGATACCACCCCTGAAAAAAACAGTAAATATTTCGAATGGCTTTCAAATGCGTTTTTCAAATGCGTCAAAAGTGACATACAGAATAAGATCGGCGCTAGAATTGATCCTTGTGGTATTCTTTGTATTAGAGATTTCAGTTCAGGGAGAAAACTATTGACTAGTTCGAGGTAAGGATTTGGATTTGGTGTTTATCCTCATCAAATATCGACGACAAATCAAGCTGACAAAGAAGTGTAATAAAGCCCCTATCAAAAGTTTGCCTGATTAAAGTAGTCTTATCCGTGAAATTAAATTTTATTGACAAGGGTAGAGCAAGCACTTTTCGAAGCAATTGTTTGTTGGACTAGGGTTATTGTTCTTACTAAGTAGCTGCCTGAATACAGATACAATTAAACGCAGGCACTCTTACAGCTTTAAGGTCCATTGTAATTAGTCAACCATATAAGCACTTTAAAAGCAACAGGTTAGAACCGCCATAAAGCAAGTGCAACATTTGCATCCTAAATCTTTGAGGCACAATGCCTTCTTATTCCAATGCAATGATACTTTGAATCTCTCTTATGATAGGTTACAATTACAGATCCAGAATTAAATGTAAATTTTCGCGCATAAATTGTTACCCAACCATGATTCTCTTTCTTCTTGTCCCATAACCTTAAACAAGACCAATGGAATTCTTCTTTTGACAAGAAATCGCTTAAAAACAAGCATTTTGACACATTGAACATTGTTTTTGTACGACAGCGCGAAAGCGTGTTCGCCTCTTTTATTCTCCGCACGCTGCCATTCACATCTCCTATATTCCACATTCATGAAATGATAAACAAAAGGACACAAACTGAAGCCAAAACAAAACAAAAAATATCACAAGTATAAATGTGTATCCTTCAAATCCCGCGAATGTGCCACTTAACGCCTTTGTGTGTATAAGATAATGTAAAGTGGATTCTCATGCAAAGTGACGCCGAGGAGTGATTTACAAGGGCATCAACTTGTCTACGGTAAACAGGATTACTCTGTCGCGATATGAACATATTACGTACAGGGATTTCGCGCAAGCACCGAGGAAAGACGGCAAACCAATTCAATTTCTTTTCATCGCGCATTATGCAAAAAAAAAAAAAAAAACTTTTCCTACAACTACACACATTACGAGAAAGACAGTGCTGAACCCTACAACGTACCTTCATGAGGCGGCATCATCCCGTTCAGGATGTGGCCAAGAGTATCTTGGGTCTTTGAGCGTTCTTCCTGTGCCGCCATGTCAGCCGTTCTGGTGTTGTGCTGCTTACATAAGTGTAATCTCAGAAGGCTTCAACACGATAAACGACGATTATCGTGTCTGTTGCTGCATGTGCTTAATCATAGAGTGTTATTTATGTGTTCGTCTCGGCAAAATTCTGTGAATTTATGCATCCTCGTCATTAAGACGTGAGAACATTTCGTTACAGCCTTTAGCAAGCAACCGAAACCTAAGGATATGAGCGTTCATTTTGAGTCGAACCTCATGTGTAACCACAGTTAGGTTGCTCGCAGATGCTATTAATGAAATCAATTGATTATGTCACCCAGTCCAAGGCAATAACCAGAAAGGACATCGAGCATGTCAAACATTGGCGCCCAGTATATCCCTTTACGTAGTCATCGTTGTCCTGAGCGTATTTTCATCACGACTCCAGCAAAAGAGCAAAATTTGCATATAGACGATTTCTCGGAATCGAAAAGTACCCAGACAAGAACGGTGTGTATTAGTGTCCCCAAAGTCCAACATGTTTGCCGGAGATCTGTAGAAATACATTGGGTACCCGTCGCTCGAAACTAACTATCAACGTTTTGATGCAGATAACTGGGTCAAGGATAACAGCTGAGATGTACTGTAAGTATGTATTTGGGAGGTTGAGGGAGTTGAGGTTAAAAATAGTTAACAATAAATTGACAAGTTCATTTGCACTCATGTATAGAGATCTAAATAATTTTCATTGCCGCAACGAAGCCTTAGAATGTAGACAGTGGCGGATGGCCAATTTTAGCCTCAAACATGGAGATATATTGAAGACAGATTCAATCAAATAAATTTATATGAGTAGCATCCCTACCCGAATTGATAGAGCCAATCCGGAGCTAACGACGCACAACTGGAAAATGTGGACTTATAGTCATCAATAAAGAAACTATTGCTCCTTTGGCGAAGGCTAAAGATGGATTAAGGTGTACAAAAAGGACGAAGAGTATCGCTTGGACTTACACTGACGGCACAAAGACCAACGGCGGAGTTAGTGGCGCTGTTTCTCAAAAAGTCTTAGTCTTAAGCTTCCATTCTGTCTGTAGCGGAAATCATGGCGATTAAAGAAGTTTCATTTTGTCTTACAGCCAAACTGCCATCAAATCCTTGCATTCGATTTCTATAACTTTCTTGGTAGCCCTAGACAACCTTTTTCGTCTTTTTCTGAGATGGTCGAGCAGTTTGGCGACTAAACATATTTGGCCTAAGCCGGCGTTAAAACGCTCAAAGAATTCTATTTCTCTCAACAGGTTGGATATCGGCATCACAATAGGTGTCAGCACTGGGAACTGTCTAATAGGCAAGCACCTTGCCCACTATCTCCTCAGCTCAGCACTATTACCTCAGCAGAGAAGAATGGATGGATCAAAAATGAAACACTGGGTATGATATACAGATCTATACGACTCTCAGACCAAAACAGTGTTTTCCAAGCAGTGACAAGAACCAGACCACAAGAAGGTAATACCTTCTTTATCAACAGGCATAAAAGCAATTACTACTACTGAAATTCAATCCGAGCTTGTGAATTGCTTCCGCTTAAGGTTCTTGGAACACAGCACAAGGTTCTGCTCTGCTGGGTCCATTGGCACGTGGGAAATGAAAAGGCAGATGAATTAGCAAGGATACTTTCATCAGATCCACTAGAAGTAACTAACCTCTTTAGGAGCACATACCCCGCCCTGAGTTCTCAGTCTTAAAGCAGGAAAACTAGCCATTGTTAGAAAAAGTAACGACCAAGAGACTTATGCGCAAGGACAGACGATCGCTCTCCATGCTTGTGGGGATCCTCACAGAGAACTCCACCCACTTCCTCTGCCAGTGCCCTGAAACATTCCGGGAGCAAATTCGTCCGCAAACACTGCGTTCCTGGTCTAGGAGAACTCTCCAACGCAAACATCGAATATAGATTCTAACTTCAAATTTGTTCGAAGAAAAAGCGTTCTAGAAAAGTATTTCTCGCCCATTATTTAAGCGATCTGTGAAAGTCCTGCACTTAATCGCACGTGTATGTATAAAATGCGACAAATCACTTTCGAAAAGTTTCCATCCCACCAAACACACAATCCGTACTCCGCCAGGTTCACCCATTTCGAATACAAAATTAAACGTTCACTTCCACTGCCGTTCGTTGTAGCTAAAGTTGATTTAATGCACCCCAGATACATTGCCAATCTGTACCTACGCCTTAAAACAAAGAGAACAGTAATTTTCGGTACTCCAGCAGCCTCCTTTTCGACTGGAAGATGGGATCTGCCAGCTTAATAGTGTGAAAACTTAAATGTCGCATATGTACAGTACACCAGAGTACGTACTATGTCCTTTTATTTTTATATTTTTTTGTTCACACAGTTCAATGGGTTAAGGAAAGTAAAGTTGCCAAAAAATGTTCCACTAGCAAAGTTGCCTGCACCTTATGTAGTGCCTAAACCATGCTGCCCAAGGATCAAAGATTCTTTTCTAACACTGTAGATACTTTTGTTGTATGATTTTATACACATGTACGAGTATGTATATAAAGTTGTGTGCAAGGAAATTCGCTTCATCTCGCTTGATATTGATTCCTTGTCCGCTTGGTCGCCCTCGAGAATATGCTTCTTAAGTTGTTTATTGGCTGCGACATAGGTTTCGGGAATCGTCCACACACACTCTTATACTCATGGAATGAGAAGGAAAAAAAAAAAAAGAATTCGCATTCTGCACTGGGACCATTAGTCAGTCCAGCGGAACGTAAATGGTTTCTTGTATAATTTATCGACGGAAGTCTTTAGTAAATTAAAAGCTTCCAAGTTTTTGGCCATCTTTTTTTTTTTTTTTTTGTTTTTTTCATTTGTGTTTTCTTTTTCTGTTTCTTTGCCTTACCATTGGGTTGGGATTGTAAGTTTGTGTGATTCTGATTCTTTCCTTGACATAGTCTCCGAGCATTGATTTGTGTTAGTTCCGGTTGGAATGCGTTTTGCACTAATTTTTTCCCTCTTCTGTACCAATGAAGTTTTGCCAAAAATTGTATGGAACTTTTGATGTGTTGTTCTTTCTTTTTTATTTTATTATTATTTTACTTATTACTGTTTTTAATAAAAGTCTGGATATATGAAGATGCACATAAGAAAGCGTTGCACGGCGAAACAAGAGCAGCGAGAGAGGAGTTCCGGGCCAGAAGAAGGGAAGAGAATCCTGCGTAAAAAGGAAAGGGATCACGCATTTTCCCAGCTCAAGGATATCGAGGAGTCTCGCGAGCACAAAAACATTCGGCAGTTTTATCGGAAAGCCACGCAGCTGGCAGCTGGCTACAAACCCGGAACGCAGGCTCTTCGAAATAGCGAAAGCAACCTAGTCACCGACGCACAGGGAATTGTTGATGTGTTTAAGGAATACTTCCAGCTGTTGCTTAACGAGCAGCAAATAGAGGGTGTGAAAAGAACCCACCTCCAGTCAATGAAGAATCAACGCCCCACTCAATATTGAAGAACTTAATGTAGCCATCAGAAAATTAAAGAACAACAAAGCAGCTGGCTCTGATGGGCTTCCAGCTGAACTCTTTAAATACGGAGACGATTTCTTGGCAGGGTGCATGCATCAAGTCATCAACCAAGTATGAGTGGAGGAACGCATGCCCGACGACGGGAGCATCAGCTTTATATGCCCCATCTTCAAAAAAGGCGATCCTATGTTTTGTAAAAACTACCGAGGCATGTCCCTATTAAACGTCGCATATAAGATCCTAACCAACGTTTTGTGTGAACGTTTAAAACTCTTCTGCACGTACCAGTTTGATTTCCGCTCCGGCAGATCGACAATAGACCGAAATTCCACACTCAGATGAGCCCTGGAAAAGACCAACAAATTTTAAGTCGAAACGCACCACCTTTTCATCGACTTTAAAGCCGCCTATGACAGCATTCATCGTCTTGAGCTCTATCAGTCGATGGCCTAATTCGGGATACTGACAAAACATATCCAGATGTGTTGCGTAACACGCGAGGAGGTCTTCTCAACGTGTACCGGATTCAGGCAAGGAGATGATCTGTCTTGTAATTTCTTCAATATCGTGTTGAAGCAGATAGTGTGCAGAGCAGGTGTGAACAAGGAAGACACTATCTTGCACAAATCCCTCCAACTGCTGGGATATACAAACGATATTGACATTATCGGAAGATCCCGACAAGACGTCGTAGAGTTGTTTATGGCTATAGATAAGCAGGCGAAACGATTCGATCTTGAAGTGAACGAGGACGAAGTATATAGGTATTTTATTAACAAACAAAAATGTATCTGTCCAAACTATTGGGCTATACTATAAGTCGGTAGGAATCGGTCTATAAGGACGCCACGACACTGGTATACATTCACTGATCGAGCAGTTTGACAGGTAGCGTCTAGTCGAGTTTAATTTTCATCAATAAACATTCGACAACCAATCGAAACTTTAATATCTCCATATCAAGTCAAACACATCTCCTTATGGTATAGAGATGATAGAAATTCCAATATGTTTGCACGTGTCCCCGGGCAAAAGTTTGTGCAATTCAAGGTTATCCAAAGTCCTTCCAATCCACCCTTTATTTATTCCTGTCGGTTAAGCATGTGTAAATAATGCGTACAAATAAATCTACCTATGACTTACGTTGACAGTCGTAATCGAATGTAGACATATCCAACTTTCAATTTCGTCCTTTATCATAATGTCCTGGCAGTTATTTCCATATTGGGAAATGAAATACATCAGTTAACAGGCTGAGCCGCCCGCCGCCAGCACAGAAACCCTATACTCGTGCACCATCATTCTCTCTCACACATGTACATGTATCTCCATGTGATATACCGATGTTCATTTATCTTATCGACGCGTTTCCATTTCCCTTCCTACATACATACTCGTATGTATGTATGTAAGACCGCTGCCAGACCAAGCCCGAGTTATGTAGTATCGTATCGCCGCCGCAACCATTGAATTGCAATTAATCATCGCCTAACCCCATAAGAAAACATCGGGTTGGTTAGAAAATAAGAGTGTTCCGTCGTCTTTCCCCAAGTTCGCTGTCCCTTACAAATTGTGATGTGGCGAGGAAGACCAAAATTGGCATTCGTCGAGGAAAACATTTTTCTTTTTTGTTTTTTTTTTTTTGTTTCCATCAGTATCCTTTTCCAAAAAGGATAACAGGCATATGTACATATAGCAAAAAGTTGTCCTATTTTCTTTTTTCTCTGACTTTCACCCCAACTCACCCTCTGTAAGTATTTTGTTCATCATATGTTTGGGTTTCTTAGAGTCATTTGCCAGTTGAATTTTGAGTGTCCTTGTGGTGGTCTTGTTGTAGTTTTTTTTTTGTGTATATATGTTGTATTCTCATTGGTGGTAGGGTTATGACAGCAAAGCCATAAATTTGTAGCAGCAGTTGTGGCACCTTTGAGCCAAACAGGAGTAACAAAATCTTGCACAAACTTCATGAAAATGTACTATGTACTTAACTGACTACGACAGAAAAGACCGGAAACTGGAGAGTGCAACTGCACAACACAAGGGAAGAAGACTGTTCGGTTCGGAATAATCTGGTCCGCGGTCGACAGCGAACTTGATAAGTACAATAAAATAGAGATGTTATGAGAGGATATCCTCATCGGTTGCCAAAATACACACAAAAATGGAGAACAGATGCAAGTGGAATCTTTAAATATGGGAACTTGTTGTTATTGTTATTGTTATCTGTTTGTTTGTTTTTTTTGGATTGTTTTGATAGTTGAATAGTTCGTGAATTTCGATTAAATACTTAAAAGTTGGGTTAGTGGGAGAATTTAGAAGCAATTTTAGTCCTTTTTTTCCTTGGGTTAGTGGAGAAAAGATTAGAAACCGGTTAGTTATGCCAAAACTGTAAATTTCAGTACCTATACATAGTATGTACATACATATGTAGATATTTTATTAAAAGTGCTCGTTCACAGAAGTCACAGTTTGGTCCCACTATTTTTAAGAGTGATTCATTTAGAGGTACATATTTTTTTCTTTTAAAGTATTACAACTTAGTTGTGGAATTTTGTTTTTAGTAAAAATACAAATTTTTGCGGAAAAATGGTTACATAAGAATCATTCAAAGTCTTGTCCATCGATAGCTACAACTTTTTTGCTATATTAATACCGTTAAGGTAAAAGAGTTCATCTTCTGAGGTTATCCACGAATCAAGTCGTTTTTTGATGACTTCATATGAACGGAACTGCTGATCAGCCAGACCATGTGCAAGCGAACATGACAAAGAACAATCGGACGGGGCAATATGTGGCGGGTGGGATAGGACTTTCCACTTGAGCGTTTCCAAGTGAGCTCTTAAGACATTTGGAACATTGAGACCGAGCGTTGTCTTGCTTTTGTTGCCGTTTTTTGCGCAGTTTTCGGCTTAATTGGATAATCGACCAGTACTTTACTGCTGGAGCCATCTATTGACAAATAGCGAGAACTTAGTAGCGCCTAAAAAAATAACGTACTAGTTCTAATATGTATTGAAAACGAATAAATGTTTGATAGAAAAAATAAAATATTAAATTTTTGAAAAGAATATTTTTAAAAATGTTGCATACCTAAGTTTAGTTGCTGTATATTATGAAATATTAAATCTTGCCCACATTTTGATGGAAATCCGATGATTATCCACCGAGAAACCAGTTAATAAGGAAAGTAGGTACCGTTATACGTGATTCTAGTCAAAAACGTGGTAGGTACGCCAAATTATAGCATTGTGTCTAAACTAACTCATATATGAAATTTAATCGAAATCGTTAGAGCCGTTTTCGAAAAAAAATCGTCCTTTTGTGAAATTGTAAATATCATTCCGACCGCAGCTTTGGCCTAATTCTGCTGCACATATCCAGTTCGGTGCGACCATCATTTGCCGAGATCACACTTCCTTGATATGGAAAATGCTCAACCTTGTCGACTTTCTCGCCGATATTTGAAGTCCTCAGGACTTTTGTTTTGGTTGTGTTAACTTTGTTTGCCTCAGCTTCTAGATTGTGGACCATAAGACAGTCAACTAATCCTGTTTACAAGATAATAGCTAGAATCATCCTGGAGCGAATCAATGACACACTCGACGCCGAACAAGCAGGTTTCCACTCTTGATCCTCCTTCCCGTTCACCACTTCACCTAGGTATGTAGTCTACATCGATTTTGAAAAGGCGTTTGATATTGTCAGTCGAAAATTTATTTAACATGCCTTGCGAAGGAGAATCATGTGATGGGTCCATATGTCACGTTTTGTCTCAGAAATTGGAAATCAAAAGTGGGGTTCAGCAAGGCTGTAGTACTTTCACCAATACTGTTTTTATTGGTGATTAGCGATGTGCTTAATGGGGGAGTTTAATGGACTCGCACATCTGAACTCAATATTCAATATATTTTTTTTAACGATTTTTTTTGTTAATAGATAATTGACTGAAATCTTTATCCATTCACTCACCCACATGAGTGGCCTGCGTCGCCCCTTCCTCCCCTATTCTGTGAAAGAGCTCTCACGTGCACATGCTCCTTAAGATTTAAGATCTTACATTACTATTTTGTCTAGCACCATCTTTTTAATGGAAGTGCAAAGTCCATTGACATAACTTATTCCAAATGTGAATAAATAACAACTTCTTTGGCTACTGTTATAATTTCTCCGCTGACATAGGCTTGGTTATGTACATCTGTATACCTACATATACCAACAATAGATTCTAATTATAAATATTTGCTTTTCTATCGTCTATTAATAATCCAATAAATAACAGAATCTGCATGCAAACAAATTCCCCGTATTCATTCCATAAATCCCTTCGTGAGTTGGTATCCATTTCATATTTCATCGCCAATGTCAACGTACATACGAACGTACATACATATGTATATATAAGCTCCTTACGTTCGGTTGTCGCAGACGTCTGCCCATATTGTTGCCTTCCCGCCCAAAAGGCCCAAGGAGGCGATGACAGCAAACGGCAACAACAAAGAACTAAACAAAAAAAAAAAAAAAAAAAATATAGAAAAAACAAGGGAGAAAAAAAAAACAAAAACAAATCACGGAGTGGTCTCTTAAGGACATTAACAAATAAATGCTATTGTTGTTTTATCATTAGTCCTTTCATTATTTCAAGGTGTCCTTGACAACAGCATTCCTTCTCTGAAATAGCCTTACATTTTGAATTGCTCAGGCCCACAAAAGGAGCATATACACACGACGCTATATGAGTGGAACACAACATGGGATGATGGGAACTATGTAAGGACATAACAAAGGATTCCTAATGATAGAAAAATAATGCCCGAGGAGAGCTTAGCAGAGCCTGAGTATGCTGCATAACAACACAGTGCCAGCCAAAGCAGGCACAGGCATCAGTACAACATCAGAACATAGAGGAGGTTTCATGCTACATAAATCAAAAGGATATTCATGTGCTTGTTTGTACATTAACACACGTACAAATTCCAAAAACGGTCCAACAATATGCATATGTACGGCGAGGCTTCAAGTAAAATGTTTACTATCCTTGAAAAGAGTAGACACTTGAAAGAGTCGAGGACACTTTTAGTTGACCTACGCGTTTGGACGTTGAAGGTGCAGACTGTACTGCGTTCACAGGATACAGATAGACAGGAGGAGGTATTTTCACAAGCACAGTTGTCTTACTCTTTGAGTACAGATGTCGAGTAACATCTGCCTATTAGCAAGTCAACAAGTGCTTGTCATATAAGACTGTAAGTCAAAGTAAAACTGAAGTCCTTTTTTTTTTTTTTGTTTTGCCCTTTTGGCTTTGAACCAATTGATTTCCAATTTCATGGTTGAATTGTCCTTTTAAAGACACAAATTGGTTTAGAATTCATAATTCTTGAGTAAGAGTGTTCGACTTTTTGTACATTGACATATGCGCTTAAGTGAGTTATGTGAAAGTATGTACTTAGATCGTCTAAGCTGGCATGGTTACTGGAAAGAGAAAAGGTTTTTTTTGGTTGTAATCGTTTTATAGACACAGATATAGATACATACTTAGTCGAACATCGCGGAAGATGTTTGGCAATCTAGCAATCTTCCTGACACCAAGCGGTTGTTGTGTGAGCATGAGACTTAAGGCCAATATAAAGGAATCAAAGGACTTTACCTATTTGAAAATGTTCAGGCACAGGAGTACAAATTGGTTTTGGAGAATCGAACATCCATTTATTCGTCACTCCGTTGAACAGTTGCAGTTGCAGAAGTCAAATTTTATACTCAGCATGAGTGGTGCCAAAACTATTGAGTAGGCTTGTTTGTGATTCTGGCATTGGTTTGTAATTCACAGTAATTTTGTTCGATGTGAACTGAATGGGCGTGGTTGGAACTTTAACATTTAACGATCAAATACCCCGAACGGGTATTCAAGTTAATGGCAACGAGGCGATGCTAATGGTGACCCCAAATAAAAAAGTTTTGAAAGGAAGAAAACGACGCTGACTGTTCTCCTTGTTGGACGACAGAAGTAATTGAAAGAGTGATCACTAAGGGTTGAAGAATTCTTCTGATGATTAATTGACAACGCAGAAGGGTAAGTTGGCTTTAAGTTTTGCGATAGAAACGTTACTTTTTTAATAGACCGTGTTCGAGAGATGTACATATGTATGTATGTTGAGCGCTGAAATGGTAGTCATGAGGGCTCCTACTTAATTGATGAGGTAGTATCATTTAGTGATATTGAGCTCGAAGTTATTTTTGAAATACCAGCTCAAAACGTTTACCGCGGTTCATGCATCCATCGTTTTGGAAGGGCAGAGCAACGTCGAAAAAGCCTGTAGAAATGAAAACCTCGTAGTAGTTGGTGCTAGGAATATTGAAAAATTACTTCTGCAGACTGAATAACGGTGAGGAAAATCAACACCCCTGTGTCAGGTAGAATGCACAATTCAACATCGACAATAAATGAGAAAATCTTCTTCCTCTCGACCTAATTGAAGTGAGGATAGTAAAATTCAAGCTGAAATATAACAAAACTGCTGATTGACCCCTATTAGTGCGGTTTCAGGCCAGGTAAGTCCTCCATCGTAAAAATTTTCAAACTAGGACAGATCCTGGAGAAAAATCAAGAAATCAACATCATGTTTTCATCGATTTCAAGGCCGTCAAAAGCAGCATCTATAGAGACGAACTATATGAAGCTATGACTAGTTTTGACATTCCTGCCAAACTTGTCAAACTCGGCCTCCTCGCTGCAGGTGACGCGTACAATGAAATGCGTTTACCCACAAGATTCTAGACTTACAAGGTGGATAGAGGAGGAATAAAGGGCAACATCTACAACACTCTGGCAATACAGGTGGATGGTGGGACCACACTACTAAAGGTAGATTGAGCCACACGCAAATTCCCAACATTGAAACTTGGACAAAGGGAACACACGACGACTCCTGTCTGGGAATGGTGACAATCCAACATACTTCCAGAGATTTGGCCACGACAGCTCAGAATTACATTTCATTCAAGCACTATTGTGCTGTCGATTCGTCGAGCGAAACATAAGATAGTGAGTACTACTCACTCACTTGTTACCGATTACGATAGTTCGGCTCCTGAACTCTGTTGTTTACACGGCTCTGAAGGGAGCCGTCACTTGTATATTATTCACCTTTTAGCTTAAGGAACACAAGTGGGAATATACGACTTAAAGTTGATTTGCAGGAACTTCCGGTACAATCTGTTTTACCTTTTGCAATTGACATTTTATATGTGTGCCGTGTGTAGACGAGACTTTACGGATACACACTTTCCATAACACGAATCGCTGCACTGAATGACTTGCAATCAATATTTCCTCCCACATGGTCATAGAATTTGACACTTCCATCACATCAATGAGAATCCGTCCTTCTATCACTGTTTTGCCGTTTTGCCGGCAAAAAAACCACTAACTTCGTACAAACAAAATTCGCGACAAAAAAAAAAAAAGTCTCCTGATGTGGCTCGAACCCGATAATATGCAAATACTCGACGTATTTGACCAGAACGTGTACGGAAGTCCTCCATCAAAAGAGTATCCAATCCAGAGAGGCAGAAATCACAACGAATGGGCTACGATAAAGTTTACCCAGATGATACCTCTTCTGTCGTCACACAGCCATCGAAAATCGCAGTCCGTATTCCTTTCAACAAATAAACGAGTGTGGACTTTTTGGATTCAGTTTCAATTTTTTCCTTTTCGTTTTTGACTCTCTCCCGCTCAAATGCGCTTTTATGGCAAAACGCGATTGTACGTAAGACCTAAGGCCAGAAAGGAATAAAAAAAACATTTATGCCGGTCCTCGTTTCGATATAAATGAAGATGTGATGGCAAATATGCTGCTCCTGTTGCATAGCCACATCCTATAGGCCGCAAGGCCATCATCATAGTCGACAGCAAGAAAAAAAAAATGGAAAAGGATAATCATCCTGAAGTTGGGCAGGATCAAGTTATAAATGTGTCCTTCGGACAGAGAAAAAAAAAAAACAAAAAAGTTAAGTGCCACCGGTTAACCGCTCCCGTGGTTGCAACTGTGACGTTTTTAGAAGGTGGCTGTGGTGGTGGTCAGTCCTAATAAAACTTCTTCCTAGCAAGCAAAATAAAAAAAAAAATCCTTCTCGAGAAAAGAGAAAATGGCAAATTCAACAGGAGACACTCGCTTTAATCTGTCATTCTCGGACACTTAATATTTTGATGTGACGGGCTAGATGATTCGTGAGTTATTTTTATGATGACGAGTAACATGAGCCTCTTATGTATATTCATATCAATCGGGGTATGGGGCTATTGTGCGTTAACATTTGTGAAATATGTTGCGTCATAACAACAATATGACTTGTTTATGGAGATGATATATTTAGTTTACGTCCTACGCAGGCCTTTTGACTCGTATTTTACGATGTAATTTAAGCCGGGTGCGATGCTTCTAATTATCCTTTGATGAGACTGTTCAATTGAGTATATTCTTCGCCTTAACATATGTAATTTTAAGACGATTATTTATTATGTGCAATGTCTAAAAAAACACCTGCTCAACCGATCCCATTTATTTGAATGCAAGGTTATAAGTCTCACGACTCATTCTTGTCGGCGACGATGTAACGAGACAGTCAACATTTGCCTGCGTATTTTCGGACAAAGAAACGGGCGTTTCAGAGTTGAACAAAGTTGTTCGAAACTTCCCCAAAGCTCAGAACGAAGCAGAAAGTTTAGGATGCTGTTCAAGATTTGACCAGCACTCTTACCCGAGGATTTAAACTGCCGTAGCCAAAAACTTCTGTAGAATGATGAAATTGAGGCCTACAGAGACTAAGAAATGAGACCAAGACTTCTTGGGACTAATTTAGTACAAAAAAGGGTATCTTTTTGTATTGAAGCAAAACGATTCCAAAAGGCTGATTGCAAAAGGTTTGTTGTACTAAAGAGAAAGCGAAGACATTTCGCCTGTTCCTGGGGACTCACTTTCCGGTAAATCAGATTTCGATCAAGTTATAGCTTGAGTCACCCACACAGACGGAGTTTTATCCAAGTGATGACGAATGATGCCATCAAATTAGCTGTATCCTCTTTTGATGGTTTCAATGCGCCTGGTACCAACTGCTAGTATTGATTGCTGCATTGGCAATGGCTCCATTGCACTACGACACCGAGGGCGGTGTTCCCCAGGGCTCCGTACTAAGTCCTCTACTCTGGAATCTTATTTACGACGACTTTCTCAAACTTCGAATCTCAAGATCCTTAACACAGCCGACGATATAGCGATCGATGTAGGGGCCAAACTTCTTGAAGATTTCGAGCCTGAATGCAATAAAGCCATTGGTATGATATAGGAGTGCCTAGTATCTAAGCATTTATCTGAGACTAGCAGAGGAAAAGAGACTATGAGCGACTGTGGGGTATCAGGTTGTAGTGTCTAAGCCAGTTTTGAAGTACCTTGGCGTTACTACAGATGCAAGATTAACTTTTAAGCAACATGCCACAGAAAAGACAGCGAGAACAACTTGTGGCCTATACAGAAGAAAAGACTACTCTTGGCAAGAATTGCGACGTCGATGATACTTTATTGCTTCCAAATATGGGCTGGGGCAATGAGTACCAAATCATACAGTAGAAATATAGAAGCAGTAAACAGAACTGAGAGTATGCAGCGCCTTTCGAAAAATCTAATAGAAGGCGGCATGAGTGTCAATAGACCTTCTTGTTAAAGAAAAATCGTTTCAACAACAATGACTAAAAGTGATGATGAGGTACCAAGATGAACAAACCTGGAAGAATATCAACACAGAGATTGATCCCCAATATAGACCTATAGACCAATATATGCAGATGGTCATGGATGTTTCAAAGCATAACTATACAGATTTGGGCATGAAGACAACTTTTATTGTGTCTGCTATCGAACAGACTGGGTGTGACCTTAACCCCAGAGAACATCATCAGATTGATGCTTAGCACAGAAGAAACTTGGGAAGCAGTATGTGAAACATGAACTACCACCATGACTAAGACAAGAGTGACAACGACATTCAGCACAGGTTTCTGCCGACGCCAAGGGGCTAAATATACAAGGCTGAAGCCCACTCTATAAAATGCTTGACGTCGCAGTGGGAGGATATATGATCAACGCGAATGATGTTGCTGTGCTTTTTGTATGATCAAACGCAAGGACGGGCTCTGGACTTGATCGATGGTGTACCAGGAATTGGCGTTCGGCCAATTTTTTTTAAAGTGGTTTTATGGATCAAGACTGGTGGTAATCAGTCAGTACTAAAAGTACTAAAAGGCGCTCTCAAATAAAGCGAAATCATTAGGAGTAATCTGGGATATGAAACCCTTTTGCTCGACACATGTCGCACTACAGACATCAAATGGACTCTCAGTCTTTTGGCAGTAGTATCATCGTATGAGGTGTCCTTCTACGATAAGATTGTCTGCTTGAAAAGACTTTCAAGCGTCTGACTCCAAAGAACAGAATGTTCCGGCTTGGGGGAGTACGCCTGACTCTGTTCGAGATGCACTGCTAAACTTACCTCCTCTTGGTGGGATGGGGTGCACTATCACAGTTATCCGTCGTCTTACCAGGAGAGACGTCTAGACTAGAAGTTCTAGTATCAATATATAAAAGTAGAGACTTATCCAGTCTTAATAGTTATGGATTATGTTACAATGAGTAAGTGAAAGGGTCGCACCATCTGCATCTGCAGTGACGACAAAGCTGCACTTAAGAGGTACTTAATCTTTTAACCACTGCCAGCGTAATTCATGACTGCGAGAAATTATTGAATACGGTCACAAAATTGAGCTCTCTGACTCTTGGCTGGGTCCCAAATCACACTGGGTTTCGAGACACCAATGAAGTTGCTAGACAACTCAGACGAAGACTTTTCAGGACCTGAACCTGAACCTGTATGGCTAGGGCTTCCATTGACGATTGAATCTTTCGCGAGCACAATTGTGTGTGCATGTCTCTCCATATTGTAGGCTGACTAAACGGATTCTTTCTTTCCTTAGCACCATATATCTTAATATTATTATTAGTTAATTTTCGTAACTAGCATCCGCTAATTAATTATTATTATTTATTTGCATATCAAGAACTAGTCTCATGCTTGGATGGTCTTGCATACTTCTGACCCACATTTCAGCTGAACCGTTAAGCAAATTCAATTTGTGAATTATTATTACACTAGCAGTTTGAATAAATAAATCTCTTCTATTAGGAAATAAATTGATACTACATACCATTGCCGCGAGCCATCAAACTGGCAACGACGGTAATAATTCTTCGGTCAAACTAACAGGCACATAGCCATAACTATACGAGCGTACAATTGGAAATTCTATTAAATCATTATAAATCATGTGGCTGCCCCTAAAACAAACCGGGACACTAATTATTTCCAATAAAAGCCAATAACAATTAAGCCGATTATCTCATGCGAAGCGTGTGTATCCATATTCGTCACTAGAGCCGACATGATGGGCAAAAAGTGCGGCACACCTCCTACACCATCGTGGCTGGAACTCAGCTACCTGCCTTTGCTTTCAAATAACGCCAACCTCACACAAATTTTAGTAAAATTATCACCAGATGACATTGACAGCAGCCGGGCGAAAGGCTCCCCAAACGGAACGACTCATCGTTCATCGAATACAAGTCCTTGCTTGCATCCCGGATAATGTATTTGATTTGATTTAGTCAAAATGTATCAACATGACATGACCGGCCATGTGTGACGCAATAAATTTCCACCAGCGCAGCGCCCCTGTGATTGGCTCGCCTGCAGTTCTGCCCCGTAAACAAAAACAGAATCAATAACGGTGCGATGCTGTAATGCACCCAGTTGGGTGGTCATAGGCTCATCCGTTGGCCTCCTAGACCAAGCGTAAAAGTGTCCTTGCGGCAGTAGAAGCATCGTTGTCATCGTCGTCACCGTCTCGATATTGGCAATGACAATATTTGCCAAAATGAATAATCATTGTAGACTGGTAACGAGCTTGCATTTGCGTAAGCTACCTGCTATAGCGAGAACATAATTAACGGGAAAGGACCAATTTGTAATTCAGCAGGCATACAATTGCTGACTATTAACAGAGTGTCCAGCCCCAGGTGTTTGCCATTACGACTGTCATAAGTGAGTGAGTGTAGTGAGCATGGGTTGCTTGTTATCGTTGTGCTTTTCGAAATGCGTGCTGTTTGTCTGTGTGGATACAAAGGACCTGGCTATAGCCGAGGGCGGTTATTTGAAAGTGGGCACGAATTGCATTTGGAAATTTCGATGATTAGGCTTATTTTGGGGAGGTGGTGGTGCTACTAGGCTAATTATATTGCCTTAGCCAGCGCAATAAATGTCATTATGTCAAATGTTTATTTCATTTTGAATTGTTGGTCAGACAAGAACACGGGGAGCAAACATTGCGAGTTACGAAAGCTCTTTAGATTTAGGTGCTCAAAGGCGACAAATGCACGATTTCAGTCGGAAATTAGGTCTGTTTCCGTACTTTCTGCACTCAAATTTGCTGTCTGTCAAATTTCTAATAGTGGGGGCTTAAAATTCTACCACAGAAAGACAAATCTCCAAAAGAGTTCGGGAACAAATTGAACCAAAAAGCTGCTCACTTTTTAGATGTCACTCTTGTTTATATTGATTAAAAATTCCAAAGAAATTTTTGGACTTAAATTCACAGGACGGGGAAATTTCATTCTCTATCGTGAGCTGTCTCTTCTGTTAAAGACTACGAAACTTTGACGTACAGGAACAGGAATTCGTTTTTTTTCGCAAAATTTTGTAGATATTCGTAGTTTTAGTGCGTGCTCTTAATTTCCTAATGCGTTATTTGCAATACATATTAAGGTAATGACAATGTATGTATATTCTATCGAACTGTCAGTTGAAAACAACGGATCGACGGTTTCTATGGGTCAAGATTTCTCCATCATTCATTGGCATGTTGCCATTTTACAATAACCCAGAACAAGAAAATTGGGAACCCAGCACAAAATTGCTTTACCAATTTGGATCTAATTATTGTAGATTTGACTCCCTTTATAGCCGACTGCATAGTATTGATCGCATCGGCAGCTAGTGACAGCTTAGCGATTATGATTTTAACTAGGAAGACACTGCACCGAATCGCTGCTCTGAAGGACTGATTAATGGCAATGGAGGCCGAGAATATTTCCGTCATAGAGCCATCTATGTAAATTTCTATTGCTGAGTTATTTCTGACTGTACTCCAGTGATGCCCACTGTATAGGTTTATGTAGTCAGTGGATTTCATGCTCGTTGTAAGATTCAGTTTATTAGCCTAACCAGTGTCCTTCAATCGCAATGCTATTTTTTTCCCACAAATGACCACGGGAAGGATATAACATTCTAGCGCTGCTGATGGAGTTGTCCGAAGAACGCCAGTTATAACAACACACGTCAACTCTTGGATGGTATTCCTGAGTGAGATACAGCTAACTTTTTCGAGTGCCGTCCACCAAGCTGCAGTTTTGTTTTCTGGATTTGCAATAAGCTTTAAGCTCTACTTTGTGGGATGCATCTTCATATTCCAAGAACCAATCTTTGTCCAGCTTGGAAACTAAAACTTTTCAACGTATTGTCAGTCCTTATCCAAGACAGTGTCTCTGATCCAGTAGTACTTTTTGATTTATCAGAATGAAAGTTCGCTGTCCATCAGTTGAGAGCCAATTGATCTTGCGGCGGGTATTATTCTTAAGCAACGTGTCTCTTACACGCAGACGGATGACGTTGCTGACATCTAAAAGACGGTGCCCAACAACGTAAGGAATCATATACATAAGCAGTTGTAGCTTCCTTCCATCATCGCAACTATGTCCTAGACAGTGATTGAAATTGTCCTCTTCCTCTTCAGCTTTGTCTTCAGGATAATACTGAATGATGTACATATGTACATATACTCTTAAATCTAGTTATGCGATGCTGCTTTTTGCTTTTGGAGATAGCTTCAGGACTCTGAAGCTCTATGCTAAAGTTATTAAGTGTTTATTCCCTTCATTCGTTCGTTGTTGCTGCAAGTTTCCGGAAAGGAGTTGAAGTAGCTGTGTGCTTTGTGTGTTTTGGATTTTAATTTTTTTGAATTTCCAGACTCAAAGGAATTCCTTTGGCTCCATAGCATGCGTGGGGGTGGCAAAGTATTTAATCATGAACAGAATAATCCCAGGGTATAAAGTTACTTACATACAAGATTCGACAGTACAGAATTTTCCAGGAAAGATTATTTGAATTAACACCACACCAAACAACTCTTCAAGCCGCGGACTAATTCGAAATAAATTGTTCCAAGAATTTAGCCCTCAGAGGGCATGAGTGTTCACAGGAAACGCTATCGTCTCCATCTGAACATTATTTCATTTCGACTGCCACAGAGGGAAATATTAAATAGAAATTCGATTCCTTTAAATAGAAATAGGAAACATGAAAAGTCTAAATTTACGGCACTTGCCTAAGAGTACAATCCTTCCTTCCTTCCTGATCGCCAGCCTCTGGGGCGGGTGCTTCTCTGTATACACTAATTGGCATCATTGTCAACCGGCAATTGGGGCTCATTTTGATCAATTTCCGTTTTTGGCATTCCACTCTACACTCCTTGGGCAGGGCAGGGCAGGCAGGACTCTCAATTAAATTATTTTCATTAGAAAAATGTAAATGCGATTCAGCAGTGTCTCCCTCGAGGCAACCTACCCCAAGGACACGCCACATCCTGTCGTCATTTACGCCTTCTGTAAAATGAATGAAAAAGCATGGAATAGGAAACAGTAAAAAAAAAAAAACCGAGTGGGTGGCATCAGCCAACCCAGCATATCATCATCGCTGTGGTACTGATTCATATCCTGCCAGCACGATTGCTTCACTGGTGGTACCTCTTGTTCTTCTTCATTTCTCAGAACAAAAGTAGATTATTCAATTGAAGTTGCATGTCTTCATTTTACTTTTGTGACATTTTTGTCTGTGCTTGCAAATCGAAAATGCGCACCGATTCCTTCGTCTCTCCACCCTTTAGTCGCTTTATCCGTCTATACGTAATGTTCTCATGATTTAAACTACTGAATTCTACAGAGAATAATTCCTTGTCGTATCCCAATGAAATTTGTCAAGGAAAAAATCCAACTCACTTCTGATATCCTTTAGCCATGCAATTTGTGAAGGAAATAAAGTTGAGCGCTGAGTTGCAGCATCAGCTCACGCGCAACCCTTCGCTTTAAAAGACAAAAGTCCACACACACAACGCCTTATTCTCGTTTGCTTCCTACAAAAATGGAACTCTATGAAAAAAAAAAAAAAAACAAGGAATAACTGTAAGTCTGAAGGACGAAGTGGAGCAGGAAGATGTGAAATCTGGAGACAGAAAGAGAAATGTAATGTTATCTTCTGGTGGATTATGTACCTTCGGCCAAGGGATCTCTGCACTAGTCCTAGCAGTACTCTCATCTCAGAATGAAAAATGAAAAGAGAAGCCGAACAAAAAAAGGACGAAACCAAAGCAAAAGAAATATACGAAAAAGACAGCAATGAACGCCGGCGAATGGAGAGAAAAAACATCTGGAAAGAGCTTTCTGCGATAATCTTTTATCATCTTTGACATTGCGACAAGTGACTTTAATTCACTGAAATTCTATTCTTAACTTTAGGAATTGTGAAGGGATAAGGAGGCGGGAAGAAGAAGAAGAAGTCCAGCAAAAGGACCGACAAGGACTAGCGCGCCCGCTTGCGATTGTGACACTATGTGTTGCATAAGTTCCCTGAGTTGTTGTCATTGTCGCCCTTAGTCCTGCATTCGCTTGCCATGATGAACGAAGATTTCAAGGCGGATTGGGAGCATGGGGGCAAAATGCAATTGCATTTTAATTTTGTAATTCTCACTAGAAGCGGCAGTTAGACATGACAGGTCATGCTGCGATTTTAATGTTAATTAATGGATAGATATCGCGTCAGGATAGTGGGTTAGGATAGGAGTCCTTGAATGCATAAGTTCTTTTGAGCGATCTATAATGATAAGCTATGGCACTGTGCTAATTGGCTATTCATTTTGAAGTTGTGGCCCTCGTTTGGTATTCAGGGTTTTTTTTTTGTTTCTTTTATTTTAGTGTTTTTCGGATATGCATTACGAGACATCAATATTTGAAAAGGACTTGCTTGGGATTGCTAATTTTGGAACGTTGCAGGGTATTTCCCGGATTAATTCGTGCTCTTTAGCGAAAGCTTTTTACAGGGTTTGTACAGTTTCTTATGTATCCACAATGCATAATACATAACCAAATTTGTCACTTTCGACCAGAGATTTTTGCCGGGTTCTGGGGTCTTAATATTCTCCTTCAAGCCGATGATATCGTTATCTTGTCAGAAATGCCAGACATGAGGCAAAGCGTTGTCAATAAACTAGGGAACTACTGTACCACGTGATATCTACAAGTAAATATGAGTAAATTGAGAATAACGGTGTTTTGAAATTACCATCACACCATAAACCAAACCGAACTGACGTTTGATTCAAGTTGCTCTTGAGTCAAAATAAAGCAATTTTCCTTGCCTCATCATTATTCATCGCTAAACGAGTTTTTTTTTTTTCGAAAACAGTGGATTTTCTTCAAGTTTTCTAAAAACCTGAAACGTTGTTATGCGAATACACATACAGTACTGTGCAAAACCTAAGCAACCATCTGGAGTCAGCACTTCATAGTAAATCTTTTCAACTTTCTACCCCACCAAATAAAAAGAAATGGATATGTAATGATGTGTAATAGAGTGTATTTTGAAATTCTCAACTTTTTATAAAAATAATAATACTTCAGATTTAAAAAAAACCCATAAACCAACAAAGTAGCCAAATTGAGCTGTGCAAAACCTAAGCAACTTTGTAACCCACTGTAAAAAACAAATAGCTAACAGTACTTTTCCAGTCAGGTTACACATGAAATGTTGTAAGCTCTTTGTCTTTGATCTTGAGTGATTGTCTTTGATCAATTTTCTTTTAAGTTAGAGGCATAATTGATATTTTTTAATAATGTCGCGACAGAGTTACTCTTCTTCTTTTAAACTAAAGATTATTGATGAATTTAAGTCTGGAGATACTCAGGCAACATTAGCTAAACGTTATAATATTAATAAATCGATTATTTCACGTTTAATAAAAAAATATAAAGCAACAGGAGTCGTTGAAACTCAAAATGTCGGTGGTAGGCCGCGTAAGACAACATGTCGAACGGATAGAAACATTTGTGGTGCAATTAAGAAACAACCGTTCATAAGTTCGAATGAAGTCGTAAAATTACTTAATTTTAACATTGATGCTAGCACGGTGCGAAGACGTGCAATTGAAAATAATCTTCGGAGTTACAGGCCGTGCAAAAAACCGATGCTCACAAAAAGGCATTTAAGGAACAGGTAGTGCAATTAAAGTCTTTAAAAATAATTCAAACTAAAATCTTTTTCACATTAGGCTAAATTTTGCAAGAAAATACCAACACTGGTCTTCCGAAAAATGGAAAACAGTTCTTTTCACTGACGAGTCAAAATTTAATTTATTTAATTCTGACGGGATATGTTATGTGAGGCGTCGTAAAGGGCAGCGACTCAATCCTAGATTCTGCACACCCACTGTAAAGCATGGTGGGGGTAGTGTGATGGTGTGGACCTGTTTTTCGGCAGGAGGTGTAGGTCCGTTCTACCAAATAGACGGAATCATGGATCGATTCAAATATAAATCCATTCTAGAATCGGTAATGCTACCACATGCGGAGTGGGAAATGCCACTTCGTTGGGTGTTTCAACAGGATAACGATCCGAAACACACATCGAAGTTAGTAAAGGAGTGGTTAGCGGATAGTGGAATTCAAGTCCTTGATTGGCCGGCCCAATCACCCGACTTGAATCCAATAGAAAACCTGTTTGGTATCCTTAAGAGACGTGTCGCTGGACAACACTTTTCCAACAGGTCTGACCTATACAATGCTTTGAAAGTTGAGTGGGAGAATATATCCCAGGATACACTTTCAAAGCTAATTACTTCTATGCCTCGTCGTTGCGCCTCTGTTATTGAAAATAAAGGATATTACACAAAATATTAAAAAAGTTGCTTAGGTTTTGCACAGCTCGATTTGGCTACTTTGTTGGTTTATGGTTTTTTTTTAAATCTGAAGAATTATTATTTTTATAAAAAGTTGAGAATTTCAAAATACACTCTATTACACATCATTACATATCCATTTCTTTTTATTTGGTGGGGTAGAAAGTTGAAAAGATTTACTATGAAGTGCTGACTCCAGATGGTTGCTTAGGTTTTGCACAGTACTGTATGTCTGTACATAATTTGATAACTGCATCCATATTGACTTTTCGCTCAGTTTCCTCGATTTTCGTTCACTTTTGCCTCCATACGTAGTTTTTTTTTTGCCGTTCATACAAGAGCCCCCAAAATGACATTCATTGCCGCCATCTTGTGCGGGCTCGCGAAAGTTTCAGCCCTCTATCTTAAACGGTTCAAAAGTAGCTGTGACAGACCAACGGCCACACAGACGATTTGACATATGGTTTGATCGCGTTTCCTTACAGCAATTATGGGTGCGCTCAAATGATGACAACGCGTGAGTGAAATTTTGGTTCTTATGACATTAGCTATCGCACGGTTAATGCAATTATTGTTGGGTCCTTTCACACGAAGGTTCACATACAAACAAATATGCCAATTTAGACCACGCCTATTTTCGAAAAACAGCGGGCCGTTAACTCTATTATACCTATGATAATGTTAGAAGTGCTTTCAACAGTTTTATGTTTGAAAGCGTCAAAACGCCTGTGGGAATATTTCGGGTTGTGCCATAAGAAAATTATTGTTTTTACCTTCTTACTATGCTAAAACTAGACTTCAACATTGTCAATTGGATATTAACTGGAAGGTGGATACAATTAATACACTTATTCTTTAAACGTCGTACATAAATGTCAAAGAATCATATTCAGTTATATTTTGGTTGAATAATATCTCTAACGAACAACTTTATGAGACTTCGAGGCAAGAATTTTAGGCCCAAACATAACATTAAGCGTGCGATACATGTTGCCTTAAACAAACAAAACTCCTGTTCGCGTGCTGTCAAAATTTAACCGTCCCCATAATTGCATTAAGAAAACGTGTCCGAATGTCATATCATTTTCGTCTGTCTTTCACTTGCTGTAGTCACCGTCATCTCTCCGTATGGAATGAATTAAACCGCTCTCTATATATGGAGGCACAAGTGAACGAAGACTCGAAGAAACAAAAAAAAATTTTATTAGTACGTACGGGAACGTCAATTTACAGAACCTTAAGAACAAACAAGTTTTTGGCTGACAAAAAATGGCTTTTACTGCAACTTCTGTTGATCGTACGTAAAAAAGTTGTTTTACACAATTTTGAGGAAATTTTTCAGGGATAAAAATTTCATGAAAAAAAAATTTATTAAGTAAAAATTTTGAGAAAAAACAAAATTTTCATAATTTTGAGTTTAAGAAGCCATAACTTGTTTGCAGCTGCACAGATGTACCCAAATTGGTTAGGACTTGTATGCGCTACTAAATTGTCTTTCCAAAATGTACAAAACCTTTTTTGTACCTATAATAGTTTAGAAGTTATAGCGTTTAAAGTGGCTACACCTCCAAATTAGAGGTCACCCACTTTGGTGGGCTATAATTTGAAATGGGGTGAGAATAGACCCATCCTTGCCTGCAATTTTTTGTTTGGCGGAGCTTCAGGAATCTCCCCTTAAAGGATTATACTGCTTAACTGGGACACTCACATATAAATAAATATCTTGCTGTGACATGCCTCGTTTTTACTTGAACCTATACCGATGCGTAGGGCAAGTTTTGGATTCGTGAAAATTTTCGATTTCGATATTTTGTTAAAATCTGATATTTATAGCCATAGCCGTCCAACTATTCTGCCTGTCTGTCAGCAAGGATACAGACTAAAGGGGTTCATAGATTTTGAAATTTTTGTTCTACCTCTAATATTAACGGTATTTTACAATTTGACAAAAAAAAAATTTGCTCCTACTATTTTGTGTCATATTTCGGCGAGTTCGGCAAAGTGCTACAAAATGGCTTTCCACATTTTGGCCAAAAGTTATTATGACGGCTCTTAATGCCAATTTACTTAGAAGCAGGTTTTTAAAAATTTTATTAAAATTTTCAATGTACATACATACATACATATATAAAATTGGACTTAAGCTATAAGATGGCGTTCCACTTTTGTGCGGATTGCTGAGATTTTGTTTAAATTTTATTTATACTTATGCTACTTTTCTAAAATTTTGGCCAAAATTGCTTGGGACGGCCGGTTCTTTACTTATCTCTTAGGATTCAATGGAATTTTGTCAAAATCAAAATGCGAACATAATGTAACATAAAATTTCAAAATTATGAAGAATTTAAAAAAAGTACATATGTACGTAATTCTGTTGCAGTCAAGCTCGAAATCAACTTTCCTGCTTTTAGATTTGGTCAAACAGTCAAAGGCATCGAAACAAATTTAGGTTAAAAGGACATTTCAGTTTATTTTCGTTTCTTCGAATGTAGTTCCTCTCAAAAGTACGGATCTTCTTATCTACGAATAATCTGTCTTTTATTACACATTAACGTGTTCTAAATTTCAATATCTAAGCGCAATTGAAGAACTCTGTCATTTGAATACGTACGTAAATCCCTCCCGACACTTGTCTCCAAAACACCAGAAATTCTTCATGAAAAATACAAGAGATTTGCAAATTTTTGCATAATTTCAATCAGCTGCAGGATAAGAAGCATTACTGTCCGCCCTCCGGCCTCCGCCCTCCGCTCACAAGTGTGTCCATATAAAGAGAAAAAAAAAAAAATGAAATCATTCTCACAATTCAATTTAAGCCCGAAACACTTACCTATCGGTATCATCTGAAGAGTATTTCCCTGTGCAAAGCTAAGTCAATTAATTTTCCTGTGTACGCTGGTAAATGCGAAAAAAGGTCCTCCTAAGCTGGGGCGTTCTATCCCTGCCACAAACACGGGGGGGATGCTAAATAGAGATACATAAATTTGTGAACGACCTTGTTGAGTGCGATACTTTAACATTCCATACATCACTTGAGTCCACAGGGTCAGGTAGGTATGTAGGTTGATACCCAGGTACAGGAGTGAGGTGTTAGCCTGAGGAATGGCATCCTTTCCACTTCGTTGGCACTTGATGTGTATGGACTTTAAAGGATCATAAATTTGGTTAAGTTTGATTTTTTATTTGCCCAGTCTCTTTCCGCAAGGCAATTTGAAATCTACCTACAAAAAGAAAAAGAAGAGGCTTTCAACTAGAAGAAGATACTTTACTTATGCCGTCACCGCGCGCGCCGTCCCGGAAAGGGAAAAGTCAAGAGTATCAGTCATCCGGATCCGCCTTGAAGGAGTGTGATAGTGACAGCAAATGTTGAATGTTTTAGGTGATGATAGGTAAACACTTGCTCGGCGTGAGAAGCAACAGTGTCGACGATAGACAAGGCAACACCATAAGTTCGTTGCCGTTGATGAACTCATCCATCCATCAGTCAATTTGGTAAATGCTAAGGAACTTTTATCTTGCAGCAAGCAGTCTATGTCGATTTCTAACTGAATGAAAGAAGAGAAAAGAAATTCATGATATACACCCCAGTGATGGTGAATAGTTGATGGGCTAAAAACACATGTCAGTAGCAGAAGTTGCATGTACAGTGAATAACATAGATTATCATGCAGGAATATACACAAGAGATTGAACTAGTATGGAATATTTAAGGCGACATAAGACTGAAATATGTAAACGACATTGATGATGATGATTTAGGGAGCTAAATAGAAAAATGATGTTCAAAATTCAAGCATACAGAATGCATACGAATTGCATATGGAATACGTTCGGTATGTGGCTGGGATGCATACGAAACCATATTGCGTGCCATAACCAAATTAGGAATTCATCTATTGAACTGAGTATATTTCACGAACACGAAAAAAATACGGTGAAGTACGACTGCAAAGATCAGATACAACTCTCCAAAGCTTGCAACCTAATATAGCCGGATTCTATCACTACACAAACTGCTGCACAGAAAGATAACTACGATTTCTCAGAAAGAAGAAAAGGGAAAGATAGAACGGTGACAGTTGCAAAAGAAAAGAACACACCTAAAGAAGAGCCAGTCAGCCGGGACGAAAATGAAACCCAAGTCGGAACTCAGTATTATGAGGATATTTAAAACCACTTGTCAACGATCTGCTACGTCCACCTCAGTGTACCCTAAAGCCTCCCACAGGACCCATAAAGTCCGTCGAATGCCTTATATATTATGGAGTGCAGAGAGAGGAGCTAGATCTAGACCTACGCCTAGTTTCAGCATCCATGCTAGGTTGTTAGTGTGTGCATTCACGCTGCTATCACAGTCGCTAAGGAAATCTTTATGTCAGGGAAGGCCTTAGAGGTGATATGGTTACGTGCTATCAAGCGACTTCCTCTACATAAGAGGTCGGTGATTGCAGATATATTATTGGAGCTACATCTGTCAAATTGGCTGTCATTATTTCTGTCATCTGTCTTGTCACAATGGATATTTTTTACGAACGATTTCTGAACAATTACCCCCCTAGATCGTGCGATTTGACCCCGTTAGACACCTTCTTGAAAACCCTTTGAGCTGTTTTAAGCCTGCTATATGCTGTCTAGAAAAAAGGACTGGCAACATATGATTAGCAACATGCACCTGGATACAAACTTTATATAATAAAAAATTTTGGCTGTTTAGGGTCCTCCGTGAGAAACATCAGTCCTGTGATAAAGCGCTTTTATGAGTAATACGACAATTGATTAGCAAAGATTGGCAAAGAGGTCTCTCGAACAGCATAGTCCTTAATCATACCAATCATGTTGTAAGTGCGGATTTCGTGAAAAGCAAATGAAGATGCTGCTAGATGCTGGTCCTATTCCCATATATGAAGGGAAATATTTGATGTATAAATATTTACCGCTTTGTTAACTCTTCCTGTCCTTCCTTCTCTCTGCGAATACTGTGAATTATAAACGAATGTAAAAGTTATACATAATTCTCCTTAGCAGAAACCTAATAACTTCTAAGCTTTGTTAACTCTTCTTGTCCTTCCTTCTCTCTGCGAATTTAGCCAGCGCCCATATCCTGGACATCCGTATCAGGATATAAGGTTACTCGAAATAGATTTTAATTTGTTGAAATTTTGTTCTCTGTTACATACATTTTGACGAATTCCTCTCTTCTTTGAACAGCGGCGCTTATTTTTGACGAAGACTTTAACCATTCAGTTCTACTTCATACACAAGGGAGATAGATTAGGAAAGGGTAATGCCCCATTTTGCATTGATAAAAATTGATATTACTTAAATGTCCTTTATTACTTGAGAGCCACCAAATATTAGTACGGGGTTCAGTTACCATCGTTATTCACTGTACCTGGACTTTTTGCTCATTTCACAGTACACGAAGAGTAGTTTGGTTGACTTAATTTCTATGCCCCCGTAAGGACACTCGTATGTGCTGTAACTACTCAAACCCACCCGGCGATGGTGTCTGCAAAAATTTATCATTTTGAAGGACAAGAGCTTAATGGTTACTTAACGAACAGTGATATGAATATCCATTAGAAAAATAACGTGCAATGAATATGCCTCGTTTCTATTCCAGTTGCTAGCGTGTGATTCGGACACAAGCACCAAATTGATGAGAGCTTTCAAATGAAATATAAAGTTGTTGAGCGTGAACCCATTTATGAAAGTGGTATAGGCATACCTTTTTGAATTATAGTAATTTAGATACACCTACTTACCATAAAAGGGACAAGGACATCAATTTATGAAATTCATAGAATTAACATCATCATTTTGTACTTGGAAGAGAGCCTCTTAAAATAGTGACCTATTCCCACATAAGCTCACAACTCATTGAGTGCTTCTAAATATAAAAGGGAAAGGCAACTAAATTCTTCTCAGGTATGAAAATCCTATTTGATTTAATACTCAGGCCATTATAAGAGGGATTGATGTTGAATGAAAATAAATAATAATTACATTTTCGAATTAAATTGAGCTTTTCTAAACTTTAACTACTTGAATTTTTATTTATAAATTGAGTAATGGTGTCAAGGAAGGATTTCAATTTAAATATGACAAGAAGTAAGACTGCTGTGTTCAAATTAGCCATTGTATTCTCTGCATACATCATCAGTTGTTGTATAATGTGGTTAACATGACATCCTCGTAGATGTTCCTGTCAATTGACTTATAAACGAAAAACTAGGAGCAGAGGTAGTGGGGCGCGCAACCCCGGGGGTCATTATGACTCTAAAGGGGGTGTGATTTTGAATTGTGAATTTTCGATGTAAAGAATGTATAAATACTGAAGGCTGAACATTTGGTACTAAAGTGTATGGAAATTTCAACCTATTAATCCAGAAATTGAGGCTAACTTCTAACTGCTCGAGAGCGCAGTCAGCGACGAAACGACGTTGTCTATTGTCAGAAATCTTGAGTCAGTTGAATCGTGTATGGGTGCAGGGCCAAGTCATGAAGCAAAATTCGAAATACGCATACGGTGGAAAAGGTTGGGAACCACTGTAATAGATCCACGATCGAACTCAAAGACCTCGACGAAGAAACCACTTCGTGTAAGATTGCTACGTCAGAAAACGCCGAAGCTGGTAGCAGCAAGTGCCAGTAACTCAAGGAAGCTCTAGCTGACACAGGACCTTCTGGCGCAAATGCTAGTCTAAGTACGCGAACGATATAAATCCATAGCTGGAAGTAGTTGGATAGTTTTGAGAGCCATATCCTACAGGAAAAGATAGAACGTGTGTACTTCTATATTTACTAAAGGCGTTTTTCTTTTTTCGTTCAGGGCAGAGCTCTGCACGTCCTTACGCACGCCCGAGTCTTCCAGGCTATCGTTGCTGACACGCAAGAGAAACATACAGTTGTAATTTCAACGCCGCCGATTCGAGCGATTCAAGCCCTTCTCCAATTCCTTCGCACCACTGGACACTTCTCTGGCCAATAACAGGACAGCGGAAACATTCCGAAAGGCAGGCAGAGTCTCAAACATAGATATCACATATCGCAAATCGCTCCTGCGAAAGACTAAAGGGCAATTTCGCGAAGATTATATTTACATACAACTACCACCAGGCGATTTTACTTAACGTCGGCGAAGAAAACGTAGACTGAATCCCACGCTTTGACAAGGACATGTTTAACGCCACAGTATGCAATGGATCGGCAGAGGATCCTTCTTATCATCTGATCCAGTTCATCACCACATTGCGCGTTGCAGCAATGTCCAAAAGGTCTGCGAATAAAAGAGGTCAACCCTACTACTGGTGAACCGACGAGATCAAAAGACTTAGAGAGTAAGTCAAGGAACTTAAGACAACTTTGCGAAGAAACTTTCATGGGCCCCTGAGGACACAGTAGAGCACATAGACTACCTATTATGGGCACCATCACGAGGAAAATCTACATAGACGACATCCCGACTATCACTTCACTCATAGTCGAAGACATACTCCGCAGCAATTAAGCTCAGCGAACTCGTAATTCTACTAGAGCTTTACTGTCCAGAATTGATACACCACATTACCTTTTAAAGATGGCGCAGAACAGTGGAGAAGGAAGCACGGCAACTGGGAAAGAGTTGGGGGGAGCTGAGGCACATTTCCAGCAATCGCACACGATGGCGCGTAGGCGTTGTAGAGGCCCTAGGACCCACAAGGGGATACACGATATAAGTTTAAGTTTTAAGATAGTCACGGACAACTTGAGTAGTAAGAAGCTATGATTTCATACTGACGATAGGGTTACACAATAGTTTCGACAAAAGTCGAAGATATATCTCTGGAGCTCTCTTATGGAACATTATGCACGAAGGAGTTCTGCAACTATCACTGCCTGAGAGAAACAAAACTGATTGGGTTTGCTAATAACATCCCAAGTATGATCGTACGCGAACTTCCACATAGGAAATTACATAATTAGATCTAAAGAATCGCTTTAGTATCGCTGTGATCATGCTCGACAATAGGTTACGTTTCAAAGCTGACGTCGACTATGCAAGTAAGAAGGCAACGCAGATACAGCCGGCGCTTTGCAGAATGCTCGCAACCATCGGCGGACCGGAATACGCACAAAGAATCTTGCTGTCCACAATGGTCAGCACAGTCCTCCTATACGCTGGTACTAGGTATATGGGTAGGTGAACTGGCGATAAATGTATGCGTAATCAGAATAATCATCGGCTTCCGAACTATTTGCAACGAAGCAGCTTGTGTTTAAGCATGAATGGTCTAAATCGTCCACGACCACGAGAGATTGCCCTTGTTCCTGGAACTTCCAAATGATGAAGCGGAGCATGCAGCATTTTGCTTAGAGAGTATAGGGAAACCAGCCAAGTCCGGAAAATCTTGAAAGTCACATGACAGGTTCATAAGACGAGTGGACGGAGATCTGTTCATTCATAGTGCGCGTGCAAAATGCTCTTTGTTATTTGGCTTCTTGTTGACTTTTAGGACGTCGACTGCCACACTTTATGGAGTACGATTTCTGGGAATGAGTTTCAGCTTCTTTCAACTATTCCACAGAGTCCAGGACCATTTTCCATTGCATTGCATTCTTTATAGAACTGTCACTTATTTTAAGGGTGTGACCGATCCTTTGCCTTTGTGGAGTTTATAGGGTCCTTGCTCGTCTTAGTTTGTTTTTTGGAGTGGATTGGAAAAAAAAAATGTAATTAATGAACTGGACATCGTTCTCAGTGTCGGTCTACCCTTAAGCCAGTTGGCACTTTTAAAGAATCTAGGTTCATTATCAGTGTCTCTACAACTTTCGCAATGCCAGGAAAGAATCTGTAGTATATACTCGATGCGTTGTTTTTGTAGGGGCCGCACAGCTTTTGCATAAAACGTTGGACTCTGCATTCTATTTGCGAAGTATAGTTCCTATAATGGTGGAGTAGCCTGTGATTACTCAAGTGCGTATGCGGATAAAGGGTCGATCCATTTTCGGCAAGGTCTTTGTTTTTTTTTGGCCATAAGTCACAAGAATTTCTGTTTAGATAACCGATAGATGATGGCTTCTTTGTCTGTGTCAATGATGATGTACAGTCTCCCAAATCGGTGCCTGCATGGAAATGTCTGTCGCACCGATGATTTTCATAGCAGATCCTAGTCCAGCTGGGTCTAGGTACCCATAAGAGCTTGTCTGATGGAGATCAATAAGTCTCGACTATTCGACTGTGTGTGAATACCTTTAGACGCACCTTTTGAATTCGTATCATAGCGCCTACGATCGAATCATGCCATTTGGCTATGAATAAGGTTCATTTGAAAATACTATTCAGTAAAGTGATTTCATTTCTGAGGCAGCCGGTAGGTATGAATGCTTCATAACCATCTTTAGTGGTACAATTGAACCAAAGAGCATCCTCAGCCAGCAGCCCTCAATATCATATCCACATTGTGTGGTCCCCTCCCAAACGCAAACCGTGTTTATTATTCTGGTGAAACCATTAAGGAACATTACATCCTTCATCGTACATCCCTTAGAATTCCACGTTTTTTTTCGTTACCCAAACCACTAACTACTATCAAAAAAAAAAAAAAAAAGAGACAATTTGCTTCAATTCTGGGCGAAATTATTATTTCTTTCATTTCACTTTCGTTTCGGGCCTGAACCACCCTTCAACGTGTTGCAAACAAACCTGGCACCCTTCTGCTTGATAACGACGAAGAAGAGTAAAAAAAAAAAAGACCATCGGTGACAAATTTTGAAAACCTAAGAATGTAGGTGTATTGGACCTTTTTTTGCGGGCCTTGCCAAAATGTCATTTATGATGGCATTCAATTATTCTTTCTTGTTAGTGGTTAGGTAGTTTTTTTTTTTTTATTTTTTTCCTGATGATGGTAGGATGGAACTTCCGTGAAAATAAAAATAAATTACATTTACAAAGTTTGTGGCACGTTCTGTGTGCTGTGCGCACAGCCCCTCTGCGAAAATTAACGCAATCTGTAGTAATCATTTGCTTTTGTTGAGCGGTGAGATATTTCGTGGTGAAATTAGATTTAAAAGTTTTTTTTTTTTTTGTTTGGAAAGGGACATGGGTCCTGTTGCTTTCGCAGTTGTGTATACTCGTATCTATAAATAGAAAGTTTGAAGTGGTTGAAAATATGTGCATTAGGGGTGCTACGATTGTTATATGTATATTTTAAGGTATTCAAGAATGATACGGCTTGGACGGACAGTAAAAATTATTGTTATGTGGATACGAATGATGAAATTACATTTAAGCGATTTCTTAAAATTTTACTTCATGCCTCACTCTGAGCGAGTGTATCATTTCGACGGTACTTTCGGTTTTATAAGGAACAAAACTAGAGGTTGAATTACGACAGTCGATAACGAGTAACTCGTCATCGAAATGTTGTCATGCACTATCGAAATTTGAAATGACAGCACATGCTACAGTCGAAACGAGAAATTTCTAAGTATACAAATCCTTCTCATTCACGCGTTATCGACTGCGGTAATTCGATTACAGGCCCCAGGTGTATGGACTAGTGACAGACTGTAGAAGCTGTAAAGACAAAGAGAAAGAGAGACTATCGGTTACTTTGAATACTTTTCTCCTGCTCTGATTAATTTCCAATGATGTAAATTATGCCGACAAAGCTAACTTGGCCAAAAGTATTTAAGAAAGTATATGATTCTGCTTTACATAACGGCAAATAAATGGACCTATTATGGCCTAAATGTATCCCAACCGATGATCGATAGAAGAGGATGAGTTATCTTATAGCCATCTCGAGATTTATATGCCCAGATACATATTGAGATATATTTTCAATAACACACACAGGAACGTACTACATATCAACTGAATCGCGGAGTGTCCATAGCATAGACAAACTAATAAAGATCGATTTGACCGTTGGCTCCCACAAGAGCAAAAGTACCACCGAATTTTGAATGTATTCTGACGTTTCCGGCAAAATCGAATCGGAGCTCACGCACACATTCTCAAACGGCGCACAGTGGGGCAGAATGCCCTCATATTTGGCATTAAATCAACCAATAAACCTAGGAACCTGAAATTTCACCTAGTTATTGTTGGGTTGTAGAAGTGTATACATTCTTAAAATTCGTTCACTTTTCAAAAAAATATGTTTTTTTTTTACTGATTTCACAAACAATACGAAAAAACTTTCTTTAGCAAATATGTAGATCTTCTCTTACTCTACAAATCTTCAATACATTGTGTATTGCCACGCCCACTTATTAGGGCCGATTTAGTAAAAAAACTGTTTTTTGACGATTTTCTTAGAATAATATCAATTCTTCGGAACAAAACATACTATCGGTTGAAAATTTTGCAAAATTCATACTGGCACGGTATGACAGGCTATTTTCTGACGGATATACATAACTTTGATATCCTAAAACAATAATAATAAACGGAAGGCACCATACAAAAATCCAAATATCACGAAAAGTACAAAAAAAGTTTACGGAAATACAAAATACACATCACGCAGATTTAAATGACACAAAAGTAAAAATTTGGTCGAGCCCGGAAACCAACTAAAAGTCTACGAGATTTAGGAAATTCTTAAAAATACACCTTTTAAAAACTGACCACTGGACAACACTTCTATTTTACATATTCTTTTGTTCTTTTTTTTTTTTTTTTGCGCCTTACACATTGCTACATACCTAAAGTCCAAGGCCCCATACAGAGACTTCAAAATTATTTGCAGATTAACGAAAATTCGGGCTTCATACATAAAAGAAAAAACACAATTTCTTTTCTAAGTCAACTGAGAAAAAATCAAGCATCAACTAAGCTGCGCTGTGATGAATCAGATAAGTCAAAAAATATAGATTTTCTCAGTTAAGTAATTGGAATTAATGCCAGCTTTTGGGTCAATTTGCCCCACTGTGCGGCGGTGCCATTTTCCTGTACATTTTGTTGTTAGTTGAATGACAGTCTGCTGAGAATGTCGTGGGCAAAACGAAAGAAAGGGACACCACGATTGCTTTTATAGTTACGTCTTGTTCGCACGTTCGTTCACATGTATTCACAGATAGGAAATTTAAACGCGGCGTACCTCCTTTACAAAATTTTCGGATGGGGAACGTGAAGATCTATATTAGTTTGTCTATGGCCTATAGGCCTATTGGATATCTTACCAAATGCGGGCTTTCGGTTTTCGGCCTGGATTTCGCCTTAATCGCTTTTGTTACATTTGCCATCAGGTAGCTCTACAGCAAAAGCAACCTTGAGATCATCTCCGACCAAATCACTGACTGTGTGTTTGGACCAGAGAACTGCAAGGATCCATTCCTTTGCCGTTGTGATTCATTCGCTAAAAAACGAGCCTTCCAAAGTCTGACGCACACAGAAAACAAGCGAGTATGAATCAGGGTTCAATAGTCTCTTGGCTTAACCTAATGCATTTATGGACCTGGATTATTGCGTTTAGCGATCACTTAGCTAATTGTATCTTGATATCTGTCGGAAGAACTACTCAAAATTATCAACGATTCTAAGGTGGCTGAGTTCCATTGGCTTTGTGTCAAATATATTCTATGTCCTTGGTCTGTCGCACACCATTCGTTGTTTTGGTCTTGTTTGGGGAACCAATTGCACCCTAAATATTAGCCCTATACCCAATTCTTGTTTGTTAGACTGTTTACTAACCAACTTCAAGTAGATATATGATTCCTCTTTGGAAGGAAGGATCAGAATAATTCTGTTCTAAGCCAAGATGATGTTTGTTATCTGGTCCCACTCTGTTGGTGACAAATGATACCAATTAATACAAAAAAGTCGCTGATGGGCAAAAAAAAAAAAAAAAAAGAAGAAAATAATATTAACAACAGTTTGTGGTATTTCTTTTTCTTTTTTTTTTAACTAAGAAGTCGAATACGAAATCCTTTTCAGAGTCAATTACTTGTGGTAATTTTACTTTCTCCTTCCAACGAAGGGACTACTGCATCAGTGACCAAGGCTCCTTGAATCTGCTCAGGATCTGTACCAAATAGCGTTTTAAGACTTCCTTCCTTTCGTCGTTGGCTGTTGATTGATGTACCATGACAAGGGATGATTTTTCACAAAAATTCGAACTTTTTTTTCTCGTCCAACCGCCGTCCTTCGTTTAGATGACTCGAGATTGAAAGCACTTTGCAAACATGTTTACTTCTAGATATCAGATCCCAAAAAGCACTTGCATTACTATATCTATATTTCTTTTTCTCTATTTGCAACGACAGTGCTTTTTTTTTTTATCCTTTCTCTTTTGGGGTGGCAGGATTGAGAGGTTGACTCTTAGGAAGGCTGATGCAATGCAATGCAATGCGATGCGTCTTCGTGTGAATGAGTCAACACATCATGTACTCAGTGGATTACAAAGATTTGATTTCATTCAACCTCGGTCTTTCTTAAGTGCACAGACAGTCCAGCTTAGGGAGAGAAAAAAAAAGAAAAAAACTGAGTAAAAATTTGAAAAGGAAAATTCTATCATCAAACAGATACATAGCCACCCTCAATTCCGTAACCTCTGTATGTGTATATGTAGTTGTTGAGTAGTAGAAATCTTTTTTCTCCCATCAGATGTGTCCTTTTTTTTTTCTTCCTCCGTAGTACATTGCCTGGTGGAGGTTATGTTTGTATTCTTGGTTAAATCTCTATATCTTTGCCCTGAACGAAGTTGCATTAAATGGAAAGAAGTCTCATGGTGAATGGAATCGTTTGTTAGCTTCACCAAGAGACTTGTACGACGACAACGACAACGACGACGACGATGATGATGACTACGACGATAAAGTTGGCGGCCAAGTGGTCTTTCATACACACGTTGGGGTCCATCTATGCACTAAAGATATGTTTGTTTGCCTTTCTGCGGATACCCGGCTTGTGACCAACCACTAGATGCACCCACTATCCATCCAGCCAGTGTCCATGATAGAATGTCTGATTGTTTTTGGGCGTCAATTCAGTCGTCGTCGTTGAGGTTGTCAGTGACGGTGACTGTGTCGGTCGGTTGGGTAGAATGGTACGCTCTCTACTGTTGGTTATGTGGTTCAATGGAAATGGATCTGTGAATGGTTATAATGTGTGTCCATATGAATATCGGCCTTTGCTTGCCTATGTGTGGAGACAATGAGCTGATGATGCCCCAAAGAGATGAAGGCTGGGAATTTCTTTGAAAATAAATGAAATAATTTCAGTCCAGCGCGAAGCGAGGAAAAGAGGCAATCATCAGATGGACTTTGTCGGAATAACATCTGTTTCGTGTTTGAATATGAGACAGTGGCAGCTATTTAAGCAGCGTGTGCTGAATGATAAAAATGTTCTTTTAAAAGCCGAAACGATTGTTCGAAATATGTACACACAGACACATACATATGTATACAGTACACACAAACGAACTTTGGAGAGTAGGGCAAAAAAGGGGTATATACACGTCCAAGAATAAAATGTTGTATCTACGAGTATATTCTTTCTCTTTGGGTTTGTGCGCTTCGGACGCACAGGGTAAAAGTCAGAATGTACATTTAATTAAATATTTTCATTAAAGCTGCGACCGAAACGATACAGTATCTTTAATTGCTCGTGAAATGTATAATCAAGTTTGGTGGCCATTACCACTCGGTTTCTTGCTTTAAGTGAATGTTTTCAATTGTTCCATACTCCAGTAGAAGTTCTTGTACAGTACAAGTTATTAGCATGTGCGAGACTATAAAATAAATTCAGAAAAAAAGGAAGTGCTTTGTATGCTTTTGGTTTTTGTTCACAAAACAATGGCTTGAAGAAAACTGGATCCCAAAAACAAGTACAGTCTATTGTTTTGAGCGTTACATATCTTTTTTTCTTTAAATACAATGCACTAGCTTGATTTTGTTATTAACAGTTCTGATATGTACGGTCTTGTATAAGTCATCATCATCATCAGTGAAGTGTGTCACTCTGCCTCTAACTTTGAAGCCAAGATCCGTACCATCGAGCTCTGACCTACAGAATGTTTTTCAAGAAACTATGATTTCATTCAATTAAACCTCTATCTGTCGTGAAAGGAAGTCCTCAGGGTGGAGTTATATCTTCCTATCTTTTGGTAATAGTAATCAACAAGGTTAGGTTAGGTTGGCTGACGGGGAGGATATACTCAGCTCAGGGTTGACCCATTGTGGTACCCATAATTAGGAGCTATAATACTAAAGTAACCTGCTACCTTGTTTGCGTTCCATTACATACAAATCAACCAGTGGATTTGATGAATTTCCATGTTGCAGATTCTGGAGAATACTTCTAAATCACTGAAGAAGTGTGACTGGTGGCTATGTAATCAATTGCTTTCCTTATCACCACAATATCTACAGAGCTTCATCTTCGTCCGTCGTAGAGACACACGAGATGAGGGTGGATCGGTTTTCGATCTTTTCGAATGAGTCTCTAAGTGAGCCATAGTTTCCTTGTAACGACGCAGGTCTTTATGGAGTTTTACCTAGTATCTGCCTGTCTCGTGGGTTTATTGCCTGCCTTAAGCTTGAGGGTGGAAGGTAAGCCATATCTTGCCAGTTCATTTCCCAGTATTCCTTTGTATGCGGGGACCCAGAAGAGTTCATCTAATCTTGTGCTGCGTACCAATGGCCTTGGGTTTGAGCACATAAAAAGCTTCGATTTTATTTATACGGCAGTTATTGCTCTTATAGCAGCCTGGCTGTCAATAGAGAAGGTAATACACTTCAGAATCCGGAGATGTTATGTTATGTTATGCGGCAGAGACAACGCCTGGAGACACTGCTATAGTCTCCCAGCGGCTCAGAGAAAATACCAGAACCTAAAAGACATCTGTGTAAACATCTAACCCGCACCTGCTAGAGTATATGCAAGAGAACAGTCTCGCGGCGTATGACGTAATGCGGATAGTAACCAGTGTATATCGATCGTATTGTTTTCTTTCCAGCTTACTTTTAGAGCACCAAGACCTTAGTGAAGATGTCTAGCAACACTAGGTTAAGGATAGCTTCAAGACCGGCACCTGATCTGGTTCTCATTGCGGCCTACTCAACAAAATCCCGAGTAGACTTGAAAGAAATCCAGTAAAGGTTGTCACGTACGCGGTTGACGTGGTAATATTGGCGTCAAGACAGTTTCTTTCAGATTAACAAATGTGCTACAGGATGTGGTGTGAACGCCAAACTGAACTGATGCTCTTTAACAAAAATAGCTACCGACTGTCATGCATCCATAGCAAAACAATCAATTACTCTCTTTATCCAGTCCAGTGCCAAGTAACACCTAGGTGTGTATCAAATTTTATCATATGCTAGTCCTGAAGCAGCGAATAAGGAAATTCTGTGGGGCTTTCTATGATTGCAGCAAAAATATGTAGGGACTTCGTCCTAAGATGTACATACATCGCAATGATGCGTACTATACTTTCTTATGAATCACTAGTCTGGCGGCAAGCGTTAAGGCAAGAATACAACATAAGTCTTATCAAAAAAGTGCAAAGGACCACGGCTCTACCTGTTAGTAATACATATACCTAATCTTTGAGTGGACGCTGGCCAGAAGCTCTCCTTCAGTCCGCTCAAAGACCACAGTTTACATAACCTCGGTCCGCTACAAAGGCGTTATATAATAAAAGCTCCTGTAGGTAGTATCGATATAAGTATAAATTCCTAATAGATTCACTCTTTGCCAAAGCAAAACTTCTGCCATTGAACTCGGTGTATTTAACTTCTTCCTTCTCATCTAAACATTCTGAGGGTAACTCATCGCGTCCAAATCTGTGAAGATATTTGCAAAAGCCTTTATGCCCGCACAGGAACTACGTTTCATACTCTATTTGTCCAGACCTCAATGGTGAGGAATAACTCGTTTGTCTTGTCTATCTATCTATTGTTTTATTTATGACACAAATGTTGCTATTCCTTCTTCTTTTACCCTCGTTGATGAAAAAGTCGATGGGGAGTATCGCACCACATTGCGCAGAGCATCTCTTTTGTAACTTTCGCTATAACTAAATGTCCATTCACAGGGTCATTTGTAGCACATTTAAAGGCACACAATTAACAATTTTCTAAAGAAGAGATATAAAGTTAAATTTTAATTAGTTTCTGCGAAGAATTCACTGGTATAAGTGATTGCTTCTTGCGAACTGTGAAATTTCACAGATGTGATTCACATTCATGAGAGTTTTTTGTAAATGACAAGTGAAATGTGTAGGTAAGAAATGTCACACTCAGCGAATATTCGCTCATTTTTATTCACAACTTATTGAGTTGTGAATGAACTTAAGTGCACTCATCCAGACTAGTGAAGCGTGGAAAAGGATCTGGTTGAACATTAATTTAATTTGCCTTGTGTTTATTAATTAATTTTAAGCGAGTCCTTTGGTTTTTTATCTCCACCAATGATCTTTACAACCGTTATTTGAAATACAATTTCAAACTGCATAATATTTCCTGTGTATATTGTGATGTCTTATGAATTTAAATAAAAATATAACTCACTTCCCTTGATATTTATTCCTATTTTCACTTTATTTTGTGTGAAATATTTATTATGACTTAATGCGCAAAACAAACGAAGACACAATCTCGTAATATATTACGACGTATGTAGTTCCAGGTACATGTATACCTTGTCAACACTCTACTTTGAAGGCCATCCTGACAGACATAGGATTGAAGGACTCTCTATTCAAGGTATACTTTCATTTACACCTTCTTGGAGCAAAATTGAGATTGTTTTTCATAAAATTTCACCCACCAACTCTACGTACCCATTTCTAGCCTTAATTGGCCCTTAAGCTCATTCAATCATCCTGATGGAACGTTTTCCGCTCCTTGTTCATTCTCTCTCAGTTAAAATGTGGCCTACACCATCTACCAAAGAGCAAATGGCGACACAATGATGTGTGTGTTGCTATGACCAGAGGAAACACTAGAACCACCGACAAATGTCGTTTTCTAAGAATTTCGGTCTTGCAACACAGGAAACATTGGATGTGTGTAAACTTATATTTTGCTTAATTGAACAAGCTTACAACCGGCATAGAAATGTTTGTCATTTCAAGGAGATTAGCTAGGATAGTTGACAACAGTACAATAGGGTGTATAGTAGAAAACACATTCAGGAAGCACAAGAAACTGAGGGATACTTTTGATTGCAGAAGAATTTTCGAACTATATGGTCATTGCAAAAGATAAGAAAATATGCCAACGTGTTAGGAATTGTTGATTTTATATGAATCACGTTTACCATGTCAGAGAGTTGAGAAAAGCTTCTAATTTTTTGTTGTCTTTTATCAGTTACATTCTTACCCTCTGCAAAAAAAAAATCCACAGTAGGTGCCCTCTGCCCTCCATCATTTAGTCAAAAGGATAGTAAGGAGCACATAGGTTGCAACACACCTCTGCTACGACTTGATCGCCGTAGAGCGATTAGTAGCAGAGGTATCAAGGATTCAACCAACCAGGGGCGATTCCTCTCAGTTAGCTAGTTTAGCGGCGCTAAACCAAGAATTTAAATAAATAAATTTTTTGAAATGCATTTAATACGCAAAATACAGCGAATAACGAGGTTAAAGTAATTATGAAGATTAATAATTGCAATAATCAATGACATACTAAATAGCAAAACTACCTACATATTTACAAATCATATTTTCTTACACACAACACAATACCTACTCCCGTACACAAAAATTCCCTTAAAATAATCTTTAGCGTTATAATGTGCGATACCAAATTCACACACACAATCCAAAATTCCCATAAAAAAGTCCCCCGCTCGAAGCATTTTAGCGTAAAAAATTGCGCTACCAAATTTCCTACAATCCATTATAAGAGTGTGACTACTAATCGAAAGAAAAGCCCAGTAAAATAAGCAGAAGAGTTAGCGCAAATAAATGCGATAAAACAGGTAGGTACATTTTGTGCGTTCTCTTTTTTTTTGTACCCTTCTAGGAAAATTGCAGTAAGAAAGAATGCGTGTGCTTATTTGTGGCTTGTGGCTTTATTTAATTAAATAAAAATTACATAAAGAGAGATCAATAAATTGTGGAGAGGATGTTATGTTCAATAAACAACTACGGAAAATATTTTTTTAAAAAAAGGAAAATTAAAAAAAAAAAGATATATAGTTTTTTAAACTTTTTTAGTTTTCATAGCAGCGTAGAGCTAACATACATATGCGATGCGAACCATTCGTGCAAATTACTTAGTTTTTAAAAAATAGAAATCGAATGAGGTAGCAGCAAGAGAATAGAATATAGGGAAGTTCACGCACTCTTCTAAAATCAGTAACTCGAGAACTACTTGACGATCGTAGTATCAAAATGAAAAAAAATTATTTGGATAACATGAAAATTTGGGGGAGATACAGTGGGGTTACTAGATACCGCATTTAATAGATTGTTCTCGAAAAATATATAAGATACAGGATTTTTATTTATTCCACAACCTACACAAAATTCTACATATTACCAATTTTGTCACATTTTTACCACTTATGGTCTGGCCGCTAGGGGTGGGGGACAATATTTTTCAAATGTTTCGCAAGCTTTTTCGTTCAATAAATTATGTCAGAAAAAATATTTTTTACATATTCTCTTTAATTTGATATGCTACATGACGGGGAGCAAAATAATTTTTTTTGCCCCTCATACAAGGTGCCCAAAAAAGGGCACCCAAAATGAAATTCATTTCCTCCATATTGTGCGGGCTTCCACATAATGTATACATAGCGAAAGTTTCAGCTCTCTATTTCTAACTGTTCAAAAGTTACAGGGCTTTGACAGACTGACGGACAGACGGACGGACGGACAGACGGACGGACGGACAGACAGACAGCGTATCAAACCCATAAGTGTTCCGTATTTCCTTCTAAGTACCGGAACACCAATAACGAGATGTGTTGTTTTTTTATTTTAAACTTCCCTAAAGTACGTAGCTAACCCAATGCTTAAGACCAGGAATCGCCACTGCAACCAACTGACGAAAAATTGGGTAAGTGCGAGGAGGGCCTCGTGCAATAGTGTTCCGGACATTTTATATTGTCATTAAATAGAAGGCAATTTATTCATATCCTGCACAGGTACACCTACTACTGGTTTTGATATGAATAATGTAATGTCTTGTACGTAAGTATGTCCTAGTAATACTGAGCTGAGATTCCAGTCCATTTTAACTTACACTTTCAATAAAAAACATGGCGTACCTTTTGGATAAAAATGCATGTGACGGTACTTTGCTTATTAAATGGTTTAAGTAAAGCTAAACACTGGCAATACTTGACATGCGAAGGAATACAGCATTTAGAATTTTAAAAATTTAGGAAAAAACATATTTTTGAAAAAAGCCAAAATTTAAAAAAAATTATAGTTTTTTTAAACTTATTTAGCTTTCAATAGCAGCATAGAGCCAACATATACGATCCATTTGTGTAAATGACTTAGTTTTTGAAAAATCGAAATGGAATGCAGTAGCAGCAAGAGAAGAGATTATAGGGAAGGCCATGCGCTCTTCAAAAATCGGTAACTCGGGAACTACTTAGCTGATTTGGATGAAACTTGAAACTTGAGCAAATCGTAGTATCAAAATGATCTCCTGTAAAAATTATTTAGATAACATAAAAACTGGGGGAGATACAGTGCGGTAACTAGACACTTCATTTTTTTAATTTTTCTCAGAAAATATATAAAATACAGGAATTTTCGTATTGTTTTTACGATCAACATAAAATTCTACGTATCTCCAATTTTTTTCATATTTTTAGCATTTATGGTCTGGCCGCTAGGGGGGGGGGGACAACATTTTTCAAATGTTTTGCAAGCTTTTTTGTTCAACAAATTTTGCCAGAAAAAATTATTTCTTACATATATGGAGCCTTTGCAAAATTCTCTTTAATTTGATGTGTCACATGATGGGGAACAAAATAATTTTTTTTTGCCCTTCATACAAGGTGCCCAAAAAAGGGCTCCCGAAATGAAATTCATTGCCGCCATCTTGTGCAGGCTTCCACATAATGTATACATAGCGAAAGTTTCAGCTCTCTATGTCTAACGGTTCAAAAGTTACAGGGCTGTGGCAGACTGACGGACAGACTGACAGACGGACAGACAGACACCGTATCAAACCCATAAGTGTTCCGTCTTACCTTTTAAGGTCCGGAACACTAAAAATGGCCTCTTCAGAGGGAGTGTTGGTGTCTGTAACTGCAGCCCGGGGCTGGGTCAATTCTCTCTCCTCAGTCACGATCAAAAGTCACCGGCAAGTTGTTAGTAGATCTTCATGGGACAGGCTCATGTTATGCTGATGACCTAGAGATTTTCATTAGTGGTAAGCACGTTACAACAATCTCCATCCGCATGCGAAGTGCATTACTTCTAGTCTTAGAACGGTGTGATAAAGAATGATTATCCATTAATTCTAGAAGCTGTTGTATGGCTCACAACCCTAACAATCTTCATAAGGAAGACGGCTGCGAGATACGTCATCAAACTGTAGTTAGAATATGAGTACAAACCAGGTGACCTAGTGGATTATCTGAAGATCCTTAACTCAATTTTTAAAAGAGACATGTTTTGCTCGGCAGGAATTTTGAGGTTTAAATTTTGGACGGGGAAAACTGGCCCAATTCGACCATATAAGTCTGGTTTGTTTCACTGACGGATCGAAAATGGGTTCCTGAGTAGTAGCAGGGGTATTCGGGTTCGTACTGGTACGACTCCCTCTGTGTTTCAGGCACAACTCCATGCCACTGAGATCTGCGCTAGACATAATATCCTTAAGGCGCTAGAATACACATCTTCTTGGATAGTCAAGCAGGACTTAGTACATTATCGTCCAATCTAATGGCCTCTGTTAAGTTCTGCTGCGATGCTCTACAACCTTCTTCGAAGCACCACAATGTTAAACTCGGATGGGTCCCTGGGCACCAGGAGATTCTAAGCAACGAATCTGCGGACTAAATTTTGCAAGGGCTGGCTCCGAATTTGCGCTCATTGGTTCTGAACTTTTTTTGTAGCGTCGCTGATAAATGAAAGGTAAAGCAAACTTTGTCTAGACCACTAGGCCAAAGCGCACAGTCTTAGAAGATCCAAAAGACTAAGGAAACCATTAGGCAGCCATCGAGCTCAAAGATATGTCGGTTTTGTCTTGAGGAGGATGAAACATCCGAACGAATTTTCTGTAAATGCCAAGCAATACATTGGAGTTCTGGTACTAAAGAAATACTAGAGCCGTAGTACGTTTTTTAGGTTAGCTCCAACCCTTCGATACAATAGAGCCTGTTTAGATGATGACTCAAAACTCGGCTATGTCGGTAGTTTGTTGGTATGATGAGTGAGGGGTAAAGACAGGCGGAGGGTCATGAAGAAAATATAGAAATCGAGGAGAGTAGAACGCCTACATCCGAAATGTTCCATCCCTATTCCATTTTATCATTACTAGTTCGATCGTTGAGCAGGGTAGTTCGCGCATTAAAATGAGTAGGTACTTGGACGAGAGAGCAATTGGAATATAGAAGTGTTTCAATTAACTCATTCCCTCCCCTAAATTTTATCAAAGTAGTGTAGGAGTGAGCACTATAGCATGTAGACACGAGAGTCATCCTATAAACAGGTTCATAGATCTTTTAGGTGTCGTTGATGCGCGGGCATGGGTAGTTCAAGAGGAAAAAAAATCTTTTACATTCGAAAAAGGCAGTTCAGGAACCCCAACAAAGCTTTGACACATAAAAGTTTCCGCCCTAAAATTCATTTTATCAAAAACTCCCTAAATATCAATTTGGACTCAAAGTTTTTAGGTATCATATACTGTCGACCTCAATCAAGTCCACAAACGGACACACACTGTAGGTGTGATCTTCTGAAACAATGCACAACCATAAAGCAGACATCTGAACACAAATTCTACTAGTTTCCTTAAATTGCTCAAATCCAATCAAAACTCGAAACTTGGACAACAGATTTTAACACTTGACTTCGAATATGGTATTAATTGGACTAGCATCAGAATATTTCTAAGCCACCCACTTAATAGCGTGATTAGTCAATTTAATGAATTCTAAACTTTTCTACCGAGTACCATTGGGTTATCACTTGCACTTTTATGGGCTGGCGCGGCACTCTCATCAATCAATTCCCACTGTGACTGTGAGGCTAATCCGAATCATAGTAATTATCAACTTGTGATGAATCCGTCGCGTCGCGTCACTTCACTTGGTCATACTGAGCACATGATACGTAGGTTTAATTTTTTTTTTTTTGTTTTTACGACAAATTTATCTATCGACACGTCCTCATATTTCAATTGATGCGAGTTGAATCTAAAAAAAAATCTACCAAAAGACATCAGTTGGGGTTTTTCGTTTTTCGTTGATGTTGTGCGTTCATGTGCGCGTTTGTTTTAAATTAGATTGTTCTCAAGTGCGATTTTTTGTTAGCAAGTCATACTTTTAAGATACTTTAACGCGTGTGTGGAATTTAAGTTGGAATATTTTCGCGCCTACTTTTAAGTGGTGAGTTTTTAGTCAAATATTTGCCGTTTCTGTGCATAAATCTCATTTTTGTGAGTATAGGCCATTCAAATTTATTTTTGCAATAAACCAATTGCTTGCTGAATAAATTTTACCAATAAAAAACATTGTGATAAGAAAAAGACATACATAGTATTAAAATGGACTTTAAATTTCAAAAAAGAAGGCGTGTCAGCGGGGGATTTTAGAAAAAATTACTCATGTTTGGTTTACTTTTCCACAAATGTTGTACATAAAAAAATCATAGATCCATCTCACAATTTAAGCCTCTAAAACTTGACTGAAAATTTAAATCAGAGTCCAAGGATACATTCATACATTCAGCGCCACCTATTGAGGCCAAAACTATACCACCAACATTACATTTTACTGATGAAACTACAAAATTTCAGTTAGTTTTAGGAGAGTTCAAGGATAGCTGAGAAAAAATTAATGTATCACATGCCGATCTCACTTCACTCTAAAGGTCCAGCAGAACTTTAAAAGATAATCCTACCTAAATTTCGAAGAGATATTACAAGGAGACTCCAACTTCTGTTTAATAAATTTTGTAAATTTTTTGGGTGAGTTTAAGCAGCCTTTGGTTCAAAAAGCAAATTATAACTCAAAGAAAAGGTCTGTTTCCGCACTGACTAAAGGGACAACCATAATCAACATTGGGAAGCATAAGCTAAACGTCATAACTGACAGAAATGTCAGTTCTGTTCTGTCAACTACAAACTCTGACCATAATACTTTTGCTCACGTCAACACAATGTACAATTTTCTTTCTCTCTCGTTGTTGGTTTTTAGTTTTTATGACATGAGAGAAATCATTAATGTAAACACAGAGGGGTGGGTAATTTCTACCAACTGTCAAATTGGCATATGCAATGAGCGGCTGAGAGCGCTCTATCTAATGTTCGGTAATGTTTCCGAAAGTGCCCGAAAACTGAACCAATCGACGCTGGGCTTATTATTAGATTGTGTGTATTCGTGGGTTTACATCTGCAGCCAAATGTTGATTATATTTCTCATTTAAAACTACAAAATTTTACAAAAATAGTTTCTGCGCGTCAAATTTCCTCATGCTGCGGATTTTAGCCGAAAAATGTTCTTGGGTTGTGTTGTTGTTGGTTTGCAAAATAATTGCAAGTAAATCAAAAGAGTGACGTCTAAAAAGTGGGCATTTTTTGGTTCAAATTTTTTAGATTCATCTTAAAATTAGTCTCTTGCCTTCGTTTACTCGGTGAATGGAGCTATCAAAGTGAGGTGGTAACTTTTCTACAATTCATTGTGATCATTCTGTTTTTTCCAAAATTTGTATCGTAAAACTATTAGGTCCGTTCGCTTAGTTTTTTTGACCAAAATTCGTAGTTTCTCAAATTTCGAAGAGTGGGGATAAAATTTTATCAGAAAGAGCTAAAGTTACGAAAAAGTAAACGAACGGGTTGAACAATAAAAAGTACAAAATACACTGGTTTGACAGCTTTGACAGTTTTCATAAGCCAGCCCACAGAAATTTCTTGCACTAAAATTCGTAGCATGGGAAAATTTCTTACTCTCTCGTGAGCTCTCTCTTCTACAAAAATTCTTCGTATGCGAACAGGTTTTGGTAAAAATGTTCGTAAAAATTCGCTTTTTTAGGAGGGTACGCGAATGGACCGACTTCCATTTCGATTCCGTCAGCAAACAAGCTAACGAAATGAAAACGTCAAAATGCTAGCAATTCCGATTGTTTCTGATTACACCTCTTAATTTGGGAAAAAGTAGAAATTTGCGGTATTCATCACAAGGAATATCCGAAAATGAAGCGAATTGGTGAGTTTGAAGGTCAAAGGATTAGTTCGTCTATGCTTTAACCAAAATTAGTACAGAAACCAAAATATCTGTGGGCAACGTCAAAATGTTTATGCTAATTTTCCTATACGAAACATTTGCGCAAAATTATAGACACCTGTCTAATTTTAAAGTTAGCACCTAAATAACTTTGAATTTAATTTTAAGTACTTCAAACTTTTGCCAAAATGTAATAACTTTAATTAATGGATACCTTTGGATACCTTCAAACAATCTCAATAAAAGAAAAAGTCAACACTCTATTTGTCGAATGTAAACACCAATCCGCCCCTGGATAAAACGAATAACAATAATCACTTCCGGCACTTGTAAAGTTCAAGGATACAACTTATTTTCACCCAGAGGTCCCACTATAAACACTACATTTTTCACGACACTTCATCAAACTACAATCAAACAAATGAAGTCATTACAAAAAAGACCTATATTCTCACTCACTTTAAAGATACATTTTATAGACTACGACACAGAATTTATGCGCCGTCGCTTGGTCATTAATCTCCATGAATCTCTGGCATACAAATCCCCCCATTGCCTCCCTATAATTGCACATCACACTGGCCAAAATGTATAACAATTGAAACATTTAATTAATATCAACCCCAACGAGTTAGTAGTGGCGGCTACAGCAGCAGCACCTACCTCCACCCCCCATAGCACCCCGTCACAATAACGATCACGAGAATAATGGCTTACCATGTAATTACTGTCTATCTGTAAAAATGAATAGAATGCTTAATCGCTTAGAAATCAGAGGACACCAATAATAAATTACTGCTGCTGGTGTTTTTGTGCGCCGCCGGCCGGCCGCATCGAGGCCATTTCCCACCCGTAATCCTTTCCGGAGCAACGTGCCGGGCATTACTCTACCCCCGCCCTAAATTCTCCTCAATCTCCAGACTCGACCAGATTCAACTTTGAATCAACCTTAACGAAAGTGTTAATTAGACAATTCTTCGTTTGGGTTATCTGCTCAATCTGTTTTTCTGGAAAAGTTTTCGCCTCTCCGACTCCGAAAAGTTACTCCTTTTTCGATTTGCGCGCTGTCCTAGTGGTGATGCTCGGGGTGGGGGATGAAAAAAAAAAAAACTCCTTCCACAGCACAGAAGCCGCGTGTAGGTGCGTTTGGATCCTCTAACATCACTCCCCACTGTGCTATGTTGAAGTGAAGCATTTTAGATACTACGAGTATATACATTTCTGTACCTTGAGATACTTTTGGGTAAAACTTTAAAATTCGTTTTTTCCCTTATCTTTTAATCGGACGGGACGGGACTGGAATGTGTCAAGCTGATCTCTTCGAGTAATTTCTAGAGCTAGCGGCAAGGTGTCTCCTTCGAAAAAAAAAAAACAGGAGTCTCAGCAAAAGGACACGAAAAAGAAAAAAATTCCAAACCTGGAAAAAGAAGGTAATTCACTTGATAAGAACTTTTCATCCCAAGAGATTGTGGGGAATTGCAGCTTTTCGAATAAAATATTCTCACAATCAATTGAATTGGAATTCTTATCAATGATTTGCAAGACATCGGTGCTGAGGTGCTGCCGCCAGTGGATTTTGGCGGTTGGGTGCGGGGGGTTGTTGCTTGTTTGATGGTTATTTTTTTGATCGTCTTACGCCGCCCTTACTCACGTCCCTGGTTGTGTCACTTTATTTTATGGCTCTGTTTCCGATAGCACAGCAGTGGTGGGGATGGTTTAGGGAGTGAGTTAATTTTAGTAATTGCGATTGTTCGAATTTTATTGAGGTATTAGGATGGAGCACTATGGTTGATGGTTGACGCTTGATCGCGTGGGTGTTTGCGTAGTCTCGTGGAATACGCAATTTGCATTTGGGAAGCGTCAGTTAATGGCACAGAAATTTGTTTGAAATCAATTTTATGTCAATTCTTGCATCTGTCGTTGTTTTTGTAACCACGGTGGTTAATTAAATTTTTATTCAAGCGAATGTTTATACTCGAATGTGAGCTTCTAGGATTAAGTCATTCAGAAAAGTGGTTTTCCATATAAATACATAGATCTTTCTGGGATATAACCTGGCAAATAAAGATCTTTGAATTCAATACTTTTGATGAAAACAGATGAAGGAACTGCCATAACATCCATACAAAACTTGTCGAAATGCTCGGTCGCGTCATCGAAAACTGGAGCCTTTGGACTAAGTTTACCGCAGTTTTATCCAATATTTGAAATGAATAATCCTGAAAACTAAATGTCAAAAACATTACTTTTTTGATAATAAAATAATCAAGAAAATTGAATTGTTTTTTAGGGTATTTTTTTCTTTTAAAAAAAGTACCTCTACACGAATCACGTATAAAGCAATTAAATACGGACAGTAAGGACACAAAAGATATAACAGCTTTAATATGTCGTAGGATACATTACAATTATGTATGTATGTATATGTTTGTTACCTAGCATTCATCCCTAAAGCAAATTTTCTAAGGAAATCTTGGATAATTGGAGCATTTAACCCCGGGGTAGCACTGGCATATTTGTGATAATTTTCCCCCAAGTATCATCTTATATGTGTTTATGTTCTCTCGCTGTATTGACATTGGACAACATTATACAGTTAATCTATCTAATTATCTGCGAAAAAGATGGGATTTCGCCGTCTGTTAATAAAGGAAAACTGTTTCTTATTTACTGAATTGAATTATGTGTAGCAAGAAAGCACCATAAAGTGTAACAATTCACATTGAACGACTAAATTATATGATTTTTCAATCCCCTGATAGATGACAGCATCTATTTACTAAACTTAAGCAATAAGTTTTAGATTGGAATTGTACACTTTCATGCCTCAGCTGTCCCCAACTCCTTCCCAGTTGCCCGCCTTCCGTCTCAACTTTTCTGTCTTTCCTGGTTAGCTATGGACCTCACTTTCTGAGAGTGTGACCAATCCACTGGCACTCGTCGTATGGTTGTGCCTATATCATGTTGATAAGACCGCATTTAGCACATCGCTAATCCCCAATTCAAACAGTACTGGTGAAAGTATGCAGCCTTGTCGAAGCCCACCTTACATGTGGCCCCATCATAATGTAGCCTTGATAATTTCTATTAGTTCATCTGGAATGCTCTCCTCAACAAGGCACGTCAAATAAATTCCCGATCGACGCTATCAAATCCTGTATACTTAGGTCTCTTGAGTTGATCCTCATCCGATATGAGTAACGAACCATCTAAACTTTTCACAGGGTGGTGAGTAAGGCTGCGGCCACCTAGGTGAATCTAGAAACGGTTCTGCTTTCATAGACAATAAAGAATTCATAAAGTTCTCGTAAGTTAGTCCTAACTTTGGACTATAATGAAGGTTTTGAAGGCTAGTTTCCTTTGAATTAACATTTCTTATATGTAGCAGCGGATATCGGTGCCACAGGGTGCAAGTAAGAGACAGCCAAATTAATTTCACGAAAAAAAAAGCACAACAAAAGTGAATGTGCATTATAAGAGCCCCACAAACATCTGTTAATATTGATGTCAGCGATCAAGACATAAACCTTCCCAAAAGCAAAGCTTTCTACCCATCCCCATAGATGTCACCCTTTTCTTGTCAAACAAGTATCTCCACATTTAATATGAAAATATTTCCCAATCAAAAATATAGCCACTTGACTCATAATCTCTCTCAATATAACCATTGAAGTACAATTTACACATCTAAGCACTTTAAATGTTTTTTATGTTATTGCAGCCTTGTCATACACATAAAAGTTAGAATGCGATCCTACAGAACGTGCCAAATATCTCATTTCATCATAAAAAAATGAGAACAAGAATTGAGCAAATCATTGTCTCCCTCTGGGGGCAGGTGGCATAAAGAGCCCACTCCCCCTAACTCATAACCAAAACGATTACAAAATTCCTAAACACATCCCTTACAGTTCCAACCACCCTTAAACCCCATCAAATAAAAAAAAATCCATCTCCCAAAATCTCAGCTGGCCAATTCACAGCCAAGCGTATCAAAACAAAACATTTAAATTGACGTGTTTTTTTTCGGGAAAAGGTGGGTCGGATGCCATGTTCTTTATTGTTGAAGGTACGCACCACCACCATCGTCGAGGGCCCAACTCCATCGACTGTCATCTATAATTCGAAGTTCATTCGGAACTACAATATGACTTTGCAAAGCTGCAAAAAAAGCTTCACTTGAGAAGAGAACCGCTCTATTGGGGGAGGTCCTGCGCAGCGACAAGTGTTGCTGGGGTGAAAGAAAGACATCCTTTGGCAACATGTTTCATGGTCAGAAAGATGGATTCGCTATGTCTGGTCACTATCATCTTCATTATCGTTGGCGGCATCAAGGAGACTTTTGGTGAATGTTGCGCAAAAAAGTCATCTGCGGATGTGGCCCCGCAACGTACGTAACCACGAACGTATCATTGCCCAGGAACTGCTGCCAACTGCGCCCATATTTTCTCAGTTGCTCCCCCTATGGTGTGTGTGTTGGAATTCACCGAAAAGCCGTGCTCGGTTCCAGCTGTCAGTCCGTAATTGGCTGTCTGCGCGTTCGGTTGTAGTCTGTTGTAGACGTGTTGTCGAAACGGTCTTCGTTGTTCTGATTTCTACGAGATATTTCGGTCTTGAGGAAGCGTAGCGTAAACATAGGTATCGCGATTTCTTCTTCGTTGTATCCTGCACTCGCGATAACAGTGTCATATCCACTCTCTCATTGTTTTTTGTGTGTTTCCTTCGCCGTTGTCGGTTTTTACAAGGATAACGATACGAGGACGAGGACGTGTGATGATGATGCTTACGGTTATGTTGGTGATGATAATTGAACGTGTATGACACTTGTTCGCTTTGATTACTGTTACGTTGGTTCGTGTTAAAATTTTTATTTTTTTTTTTCGTTTTGTGTGTTTGATTCCCTTAGTGTTGTCATGGATCTAGAGCGCCACCCCTAGAATCCTGTGTGATGCCCTTTGATCTGCATACAGATAGTGGACACCGCTAATGGATAACTGGATAGCTGCACAGGTGGGCAAACACGTTTAATAATTAAAAATGGGTTTTCCAGTCGACAATTGACAGGATAGTCGGGTTTTGTGGAATTGGATTTTTTTTTTCGTCGTTGCATTTTCCTGTTGGTGCGATTATTCTGTGCGTTCCGCAAACATTATACAGCGGTGCTTTGTTGTCCTTAATTCTGTGTCGATATAGCGTATGGAAGCTGACGGTGATTGCCTATCTGTGTGCTTAACCCCATTGAACAGTGTACGTTTCGCGTTTTGTGTTTTCGGCATGGCTTTTGCGGTTTAATTGGGTTTCAATAAAAATTTCAATACAATTGAATACAAAATACAAAAAAAAAAAAAAGGATCAAATATTTATTTATTAGCTTGTGACCAAGTGGAGTTACTTAAGTGCTGTGGTGAGGTAGATCGCAATTACTGTGAGAATCCATTATAAAAAGCAAGGATTCAAGTGTGGGATTACGATTTTTATTAGGTATTCTTTTTTTTTTTTTGCTCTGGAATAAATCCGGTAGATACACATATCCATAAGGAGATACACCACCCACCGACAGCTGGGAAAGAGTGTGAGTGCGATCCACAAGGATTAATTTCTATCATCAATTATAAAGGACTTTGGAGAGTGTCTATATTGCATACACACAGTGTAATTGTGGGTAAGTGTCTTTAGTGGTAATCCATTCAGATAGTTGAGTATGTGAGAGGGATATTTTCGTGATCTTAAGTTGATAAAATCCTGCACACAGGCATTCATTGCCTGTGAACACGATGAATTGTATCCTTAAGTGTATGTCTCTCCATTGAGATATATTTTAATGGAGATTTCATAGGATGGTGGTAGTAGCCGGACGTTGACATATGTTTTTGTGATGAGTTTTTCTATCGTAAGAATTTATTTTTGGATTTGTTTTCGCCCGGCAAGTAGACGTGTGGGTGTTACCTAAATTTGTCTTCCTGATAGGGAGGAAAAAGTCCTTTAGTATTTGGATATTTCATTGTTGTTGGACAGCAAAAAAAACTTGTACAGTTATATAAATAAATCATACGATGTTTTTGTTTATGGAAGACAAGGTATTTATTTATTTATTACCTACTACTGGACTGCCATTTATCATCTCTTGTCTTTGAATGTACATAGGTAAAAGTATTTTTTGGGGTCTATAGTGATTCCTTTAATATTAAAGCCTAGATGGGGCTAGGGCACCCTTCATCCACTTTTTAAATAGGCTGACTTACGCAGTGGCCAGCCTTTTAAAATTTAAATTTAGTTGTAAGGGACTTAAAGGTTTATGGTACAGAATTGTAGTTGACCAGCCTTAACTGAAAACTAATAATACGCAGAATTATAATAATAAAAAAAATGTTGACATGCTGCTAACTTACAAGATATGTATGTATTTCAATCAAGCACACCTAAAAGCAACTGTTCGAAAATACAAACTCAGTTTCACAGCAGTCATTTGTTGTGGTTTATTTTTCTTTGCGAATTCTTTCAAATAAAAAAAAATAAACATATGAAATACATATCTATGGCAAAAAGGAAAAATAACATAAGTCAATTTTTGCAAGTAGAGCAGCTTAAATGTTTACTTTGCGATAGCAAAAATACTATTGAATATAAAAATTATGGAAAGAGTGTTGAAGCAAAAATATAAAGATGCGTCCAGACCGAGGAAACATTTCTGAAACATTTAATAAATATTTCCTAAACATTTCATTAACATTTCTGACACATTTATTTGTTTTTGAAATGTTTCATAAATGTTTCACTCGGTCTGAACGCATCTTAAGAGATAGACAAAATAAATGTGAAAAAATTCGACTGCCCTCTGTTCTGCACATGATCCACTTGTGCAGATATATTTTAGCTCACATTGTATTTTTGTTTTTACTTTGATGTTGTGTCAATACTGTAGATTGGAGCGAATTCAAAAATAAAAAAGTGATGCAGCATTTAGTTTACATGTATTTTAATTTCACTGCATACAGAATTCTGCACATGTCTTTTGCGCATACTAATTTAAATAGTGATCTCTACTAAGGTCCAAGATACCTAATGATTAGTGAGTCGATGTATAAAAAATCAGGAAAAGTAAGAATTCTTTAAGTAAATATGTACATATTGACTTGACAAAGGATTTTGCGAAACGTAGCGAATGGACCGGCTTTTAGATAAATAGCAGAATAACAGATTTTTGTAGTCCACGGGAGCAGAGTCGCGGGCAATCAGCTAGTCTACTCATAGTTCTACATATCTCCAATTTTTTTCATAGTTTTAGTATTTTTTTTTGTTCATTATACAATGTGCCCCAAAAAGTTTAGCTAAATTTATTGCCACGATCTTTTGCGGGCTTTCACATAACGTGTAAGAAAGACGCTCAATAAGATCAAAACTCAAGGCAACCAAAAATTTAGTCTTAAATATAAATTATATACCTTGGAAAATATATGTTAAATTCTTCGGCGAAAAGAAGCGTTAGAATATGTACTTAACTTCATTAAAAATCTTATACACTTATGTATATGAACATACCTAACATTCAATTTCCTTAAGTTTTTTTTCGAATTTCATGTAAAAATTCTCAAAAGAGTTAATTTCGCGAAAAGTGGGCGTATCAGTAAGTGGCACTTAAGGCACAAGGATCTCTACCTCAAAATAGTGATTGAATTGAACTAAAAAACGAAATGTGCCAAAAGCGCCACCTGTTGAGAAAATTCCGACTCTTCTTTTTCCTTAACCATCTGAAAAAACCACCATTCATTTTTATATACATATACATATATAGATTATGAAGTAGGTACTTATGAAAATTCTTCTCTATCTTATATACTTAGTTTCTGATAAAACTCTAAAAGATTGGGTATTTTGTCATCTGTCAAAGTGGCTCAGTGGTTAGTGCACCACTTACAACACGTGCGGTTGTGAAAAGCTAGTCTATGACTCTATATGGGCATATTATTATTTTGTCATCTGTCAGTCTTATTTTGACATTTGAAAATGAGTCAAATTCGCATAGACTGTGAAAGTTCATCCAAACTTGCGAAAGTTCATTGGTTGTGCCTATTTTGAGATTCTATTCATTCGAAACAAATGTCATTTTTCATTCGAACATATTTTCCTCGCACATAGATTCACAAACACGTAAATATAGTATGATACTTTGAATATTCTGTATAAAATTAAAAGAAGTAATTTTAATTGACATTTGCTGATCCTGTCGGTATAGGTCACGTTCCAATTAGAAAAACGTCACACTCAAGTTCTATGTAAACAAAACTCCAAAGGAAAGACGAGAAAATTTTTCAACTTTATTATTTTACTCTAATTTTAAATTTTCTATAATGTCCTATTCATTCGCACTGTCCGCAAAATAAAGCAGCATTTTATTTTACGAGTATCTGAGAGCAACAACAACAAATCACCAAGCAAATGTATATTTCGCTTCTGACAGCACTCAAAATAAAAGTAGAGTGACCAGATTCGTTCTGGGAGAGACTTGTAATTAAATATGCATGTATATTATTTTATTTTGTTTTGTTTTCGTGCTTGATTTTAATATTAAAGGTAGACGAAAAATGTTTCAAAAAAGTTATTACTTAAATTTCGTCCTTAAACGCGTCAAAGTATAACTAATAAGATAATTTCAATAAGAAAGAGAAGAGTTCTCACGCAAAGAAAATAAGGTATGGCCAACCTGTATAAAAAAAAAAGTCAAACAGCTGACTTTGGTGATTAAATTTATTTAAGTTTATTTTGCGGTATCATTCGACGAAAGGTAACATTTTTCATTCGAATCTCAAAATACACAAAAATCTTTCGAATGAATAGTGACATTCGAAAGAATTGACTATTCATTGAATCTCAAAATAAACATGCGTATCTCTCCTTGTTTTTATGTAATTCCAATAATTTCAGTTTTCATACAGCGGCACTTGAATGCTCAGATTTGCTACAATTCCAAGTTTCAGCCCAATCCGTCGAATAGTTCTCGAGTTGTATATTTTCGAAGAATGCATAGAATTCCCTGAAAATTCTCTTCTCTTGTACGTATTTGAACTGGATTGATAAATTTGTAAGTTTTGAAATACCTACATTTTTTTGCTTTTATTCAAAAACACTTTTTTTTTCTTTATTTTTTAAAGTTTAATGCTATTTGCCGTCGCTTTTTTTTCTAGTGTAAGGAGGTTGAAATCCAAATAATTTACATCTAGCATTATACAAAGGCATATCAGTAAAGAAAAGACATTTTATGGTAAAGGGCCTTAAAAGTCCTTTAAATTTCGAGACATTTAAGTATAAAAAATGTTTTTCACACCAAACTGTTAATCTCTGAAGACCTAATTCAGCCTCAGATCTAATTGGTCGATACATTTTTAAGTCGTCAGCATACATAAGACACTGAGAATTCAATATTATATCAGGAATGTCATTGATGAAAAGGAGAAATAGCAAAGGGCCAAGGTGACTACCCTGGGGAACACCCGATGTAACATACACTGGTGTCGAAATTTTGTCATCGATCATAACGTATCGAATACGTTCCCTTAGATAAGAGTTGATCCATTTAAAGTAGTTGAAGTGAATTCCTAATCTATGCAGTTTTGAAAAAAAAAATGTCATGGTTTACTCGGTCGAAAACCTTAGAGAAATCAGTGTAGATTACATCGTACTGAAGACCATTCTCAAAGCCTTTCAGAACAGAGATGCAAAAAATTGTCAAATTAGTACTAGTAGATCAACCAGTAACAAAACCATGCTAGTAAAGAGAAATAATCTTAAAAATATGTGTTAGTTTCCCATAAACAAGTTTTTCGAACAATTTGGGGATGGTAGAGATTTTACAGATCGGACGATGGTTTTTAACGCCCTGTCTTGAATCTGATTTAGTTATATAGTGACAACATAAAATAAGGGAATAGCAATAGAACGTCCGGAACAAAATTGCAAGGGGCTCTCTCTCCATTTGCCAATGTTTTTTTGGAAACAAAATTTTCTTTTAATATCTTTCATTAGGAATATGTGTAAGTGACATGTCTCACCCGCAAACATTGTCCGTGCCAAACTATACATATACGTATACCTACATTTATAAAAATGCTAAAAATTCTTATAAATTTATAGAAAATTTATGAAAAAAAAAAATTGTCAAGTGCGAAAGGAGATTCAGTCAATAGTGTTTTGGATAGTTTATGAATTGCCTTTCAGTTTGAAGTAAGAGAATATATTTATGTATGCAGATCATTTCATTCGTGGCAAATTTTCTCAAAATTATTGAATATTTAGTAACTCAACGGTTAAACTTATATAACTTCGAAACTTACTATGAGATGTTTGTCCAATTTTCTGTGGATAAATTCAAATCGAATGAAGTGAATGTTAGTTAACTTCAAAGAACTTCAAGAACTACTCCAGGATTTTGGCGAAATTTAAAATTGTTGACTGTTTTTCAAACTTTTATAAATATTTTAATTTGATATATTTATTTGCCTTTCATACAAGGTGGTCCAAATAGTGCGAAGTTTATTGCTGCCGAATTGTGGTGCACGTAGGGATGCCAGACTAGCCAGGGGACTGTCCCGCAAAATGTTCCGCAATCCATCTTTTATGTTTCGAATGTCCAGCCAGCTGATTGTTGTTTTATTCAAATGTTTAATCCTCTTATCGTGGCTCAAGAAAAATGTGATATCTGCTAACGATATCCATATCTTTTCAGATAGCCAAGCTGCTATCAAATCCCTGGACTCGATCTCTATATCCTTGACTGCCGATCGATTCACCTCGGTTGGGTGCCGTAATAAAGGGACATTTTAGGTAATTATTGTAAGATCGATGAACTCGCCAGAATAAGAACAACCTTACCTTTTATGCCAGAAAAAGGCTTTATATGTATACCTACATGTAAGCTAAAAAATTGAAACTAAATGCAATCGGGAGTACAACTCTTAGTTGAAAAGGTGGTTTTACATCTCTAGCCTAAGCTGGATTTAAAACGCTCTAAGAAGTGTCTATTAAGCAAGCCCGCAATAAGGCTAAGCCTTTTCCCAAACAACTTTAGCAGAGGCTGCAAGAATGAGGAAGAGGAGGAGACCTTCTTTGTGTCTGTCCAGCTTTCTCCCGTAGAAGGATGCTTCACTTATTAGCTTCATACTATAACGAAGTAGGTGATATAAATAATAAGTCTCTCCGCTTCATAAGAAGCTCTAAATGATTCTAACGAGTATTGGTGAATTTAATATTCAAACTCCGTGGTATTACAGTGAACCTATTTCTGATCAAAATATTTTGACGTTTCTCAGTTACTGCAGGTGTGGGGCATGTGGTTGGTTCAGTCGGCGTTAACTTTAGCAGATTTTTCGATTTTTTTATTTAGCAATTCATTAGGTATATCAAAGATCTTTTTCCAAAATAATTACATACAACCACAAAGTCTGATGGATAGACCTGCAGGCTGACATTATTCAGTCATCGACATTTGACCTATAATTTTCTTATTTGATTTTAAGAAATTAAAGCAAAACATTGCACTTATTAATACCGTATATAAAGTCCTACAACCAAAAACAAAATTTCATATTTACGTACAAAGTCAGACGTCTCATGCTGGGATTGTTTTTTTTTTTTTTTAACTTTTTACAAACCACAACATCACGCTGTGATATTGATTGAATCCCAAATTGAGAAGGCTCATGTTGAAACCACAGAGAATTAAATTATTCCTTCATATTATAGGGACCTACCGACTTTTGAGATACTCAAAGGAAAAAAAAAAATAATAAATAATATTAATGTTGAATTTTTAAATTATTTTAAATTCAAAAAACTGTCTGCTTTAAATATTAAACAAATGCGCATAAATTTAAAACCATTCGACGAGAGAATATAAAACTCTGTTAAATGTAAAATTTATATTTGACTGGTGGAAAGTAAGGTAACATTAAGTATTTATACAAACTTTATTATGCAGAAACTATTGTTTGAAATTACTCTTAAATGAAAAAGGTTTTAAGGGCAAATGTAATATAAATTATTTAATGGAAAAATTATTTCATACAAAATCCCTCCTCGTTTTTAGTGGGCGACCCGTGCTACATGTGATAACCTGCATATCTTCTAAAATATCGTGGCCAACAAGAACCGATTTTACTGACATAGAACCAACAGTTTTGTTTATCTTCGGCCCCAGTTAAAGAAAGTTGCTTTTTCATAATTGAGAACATGTCAAAGACTTTGACAGACGTCAAAGGTACAGGATTGCCAGAAGCAGCAGGTTTCAATGGCATACCCTCTATAAGATTATCACCAGCTCTTTGCGTCATGATGACTGCGAATTAAAAAATATACCATCATCGTTGAGAAATATTTTGGCAATGTACCCAAAACCAGTGCTGTCGTTTTAAAAAGTTGGTGTCAAGAATAATAGGATAAGAAAAAAAGAGACAAGGTTGAACTGGGGCTTATAAAACTATACCTTGCATTCGTTCGTTGGTTTAAGGTGGTTCGGTTTGGACATGTGTAGGTATCAGTGGAACTGTCAGCACCACTCCTACATTAACTTAAGATATACAATTTTAACTGACAGCTCAATAGGATTCACATTCATGGGCAGACGACCCGTAACCAACGGCTGAATGAATTTCGACGGATAAAATAGGTTTGCTTCCACTTTTAACCATCCGTTGACAGTATACACATTCATAGTCACATATTGAAGTTCACGCATAGGGAACTTGAGAGTACACATTTTAATTGGTGGAAGCAGAGAGAGAGAGAGAGAGAGGATGTAGAGAAACTGTCATCGCCTTTGCCAATCGTATGAAGACGGATTCTATGGGACTGTCCTATCCGGCAAAACGTCAACTTAAATGTAGACATTCAACGGAATGACAGATCGACGGATTCTATGGGCTTGCCCCTTTAGATTTATTTCTCCTATTTTCCAAACCAAAGGAGTCTTATTAGGGAAATAGATACCTTGTCGTGGATTAGATATAGTGTGCTATCCACGACTAGCTTTCGGCTATGCTGCTATTAGTTCATTGCAACCTGTCAGTTTTTATTCCAAAAACGTGCTTACTTGCCCCTTGACGGAAAGCGAAACGAATAGAACAAAAACAGAAGAACTCGGCGAAATACGTTCTCACAACACGAGACAGGAGTAGACTCTCGATAGAGTCAACTAATAAAAACCAGAGGTCGAATCCATACGGTATCGAGTGATCGACTAACTACTTTGGGACGATCACATAAGAATAATCACTTATGGAGTTCTCATTAAAAAATTGTACTACATTGAATTGAGATGCCTGACAGATGTCAAAAGTAGAAATTTTTGTGAGGATTGTTTATATTAGCTTTGTTCAGTGACTGAGTAGCACAAGACAGAACAGAACAGCACAAATTTGTGAAAACTTCAGAACAGATTAGAACAGAAAAGAGTACAACCTTCTGTTCAATGAGTCAGAACGTATCTATCCCAAAACATTCTTCTTACTAGCAGTGAGACGTATTAAATTGCAAATAATTTTCGTTATGACACTTCTCACGAATATGTTCTCCCCCAAAAGTAGGTGCAGTACAGACTCATTGAACAAAGCTATTGAGTCTTAATTAAAAAATGAGTATATGCTTTATTTTTCATCTTCGGTGTCAGAGGATGATCGTAATGAATTAATTGAGCGCAGACGTCTAAGGAATAAATGCGAACCTTGTCTTTATACAAATCTGCGTACGTATTGCAAACAATAATTAACAAGCTATTAACAGTTTAAATATGAAATAATAAATTGTCGTTTGCTTTGTTGAATAAAACCAATACTCGACCGCTGATGACAGAATGCTAGATTTCGAAACTCGATACTCGACCTCTTAAGCGGTCACACCAAATCGACATTTATCAGTGAGATGTAACTCGATAACTGATGCAGTAATTGGACCCCAGGCCTGTTCATATAAGCGAGATCGTTTAAATTACCGAGCGCACAAAAATAGACATTTTAAATAGGTACGTTGCTTACAATTAATATTAACCAACAAATTTCCTTCCAAGGTATACTGTCAAACCAATCGAACGAATGATACGTAGAAATGTACAAACGAACAAAGCACGAAAACCAAATGGTAAATTTTCTCGAAAGATTGTACAGTCTTACAGGTGGTTCGATCGAGTTCACTAGTACGTTTACACCGCACCCAAATCCAACATTTCAGGAAAAAAATGTTGCGTTCTCACTGCAACTTCAGCATTTAAAATGACAGCTACTGTCAGAATTGAGAACTGGGCGGTTACCATGGTTACTCTTCCCAGAGTTCAACAAAATATTCCTCGTCTGTGTCTGTCCTTGCTTATACATTTTTCGTTGTTCCATTATTTTTCCAATGATTACTTGAAATGACTTATTGTTTAGTTGATAGCAGTTTTTTTTTTTTGTTTATTCAGCGGGCTAAAATGTCATTGTTTGACGTGCTGAATTTGCAAAGAGGATTGTTCGATTTGACGAACTTATAAATGCAGCGACAAAATTCAGTATTTTGCTGGAATCCAGCGTTCTAGAATGCAGAAAAATGTATGGCGAAATGCTGCATTTGGGTGCGGTGTAAACGTACTTAAAAGATGTTAACTTGTTCACTCCGTAGAATAGTCTGTATACAATTTTGTGTTTTGTAAATGTTGGCTTCAAAATCTTTAAAATTGGTGTAAAAATTTCAACCATTTAAGCCAAAATAATAGTGTAAAAATTTGTATACATGCTCGAAATAATTTATTCCTTTCAGATTCCAAAACCGTTTGTCTTCTACCAGAATGAGCAAATTAATTGCCTAACAGGCCATAGATTACATTCCCAAACACCCACTTAAATAGCAAACTCATCTAAAACTTTCTTATAATATTCTTAAAACAGCGTAATTAAATTACTCGCCGCTTATAATAAATCAAGAAAACAATTCACCATCTAAGCCGTGCGTTATTTTTCTGCTTACCAGTGAGAAAAAAAAAAGAAGGATACCATAACAAATTGAAATTATTGTTTATTCAAAAACAAAAATATTCATTAAAATTTTATGAGGCAAGTGCTTAAGTTGGCCACTTACACACTATTGAAGAAATTGCCCAACCAACTGAATCCTTAATTTGTATCTCTTTTAATTTATTACCCACCCGCTCTGCCAAATACAGACCCCAACCCAAGAGAGTAAAATTTACTGCATGCATAGTAATCCTTCACAAAATGAACAACAATCCATTTGAGGAGCAAGCCCCTGCTATACGTATACTATCCTCCGACCATAACCAAAGATGGTTATGAAATTTACATAAAGTGGTCATATTCGAGTTTTTGAAGAGTAATTTGCTCAACGCATTTAGCCATAATAATTGGCCAACAACAGTTGTAAGGTACCTACGTCCTTCGTAGTCTTCGTTTTCTTTGGAAAAACTTACACATCCGCCACAGTGAACCAAAAACTTTCAAACACACACACACACATACACAGAGGCACGTACATATGAACCTTACCAATCAATTTAATATTTGTTTCCTTATTAATTCTCCAAAAAGTAGGCAATTAAGGAATTCAATTAAAATTCAAACTTAATAAAGTTTCTACACTGTTCGTCCTTTTGCCGCGCCATTGCCTTATTTTGCATCCATCGTATCCATGTGTGGATGTGTGTATATTAGGGAAAACAGTCAAAGTTCGCCAACCCTCTGGGTCCACTTGGACCAGGGAAGAAAACCCTAACCCGAAACCTAAGGAACAACAGATTTAAGGAACCCTAAGATTTCTGACCTCAGCAATTAATTCAAAGTTTGTCGTTTGCTTTCGCCGGGATCGAGTCCTACTCTATGTAGGTTTGGCGGTAAGTGTTTCGGTGGGCGGGTAGTTGGGTGGGAATTACAATCTTAACCACGATGGCATATAACACACGCTAGAGGCAAAGAGAAGTTTTCTTCTTTGGATATCTTTGGATAGCTTTTTTTCTTCTTCGTTTTTGTTTGAAGGAAATGAAAACTTATTCCATGAAACTGTCAGTGCTCTTGTTCACTTAAAGGATCTACACATGTTTGTTTGCTCCTGGCCTACTCCCATACATAGAAAAACACACGCACGCACTCACTCAATGTCGTCCTTGCCAGTTAATTAAAGAAAAAGGGTTCTGCCAATGGCAGTAATGAGCCATTTACATGAAGGAGAACAGTGATGGGCCTCAAGGACCTTCACCGCAACCGCCTTTCAGTGTTTGAAAATCAGTGTGTGTCTCTTAAAATTCACTTGAAGGCGAATGTCCTACACTCTTACACTCTAAGCACGCGGCTGTGGCGGCGGCAGCGGCAGCGGCAGCGGCGGCGGGAGGACAAGACAAAAGCCTTGCAAGTTATCCACCCATTCGCCAACCCATTCACCACGAACAACACGAACTGGAATACAATTTTCCTTAAATGTTTATATGTTCTTAGGGCGTAATTTTCCAGACAAATACTCTAGTTGTCTCCTGGCAGTACGTCCCCGTCGTTGTCGTCGTCGTCGTCGGCAGCATTGTATAGTGTCGAGTGTGCACCTCTCTTGAGGGGGCTTAATGTGTGCGCCTGATGAACTGTGACAGGAGGCAAGTTTCCTTCTTTCAACACGAATATAGAATTGATAGAGGTTTATAATAAAATTAAGCAATTAAAATTCTTCTCCTCTTATTTTGCCAGACTCGTTCAGAGTGTGTGTGTGTGTGTGTGTGTGTGTGCGACAGAGTTCTAATGAATAGAGGCGAAAGGTGCTTGCCACAAAAGCTAATTAGGACGCGTTCCCCGGGCATGCATGGTAACATTAAAATTGTTTTAATGGCATATTGTTTTGGGTTCCAATGGTGCGCATATATACAATATCTAGTGTACGATTTTTGAGGTTGCCTAGAGGTTATATTCTTTTGTTATTTTGTTCAATATAAAGTCGAAGATATTTAAGAGAATTCAGAAGTTTTGTTTTTTGTATCAAACGACCTAACTTTGTTCAATATACCGAAGGCAATAATAAATGCCAAATGTAATTAAACTCTTCAGAGGGAGGAGGGATTTTTAGAAAAGAGGTTAGGTTGTCCGACCTATGGGCTGTCATTTTTTAAACTTTTTTCCAACCAAATTTGGCAGAAAAAAGAATTTCTTACAAATATATGGTAGTTCATTTAGAGGTATTTATTTGTCTATAGATTTTTGACAGACGTCGCGCGAGTTGTGTCTATCTGTCATGATATTTTTGTTCAGTATTATTTGACATTTTATTTTGACCTTTTTAGCGTCTACAAATTATGCAGTTGTAGTACGAAAATCAGTATTCCACGAGGAATGTAGATAAACTAATAGTCTACTTAATCGGCCTATAGAACGCTATAGCTTCTAAAAGTTTGAACCCAATCTACATTATTAGATAGTACGTGATCAAATAGCCTACATCCTGAACTTATTGAAAAAAATATTGACGCGGCAGCTAAGTGATGAATCGATACGCCGCTGACAACAAGTTTCAACAGTTTGGCTTGTCATATTCCTCGATTTTGGCGATAAGGATCGTGGCTTAAAAGCATATAAAATTCAACTCCTGGTGAATCGTGACCATTTCAGTCCCTAGTCCTTTGAAAAGCTAAAAGAAAATCCACTATCCAGTAAAGACCCCCCATTACATACAGACCAAGCTACGGTTTGGTGTGTTTTATGGGCTGGTGGGATCATCACTCGATATTTCTTTTCTTCTTTCAATGGCTTCAATTGCGTTCAGCTGGTACCGTTTGATATCATACCTCTGCCTATTTCCTTTGAGCCTAGAAGAAGTGCAAAGTCTTCATCGATTTAGAAATTGGAAGCCAAAATTGCCCGTGTTATTCGCCAAATACAACTTGGAAGTGTCATTGAAAATTAAGCTTCAGAATGGAATGGAATTTGCCAACCAACATTTGAATAACATATCTAGTCCTTAAAAAAACAAATGTCAAGAATAATTCTTTTGTTTGATAATAAAGATGACCCTTTACAATTGAATTATTTTATTTATTATGCTTTTGAAAAACGTACCTCTAAACGAATCACCCTTGGGAAGGATGTGTTTGAACACCCAAATCTTGTATTGAAGTTTCATAAATTTACTTCAGTTCCAATTGAAAAAGGGAAAAAACGTGTGACCTTTTTTATACATTCACAATGACCCATTATTTCTATTTCAAAATACAGGATGAACAATTTTATTGCTACACAAACATACACACTGTGTTTCGCCTTAACATTTTTAAGGACAATCGTCGAAATAAAGGAAAATAATCGATTGTGCAAATATTTGTTATAATTTTGGTCCTTCCAACGCCAACCCATTCTCGCACACACGGAGGCACCGCGCACAAATGATTATTCTAAAATTAAATGCTTCCGGACGGAACGCAACCCGAAGCATTGTTTTATCAAATTTTGTCGCTCCATTTCAACGAAACGGCACGCGGGGACATTCTCTTCATTTCATTTTCATATTTTCTTTCTTTGCCTATTCGCCATCCAGGTTTTGTTTTATATCAGACGACGAATTCGAATGCGAAAATCAACTGCTGAAATTTCATTTCTGTGTTTTTCTAAAAATTTCGTGTGCAAGGATGTTTTTTGTTTTTTTAAATATTTTCCTTTATTTTGTTTTAGCCTGTCTAAAATCCTTGGAAATTAGAATATGGTTTTAAAATAAAATCAATTTTTTTTTTTTGCTTAGCTAAAGCTATGGCTACCCATTTGGTCCAGTGTATGGTATGTGGCTCCTCTGCACACCCCTGTGTCCTGTCAACGGCAACATAGCTCACTCGGTTTTCTTTCTGTGTGACATAAAACCCTTGTAGTTTTCATATTTCAGAGAGGAATTATTATGGTGTGCCATGGTGAAGGTAATGTACATTTAACCTAGTTTTGTTTTGATATTTTTTCGTAATATTTTTATGCAACGAGAACAACCCCATCTGCTGTGCATTAGACAAAAAGACACAAGGACAGTGTGTGTATGGAGGGGGAGGGGGAGGGGGGGGGGGATAGAGAGAGAATTGTTAATGGCGCAACATGTCCAAGTCCTGTGATTTTCATTTTCTGTTAGAATTTGCCTAATAGTCTTTGATACGTTGCTAGTATGAATTGTGTGTGGTACATACATATGTATGTCATTTAAACACGACTTATGAGGGAATATAGGCACCTGATTAGTAGGTTCCTGGTTGGAGAAGTAAAGTGAACTTTAAAGTTTTCTTCCTCAAGAAAACCTTTTTAGTAAAGTTAAAGGTAAAGGTATACCTTTGTTATACATAGTAAAGGGATATTCATTAACCATTTCCTATTTTTAAATTTGAATAAAACAAACTTCAAATAATATATCAATGAAATATTTTATTAATTTAAAAGGTCCATTTATGCCATTACGTATGAAGTATAACATCAGTCAAATATACACTGTGGGTCTGCTGGATCGCGCGCATCAGAAACGTCCATTTTTTAAACCTTTTTCAACCTAATTTTGTCAGAAAAATAAGAATTTCTTACAAATAAATGGTAGTTCATTTAGAGGTATTTATTTGTCTATAGATTTTTGACAGATGTCGCGCGAGTTGTGTCTATCTGTCATGATATTTTTGTTCAGTATTGTTTGACATTTTATTTTGACCTTTTCAGCGTCTACAAATTATGCAGTTGTAGTACGAAAATCAGTATTCCACGAGGAATGTATGATGTATGTACTTAGATAAACTAATATTTTACTTAATCGGCCTGTAGAACGCTATAGTCTTTGATAATTTCCATAAATCTGGCCCATTAATCCAACTGAATTTGAGCAATGGAATATACCAGGGAATTGCGAAGCTAAGGAGCTGGATCGACAGTGCTCCTCAGTTCTAAATAGTATAAGTGTAACAGATATCAAGACACCAAGATCTTGCTAATCATCGATGGCATCCGGTCGACCATTATAACATACTTGCTAGGCTCCTCTGACCAATATTAAGTAACACTAGGTTCATCGGACTCCTGAAGTACAAGCGGGAAGCCTCTATATGATAGGAAACACTCTCCCCTGAAACTGTGCAAGAACGACTTCTGTAGCAGCTGCAGGGATGGAGGAGATCGTTAGTCGCTTCACACTCGCTAAGATCAACTTCTTTATAAAAAGGAGCAAATGGTTCTCAGACTAATAGGGGAGCTATAGACTAACCTATAAAGATTCATAACAATTGGGCTAAATTCATAAAAACCATACAGACAGTATGTCTGAAAATATTCAAACACTTTACCATTGCGTATTGCTCCCGTACGTAGCCTAATACCTAGAAGTTTGTCTCGCAGTCTATAAACATCCCGTTCGACTTCGAGAGTTGAATCTAAATGTTCTTCGATTCGCTCCAGAATTATACAACCTCATCAGTTGCCAATTTCCCTTCTTCGGGATCATGATGATCATCCCTCTTTCTCACTACTGCCCTAAGTGTTTGTTGTCAAGTATAAGCGGGTACAGCCGCTTGAAGTAGTTCGTCATTTTCGCATCCCCATACAAGATGCAGATATCCGCCTCGTAGGTGAGGACTATGCCACTGATCCCTGTATGCTTTTATAATTGGAATGTCAGACGTCATTTCCTTGCACACTTGTCTAATACCTCGTTCCTTTGCAGCAATCACATAACTCAGTTTTGGATCGTTCATTTGATATCATCCCATTTGCTTTAAGAACTACTGTGCCACAGAATATTGTTCTCAGTGCTTTTTAGTTCTCGCTGTTTTCTCCCGAATAGAAACTCACTGTGACTGGAGTCATTCACAGCAAACCCGCGCTTTGTGGCCTCTTAATCCTTTCTTCGGCCAAAACTACACATCGTTCCGGCTCTTGGATATATTGTATCTCAAAGCACTGACCTCTGTTTCTTCTTCGTATGATAAGGTCGTACGTAAGGTGTACTGGTCTCGGATGCATCAGTCTTTGCCGCCTCAATCTGCTCTAGTATTGAGCTGGCTTATGTTAGATGCATCAGATGCTCAACCTTCAGTGCATACTCCTGAAGTGTCTCTCCATTCATCTGCTTATGGCTCTTTAGCTTCTTTCGTACACTTGTTTCATGGCTATTCAGTTGGAACTATTTGTTTATCATCATATTATCTTCTTTTCATTCCAAACGAATATCTTATGAAACTGATGTCATAGATACTTTAAATCCCATATGAATGGCTTGAACCTCCTTGCCCGTGTGTAATGTGGAAATACATACTCGAAACAATTTCGAATGAGAAATGAAATTTGCGTATTAAATTAAAAAGGAGAAAAGCGGGAACAAAAACAGGAACAAGGGACTACAAGACACATTTACAACGCATGTATGTAGGTTTTGTTGTATTCTTATTCGTTTTTTTTTTTTTTTTTTTTTGATGAATAACTCCCCTAGGATGGAAGACATTCTGTGCGGAAATCGAACGGAAATGGTTAACCCAGTTCTCGTTACGTTATAAATTTATATATCAAGGAGCTGCTCCCCGTCTATCCGAGAGTGGCGGCGACGACGACTACGACAACGGTGTGCTCTTTTCTCGCTTTGAGCTGTGGCAAAACTTTGACTTTGGAGGAACATTTTCTATTTCGATGATTGATGGTTAGGATTTCACAGCAGTAGAGCTCTTCGAATTGAGGATGCGAGTTCAAATGGAATTGCATGACAACCATATTTGCGAAATGATTAATTGCTCAACAATTTCCGTTGAATATCTGTGCGTTCTTGGTACATTGGTTGCTTTATTTTTGGAAAATCCATTCATTCTCCTTTCTCCCTTTGTGATATACTATCATATCCTTGCTTGGTATAGCAAATACAATAAATGGAGCTGTGGGTGGTTTCATGGTAGCGCGCTGTTCGTATTCATTCAACTGGCAATTACTCAATTGAACTTGTGTTTCATAATAATTAGGCGGAGAATGCTTTTAGTTCATATCCACAATGATTATCGATTTACTACGATTTCTTGTTGTCGTTCTTTCGCATAATTTCGCTAATTTATTTAGCTTGTATGTGTGCGCCATGATTAATAAAAAATATATGTTGATGTACCTAATATGTAATCCCCTCAAGGGCAAATCTTTGATTAGAAATGATGATCAACATGAGGAGTAGGTTGTTAGTAAATTTGCCTGAATGCCAATGTGTCCGGATGTTTTTTTTTTGTAAAATTTGTAGAGTGAAACTTAATCAAAATAGGATTTCAAACTTTATGATTTGCAGAATAGATATATGTACATATATATGATGTCATGGATATTTATAACCTTCTTTAAAAGAAACTTTAATTAGGATATCTCAATCATTATTTTTTATTAAGATGATTTAGTCCTTGGAGAATTGAAGGGAAAGAAGGGCCTTACTATTGTGTATTGCAGGCTGTTTTCAGGGAGAATCTTCTCCTTTTCTCTGTTAATCCCAATCGCTGGTAATGTTTATGGAAATCGTCTGACAGTTCCTAAAGCTCTACACGACAACTTTGAGGGCCATACGAGCAGTTTAACATAAAAGGAAGGCGAAACGCTTCCGTCATAAGTCTGATACAGAGTTGTAACTTTTAAAATGTTTGACGCAGACGCTGAATCTTTCGCTATGTATAAAGTACATTATGTGGGAGCCCACAGAAGATGGTGGCAATGAATTTCATTTTTGGAGCACCTTATTTGAAGGGGAAAAAAAAAATATTACTTCCCATTATGTAGCGGTCATATTAACAAGAATTTTATACCAGACTGTGAGTCGTAATAATATTTAAAATAAAGTGCACGACTGGGTCGTACAAACTTGCACCTATATCTATAAGTTTTTTGTGCAGTTACGATCCATAAAACCAACGATATACCAATATAAAATTAAAAAAAAAAAACCTTTTTAAGTTGGCTATAATTAAAGTACCGTTATTACCAACTTTGTCTAAAAACGTATAATGTCTTCTCATAGGACTTCAGAAAATGAGACCAAACAGTGTTTTGGGCCTTTATTCAAAAATGACATTGTGTTAAATTGTCATTAAGTAAAGTACAATTATTAAAAATTTGCGCCAAAAATTTGGTACGCAATTTCATAGGACTGTATAAAAATAACTCAAATATGAAATTTTCTCGAAATCATTAGAGCCGTTTACGAGAAAAGTTGTCAAGTTGGCTATAAGAAAAGTACCCCTATTAACAATTTTGGCCAAAAATTTGGTACCCAATTTTATACAACTTTACTAAACTAGTTTAAATATGAAATTAAACAAAAAATCATTGAAGCCTTTTTTGAGCAATTTGTCTAAAATCCCTTTATACTTGAAGAAGTACCGTTATACGCATCTTTGGCTTAAACAAAATTTCAATTTCGCTTCTAAGAATTCTCACACAGCCGACTGATATGAAATTTGATCGAAATCTGTCTGCCGGTTGACTGTCTGTCAGAATTGGCAGACCTACCTTTTTGAGCTTCTCTATCATCGGAATGTATGATTTGATTACTATCTCGAGTTTGAATTTTTGCACGAATCCAACACTCGCCCGATATTCATATGTATACATACGTACATATGTATGTAGAGCAGCAGCTTATTTTAGTTGCCATCAATTTTGGTAAGAAGCACAACTTTTGCAGATTAATTCCACAAAAGTCCTTAAGGAGTTCATGGCATTTACTTTCCTGTCTTCTTCTCTACCTATTTGTCAGCGAATTTTCTGCCGACGCGATGTCATTCATTCGGTGTGATTTCCTTCCTCCTTCTTACGTTACTTCATACCTAATTCACGTCACCCTTTTCAAATGCATTCTCGAAAGTTTTTCTTACCTCCCAATAATATTCTCCTTGTCCTTGTATCTTATTTACCACCCAGTTATAACCTCTAACTAGCAATTAAAATATCGTCAAACTGTTTTGTTAAAAAAGAAATCGATCTTTCCCCAAATGACCATGACCCTCCCTGTAGATGAGACTTTACCTTTTTGAATTCTCTTTCAGAACCTAAAAGACAGTCAGCGATTAAACTTGTTTTCACCTCATTTAAAGGCGTTTCACAGCTCAAAGATGAAATTAAATACCCTTTGCGCTTCTGCCCTGTCTCTTTATTTCTTTTTAACGAATTTCCCTACGGGTAGTGCCGGCATTAAAGTCTCACCCGGTTCCCATGAATAACGTCCACAAATAATTCCTCCTGCCAGTAGCTCTTCTTTTATCTCTAAACAGGGATGTCAATTTAGGAGCTAGGTATAATATCCCGTGAAACGCTCTCTCTGCTCATCAGCATATTATCTCATTTGCAATACTAATTTATGCAAGAACACAGTACGCTATCTAGCACCCTATACTCCTATACACACACACCCAGAGAGAAACAGTGGGACCTCCCCCGAAAAGTTGCAAACGAAAATAGTCCCAGGAACTCGATAAACCCAATATGCATGCAAATGATTTAAACTATGAGCGAAAGCAGCTCCTGTATGTCCCGCTATCAGAATCCCTATCACAGGATGCACAAACGCAGTGATGCTGAGACTATATCTCGGATTGTTGTACCTTTCTAGCATTGTCGCTAGTGGATATGTAGTTTGTGTAGTATGTCATTGGACTAACGATCGACTATGGAAGGGCTGTTTTGCAGGGAAAAATCGTCTTCATGGGAAGGTAATTAGCTTTATTACAGTTCCGTTTCACTCGGTTTGTGTGTGTGTGTGGGCTTGTCTTTGTCTAAAACTGGCATTAGGTGAGAGGAGCAGGATTGTAGTCGCCGAATTCCATTAAAAACAGATGAATACACTTTGGTAGGAGACTATTAAATGGAAATTAACTCTGCATAGTCAGTAGCCAGATATATATGTATGTATCTACTCATGATGCCTACAATGTCGTCCGCATTGTTTTCTAATTGAGCCAAAATCCCCCAAAAAGGATATTCGCATTCCAATGCCAGGCAATCGTGTGTATGGTCATCGCAAAGCATTGCCCGAATAATTGCGGTCAAATAGTCGTATCACATTAGGCATGCCGTTGGCGTGTTAGTGTTGGTGTATCTGCATGTTGTCATAGCAGAGCTTTTGGTACGTGTGATGTGGCCGGAATGCTAGGCTAAGTACCTTTTGGATGCTGCCGCTCTGTTTTGTCCAGCAGTGCTGGGTAGGGGGCTGCAGGAGACATTGAAGGGAATTAATTTCGGTGAAATACTTCAGAAATGCTAATATATGTATGTATATAAAGGTATGTAGATACAATTTGGGATAAAACAAATGCAAGACGAAATGGAATGGAATGGAACGGAAACATGGTGTAATGCTGTCTCACGTACGAGTTGATTGGTATCACTGTAATTGAATTTGCCAAAGTGGGAATTCCGATTAAGCATTATCGTTAAACATCATCTTCATTGGCATCGTGATGACATTCCACTCAGGGGAGTTGTTGGTAATGGGATATCCGCCGCTCTGGGAGTTTGGCTTGAGGTTATGAATCGAAAGTGGGTGGGCATTTTCAATCTTAAACATAAACAGTGTTCTCGACCTTCTTTTGGGTAAAATTACTGAACTTGGAAACGATAAATTTTGTGTGAAAAATAAATCAATTCGAGACTTGACAGAGTTTAAGCGTTTTATGTGTGAAAAATGAAAATTAAGCTGTAGATCATCTAGCGCTGTAAATGATGTCGTAATTCACTTTTTTAAAGCGCTTACAGGGTATAGAAATACTTAAGTACCATATATTAAGCTACTTATGTAAATGGGTGCCAAAATATTTCCAGGAATTGTCACAGATTTATGAAGCATGCATTGCATAACCGAATTGAAACTTTTTAAAGTTTATTCAAACTTCTTGCGTAGCGAGTGCAAAACTGTTTATCCTTTGAGCATTTAGAGAATTTATGTATTTAAGTACAATGACATTGTCGGGATCAGTCACTTAACTCGAAAGAAACACTTCGGGTTTATTTTGAAGCTACCTTAACCTGCAACGACACCGTCTATTCGGGTGCGGATATGTCATTGGAGGCAGTCTTAGGCAAGAAGTCAGTCTGGAGTCGCTTCATGACTATCCGTATAAAGGCTCAATTCGCCAACATTAGCTTTATATGCGCTCACGACGACTCGAAGCTCTTGTACAAGATGTATGAGCAATACCATGAGCAAAACCCCAGCCAGGCGCTCTAAGTGATTTTAATACAAACCTAGGAAAGGAGGACTTCTGTCTGTTCGCGATAACATTGCCAATGACGAAAGGCACTCCTCCCGTATTTTGGGTGTTCGGACTGTCCGAAGAGCCAAAGTGGACTCGGATCACTACCTAATTGTGGCCAAAGTAGGGATGCGGATATCCAGAAGGACCGAAATCAACAGGATACAGTGAGTAAGTGACGTTTGGTGGCTACAATATCGCAAGAGACTGCCGTAGCACTTGCTGATCTAATCTCTCTTAATCTCAATCTCAGACCTATGCCACCAACCACCAATGGAAGATGCTGTAGTGTACCACTGGCTCCCTCCCGGCGACCACAAGGAAACCCCTGGTTAGATGAAGAATGCCACCAAGCATGGAAAGACTAGAGTTGCTCACGAGCACTACGAGTAGAGGAGAAATGAGGAGCATCGACTTCTGAGAAAGAAGAAAAAGGAGCATGAGAAGCACTCTATCGAGAAGATTGAAGGACTTTACTGCGAGAATGATGTTCGAAAATTCTACCAAAAGGTAGAATCCAGAACGGAAGAACGGAATCCTGCAGAGAAAGAAATGCCAATAAAGTAGTAGAATCGCAGTCGGTGCTGAGGATACGAAAGGAAGGGCGATGATGACCAATGTTTCGCTGCCAGGCAGTACGAGCCAACAAAACAGTGATGATGATTGTCAAGACTCCTGTGAATGACGCCCTTACAGGAGGGTGAAGGGAACCTCAGCATCGTGTGCGGAGTCTCAAGAGACGAGATCATCTGAACTGCGCCAAGTACAGAGCTATAAATCTTCTCAACATCGCATATGAGATCCTGTCAAGGCAGCAAGTATAATTTTACGAAATGAATGCTATACAAGATATACTATGCTGTCTACAAAAAAGGGTTCGGCCTCTTGCTTCAATAGGCGGATATAATTTCGAGGTAGTAAAGTATTTCGTCTAAACAGCATCGAGGCGCCAACTTCTTGTGCTAAATACCTTGTCCATGTGAGAGAGAATCCAGCCATCGATGGCAAGAGCTTGACCATTGTAACACTGCTAAATAAAACCAGGTCCATCGGACTTCTGAAACACAAGAGAGGAACCTTCTCCAAAATAGTAAACACCCTCACTGGACACTGTGCTATAGAAGACATGCCTAAGGCATTTCCTGTAATGACTTCTGCAGGAGGTGTAGAGACGAAGAAGAAGAGGAAACGACCATCCTATGTAAGTGCCCAGCACTCACACGCTTGTACGACTAAGTTTGACTCCTTCATACTAAGGAGGAAATGTTTCCCAGAGTAAGAGGATAACCCACCCACCTTACACATCGGCAGAACAATGGACTTATCCCTGGTTTAAGTGCAACCACAAATGGTTCTACTGTCGCATCCACCTTATGTCCTTTCGTAGCCAACGACTAGCCTTGCTGTGTCGTCTAGCCACTGGGTAAGAAAACACATTAAGCTCAAGTTGGGTAAAACACTCATAAAAAAAATTCTTCCTAGGCTGCCTCTAAGCCTTGAGACGCTCTTACAATTTACCCAACCAATACTACAGCTTACAGAGATGAATCTAAAACACGACTGACTGATATAATTGTGGCCTTTAATACTCACCTTGAGCATTGTCATGATAACTTTCTTTAATCCCCAAACGAATGCAAGGAATATCAAAAGAACGCCCTTCATCCTGTCACCTTAACAAACAACTGACTGAACTTAATGGATGCGTTCTAAGAAATAAAAAAAACATACGAAAAGACTTTTTCAAATCACTTTACATGACCTCCGTGTACCACCTTAATTATGCATACAGAAATAAAAAAATAAACCGCAAAGCATTTAGGATTCTTTACAGCTGCATGTCGTTTGTGTACACAGGACTTTCTCATTGTGAATTTTATTTCCATAACGTGCAAGGATTCCAAACATACAAGTAGTGCATATATCGAAGTGCATGCTGATTCCAATATCAAAGGCACTGCTCATTATTCCCAATGAAATGGCAGTGCCGAACGTAAAGGAATGTCAACGACGACGACGACGATGACGACGACTCAAAAGGATGACGACAGCGTGCCCAACAAAGCGGTAAGGATGACTCTCTTTCTGCGTTTTAAGAACGAGAACAGCAAGGACACGAAGACAAGTAATAATCAGAGGAAAAATTAAACTTTTCTCGTTAACAATTTTGATTAAAATTTTACGCGGAAACTACGTACAGCCATCAGGCGAAGTGCATAGCGTGAATGTGAACACCATACGCGGGAGAGGGTAGAGAAATTCAATGCTCACTCACCACCACTAAGAGATTGCTATAAAAATCTACCGAAACTGCAAATTGTGAATATCCGCCATCGTCACACTCGTCCGCATCCGCGTCCTCATCCTCGTCCTTGTCGTTGTCGTCGTTGCGTTCTGTTGCGTCGACGACGACGCCACGACTATGACGCTAGTGCTTCGGTTTTATATCAACTTGATCCTAGTGCTCGTCTGCGAGAAAGAGAACCAGTGAAGCATTCAAAAGGGAATGAATCCTTTTGGCTAGCAAGTTCAGCTGAAATTTATTTCCATCTCTAAGGACTCTACATCGCGCTGTCCCTCTCCTACGCGCCATGCAAGCTGAAACTTTAATTTTCTGGTCTAATAAAATTATTATTATTGGGTGGAAATTAGAATCGAGAAGCTCTTGAGATTCGTTTTGGTTTCTTCTATTTTTCTTTTTGCTCCTCCTTTTGGGGCAGCAAACTGTACGACTTTCGGAAAACATCAAATATCAACTATCAAATGGCATAAGACACAGGGGTGGTTTAAATTATTTATTGCTATCGTTTGTGAGAGTTATTCATGTGGCAATGGGTTTCCAAAGTATTGCCGGGAAGGGGTTTCGTGTGAGTGACTGACATTTGAAATTAAGTGGCACTAACATTTGGAATATTTTCCCATCCAAAGCTGGAGACTCTGAGAGACGATGCGAACGAAGTGTAAACGTTTTAAAAGCTTAATTTGCAACGAGACAAAGTTCTTTTTTTACGATTGCAATTCTTATGAATGAGTCAAGTTTTCTGGCACAGCAAAGTGGACATTAGTCTAAAAATTTCATTTCTGTCATAATTGGAAAAATTTCGAATTTCATTTTTAAGAAAGAAGAGTCTTAGTTGGGTTAATGTTGAACCTATCTATATTGAAAATCCTTTTGTACTTAGGTACCAATTCAACGTAACCTTACAAATGACACCTACGCTACGTATAGTCCTGGGTTAGGTCAGGTAAGTGGGTTGGCAGAAGGAAAACTTCCGCCGCACTCAGGTTAGAGCTGACCCATTGTGTTACCCATAGGGGAAACCCTTATGTCTAACAACTACTATACAAACCACCTTGATGCCCTGGTGAAGCTCAGCAGCTTGTCAGTATTTGCACTAGAGAGGTCATCTAGGCTGTGGAAGAAGTGTTTACCGAGGAATTTATTTCTGGAATGCTGAAGTCCAGGGCATGGTCAAATAAAGTGGATATTGTTCTCAACATCTTCCTCATCGCATCTCGTAAAGATTCCCACAAGCATGGAAAGGGATCGTCTGTCCTTGCGCATAAGTCTATCAGGCCTTGCTTTATCAAAGGAAAAAATAACACCTTAAGTTCTCTTCCCTTGTGGTTATTTTCCCTGGTCTAAGCCCGAGAACGCAAGAGGAGTCTGTAAGCTCGAGTGTGTTCCAAGAACCTTAAGATAGCACTTCACAAGTTTGGATTTGATTGCTTTGATATCTGCCTGGTTGTCGATAAAAAAAGGTAATACCCTCTGGCGGTATTGCTTTTAATGTAGACTCACGGGAGGCTGTTGTCACTGCCAGGACCTCCGCTTGGAAATCACTGCTTAAATCTGGATATTCCCAGTGATTCGGAGAAGATTCCAGACCCTACACCGGTGTCTATTTTTGAGGTTTTGGAATCTATCAATCCATCCATGCAATGGTCTTAATGGCTCCATCGATTTGCTCACTAAAAGTAGGGAGGAACTTGCCTATTCCCAGCAGTACAACATCGTCTGCATAGGCAACGTCTTTAACTCCAGATGTGTCAAGCAGCTGCAGGAAAACGATGATCCATAGCATTGGGGAAAATAACCCCGCCGCTAGAGGCGTCTACATCTAATTTAGTGCCTCCAAGTTCATTAGTTATGTGTCATTAGTTATGTGTCTGTCATCAATGTTCAGCATATTTAGTGTTCTTCTTACCGCCCAAGTATTGACATTTATAGAGGCTCCTTCAATATCAAGGAATGTGGAGATCTAGCGAAGACTAACGCTGCTAGGTTTGCTTCGCAACTCGAAGGACCAAATTTATGCCCTGCAAAACGTCCATCTGACCAGTTTAGCTTCTGGCGCCGAGTGCAGCACGATAAGTAAGAAATGGAATTGAAGAAACAACCTCAGACCTTCTAGTTTAAAACCATCTAGTTTAAATCTAGTTCGTTAAAAAGCCTATAGGTAGTTTGAGATGAAGAACATGTGTTAAAGCGCTTAAGCCAAAGCCAAGCTGTGGCAGGACATTCGCACAAAATATGCTGGGCTGTTTCAGTGTCTTCAAGACAGTGCCGTCTGACATCTGCTTGAACATACCCCATTTTCTTGAGACGATAGTTGTTATAGCAGTGACCACTTAGGAACCTCAACCTTGTGTGCGGCTCATTCTCTAGCTTTTTTGTTGATAAATTGATGAATTTTTGGTGTTCCCATTGACTGAGCTCTATCTTTATCCGGTTGTTAGGTAAGCTACAGAGAGGTTCAGGTCCCGTGAACAGAGATTGAGCACGTCATCTGGCCAGTTTAAAAGAGTTTCAATCCATAAGAATGTCGATGAGATATTGGAGAAGAGCAGGAATGATACCGTCTCCAACAGGTGCTTTGGAGGGTTCCTGCTTGGATAGGCAGGATTTCCATCTGATGGAAATCATTCTTCTGGGAGAACACCTAGTATGCCTGCTGGGAGGATGTTGCATGTACTCATGCAAAAGCGATGAGATAGGGCCAGAGATAACAGAGTCGAGTCGAGTTTTTTCTAGGAGACCAATACCATTACAATGGTTTTTAGATAGGACCTTTTGAGCTCTAGTAACTGACGTAAGATTGTTTAAAACTTAATTTAAAATCCTGTGAAATTAATCCCGTTTAACAATAGAACACTCATCTTATAGTTTACTTTTAGCCAATCCTTTTCCCTTCTTGCTGACCAGAGGTCACACACGCACACTTTTTATACGCGTGCACATAAATTTTAAGTGCAAGTCCCTAAAGCCTTGTCCTTGACACCCAAAAGAGTACAATAAACATGCACTCGTTCTTTTTACCACAACACATGTGTTATTCAATGTTTAGTATCCTTTTTTGGCGACGATTTCACCAAAGTTGTAAATCGAATTTACATGCATACGAACCATTTATGCTCTCTGAGGAAAGAGCTTAAACGGATCAGATAGTGAGTCGCTTTTCTTCGCCGCATAGCTACCTACACACGAATACATTTGAAGAGTTAGTGTATCCTAAAACGAAACTCAAACATCTGTCAAACGTATAAAAAATCTTTTGTGTATCTTTTAGCAGTAGTCCTTCTTACGAAATTCACTCAGAAAATACTCGTCTTCTATTTTTACTTCTTTACCATTATCAGGAAATTGTGTACGCCATTTAATGGAAGATGAAATGTGTTCACATTTCTCTTCGCAATACGAAAGGAACAAGAAGAAGAAGAAGAAGAAGAAGAGAATACTGTCCTCGTGGTTCTAATAAAAACCCTAAGCAACAGTCCGCAACAACAATGCCACAAATGTTGAACCCCTTTTTCCTGGTCTCAGTTTTGCAACATTACACAATACTTTAACAAAGGACTCGTAAATAGCCATTGAATCGAGGATTAACTTTGTGGTGCAGAGGAATTAATGTGGTGTAAATTTCGTCCTTTTTCGCATAAAATTCAACAGTACATAGGCTATACGCATCGCCACCCTTTTATCTGGAGGTTGTTTTGTACTCCAAACCACAAGCGGTTGATCCTGGTGACCATAACCCACCCGGGACACGTTTTTTTTTTTCCTTGGGACTCTCTGTGCTTTATCTATTTTCTTGGTTACGCTTCGAGATTACATAACGGTCTACCACCTACTCTACTGATGGACTAGAGAAAGTAGTGACGTTTGACTGTCTTCCTTTTTTTTTTTTTTTCTTTTGTCCTCTCTCTTTCTCTGAGGAGAGAACCAAAAATGAAATTATCGAAGTACATGTCCTTCGATTTAAGTTGGTGAGACACCGAAGGATACTCTTTGCGGTATCATCCTTCATCCTTTTTTTTGTCAGACTATTAGAAGGGGAAAGCGGCTCTCTAATGCCAAAGAGTAAATTTGGCCGCCGCCGTTTCATATCTGCTTTACGTTTAGCTTTTCAAAAAACCATTTGCCGATGGTCGTCGTCGGCGTTTTCATGTCCTTTTTTCTCATCGGTTTATTTTTGTTTGAGTTTGAGGATAATTTTGCGGGACATTTACCCCAAAAAGTACGAAATAATTGGGTAAAACTGAGGCCTATCGAAGTACAACGAGGATGAGGGGCGATGACGACAATTCGGATGAGGACGACCAAGCCTCATTGGTATTTAGTAGATTTTCAAGGATGCCTGTGGTATAATATGATATTTTTTTTTTGTTTTTATAGAAAAAAAGTATTTTCCTATCATTTTCTTTTCTCATTTTATTTTATTTTGCTGTCTTTCCCCCGTCCCCCACCATCTTGTTACGGTTGGTTACATTGCGCGTTGGTCGAACATGGTGAGCTGGTGCCCTTGATTCGATTACAACTGGCGGACAGGGGCTCCGTAAAGGGGCAAAAAATGATTTAATGAATTTCGTATCATGTGTAAGCACTTGCAGTTTATGCTCAGTGTACTTTGAAAATTTTGCAGATTAGGCCTCAATCTTGATAGGTATCTACTTGGTAATAAATTATTTGCTTTCTTTCATATATGAATTCGAGTGTACCTTTATATTTGTTTTAGGGTCTCAATATGACCTACGCGCTATATTAGGTCACCGCTCTTACAAAATGTTCTCGACTGTCCTTCGCCATATTGCGCCATATTGTCTGCAGTTCAACAGGTTTTCGGGTTCCATACCATTGTTCCATATGACTATGCTTTGCCACTTACTTTATTGAATGATGTGCCTGATGAGTTCCTGGCGGGATATATAAGGTGACAAGCGCTTGTTGCGAACAGTCAAGTGCTCCATACAACGAGAAGGAGTCAACGTTTGTTCGAATCAGTCTCAGCATTCCAAACGCAGACTGTGTCTCCTAAATTGCAATATAGACAATAATCCTCCCAAGAAGCGTTTGGTCCTATGATGGCGACTGATAACAAAGGGATGGATGGTTCCTTTGTCAATGGACATACAATTGATCTTGTGGGAGGCCTTGCGGTGCCATCTATGATGCGGCGGTTTAACGATTACATGTTTGAGCCCTTCGATGTTCGTTTCCTTCCTTGGCATTCAAATCGTCCGCCACAATTGCTATATCACTGTTGGGCGTTGTATTGGAAATGACATGTAGTTTGTTGCCAAAGGTCTATAGACGAGCCTTTTGTCGAGACGTAAGACAGAGCGTACTGTGTAGTCTGGAATCTGGCCATGTGGCTGCCAGTATGTCAGGCCTTCGCGAGGTGTTAGCAACAAGTCTAGAGTACTTCCCGTTGGTGTGCTTTGGGGACTTTTAAAATGTCAAACCGTTCAAGAAACGGTTGTGATAGGATCACTAAAGAGCTTATTGGTGGCAAAAGCTCTATTCAACATCCAGTGGCTCGTTGCACATCCCCCTGTAAGGATGAGATTATTACCGTAACCAAAGGACTGAAAAGTAATAAGGCGGTAGGCTGTGCTGAGAAAGCTGTGCCAACAGCATCGGCAGAGCTACTGTTCCCAATTGTCGGAATCATTCGGAAGAAGGGAATGATCGTCAAGCTTTCTACAAAAGGCAACCTAATGCAGTGCGAAAATTGGAGAGGTAACTGAGTGCTGCCTGCTGTGGCCAAGATGAAGACACACTCGACACCGAACAAGTGGGTTTCCGCTCTAGATCCTCCAGTGTCTGCCACATCAACACCCTGCGGATTATCATCGAGCAATGTGTTGAATATCGAGCACCACTTCACCATTTGAGAGTGTCAATCGGAAATTTCTTTGGCGTGCCTTGCGCAGAAGAGGCATTCCTAATAAACTATCAAGGCTACTTATGATGTACCCGCATGTGACGTTTTGCACAGAGGAAGACTGTTTTAGGAATTCCAAGTCCAAAGTGGGGTTCGGCAAGGCTGTGTACTTTCACCAATACTTTTTCTATTCGTGATTAGCGATATGATGAATGCGGCCTTATAAACAGGAGCAATTCGAAGGACTCTTACATTTGATCTCAAAAACCTCGACTGCGCCAACGATGTATGCCTACTGTTTCGGAGAGTAATGGACCTTCAACAAATGACAGCAAAAAGGAAAAGAAGGAGAGGGAAGTAGTCGTCGTTGGGCTGAAAAATAACTCGGCAAAAACAAAAATGATCAGCCTTGGACCAAACTCATCAACTCTCATACATATGCATTGCTGGACAAACGGTTGAGAGAGTGGAGAGTTTCCAATACCTTGGGAGTATTGTCTGGATCGATGGCGGAACCGAACTGGATATAGCCAGCCGAATAGATAACGCAAAATTCCCGTTGGGGACGCTGTCCACAGTTTGGTCACACTCTCCAAATTTGCGATGCAAGGGAACCCGCTTACCACGAAACGAGTGGCAGAATACGCGAGGGTCCTAGCTGTACGTGGCACAGAACAGTGGAGAAGGAAGCACTGCAACTGGGAAAGAGTTGTGGAGAGCTGAGGCACATTTCCATAAATCGTACACGATGACGTTTAGGAGTTCTTGAGGCCCTAGCACCCACAAGTGGATACAGGACATTCAGTAAAGTATAAGCATTTTGGAGTCCATCAACAATGCGCCGAAAAAGTGACACTATACATTAAAAATTGTAGTTCAGTTTTGTTAAATAAGCTACGAGCCGTTGAGCACAGTGGGTGGGACAGTGGGAGATCATCGACATGTCGTTCATCAACCCCCAAGACGTTCCAATGAACTGGCTAAACTGGTAAAAGGGAGTGTTGCCACATGTTGCCACCTCAGCATTTGGCGTGGAAATACCTTGCGGCGTATTTTGAAGGATGATTTATATTTGTTTCCATATAAAGTGCAATTGACTTGAAGAATATTAGCGACAGACCGAACAGTCGCTTGAATGGTTGACATTGATTGCATGACCAAATAGTTACTGTTTGCGCCAAAGCACTAATGTGCCACTTTTATTCAAAGAAACCGAAACAGTCGATAGAAATCTATATCGGTGGATGTTTCAAATCAGTTTTTGCAACGAATTCCCTGAATGTGTGCTGTCGAAAAATTGCTTCATTTACTGGCCACCCACATCTCCAGATTTGACCCCTCCGCACTGCAGTTGCGTTCACATATCATGCTGGACTATTTTTTGTTCGAAAGGCTAAGGAGTGAGTTTAAAACATTTCAGCCTGAGACTCTGTCTAAAGAGTTGGTCCGCTGGGGATAAGAAGCAGCTTTGAACAAAGTTGTTTTGTCAAACCAAAGTAATAATCGTTTGCCAGGGTTATTCTTCGTCGAATCTCTACAAATACGTCAATTATAGGATGTCAATTTGTTCCAAGTTAGGTGAGGTATGCTGCTCTTCAATTACCGTGAACGCGTCTACAACAGCTTGCCGAGAACTTCTGGGATTGATGTCATTATCGTCTGCATATAAGAAGTTTAACTGATGGTGCTTTTGTATGAAGTCTGGTGTTCCCTGAGGCAGTCATATTGGACCCGAATTGGACGCGAATTGCGTTTTGTTAATTTTTGCTTACGACTCGAAGATTTATACGTCGAACAATCTTCATCAGAAATTTTACCTCTCTCTCTCTCTATCTCTCCGTCTCTCTGTCTTTCTCTAAATGTCAACAAACGTTCTGTCATAACCTTTCTTTTGACGTTAATCACCTGTCATTTGATGGTGTTGTCATTCCTCGTATTTCTGTTCGATACTAAACTATCGCTTAACAACCATATTGACTGACAAGACAAGTAGTGGAACATGGGAGGTATCAGTTATACCCCAGCCCATGTACTCAAAAATCCATGCATCAAAATATTTTGCGGTCCAAATCTACTCTGATTTACCCCACTGTCCAGGAAGGGGAATGGCAACTCCTCGCATTAATAATAAATGGCTAGAGCTTCCTACTTTTTTTTCCCTTCCTTCCTCTTGGCTTTTATTTAAATTCTTTTTCCATTTGGGAAATTTAATAAACTAAAAAACATTTGTTTATTGTTTTTAATTTAAGAAAAAAAAAAAAAATAATAATAATCTTCTGGTAGATCTGTTTCAGCTACTCTGTTGCTGGTCCATCGCTTTATGGGGGGGAGAAATTCTTCCCGAATTCGGTCGACAGGAAGAAATGATTGTTTTTGAAATTGTGCCAAACGTTTACTGCCGGGCGACTAATTAAATGCGAACGAATGGTATCCTACAAGGATACCAAAAGAAGGGCACCACGTTTACGAATTCATAGCGAAAAACATTTTGCTAATTAAACCGTTAGCGCTTTTTATACTCCTTCATTTCTGTTCTATACGTATGTATGTGGTGTGTATGTATGTAGTTTTATTGAAGCGACTAGATAAAATATTGATTTTAATTCTGATGATTAGCACATTGTGCTGTGGCAATGATTGCTTACATGACGCCCAATAACCCATAAAATATGTATTAAGATCGGTTCATGTTTTCATTAAGCCAGACTAGGAGAAGGACGTTGGGAGAGGGGTTATGATGATGGTCCTTAGAACTGGGTTAATGGAATTCTCCATTAATTTGCATTACATCATTGGGCCTAGGGGCAATGGGTGGCAGCAAGCGTTGCGCCAAGGCGTGGTGGCGGTGGCGGTGGTGGTGGTGCTCTTCTATGCGCTCTATCGCTTCGATCTGATTTATCCCAATGGGCAATCAACTCATCGTAAATTTCAATAACTCCTTCGAGGGCGTCATAAGCGCTTCTATTACGACCGGATGTGCTGTGGGGGAGAGAAACTGACTTTTTTTTTTTGTTTTTTAATCGAAATGTGATTTAAAAACAATTTATGAGTACGCGAGGGGGGGCGATGTCTAAGAGACGCAATTATCGATGACATGGCAGGGGTGGGAAGGTTTTTTTATTTTTTTTTATTTTTGTCTTGTTGAGGGGGATGCTGTCATCAAAGGATGTGCTTTGTGGAACAAATTTATGGATAAGGATTATCCAATCGTTTATAGGATTTGCCATGTCTCAAGGACGATGTGTAGACCTAATTGTTGGCGCACAAGCCCGGAAGCCTTTCGTTCCGTTTGTTCTATTTGCATATTATTGGATCATCTGGCTTACGGGGGGGCAATTTTATTCACATTAAATCGGTGGAACACTGTAGAGCCTCAGGTAATGCGGGGATTTGAGCTGGAAATATCATAAAGACAAATCAAATCCTGATTTATTGGTCTAATGCCGAGTTGGGTACGAAAAGAAAAGTACGCTGGTATAGAGAATTTATGTGTTCTCTAGTTATAGTGCACTTAAGCCGAATGGAGAACAGTCGTGAAAATTGAGTGCGAAACTTACAACAAATCAAAGCAAAAATTATTACTTAATGAGAAAGATAATTAGTGTAGTCTTGAAATGGGGAATATGAGGAAAGGTAATCTAAAAATGGGGAAAAGGCTAAATATGACAGAACCTTTGAAAAGCACGTTGGATATAATACTATGCCGACCAAATTATGACATTCTTTCAGAAAATAATGAACGAGGTCTAAGAAATACAGATATTGACATTTACTGACATAATTGCTGACAGTTGTGTAAGATAGATGGTATGACATGAAATAGAAATGTGGGAGAATTTGGGAAAAATTTGAAATGTGCCGAAAAAAAGGGAATTCATCAAAGATCCAAATCTGGCATTACTAGGGGCTAGCCTGGCTTTTGCGAACACAAAAAATATGTGTTTACATTACGTTGCAAAAATGTTCAGATAATTTAAAAAAAAAAAGAGAGAGGAGACTTGAAACTTGAGACTTGAAGTCAGGTTGTTGTTTTGTGGTCTCTTAGTGGTCCCTGCAGTATCTACGTTGCCCCTTCTTTCGTTTCTTGAGGTGCTCCTTAAGGCTAGTGGCCTAGTAATATACTTGTCAGGATACGAAACTAGTATTTGTTCTGCCTTAGACATGTTTTACTTTTGGTTCATATGATTTAGTAGTTATTTCGCTTATGTGATGGGTGAGTACCATCCTAGAGTGTGCCCCACTTATTCAAATCTGTTTTTCTTCTGTGTGGTCGCTGCGAGGCAATTTATTCAGCGACCTTCAAAATGGTGCTCGTGTGACAACAACACCAAGCTGCGCGGACAACTAGACGCAGTTCCATTTGGGTGGTATTGACCTAGACTACGTAACTACAGTGTTGCCGTTTTGACTGAATTCCGATTATATCTGACCAAAAACTCTTTAATTTGACCGGAGAAAGTTTCAAAATGCAGACAAAATTTGTTCTCAATAGAAAATCTGCTGTTGAACGATTGGAATTAAAAGGAAAGCACAGAAGCATGTTGTTATGAAGTTAGAAATTTCATAAGGCGATTATGATGGATCGTCCACCACCAGCTTTTGGGCCTTATATTTTAAGCTGCAAGCTGCGATCAATGGAACTTTGTGTACGAGGTCCTTGGTAAAGGAAGCAGTATAAGTGTAAAATTTTTTAAATTCGCCACTTTTCGAAAATTGTCGATTTGCTGCCTTTGAATTTTACATGAAACCACTTCTTAGGAACGAAATTTAATATATGTATGTTGAATTTTGTTTGAAAATCCGTCCACTATTCCGTAAACTTTTTGAGAAAATTCAGGTTTCGGTGTAATTTTAAAAGAAATTTAAAAATAATAGAAAAAACTTTTTTGAACAAATGTATTGGTGGGAGAAGGACCTATGTACATTACATATATAGGGAAAACGGCTAGAATATCACACGATCCGATCCAAAAGGATCGTAGCCTTTTTAAATGCTTTTAATAGAGAGACGTTGCGAGTTGGGTCAAGCCCAAAGGCATTGACATTGACATGATTGGCATTGGTTCGGAATAGACGGTGCACATTACGATATCCAGAGTTCGAGGCTTATGGTTGGGTGAAGAAATTTTAGTTTTTGCTGGTGTAACCAGAGGGTAGCAATGTCCTCTTGAATGGGAAGTTCAGTGTTAGTTAGCATTTTGCGGCGCTTCTTTAGAAGGGTGTTAAGACGGCACAAGTAAGGTGCAGCAATGTTATTCAGAACAGGAAGCCATCGTGCTGATGTTGACCTTGTAGCATTGGATATGAGTCGCAATGTATTCTTTAGTTGGGAGTCCACTTTCTGTACACGTGCACTGTTTAGCCACACTGGAGCGTAGTTTTCCGCTGTAGAGTATACAAGTGCAAGTGCAGCAGTACGAAATGTTCATTCAATTCAATGTATTGGTCGATCCAATTTGATTTTGCAGGTTGCTATTGCGCGTTTTGAATTTGCAGGTCACGTTTGTTAATTACTGCTAATTAGGTATTTTGTAATCCGGTTTTGTAATCTCAGGAAGGTTGAAAAGCAAAGGGTCAAGCACGCAGCCTTAGGGAAGTCCATATGACTATATAGTAACGCTAAAGTTTCTAACGTATTTCAAAGTTCTGAAGTGTGTATCCCGCACGAGTTTAGAAATGTGCAGTTAAATGGTATACTGTTCCCTGATTAGATATGCCTTTTTTTTCTGCTTTTCTCATATCTTTTCTTAAAAAAGATACACTTAATAAGAAATTTCCATGAAAACAACATTCAAATGCAAAACAAGAACAAACTGGAATTAATCAAGTGCAGTTGGGAAAAAAATTAGATAAATTATTCTGCCCCCAGTTTAGAATGCTTTGCATAAACCTTTAATTTTTCACGGCATTAAAAAAAGGCATTACCCCCAAAAGCGTACCCTTCATCCCTTGTCAGGGCGGAACAAAACCCCACTTCTTCTTCATTTGGTACTTCAAAATCCCAAGGAATCGCGTTTAACTTTATTATACCCACGTATGTATGTAGTCGGTAGGTATGTCATTTCTTCATTTCGAGTTAATTGCTTCAAAATTATTCCAAACACACATACACCCGCTACTGCCACGCCTCCGAAAATTTTTGAAAAAAAAAAATTAGAAACTTTCATAGGCCATGTTTTACATCTCGCATACATTGTCTACAAGGACTTGGTGAAAAAAAAAAAAGAAAACGGAAGGATTCCTTCTACACCCTGTCTTGCTTATCTGGTGATTTCTTTTTTTTTTCCATTTTGAGTGTTTCTCTTCATCTTCATCTTCATCTTTATCCGTACACGAAACACGTCAAATTAAATTCCAAATCTTAGAGTAATTATAGAAAACGAGGCGCCATTTACAACTCACTCATGAAAACGAAAACGAAAGCGAATAGCGTTGTTGACTAGAGATCCTCTTAAAATGCGAAAATAAGTACGATTAATTTAATACTTCGCGAGCGAGCAAGTAGCATCCTTCTTTGCCTGTTTGTGTGTGTGTGTGTGTGTGTGTGTGCGTAGGCAACGCTAAGCTAGCTCATAAATCAGCGGGTGGCACAGCTACCATCTCCCACCCATTCGGGAATGGTTACGTTACGGTAGCATCACCACCACCACCACCACCGTTAGCACCATCCATCTGACAGTTGTCTTACAAAGGCAATATCCTTAACTCAAATGTCCTACACTTGCGGAATTTTATTCCCAGCCATATAAATAACCGACGTCTTGAAATATACTCGTATATACGTTTGTAGGTATTTTTTTTGTTCTCTTCTCTACCAAAAGGGGTGGGTGGGTGGGAGGTCTTGAAGATATACACTTGCCACTTCTGGTGATGCTGCTGCAAAAGTCCCCGAAGAACTGTTCTGCATAAAATGGAGAAGAACAGGATGCGATGTGGGTTTAGTAGTGCCATCAAGTAAATAGACGGCGACAATGAAGTAGGAACTGCGGATCCGTGTAAAGCATCTTCAGGGGTTCTTTGCTATTTTTTTTTTTTTCTCTTGGTACAAAGAAGTATGGTGGAGGGCGTATGTGGAACATGCAAGTGTTAAGGATGGTGTCACATAGAGCAATAGTTCCTAGGAGGAACCACATACATTCGCACCAAGGTTGAAGGATTAAAAATAGGAGAGAAAAAAAAAGGACATGAAAACATGAAATTTCCTTTGTTTTGATTGAAACAGAAGGAATGCACGAGTGTAGTTGTGCATGTGCACTTAAAAGATGGATGCAGAGACTGAAGGAGGAAATCTTATGTTTGGCTCACTCTGCGGGGACTTGTGTGTGTTCGTTCTTCTCAGTTGCTCTCGTCGCCGTTCCGCCGCACTCTGTAATGTCTTCAAACTTCAACTTAACCCAGAAATATACTCGGGGATATGTATATTTGCCTAGAGTACACGACCTTTTACTTAGCTGTAAAAATATCCTGCCTTTTTGCGCATACTTTAGCATGTGGTTGACATGTGGTTTCCTCTTTGGTTAACTTTGCTTGAAGAGGTCGTCAATTTGGGAGATGACGAGAGGTGGCGAGTGTTTCATAACCGTGTCAAATGGTAAACGGTGTAATTAGCTGGTAATCACAACTAGGACCTTGAAGGGCTACTGGGATTTACAGCGACAGTGCGCTGTGCAAATGGTTCGAGGTCATTCCGGTCAAGGCTTTCAAGAAAGTGTGAATGGAGCTGAGAGAATTCTGCGAATCCATGTGATGAGTAGTACTTTGGTTGCATCGAAGCGGACATTAAATGAATGTTTCTCCAAGTGGGTCATACATATATTCTGCGTTCCAAATGAGTTTGTTCAGCTAGTTTTGGCCTGAATTTGCCGTCAGTGTGACGAGAGTAGGAGGTTCTCCTGTAGAATATGCGGCTTATCCTCTAGAAGGACTTTTGGAACTTATTTTGCCAGTACTGAAGGTAGACAGATAGGTTTTTCGTCTTTCGATTCTCCGTTTCTCGTCAACAAAGCAGGGCTTTGCACTTATAGTTAACCAGTAGCAAAAGCAACATTGGATAAAGCCCTGCAAATGGCAATTTAAAACTTAGAATTCCTCCGACAGACACAAGGCTTGATCTGTTATCCATTATGCGTAGCCTTGACCGACACAGGACCAAGAATGGAATCCTGCTTGAAAGAAACGTCTAAGCCGTTGACTGATTGCAAAAATTGGTCTCTGGGTGATATGACTCAGTGGTCTGCTGTCGTATGGATCTACACCGTTGACACTGTCACAAGCTACGTTGCACTTCTCTCATGCAAACTTAAAAAATGTATAAAAGCATAACACTCTTTCCCAGAAATCCTTTTCGTGAAGACCCTCCCTTCAAACCATAACTTCGTTTAAGTTTCATGAGGTTTCATTGTACGTTTACTTTTTGAATATGTAATTGTAAACCACATATTTATTTAATTAAATTGCGTGTAACAGCAGTACCATGTTTCGTTGCCCAAAATAAAAGCAATAAACATCAGCTACTTTGTTCTGCAAGAGAAAACAAAAACCCAAAATAAATAAGAGAAGCGAGAAACTGATTCAATTTCCGTGTTTGGCACACTTTACCCCCGAAAGCAAAGAAACCATTTCTAGGTGAAAAGAGCAACACTCACACACAACAACCGACAAAGCCGAAGACGAAGACGACTTGCAGAGCTCTGTGTCTGTCATTCACTTTGCACTTGTCTCACCAAAAACGGAATATCCACACATCTGATTCCTTTTTATCAACACAGTCTGCAGCCTTCCCCAAACTCCCTTCTGCCTCCAGGTTCCCCTATATAGTACATACATACATATGTATATTCACATCTTATGAAACATTCTTCATATTAAGTGCAAATATTTGCTCTCATATGACAACACTTCCTTCGAAGCAGCGCCTGAGCTCCTTGTGCGCTATGGGGCAACATACAGAACGCTGGCAATCCGACCCCATATGGCAGTAGTTTCCTCCCTCGTCCTTGTCGTAGTCGATTTCCTTGTCGCCTAGCCTGGATGTGACTTAGGCGACAAAATGTCATTTCATACAGAAATGATATTCAATTGTAAACGAAAAGCAATGGTGTCTTCTTGGCTCCATTTACCCTTTCTGCTTGCTTATAAGGTGGCGGCGGACGCCCGCCAGCGGCTGTTATAATATATGTACATACATTCGCTTACTTTTCAGTGCCTGCACACACACACACACACACCCAGATGCATACGGTGTAATGGGAGAACATTTTCTTGAAAGGAAATGAACAGCACCAAAAACTGGGCTGCTGGGGTCAGGTGGGTAGAGAGAGGGTGGTTACAGGCAAACAATGTCTCAGGATATTGAGAAGAAAAAAAAAAAAAACGCTGAATGCAAGCAAGGATCTGTATGCACGGTGCACAAGGCCAAATGGCGGAAAAAAATATTAGTACATCGGCATGAGGGTTATGGATCATTGTTGCACACACTACACATTTGGGATTCAGGACGTACAGGTACCAAGAAATTTCACGAGGCGAAAATTCATAAGTAATTAAGCACGCAAACAATTTTAACATTTCACTGGCACTGACGCTGGCACATATGTATGTGGAACTAGTGAATTTTAACGAAATCCAAATATGTATCCCAAAATTGAAGGGGGGAATGAATACCTTTTAGGTTTAATGGGATCGCATGAGTGCATTCATGCTAGAAAAATCCCCTACCTAATGGTTAATGGGAATTCAACTGTTGTACAAAACGTTATCTCATTTGGATAAAGTAGGTAATGTACATATGTATATATAGCAAGCAATTCACTGAAGAGCAGCATAATTTACTGCCACCATATAAATGTGGTGCAGTTATGTAAATTGGTGAATCTACTTACTTGTTGGATGGTTTATGAGGTTGAAGACCTACTTTGACCTAGATAAAGTTTTTTTCGCATAACTTTTTGAAATTCCACAGAACATTAGATTCATATTTGGGAGGTCCTTGGCACTCAGGCAGACTCAAGATCACAAGAAAACTTCTAAATTTATTCCAATCAGTGTAGAGTATTTTAGGACTTACATTTGAGTGACGAATGACTTGAAAAGGATACATCGCTTGCTCTTGCATTTAGAGCTCAACTCAGGTTTATCTTATCAAAGTCGAAGAGCATATCAACATGAGGCAAGCCAATTGCCAATTGGACAGGAAAGTAACATAGAGCAAAAGTGTGTTTTGGTGGACAGTGACTCCTTCTAGTAGTTGAAGATCATTTCGGAAGTCGGTTACTGGAGCACCCTCATGTTTATTTCAACCTGTCCCTGTAGACGCTTAGCTTTCTGGACTGTTGTTATGTCTAAGTGGAGTGGCCACATGACTCCTCTTTATAGAGCTTGTACTCTGTTAGGCGTAACACATGCTATGAAAGCCAAATGTATGTCAAGGGTAACCAGATGAACCATACGAAAACAAATTTAAAATATCTAAAACAACAACAGTGTGAACGATTCTGGATCTATTTTGAAGCTACATCCATGCCATTATATTTGGTATATCAGATCATTCACAAAGCTTCACTGGAAGTGCTTTAAGTGGTCGGTCCAATTTTTGATGACTCCTTCAAATGTGTAAGGCTTTACTCGGATAACAGCATCTTGAATGTTGGCCTTGAGCTCGTTTAAAGTGGTTAGCTAAAACTTCATGTAACCGCAGGGAAAACAATGAGTTGGCATGATCGCAGCCGTCAGATGATTTAGTCGCCAAATTTCTTGTGGCCTTCACTTGGCTTGTCTGGCATATACCATCGTCTTGTTGAAATCACAGCTCGGATTTATCGATCTTCTGGTCAGAGAAAGTCGGTTAACATCACTCTATACCTCACACAGTTGACGGTGATGGTGGCTGCTTCCTCATTTTGAAAGAAAAAAGGTCCAATTATGCGGCCATACCATAAACCCCAATCTTTGTGAAAGCATTGATGCTTGGTAGAACACTTGTAGATTTAGTTGACACTCCTTGACACGGCCACTGATTAAAAAATGGTCCTTGCGTCAGTACAGTTGTCACCATCGACCTGCATTAAACTGGAGAATCAATAAGGAAGCAGGAGACCTAGGAAAGAAAGAATATAAAGGTGGACCGCGAATTCGATCCGAGACCCTACCATTTGGACAGAGCGGAGTGATGGTGCCTCTAGCAAACAATCTTCCTTCACCGACACAGTACTAAGACAGAAGGCGAGAGAGGAAGCGAATAAGCTCTGCTTGAGATTAGTAAATATGGATCAGTGAATCTGGATGCGATAACCTTTAACTGCAACTGGGACGTTTGCGACCAGAGGAACCTTCCTTTCCCTCCACTTCCAGATTCATCGAAATCGAGATGGTAACACTAAATCATGACCGAGAGCCTATACCTAATCCAGTAAATATCGACCAGCGGCAAATTATCACAGGTAGCTATCTAGTGTAAGCCAACAGAAACTTCATCTGTAAAGGACTGCATGTGAACGTAAGCCTAACGCCTGCTGGCTTTATCAACAATACCAATGCTTCGTAAACATATTGGTGCCATTCTAAACAAAGTATCTAAGCCTGTTGATCACATTTTCCAATGGTTGCATGCAAAAATTAACTTTACCCTTTTTGCTGTCAACAAGTCTTTCCATTCTTTTCACTAAGAAAGCAAGACAGGTATCTGAATCTATAGTTACGAGCGTGGTTCTCTATGTGATAAAAGCACCTTTAACTTTCAGTGGCTCATGCATTGGCTTCCTTGTTCGAATCCCAGAAAATACCAAAAACATTTTTTTCCCAGCCCCATCTCTTGTCATGAGGAAGCTTCTCAGTCAAAGTACCACCAAACTGCCCAACTATACTCACTTTATACATCTGTGATTGGTAGGCTACCTTATGACTAGAAAGTCACTGCTCATATGGACCATATGCTGAATCATTTAACCCTCAAAACGTTGTAAGAGAAAGCCCGCTTTTAGAACCACGTAGGTAGTGACATGAAGCTCAGGAGTCCCATCAGCTCAACGTTGCCTTAGTCCATCAACTCCAAGAAGAAATGAGTACTTAGAATTCAAGGAATAGGGCAGGGTTGCCACAATAGTTGACCTCGACTTCTTGTTCGTCCCTGCAACTTCTATAAAAGTCATAAGGCAGCGCACTGAGTTGCTCCGTGTGAAGGCCAAGAAACGACCCGTACGTTATAACGACTGAGTTTTTACCAGAGTTACCTAGAGCCAATGCTGGGTACAAGTGCATATGGATATTGAAGGAAATGAAAAGCCTGATGAGTCATCAGTTCCTTAAGGAAGAAGTCAAAAGATGAAGCCATTCATCGGTCGAGCAAACAGACGCTGGGTTTATCTGAAGACCTGTATAAAGACAAAAGCGCCTTTGATGAACCCAGCGTCTGTTTGCTCGACCGATGAATGGCTTCATCCTTTAACCTCTTCCGTAAGAAACGGATTGGGGCTACTAGAAAAGAAAGATATGCCCTGGTACCCAGCATTGGCTCTACTCGTAGGTGTCTCGATTAAGAGTGATTTAAAGGTCTTCGTCTTCCCAACGACATATAGCCTGTAGGATGGCTGACCTCAGCTTTAAACACACTCCAGTCGTCGTTTATTCCTAGGGCTTCAAAACCGGTCCAATATCAAACTTAGAACAGTTCGTCAGTGTAGAACGCCAACTCCTTTTTCTCCTTGGTTCTTCAGATCTTCCAATAAACTGTGACAGGAATTTTTTTATTGAATCTCCTTCCGAGACTCAGACTCATGTGTCCACTGGTAGCCTCCCATCGCGATAGAATGGAGGCGTGGCCGTAAGGATTCACTGTCTTATAGCTACTGCAGTAATGATTCCGATGCACGCCACCCTCTGGTTGATAACAACTTACATTCACATGCAAATGTATGTAATAAACAAAAAAATATACTGAAACAATTGGAATAACCTTGTCAATTGGCAGTCAGAATAATGAGTATAAATTTGAATGTTTTCCTAAAATTATAAAGTCTGTTCCATCAATTGATTTTGCTTAAGTCACTCTTACCAACTCATTTGGTATGTCTTTGAATGGCTCGACTCCTTCCATTTATTATAAAGGACCTCTGAGCTTGTGTTCTTCTTTGGAATCCTAAGAAAGGTTGTACAAATCATCGGTACAAATCCAATGGTGAGCCAAGCGACTGTCCTTTGGCAAAGAGAGAGAGAAAAAAAAAAAAAAAACAAATCCCTTCATTGTTCACAAATGTATGCTTATCAATGAATTATTGTTTACATAGGACGGTTCTTTCTTTATTTTTCATCTCCTGTCTTGATGGCGAAGGCGATGAACTACTCCCGAAGGAGGAATTTTTATTTGTTATTTATATAGGCTCCTTCGCACTTCCGATATGGTAATACGACTATGTATACACATTCGTATATGCAAATAAATATCCTGTGAGAGTATACCGTTTCTTCTTGAAGGACAGTATTTTTTTTTTATTACAACGACCCGCCACTGAGAAGGGACATAAACGTGATTTATCCCATTATCTATAATTTTACACACATACATATGTACATTTGGAAGGACGAAAAAAGGCAAGTACACTCAGACTTTAGGTACATACTTTTATGGTGACCGCATAGTGGTTCAACTCACTATCATGGGGGGGGGGAAGTCTGCCCAATAAGCGTTTACTCTGTTTTTTTTTGCGGAAATTAACATAATAATTTCACACAGTTGCCTTGGATCCTTGTCGCATGCATACGATTATGGTCGTGGGTCCCAATGAATATCATATGATGTTTGATTGAGTGTGGGATGTGTTTACTGAAAGATATGATGGCGAATTAAGATATGTTTGTTGTATGAGTGGGTGCCGCCCGCAGTAACCTCAAAAAAATTAAGCGACAACCAAAAGGACGAGCTTGACGAGCCCTTTTAAGGATAAACTCGAGTTGTATGCTCATATTATGGCGGATGTGTTGATTATTTTGTGTGCGATGAGGGTTGTTGTCAAATTAAATATTTGACTTGCAATCCAATGGCGAAATAATGTGTGCTGTGGTGGTAGTTGAATATTCCACAGTCGAATGGATATACATATTCTATTTGGACACAATCTTGATTACACTTCAATCAATGGGGATCAACAGATAATTAATTTGATTGATATTTGTATTTTCTTGTCATCAGAATGATTTTGTTCCCTTACTCATGTTTAAAGCAAAAAAAAAAGGAAGCATGATGTACACGTTGCCTTGATCCTTATTCTGATGGAATAATAAAATTTGTTTATCTGTTAAATGTGCCCATGATTTGGGTAATAAGGGTTCTATTATTAACCGATGAAACGACAGGAGTGTTATTTCATTGAGTCTAAGAATCTAGGACTTGGGATTGAACCTAGCTAATGCCAGTTGTGGAAGCTAAAATAATGGCAAGAATAATCCTGGAAAGGAGCAAGGAGCATTTCTGGTTCGTCCTGCATCCACGACATAAACATCTTATGGATAATATCCGAGGAATGCTTTGAGTACAGCTCTTCGCTTTCAAACACTTTCGACAGTTTGGATGGAGATGCTATCTGGTTGTCCTTGTCCTGAAGAGGTATCACAGAAAAACGTATAGCTATTATCGAGTCTACAAACGAGAGCAGCAAAGCGGAGTACGGCAAGGATGCGTACTGTCACCGCTGTTGTTCTTGGTGGTTATAAGGTGCAGCATTGGCGGAAGGCAAGCATGTAAATCGCTGGACTATGACAACATATCTCAAATACCTAGACTAGGCTGACGATGTTTGTCTACTTTCACATCGGATAATGGACGCCTTATGTTCCAGAATCTAGAAGATGGGCTTAAAATAAAAACCGTGAGCAGCGCCCAACTTAACATTTCGCAGCAAGAAGTCGAGACATATGACAACTTTCTTTATTTAGGAAGTCTGGTCTCGGCAAACCGTGGTGGCACCGAAGTGGATGTATGCAACAGAATCAGAAACGCCAAAACTGCCACTGATCCGCTCAAACGTAGATCCGGTGTTGCTTTAATGGTGCAGCACCTGGAAGGTGGACACGTATGGGCCAGGACCCTATAAACATGACTATACAAAGGAGAAAGTGAAGCGAAGACAACTCCATTGCGAAATACGCCATGCAGTCGAATCCGCTCAATTAAGCTGGCAAATTACAGGGATGCTTTAAGGAAACGTGGCACAGAACATGATACTTAAGCTTGAGATCATTAAAGCTTACAATAACAACACATGATCAGTTAGGAACACCTTTAATCGCTGATCTTCACGGCAAGCATATCATATCGAGGGGGTGACTTCAGCCTTACATACTCAGCGCAGCCACCTGTGCTGCAACTCTTCTGTCTTTGTTTTTCCTTCATAATGGTAGCCACGGTTTTACTGACTGCTTCCCAAGCTTCTTATGTGCCCAGTATCTGTACGGCAGCGTACGGCCTCCACAATATCGTCGACAGTTCAGGTCTGTTCTCCGTGGTACCTTATCAACACTTTGAGTCCTTGCTGTTGGCACGATATTTCCATCCGACTTCTTTAACGAGGAGGTCTGCCGGCATCGGTCCAGCCACTAAGCATGCTGCGTGGTTTGAAGTTGTTCGGAAGAGGTGCGTACCTTAAGGCATTGGTCCCTATTGTCCGTATTTGGGAAGGGTGGAGCATTATCGACGTCGCAACTCTTGCCTCCAGATAATGGTTCACCTTACAGTTCCTCTTACAGGAATGGAAAATGTTTTCGTGGTTGGCATATCCTAATCTGATATTTGATACTTGCCCAAGTATTTCAATCTTTGACTGCGAAAGGTGTTCCAGTGTTGCTTGACTCATTGCAGAACCTGAAACTGTCTTCAGTTGTTGTACCTAGCTTCCGTAAGTACTCTCCGAATTTGCAGTGCCTCGTTCGTACGAACCTGTTCCAGTTGTAACCTTCTAGAAGTTTCTTATAGCTTGCTTCATGCATGATTTTTTATTCCAAGGTCTTACACTGACTTACACTGTCATGTATAGTATGTTCCCTTATTCGGCAGAATGGTTCAGATCCAACGAATGGTTCTGTAGATCACTGTCTTGGCAAAGAATCCAAGTGCGACATGACTGGGTATCCAGTTCCTATCTTTATTTCGTTCTGTGCTAGCACTGCAAGATGGTGAATTTGCCTGAGAATTGAATCATATTCCATCCAACTAAAGAATTTCACCCTTTTCGCATTGCATTTTGCTCCAAGATTGAGCTCTAAGACTGCTTCCACGACTACGGTTGGACATGTTCTCATCGCTTCAATGAGTGTCTCCTTTTACTAGTTCACTTTGTCCGTGCTATCGCATTGTCATTGTCCCATCTTAAAACGTTTGGACTAAATCCTCAACACTTATTCTCTCAGCTCTTGCATATCATAAGAGCACGGATAGCCTATTCGAATATCTCTTCTCTGAGTTCTTTCCACGTGAGTGTGCTACCTATGTTTAGTTCTTAATACTCTTTATTCTTTTACTGCTGTCACTTTGATACCGCTTAAATATGTGTCCATTTGGACAAAATATCAACGTCATGTTATACTCTCTATTAAAAGGATAAGGATCCTCTTCCTCTGCTTACCACAAAACGTCATGCCAGTTTCCCATGACAATCGCCACATAGTTGTGCAGGTAAATTATGTATGCATATCTGAACGCGAATGTAAACTCATCTAAACTATGAGCAACGTCATGGTTATCAGTCAAAAGACACGTTTGTGTCCTCCTTCATCTTTGATAACATGCCCTACACTCGTTTTCTTTTCCATGTTCTCCGGTTTCTTCAAACCAATTCACTGCATTTCCAGAATTTCTGGCTTCCATCAAAGCAGACACTATAAACGAAAATGGTTTTGACATTTCTCCTCGTCAAATGTCAAACAGTGTTTTAACTTATTCCAAAGTGGCAGAGGTTAACCACAGTCAGATCCTTGAAATCACACAGAGCTCCATATTTTATCTTATAAAACTCATCCGTTGCACCCAGCCACCCTCGAGTGTCCTGTAAGTTATTCATCAGAGCAAAAAAAAAAATCCACCCCACAAATGCAAAATACAATAACTCTGTGTGGTACCCTTAACAATACTAGTGCACCCTGCATCCTCCCATGTGTTTGTTTTGTAGCGCGGTTTAGACAAACTTCTCGAAGAAACAACTAAAATTAAGTGGAAAGACATTTTAACCACAGTAGCGTTGTGGCGCTCAAAGAGAATGTTTGCGCAGCACAACGACAGCACACAGATCGTGTGAATGCTAAGTGGGCGTTGAGTTGAAGGGTATAAGTGGGTGGTTGGAGAGCGAACGAAAGTTTTAATGTTTATTCCTTGGCTTGTTAAGTAAGAAGGGAAGGCGACGACGATGACGACGACGACGACGACGATGCACTCTACCACCAACAGTAGAGCAGCTGCATAAGGACTCTGTTGCTTGTCTCGAGCGAAAAAAAAAAAAGAAAAGATTTGAAACTTCTTACAAACTGCAATAATAAAGTTTATTGGAAAATGTTCGCAAAAGAAAATGCTTGCCAGTATACATAAATAAACCATGCCGAGCCGACCCCACCACCCTCTGCGTATGCATCAATTTGTTGAACAAGAATTTTCCTCGGATAGACATGGAAGCAATAACATTGCCATGGTTGTAATTGCTCGCCCCAGGTAGAAAGGATCTCTTCTCGTCTATGCAGAGTTTTTAGCTTTAATTAACTATATTGCATTTTGTTGTTACTCACTCAGTCACTGAACGCAGACTCACTTATTTACCACACATACATATGTATCCTTCTTTACCATACAACAATCCTTACGGGTATTTGAGTTTAAACAGACAATTTTCAGTTACAAATTCTCTAAATGGCTCTTGGCTGCTGCCAGGCAAATATGTATGTATAACCGCTTAGACAACATTGTAAAAATAAAAAATAAAAGGAAAAACCAAAGGACATACGTATGTACAAACAACAACAACGTCATTTGCAGAAATATAAGCAAACGAAAAAAAAAAACAGACAGTAAAAGATTACGTCATACAGGATGTCTCAGCGTTCTTAATTATTTCGATGGAATTGAAAACGAAATCGTCCTTCCGATTGCCGCTTTCTTCATTGTTTTTCGGGGAAAAGTTTTAAATTGGAAAAGTTTTCTTTTGTTAACTAACAATTTCGATTGTAATAAGTGGTTGAAGTGATTTCGCTTAATTGCTGTTCATGTTTGATATGGGATTCCGTATCAACCGCAGATCCTTATATAGGTCGGTGGTTGGATTAAGTTGGTTGGATGGAAAATTCCTAAAAGAATATTGCAATTATGTTCCATGCATTCTTTCTTTACAGAAGGTACCTACTTCGAACTCATACAGAATTCATGTCAAAGGATGAACAGTTGACAATTGCATTAGGCATGGATGTCGCAACGGCACAGATTGAGTCGTTTTGGTTATGTAGACAATGAGTTTGTTGTTCTAGAAAGAGCAATTGCAGAGCCAAAGGTATTGGCATACATTAATTCAAAGTTCAGTACAGTAGTACCTCGCCAATTGGAACACAAATGTCTTATAAACATACGATAATACCCAGTGATTCATTTAGAGGTATATTTTTTCTCACTGACTTTTTGACAGATGACGCATGAGTCGTGTTGATCTGTCAGAATATTTTTGTTCCGCGTTGTTTGACATTTTATCATGGTAAGACGGTCTTCTACAAATTCTTGAGCTGTATTACAAAAGTCGACGTTCTATATAGACTGTGTTTTGTACACTTAGAGCACCTTATGGTCTACATAATTGATTTACTGAACGCACGATTCGCTACACCATCGGAGCGGTTTGCAACTCAGTTTACATTATTAGACAACCGCTGAGAATGACTATAAGGACTTTGGCTTAAAAGAAAGCAAAATTCAACTCCTGCAAGAGCTGAAGCAGGCAGACCTAAGTTTGAAGACAAAATTTGTTCAGGCATAAGCAATGTTTCTGGTTTTATGGGTAAGTCAATAAGACAAACCCAATGAGATTGAAAAGCTGCCATTACATCCAGAGAAAACCACGGTTTCTTCAAGAACAAGGCCGGCTAGAACTTAACTGTCAATGAGGTGGTAGATTTCGGCCTCTATGGGCAACGTCTTTGGACGAGACCTACTGAGTAAGCGTTACAAGAAAACTCACTGCCTCCACGAGGCGGCTACCGGGTAGCGGATGAATGGATTCCTAATCTAATCTAATAGATAATGCGGATAGGTTAGGTTAAATTACGTTTATGAGGTTCTCATAAGAACAATAGGCACCAAAATGGGCCCATCGCGATACAAAGGTGGCCCTAAACCGCAGAAAGGAACCTAAACCACGTCGTCGAAGCACTAGATTGGCTTCAAATCCTTCAGTTGGTTCCCTTAATCTACCTCTTCTAGATTACTTAAGTACCTGCCTAGATATTCATATTTAATTCTAGTTGTAACCTAACACCCGCAGGTATGTCCCAATCTACTGGCGTACTTCCTCAGAATACAATGTCCAAAGAGGATCCCAATCATAAGCCTGATTTTCTCTGATTTTTCATGGTGAATCTCTGGCTATGGACAACCTATGTTCCTCCAGATTAGTCCATGTTGTGTATAGCTACCATTGAGAACATTTCTCTTGGCAACACACATGCTTTTGGCCAGTCTATCGGCGCATTCGTAAGCCACAATATGCAAATGTCCGGGTACCCATCATAATCGAACGCGATTCTGCGTGCATAATGCCGTGTGCAGCAATCTCCGGCTCAGATTTGATGAACATTAAAATGGAATTATCTTTGGTTTCACAGCCTTTATCATGGCTGGACCCTCGGTCAGGAAAACACCTGGAACTTAATATAATGATGTCTTTGCGCCCATTAAGGAGTTGCCACTTGTTCATATATGCACCAACGTCCTAAAGGTATTCAACGAAATTTCATAAAGCAAATGATAATTTGTCTCTGACATAATCTCTTCAGAATGAAGTTCTCACCTTCATATTGTTCCACTATCACTCAGTTTGAAAAGTACTTTCCAGAATTTGGCTGTCTGACAAATGTGAACTATAACAACTAACACAAAACTAAAAATCACAAAACTACAGACATCTCTTACACATTCTTTGAACAGGAAAAAAACTACACCCTTTCGCGGGCTTCTTCACTGTAAAACTTCAAGAAACTCTCTTTTGGTTGTCCCTCTTTTTGGCTAAACCCAATGAAAGATGACACCACACATAGTATTCACCAAAAGAAGGAACATTCACTGGAAAAGAATCCATGGTACGAAGCACACAACCACGAGACATAAAGTTAGTTGATCACAATAGAAAAAACTTTTCTGATAAAACTCCTGAACGGAAAGAACCGCTTTATATATATATTTTTTTAATGGTGTTCCCAGAAAACTACAAACATAACTAAAAATAAAAAGAAAAAAGAAAAAGAATTGACAACAATACACGAAGAGCGTCCTATAATCCGAAGGAAGTAAACAGAGGGCAATGCTAGCTATTCAAAAATAAGAACACGAAAAAATCTGAACTTTTACCCAGGACGAGCCAAGGAACCATACAAGTGAGTGAGGATAAGAAAACGCTGGAAAAATCCTAGGAAATCTTTGAGATTTTTTCCCTATTTTTCCATTTCACTAGATGCAAGGAAATGTTTCTTTTGCTTTTCTGGGTAGGTACTTGTAGATATTGTATTGCAAAGTAAGGACTGCTCTGCTGGTTGCTAGGAGTGTTTTGCCTTTCGTCTTCCAGATCATTTTTGTGATATAATGGTCACGGGAAGCAAGTCATTTGATTTGTTCCGAAACTCGTCCTTTCTTTGTTATATGTGTTACTTGTTTTTTTTTTGCTTTGTTCTGCCTTACATCGAGGTCTCTCCTTTGGGTAGTTTTTTCTTTCTCGAATCAAGCGGATGCAAAAGAAAGACAAGACAGAGAACAAAAAGAAATTCTTGGATACAAGTCAAAGATGCAAGTTGCATGGACAATCTTCCCGACTGAGGGGTAATTTGGGTGCGCACCAAATAATTGTGGCACTACAGAACGAGGTCATCGGAAATTCCTTGTAATTATTTGTTCTCATTGTTGTTATCACAGAGAAAGTGGTGTGCAATACAAAGCCTGGCGAAGGATGCCACTGGCCAGGTTGTGAGGGGGGGTTGGGAATTCTTGTAATTGCTAAAGTTTACACAACGAAGACATTTAGGGCGTTCTATTGTTTTGTTTTCTCTGATCAGGGATAGAATGGGAACGTTTTGATTATTTGGAATGATATCCCCGGGAAATGATTAGCTTCATTGTTGTTTTACCTTCTGATAATACAGCGGTCGTTGTAATAGATACTGCTGGGAACAAACAAAAAAAGGATACCAGTAAGTCGCCATGAATATTGTAATTATAGTGTAGTGTTGCACCTTAAATACTATGAGGAGTTCTATTGTAACTAGAGTCTTGTGTTCGTGCTTGAGTATATGGGGAGATAGTGCTTCAAGTTGGCTTAAAGTTGTTGCAGAATTTGCAACGACTAAGGAACCTTGTAGCATCAAAGTAACATTCTACAATGTCAGTCAAATAATTACACTTGCCCCTATCGAAGAAAGTATTACTACTCTAGAACCTCCTAGATTGAGCCTACAAAGCCTATCTGGAGTAAAGATTTCAACATGAAAATTGGTATTTCGGTAAACATACCCTCAACAACACAACAACAGACAACGCTCTCCGATTGATCAACTTTGCAGCAGCTTATAATATGACAAGTATCAGCAAGTTTCCAAGACTAAGAATACACATAGCAACCTGGTTTACATAGCTGACGTCGGACGCCTTAGTACGTTAAAAGGAGTCAGAGCCTACAAAGAGCACCTGACCAAGAATCTCTCTATTGTGCATCCGCCCACCACAAATGTCTACAACCAGTGGCCCGAATACCGCAACATCATTAAAGAGGTATTCATGACCACCCTTGGCTACCAACCCCCACTAAAAAGGATCCCTTGGTATGATGACGAGCTGCAAACAAGAGCACAGACAGAGTAGTAGCGGACCAGAAGAAGGGAAGATAACAGAAACAGAATCCTGTGTAAAATGAAAAGGGACCACGCAGTTACCCAGTTCAAGGATATCGAGGAGTCAGTCTCGTAAGCCCAACAACATCCAGCTGTCAAACCCGGAACGCCGGCACTTCGAAATAGCAAACGCAACTTAGTCAGCACTTCCAGCAGTTATTTAACGGACAGCCAATAGAGAGAGTGATAGGGCAAGAAGAGAACCCACCTCCAGTCAATGGAAAACTAATGTCTTCACCCAGTATTGAAAAATTTATTGTAGATGAGCTTCCAGCTGAATTGTTTAAATACGGAAACGTCTTCGTAGGGTACATGCACCAATTCGTAAATAAGGTATGGGTGTAGGAACGCATTCCCGACGACTGGAGTGTAAGCTCAATTTGCCCCATCTTAAAAAGAAATGCGATTCTTTGTCTTGTAAGAGCTGCAAAGGCATAACCATGTTCAACGTCGCATCCTGTGCAGCGTCTTGTGTGAACGACGTTAAAGCTGCATATCACAGCGTTTATCGTCTCGAGTTCTACTAGCCGATGCCAAATACGGAATACCGTCAAAACTTATCCAGATGTGCCTAGTTATGACGGAAAACTCTCGATGCTCTGTGCAACTTGAAAACACCTCTCTGAACTCTGAGGAGATGCGCTGTCTGTGGCAAATTGTGGCCACTTCTCTAATAAAATGAATGTAATCTGATGAATGAAACTACTGATTGCATCCCATCCAAGTTTGGTTTTTGTCATCGATCTCGGTTCGGGACCTTTAGTCCGACTATGACCAGGTGCACGTCGGAACGATCTACATTTACACGCACTGATGGATTTGAGATCTCGGACTGAGTCATTTCTCCTGAATATCCACTGAACTTTGGTCTAACTTGAACCAGACGCGTTAAGTCCTGAATCGTTCGAACGTTGTGTGTCGCCATACTTGTCATTACGAGACAGTATCTGATTGGTCTGCACGCTAGGCGTCTGTGCCTCCCTGCAGGAGCTTAAGGGATGAGGAATAAGAGGAAACTTTCTTCATCTTCTATTCCCATACTTTGCATATAACCACGCCCTCTATTTATGGGTGATTTTCTAAAAAGAAAAGTTTTTCATCGATTTTAATCAAATAATATCAATTCATAGGAGCTGACTTAACTACATGCTTAAATATTTTTAAAATTCGCCAACTACCACGCCCACTTTTTGAAAAAAAAAAAAAAAAAAATTGATAACTTGTGAACGCACTCTTTCACTAATCATCAAACTGTCACTGTCAATTTATTCAGTAAACTCAAACATTTCCATCATGGTAAAGTACACGAACGAGCAACGTCTACAAATTATAAAAATTTTCTACCGAAATTCGGAGTCGGTGATCGCAACTTTAAGAGCCTTACGTTAACTCCAGTTTTCGATCGTAATTTCTGCCCTAGTCGACAGGCAATAAGAATTTTAGTGCAAAAATTTGAGTCGACACATTCTTTGTGTGATGTTGCCACGGCTTGGTCGAAGTGTCGAAAATATCGTTGCCGTTCAGGTGTCCGTAGAAAACGATCCGACCAAAACAGTCAATTCCACGGCGTTCTTAAGAGTTGCTCATCGCTCAGACTACATTATGTCGTATTTTGTGTAAAGATCTTGACCCTACAAGATCAAGCTGACTCAAGAATTGAAGCTGATGGGCCATTTGAAGCGATGTACGTCCTCGAATGGGTCCTGGAGAAGATGCGTCAAGATGATGAATTTCATCGCTCATTTTTGGCTCAATGGGTTCGTGAAAATCCACATGTGCTGCATGAATCACCACGACGATAACGATCGTTGCGTTACTGTGAATGGTCAGCGTTATCGGGCCATGATTACGGATTATTTTTGGCCCGCCTTGGAAGATATGGACTTGGACGACTTGTGGTTTCAACAGGATGCGATAGTGCCACAAGCCACACAGCACACGTTACAATCGATTTATTGAAGAGTAAGTATGGTGAGCGTAGCGATCTCAAGAAATGGGCCAGTCGATTGGCGATTTAACGCCGATTGACTATTTTCTGTTGGGCTACGTTAAGTCATTGGCTTATGCCAACAAGCCGACGAGCTCAGAGCCAACATTGAACGCGGAATAGACGTTTCGGCCGAAGTGTGTGGTTGAAAACTGAGTCCACGGTGGCCATGTGAACGAAGTCAAGTTCCATTCATAAATTTTTTGAATGCGCTTCAAGCCGATAATAAAGTTTTTGAAATATCTCAAATGGTTGTCAAAAATTGTCAAGTCCTTATTGTGTCTAAGTGTTCATTAAAATAATTATAAAAATAATTAATAGATTAATTATTAATTTTACTGATTAGAATCGACGATACACAGTATAACACTGGAAGGAAAATTACAAATCAGTGCATTTAAACTTTTATTCTATTCAATTATCAGGATATCCCAAAAATTTATTATTTTTGTCAACGTGTTTATTTACCAATACAATATATCCTTAAAAATAAAAACAAAAAAATTAAATAAATAATCATAAATTGAACAACCCTAAAGCATCCATCCATTTGTATAATTTTTTCTTTGTCAAAAAAATTAAAAAAAAAAAAAATGTACGTGCTGCAATATTTTTTTTTTTTTTTATTAATAATAATCGCAGTAAAACAGTAAAACAATAGCCTTATGTGAGTTCGCAATTTAATTAAACACGCATACAACCCAATTAGCATGGGAAATAGGTTTTTATTTACATTTGGTGGGGTATTTAGAGTTCATGATACTCGAGGCTTGCAATCAGCTAATTGCTAAAGCGATGTCATAAATTGAAAGCGACAAAAAAAGGATGTATGTATATAAAAAAGCTTATAAACACGTGTGAACAAATAAATTTAAACAAATTACATTGGTTTCTGTGACAATTAAGTTAACAATGAATACCCAAAGTTATTTGTGTATTGGGGTTTCACGCTAGTTGAGTGTTCAATTTGGCTTAAGTGGATATTCGATGATTTATATTAAAATTTGGAGTGAACTAATTGTTACATGTGGTGAGCAACAAAACGTTTGTAGGTTTGTATAGTTAGTATACATTTGATGCGAATATATTCATGGAAAAAGAAAATACTTCAACAATTCAAGGCTTCTTGTGTTAAAGGGAGTTAAAGGAAGGCACCCCTAACGCACTGTGTTTCGAGCAAAAGTCCAAACAGTGAGATACCTACTAATGTTCTATATGTCCTTGGGGGTTCTAGGGCCTCTACAACGTCTATGCGGCATCGTGTGCAGATTTCTGGAAATCTGGCTCAGCTTCTGGCAACTCTTTCGCAGTTGCCGAGCTTCCATCGGGTTCCATTGCAAAGTGTGGCTCGCTACGGAGCTTTACTCTTTCAGAGAGTGTAACCACTTTCGTTGTCGTATGTATATATGATCGGTTCTCTGTTCGCTGTTCGTAAGACATACGGTTTCGCCAGAAAATCCTTAAGTAAGTATCTATTGCCGAAAGCTTGTAGCTTCCTCGCGATAGTGACGGTCACTCTTCTGGTACCACATCCATATAGAAGCACGATTCAACGTTGGAACAGAATAGCCGTAGTTTGATGTTTCAGCTAGTTGCATTACTTCGCCAAACTGTGGATAGCATCCCTAGGGCAGATTTTGTTTTGCTTATTCGGATATGGCCATATCCAGTTCGGTTCCACCATCGGTTGAGAAAATGCTCTAAAAGTATTGGAAACTCTCTACTCTCTCAACCGTTTGTCCAGCAATGCATATGTATGTGAGTTGATGAGTTCGGTCCCAGGCTGATCATTTTTATTTTTGCCGAGTTAATTTTCAGCCCAGCGACACGTCTGCTTCCCTCTCCTTCTTCTCTTCTTTGCTGTCAGTTGGTGAAGGTCCATTCTTTTTCGAAGAAGTAGGCAAATATCGTCTAGGTGTTTGAGTTCAGTTGTAAGAGTCCATCGAATTCATTCCATTTCCCGTTGTTAAGGCCGCATTTAACACATCGCTAATCACCAACAGAAACAGTATTGGTGAAAGTACACAGCTTTGCCGAACCCCACTTAAGACTTGGAATTCCCCAGACAGCCTTCCTCTGTGCAAGACGTGACATGTGGACCTATCATATGTAGCCTTGATAGTTGCTATTAATTTATCCAAATTGACACTGTCAAACGCCTTTTCAAAATCGATGAACAGCAGGGGAAGTGGCGATCGATATTCAACACATTGTTCGATGATGATCCGCAGGGTGTACAGGAGGAACCCGAGCGCAAATCTGATTGTTCGGTATCGAGTGTGTCTTCGAGGTGTTCTTTGATTCGCTTACTATTATCTTGGCCATAGCAAGCAGCACGCAGATCGGTTTCCCATGTTTTCCCATCAAGTGTATGAATCTTCAAGGAGTTATCAATGAGGAGGTTTGGACCACTTGCCACTTAACAGTTAAATGCTGGTGCGCTATAAAATCTCCTGTAAGTTGGGTGTTTAGTTGTTGGTGCCTTTATCTCGGCTGTTAAGGCGAACCAATCTATCGACGTACTTGCCCTGCAGTTTGCTAGAGGATCGCTGGTGTCTTCAACTTCTGGGGAAATCTTGACAGGATTCCCATTCTAATAGCTCGCCTACCTTTCACACTGTGTCCTGCAATTGTTGCTACTGTTCGGTTTAACTTCCTACTTTCTCATTACCATTACCATTACCATTGTTTCATTATAGTACTTTTACCTTTGCTCAGTTTAACCAAAGTCCCATATGGCCTACATGTTTTCTACAAATATATTCATCTATTTAAATCCCCCTTAAGTCCGGTAGTTTCGGGCCGAGATTTGGATTTCTCAGCAGCCTTTAAAATTCATCATTAATTTGCATCTCTCTCGATCGAGCCACTATCCCACTTTCGCACTGTGGCCTTCATCCGACTCAGACCGTGAAATTCTCTCTTATCTCTTAATCTTAACTTATTAAAAACTCCATTTCCCTCATTTCACAAAGTTATTTCCCTAGTTGGCTTGCCTTATTAACCGGAACCTGTGACCTGGCCCTGGCCCTGGCCCTGGCCCACCGTTTCTTTCTCAACTACCCCTTAAAGCTGTATTAAACGATGCTCAAAACCGTTACTAACTAATAGATCATTGTTCTCCTCTGCACAATGATTCGACGGAAAATCACTTCAACACCACCATGGCATCGTACACTGAGGCGCTATTCACGAGAATGGCCAAAGATTAACTGTCTTATAAAGGAGCCTCCTGGATCCTTGTAGCCAGCATCCATTTGGTATTAACAAAACAATTTTCATCGCAGGAGATTTTCATAACAAGTAATGGGCAATTTTCAATAAAGCACTCGCGCTTTCTCCCAAACCGATATGTACGTATGTATGTACAGCCGTGTCTAAGTCTCTGCTGGCACAATAAGAAAAGGACGAGACAAAGGTGGTACCTTTATTACACACGGTGGCGGCGATGGCGATGGCAATGGTTCCCTTTAGTTTTCACAACAAATAAGAAAAGTAATAAGCCTCCGCGTGTCGTAACCACCACACCAGCATCATCGCGCCGCCACCCCTAAATCCTCCATCAGGTGCTTATTCAAAATTTATTGGAAGCCTTCTTCTTCTCGGCCAATCTCTGGTGGACTGGGGGGAGGGGGGACTAGTGGTAGGAACGTCCTGCTGATGCTGTCCTGGGATAAAACCAAAAACCGACGAAAAAAATGAGCATAATCACAAAAAGAAAATTTATTGTTGTTCGGGTACTAGTAATTCGGTCATTTTCCTTGGCGAAATGAAAAAATGAAATGAACGGAAAGTGAAAGAAAAAAAAAAACGAGAAAAGAAAAAAGAAAACCAAAGACTCCATCCATAAGGGTGCAATGTTGAACGAACGTAAACCTGAAGATTATTTATGGTCTTTGGAATCTCTGCTCTTGGAGGGTGGAAAACATTCGGATGAATTATTTGAATTATAAGCGATTTTTATGTTCACTTCCTCGTGTGGGTACCTACTTTTTTTTTTTTTTTTTTGCACACCCACTCACCACCCACATCATTTTATTTTTTTTTTTTTTTTTTTGTGCTGAGAGAATATACAATTTTTTTTTTATTATTGTTGGTTTGTTTTGTTCTCTTTTACCGAACAGGAATTGATGCCATGGACATTATGATCAACAGAAAAGCGGATGTTCTTCGGATGGGCATTGTTCTCTGGATGTTCTTCGTCTGCAGCATATGTGGTAAGTCACACCTATTGTTGTTCAATTTTAGGCTATCACCCTTGGTTGTGATTAACTTTTGCTTTAAAAAAAAAAAAAAAAAACAAACGAAAGAAAACACATTAAATTTTAAAGCCAATTCAGTGTAGTGTGTATCTTATTCCTGGAGAATCATTCTGGGGCTGCTACTGGGAGAGGTATTCATGTAATATCCTCGGGAGTGCAATTTCCCGGGAATTCTATAATTACTGTTTTGTTCTTGGCTTTAAATAGTCCTTGTATTCTTTAGGAATTAGTGCATTGAGAGCGATTTTGATAAGGAATTGAATCGTTCAGAGAACTCGAATGCATGTCACGCTATTGATGATGGGCTTGGGGTTTATAAAATAACATAATACAATAACGGTAGTGCATTGTTAGCTGATCAGTATTAGGCTTCTTGCATGTTTCTATAGTCCCACGAGCTACACTATGCAAGAGTCTTATTTGGGTTGCTTGCAACACCGATTTTATTCTTTCAGGCATGAGTTTGTTCCTACGCTGCTTAGATTTCAACCCGATGACATCTGCCTCCCTGACATGACATTCATAATTTTATGAAAGAGCAAGCATACAAGAGTCCATTCAAGTCCATTCAAGCTGCTCACCAAAAGAAAAAGAATCGCCGACAGTATCCAACCCTGTGGTACCTCACTTTTAAACTCGAATTCTTCGGACAGCTTTTCTTTGTTAAGGACGTGACATGACATTTCAACCCATGCATTTATCTCATGTGCGCAGCAGATGAAGTGGTTGTCTTTACTTCATGTACCAATCATCCGCAAGATGGTTATGTATTCGACACAAAAGGATCTAGAGGGAGAACTTACTCATTCGGGGCGAGTTTTCCTTCTCTATGACTGTGTTAGCTACAATCTGCCTTACAGCAGGTAGCACACTGATACTTTTCAAAATTCCGTACTCATTTAGGTTACCTCTCTTAGGAAGCTTAAAGATCATTCCATTCTTGGATTCATTAGGAAAGCTCTCAACAAAATCATGCCACAAGTTGGAAGAGTAATACAGCGGTTATTTTTGGCGCTAATCTCCGCTCGTCCTTGCTAAGAGCAGTAATCGGGTATTTGTTAGCGTGACATGGATTCATATCTGCTCCTTCCACCTCATTTGAAATAAACAGCGAATCATCTAATCCTTTCACTGACTAGACCCACCTGTCAGATCTTTAGTAATTCTGTAAGCTAACATACCTTTTTGCTTGATGCACTTAGTTCATGCACTAGACAAAGGCTTATATGGGCGAGAGGCCTAAAATAGATATCGAAGCCTGCTTTCTCCACAAAATTTGTTAGAACAAAAGGATAGGAATATGTTTCTTCCCACGCTAATGATTCTTTGAGACGTTCTAGGACAATGCTAGTAACCATCTTAGCCACAACTGGCAGTATGCCACTTAAAAAGTTCAGTTAAATTCTTTGCAAGTTTCCTAGACAGTAGCAAGATGAAGGATCCTTCTTCGATTCTTAATTAGATGCTATGCATATTATTCAAACGCATTGACCTCAGTGCCCACTTAGGTGCAACTTCATCCTTAAGATATCCCCCTCAGTAAGATCAGCATGTAGTCTTTGGATATATGTTTGTGAAAGTAACAAACTTCGAATACATGGCCTGCGGTCCTTGCTTCGCCTTAATCCAACTGATTCTCACTATTAGATCATCAGATTCCAAATCACTTTACACAAGCAATTCACTTAGTAAATAACAGGCTAAATTTTATGGCCGCCAGGCTGTCTCGCTTCAATACACAAATGCCCAGTCATATGAAAGAAATCACAATGACTCCCACAAGCAAAGCGTTGCGTCAAACGAGGCCGCTCGGCTCGTTAATTGCCAAATAATTGCTCAATCTGACAGTGCAGTCCTAACGGAACGGAACGGCAACAACAAAACAATACAACCAACGATTTGGATCTGAAAAATTTCCCCAAAACCGGAGGCATACAGGAACTTGGATGCACCACACGCAGGACTACTTTCAAAAATTTATGATGTGTGCGTTCACGTTGTGAATTTCTAATAAAGTTGTTTGCGCTCACACACACGTAGGTACATATGTACTCGTATGTATAGGCAGAAACGGATTAGAACAACAGAACGAATGTACCATCGTAGATGAACAAACGAGCCGAAATCTGCCTTAGGACAGGAAACAACATACTCACTCGTACAACAGCTCTCCTGTGTCACTGAAGGATATTCTGCAATTTCACAGTGTCACCCTCCCTCTCCCTTAGCCAGCCACAAACGAACAGACAGTAGGCATATGTAATTCAAGTTTAACACCATTTTCGCTGCCAAGTTGTGCATTCGCTAGGAAGCAAAGAAAATTCTCCCTTTGAGATGGGTTGGCAGGTTGCCGCTTCTCGACGACGCACAGTGGGGCAGTCCAGGTCCAAAATTTCTAAGGAAACAGCTTTATATATTTATATGATACTCAATGGTAGCAAACAACCAAACTTTGGCATTTTTAGATATGGTGGCTGTCACTAAAGTTTTTACACCACCTTGCTCCAGGTTTCTTTTCAGCTGAGCTTTTCACTTTACCAAATCTCGTTTGGAAATAATTTTAAGTATGATTAAGTGGATTTGAATTCCCGTTTATTTGATAAATTTTGAAACCACTATCAGCACTATGTCTTCTATCTTTTCTATTTTGAATGAAAAATTCCAACTTTTATTATAACAACAGCCCCACTGTACGATGCTTTATTTAAAGGTGCTTCACACACTAGCTCACACATAGGTACGCACCTCTACCTAGTCAGATGAAAACAAGCATCTCCTAATGAGCCTGAGAATTTTTCGGCTACGGCAGAGGGAAACTACCGGAAACAACGTTGAAAACGACACTGGTGCAATGAAATTTCTCCGTAAACTCGCATAGGCGAGTAATTAAACGAGCGCAGAGATGCAGGAGATACAAAAACTTTGGTTTTTCAGTACTGCAGGGTAGATTTGAATTTTCTGAACAACGAATAACTTTGTTTTCGGTAGGAAGCCGAGCTGGGTATTGCACATGAATTTTTATGTGAGTCCACCGCAATGGAGATGCTCGGCTAAACCCTCTCATAATCCCGATGCCATTTAATGCATTCATCTCTTGGTGTTGAGTGTTTATATAATACAAACATATGCATGTGTGTATGTACATACGTGCGGTATAGTCAAAGTAAGATAAATTATTTTAAATAAAATTTATTTGGTGCAATGGCGGTTACATCTTTGTATTTGGTGTCTTACTTATGTAGATGAAACTATCCATCGCACATGTACAGAATTTCACACGGACATCCTGTTTGGGGAGGGAAATTTTGAAATAGGAGATTGTAGGTCGCTGGGCCTTTGGGGAATGTTTATCTGCGGTCATGTGCAAAATTAGTGGAAGCCACATTAACATAAATCAGTGTATGTTCTCTGAATAATTCTGATAAATTTTACGTTTCCAAAATCGAAAGTGCATGACAAATGCGGTGGCGGGCGCGAGTATCGTTAGATGGGCTGTGTAACGGTTGTTGTGTTGCTAACATTTGAACAGAGAGTGTTTGATGTTCATAGACCCAGTGACCTGGATATAGGTTTATCTATTGACATTCCATGTCATCCAAGAAATTGGTTCGTTAGCGGATCGATAGCGCTCGACGCTGACGGTGATGGCCTGGCCCAAGTCATCCTCTAAAAAGTATGGATCGTATGATAGGTGTTAACGGATTGTTCACTACGTTGCATAGACAAATCTAAATTAGACCGATAACTTCGGTTCGTTTGACACATTCGCTCCCCCAAGCTAAAATCCGCTAGATTTTGTCATTGTATTCTGACAGTCGAGCAAAATCGAATGGGAGCTCACAAATTTCACACACACACTTACAAAATCCGGCGATTTTTTTGACATCTATGGCCGCAGCCATTTTGTTGTTATTAATGCAATAACAACCGGAAAACAAATGTTTGCTCAAAAGGAATGAAAGAGATAACCCGACAAAATAATAGTTAGGTCTTGATCACACGCTACTTCACATTTATTCACAAACATGGTAATCTCCTATTTATAGCACTAAGCGGGCAGGAGAAGTTCGAGTTGACTGTCAAGTTTAGTTTGTGTATGGTCCTCTGGAAAGGACAAAACGGGTGAAGCTCGCGAAATATTGTTCCAACAGAAGACCTACGTTCGTAAAACAATTTAATCATTTGATTACAACTAAAATGTCTCCTGCCAAAACAAAATATCATATCTAAACAAATACTGTGAAACCATGACTTTATTCCGAGCCTCGAATTGGTGAATTGGCTGCCTAACACACACCCCTAGACTTTGCCTTTAGGGGTTCTGTAAAATCAGAAGTCTACATGGATAAACCCAATGCTATCAAGAAATTGGAAGCTCGCGTTATTCGAAATACTCGGACACGTCATTGAAAATTTAAGTCTCACAATGGAACATCCTGACCGCAGGTTCAGTTAGTCTTTATAAAATAAATGTCAGGAATAACTCTTTTGTTGAATGACAAAGATGTTGCAAGAAATTGAATATTTTTATTATTTTTTTACTTTTAAATCACTCTTCACAAAAATAATGCCGCCCGCCCAAATAATGACATTCTGTCAGAAAATAATGAATTCCCCTTTCTTTGCCGCTTGTCATGGGTTATGATATAATTTGCACTAAACTGAAATCTACTGACGTTTATAGTGACAAATGTGTCACTCGTGTAAACACATCACAACTGACTATTTTTAATTAAAATGAATAGGAATGCGGATGCCTTTTTCCCCGAGAGTGGGACATTTCACACAACAATCTGACGTCACTATTTTTGAGGGTCGATTGGTCGATTGGTGCATAGTTTTTTTCAGTCGAAAATCCGTTTTGCTCTAAATGCATTTATTATAGGATTATTCACTCTCGAAATACCTAATTTGATGGGGATTTTCTGTGTTCTTAAACCTTATGACCTTTTCAAAATCGCCGAACCTCCATAGACAATTTATTATTTATTTAAGCGCACAATAAACCACTCAGCAGTGCTTTATTATTTTGAAATATTTTTCTTCTCCATAAATCCACTTATAAATTCCATTAAATATATTATCAATTTATTGTCCTGCCATTTCAAATCAATCTTATCTACTCATTGAATTGAATTGATTCAGCATCATGAAGCTTAATTCAACCGAAACAAAAAACAAAAATCCCAAACTTGACCAAAGTACGTGTGTGTGATGAAAAGGACTCTGTTGTCGACCAGGAAAAAAAGAAGACTACCCAATTATATCACTCCATTGTTTCCGAAATCCGTTTAAACGGAGTGTTTCCTAGGAAGAAAAAAAAAAAAAAAAACGACAACAAGCACAACTCGAATGTGGACGTACATACATACGAGTAGCCTTGTGTTCATTCAGAAGAATTGAAATTTCCAATATGATTCCGCCCCCCAAAAGCACTTCGCCTAACATTTTAGCAAACTCACATGTTTGTACACTCGGTCAGAGATATGTATCCAATGTTGATTTAATTAACTCACCATATAATACAACTGTCGACCTCTCCAGCCGGTGTCGGTGCAGCGACGATGTTGTCTGCGTTGGTAGTAGCTCGCTTCGCTATCTGTGCCATCAGAGGCCAACAATCGACTTAGGGTTAGCCAATTCCGTAATGTATCGACTCGACAGACAGACCAACTTATGTGTGTGTGTGTATCCTTTTTCTTTTCTCCCCTACCAAGTGCAATCACAGCGAGTCACTGTCAGTGGTCAAGAGGTCCTATCTCCTTATCATCCAAAAAGATGTGCACACACGGACACCACCACTCGTACTCGTATAAAAGGGCGAAACACAGAAAATTGGGAGCAGAATTCACTGTTGAATGAGACACGAGACCCTTGAAATTGAGGCGATGCTCTTTCGTATCCTCCAGATATCGATGGAGATGGAGATATGTGTCGAGAACTCACAACAAGGATCCACAGAATGGATAGAAACAAAAACTTCCTCGTCCGCATCTATTGAGGGCACAAAATAGCAAATTCATCACAACAATGAATCCTTCGACAGGGCGGCGCGCTCCTCCGGCACTTGTGCACAATGAAAGTACTAGAAAATAGAAACAAAAACGAAAAACCAAGAAAAAAAAGGACGAAAAATTAAATAAGTTCAATGAAATTCGATTCTCCAGGGAATCCAATCAATTCCCTTCCGGCATTCGTTTTCAAATCATCTAACTTTTCAGTTCAGTCAGTCAGTGTGCGGTTGTCGGATTTTTTGGTATTGGTGAGATCAGTAAAGGTACATATGTGTGTGTTGCATTGTTATATCCTGCAAAGCAAAGCAAAGCTAAAATCTCTGTCCACGACCCCGATTGTTGACTATTTGATTTGTTTGAGCATTTAAAGTCACCTGTGCCTGTGTATACTCTGTATACTCTGTAGACCTGAATGACATGTCCTGTTAGCGTAGTGTTATTCCCAGGACAATGCTACGCTGGATTAAACAACCAATAAATTTTTCAAAGAAAAGGAGAGAAGCGATTTTGTTGGTTTTCTCTCATTTTTCCTCTCAACTGTCCGTCGGTCGGTCGTTGTCTCTCACATTTTCAGCTTTGGTCGAGTGTCCTTGTTGTTTTCCAGGGAATTTGGGGAAAAGTTTACGAAACAAACCTTTTTTTTTTTGTTTTTGCTGACATGCACTGTGGCTTCAGGCGTTTTAGATGCTTAGGATATACATATACATATATATACGTATGTGAGAGGTGAACAAATGCTTTTGCGATAATGGCATATATCACTGGTCCTGGACAGTTGGTGATGGTTTTGCTTTTCTTTTTGTGATAGCACTGGTACTCCTGTCTACTTTTAGTCGTCAATATTCGTGCATTAGGGGGATAAAGAGATTGGTGTTGTTGTTGCCGTTGGCTTTCTATTTGCTGATTAACTTTGGTTGGTTAGGATGACGTTTGACGGTGACCATTCTGTAAATTAGGTGACGAAAAGTTTTTAAGGATATTATTTTATGTTTCGAAAAGGAGTTTCTATTTGATTGGCAATTTCTGTTGAGGAATTTCCTCTTTGACAAGGAATCGGGAATTTATCCTCAGTTATGTAAGTTTTTTTTTTTTTTTTTTTAATGGGAAAAGTTATGACAGTTGGTGGCGTAACTTTGGAAGGGTTAAAAGTAATTAGTTTGACTGATTTTGTTGGATTAGCTAACATACATACATATATCAGCTGTTTTTATTGAAATTGAAAAGTGTTTGCTAGTGTTATAGCTTTAAAGTGTTAACCTACCGTTAGAACTAAAGGAGAGGACAGTTCCATTGGCAGTTGTCACTTCAGACTTAAGAAAATAATTGCCATTTTCCGAAAAAGTGTGGAGGTTTTTAGTGAACATCTTCAAGTTTCTCGAAATCTCGAAATGGGCATCAACCGCAAGGTCAAATCTCATTTTAAGTCTATCATCCAATGTTTAACTGTTGTTGACTTCTCGAGGCCTTTCAAATGAAAGGATTGTGTCACAAGGATGAGCAATCTCTTTCATGTCCACAAATTCCCTGAGCGCCCTCAGTGTTGATGGCTGCCCAACAAAAACTAAACAACATAGCGTCATCCAACTTTAAATTTATGCTAAATAAGGCTTGTACTATAGTCCTTGACCAAAAAGACCTGAGCAAGCCAGACTATAATCGTCTATCGTTCAGCCCTTGACCAAGCTTAGAAGATGCGTCAGATCACCAAAGTCATTTAAGAACTAGGACCTTTGACGATAGGGCAGGGCAGTTTCAGATGAAATATGAAGGATAGCCCATAGAGGGCCAAGGACTAGCTTCTCAGCACTGTACGTATTGTGCATAGTATACATTTCTGTAGGTATTGGAGGTATGGAAGGCATCCCAAGGGCAGGGGGGTTTTCTCATGACAGCCATACTCTTGAAAGTTTGTCAGACATTCGGAAGAGGTGGGACCTCGAAAAAAACTTTGGATGGTATTTATCAGGATTCGAACTTAGAACCCCCTGTGCAGTGGTCCAACACACTAACCACTGAGCCACGCCACCCCAAAACTGTTTGAAGGGAAGCCCAGATGTCTAGCGAGCAGACAGTGTCCATTATTCCAGAGAATAGCATCTAGTTTAAGCATTAGTTTGCAGGTAGCAAGCTTGGTATGCTAAGCCCCATCTTTTCAGGCTCGATTGAAGGGGTTGTGCCAAGTGTAGGAGTTTCATCCGCACTTCAGTTCTCTGGAATGTAGTCTGGCACCCAACATAGGTCGGAAATCTCTATCTGACTGTCTGTTAAAATGCAGTCAGACAGAGCACTTTTGAGGCAATTCCTTCTCTACTGACGATATTTGAACCCAGTAGATGAGGAATAGGTTCCAATACCGCGGATGGGACTGTGCTAAGGGCGACACTAAAGCAGAGACAGGCGGTTTAAAGAGCTTATCATGTCCGTGGAAATGGGTTTTTACAAGTATGCTGTAGATTGTCCCGTGTTGTGGGGATTGAGGTTCGCTGACGAAAGCTTCGACCTAGTCTAGAGGGCAGATCACAAAGTGCAACCGTATAGCAATTATAGCCACCTCTAGATGAGTCATATAATTTGCAGTATTACTTGTCAATCTACAGACTGAAACCTCAATGTCATCTCAAAATCTGTTAAGTACATATCCTGTATACGAATAAGAAAGAGAGTCAAATTGACAATTGAATTACGTTGAACAATCTTCCACTCACACAAATTTGCCTTCGAAATCCTCTATGCCAGCACGCAACCACGATTGTGAACATTCAACAAATCACCTGTAACTCACGGCCTTATCTCAACCTCGCCAGTGATTTTCCAACAAAATACCCAACCTTTTGCCCAAAAAAGAAGAAGCACAAAGAAAAAAAAAATTGTTTTCTACGCCATAAAAAAATGAAAAATAAAATATACCTTTCAAAAGGCCACTTAGGCGAAGAATATCCATCCACACGAGTAGCATCGTTATCTTCTGTCCAGTCTATTTGAAATCAAAATAATGACACTCCTAACGAAGATGGATGAGGCTAACTTTTGATGTATCAGTCTATGAATGGTAATGTACCCTAATGAAGTCCTTCTTATGTGTGTCTTCTTAAGGATATTCTCCCAAATAAACAGACCCAAAATAAAAAACATATTTTCTATGCATACACTACAAGGACACACGCCATAAGACTTTCATCCTGCCACTAACACATGTGCGCTAGAGCTGGCTAAGTGAATCTTTGTTTGCGGTTTCGTATTTATCACTTTGACGTCTTTGACGCTCTTGGCAATTCATCAATCACAAATAACCACTGAATAATGAGAATGCATCGAAAAAGTTTATCAGCCAACGGCAACCGTTCAACATCAATACCAACGGGCACCAGTCGCCTTGTATGTGTATATGGCATAAGTCAATATGTGCCCGTCATCTGCTCCTGTCAAAAAGTAGTAAATTTTTTTTTTGCCTTATTAGCACAACTGTAATGTCTCTATGTATGAAAGGATAAAAAGGAGAAAATAATTTGGCCATACTACTGAACTGTACAGTTGAGTTAAGAAATCCAGTTGTAGTTGTTGCGAGCGAAAGGACATGGCGGTTGTCCTTTGTCATTGCATTAAGCAAAAATTTGTGCTCTGTAATGTAATATGGCGCACATAATAAATCATTTCAAAGTGTTTTGGTTGTGTTTGGTGCTGCCTTTTCTTTCCATGTCCTCGTTTTTATCACTTGCTCTCTATATCCTTTTTCCATGGACCCAAGTATTGTAGAAATGGAAAAAAAGTAGCCATTAGCTCATCGTTTTTAGAGCGAAAAGTTATTCCTTTTGCCTGGTGTCAAGGTAAGGTTTCTTGCCGGCGCGGCGCTCTTTTTTTTCTAAAAGAAAAGGATACAAAGCAAAGGAATTAACTAAATGCATTGCAATTAAGTGGTTGTCTGTTTTAAACTTGTTCTTGCTCGGCGGTTGTACAATTTACCAACTACGTACATATATAGGAAAGTTAAAGCGAATAACAGGAAAAAAATCGAGTTAACAAAAGGTAGACAAAGGTATGTCCTTTTAGTATTAAATTTTAGCGCCTGTCGCCTGGGTAAAGTTATGTTTTGTCGGAAGTACTGTCAAACACAGGGATTCGTTCATAATTCAATCGACTCTCGGTAGTAGCACTTTTACCATATCTGTCGGAAGAGGAATTCCTCAGGAAGGAGTCTTGTCTACTCTTCTTTTGTTCATGGTGCTGGATGTGGTCTCAGCATTAGTCCAAGCTAAACTGAACTAATGCTCTTTATCACGAAAGCCAAAATACTTTCACGCGGCCACGCCTCCACTTATTTTGCAGTCTCAAGTACCTACACAGGTGTGGCTTAGAATTGCATAGTGCGTAAAGAACTGGTGGAACTGGGGTCATAAGCAGGTGTGGTTTGTGTCATCCACTTGCGAGTCGCTACTTGCGTTTTGCCCATTTTGTGGAGGTAGGCGTTGAAGTAGCCTTGCTGAACTGGGTGACTTAGGAATTAACTTCACCGTGGTTCCGTCCCTTCCATTCGGTGATGGTTTTTATCAGCCATCGTCCTCTGCTCTCTGAGTTCCATCTTTCCTGCCACTTCTGGTTTGTGAGCTCTTTCGCCTTCTCGGTTGCCGCTTCCACTCCGATTTCCGCCCATTTGTCGTAGACGTACTTCCTCTCTGCTGCGAGGAGATCAATAGGGGTCACTTCTGCGACTACGAGGACGTCTGGTTCCGACAACCGTTTAGTATGCACTTGCAATGCGAAGTGCCGCACGCCTCCGTACTGCTGCCGTTTGTTTCCTATACTTTTCTTGTCATAGTGCGTCGGTCAATATCTAGCAGCCGCCATAATGGAGTAGATAGAGCCACTTTGCTTCCTATCAGACAACCCTATGTCTATTATGTTCTATACAACGTGAGAGCGTTTATATAGTTGTTGCCTAGGTTCAACATTCTTTCTCCATTCTTTACTTACTTATCTCCTGTATTCCCTTGTGGGACCTCTAATATGCCTACGCGCCATCGTGTACGGTTTCTGGCCTTAGTTCTCTCCAACTTTTTCCCAACTGCCGTGCCTCCATCTCATCATGAAGTTCTGGGCCATGTTCTTCTCGGACCGCCGGGTGTTCTACCATTTTGCGTTAAGGGATTCCATTGCATAGCATGGTTAGCTATGGAACAGTCACTTTTTCGGACCGTTCTCTTGTAGTGGTGTTCGTCAAAGAGACGGTTGGCCCATAAAGTCCTTAAGATGTTATGTACGTAGGCACCTGTTTTTGAATTCTACTCTCCTGTGTTTGTCAAAAAAATGTAGGAGTCACCTCAGCACTTAACTTTGTCCTGTGTTAAGCTCTCGTTCATACGTTTTCCCAATGATTTTAAAGGGTATTTTAGGAATGCACGTTATTGTCGAAAACAGTCGAAACTATAATGTAGGCGTGGCCGAGTATAAAGTATGGAAGACTTGTAGAGCCAAAATATATCTACCTATTTACTTAAGTAAGTTTTTTCGAGTTTCATATGAAAATACTGAAAAAAGTTTCATCTACAGTTCATCTACCTAGCTCAAAATTTAAGGCCTAAAAACTGGTGATACACAGACGGACGGACGGACAAAGCTCAATTGACTCGGCTAGTGGTGCTGATCTATTAAATATATATACTTTATTGGGTCTTTCTTCAGTATTACAAACTATGTATCAAGCTTAATATATCCTTAGGATAGGCCTTAATGGTGTGGCGATTTTTCTTCAGCTGGATTTAGTCCAGCAGAGCAATCAAATTGTGGTTCGATCAGCATCAAATCAATGTTTTTCCATGGCTTGCTTGCTCACCAGATCAAAATTCGATAGAAAATCTCTAACGCATACTGACGAGAATAGTTTGCGCCAAAAACAGGCAGTTAAGCAGCTTGGCTGACCTAAAAAAAGGTATAAATGTTTACAATTTTACTATTTTTTATAAGTGGCTATTTTGTCCGGAAAGAAGACAAGGATTGGGGTGACAAGAACGTGACGAAGCAATGATAAAATAATTAGAATGAGATCAATATGTTACGTCAGTTGTTATGTTAGACCTGATATCAAGACGTTGTGATTCAAGAAACACAAAAAAAAAAAGAAAATCTTCCCCAGGCTCCCCAGTATTCTACATTTGTTGTATATCCGACCAAGACAACTAGAAAATAAGCGAAATAAGAATGAAACAAGTTTACCAGCTCTTAGTAGGTAATCAAAGAAGGAGGAAGCTATGTGAAGTTTGTTGTATATTTTCTCTTTTTACAGACAATCTTACTCAATTGTTTCATGCAAAATATTTAATACTCTACTCTCCTTCGAAATTCGAACCATAAGAAATGCTTGCACGTTTACAAAAGTTACGAAATCCTGGCTTCTTGGTTTCAATCATAACGAAATCGAAACCTTGTTGCCCTATCCAGCTCAAATATATATGTATGTAATAAAAAAAAAATCTTCTGCGTATCTCCTTCCATCTATAGTATTTGAATTTATCCTCTTTTACTTGTTACTTGCATGTATACTTAGTGTATCGTAACTTCCCTATCTCTTCATGTCTTTCTTTATACTTTATTAGGTATACCCTATCCGAAGGGAATATTAAGTTTGACACACAGTTTGTAACATAGAGAAATATTGAAGAAAGACCCAATAAAGTACCACTAGCCGATGCGATTAAGCCGTGTCCGTCTCTCTGCCTGTCAGCTGTTTTTGAGCCCTACATTTTGATCTATATTGATGAAATCTCCCTGGAAAAGGAAGTGTACTAGTTTTCAAAATCCGCCCACTGGTATTTTAACATGAAACTTGTTATTTAGATATTTTTTTTATAATCTTGTATCTCTTAAGGTGCGTCCAGACCGAGCTTTTGTGAAACATTTACTTGTTTCTAAAATGTTTCACTCGGTCTTTACGTACCTTTACATTAGACGCTTAAAATATTTTCTAGTAGTAAAGGTGTAATCAAAATACATCATCAAAATAGGTACTTTTGCAATTGCTCTACAAATCTTTCATTGTTTGTGTATAGTCACGCCCATTTTTTAAGGGCGTTTTTTTTTTTTTTTCAAAAAACTGTTTTTCGGCGGTTTCATTAGAATAATATCATTTGGATATGTGTTGAAAATTTTCCAAAACCCGCCTACTACAACGCCCACTTTTTGATAAAATTCACCTGTTGGAGTAATTTTACAAGAAATTTGGAAAAAAATTCAAGCAAGTATGATATATTGGTGGAAGAATGAGATCCGCTCCAGACGGATTGTAGCATTTTTATATGTTTTTTATTTAAAAATGAAAGAATATGAAATAGCTATGTATATATAAAAAAATAAAAATAAATTAATTAATATTAGGTCGTAAGCATCCCATAGAGGGCCAAGGCCTAGCTTCTCACAACTGTACATGTTGTGCGTAGTATACATTTCTGCACGTACAGAAGGGACCTACAGTTTTATGCCGTATCCAAAGAGCAGAGGGGTTTTGAGAAGCTTTCTCATGACAGATCGTCGCTACAATGTAGAACTAGTCTAAGTCCAAAATTTCGAAATTTACGATTTTTACATCAGAATCGCAACTAACTTTCATCTGATTTAAAAATCGCAAATTTCGAAATTTTGGACTTAAACTAGTTCTGCATTGTAGCCACGAGTTATACTCTTGAATGTTTGTCAACCACTCGGAAGAGGTGGGGCAGTGAAAAAACTTTTGATGGTATTTTTCTGGATACATTATTTCCATACACGAAGAGTAATTTACATTATTCATTGGCTTATCGGAGAGCGGATATTATGATATTGTATTGCAAAATCATATCACAAGAAATGGGCAAAGTTATCCACCGATGTAATTTACAAAGATAAACTTATCATAAGAACTTATTTCGACATGGGCAATCGTAAGCTCTAAAGGGAAAACTAAGGCTTACACAAACTCTGTGAAGAGAACAGAACTGCAGTATGAGACGGGCATCAAGCAAGGATGGCTCATGAGTCCTCTATAGTTTGTCCGGGGATGACTTAGGAATTTTATCGGGAATGCCAACTGTAGTTTGTCGAACTTACAAGTCAAAAGTAATTATGTCCACGGAATGGTTGTGAGCGATTCGCAAGGAATAGATGTAGGATTTGGCACGATGTACTCTGCAGATAGATTATATGACATCCAGCCTACACTCTACTCATTCGTATTCTACCCTACAATACGATCTATGTGTGTGAAAAAATATAAAATCCACGACCATCGATGATATTCATTACCAGAGGGAGACTTTTGATGTTAAACTACAGGCCTCGTACATAGAACCCACCGGAACGAGAATTCGAAATGTTCTGTGTGAATCATTATTGACAGCTGGGCCGCAGGCCGATATCTGTCGAGAGCCATTCATGTTAACTGAGTTCTGTTGAGTAGAAATCCGTCTTTGTATTTCGAGTTGTATTTGAATAACACGAGTAATTTTAGTTACCAATTTGACTTTGAACTTTGTAGTAGTTCCATCTTGTTGGTACCAAACGTCCTGGAAATCTCGGGCTATAATTTAAGGCGAAAAGTGGTCTATAACTATGGCACGGTAACGGTTATCCTTGTTGCATGTGTTTTTTTACAAATTCCTCAAAGAACGTTGATTTTCATAATAAAATGAATAATTTATAGACACTGTGCCAAGCATAGTCTTTTTGTCATGAAATTTCAAACAAAAGTACTATGACACGTTTGCACAACTCATGCGTCATCTGTCGAAAAATCCACAGGCAAAAAAGTACCTCTAAATGAATCAGCTTTTATAAAATCAAAAGACACACAGAAATTTACATCGCATTTAATCGTTTATGGGACAGTTGCCTTAAGATCCTAGCAAATATCCTCGCAAATATCCTAAGAAAACTTTGAATGCAATAACCACTGGCTTACAAGCTCCTGATTTCCGGTTCTCGAACTGTTTTTGGTCGGTAGTTTCCAGAGTTTTTGTTTGAAATTGATGTCTGGCAGCATGAGAATGGTTTGTTTGTTGAACATGGGTTGGCATTTCCAAACCACCTTGAGCCAATGTACAGGCATCAAGTCGGTTGCTTCTATTACCTTTTGGTATCTGGCAATCGATGTAGTTTTTGCCGAAATTAATTTGGACTAAAAATCGCTTGAACTATGAACTTGGCGTACATATTTAGTCTGAGGAAGGACATTTGTTGCTCCTTAATGCGAATACAATGAAGCTGGCTACTGTTCTCAGACATTTTAAATACCTATATACTATTTATTGTTTAAGCCAGCTAACATAATTTTGTTTTAATTTTTCTTTCAGATGCACATAAATACTATAATGTAACACTCACAATTGAGCCCGAATGGATACGTCGGGGGCAAAGTGTACGACTCTACTGCAACTATGACCTAGGAGGAGATCCACTCTACTCAGTCAAATGGTATCGAGGACATTTAGAATTCTATAGATACTCACCATCAGAGAATCCGCCAGGGAAAATATTCCATTTCCCAGATATAAAAGTTGACGTAAGTTCATTACTACATCTTTCTAGTAACCGAGCACCACCTTTGTGTTCATCAATTGATCTACTAAATGAGTGTACAGGGAGGTTAATTGCTCCTTTCTGTTCGTTTACGATTCGTTCGTCCAAATACCATTAAGAAATCCATCCAACACTCAGTTGGATGTATTTCCGTTCATTTCCGTCTCCGTCTCCGTCTCCGTCTCCATTTTTATTTTGCCATTCTGCAAATTGCATACTCCAAGAGACTTAGACTGGACCCCTTTCGAATGGTTACCTACAAATAACGACAAGAAGATAGAGACGCATAGCATAGAACCATGCTCATTTCTTATCTATTTACGTGGCCATTAATCACGCAACAACATACAGAGCTTGCAACCACGTTAAACGTAATTGATTCTCCCACTGAGACAACTTGTACAAGCAGTGTCTACATCTACAGTCTCCATAACTGGAAATTTCCATGAAAGTTCTGCTTCTGGTCCTTCTCTTATTCACAATGAGCGATGCTATGCCGTGTGGTACGGTGTATCCCTATCCGAATACCACCGCACACAATGTACATTATCTGTTTGCAATTATTTCTAAGAGGAGTCCCTGCACTATGGCAGTTTGTATATTATGAGTGTCCGTCTGTCCGTTTGTCCGTTTGTCCGTCTGTGTGTGTCTAGAGCGGTATGTCCTTGTTGTCTAATTACATTAGAGCTCCCAACTGAGTGCAACAATCATACCACTCTCTTGGGTGTGTGGGTTGTTTTAGAACAAAATCATGACATAATAGCATTTTCCTTGCAATCTCAAGTATCCTTCGTTGTTTTTTTGATTTGCTGAATGTCTTTTCCCACTGCTGGTGTGCTCCTTTAAATTTAATGGCTTAAGTGTAAGTCGAAAGAGGAGAAATTGTTCTCTTAAACGGAATAAAATGAAAGCGTTTAAACACTTTCCAGAAGGACCTACTAAAACCTTCACCCTCTCCTCCTGTGTGCACGCAGTTACTATATAACGCAAACCGACTACATTCTGTGGTGCTGGTGAATTGAAAAATAAAAAAAAAAGGATGGCAAAAGCTCACCCTCTACAACTACCCTCCGCTCATGATTGTGAGCAATTCATTTCCGCTTCGAAAAAAAAAAGAAAAAGAATCTCTAAAGAGAAAGCGGCGGCGGCAAAAAAAAAAAAAGTTGAAATTGAAACTCCCGCCCTCTGATGATGTAATCTAAATTGTATTTCATTTAATTTTTTTTTTTTTTTTTTTTTGTCATTTTCCAGTTAACTGCCTCAAACGACACCCAGGTTACGCTGCGCAACGTGGGCTTCAAACTTTCTGGGAATTTCTCCTGTGAGGTGACAGCTGATGCACCATCGTTCCACACATCGTTCGCTTCGAATGCTCTAACTGTTGTCGGTAAGTGATGCGTGTGGATGTCATTTGTTCCTTTTTAAACCCTCTGCAGGGAATTTGCTGATTTTTTCACATTTTTCGTTTGTTTTTTGTTCAATATCCTCATGTGAGGAGTCTCAAAAGAATTGTTGATCAATGTGTGAGGAGAATTGCTTTGGATAGAGTGAATTTCTATAAAAAAAAAAAAAAAAGGACTCGTGTTAAACTGGAATTTCGAAATTGATTTTCGATTGAGCGCCAGTAAACATTATCGCATTGTGCAACCTTGCGTCTGTTTAGATATTGCAGCGTCAAAGTGGATTGAGGGATTGAAAGCAGCGACACATTTTAAAGTTGCTTTTGCAGTGAATAATAGGGGTATTCATTTAGAGGTACTTTTTTTGTGTATGGATTTTTTAACAGATGACACGCGAGTTGTGTTAACATGTTATGCTAATTTTGTTTAGTGTTGTTTGGCATTTTCAGCGCTTACAAATTATTTAGTTGTGTTACGAAAATCAGCGTTCTACGAAGAATGTATTTCGCGCAATTAGAGCCACTTTGAAACAAAGGCAGAGAGTGGCATTACACTAGGATAGGAGTCCATGTATGTACAAATGTGTCAAAGGTTCATAAGATCAAATGATGCCAATGAAATAAAATTACGGAATATACCTATGTACATTCTATTCTATCAGATGTGTAGGTACACGTACTAAAGTGTTTTTCCAATAGGGATCTCAAAATTTTGACAGCTAATTGCGGCAATATTGTTGAAGCCACATCTGTCAAAATAGCTGTCATTTATTTAGCCTATTCTGCCAAATCAACGTGCAGAGCAAAAGCGTTCAACAGCTTGTACAAATGATTAAATTGTTTTATGAAGTGAATCTTATGTTCGAGCAAACAAAGCAAAATTGTGGTATTGTACACGACATCCACCAAACTGCGTGAAGGCGATGCAAAATGGCCACCGGGATCGTGTGATTAGAACCCGTTAAACTTCTTCTTGAGGGATTTTCCGAAGTCGCAGGTCTTTGCCAATAAAACACAAACCACCAATGTCCAACATAATCAATGCCATTGGTCAAATTCAGCCTGGTTCGTGCGCCAGAGATGTGGAAAATTGAACATTTCGGATGCGAAGCCCACGATGGGTATTTGAATGATGTTATATTCCATACATAATGGCATACATGGCTCTTTCAAATAAATAAACAATTTAGTGGATGCCTGACTCACAGTTTTTTTTATTTAAATTTAAAGATAGGAACTGCCAAATGGGAATCCCTCTACTAGTAAATCCTCATATAGAATGCGTAACACCTTACAAGGCACATGAACTAGGCCATATTTTTATTTATAGAACTTTTATCCTTGCGATTGGTTTGGGACATTTTAAATTAGTCAACCAATTCATTTGGAAACAAATGCCACAATTTCATCAAACTATCTGATAGGGAAGAAATTGTGCAATAAATTCGATTTTATAAAACGTGTCACGTTTGTTACTTAATCCTTAACATAGGTGACTACTCACAATTTTACTTGAGGAGTGAAAACACATTAGCATCAGGACCCTATGATACCTGTTACATGACACTAAACCAAGGCACAGGCAGCCTATACATAACCCAGTTGCAAACCAGAACGCCCACATCACAGCAACCGCCATGAGCGACGATGGCGGTGACGACAACAACATGCCGCGCCGGCCGCCACACCCCCGCATACACACAATTGTTTACGACAACGACGGCAGACAAAATGGTCGTGGTAGGGACCATAAAACAATTTAATTTCTGCCTTTTGTCATAGTATTGGTTTTCGGGAGAAATTCAATATGAGCTTGAATTTACAATTCAACGTCAAAACCCGCTGGGGGAAGAGTGCGGCAGATACAATACCCTGAACCCTGTTATCGTTTTTATAGCTTACAGTGCCGCCACAAATGCTCCTGCTCCGCATTTGTGTGCAATTCCTAAACGCGTTGTCAAGCTTCCGTCGCGTCGTGTCGGTGTTGCCACTCTTGTGTGCCATGTGTTGAAGGGTTGAAGGCGATGGTAAAATATTTGCGGAAAAGAACATTTCCATGGGTTAACACTGTATGCGATGGGCGACGACACAGTGGATAAGTATGATATCACACAGGATATCGGTGTTACGTACCTACACACATTAACATCGAGAGGAGTAATTTTTGTAGCTCAGTTGTCTGTCAGGGGGTCTCGAAGAAATTGAAATTCAATTTAAATCCTTTTCAAGAATTTGTTCGTTGTTCACTTTTGAAGCGAACACCGCCGACGATGTTCCAAGAATTTCACATTTAAACGCAAACAACATACTTAATACACAAACTGTGAAATGCGAACGAAATTCCTGGAAGCATTTTAATTTGTACAAAGGCGACGATTGAATTAATAACATTTTCATCCGTTTTCGAGGAAGAGAGTGGCATAATTGGGGTCAGTAACTTTTGTGTTGACCTGAATCTAATGTTGAAATATCATATATTGCCTTTTATCTTTTACTGTAGGACACATAAAGAGGCAAAAATTTCATCAGAGGATGGCTGTATGAAGAATTCGAAGTCCAAGGTGGGATACGGCAAGGCTGCGTACTTTCACTAATATTGTTTTTCTTTGGGATTAGCGATGTGCTAAATGCGGCCTTGTCAACAGCAAATTGAGCAATTCGATGGAATCTTACATTTGAACTCAAGTGCCAATTGTCTCACAGAATAATGGACCTTCACCAATTGATAGCAAATGTGGAGAGGGAAGCAGACGTGTCGCTGGGCTGAAAATTAACTCGCCAAAAACAAAAATGGGCCTAGGACCGAACTCAAATCAACTCATGTATGCATTACTGGACAAATAGTTGAGAGGGTAGAGAGTTCCCAATACCTTGGTAGTATTGTCTCAACCGATGGCGTAACCGAACTGGATATAGCCAGCCGAATAGGCAGAGCAAAATCTTCACTTGGGATGTCATCCACAGTTTGGTCACACTCTCCGAAAGGGTGACAGATTCATAGCTAACCAAGCGCTGCAATGTAACCCGCTTATCTAGGATAGCAAGATACGCGTCGCCGATCAATTGAGAAGGAAGCTCAGTAACTGGGAGAAAATTGGGGAGAGATGTGGCATATTACCAGAAATCGCTTGCTATGGTCAAGCTTTACCTGTCATGCCAAGCTTCTTTATCTCGACTGACGTAAATGTCGCTCATTATTTGTTTTCATTGTCCTGCATTTCCTCTACAGGCTCTAGCGCCTTCCTTTTAGCTTGGGGTCACAGAAAGTACCACAGTGTTTCCGCCACTTCATTCACCCTTCGCTCGATTAGCGTCATTATCACATGTCGTAAAGAGCGTAAAGAGTACTACTTGATACACTTTGGGGTCCGTCAACTTTCCCAAAATAAATAGCAAAGAACTAAGAATACTTCCCTGCGGTACACCGACTTCGATTGGGTACTCTTGTATTCTTGTTCCGCAGTTATAAGTCAACTTATTGGTACATGGCTTTCAACTTATTCCTTTATAAATATCTTAACATAACAGTTCTCATTTGTTTATCCTTGACAGACAGCCGGAAAATTACCATTCAAAGGTACAAAGCCAGCGATAGATGCGCCCATTTCGCTGTCCATTGAGTCTATTTGCTTTCCAATTGGATGGCATCCCCTATCATCTCCATCTACATACATTATCCCATAATACCGCGCAAAAAGGAAAAGTATCGCGACAAATGGGAAAATATTGTCAGCTTCCTGAGTAATTACTCACAATTTTCCGCAAGTTACTAATCTATCGTAGGAAACGAAATCGCCCACTCCCCCCCCCCCCCCCCCCCCCTCCCACCAGCTGTATACATACTTAAATATCTATATCCACGTCAGAATAGTACACATCCCAAACAAAAAGGACCTGCCAAAAGGGGCAACAAAAAGAACGCAGGACAGACTGAAAAAAGGGAAACAAAAAACTTTTTCATATGATGACAGACGATTTATTTGTCGGTGATTAATGTTCGGCGTGCTAAAAGAAAAAAAAAAAAAAAAAAACTTTTCCTTCCAAAAAACTTTCTATCTTCAATCTTTGATGTTTCTTCTCGTCGCAGCAATAGTAGTGAAGAAGAAATGGGCTGTTGAAATGGGAAACGTCTCTGGAATACGCGAAGAAAAACTCAAAAAAAAAAAAAGAAGAAACCTTTTTTGTGCTCCTTTTCAAGAAGAAAACTCAACATTTTGCAAAGGATAAAGGATAACAAACTTCTTGCTTAGTTAGAACTCTCTTTCTCTATCACTGTCACATGATGGTGTTGATGCACTGTGTGGCGTTGGTACATTACGATGAGACCTCATTGCCACTACGTCAGGGCGACCGTCTTCGATGGGTGGATGGAGCGGCGCGGCGCGGCGGTCTCCCGCGTCCCACGACGAGAGATTTGTAGATAATTTGCTAAATCTAGATGATGAATTGCCAAACAACCATTCTATTAGCACTTTATCTCTTTTTAATAAGGAAGCTAGCTAAGTTGGAAGAAACTTGTACGACATCGTAGTTGTCCTTCTAGTCGTTGTCGCCGTTGTCATCGCTGCTGTCGGTGTGTTGTCATGGCAGGAGACAAAATAATGGCACGACGTTAGAAGATATCAGTGTGTATTGCTGTTGCCTCTAACAGACAGTAGTTGAAGTTGCAAGGGACATGTACCTTTTTGGGTGTTTTATCGATTTAGTTATATAAAACTTGAAATGGGATTCGAAGGATGTGAAGTGGGTTTTCTTCATCTATTTTTTAGGGTCGTTGGTAAAATATTTGTTTGTATGCTTTGCATATAATTTTTCTTCAGTTTAATAAAATTTTTGGAAAATTTTGCATCTACAGCATATGAGCTATTTGTATGTAAACAAGAAGTGTATGCCCTCTTATAAGTAGTCGGCCAAAGATTCTCGCAGCTATGCGTGTTGTGCGCACTTTCTCTTGACAGTGATAGGTACTCTTTGAAGTTTGTAAGGAAAGAGATGGACTTAGTTGAAACGAGGGAGAAGGTGGTGGAAGTGATAACCCTAAATCAGTTGATGCCTACTAATATGAGAGAGCTTGCTCCGAATGCGACGCATAATGATAAGTCTAATGAAAATGATGGAGAGGCTATACCGTGTTTCTAATCTCACTCCAGGGTGAGTAACTGTTGTTGGCCGTATGACTCCGGAAGCCAATATGGCTTAATGAGTTCCAGTTGTAGTACACCCTGAACGGAGGACCGTGTTCAATACCTAAAGAAACTGTCACTCAGCGCCAAAAAACGTCCGAGGGCGTCGGTACTGTTGGAAGCCCGTTTTGGTGGCACGGTGGTGACGGGTAAGATCTGTCAAATGTACAACAACAGCAGCCGATCAGTCTCCTAAACTCAATGTTGCTCGTTATTCTGAAAGCGAAAAAGGGAGAAAAGAGATTGTACACTTGCAGTGCGCCATTCTCCTTTGAGGTCTCTTGGCAATGGCGTGGGGTGCGTTCTTCTGCTAAGAACTCCTTCCTCGCACAACGTTGTTCCGCTAAACGTCGTTTTCCAGGAACGCATTAACGACGTTAAAATATCCTCTTATATAAAAAGAAGATTAACTACTCATGTTAAAATACAATTTCCAAGGGAAGAATTTTAATTATTTAAAAAAACAATCCTCTTTTGACAATGTGTACACAAGTTCGATTCATTTTAATTAATTAAACTTTTATTTCCTTTTTAATTTTTCGCAGTAAATGATTTTAAATTTATGAAATTAATAAATCCCTCAAAAATTTACACCAATAATGTAAATAAAAATAAAATAAAATAAAGTGCGATTAAAGTATTTACTTTTGCACCGACAAATGGCCATAGTTAATAAAATAAATTAAATATAAAAATAAAGCACATTAATTTTGTGCTAATAAAATAAAGCAGTTTATTTAGAGCATCCGATTTTCTTAATCGTCGGAAAATATTTGAGTTAAATTCAGATAGTAACTGAGTGCCTTCAGTTAGATGTAGACACTAAATTATTAAAATGGAATATTTTCTTTTAAACTTTTTGTACATGAAAACAGATATCACAAAAAAAACGCTAGGACTTAATTGAGTTCAAAAATAAATATAATTAATTAAATTATTTAAAATGTAATGAGCCTTGGGCAGTGTTAACATTTTATATTTAATTAAACTTATTACAACTTTTTTTTTTTTACCATCAATATTTGTCTGCCACTGAATGTCCGCGTCAATAATCATAAAATGTGTTAATATTTACCGTAATGGATGTACCTCTCGCTTTTAAGGCGATAAACACGGAGAATGCATTTAATTTCTTTTTTATTTGCAAACAATTCTAGTATATTTATTTTTATAATTTGACTTTGTAAATAAAGTATATTTCTGTGAAATTTAATACAAACATGCAAACAACAACATGCTAATTAATGTATAAAGTATGGGCCGTTTGGTGGTTACCTTTTGAATCATTTGGCACTTATTAGTTAAAAAATTCACAGAAACTCAGTATTACTTTTTCGCGGTACTAAATGGGATCGATTTACGCTTGAAAAACGTTACGAAATATTGCATTGTTGTGGTCAAATTACAATGCCGCGATCGCTTTCTTTGATGGGTTGGGGCATTTGTCAAAAAATTTACATTTATAAGTGTCATATGATCAGAATACAATTTAGCTCACATTTCGATTTTGATCGTAGTCCATTGAGTATTATCAACTTTTTTGAAATAGTTTCTATACATTCCTTAGGTACAAAAAAACGATTTTAACGCCAGTTCATAGTTCGTGTTTTATTGGGAGGTCTATAGCCAGCCTAATAAGTGTTCGAAAACAAAACAAAGTGAAAGTGTACGCAACTAAGTCAGTATGTACCAAAAGTTAACACAAAGTGTGGAAGAAGTCGAATCATAGATGGTGTTGACTCCGATTGTAGACAGAGTTTATTTTACTAATTTCAGCAAGCAATGATTTGAAGACTTTATTCTACAAATGACTGCGATTTGAAAGAACCTACTTCACCATTCACTTGAAGTCAGTGATTCATGCATTCAATTATTAGCAATCATTGAATTGAAGTCAAATATAATTCCGAAAGTAAAAGTAAAAAGTGACTAAAGGCGTTTCATTGATAACTGGCTATACACTTTCCAATAAAACAAGACTAAGAAATTAAAATCGATCGAAAGTGGCGATTTTGTGGCCTTTATTTCACTTTTATCTTATCGATTTAACTACATTAATTGGGCCAGTAGCGCAACAATCAAGTTCTGAATGTAGTGCTGGATTAACTAGGGTCCTATGCCTACACTAGGTAACCTGGGCCAGCAATCCGCTTTACCGAAATCAGCTCGCTGCGAAAACCGACACGATGCCTCTGATAAGGACTGGTAACACGTGGATGACTTTTGGCTATCGTACACAAACAAAGATTGGTTTCTGGAATGCGAAGCAGTTCCTTGGCTGCCAAAGTGAAGGACCTCAGATTACTTTAATATCAGCATGAGTTCATGCACCCAGATTGTCATTGTGATGTTGTCATTGCATGTTATGGGACCGCACGGACTAGGCAACCGGAATGACAACGGCTTGACTTTTGCAACAACCATGTTTGAGCACAAAGCCTGCGGATCAACCCAAGAGATGGAAGGAGCATTTGGCTTCGATTCTGAACCGACTATTCGCAACTAATATGCACCTTAGTCAGATTCCAGTGTCTGTAGAGAGAATTCGCAAAAACACAGATACTGCTCCTTTCTCCAGAAAGCTTGGCTTGCGTCGATCGAATCGGCTTGTGATGCTGATCATTTATATATATGCATACATTATCTTGTATATTTTAAATAGTTCTCTATGCCCTCAGTTAAGCACAAACAAAAAACTGACTCTGACTAGTTCTGCCTAAAGTGCATAAAGTATAAAACCCTTCAATGTTACAATGTGCATTTAGATTATCAAACTCTCATGTAAAATTCGTAGCACCTCATCCGATTGTGTCGTTTAATAACTCTTCATACATCAACACAATGGAGCTGTCCCTTGCCATAATAACGTCCACATCCATCATCGCCCGGCAACACCACCACCAGTAAAATTAATTTTGATCCATTGTGAAAATCGTTCGAAATTAAATCCACCATGACATTGGACTCAACTTACGACTCATTAGCTCCGACATGGCATTTAGACTGCAACTAGTCCGGACATGCCATCATGGGCAGTTATCGAAAGCCAAAAAGCCAGCCACACATCGGTGAGCTGTACCATGTAGCATGCCTATTGCCTATCCGACCTCCGACCCTAATTCGAAAATGTAATTAGAATTTAATTAATAACATGTTGTTTATTCCGGAGCGAATTATGTCACATAAAATACAAATTAGTTGCGACAGTTTCGGGCAATGCAAAGGGGTGATCTATGATTCGGAATGGATGTCAATGTGTGGGTTGACTTGAAACCCATTAAGGGAGGGTTTTGTCGACCATGTAGGGACATTTCTCCTCTTTGAAATTTCTCGGGTTGATTAGTCCTTTTTGGCTGCGTGAACGTACTCGCAGGAAAGTCAAGAAATTATCGACGGTCTTTTGTGAGACTACCGGCCCAATACCAAGGATTGGCTGTACGGAACAACTGAACTCCTTTGCTGGTGGCACATACGGTTTCACATCCAGTGTAGGGGCATCTACCTGTAAGTTGGACAATGAGAGTTAATAAGGATATACTTTTCGTATGATTTAACTGAAATTTACACAGCAATAGTGTTTCATATCATCACGAGGAACTTTATTTCTCGGAGGATCTTCTGGGAACTCAAAGATATCCTCATCATCGGAACGATACCCTTTGCTACTCCAAACATCCGATTCGGGCAATGGAGAACCGAGATCTTCTTCTTCTACTTCCTCAACAACATCCACCACTGGTACTAGACCAAGGATCAGTTCGTCAGAGTCCTTTGTTTCGAAACAGAACTTTGGCAGCTTGCCGGCCTGTTCATCCTTGGTTCCCATGCAGTTGTCAAAAATTGTAGTCATATCGTCCTTTGGTTCGGTTTCTTCTTTCTTACTTGTGTCTTGTTTATCCTCCCTCGGAACGCGTGGGGGCACCTGTACCTGTTTTGGAATTGTTTCTGCCCACTCTGGTGGTATTGGAATGTCAGGGAAAAATCTACATGGTATACAACAGATATCGCCCTTCTCAGAAGTGGCAGCTGTGTCAAGCGGCGGTACCGTCTCGCTTCTTGGTGTAAATGGGGGAAAGTCCTCAGGACATCCCCTAAGGCAGCCATCCACGTGCCTTATAAGTTGATCTATATCGGAAAATTTAATTCCATTTGCATCGGCCCGTTCAATTGTTTTAATTATTTCGTTGAGATTTATGGGCATCTTTAGAGGTTCTGACGATCCTTGCAGGACACACCACTCTTCGGCTTTCAAGAAGCTAGTAACACTGCTAGAATCTCTAATGTCACATTTGTTTTCTTTTATTCCCTCATCAATGAGCGACTTGAGGGTTTCCATACTCGCCCTGTGCTCTTCGAGTTCTGTTTCGCAGAAACAGGATGAGCTAACGCTTGCTTCCTTTTCTGGTTTGGGTTCTTCCTTAATCAAATCAAAAGTCTCTATGGATTTTTCGTCTGGCGTGATGTCGGATATAATGGAATCTTGATCTATAAAATTATAGCTGGCCTTATTAATGTCATTGTCGGTGAACTGATGCAACCATGTCCATGGGGGACCGGCTTCGCGTAGCATTTGAAAGGCTTCCGCCTTGAGATGGCACTTGGCTCGTTCTTCTGTCTTTTCAGACTGTTCTTCGCGTTGCTTTTGGCATGTTTCATCGAGTTTTATTGCATTGCATATTTGTTTCTTGGAAATGTGATGTGGACCTTTGAATTCGGGCTCGGAAAGCGGTCTCCCTTGGGTCTTTAAATACAAATTTGTTTTATTGATAGGTATACAAATGTGGTTTGACTTCTAGTTATATCCTTACATCCTTAAAAAGTAGCATAATTGTATCGAAATCTTCGCACTTGGTGAGGAGCTCTTTTGGATCACCTAGGTCAGCATTAACCATAAAAATTGTACTGGCAGTATCTGAGGGACTTTCAAGTGGACACGTACACTGGAATCAAATAAGGATTTCTTATAGCAATATGTGTATGGGGTTTAATCCTTTTAACCTTCAGAAGTACATACGAGTATGTGTGTTATATCTATTGGGTTAGAGGAAGAAGGTAGGTATTCATTCGTTTCTGTGGAAAGGACACCAGACTTACAGGTCTGAAAGTCAGTTTTACTAATTAGAAGCTACACTAACATGTCCCAAGAAAAGAAATTATTGTTCTTGCCCTTTATCAGCAAAGCTAGATGTATTCCATCAGCAAGAACTGATATAGTATAATGTCATGTCCATAGTTGGTGTCTTCTGTCCAGGACGCAGCAACGTAGACAGAAACGAGCGAGCTGATGAACAGAGTACGGAGGATGTGTAGGTATGGACTCTTGATAGTTCCCTTGCTCAGGTGATAAGCATTTCGAGTACAACTCCCTTTGAATACAAGAATTCATCAGTAGAAACCTTGCAAATATTCCTAGCGTTGTGGACGACTACTGAAGGCCACTAACTGGCTAATTGGGACTGGACATATGGCTCAGTATGTATCCTTTCGTGTCCTCACATAAGGGAAGCAATCCCTACTTTTTAGGCATCGAACTTATCGAGTTGTAAAATAATGTCTCTAGTTTGGAATTCATCCATTGGAATCCTTGGACCAAAGAGAACAGAACACTGCCTGAAAACATGACGCAAAAAGCAATAAGGACTTTAAAGTTAGTCAAAGTGATTTGTAAAAAAGAACAATTCTATGTCCGAGGTACTTCATAAACTTCTTGCTTTGTACCCAAGAGAGTGTTGTCACAATTGTGGCAACTAAGAGCAGGGATTTCCTTTTTACCTTATCCCATGCAGTCCGTACAGAGATGTGTGCTTCTTCCTCAATGATTCAGCACATGCTTACGTATATGTACATAAATCAGTTGTAAGGTTGATTTTAAACTGTGTACCTTAGCACCTGTTTCCTTGAAATTCTGCTGCACAATAAGTGTTAAAGTGATTGTCATGTTACAATTTAATCCCTGTCTTTGTAAACCATTCTAAGGATTACCTCAGTTCTACACAAAGTGCTGTTAAAATACATGAATATACCATCCATTAGCATGAGAATAGGCCTCCTTTAAGTTTCATCAGACGGGTGATGAAAGTCTCCCATAAATACTGCACTCAAGTCCAATCTCTGTGATGCACATCGACCTTATCTGTGTGCACAAGTTAATGTCAAAAGAAAATTCAATATTTATTTACCTCTCTGTATTGGGGCTTATCAAACTTTGCCTTGCATGACGTGATGATGGTGTCCTTTAATAATGTAGCTGATAGTACTCGTGGTATTCGATCCATTGGCATCGCATCCTCCAAATCGCCCCACGGTCTGCAAAGATAACATTTATGCTTGGTGTGTTGTTTGCTTTATACTGGCCTTCAAATTGTTCAGAAACATTTTGTGATGACAAAGAACGGTTTGATTAGACTCAAACCAAAACCACAGGCAAGACATACAACGTTTAGCCTTTGAGGTTAGTCCTACTAACGACACGCACCTAGCAGGTGTGCGGTTGGCCCGTGCCTTGATGTGTTGTAACTACAATGGATACTTACAAAACCAGTTGACCATTAACGAAACTCTGCTCAGTCGAACAGTCTAGTTGTGCCACAAAGGTGTAACATATCTTGAACATCCAATAAGGTATCCTTGCTAGACCACCATCTACGTCATCAGTCAATAGTTCACACACCATCGTCATTGTGTCTTGTGGTGTCTGTTGCAAAGAATAAATATTCTTCTTAGTTGAGGTTAGATACGAGTGTTGTATGTAGATAAAGACTCTACCTATATACAGAGCATAGAGTTCATGGAATAGTTTTGTGTGTAAGTTCAAAGTAGTTTCTAAGAAGTTTAGTCGTATTTGAACGAAGGACTTTCTCTCTCTTCGAATTCCAATAACAATTGATAACTGAATAAGGAAAAGCTTTTAAAACATTTCATTACGGAGTTGATGACTTTGTTCGAGTAAATATTCCGGAAAATGGTTTTGAATTAAATCGTTTCTTTGAAATGTAATTCACTTAGTCGTAATCAGGACTAGGACTGAATTGAATAGGTATATACAAAAAAATTTAGAATGTAGGTAGTTACAGATGTACCCGCAGACAAACAGCGTCTCCAACTCATAATTGTTCCGTCTATCCATTTTAAATGCTTGAACACTAAACATGTGGAATTTTGTATCCAAATTAAGAATACTTATGAAAATCCACTCAATAAAAGCCTAGATCTTGAAATAAAAGCCTGTCGCTAATTTTGGAGGATATTGAATTTACTTAACTTATAGGTCAAGTTTTGGATTCGTGAAAATTTACATTCCAACACGACCCTTCATGAATTGAGACTGACAAAACTCTTTGTCTATCGATAAGTTTACAGCCAAATTGTATGAACGGATCAAATTCAAATTTCATCAAATTTCACATCAAGAGTCTGTGAGATTTTAGTTTTAGTCAAATTGGTAAAAAAAACCAAAAAAATATTTTGCTGCAAAACAATTTTTACGAATTTGGGCCAATAGTGCAATAACGGCATTGTACCAAAGGCAAATTGGTAAAAAAAATATGAGAATGCTACAATCCGTCTAGAGCGGATCGTGCGATACCCTATCCTTTTACTAAGTGTTTTTTTTCCAAATCTCTTAAAATTTTTCCAAATCTGAGTTTTCTCAATTAGTGGGCGTGGTAGTGGACGGATTTTGAAAATTTATAAACATATGTATATTAAATTTTGTTCCTAGCAAGTGATATTATTCTAATGAAAACGCCGAAAAACCAGTTTTTGTAGAAAACCACCCCTAAGAAGTGGGCGTGGCCATATACAATGTATGGATGATTTGTCGAGTAAGGAAATGTCTATATATTTTTCCAGCAAGTTTTTTCGAGTTTCATATAAAAAATACTGAAGAAAGTGAATATTTCGAGAAAGGGATTTCAGATTTTGAAAATGTTTACACTTGTTTTGTCCCGATATCCAAAGGCTTCGTATACAAAATTTCATTATTCAGCTCAAAATTTAAGGCCCAAAAACTGGTGACAGATGGACATTTCTAAAAAAAATTCAGCTAATGATGTTGAAAAAGCGTATAGCGGTACTTTGTTTAGTATTTGGCGCTAGAAATAAGACCATTTCTCGAGCGAAATTATATGTGTGTTGAAATTTGGTATCTAATATCTACATATCATTCAAATACATTATTGAAACAAATCAGTGGAATAATGGTCTAATTTTTTTGACAAGTCAGTTATACTACTGAAATAATAGCTGTCAGTGGAAAGCCCTTTCAGTGAAATGGCAACAACAAGGCATAGAGGTTAGAGTTAATCATTGAAAGCAAAACTGACAGGCCAAAAAAATATAAAAAGAATTGAACACATAAGTGAAACAATTGTGTTCGAAAGTATAGAAACACATTATAGGGTTGATGAAAAACGTTGTTTCAAACCCTACAGCTTTAACATCTGGGACAATTTGATACCTAGATCGGTGGAATGATCCCTGAGAGAGTAACCTTATTGGCTATTCTTACGCTACAAACGGAGTATGTAATAAAATGTCTTCAAGCCATTCTGTTTCATATATTGTAATTATTTAATTTCACTTCATCAAGTCGCTACTTTGGGTACAATTGATGGAATTTACTTTTCCTGAATCAGTAATTTTGTAGCAAGCTTTCGTTAAAAACTGATGATTTCGAAGAGTGGGGGTAAAACTCTCTCAGAGGGAGTTAAAATTACGGAAAAGTAAACGAACGGGTTGAACAAGAAAAAGCTGAAAATACACTGATTTGACAGCTTTGACAGTTTTCAGTTGACCAGCCCACAGAAATTTCTTGCACTAAAACTCGTAGCATGGTGAAATTTCTCAGTCTCTCGTGAGCGCACTCTTCTGTGAAAAACAACGAAAATTCTCCGTATGCGAACGGTTTTTAGTAAAAATTAACTGTTTTAGGAGGGTACGCGAACGGACCTAATATACAATTGATTGCCTATTCCATAGAAGAAGGATGTACACTAACACAACTTAAAATCAGCACAGCGCTCTTCGGGTAGCTTTAGGGACAGGTTTTGAGCACCAAGCTAACACCCCTATCGTGGAATCCAACGGAATTGAGTTTCGCTTCACCAACCTACGAATCACTTTCTACTGGAATCGTGGAATTCGCCGGGAAAGTCTCCTTATCGACGAGATCTTTGGATAAAGTAGTTCCATGGCATGTGTCTTGGCTGAATGGTTTGTGTTTTGGATTTGTTTTAGTTATTTAATTTGCATTAAATATCAGTCAAAACTTGCCTACTTGTATGTATATTGCAGTTTAGTCATTAAAAGATTTTAAAAGAAAGAGAAATATTTAATTGAATATTTTTTAAGTCAAAAACCCCGTTATAAATATAACTCCTTACCTTGTTTAAACATCCAACCATCACAGCAAGTAGCTTCAACCAGTGAACTTGAGGCCAATTTAACATCCGGCAAAGCGATAAGTACTTGAGCAGCTCATTCTGTTGGAAAAAAAAAAAAATATTGAAGTAGCGTACTCTCTCCATTAGCGATACTTTGAAAGAACAGCATGAAGCATCATTTTACCTCTCATCCGTAACAGCAACATTATATTTCAATAAAATAACATTTTATCTACCAGACAAGGAAAAGTTTCAACACAAAACAACTAAAAAACCTAAGCAATCTCCGTCGTCTAATAAATTTTGGTTTCACGTTTGCAAGCAAGTACTAAAGTTTTGAAATTAAAGTGGAATAGTGAACTTGAACAGAAGATGTGTTTTTTTTTCTTCTTTTCTCCGAAAAAATTCAAGGGCTTGAGACTGGAGACAAAAAAAAAATCCAATTTTGCGAAAAAGTATCTAAGTTACAATAAACCTTTTGATTTTCCCCCGAGAAGTGACCTTGTGACTTTAGAGAAGTTCAACAAGAATCTTGTATCAACAGTTTATGTAAAACTTATTATTTTCTCTTAGACATGAAACCCAAAAGCTACGCGACAAGAGCCAAACAAGCAATCGCATTAATAATTCTAAAAATATGTACAATGCCACAGTAAAATGAAAAAAAAAAAAAAAACTTGAAAAGAATGTCCAAAAGGACCAAGGACAACTGTGAATACGACTCGAATGCACCCATACCCTTCAGTGTCTAGAAGCACAAAATTTAAACGGATTTTATGGAAATTAGTAAAGAGAAGACGAAAAGCACAAAAAGACTAAATAAAAGCAACAACAACAACAAAATCTATACCTCAGGCAAGCAAAGAGCCTTCCATCGTTCTTGCAATAGGCAACGGCTAATGAAGAATCCTTTTCCGACCTGATTCGGTGCAAAGAAGGGACATCAATTGGCCGGCCAGATTCATAAGGATGTTGGTGTAATTGTTCATTAGTATTCATTGCGTCGACGATGGACAATAGAGAGAAAGAGAGAAATAGACAGTCGTTTAGAGCAATTTCTATATCTTTTTGCCTATAGACGTACCTGTGCAACGAGCACCTTTAAATATCCTTTTGTTAGAGTGCCCTGTCGACAATCTCGTTCTAAGCGGCATTTAGCCGGTGGCGGTGCGTTATTTGCCAGGCAACGAAAATAGGCCGCCGACCACTGCAGGATGTCGTACGGCTGGGTGCGAATGGCGGCTGTGAAAAGTGAAAGTGAAATTAGTCGAATCAAAAGGATAGGCACAAATTCAAAGAGCAGACAAATGAAATGTGAAATTTAATTAAACAATGAAATTTGCTTTTCGCTTCCAGTTGGCCTTGAATTTTGTTCGCTTTCTTCGATTCAAAGATGCGGTTGGGAGGAAATGAGCACTTAGGATGGGCTTTTCGGTCCTTTTCAATGTAAACAACTGGGAGCGATTGCTTGACCTCTTTTACATACGAGAGGTTAGAAGTTTTATACGCGATTCTCTCTGCCTCTAGACTGTACAATTTTGTAACTTAATGGTTGTGAGACTGAATAGAGTGCGAAAGGATGGCAGTTTTTTTTTTTAGGAAGTTTTTCCTGTCCGAAAATATAGTCACAGAAGGATTTTTATTTGAAGATTGGACCCTTCAAGGGTTTTAGCATTCGCGGTGAACCACTTCTCGCAGAAACTTGAAGGGCTCCCGTCTCTTGGAGGGTTTCTATCTGAGATAAGGCTACCCTCCCATTCTTTACGATCCTGGGTACTCTGCTTCCAGTTGTGAAGGTCAAGTTTTCTGGCAACTGCTTGGTTTTTGAACCGGAAGTTCGGTCTCCGTCGCCGTCTTGAACCTGAGCGGCTGAGATTCAAAGATACTCTTGGCTGGAGCATTGTTGTCGATGTGGCCGAGCCACTTCTTGGACTACATCCACATAGAGTAGCTTTCTGCCCTGGATAATCGGGCTCTAAGTCTTTCTGTTACTGTGATCGGCGTCTACATTATTGTTCCCTGAATTAGCAAGTCATCGAATGAGAGCCAGGTCATCCACCACCATCCATATTCCATAATCCTCATCTTCTCTCGTTTAATTACAAATTTTCATTGACTGGCAATCACTGTTCACAGCTCAAAGTGACATTTTCCTGTTGCTCTACAATCTGTTAAGGACTTAAAATTTAACATTGAAGGCAGCACCCTGTTTGCTTCTCACGAAAGACATGCCTTTAAAAACAATATTTGAACTTACCTTTGGCGAAATTCTTCAAAATGTTTGGAAAAGTTTCAGGAATTGCAATTTGTTCCGAGCAATATAATTTAACCATTGCATGAGTTGTATTAAAATAACGGTAATTAAATGTTGAATGGTAATTTGGAAATAAAATAAAATACAGAAATAAAGGAAATTCAATCTGACATGTGTTATAAATGTCACCGATTTAGTTTTAATATATATTTTTTTCCCAATAACGACTACTGTAGAAGGAAAGGAAGAGGCAAGGTATCGAAAGATGAACATAGTGGATTTTAGACCTCCTCTATTTTGAGAGGACCGTGGCTAGTAAATCGCAATAGGTAGATTGTCTGTAGATTATACAATTACCTTCAATATATCAATGTACCTTGACTAGTTGTGCGGCATTGCGCTCCTCCTTGTTGGAACCAGAAATCATTGATGTCAAGTTTACCAAATATGTCCGGAAATACTGTCCACATCGCACTGGCATAAAGGCTTGGTAATCAACACATAGTGGGCGCCGTGGCTCAGTGGTTAGTGCGTTGGACTACTGCGCAAGGGGTTCCGAGTTCGAATCCAGGAAAATACCACCAAAGTTTTTTTCACGGCCCCACCTCTTGCGAGCGTCTGACAAACATCCAAGAGTATTTACTGTCATGAGAAAGCTTCTCAAAAACCCCCCTGCCCTTCGGATACGGCATAAAACTGTAGGTCCCTTCTGTACGTACAGAAATGTATACCACGCACAATACGTACTGTTGTGAGAAGCTAGGCCTTGGCCCTCTATGGGCTGCTTACGGCCTACTATTTATTTATTTATTTTAATCAACACAGCACGGTCATCTTATGTGGATGCAATGTCGTCTCTTAAAGCACATTTCAGTAGGTAAGGTTATGTATATGGGTGTCCTTGTTAACAACAGGGGTCAATGGCTCACTTAGGCAACTATGAGTGCATTGTGTCCAAAGATTGATGGGAACCTAAACCCATTAGACCGCTCAGCTAAACCACCCAGATATGTGAATAATTGACAGGAGTTTGTTGAGCTCTATACTTCCTAGATCATCAAGCTCCGGAACGAAATAGTATCTTTCCATTTCACGGCCAATGATGGACAGTCACACAGTAGGTGGCGAAAGGATCCTATTTCCTCTTCGTCCCTCCTCATAGGATTCAGTGTCTATATCCCTGTGCAGTGTGCTAAGCGGTGTGCCTTCTCATTCATTCCTGCTGTGAATTCTGATAGAAGATCTCACAGTTTGAATGTTGTGTAATAGGAATATTGCGTTTCTGTCTCGAAATATTCCATCGATTCAGGATCGAGGCATAAACAAAGGTTTTCGCTGTCCAGACACCAGCTGCCCTGCAAGTATGTCAATGTCCAGTTACGCTTACCTACCAAAGCCAAAAATGAACTCCGTAGCTCATTTTGATCAGTGATATTTTTGACAATCGGACCGTTACATTGTTTCACTGGCACATGAACTTTCAATAGTAAATATGTTTACTCGAATTTATCCAATATAGCACAGACAACCTGTGTGCCCTCCCGTCCAATTGTCTCCTAAAAATTCAATCACAGAGATGTATTGAGGTTTTGACAGTAGCCCTTGGAACAATATAAGCTCTGGTACTACCAGATTTGTGTGTACTGGAACCTGTCTGGAAATAGGACCATATAACATGATAGTCTCTCGCCGTTCCTCGACTTCATTTTAATAGTTGGACCATTCATCCCATGAAGTGAGGACTAGGCGGTATGATAGCTTCAATCTCAATCTAAGCTAGCGGGAAATGATCACTGTCACCCAAGATTTCTCAGCTCTATGCATAAGTCCTAGCGATAGTACAAAAACTTTCAAGCTGTCAAGCTGCTACGCTCCAGATTAAACGCGGACTGTGACTTCCATAAGCTGTCTCTAAGCTCATACATAATGTCACTGAGGAAAGAACAGTGTAACTCATGGATCATAATAAATCCTCCGAGACCTCCAGACTACTTCGAATGCTCTCCATAGAACCACAAATTCTAAGCTAGCTGATGAAACCAAATATCTACTAGTTGCTAATTCAAGTAAGGAGAGCGTTAGACTTCTGGTGGATTCACACTTCCCTGGTAGCTCTTCCGTTTTTAGCACTAATCACGTACCGAGCACACAACTCAATCACGACTTCTCAGCCGCCCCTTCATTGGAACAATACATCAATTGCTGATGGATCTGGAAGGTACATGGATGTAAGGTGCTTCTCTACCTCAATGACGTTGCTATTCCGGTCTCTAGTTCACCGACACTCTATCTCACACAAAATGCACTCCGTTTGCTATCTTGATGGACAAGGAGTAAGCTAGCAAAAAAAAAAAAAAAATTAGATAATCTTCTCTAATCCCGGATATATAATGTTCTTAAAAAAGATCTTGCTACTTTAGAAGGTACCAGCCTTGTTTGAGGCTGATAATGCCAAATTTTTGAGTCTAATCTTGGACAGGATATTCCATTTACCAGTAAACTTTTATATTTACGTCTTCCTTACATAAGCAACATTTTCCGTATCCTTATGCGAAACTACCTTATTGGTATACACACGTCTAAGCCGTCAGTCAGATGATTTTGGAGGAGTTGCTGAGATAAAGAGAAGAAGGAAAGGATCCCTTATCTTATCTGCAACTGCCCTGTCTCTATGTATAAATCTCTTGACACTTTCTTCTCTTTTTTTAGAAGCTCTAACTATTTTCTCAAAGCTCCTCATGTGCTTGTCAGTATCTCTATACGTGCTAGCATATTTGCTGTCCCACCTGTGGTGCTAGCTAGTGTCACAATGGGACCTCAAAGCTCTAAGGGTGCCTGCGTTCAACTATGTCTGTGTGCGTGCTCTAACTCTAACCTAACATAGATGGCAATCACTTAGCAGACAAAACTTAGCGCTCACAAGCTATAGAACAAGTATTCAGTAGAGTCTGCGATAGCATAAACGCGGGAGTATATGTGGACTAAATCCTGCAAAGTACTTCATCAATAATCTGGGCGATCTGCTTAAAAAGCCACCACCCGCAACTCATAACTACTTCAGGAGTGTTTTGGAAGGGCCACTTTATAACACAGAGCCCTCAAGCAACTAATCAGAGTTTGCTTAATATTTTTTCGTCAGATTTAGTCAGTTTTGACAGGACTCTCGTTAGTCTGATTCACTGTTTGTGAAGAGAGAGGGAGCTATATGCCAATTTTTAACTGATAGTTGCATGAGGTGGCGAAACTACCGCCAGGAAGCTTTAATAAAATTGTTAATTCTTTCTGTTTAATAATTTATTGATCAAGTGTCACTTAAAATGATTCCATATAAATGTAGTAGTAAACATTTACAATTTGGACGGACTCGTACTGACAACGGGCGCCTTACTTGCGGATATACGTAAGTAAATCATTTAGTCATGCATAATGTCTACCATAGAAGGGCACCTCTCCTCCTTAAAGTTTCTTGGACTGATTAATCCTCTTTGACTGCGCGACCTTAATTGCATGAAAGCCAGGAAATCGTCGACGGTTTTTTGTGAAACGCTCGGTCCAATTCCGGTTATAGCCCTTAAGGAGCAATAGTACTGTGGTGGTGGATCTTGACCCGATTGTTGATTTAAGGTTGAGGTTGATTCCTGGAAGAGGATTGTTGAGGACATGCGATAGCCTTTAGTTAAATTGTTACTTACACAGCAGTAGTAGTCTTTGTCTTTTTCTAGACTTTCCTTCGAGGATATTGCATTCACTTTTTGTTGGTCCATGTTACAGTTAGAGGATTCAGATTGTTCATCAACGGAATGCAAAACTTTAGCATTCTGAAATGCTTTTACGTGCTCAATTAACTGGTCAACGTTAGTGAACTTTTTACCAGTCGTCTCTGCTTGCTCCAGAGCCTCAACTATTCCATTTAGCTCCAGTGAGCAGGAGCAGTCGATGCCTTCCGATAGCTTCACATAGGAAATTATACTAGACATTTGCTCGATATCGCATTTGTTATCCTTTATTGCATCCTGAATGAGCGATTTAAGATTTTCCAAACTAAACTGTAAAGATACATTATCTGATGGTATAGGTTCTTGATGGATGAAATTATAACTGTCAGTGTTACAGTCACTGGTTGTGAATGCATGTAACCACGTCCATGGTGGGCCAACTTCACGTAGTATATGAAGAGATTCCTTGTTCAGAAGTTCCTGAAGATTGTGGTTTTCTTCAATTTTTTTAACATCTTGTAGTTGTCTTTCAGAAATGTAATGCTCTTCTTTGAAATCATCCTCGCATACTGGCTTAGGTTGGGCCTTGAAAAATGTTGAAAAATGTTAAAAGGATATACAACTTGAAGAGAGTTGACTTACATTTTGAAGGATATGCATAATTGTGTCAAAATCTTCGCACTTAGATAAGAACTCCTTCGGGTCGTCTAGATTTGCATCGGGCAAAAGGATTGGTGGCTCAGGACCTGAAGAGCTATCCATAGGGCAATCGCACTAGGAGAATGAAAGAAAGTGGTTACAACTTTAATCATTAGTCTGCAAAATGTCAAGGAATTCATGGATTAAAGCTGATTTGGATGTTTTGAAAGAACGAAGGTTCTTCTTTAAGATCGACCATCACGCTGAAACCACTGAAGAAAATTTAACCTAAGATTTGGTATATGTCTTGACTAAACTACGTATGTAAACATCAATGGAATATATGCCGTGATAAATCTTCACTCCTACTTGGTATAAATTTTAAAGTTGGTGCAGGTAAATCCTCTTATAAATAAATTTCAACACCCTGTCACGACAAACAATCATGCATATTGCAGCACAACTCAATCATACCATTCGATTGGTCTTGTCTGCACCACTAAGTCTCTGAAGAATAATTGAATATTTATGTATTTACCTCTCCGTAATGGGGCTTATCAAACTTTGCCTTGCACGATGCAATGATGGTGTTCTTTAATAATGCAGCCGATAGTACTCTTGGTAGTCTCTCCATTTGTGTTGGCGCCTCCAAATCGCCCCATGGCCTGTAAAGACAACGGTTCGATGTGACAAAGAACGGTTTAATTACACTCAAATACACGAGCATATGTACCACTCTGAGGTAAGCCATAGTGACGCAACGCCCATGTCGAAGCATTACGTACGTAACTTGATAGTGCTGACCTACATTAACTGTGGTTAGTGCAGATATGTGCTGTGCAATAATATCTTAAAATTCTTACTTACAGAACCAGTTGGCCGTTAACAAAGCACTGCTCCTGCGAGCATTCCAGTTGCGCCACAAAGGTGTAACATATTTTGAACATCCAATAAGGTATCCTTGCTAGACCACCATCTACGTCATCAGTCAATAGCTCACACACCATGGTCATGGTATCCTGTGGTGTCTGTTAGTAGAGGTATGCAAAAAATTAATATTCACATTTGAATATTCAAGAGCACAGTTTGTTTGTTTGGATGAGGTGGAGTTTATGTGCTTGGCAGAGGATAGTAGGTGGACACCATTCGATCGGAATTGCAACGTTGTAGTTTTCTCGAATGGATGTGGAATTCAAATGAAATTAACATTGTTGGGGAATTTACAGGACTACTAATGCTATTCTGTTCATTTGATTCGATTTAATTTGGAGTGGGCTACATGGACTAGCAGTTTCAAAAGCAATACAATAGCATGGGAGTTAGTAGGAAGGGTGCTTCTAAAAGGACTTCTATTCGATAAAACCTTAGAATTAATAGTGATTCTCTGATAGGCACATTGCCTCTGTTTGATTCTTTCCGGTGTGGTCTCCAAATGCAATAGGTTGACCTCATGACGCAGTGGTTAGTGTTTTGGAAACATGCACGAGAGCCGAAAATATAGCAGTTCTGTTTGTAAGCGCTGTTCTCACCTCCTCGTGTCGCCAATTGGGAATTTCTGTGCGAGGAAGAGGGGAGCTTTCTGCGTCACAAAACAGGATTAGTTCTAAGGCGAACCTCAACCGTAAGACACACAGCCTCCTGCATTTATAACCAGTTTCAAAAACACCTTAATACTAACGTGAGTTGTCAATGCCCATGAATGCGAACATCCAACAAGGTCGATCCCATTTCGATTATTGTCGCTTTAGAAATTACCTTTTGGACTTCCACTATAAGTCACTATTAAATGGCGTACCGACGTGGTTGAAGTCCTTTGTCCTTCGAAAGGTTAAAGGGCCTAAGTAAGTAAGTACATACTCCTTCGCTGGCAGCTATCGTACAGGTCTGATGTAAGGGAGGTTTTTACTCCATGCGTAATGAGTTTCTCGAATTGAACCACGTTTTTCAAAATAAACTTGGACAGTTTGCAAACGTACCTCCGTCTTACCTATCGTGGCTGAGGTATAATGTAATGTCCACATATTGGATGGATATCACCATCTTTCCTGAAAGCCAAGCCGCGATTAAGTCCCTAGAGTCGGTCACATTCAGCTCCAAACCTGCCCTCAATTCTCTCTCTTAACGAGATGGCTAAACAATTTAAAATACATCTTATATGGATGCTGGAACATTGTGACATCGAGGGCAACTGCAGGGCTGATGAACTCAGCAGGCATGGCACAACTCTTAAAATTCTACATGCCTCTCACTACATGTGCACTTTTAATTAAACAAAACGCGATCAACGCTACTAATCGCAGGTGGTCGAACTGTACTACTTGTACAAGCTGGATCCAAAGCGTTCCCACAACCTAATAAAGCTAAATAGTTCTCATATTAGTACTATGGTATGTGTCATCACGAGACACTGCATTATTGGGAGGCACGCAGCAAGACTGGGCCTCCCTTCTAACGACTTCTGAAGGAGCTGCATGGACGAAGAGGAGGAGGAAACTATTGCCCATCTTCTGTGCAGCTGTCAAGCGCTCTCAATCCGAAGGAGGTTGCATTTAGGTGAATACTTCTTCGACAATTTAGGCGAACTCGCTGAATCAGACATCATCGATCGCTTTATAATAAGCTCCTGTTGATTTTAAATTGATAGACTGAGGATACTCGATCCCCTGGCCTAAGTGTGGCCACACCCACTGCAGCCAGCCGTTCTAACCTAACCTAACCTAGCTCCGTCGTAAGTATATTCATGATGATTTGCCAAACCTATCTAACCTCAAAAGATCTGAGAACTGTCAAATTGGCTAATTTATCAAAACAGTGTTGCCAATTTAAAGTTCCACGCTTCTAAAAGAACACACTTTATGTCCTGCATGTTACGACTTTAGAAATCTGTTTACCAACAAATAAAACACACTATATTCCCTTACAAGTCCTTCAAAAGCAGTATCTAATCTGAATTATATGTACAATTCTCCAGTTCTCAATGAGTCCTTGTTTAAAATCCATAAGCAATCAATTGTATCCATCTAAAAGAGGATACTGTGCAAAATAAATACAAACAACAGATAATAACTTCGACCATACTAAACCGATAATTGCGCCGATGTATCGAAGTGTGGATACATTTTTTTTTGTACTCTGTTTACTCTTCAAGTTCAGGTTTTTAACGAATCAAGAGGGCGTATTGAAAAAACACAACAAAAAAAAAATAACAAACAACAAGAAGTACCCACTTACCTCGTTTAAGGATCCAATCATTACAGCAAGAAGCTTCAGCCAGTGAACTTGAGGCCAATTCAGCATCCGGCAAAGTGATAAGTACTTGAGGAGATCATCCTGTTAGAAAATATTGAAGTATCTACTCGCGTTTTTCTTTCTCTTTTTCTCTATCGAGATTAACAAAACGAATGGCAAGGAGTTTCATTTTGCCTCCATCCATTCGAATTGTGGCAAAAAATATTTCAATAAAATTACATTGAAGTTACAAGGCGAACGAAAGTAACGAAACAAAACAAAAAAGGAAAACCAAAGTAAGGAATTTAAACAGAAAACGCGTAAATAATTGCAAAAAAAAAAAAAACAAAACGTCCAAGGACAGCATGGGAAACGACTCCAACTTTGGTGGGTCCAGTTGGTAGCCACCTTCTCCAACGGAGCACAAGTTAAACGGATTTCGTGAAAGTTAGCAAAAAAATTAAAATCACGGACAAAAGAGAATACAAAAAAGGAGTAGCAAAGGATAGAAAAACAAACCGAAAAAAAAAAATAGCTGCAACACTTTACCTCCCACAAGCATAAAGCCTTCCATCGCTCCTGCAATAGGCAACGGCTAATGAAGAATCCTTTTCCGACCTGATTTTTCGTTTTCCAGCATTTAAAGGCGACGTTAGACGTTGGTGTGTTTGTTCAACAGCATCCATTGTGCGTTGCGAGAGTTGGACACACGATGGTCGGTGGTTGTTAGTTGGTATTTTGGTGGAGAACAGAAGTCACAGCCGGTTAGTATCTGTAGTGGAATCTGTTCCTGTTTTTTTTTGAGAATACGAACCTGAGTGACGAGTACCTTTAAGTATCCCTTTGTTAAAGTGCCTTTTCGGCATTCTCGTTCTAAGCGGATTTTAGCCGGAGGTGGGGCGTTATATTCCAAGGAACGAAAATAGGCAGCCGACCATCGCAGGATGTCGTACGGCTGGGTGCGAATGGCGGCTGTGCGATGAAAGAAAGTGAAATTCTTTTTAAAGTAAAAAATTGCCGACAAGGGTAAACACAATGAGAGTCAAATTCAAAGCATAGTTCTGACAAAAAAAAAAAACACCGTTGAAGGTGGAAATGTAAAAATTTAATTAAACGATGAAATGTATCGAGGTATACTACATCTGTTCTGTTTTGGGATAGCTTTTTGTGTAACATGATGACCTTGACTTTAAAGAGTTCAAGGCGAATTTGTTTTGCCATGTAGTCGCTTTAAAATAATCACTTTAAGTTCCATGGTAAAGTATTGAAGTTGAAATGGATGGAGTCCGTGATTGGTCTTCTCTTCTCATGGTTATATTTGTTATCCGTGTCAAAGCTACAGCACCAGTTTTGAAGCATAAATTGCTGCACAGAGACCGAGTTACTAACTAGAAGTCAGGCCATCAAATCGCTACCTCGCCACAAGGGGCATCTAAGGCACTGAATGAGATAGCCTACCTACCAATAGGTCATTGTGGCATACCAGGGAACTATGCTTCCGACGGAATGGCCTTAGTACTAACAATACTGATGCCGACCCTTGGAGAATACTGTTTTAATGATTCTAGCCTTGGGTAAGGCTTAGAATTGGTATAAAATTATAGCAGACTGCTCTGTCTTTCGGCTTTAAGAAGGCTTGAATCGAGACACTGTCCTGTCTCTGTGCATAAAAGGTAAACGCATCGTCATCATCATTATATGATCTGTCAGTATCAAAATGTCAGTCAAGGTTTACAATTTTATCATGATAAAGTACAAGAACGGGCACCATTTGGAAATTATTGAAAACTACTACCGACATTCTGAGTCATTCATGGTATCAATACGATTAGTTTGACAACCCCTTCAGTTTATTCCTCGCTTAAAAGATCAGATTTGAGATCTACGGTATCGAAGATGGCGCCACAAATGATTGAGAGAGATCTTATTTCTCTAGCGCCTTGAAGGCGACCATTTAACCCATGGAACTGCAGGAATAGAATCATTCATTCTGCCTGTGGAAGGGGAGTGGATTCTTGAAGAGCTATAATCCAAATGAACATAATTTTGGAATACAAAAATAAAGACTGAGAACTCTTCTCCGACATAGTTCACATTTGATTACTTGTACTTATTCGTTATTTTGCTATAAATACTCGGAAAAAAGTAACGAGTACTTAATACTCACGAGTACCGCCTGTACTCTCTCTTTCTACGAACCGAATACAAAGTAATATCTCAGAAAAACTATTCAATATATTATTGATGATAGGCAAATAGAATTCTTTAAAAGCAAATTCTCTCCTTTCTTTTTTTTACTTATGGCAAACCGTGTGCTTGCTGAGAAGTACAAATAAATGAATGATTTGTTTATGGTATTTATGAATGTTGGGTAGGATAATCTTTGAAAATTTTACTTTTGGTTGCGGGTAGTAGAAGGAACAAAGAGCATTCGAATCTCTTGAAATGCTAGGTGAGAGTAGAATTAGAAGAAGAGGGAAAAATTCGGTGCTCTCGTCACCCTAAGCGAATACTTTACGAATAACGAACGCCTACGAATGACTACATAGTCATAAAGAATACATTGTACCTCATTCGGTACATTTTGTTATTTTTTTACATCACTATCAACTGTGGTGTGCTTCCTCAGATGGCAAATATCTAGAGAGTATTCCTGTCAAAAACATTTCTGCTATCAACGTATGTACATATGCACAATGTCACTTACGATATTCCCTACTGCAAGCTCAGCGAATTTCTTGCCCAAATTAAGGGCTTTAAGCAAAAAATTTCACAAAATTGCTGGAAATATTTGCAATTGTAATATAGGTACATTACATTTTTTATACTTAAGTAGTTGTAGTAAAATCACCTGCACAATGAAAGTAAACACAAAAAAAAAAGCAAGAACTGTCTATAAACTGTCAGTATTTGCCAGCGTTTTGACAAAATTTGAAAATGGTGGAGTGAAAAACTTGAAAATGGCCACAAACGGAGCCTTGTATGCTTTAAAGACAAAATTTAATTTGTCTTCACTTGGTTTCTTGAATTACTACAGCATTTCATGAAAGTATTAATTGGGTGCCGTGGCTCAGTGGTTAGTGCGTTGGACTACTGCGCAAGCGGTTCCGAGTTCGAATCCAGGAAATTACCACCAAAGTTTTTTCACGGCCCCACCTCTTGCGAGCGTCTGACAAACATCCAAGAGTATTTACTGTCATGAGAAAGCTTCTCAAAAACCCCCCTGCCCTTCGGATACGGCATAAAACTGTAGGTCCCTTCTGTACGTACAGAAATGTATACCAGGCCTTGGCCCTCTATGGGCTGCTTACGGCCTAATATTTATTTATTTATCTCTTATTAATTGGAATCTATCTATTTTTTGTCCTAGAGGCCGCTCTAGTCGTTAGCGATAAATGTGTCAAAATTATTTTAGCAGCTAGATAAGCAAAGGATTGGGAACACGCTCAATCAGCGGCTAATGTAAAAGACAGCTGTCAGACGCCAAAAAGAGTTCGGTAAGAGGTTTTGGCTTTTACTGAGCTCAAGAAAATAGTACTAGATTTGTAGTTGTAGTTGTAGTACTTTAATTAAATTTTTATTTTAGGTAATAAAGCAAAGTTCTTCCCTCTCGCAAACTAAAAATTGAGTTTTAAATTCAATTAAAATTATAAATTTGGACTAAAATCTTTAGCGAGACAAAATTTTTGTTACAGTGTGTACTCCTAACACCAGGAAACTTGAATTTACATGGTTGGGATGTAACCACTCACCAATCCACTTTATCTGAAAATTGTTCTAAAAATGTCGAAAAAGCAGATTAATTCCAAGACTTTTCGATAAAGTTTATTACACTCTTTCATAAAATAAAAAAGCCAACCAATTATTGTTGCTAAGTAATAGTATACAGTAGAGACCACAACACAGCTTGTCACGCAATTCTGAGAAAAAAAAAACACTGTGCTCATATGCATCCAGGAATCCAGGTGTATGAATATGATTCTACGAATTTTTACGGAGCATTGTTGTACTAAATACTTTAAACTTAAAATTCACAGTGTTTTTTGTTTAAAAAAAAAGCCTTAATTTAAAAAAAGACCACGGCATTTAAATTGCAAGATAATTATTTTTTACTTTTATTGCTTTATACGACAAAAAAAAAGAAAAATAAAACTACGCACAAAATTCTATTCATAAACATAAAAAACTAATCGAATGAAATGCGAAATTTATTCTATTTTTAACTTACCCTTGGCAAAGGTTTTCAGGATATTCGGAAAGGACTGAGGAATGGTAATTTGCTCGGGGCAGAACAATTGAACCATGGGACACCCGTCTCCTGTATATGATGTCACCATTCTTTTTTTTTATAAATAGAAAATTCAATTCACTTTAAACGTGTGTTCTAATGACATTTAATTTTTCGTAATGTGTGTTGTATGCTTGTTTGTACCTTGGACAAGACTTTCTCCCTAAACCAACTGACGACGGTAGTTGCCTTTGAAGTATGGCATTTGATACAAGTTTGCAATTAGTTGGAATATATTTCTGTTTGCCACTCCATTATCACCAAGGATACCGACGACTTAACACACACCTCCTGTTGTGAGGTGAATCAACTTTATATGAAGTTGGGTATGTTCACTTTAGTGTGTTGCCTTTTTAGCTTAAACATTTTCCATGAATAATGAAGGCAGTTTAAAGTTAAATCTTCTTAAGGTAAACTCTTGAAGTAAAAGGCGATTTTGTAACTTTAATCTACTTATATTTTATTTTGGAATTAAAAAGTTATTTTGAAATTTTATTCCTCATTTTAGGAAGTGTTAGTTTGTTAGTCGAAATTCATAGAAAAAAAAATTATTGTAACCCAAGCTGGATCTAAAGTGTTCCCATAACCTAATAAAGCTAAATAAGTCTCATATTAGTACTAGGGTAGGTATCATCACGGGACACTGCATTATTGGGAGGCACGCAGCAAGACTGGGCCTCCCTTCTAATGACTTCTGCAGGAGCTGCATGGACGAAGAGGAGGAGGAAACTATTCCCCATCTTCTGTGCAGCTGCCAGGCGCTTTCAATCCAGAGGAGGTTGCATTTAGGTGAATACTTCTTTGATAATTTAGGCGAACTCACTGAATCAGACATCAATCTTATCATCCATCGCTTTTTAATAAGCTCCTGTTGGTTTTAAATGGATAGACTCAGGATACTCGATCCCATCGGTATTACAATGCGTCTGACCTAAGTGAGGACCTTGATAAAATCAATAATAGCCTATGTTCTAAGCCAAGTCTTCGCTGAGTTTATTGAGACCCATATTGGTCTGAGTGTAGTCTTTAGGAACACTCCAGTCCGTTCTCTATTAGGGGCCGGATGGCACTGGGACAGCGAGTTACTGGAGCTTTTAACGCAGTACACATTGAAGGATGCAATAATGAGATTGGTCATCCACCAGTTTTTCAGGCAGTGCTATCCCAATTCGTTTCCCTTAAAGACGTTGGAACGTTCGGTGTTTGAAGAAAAACCTTCGATAAGAAGTCCGGAGATGGCCACCCCGCCAGCGCTACAGACGTTTATCCATTGGTGGTGTATAAATTGTCTTAAAAGAGTTGTTTGTGATTTTTCCATACGTTAATAATTCACAGTACTTTTTCCCATTCGTGTTAAGTGCTTTCGGAGTAAATTGTTAATTTATTTTGTTGCTGTGAAAATAGAACGGAACGACCGAATACATTATCATTAGACTCCCGAACCTACAACGATTAAGCCAATCTGCAATAAAGTTAACCAAAGTTACCATTAAAAAAGACTCACACGGATTAGAATTTAACTCATATCTCCCAAAGCGAATCCTGATACAAACCAAAGGAACAAAAACAAATTAATAGAATCTCTTTAAAGCATTCAACAAATGTTGTCTCTTGTCATCTATGAAAGACCACATCACTCAGCACAACACTTTGAGGACATAGATATCTCATAAAAGGGGGGGAAAAAAATAAATAACACAACTACCTAAACAAGAAACAACAAACAACTTGAATATTAGGCCATTAACAGGATATTTGCATCTGAGTGCCTTATGCCATTTGAGATCCTTATAACATAGCTCACCCATTTCCCATTTATACAAAAGGAACAAAGTACAAAAATAAATAGAAAAACAATTTTCCAAAAGCAAAAAGGGCACAAAACCTCGTCCGTATTCATTCCCATAATGACACTCGACAAGCCATTATGGCATTCGTCATAACCAGTTCGAAATCAAAGCGCCATCTGATCCTTATCAATTTTACCCTCAATCCTTACGGCTGCTGCTGCTGCTGCTTCTTGGTTCACATTTAATGGAACACAAATACCCATCATATCTTCCATTTTTACATTCAAAGGATTTATATCATATCAACTGTTCCAATTTTCAACCATCATCATCATCATTATCATCTCCATAGACTCCTTGATATGATGACGACGACGACGCCCCCGCTCGGAACAGGACACTGAAACTGAGAGATACATTCATTCATATACAACAACAGGCGAAAAAAAAAAATCGTCAACGAAAAACTTTATATGTATCTGTATTCAAGGACTTTATAAATTTCATAGAATGAGTGCAAAGGAAATATATAAATACCAAGGCACACGACTAATGTTGAGCCTCATCTAACAACACATTTCCCTACCGCCAATGGTTCCACAAATTGCCTTTAGGTTTTCACTCAAGGGGGGTGCTGATGAATGCAGCAGTGGGAGCTCTCCAACCAAGCAACAAGAAAAATAACCCACTCATATACACATGACGTATGCCAGAGTGGATTTCGTCCTCTCCCACAATAAAATTTGCGAATCCTTGAGATGAGTAGAGTGGGGATAATAATAACAAAAAATATGAAAACAAACGGACGTTATACATATGCCTTTTATTACCTTGAGGCGCAAAGGAAAGTCCAGCAGTCGTATAAGCAGGATCACCCCGACACCCATCCACGTTGTGCTGTTTCGTCCTTCCGCAAAAGCTCATGAAAGTAATAAAAGTGATTGCCCAAGGAGACCAGACAAAAAATGAAAAGAAAAAAAAAAGGATTTTGAATGAAAATTAGTAAACAATTGGGTAGATCTGGTGTGAAGGCGTTTTGCTTTTTGTGCTTTGTGCCTTGTTATTGGAAAAACAGTCGGGCATTTTTAAATAAAGTCATTTTGCAAACAATAGCAAGCATGTTGTGCACGGGCACACAAAGAAGATCTATGTATAAATTTATGGATTGTGCTGGTAAGTTGCCTGTGTTCTAATAACTTATGCAACTTACTAAATTAATTACGTAACAAATGTAACAATTTGTGGGAGAGGACTGTAACAATAAGAGCTTAAGCGGGCCATACACACCACACTTGTGCACACACCGGTGTCATGACACCGTGTGCCCTTGCATCGCACACGTTACACCGATTCGCACACAACCCCACAAACTATTTTCATTTTACCCACACCGTGTCTGACAACGAGAAATCGGTGCGCACACCAGCCCATTCACAGCACACTTCTTAGTGCACCGACACCAGTGTGTATGGGCCGCTTTAGGTAGCTCAGATTTTGGATGAGGATCAACTCACTAGGTAGTAATGATGTTGGATGCGAATACATTTGACTATTCGTAGTCATTCGTTATTTTATGGTACATATGCGAGTACCACTTGTAAAACACATTCTCAACCATTCAAATGAATAATTCGATTAAGATAATCTTTTTAAATGTCACTTGTGGGTAGTTCAAGGAAGAATAAGTTTTCGAATACATACGTATCCGTGGTCAACAAGAAGACTGCAATTGTCAAAAAGTAAGCCGAAACGTCGGTCGGTGCTTCCCTCTGCCAATTGCGTATTTGAATATGCAAACAACGAGTACGAATTAGTATACATACATTATAACGAGTAAGTGATCTACTTGCACCACTACTAGAGAGAGGGAGAATATTTCGCTTTAAATTCAAAAGCACTGGGTCCTTCAAACTCAATCAATTGAATGGCTTTAAGTCTTTTAGCCAACTCGACTACAAACATTACAAAGTGACCCTATGAAAACACACTTTGATGTCCAACTTTTAAACGATTCACGAGTTTATAAAAACCAAAAAAAAACAAAAAAAAAAAACCAACATCCTTTACCAATTTATTCTGCTGGAACTTGAGTGGGGTAATAGCTAGTGGCTACTATCAGCTTTATGATGGCCATGATGCGTTAACCTTAAGTAACGCTCTCGGCTATAGGTCAATATGTTACCAACAAAGCACATGGGATGCGCCCAAATAGGTACTCCTGCCATCCACAAGATCATAAGATACGCATTTTTGTGCAAATAAAATCCGCAACTAGATGATGATTATGTTGATAACTTTATAGTACCACAAGGCCAAAGCAAAAGGATATACGAGTACACATCAAGAAAAAGGAAAACAAAAAATCCCTCTCAGATATGTACATGTATGACGGTAGATCTTGTTGTTTGATTATAGCGCTTCTGGTGGTGTTTATATTTTTATTTCATTTTTCGGGCGAAAAAGTTGTTTCTTTTATTTCTAGTGGTCTCCTCTCTACCCACATCTGTATCTGTTGTGTCCTTTATTATGTATGTATTATCTACACATGGCGAATGATATTTTTCTTTTCTCTTTCTTTCTCTGTATGCAGAATTACCACATGCCCCACCGACTTTGTGGACGGAACGAGAAAGATATGATCCTGGTGACATATTGAGAGCCAATTGTTCGACTCCACCATCGAAGCCAGGAGCGGGTATTGCGTTCTTTCTTAACAACATACCGGTAAGTTGTCTTTATTTCTTTTATATTTATTTTTGCTCTGTGTGTTTTTATTATTAAAAGTTTGCAACCGAATGTTGTTTCATCTTTGGTCGCCATTCGATATAAAAAAAAAAAGGATACGCGCGACAACGACATGTTTTACAGTCACCACACAAAATTCTTTTGAAATACACCACCATTACCGCAAGAAATGGTTGATTTCCAAGTCATCCGGACCCGGGGCGGGTGGTAGGGAACTTGAAACATTTTGCTTTAAGGAATTGTGTGTTTAAATTATTTATTTCCAAAAAAATAAGGGAAATTATTTCAAAGATTCGATTTTCTGATGAAATGACGTAACAATATTTCTTTATTTTTTTTAAACCTTGCTGAGAGAATGTCGACCTTGATCTAATTTTTTGGGAAAAAAAAATTAAAATTGAGATTCACAACTGATGCGCCTAGACTGGTATAGAGTTTTGTATATTTTTCAAAAATCTTTTTGCTTGTGTGAATCTCTGTGGCTTTCATGTTGATAATTAAATCAAATTTTAAAGAAACAATAACGTGAATGTTCAATGAAAACATATTTACACACACACAACACCGAGTCAGAAAAAGTATATATTTACATAGTTTACGTGCATGACATACACGTAGGTTGAGTCGAATTCTCAAACATTTTTGAGAAAAGTCTTTGTAAAGGATGGTTAAGTTTTAAGGACAATGTTGATTTTGAATAAGGAACAAATTATTTAGAAAATTATTGTCATTTCTTTTTATTATGATAATATTGGTATAGTTCAATTACAAAATAGCCTCCGCGACCTCGGCGGCACACCTCCAGCCGATGGTCCAAATTTTCGATGACGCTGAGGCATAATTGAGGTTCTATGCCGTTAATGTGCCGAATTATCTCTGGCTTATCGACGTACACCTTTTCTTTCAAATAACGTCAAAGGAAAAAGTCAAACGGTGTCAAATCACATGATCGCAACCACGTGAGATAACACGGCCATTGAATTTTCGTTAGCTGTGTGGCACCTTCCTGTCGAAACCACATATCGTCCACATCCATATCTTCCAATTCGGGCCATAAAAAGTTCGTTATCATCTCACGATAGCTAACACCATTCACAGTAACTGCCTGACCGGCCTCATTTCGGAAAAAATACGGCCCGATGATGCCGCCTGCCCATAAGCCGCACCAAACAGTCACTCTTTGTGGGTGCATTGATTTTTCGAAAATCACTCTTGTATTATCATTCGCCCAAATACGGCAATTCTCCTTATTGACGCATTTACTGAGGTGAAAATGTGTCTCGTCACTGAAGATAATTTTCTTCGAAAATTGATCATCCACTGTTGCCATTTCTTGCCACCATTCTGCCCATTGACGAGGCTTGAAATGGTCTAGAGGCTTTAGTTCTTGAGTCAATTGCATCTCGTAAGCATAATCTTTATTCATAATGTTCATCAACGACGAGCGTGAGAGCTGCAATTGTTGGGCACGACGACGGGTTGAGGTGGACGGCTCTTCAGCCACACTATCGCGGACAGCAGCAATATTTTCTTCAGTACGAGCTGTACGAGCATGCACTAGTGTTTTCACATCTCTTACAGACCCAGTATGCTCAAATTTCTGCACGATTTTTCCGATTGTACGCACATTTGGACGATTAAATTGACCGAAAAAATCACGAAGTAAACGATATGCATTTTGATGTGAACGCCCATTTTCATAATAAGCCTGAATAACTTTAAGGAGTAGCTCGATTGTGTATCTTTCCATGGTTCAAATTGAGAAATGTCAAATGAAATTTGGAAAAAAACTTGAAGTTTAGGTGTGGTTCACATTCAACATCGGCCCTTAAAATTTAACCAACCTTTATAATCATTAATGTACCATTCCTGCTTTTCGAAACAACACATTCAAATATGTTCATATTGACTTTTTACTTACGCTAAAAATCGCATTCATACGGCTATATCTATTACTAAGAAAAATTCAAAGTCCTATTGGGTCGAAGGAGTTTGGTGTTTAAGCGTACTACGCTGCATTGATAGGCGATTTCTCGCCGAAACGTTGAGAAATAAATTAAAATAAGGTAATAAAGAAATTAGTTCGGTTGCTCTTTACATGTTTCGTCAATTTAACGGTTCTGCTGTCACACCTGCTCGCTGCTTCTTCAGCCCTTGAGGCCAGTGTGTCGATGTATTGACGTCTCACACTACGCTGCACTTCTTTCAAAGCACGATATTGGTTTTCTAGCTCGGTTTTCACCACTGCTGAGGCGGCTGAGCCTTTATTGCTGAAAGCTCTTCGATTCGTGTGCAGGTTTTTGCAGAAAGCCATGTGCGATAGTGCTTCTGCTCTTTACCGACGTAGGTGCTTGCTCCGGTTGCAAAAGCATTCTTCACAGCATTCCAAGCCTCGAACCTATCAGTATTAAGCCTGGGGCTGTTTAGCAAGTTTGAGCGGTTGCTATGGACGGATATGAGATGGTGATCACGTTCTTGTCCGATGTCAGCTCCACGTCTATTTCGGACGCCTAGGAGACAATTTATAAAGCGGCGGCTGATCGCAATGTAATCTGGTTGGATGTTCGCTGCCTATCAGTCGAGGCCCAACTGATCAACTGTTTCCAATGACAAGGCGATTTGTGCTGCAAAAGTCCATTGAGCGGTCCCGGTTGTCGCTACCTAGCGACAAATAGAAATCCCCCATCACGATTAGGATATCTCCGTTTGGTCGCAGGTTGAAGACGGCGCCTAAATAACTATAAACATTGCCTTTTTATACCCTATCCTAAGGGTATATTAAGTTTGATACATAGTTTGCAACATAGAGAAATATTGAAGATAGACCATATAAAGTGTATATCTAAATGATCAGGATCAGAAGCCGAGTCGATTGAGCCATGTCCGTCGGTCCGTTCGTATGTCACCAGTTTTTGAGCCTTAAATTTTGAGCTAGGTTGATGAAATTACGAGATCCTTGGAAAAGTAAGCTATACATGTTTAAAAATTTAAAAAATCCGCTCACTACCACGCCCAATTTTGAAATAAAATTCTTTTGGAGTAATTTTATAAAAAAATTCTATATAAATTTAGGCAAGTTTTTTAAGGAAAAGGCTGTACTATGTAGCCTTTTACATATATATGTATGTCTGTATATAGGAAAGGGATAGGGTATCGCACGATTTGCTCTAGGCGGAGTGTAGCATTTCCATATGTTTTATCCTCAGATTGTGACCTCCCTTACTCTTCTCTGGAACCTGATCCGGTCACTATGAGGCTTCTACGATATGAGGCTCTTGCGCGATGCTGCAGTTAACACCAGTCCCACTTCGGACCTCTGTAGACTTCCAGCTGGCTTACCAGAGTAGAGCATGACAATGCTTTCTATTGGGAGACGTATTCCCCAGCATCAAACCATCTAATCTCGCTCAACCCTAAGATGTCTGTTTTGTATCGAGCAAACTCGTGCTCCATTTGGAGAAATCTGGCGTTATAAGACCCTTCTTGGAGTGAGTCCTGGATGGTCTTAACGTTCCAGATTCAGATCGTTGTCCGTTATCGATAGCCAAATGTCAACAAGTTATGCGTCCGTATCCGAGGCGTTGTTTTCCGTTTCGGAGTGATGTAAACTTTTACTGTTAAGGCTCGCTGGGCTATTCGTTCTCTCCCGTTAGCAATTTCTGAAGAAATTTCCAGATTCCACCACGAGGAGATGGGAGTAGGGCTTAATAATAGAGCAGCTGGGTTTTCGGCTGCAGTGGTTCTTTTTCGTTACTTAACGGACCCATACCTATCGGGAGGTAGTTACCATCCATTCGGCTCTCCACTTTTGAGTTCTGACTATTATAACCTTTACTTTTCGTTTTGCTGTTGCTATGTCTGCAAGAAATGTACTTTACTGGCTATTCACATTCCAATAAAACAGGGCTAGAAGCGATATGTTTTACTAAATCTCTGACTTGGTTGCTCCCTGGATCAAGTTTACTGCGAAAAATGGAGTAATTTTTGCCACAAGAAAGTCATATTGCACCTAGCGCCCAGATGTATGCAACAAATTACGATTTTTATGTAAGTTCATCAGCTTTCACCGATGTCCTTTTCAGCATCTACATTGATAAGTCAATTCGATTGATTTATGAGGCTTAAAACCAAATAAGGCAAAAAGGTTATATATTGCTTCGCTTAAGGCCCTATTCTTGAGCCAGGTTAATTAATTAATTGTATCCTCAGGTAGACTTCTATTATTAAGGTAAAGTAAACCAAATTTTGATTCATTTCCCACAGAATTCATTCAAACTACCAGACTTACTACGTATAATAACTTAAAACAAAATAAAATATTTGCTGCTCCTTTGGTAGCATCCATGTCTATCTTCATATTTGTCTGCATAATTTATCTCCATTATCCTCACATGTTCGAACACCCTATTCGAAAACATTAGACAGCACTCTGTCGATAACGGCATTGAATAGTAATTACCAGAGTATCCTTAAGGACATCACTTTCCCAAACACGCATACACACACTGAATTACATAAATGATGCGTCAGAAAACCAACCTAAATACATATCTACTCACATTCAATATCTAGAATATATCTAATTATCGACTCATACCAAACAATGATTCAATAACAAATTCATTATTGCTATCTTCATAAAGCAAATCGTCAAGAATGCTCCAGAATGCTTGTTATACATTTCACAAAGAACTCTCCGTGTGTATGGGGGATGTGTTCGATTTGTAATAGTCCCTAAAGGCAATCAACATGTTCGATTACATGGTCCGGATGTACGTAGCAAGTATATGTATGTTTCGAAATCACCATCTTTATCATCATCACCATTACAATAACCATGACACTGGTTTATTGGTGTATCGTTTATCGGAAATTGGACCTGGATTAATTTCAATTGACCCTATATGTACGGTACAACAGACAGAACACAACCTGTGTTAGGAAAAAAAAAAAGCATTCTTCTCCTACGACAATTCACTTGAAAGGACAAGGTACTTCTACTGTGCCGGAGAAGGATGTTGCAGGCAAAATGGTTTGCGTAAGTGGTAAATGCTGATCATTTGACAATTCTTAGGATAACATGAGGTCGTCTATATAAATTGAAGTAATTACGAGAACATCAATAGAAGTGGCACTTGCCAAATTGACACCTGGTACCCACATCTGTTTCTGCATGTGGTGTAGATCTGTCGACTGGAAATAGATGTGTTTGGTTCTGCTTGGTGGTAATTTGATTAAAGCCATCCCAGGAGGAAATTTAGGCAGTCATTCAATATTGGTTGTGAAAATTTCTCGGTGGATTTGCATGGAGTGCTGAGTGTGTATAATGAATGAGGTAAAATGTATTATTTTCAAAAGGAGTTCTGCTCTCAACAAGATCCAAATGCAAATTAGTCTTTAAGAATGCAACATAGATTTTAAATGTGAATTTAAATGGGTTTTGCTTCTTGCAAAAGGCCATATGTCAAAAAAGGAGGCGATCAGACGAACACAATAAAAGTACACTTCCCCTATTGGTAAGCAGATGCAGTGTGAGACGCATCTAAGTCTTCATCCAAAGAACTACTAAGTTGATAGAAAGGAAAGAGATATCAAACTGTTACCTCTCTTGCCCCTCAAAACCCATTTGTTTACATTGTTTTTGTTGTAATCCGTTCCTTTCTGTGAATACATGTGAGTTCCAATAAATGAATGATTATATTTCGTTACCCCAAATTGTTGGGAGATCCTGATTTGGCAATGATTCAAAAAAAAAATGTACACGACTGGATCGTACGTACTTGCACCTATATGCTGTTAGTTGGATGTGCACAAATTTTTAATAAAAAAAAAAATTAAAAAATTTTGGATAAGTTTAAATGCCACATTTTGTTAAACATTAAATCTGGGCCACATTTCGATTTTTATGGAAATCCATTGATTTTTAGCCGAGAAATAGCCATATTTCTAAAACCAGTTAATAAGAAAAGTACCGTTATACGTATTTTTAGCCAAAAACGTGGTACGCCATGTTATAGCATTTCTCTAGATTAACTCAAATATGAAATTTAATCAAAATCGTTAGAGCCGTTTTCGAGAAAATCATGTTTTTGTAAAATTGGCCTTAAGTAAAGTACCGTTAATAATAGGGCTAGAACTGAAATTCCAATTTCCCCTCTGGAGAATACACAACAGACCCCAGATATGAAGTTTGAAGGAAATCGGTCCACCCGTTTGGGCTGTAGTCGAGCGTACATACATACAGAGTGACGGACAGACAGACAGACAGACAGACAGACAGACAGAATCGGCAGACCCACTTTTTCGAGCTTCTCTATCATCGTAATGTCAGAATTCATTGTTATCTCGAGTTCGAATTTTTGCACGAATCATGGACGAATGGATGTAACAGCTTGTTGTTTTTGTTCAACAAATTTTACCAGAAAAAAATATTTCTTACATATATGGAGCTCTTGTAAAATTCTCTTTAATTTGATATGCCACATGATGGGGAACAAAATATTTTTTTTTTGCCCTTCATACAAGGTGCCCAAAAAAGGGCTCCCAAAATGAAATTCATTGCCGCCATCTTGTGCAGGCTTCCACATAATGTATACATAGCGAAAGTTTCAGCTCTCTATGTCTAACGGTTCAAAAGTTACAGGGCTGTGACAGACTGACGGACAGACGGAAAGACAGACACCGTATCAAACCCATAAGTGTTCCGTCTTACCTTTTAAGGTCCGGAACACTAAAAAGAACCAGACTGAGATTGATGCGACATCAAACATATCTGGCTTGTTGAATTAGGCATCACCAGAGAATTCGCTAATTGGGCACTGAAAATGTTGCCTGGCTCAGAATTTTGGCCATTTTTGGCTCAGCGACATTCGAAATGAGGAATGAGTCACTGTGTTACCGTCAGTGGTTTCAGGTATAGACCTAACATGGGTCTATACTTTTTATAGTTAGAGCTCGACAACATCGATATATCCGAACTGCGGTTCCCATAATAAGGAGCTACATACCATACAAGCGACAGATTGAACAAAGTTGTAAAGGAGAAATTTGGCGATTGTTTTATCTCAGCGCGAGCGTTCCTATTGAACCAACCAGACCACTTAAAGTACTCTTAGCGAAGTGGAGGAGCCATTTTCAATGATGTGCTATTCCACACTGTACCAACTCATTTCTATGTTCATTGAGTAGAATGAGAACGGAACAGGACTAAGTATGAAAAGATGCTGCCTTAGAAAGAAAACGATCCATGGCGTTTTGACCAGAATTACGCATGAATCCAGATGAACCCAGCATCTATTTGCACGACCGATGGCTTCGTCTTCTACCTTTTTCCTTAAGGAACTGCTTGGAGTTGCAAAAGAAAGGCCCGATGCACATCGTCGCCCTTTCCTAGCAAGCTCATCTACCTTTTCGTTTGCTTCGGTATCCATATGAATCTCTTTTCGAATGTTAGCATCGGGACAGAATGGAGGCGTGACCGTAAGAGTTCGATCACAACAATCGGCCTTCCCTCAACTTTATCGCAGTTTTGGCTGCCAGACTTCTGCAATAAATGTTAATCGGAATAAAACTAAACATGGTTTGCGGCGTTGTTCTCATTGATCCCTTGATTCCGATGGATTTTGGTGAGTTTTGAAAGCTGATATTGCTTCTCAAGTACCGCCCACCATACTAGTGAACTATATTCGTGAATCTTTGGGGATTTTTCGAGTGTTCTGATTGCTCGTCCACAGGCCCCGCCTTAGCATTTCCGCATAGGTTTGCCTTGACGGCAGTTCCTTTGCATGTAGCTCAGAGCGTCCATTGCTGTCGTTTCGATAGCCCAAGCCAGGGAGTTATTATCTATGGAACAGCCGCCGTCGCCTTAGACCTGGAGAGATTCTGCTTACCCTGTCCATTTTCCGGTGACTCTCAGATGAATCTGTAAGCAGTTGCTCTTCCATTTCCGTGGAGATCTCCTCATCTGAGCTGGCGGCCGATAGTTCCATATCACGGGTAGCATGTCAGCATCAGAACTCATGCTCATGGACAGAGTTCATATCCCAATTCAATTGTCAAAGTAGTAACATTATATATAATTCGCTCAGATAACACTTAGTGCCTGGCAAGTTGATGGTCCAATGACACTCCTTTTTATAGGCAAAAATAAACGGCAATTCTAAAGTCAAAGGAGAACGAATCTATGGATCTAGTGATCGCAGCTTATTTGTCGGTAAATATGGTGATATCCTTCGGACTAGAAAGAAACTGAATCTGTTGGAAACATACTGTGCAACTGTCCTGATCGATCTACCAGAAGAATGACAACTCGCGGTTACTACTTCTTCACAGATCTGGAGGACTTGCCTCATATTGAGCTGATGGACTTCCTGAAATTCCATGGATCCAAACTTGTCTATGTAAGAAGCGATTATCTATAAACCTAACCTAACCATGTCTCGAGCCCAAAGACATAAGCGCCTCGTATCAGCTGCTTACTAATTTTTTAATTCAGTTGGTGAGATATCTTTAAGGACTTCATGACTATCTACCTAGACGTCTATGTAAATTTCTGGATAATCCCTAATTTAGCGATATCGTTAGCTTTACATTGCCCTGGAATGTCTTTGTCGCCTGGCACCGAGGAAAAGTGAACGCTTAATTGATGTTGGAAAGTGCATTTAGGCGAACTTGCTGGCATAGACGTCAATCGGCTCTTACGCTCCTTATTGAGCTTCTGCTGGTTTTAAAGGGTAGACTTTGAATATTCGATTCGATCGGTATCACAGCCAGTCTTACATTGGCATAAAAGATGTACGGCTAAAGACAGTGATAGACTCCAGGACTATCAGTGAAAATGCTTATATCCTTTGTGGATATTACATTCCATTTAAGCAGCCAGGACAGAGCTTCTTGGATTGCTAAAATTTCCGCCTGGAATATGCTACAATGCGCAGGGACACGGAAGGAGAATTTCGCATTGAGCTCATGAGATAAACTCCAACCATCCGCATAGAAGTAGATTGTACCAACGACTACTAGCTCAGGGGCTTCCCAGAAGTCACGCGAGCTCATGTATGCCCGAGTTTCGGTGTAGTCACTGGCTTCATTTATGAAATTCAAGGACTGACGAAATTGTATATTCAGCCACTGTGATAAGCACATAAGGAGTGGGATGCAACAGTATCTTAGGGCACTAGATACTGCAGAGTGAATGGTTTATAGAGCACAACGTATACAGATGATAGTAGCTCTTTGTATTTTTGCCAGCAGATTGAGTTGGGTTTAATGCCCCATTCAGCACCATAGCTCGTCAACACTAGTAGAAACACATATGGACTTCTTAATGCGTTCGACAGTATTGTCCTTCAATTAAATTTCTTATCAAGAAGGAGACCCTGGAATCTTAATCATAAGGCCAATGCCATAATTTTAGGAGGCTGTACAGGATGACCGTATATAAAGCTCTTTCCATTGAACGAAGTGTCTAATTTTGCATAACTCTGGCGCATAAATCAGGCCTATGAAACCACATGTCGTCAGTGGCCATGTCTTCCAATTGGAGCAAAAATAAATTGGTTATTATCGACCAATAGCTCTTGCCATTGACGGTGATGTCCTGGTCTACGTCGTTCTCAAAAAATATGGACGATAGGTACTCCTAGTCCAAAATCCACACCAAACTGTAACGTAGAGTTGTTGCCGGATTGTTCACTGAAGCAGTCAACTCGAATTTATCCACCACGTTGCGAAAAATCCTCTTGGAAGGACGATTATGGCGATCGTTAAATAGACGAAGCACACGAAATGTTGCTCAGCAAAACACCCATTTCGTAAGATATTTTAATCATTTGCACATGTTTTTGAAAACTACATCTCTCTAAGTTGTTTTGGCAAAGCAGCCTTCATAAATGACAGCCAATTTGACAGATCTAGCTTCAACAACATGGTGGCAATCATCTGTGAAAGTTTGGAAATCTCTATTGGAAAACTATGTATAAAAAAACTGCTGTCCTTCATTTTGCTATATGTAGATAAATGTACTCCCCACTTAATTTCTTTACAAAAAAAAAAAATATTACAGATTCCCCATATGTTCTGCAAGGATCCTTAGAACTATCTGCCCTTCGACGCATAAAAACTTTCATGCAAGCACTTCCAAATTTTTATTCCTGCTTGAGCCTTTCGAATCGGATTCATTAAAAAACTGACAAAAAAAAAACAACAAGTGATTTCCATTTGAAAAGCCAAAGGCAAAATGAACTCATTTCCATGGCCAACTTCGAGAGAAGTCAACTGCTCTGTGAGTACTCGTATTGACCAAGTTGTAAGCCCGCTTAGCAGCAGGGCTAACTTTTCTTTCGCTTTTGTCTAGGTCACAAAAGGGAGCACAAACCGATTGTAGTTATTCTCTAAGGCTACATCGTCGATAGAAGCAGTTAGCATAGTTTTTTTTTTTTCTTCCATTTTGGGCTCACTTCCATTGTTTGTCTCCTTTGAGTTGGAGTTGCAATACTAAGTGATTTACCTGTTGAATGGCACTTAAACACAAATCAGTAGGTATCCTTTTTTTCTTCCTTGCAAAACAAAAAAAAGAGAAAGAGAAAGAGAAAGAGAAACTTTGTCTTCCTCTATGGATACTTTTAAAGGTCCACTTCGCCTGTGTGTAATCCAATTTCTATTTTAAATTCTGCTCCTCAGCTCGAACACCTTGTAAATTTGAAGGTGATTATTGATTGGGTATTTGATTAGGCCCATCAAGTTCATGGGGTTAGGTTAAACAACTCAATCCTGGAATGCCCAAGGTGCTTACGCTTTCGTGTGTATACCGATTCGGCACACAAGTCAACATGGGGGCGGTAGATTTTGCTCCTGCTTCTTTTTTTATTTTTTTTTGTAAAGATCCCTAGTGGCTGGGTAAATTACGGAGCAGTGGCATTTCAACTTACGTGACCTCGATCCAACTCGATACACATGCGATGGAAATGGTCTTGGTTCCATGTAGGTATCCAACTCAAAGTTACAACCACCGAAGACTTGGGAGAAATGAAGTGCGTTCGTGATGGTGTAAAACTAGTTACGACTAACTGACATTTATCATCGCCTACGGGCGAGCAGTACCTACCCTAACGATAAGGATGGAATGACAGGCGAAGAATTTCAATGGAAAACCCTTTTTTTTTTTTCTTCTCCTCTCCTCAGTATGCATATTACGATGGTTTTTTTATATTCTTTCCACCCTTTTTGCTACTCCGACCTCGGAACATACACAATTCAAATGTGACCGACCCTTGCATGGGAGTGGATCAAGTGAGATTGGGAGTCCTTCCGCGCGCCGCCCCCGGGTCCTTATCTAATCAAATAGTTTCAGTAGTGAAGAAGATGAAACGTTTTGTTGCGTTTTAAATTTTTTAAATCGATTTAATCCAAATGTGATGGGGTTTGTGGGTTGTGGGTTGAAACCCATCAGTTCTGTATAAAATTATACTTTCGTAGTCAGAGTGTGCTTACATTGAAAATTTAAACAACAAATTGTGTAATTATAGGTAAGCACTGTCGTCCCTGCCGGATATTAACGAAGCTAATTAGAACTTAATTTGGTGTTAGTATCTAAATATCTAACTTCGTCATCCGCCGCAACAAAGCAAATAAGTTCAAATAATATTGTGTTTTATGTAATGTGCGACATGATGCAATTAAAGTGTCGAACCTGCCTGCCACGAGTAATCAGGGAGAAAGTAAACAAATTTAAAATAATTATGATGTGATATGTTGATGATGACATTAACTCTTCTAACCTTTTACCACTAGGGGTATTCCCTTTCGGTTGTTGTCCTCAATGAAGTACATACTAATGGAGCTCTGAAACGGGTGTATTCTTGTTTGACCCAATTGACGGACAAGTTGACCGGGAACTGTGGTCTAATGGCAAGTCAAAAAAAAAAAAAGAAGTTCCTTCCCATTCAGAACATACTTACTTAGTTATGTTCTGTATCCCCTTGCGGGTCCTAGCGGCAGGTGAAGTGACGATTAATATTCAAAGCAATGCTCGATGATGATCCGCTCAACACAGGAGGATCCAGAGCAGAAGCCTTCCAGTGTGCTTTCTGGTGTCTTAACTACAGCTAGGACCACGCAGATACCTCTACAATTTTCGCACTTTCCTCTCCTTAAAATTTCCTTTCTTACGAAGCCTGAAAGCCAGGAAAGTTCTCACTCTCCCAAGCTCTTCCAATTAGAGGGAACAGTAGCTCAGCCGATGTTGTTGGCGCTGCTCGTAAGAGCTCAGCGGGAATACTGCCAAGTCCAACCGCCTTGCTGTTTTTTAGTACCTTGATCGCGGCAGTGATCTCATCCTTCCTGAGGGTCGTGGTACGTATTCGGGAATTTTGTACCTCAGGCAGCTCTATCTGATTTGGGAGCATATCGCTGAGGAATACACGGTTCAAAACCTTCCATCTCTTGAGCTGTTTCTCAACCAAACTAAGCAAATACCCATTTAAGTTCTTCACCAGGTGCTGGCTTAAGCTGCGACCACAGCGATCACGTACCAACCTCACCTCGGCCCCTTGTTCTTTGCGACTGACAGCAATATGGTCAATTTGGGTGTGAAGGTTGCTTGCGTAGTCGCACTAAATCTTATGGCTGACTGGTGCCATAAAGCTGATCCTTCTTTCAACCCGAAAATATTTTTTACTTGTCCTTCAAACAAGGTGCTCCAAAAAGTAAGCAACAGTTTTACCTCTCTACGTCTAACGGTTCTTAAGTTACAGGACTGTGACAGAGCTAAGGACGAACGCCATATCAAACCCATAAGTGTTCAGTCTTTTCTGTTAAGGGCTGGTACACCAAAAAGTATTGACTTCACGAAATACGCTGCCAAATTCCTAGGCTGCAGACTGCAGATGAGTTCAAGAGTTGTAGACGTGTAAAATATTCCGCTACTGGCTTCAGAGGTTTCAAAAAAACACGACTAAAATCGATTTCATTATGGATTCAAATTTCATCGTTATTCCAAAATTTAACCTCCGTAATAGTTTATTTATCGCTGATCTAAAAAATTTATAGCGATTCCTATCCAAAGTTTACGAAATTAGTCCAAACTGTAACGCAAAGAGAACTCCCAAATTTACGCGCGTACCAAATGCAAAACAAATCGTTTGTCAGATTACCCTCTGTCACTGTGTACAATGTTCCAAGGACAACGAAAATATTTTCAAGTCATTATATCCTTGGGAAATTTTCAACCCAATTCCACAAGCCATACACTAGCGCTTGTGTAAATCCAAAGCAATTAGCTGAAATACAAGTTTAAATTAATTTAAATATCCTTTGTCTCTCCTCGTTATCCCTGAATGTATTTTCACATGTCGTTTCAACAAAAAAAAAACTCTGACTAATCCCGTGTATCCTGCTTTTCGATGGTAAGCCTTCCTCGTGTCAAACGCGCTTATTATACCAAAAGAAAAACAACACACATAGGGATGAATAGATATCCCAATGAATCTGGGCCGCATGACCAGTCATCATATTAGAGAGACCAACTCCAAGCGCCCAACCCAGGAGCCATTGTGTGTTGGCTACACACTTCCATGTCGTGCGATTCCTAAAAATGTTCCTTCTCCGAAAACCGCCTGTCATTGGCTCCTTTGAATCGCAAACGACCTGCAGCACACAAATGTACATATAGAAGAAGAGGGGAATCATTATCCTCGTACTTTCTTGGCCAAGGATTCCTTTTCTCTTTTTTTTTTCAAAAGCTTTTGCTATGTGTTTCTTCCTCTTTTTCGAATTTGAAAATTGAGTGCACGTCCGACCCCGTATACTATCATGGCATGGCCCAACCCAAAATAGAATGGCACCGCAGAACAATGGATGCTCTTCCGCTCCCATCTGTCGAAAATGTTCGAAATTGGATCATTTTTGCCATTCGAATAAAGTGCGCTGTAATGTGACTGCTTCAAGTGCGATTTTTCCTTTTCTTCTTCTATTTTTTTTTTTTCACAAACAAAATAGAACAGAGAATGGGTGCAAACGGGGGAGAATGGAAGGCGAAAGGAAAATAATCAAAATTCCATCATCAATCTCAAGGGGCTTCCGAATGAGATCTAGGACGGAAGAGTGAGCTGAATTGATTCAGATTTCATGAGATTTTGACGAAGCGACATCTATTTACATGCAGTCTTGGAGAATAAATGAAAGGAGAAGAAGAAAAATGAAAAATCTCCCCAAAAAGAAAAAGAAAAGACAAGTGGAGTTACACGTTAACGATGAGCCATCAAAGTACACTTACAAAGCCGTCACGTCACTTCTAAATAATTCGTCTTCTGACTATGGATTGAATTGGAAACCACAGTGACACATGGACAGGTTCAGACTGAGAATTGTTTATCGGAATCAGGCCCTTGGGGATGCTCTCCAATTGCCGATTTCTAAATGTTTGTATAGCTCTTGCATGCATGATGAATAAATCTTGTAAGTGGTCAACATTTTACCAACCGATCAAATAAGGAAAGTATAAGATACCATACCATTTACTTCAGGATACAGAGACTTCAGGCAGTACCAGAGCGTGGTGCTGTGGTCGATTGTCAAATAAAATTTTGAAAGAAGTGGACAAAACAAAACTGGCAATTACTCAAAGGTTCCTTGCATGACTGATCTAAAAAAAATTGCATGCGACAAAAAGGTCATTTATTGAGTGACCATATCAAAGACATCTTGGGATTGATCACAAGTTTTTGGGCAAACAACAGCAAAAAACAAAGCAAAGGCTTTAACTTAAACAAGGATGCCCATAGATCTACATGCAAAGGGTTATTCATTAAGCGTATTCTATCTTTAAATTTAAATAAAACAAACAGTAAGCAAGATATCATTAAAGTTTTGTATTTATTTAAAAGACCTATGTATGGCATTATATCTGGAATAAAACATCATTCAAATGTTCGCCGCTGCTTTGTTGGCTGGCGCGCATCCGGAACATTCAATTTTCCATAATTCAGGCTAAATTAGCATTGAATATGTTGGCTTTCAGAGCAGTTGTACATTATTGGCATAGGCCTGTGACTTAAGATAACTCACACAAGATGAAGTAAGTCTAACGGGGTCAAATGGTGTGACCTCGGTGGCCAATTGTCTCCGGGTGAGATAACCATGTTCGGAAATCGCGCATGCTTAATGTCCATTGTGGCAATGATATCGCCAGCCCAAAATCCACAGCAAGACAGTAACGCACAAGTCTTTCCGGATTGTTCACTGAACCAGTCGACTTGAATTTATACACCACGTTGCGAATAGTCCTCTCGGAAGGATTATAGAGTGCGTAAGTTGGACAAAGTGCGCAATATTTTACTCGAACAGATGATCCACTTTCATAAAACAATTTAATCATTTGTCCATGTTGTTGAACACTATGGGTCTCCATGTTGATTTGGCATAAACCAAAATGACAGTCAATTTGACAGATGTAGCTACATCAATATGGCCGAAATCACCTGCCAAAGTTCGGAAATCCCCATATCTGTGTCAAACCAATGCTCTAGAGTTCGTAGTGCCAGTTTTGATTTCGTAGACAACCAGCACCCCTGGTGCGAAAAATCGCAGCGGAAGTACCCACAAGCCCTTCTTTTTCTCACGAATCCTCTGCTGATAGGTTTGGATACTTCATATACTTCTACTGTTGGCTGGTACTGTGGCCTGTAGTTGAATTTTTGCGCCGAAAGTAGAATGATTTGATGAAGAAGGCACACTATGTTGATGTATGGACTTTTGGAAGTAGGAGAACACTATAGAAAGCTGCTATTAGCCATAGCGCCTACAATCGCACGTATGTACTTATTCTTGGCGTCGAAAAGTAGCAGCCTTTATCTAATGATCTCCCTTTGCTTCGGATACCTGATGTTGCACTACCTAGAGTGCGCGGTAAGAGAAGGACCCACATCGAGTCAACGAGGAGCCAACAAACCAATCCAATTGTTAAGGACCACATTGGTATAGAATTTTATGTTCTGAGACTCTGGCAAGTTCGAAAGCAGGCCAAATCCTTGATGATTGACACAGGACATCTAAATGCCACCATGCGATGCCGAATGAATTCTATGTTGCTGGTAACTTCTTTCTAGGGCCCAGAGAGATTTCCTACTTCTTAAGGTTGATCTTTAACTTTTAGTCGTCGTCACGTTCTGGTCTATGTATACACAACCAAAATGTCCATATACTGCAACCGGAAATTTGCCAGATTTAATGCGACCTTTTTCATTTTGGAGATCAATTGTATCAAAGCTGTTTTAAATGTGTTAATCTCCACCGTTCCTAGAGAAAGATGTCCTGGCCATGGTTTGAGTGGATGTTCATAAGTAGTTCCTATAGCCATCATCTTCTCCTGCCGATCTTCGATTAAAAAAGTCACCATCATCAACAGTGTCCTGCTGCAATAAGTAGAAGTTCCTTGTTCGTTGTTCGTTGTTTGTTTTTACATCGCTTCGGTAGTAGTGTTCGGATAAGTTTTTGCCCTTGCCGTCGTTCGTAATATCTTATGTCTTTTTAGGTCCGTTTTGCCTCTTAACTGTCAAACTTACCACTAGCATCTGCGCTCCTGCATAGGCCTTCGTCATAGACTTTATTGCAGTTTCTGGTGTTGACGTTTCTAGTTCCAGCTGCTCCGGAAGGCCTAGGGTGACATATTTTTCAGCTCAAGAACAAACTATTGGGCACCCTAGAATGGCACGTAAATCAATTATGTGTAGGAGAGATAAAATAAATAAATAAATAAATATTAGGCCGTAAGCAGCCCATAGAGGGCCAAGGCCTAGCTTCTCACAGCTGTACGTATTGTGCGTGGTATACATTTCTGTGCGTACAGAAGGGACCTACAGTTTTATGCCGTATCCGAGGGGCAGGGGGGTTTTTGAGAAGCTTTCTCATGACAGTAAATACTCTTGGATGTTTTTCAGACGTTCGCAAGAGGTGGGGCCGTGAAAAAACTTTGGTGGTAATTTCCTGGATTCGAACTCGGAACCGCTTACGCAGTAGTCCAACGCACTAACCACTGACCCACGGCACCCACGTGTAGGAGAGATAGTCCTTCTTAATTCCTCCTCGTCTTACTAATCCCAGGATTATATTTTGTTAGTATTTAGTTCAATCTTCAACAAGATTGCATTACTAGGACTGACTGAAAGAGGGAGACTGCATCAATCTGTCGACTAATCATTAGCTTGTGTTTAAGCGCTACAATCTGTGGAATGATTCCCCACCGCGATCTGTCAGAAGTCAGCGATATTCTTGGTGTCAGATAAACTGCTCACATTTTCCAAAAGGGCCCTCTGACTCGTTCTTCCTATGCGACTCACCCCCATTCAATCAAGTCCGCCCCTGGCTTGGTGCGGCAAACCGCAAACAGTATCTTTAAATTAGAGTAAAAGCAAAAAAACCGGAACCCTTCTCACATTCGTCAGTGCCAAATTCAGAACTTGAGCAAATAAAAATCATTGAGTCATTACAAGCATAAATCCTTGCGTACGTAAATGTCATGCAACTAATTCAATAAGAAAACAAGCATCCCGCTCAAGGATTCCCATCTACATACACACACAAATACTCAGCGTCGCATCGCTAAATCGTTTTTCATGCGAAGCGAATCCAACCGAATGTTAAACGAATGACATACACACGCATACACGTCCAAAGCAAGAACGCACAAACATTCACTACTTAGAAGGACACTTATCGCACACACACACGTACCTATCGTATGCGTTTTTTGTATCAAGACAAAAGTCAAAAACTCCTGAAATGACAGATCCGAAAATTTCAATCTGCCACCGAACACTTCAGATACAAAGCAGAATGAAATTTTATCATCATCATTCGTCCTCGTAAAACGAGTGTGAATAAAATGTGAAGAGGTCCTCGAGCGGCGGCGGCGGCGGCAGCGGTGGTTGCTTTGCTTGTGGGTGATGGCGGGTGCTAGTAGGTACTGTTGCTATTGCCGCATGGTTACATTATATATGTACATACATACGCACGTAATAGTCGTCATCTAGTCGCATAGTTATACACGATGGTATCAGTAAAAACGATTGGGATACGATGAGGTTCCTTCAAAATTTATTATACATCACATTCAGTTACAGATACACAGAACACACAGATATTCGCTCGTAGGTGCGGAAAGACGTGTGCTGTTACTGTTCAAGAAATCCCATTCCATCTTTCCCAGGACTATGTTTGCATACACGAGAGATGGACCCTTGTGTGTGTTTTCGGGCGAACGCTCTCAAGAGTGTGCAGACTCAAGTGTCCCCTTGAAACATGTATACAAATGTAATGTCATTACGTTTGGTAAATTTAACTTTTACCCAACTTTTGAATGAAAATGTTTGAGTTATTCAAATTCAAATTTCATTGCCTCGAAAAGTTTCGTCATTTCTTCGAAAAAAAAACAACGAGCGCCGATGTCGCCTGAAGAGTCCTGCTGCTGCTGCTTCTGTTGTTGCGGGAGATGTATGTATGTATGTAGCGTGTGTGTGTGTGTGGAGTATGAGGAATGTCTTTTCTTCTTTTGAGTTCTGTGTGCGACCAAGGAAATTTATAGACTAAGTTTTTTTTTCCTTCTGAGAACTTCAGAAGCACAATGGGAACATGTTAAAAAGTAGCATACTTACCTACCCCCTGGATTGGTCCTTTCGCTGGAGAGACTGTTGACTTGTTAATGCCATTCGTGTCTTGGACTCGTTTTTCAGACGCACTGATGTTGTTTAAAGTCTCCGCAATTTGTAAGCAGGTCGATGGGTGGGGGAGCGTATCAATTTGTACCGAACTGTGGTTGGTTGTCCACGGGGGTGCCAAGGTTTTTTTTTTTTTTTTTCTCTTTTGGTAGCCATTTTATGAGCGGAGGTGGAATAATTTGATTGACAATTTGTTTGCACTTAAAAAACAAAATTCCAGCTAATTAAAAGCTTGCTTCGGTAAGAAAAGACAATGCGGATCAGTTTAAGCCATAGAAGTGGGTGGAAGCCCCCTACTACTGGAGCAGATTATGAAAGCCACAAGGGAAAGTTTTTGAATTATGTATACACCAAAAGGATAGGGAGCACGTGTCTGACCCTTTGAGTTGTTAATAATTTGATGACAGTGCGTTTTGGGGGGATGAAGCGATATATTCCCTCGTAATTGTTCTCATCTCGCCCCAAAATCACTAAAATTCCATAGAGAATACGAAACCATTGAAGTTTATTTTTGGTCTCGTTTTCTTTTTTTTCTTTTGGTTGGTTATTGATTTGTGACGAACTTTTCGACATACATATGTCCACATGTAAGCAACCCTTTGTTTGAGGGGTGTCCCATTTTAGGATCTTTTTTGCTTGCTTCCTTTGAAGTTGGTATTCAAAAATATTGGGGGAAGTAATTGTTCTAGGCAACTGACCTATATTTCGTTTTTTTTTTTTTTTTATTATTACTTTTTTGACTTTTCGCGATAATGAGCTTGCCATATCAGCAATCACCGCATCAGTAGGTACTCAAGGCAAATTGTATTACCATTTATGTAAAACCACTGCTTAGTTAGAGTAATTGTCCTAGAGGAATAGGACAGGAATGCTGTACAATCAGCAAACAGTCAACCAAAATCGAGCGCCATCTATTTATTCGAACAAGCATTGTAGAGGTTGAATCCTTCTCTGCCATCTGTCAAAACTTTATGACATTTTGACATTTTACAATTGAAAAAAAAAAACTTTTTCAAACCACCTTTTCATTTGATGATGATGTACGTCCTTCTCGCTAGCTTATCAGCTTGCTCCTCAATGTTAGTGTGGCCCAAAACCTAAAGGATCCTGATCCTAAACCGATGAGGTCAGTCCCTCTATGCACAGTTCCACTAACTTCATAGATGTAGTGACAGATACAATAGCCTTGATGGCGGTCTGTCTATCAATGAGGATGGCCATGGTTCTTAGTGGTGTTGAAGTTTGCTTGACTAATAGGCAGGACTCCAGAACACACCTAGAACTTCCGTCTAAAAGACGCTGCACGAGTCAGGAAACCTAAAAGGCATACAAATGGTAAGGGTATCAGAGAACAGAGTTTTATAGTCGATCATATTAGCTACCAGATTTCGTGGTAAAAGTTGCAGTTGTTTCGATCCACCAACTCCTCCTTCTCTTAGTCTGACTGCACTACATGATGGCAGAAAAAATGCGCATTATTCCGTTCAAGGAAGTGTAACATCAGATCAGCTTTGCTTGGGTTGACGCTGCATCCGCATCCATCTAAGACACCTTCCACAATCTCACTGATTACTGAAGGAGATATCCTTGATACCAGTATTACCATCTCATTCTCATAAGAGAATTACTCCATCTCTGTCAATTAGAGGATATCACCATCAACCATAGCTCAAATTGGGTTAGCACTAAGGGTCATTCATCATAAGACTATTTTTATACTCTTTTACGGGATGCTTGACGTAAAACCAATCTTAGTGGAAACACAACCGATCAACCGTATGGAGAAGGGCAAAGTGAAATTTGAAACCCAGGATGATCTATTAATCATTAGACTTATGAAAAGCTGTGCTTCTCAACTGAACTTGTGATTGCTGTGATGGGCCTTACCGTCGTAATGAAAGCGTGCACTGTAGCAGCACAAGGAACAAGACCTAACTTCACTCTCATGCACAGATATGTAGATACTACGCGGAGTGTTGGACATAGGACTGCTTATGGAAGTAAAACTTAAATTTGATGACCTTTAAGTCTTCCCTAGGAAGTCCTATAGCGACCGGCAATAGAAATCAAAATAGAAGGTTTCAAATGGGTAAATAGGAACACATGAGCAGTAATCTACTGTTCAGCTTTCATCCAATAGAACTATAAGTTCCAGAATGTCTTCGGTGGAATACCAGCAGAACCTGCATCTACATCTACTCAGACAGTCAATCAGCATATCGATAGTCTCGCGCCCACAATATGGATCCTAGAACATAAAGGCTTGTTTTGATGCGTGATGTTGGCTGCACATCTTTCTAGGCTCGGGATATGGAATATTACTTACTTAAAGGGCTCCCGACCTTTGTAGTGGCTCTGCCTGAGACATGACGGCCTTCCATTCTCTGCGGTCTCGGACACACTGCTTCCAATTTTCTAGCATCCGCGACATCTTGGTCCTTGTACTGGAGGTTCGGCCTTCTTCTCTGCCTCGAACCTGGGTGCTGCGACTAGAAGATTCTCTTGGCCGAAGGAATGTTGTTCATTAGCTCTATGTAGCCTGTGTATTTTGGTTTTTGAGCACATCCACATCCTGTTACAGCTCATAGAGTTCGCGGAACTCAGCTGCATAAAGGACTGTTAGGATGTGCTTTCTATAGCGCATTAATTTGTTGCTTGTTGTTGTTTTGTTATTCTTCGTCGAATCTTGAATTTGTTCCGAGGTAGGTGAACTCATTGACTATTTCAAAATTATAGCTATCAACAGTGGCGTTCTGCCGAAAGTTGAGAACACATACTTCGCCTTGTCCTCGTTCACTTCGAGACAAACTCGTTTCGCCCGATCATCAGTTGCCTTATAAATCGAAATTCGGGCATTTGGATCTGATACTCCAGTCGTCGGGCTTACGTTCCTCCACCCATACTTGGTTAATGACTTGTCGGATGCACCCTACCATGTCTCTTCGTATTTAAAGAGTTAAGCAGTTCCAGGGCAGAAGTCCATGTTAAGGAATAGTTCTTGTATGTACATTGCATGAGAGTTCAAGGACTTTATTCTTTTCAGTGCATAATACCTTCATCTTATTCAAAGATAGCTTCTTTTTGTATATCCTTTTTGGTAGCTTTATTTTCTTAACTTAAACCGATATAGATAGTTAAGTAACCACCAAAACAAATATTACAGCCCTCTACGCCCGCAATAACGGGAAAAGAAAGAGTTCTCCTTTGTTGTAATAAAATCTCAGACATCATCTCTATTTCTATTTACAACTCGGATTTAATGTCCTTCATTCTTTGCCTATTACGACATCGAATAAAAAGTCCAAAGAAACAAAAGAAAAATCCCTGACAGGAAGAAAGAAAAAAGTCGCCTCTCCCAGTCGAAGTCAGCCTAAGCTCCTCTAAATTGAAATAATTCGTTCTCCTTACAGGCGGCCCTGCCCGCAGACAAACTTAATTCCCAAATGATATAAAAAAAAAAAAAAAAAAACGCAAAGCAATTTAAGGAGTACGTAAGTATTTCGTTCGTTTTTTTTTTTTTTTTTTTATTTACATTGCAAACCCTCAACGGCCAGGACACTAGTCGTGGCGCTGGTCAACGAAGAGGATCCACCAGAACACTGAACAATAACAACAAAACATCAACAACAGGGGCAATAACAAATAATCTACTAAAATTTATACAAAAAAAAAAAAAAAAATTGTCCTAACAGCAAATGGAAGTCTTGAGGCATTTTTTATCGTCGTCCTGAAATCGACAAAAGAGTGAATTCTCTTTTTTTTTTTTTTTTGGGGCAATTCCGGGATTAGAACTTCTCTGGTGGACCATATTCATCGGATGGTTTCGGTGGTGGTGGTCCGTACTCGAGGGCCGGCTTCTGGGCATTCTTGTATTTGATGAAGTAAACCTCAGGCTTGCTGGGCTCGGTTGGCGCTGGTGTTGGCAGAATGAGCGGTGCTGGTGGTTCGGGTTTCTTAACAAGGACATAGACCAATGTCTTGTGTTCATCTTGGGGTGGTGGTGGCAGAACTTGAGCCACTGGTGCTGGTGGATTTGGTGCCTTAATGAAAATAATTTTGTAGTGCTTCTTTGGTGGTGCAGTCTGAATGGGTGCACTGAGAGGATATTCCTCGGGCTCCTCTGGCGGTACGTGTACGTAAACGTTCTTGGTGATTATACTCTCGGCTGGTGGACCGTAAAATGCAGCCGGTGGTCCGTAAACAGGCAAAGGTTGTGGCGTTGGTGGTGGACCGTATTGTTGGGCCGGTGGACCGTATTCCTTTTGTGGAGCTGGAGGTGGACCGTATTTCTGTTGAGGCGCCGGTGGGGGTCCATAGCGTCCATTTGGCGGCTCTGGCATAGCCATAGCTACTGCCAAAGTACAGGCAATTATCTGCAAAAAAACAAAAGGAAAACAATTTTATTTTTAAATTTAGCCTATTGTTGGTTGAAACGTAAAATGTGATTAAAATTAAAAGTCCTGCGAGGTTAAAGCCACCCGGGATTCCCCCTCACAGTTTTTGTTTTTTAAACCTTTTTTTTAAAAAAAAAAAAAAAACAAGTTATACTATCATCATCAGCCATTACCGGATATGTTTAAATAAAGTCATCAGTTAATGCCATGCATTCATTGAGCCGTATGTGTTCTGCTCCTGCCGATGATGTTGGGCGGGCGAGAATACATGAGAGAATAAAATCCCTGTCGATGAATCCCAAATGAAAAGGACCTCTTTTCACAAGAATTACATTAATTTTATGCCAATATAAGTACATTGAAGTTCATTTTACTCTCCAACTGTCCGTTTTGGACGATCTTTGTTATTGTTCGAGCGTTTGGTCCTTATTCCGTGAAACGAATGCCTTTTGTCTTTAATTTGACAATTGTAATGGCAATAATGAGAACCGATAATGAAATTGTTATAATGAATGTATTTAACTCTTGTGAATATGAAACAGTTTGTTTTCGGGGGCGGGTGGCGTTATGTATGAAACAATAAATTAAGGATACATTTCGGCGAAGGGCAAACGATGGTGCTGAATCCTGGTTCGATTCGTGAATTGTTCATTCATGTGTTTTGCTGTGAGGTATTCCACTGAGGCACTGCAGTAGGAATTAAAATTACTGGCGCTTTAAAGTGCCTTGAAATGGTCGTGATTTGGTCCTTTTGTATGAGAGTACAGTGTTTGCCTGTAAATGGGCGAAATGGAAATTGGTATTTTTGTTTTGTTGTTGTGGATGCAGTGCAATTCGATTAGACTGGGTGTATGGCTTTATGCTATTATGAATGTTTTAACATAATACAGTTACAGGTAGCCTTTACTTAATTGTTTCGTAATTGTTTTGGCAGTTTGGCATAAAGGGCACTTAATTTGTGGCATAGATAAATTCAAGCACCACGCAGTCAGATAGGGATGCAGATGGAAGGGAAATAATGCCATTCTTTTGCTTGTTTGCTTATGAGTTATATTCATTTTTTAGTTAACATAGTTTTAAATAGAATAAGTTAAGCAAAAGTGTTTAAAGATCCTCAAAATGCACAAAGGACTTGAGGCTACGCTTCAAGTGCTTGAACCACAGCACATCATTCCATGCTGAGTGTTCTACTGAATCGCATTTCAGGCCGAAGTCACCATGAAGAAACCGAAGCTGCTAGCAGACTGGCAGTTAATGCAATGTAAACATCTGATAGTGTCATGTAGATACATATGTATGCAATAAGGCAGGAATCAAATTCACCATGAGATCGAGGACAGAATAAGACTCTTCACTGTGACATATCTTGGCATCATGCACCTGCCAAACTGCATGAACAAATCGCCGTGTTTTATTGGAAAGTGTATAGCCAGCTAACTTTCATACTCACTTTTAAGTCCTTTTAAAATGACATTCGAATCATGGCGCTCATTTAAATTGTAGACAAAAACCATTAAATCGCACTATCAGTGCAAAACAGTTAATGTCTGCTGCCTTCAATCGGAGCCAACGCCATCTATTTATGATTATACTTTTTGCACACGACGATGTTCACGTTTGGTTAATGAATAAACTATCTTCTGGCTATACTGGCTATACACTTCTCAATAAAACACGGCTAGTAACTTCTTTATCTGTGCTTATAATATTATAGGACTGTTTTGGCCAGCCCTACACAAAACCAGGTTCATTTCAGTCCTGAAACACAAGAAACCTCTCAAAAATAATTTTAATAAAAAAATTATTATATGTATTCTATTGAGGCTTTTGACTCTTTTGTATATGTGCATATATAGTCAGAGACTTTTTAACTTGATAATCGACTGCCTAACTTAACTCTATGTATGCTGTATCATTTAGACTGTTTGCTGCTGATGTAGCTCTTATATTTACCAATCTGGATATCTGGGCCCATGAGTTCAACGGACCAAATTATAGTTGAGTGTGTTCGTTACTTAAGTCCCAAACATATCTATTTACGTTTCACGGTATCAACATTAAATAATATTCACTTCAATAGCACTTTGTGTTCTTCTAAAAAGACTTGAGAAAAAATACTGTGAATTTTAAACGAATGTGAGAATCACATACAACTCTCCCCAGTAAATTTAGACAATTGAGCTTGAAAACAAGTTCTATTTTTATTAAGAAAAGTTGAGTGGTACTAATTTGTGCTTTTGGAACTCAACTAGGAATTTTGAATCCCATGCTTTGTTGCACGAAGTATGGATGCATGGAGTAATGGAATTGGCTGGCTATTCTACAAAATTTATAAAAAAAAGCCTGTAAATTACAATTTTTAGTTCGGTGAAACCTGTATTTGCTGCAGTGGAGAGGAACTTTGGTGATCTTTGTTCTGCTTTTAAGAAGCCGGATTATGGTGCTATTGTTTTCCCTCTGGGACTCAGGGTTACGACTTCTAACTTTCCTTAGAAACATCCTTATTTCATGCCACAGATGTCTATATGGAATTTTACTTAAATTTAAGACACTTTTATTGAAAGACAGAATTAAATGTTTGGTTTAAAATTACGCAATGGATTAGATATCAACCTGAGAATGCAACACGCCAAATGATTCCTTCTTTTATATTCAATGACAACAATTTCCAATGCTTAAATGCCAACATAATGAACTTCATGACATGTCCAATGTCCATCCTCCCAACTGAAGTGACGCATTCATCTTAAGGAATGTAACCTTAATCTGTGCCCCAAGCTATACAGGTTATTATATTCAAGGTCCTTATTTACTGATTCTTTGCTCCTTTCTTTTTTAATCCATCCCGGTCAGTCTCGCTTAATCTGAATAGTAGAATTATACGACTTCACCTTTCATTTCAGCTTCTTTACAAAGTGTAAAAAGTCATTCGAAAAGGAAAGGATATGTCTCCAAATCGACTAGAAAAAAAAATTTTATTACGCTTCTTTATTCGCTCGCCTTCCGTTAAGGACCCGTTTGATATCAAAACATTTTAAAATTCAATCCCATAAAACCATCAATCTGTTGATGCCCCATTCGGGCAACCATAACACCCATTCAGAACTAAAAAGGGGGGTAAAAAAAAAAAGACGAAACAGAAAATCCGGTCTCCAAGAGTGTAGATGCAATTTGTAAACATTTTTACTCTGGTAGCAAGCATCCAGTCCCCGGGTCCCGGTGTAATAAAACAAGATTGAGGCCAGCAGACGGACATAAATTGGGGACAACACAGGGTGTGCAAATGGGGGGAGGCAGGAAAAGCCATCATATATTTGCATTACTGATTTAAACCCAATGTTGGTGGTGAAAATCGATACTTTATTGCCGTTGCAAAATTCGAATTGAGATAAAATTGATATCCTTTTACGTTAAATGACATTTTGGCTGCCAGGATCTCGTTCGATGGTTTTCTGTTTTTTGTTTTTTTTTTCCAAGTTTTTCTGCTAGGGGTTGCTACTGTGTTGTCGGTTGGCTTTTCCATCTGTCTGTTCAAGTGTAATGTGGAAAAAGTACATCGTGACATATTATTTACGAGCCTATTCAAGCTACGAACACGGTATTGTGTGCTCATGTCCTTGTTTTGTAGTATGAGCCGACTGTGAGGATGATTATTATTATTATGGTTAATTCCACTATTGATGTAATGTTGCACGATGGCTTGAGGTTGTTTTTTTCAAGCGTATATACACAGATATATCATATTGTCAATTATTCAGATTTATAAAAAAAAAAAAAAAAACAGGTCAGACGAACTCAAGCGGAGGAGGGTGGATATGGCAGGTGGAATTGACACGTACAGCGGGTATCAGGTGATAGTAAAGATTGAATTTAAAGTTCAAATGGTATTTGCAGGATAGGAATAAATTGTAAGGGTTTTAAAATAGGCTGAACTAATTGTACATCCTTTTTTGTCAGATTTGGTCAAATGACATGATTGTATCCCTTTTTTTTTAAGATTCGTCTCATCCAAAGGCACCAACGTTCATCAGCTCTTTGATTAGGAATGAATACCTGACAATGAAGAGACAGTCGAACTAGCAAGAGTTTGCTTAACTTTCATATAAATACTCGCATGTACATCAGAACAAGCTGCAGAATAAATTGCAAGAAATAAAGCTGATCAGAGAGATTTGCCTTCAGAAGGGAGACAGCGTCCAATTCCGTCAAAGCCAGAGGCAGAGCTGTTAGACTAATACTATATGACATGAAATCCCTTTTTCACAGAACTATATCGTCCACAGTGTGGTTTGAATGCATCAACGCAGTAAAGGTCCATTAATAGTTCAGCGAACAAACGAGTAACAACTCTTGACATTTCATTCACATCAATTCACAATCTCCGAATTTCACTTGACATTTACCAAAGAAGCAAGGCTGTGAGGTTAAACTCTCGTGATTGTGGATTGCATTTCGCATCTGTGGAATGTAAATCAAATTTGACAGTTCGCAAGCAGCATTCGTTTATTCACGGATAAAGTCAGCGAATTGTTTATTTCTTATGGACGAAATTTCGATGGTTAAATTAAGCTCTCTTCTTTAGAAATAGTGAAATTGTAAACTAATTGGCTTTGAATTTACTTAAAATGGTTCCAGTTCGCCCATTCGACGGTCGCTGAGCTGTGAATGTAGCCTTTGATAGGGTGTTGATATATTATGATGTATACTACTGTATTGATATTCATAAGTTCTACATTGCAAAACGTATGCCACCTTCTTACTGATTGTAGCGCCGCTTTCTTCTTGCTGGCGATTCTTCGAACAACTCTTTGACATTTCAAAAGCAAGTAAACACAGTGGAAAGAGATCTTTTCATTTATTCTTTTCTCGCTTCGTGTCTGCATTGGCATTCATGTATGGAATCTTCGTTTGCTTCGAATAGATACTTAACGCAAAAATCAAAGTGTACAATGTAGGCTTTCAGGGTTTGTTAAAAGTAGGTATTTGAACAGAACTACAACGTATAAGGCATTGGCTTGAGTGTTTTGTGAAGGATTATTTATATACAGAGGGCCTTGACATTGAACTATTCTGAGTCCTAGAAAGTGCAGTGCGGTTTTTTTCACGGTCCTACTACTCCGACTGCCTGACAAACATCCAAAAGCATTACTGTCATGAGAAAGCTTCTTAAAAATCTTGGTCCAGAAACTGCACACAGCTACATTTTTATAGAACTGGTTTAAACCTTTGTGTTTTGAAATTTTAGGTTTTTTGGACGCATTATCGCATGGTCGCCTACACACTAGAAAAGTTGTGATTAAACTTTCTAACCATAAGTTAGAAAAAAAAAAAGAATAAATGTACGGTCTCCTTAAATTTATTTAAGTCAATAAATAACAGCTCCCTACGTAAGAGGTTCTTTCTGTTAGCTGTCAGGCGCTCCTTCACAATTCATTAACTCCGTACAATACGTCCTTCGTTTTTTTTGTGTTGGTTTTGACTAAGAACTAACGAATATTTTGTAGGAAATTTTTGGTCAAGTTTCACTTTTAGGTGAAATAGAAAATTACCCAACACACAAACAGTAAACTAATCTCTCTTTCACTCATCCCATCCGTACACATCGTACAACAACTGCTGGCCCGGAAGTGCACACAGAAGCTATCAAAATAGTCCTTTACTGAAAGTGCTTCACTTGACTACTGGCATGTGTTTGTGTTAGCTCCATTGGTCCTTGCAATAAATCTCCCTTCCTTTACATCCTCGAATGAGAGAGAGAAAGTGTATATGTGTGGGAGGACGCATCCGCGGTGTAGTCAATCTGATCGCTGGCATTGGCAGTTGTAACCCAAAAAAAAAGACAGAAGCAACCTAACAGAGTAGTATATTGGGAAAACAGTCCACCCAACTGGAAATAACAGTCGAATAGAAACATATCCAAAAAGGGATATGTGAAGAACCTTCTGCATGGATCTCCCACCCACCAATTTTGTGAAAGAATCTCATTCAATTTCATTTGATCTGTTTTTATTTTCGTTAGATACACATATGAAAATCGGATTTCGGTGGTGATTATCCTTAGTCCTAGTTAAGTCTCATTTCGTTTTACTCCTTTTAATTCCACAACTACTCTTCAAGCCAAAGCCAACACACAAAGCGACCGACCGACGTATGAGAAATGTAACAAAATACATTTTCCTTGAAAAGAAGTTTCCGCAGACGTTTATGCTGTTTTTTTCATTTTTTGTTGTTGTTGGAGAACTCAATTGAAATCCTTATTCCACCAATAGAAGCCTCTTCTAGTCGACTATAATACTGTTGCTGTTGCTGGTGTTTCTTTTTATTTGCGAGGACCAAAAAGTCGTTCGCTTAATCCTGTGCTCATTTTTTTCATTTCGATCGAAATACTCGTAGTAAGATTGATTGGAGAAAGAAAGTATACGAACTACAAACAGGGAGAAGAAGAAAAAATAAATGTTTGTAGCAGAAGAGAATGTGTGTACTTTGGATTCGTTACGAAAGGATCTTTATCCTTGGGGACACAGAAATCTGATGTCAGTGCCCTTTGCGCTTTCCATGGAACAAGTGTGTAATCGTGCATCATTGTGTGAGGTAAATTGATATTGCTGCTGTTTTTGATGTAGAAAAATGTTTTTTACTATTACTACACACAAGTGACAAGTCTTGAGAAGTGTTCTCATACCACTGTAGAGGAGTTTAACTGCCTTACGTACTGAACAGAGCCTTTAAAAAAAGATGTGTCACACAAAAACTATGACAGCGTCAGTCCTTATGAAATAGGTAAAGACCGCCTGTAGATCTCAAAACTATACTATGTCCTGGTAGTTTTAATCGTGACATATGTCGCTCTAGAAAAAGACACCAGGACAGATCTTAGGAAAGCTTTGCCTTTAAAAATAAAGGCTTAAACTGGAGTTTACTTTGTGTTGACTGCCTAATGATCTTCTTATCAAAAGAGTACCTTAAGTGCACTCCTTTATGCTCATCGCTCATGACTAAAAATTGAAACTAGTTTACTCTGACATTGCACAAGAACTAGTCACAAACAAATGTCTTAATCAGAAACAGAACAATCCCGGATTTGTCAAGGATTCTCCTTTCTTCTACACAAATTAATAGATCCAAGGGGATCAAGAGAATTCATGTCAACCACTCCTGTAGGGAATAGTTCCGAACGAACTCTGTATAGAAGGAATATATAACCAACAAGAACAAGTACATATGTCTTACCAAATAGTAAGATTTCTCAATTACGGCCTTGAATTACTCATTGCCCTAGTCAGTAGAGCACAGGCACAGCTTATCTTATTTGACTGCCAGGATATGAAATCATCATATCATATCAGCTTCAAAAGGATTCCTATACAGTCATAAAATAACTCATTGCGAAAGAATGTCTAAAATGCAGATGAATGCAAAAGAAAGCAAGAAATGCAAAATAATACAGAAATGTAATAAATATAAAAGAATACAAGAGAGTACGTAGAATGCGATAAATGCAAAGTATGCAAAAGAGTTCCAACGAATGCAAAAAGGCAGTACATGTAAACGAATGCAAGGAATGCTAAGAATGCCGAAATGCAATAAATGTAAAGGAATGCAAAAGAGTGCAATGAGTGCAAAGAATGCCAAAGAATGCAGAAATGCAATAAAAGTAAAGGAATGCAATAGAACACGTGGAATGCAAATCAATGCAATGGATGCAAAAGAATGCAAAAGAGTGCAATTATGCAAACGACTTCAATGATTGCGAATGCAAGTGCAAACAACTTCATACATTCGTAGATGTTGCATTCAATTGAACGCTAGATTAGTTAATCCAAAAGGATATGGGCTCACTTATCGCGGCGACCGTGGAAACTATTGAGGCTTATCAAAAGCTCCAATATTGGGCCTGGCTAACAATTAGGTCCAGATCGCATAGAAATTCGGCTCATAACAGTATAGTACGCCACTTTGACTCCATCCCCCGATAATGTCAGTGCTTCTTAGATAAATTCTTCCTTAAATAAGAAGATATGTTGGCTAATATGTCCATAGGAACAGAAGGGTTGCATGTGTATATATTTATGTAGGTCTGACAAAATTTTGGTATCTAAATCATGCATCTACTTGTCGTGTGCTGTAGGCTTTACCTATATTCAATGAGCTTTAATATAATAAGGTCGGGCCTATTGTAAGCTACCTCTGATATAGTAAACAGATGTCACCTCAGCACATGCATCAAGGTTGCATGTATGTCTCAATCTTTACGTGGTCACGAATGAACAATCATTCAAATAACACTGGCCGTTCGTATGTATACTCTTCCATATTATTATCAAGTAACCTTCATACATTGCTTTGTCATTCAAATGTTCATTGGCTATTTATTCGAATATGTCACAAAAAATTACAATTATCAGCAATACTTGTCCAGTGTAAAAGAAAATATATACATACATGTACAAGACATCCAGTTTGCATGATCCCGAGACACTGTGATACGATGCTCGGGCAGAGTTACCAAGAGTGCAAAATTAAAGAAGAGGTTAAGTTTGAATCTTTTGCAATTGTGGCATTAAATTCAGCCAAACGCGCACTTGACGACTATTTAACCCCATATTATGTCGAAATATTCATGAAAGGTGTGCCATTACAATGTATGTTTAGAGAATTATGCAACATGTGCCTTCACCTCTTTTAGGGTAAATATTTCATAATACTAACATTTTATTACAGACTTTATGCTTGACATATTATGCCCACAGTGTACATAGTACTTTGTATGCACTTCTCGAAGAATTAAGTAGGTCACGACGATAATTACATACTTGAGTAGTTCTGCATTCGATACTTCTTCATTTAACGTGAGTTGATTTTTAAATCCACCAACGTTTTGGCCATCTAGTCTTCACTTCATAGTAATATGCGGTTCTTGTGAATGTGAATCAAGATCGAAATGGTATGACATATTGAAATTGCCAAATATCGACATGCGCTATGAATTGTAAGTAAGTTCAGTATTTTACAGTCTTATAACAATTATTTGGGTATATGGCAACGTCGTACACAATTTGGATTCCAATCGAATGGATTAAGACCATCAGACTATGGAACTTACGTAACTTATTGAATTAGTTACGTAACAGATGTAATTATTGTAACTAATTCATGATTCTGATAAGTTTGGAGGAAAATAAATTTTCTGCAATGAAAACAAAAAGTAGAGATGATAGACTAACTATAGTAGACACTAGTCTTGTAATGTTCCTGTCCCCGATCCACATTTAAACTAGATGCATTAGTTACTCGCAAGTTAATGTTTCGAATTGGTTACGCGTAATTATTTGAGTAACTTACTTAATGCAACACATTTTGTCCAACTTCACCTGCAATCGTGACTCTACAGAGTTAAGATATGAACTTTGAAAGACCTAGTCGATAGACCTAGTGTTTCCAGCTTCTCAATCATCTTATTGCGAGAATAGCTATATTTCTGGTGACTATTCATCCGCTTGTGAAGAGGACAGTCTCCGTTTTTAAGTGAACTCCATCATCATTTTAAAGAGCCTTCAAAAGATACTAGCTATATTGACAGGTATGGAGCCGATAGTTCTCCTTCTTGGATACTTAATTGGGCAGTCTCTTCCTGAACGCACTACTTTCAATTGTGAAAACAAAGTTTTTCCTAACGCTCAAGACGGGGTTCAAGGTATAAAGAAGAAGGATATGAGGTGTTATCCAACCTCCTTTTTTTTCTATGTACTTGGCGAGATTTAAATAAATTTAAGTCCTTTGTTTCTGCATGACAAATATGGTTAAGGTCGTTCAAGAACGAAAGTAGCTCTGTTAAATTGAGTACGCTAACTGACTATTTTAAAGTCAAAGTCTGGTTCTGGAATGAAGTTAATCTTGACAGCCTGCTAATGAAATATAACAAAGCTTTCCTAGCAGATGGCAAGGACCATATACGGTCTTACCATTAAGTACTCCAAATCACTGTTCTAGTATCTTCCAAGCTGGGATCTCAAATTGCGTTCAATCAAACCTCTATAGGCAAACTACGAAAGAGACATCGTTCTTGAAATATGAAACATCTGCGATGTTCTAGTGAGACTATGGAGCTAAGTGCAATACGATCTTAAGTGCACCTGACCTAAATACCTTATAAATTGAGGCGAGATCAGTCGATGTGGATTATTTCTTGCACCACTCAAGGAATCCCACATTTTTGGCGACCTTGAATATCTGATCGTCCCATCGGAGATGGTCTTTCGGTTTGCACGATGTAAGTTCCTTTTCACTTGAGTGACAGGAGACAGTGCATGATACATTAAATTTCACTCTGTTGGTTGGTCAATTAAAATCAATCTCGTATCCCGACAGACAGTTTAATGACTCACAGTTCCCTCAAGGAGCACCTCAAGCAACTGAAGAAGAAGGACCTGAATAACTTTTGTCAGGGACACTGCAATTCATTAAAGCAATTGCAACGGAGAGACAAATAAAGTTACACCACTTCTTCTTCTTACAAATCAGGTCACGGCACTGCAACTTCCTTTAAATATCCATAAACACAGTTTAAATCTGCTAACAAAAGCTCCAGAGAGAAATTTCTGATTTTAGTTTTCAGCCACTAATTCACAATAATTCACTTTCTAATCCTTTTTGTAATCCTTTATGGCAACTAGGATTTCCATTAATCCATTCATTCGTTCCTTTCACTTTCACACCAGCGCACACGGAGGAAACTTACCAAAATAACTTTCATTGTGAATGAAATGAATAAAATTGTTTCTTAAATTAAACGCCAAACGTGACAAACTTAAGTTGAACTCGGATTAAATGCGAAACTACGATTGATACCGCTCCATCGATTGCATATCACTTTTATATCAATTCGACGCCCAAGACATTTCCCTTCAACTCTTTAGTTTTTTTTTTTTTTCGGTTTTTCTTTTTGCATAAGACACTAAAACTACGGCACGTAACTGCGGCCAACAGAGGCCCATCCATGACACACAGGCAAAATGGCATAATTGTTGGCCCGAAAAGAGCCCCATATGTATGGGGCACACGACGCACGTCCAAATGGGTAGAAGCAACGTTCGGCGAAATGTCGCGTAGCAAATTACAATTGTTTTGATGGGGTTTTGTTGATGCATGTGGTCAGTGGTCACACAGACACTTTCGCTAGAGGTCTCCGAATTCAGGAAGTGCTGGCTCCACTGGCTAACTGTCTGGTTGGAAAATAAAAGAGAGAAAAAAAATAATTGTGAGGAAATCACCAACCACAATGGAAAGGACTCAGACTCATCCCGAGGGCTCTGGAACACAGCAGAGAGAGAGAGAGAGAGAGCAGCAGCCGGCAGACCAAAAGTTCGTCATTCGAAAATTCTCAATAATTAATTTATTACATGAGGCCCGTCGTCGTCGTCGTCATCGTCGTCCGGGACAAGTTTATTATCTGCAGACTCTCTTGTTGTCCATATTGCTTAACTGAGGACATTATTTACGCTTGCAATAATGTCCTCCCTGTGGAGTGGAACCACCGCTGTTGCTACTAGATTGTGTGGTAAACCGTCCCCGGAGAGAAGTTTTCTCGCTTTCCAAATTCGATTTTTGCCCATCAGTTGGCAGCCAACGCTCGCCGGCCGCCGCGCCGCCAATGTCCTGCGTTAGTCCCTTTTTTGAGGATTTTATTTATTATGGAAATTAATTACCCCATGATGATGATGAGGACCAAAAAGTTGTCATCACATAAGTGGGTCGAACTATTAGTTAAATGTTGTGCCATTTAATTTAAGAAGATAGGCAATTGGTTTCGGGGGGTTTGAAATGGGAAATTTAATTAAAAACTTTTAGCCGAAAGTACGAAGGACGAAGGTTGAACTGATATCTGGTGTTTTGTTTTTTTTTTTTTGCTTTTTCTTTTTGTTGCTTTTTGTGGTTCCGGTGCGCGAACTTAATGTAGATTTTATTTAAATGAAAATGGCGCAAGGATACTGTCTACGAGTACTAGTTTGTGTCGTTTGTAGTCGTCGTGGTCGTTCAGAAACGATGACATTGCCAATTGTGTGGTAAACATAATTTGGAAATTAACGCACAGACCCGAATTAAGAGGTTTCGTTGGTGGGGGTGTTGTAGTCGTAGGAAACAAAACTTCTGGAATGAATAATGGAGAAGTGTTGTTTGGGAAATTGTGCGACATTGGTTGGGTTGTGTCCTGGTCGAGTTATGGGTCATCATGGCAGGTTGAGCATCATTTTTATTGCCTTCTATGCATAGACTGTAGTTAATTGGCATTTGAAGTTAGAATTCAGATTAGTTGTTACTAAGGACGATGTCCTTTGAAATTATAGTGCAGTAGTCTTACCGCAGTTTTGGTTGCCAGAGAGCTGGCACTAAACGTAGTTCTCACTGGTTTTTTGCAGGAGAGCGCTTCTAATGCGTTTGCCAAATTTGTTGTTTCAACTTGGTTTTGGATCCAGAATTACATCCAGCTATCGCCTTTGAGATTGTGAATTCAACTCCAATAATATGTTCATTTTCGTTGGGCTTGACTGCTGCCCGCCCAGTTACTAAGCCTTTCACTAAGGATTGGATCAAGCTTCGCTGAATTCGGGGCCATTTTTCTTCACTGTTACCAAGATCTCATGCACCACGAGAAGGCATATCCCAATGCACGTCTTTCATCTTGAGCTGACGTTCTTACAGCGTCCTTTCATGGGGGCACTTTGCAACGTCGGCGAGCTTTCATTCGAGGATTTGTTTGAAATAGAAAGTATGTCGTTCCTTACCATAGAATCGAAATCAGCTCGTCGACTACTTTCACCACTATGAAATCGTGAAAATCGACTTGTTATGGTTTCTATCTCAGAAAGTGAAGCCCTCTGCTCTACTTCATCCACCAAGTCACACTTCCGTATCTAAAGTAGCCGTGAATATCCTCTTTCGCACCTTCCATCAACAGTGTAGCTGTTCGCTCTTCCGAGATGAAAGATGAAGATTCTGGAGCAATTCGTTTTGCGAGCTAGTTCATGCCTCATGTTTAAGGACTATGTCGCATCCTCCTCGTCTCCTGGTTCTGTTTTTTCTTATCTTAATGGAGATTGGGACCAAGACTGCTTGCGACATTCCACATAATCGTGCGTCTTGTTTGGTATTTCTCAAATATGAAGTCACGGTTATTTCGGCCTTAATTCGGAGCTCGATAGCACCTCTAACCGTCTTGGGTACAGGCCACATGCCAAGTATTCGAAAAGGTGCTGAACACCGTTTCCTAGAACGTCGCCTTCTGTGATGCTCTATTGTGGCTCGATTGGTGCCCTGATGTCAGCTCAAACATTAAGCCGACGTTTGCTAAATTTGATAGACAATTTCCCTCGAGAAGAAGTCTAACGGATTCAAATCGCACGATCTCGGTTCACATAGCCTTCGCGTGACATAATCGTGTTCGGAATGTCCATTGTGACACGGGCTGTGTGGCCCGCGTCAGTGTCCATCTCATTCAATTGAAGTCAAAAGAAATTGGTTATCATCGACCGTTGACACTGATGGTCTGGCCAGCGTTGTTTCCAAAGAGTGTGTACCGATAATGTCGTCAGTCCAAAACTACACCAAGCGGATTGCTAACTGTTCCCAGTATCATAAAACAATTTAATCATTTGCACATGTTGAACACTAGATTAAACCAAAATGACAGACAACTTGACAGTTCCTGCTTCTGGGAACTGGTTCCAATTCTCTTTTATGCTCTGACAAACACTTCTTTACACAATTCAATTCTCTTTAGGATTAACAAAAGAGTATCCTTATTTATCTTATTTTAAACAAAATCAATTTTTACATTTCAGGTGAGTGTCCATGTGGTTTCGCCTATTACGGATGTAAGTAAATTTTTTTTTATCAATCCATTGAGCTTGTTTCGAGTAATATTTTCAGTTTCAATTTACTAAAATAACCGAATGAATTCCTTTGGAAAATATTTTGTTATAACTCTGTAAAATCTGTTTAAAAAAAAAAAAAAATATTTCATAAATAAAATCCGCTTTCATGAATTCTCAAAAAGCAACAAAAAATAATGTAAAGCTCACTAGGCGAGTTTAATTACAATGTTCAAAGGCTCTTACAAAACAAACTAGGGCCAGTAAATCCTCAACTATTGTTGACAATAGAAACTACACTTTGAATTGTGTACATGCCAGGTTGTGTGTATTTCGTCCCGGACCGGTGGATATTCCATTTACAATGACCAGACGGTGTTACGCTGAATGGCGATGCATTTCGCAAACAAATTCAATTCCGCCCTCTCGCGTCCAGTAAACAAAACTTTTGAACAAATCACTGCCAATCCCCAAATGTATCTAGTACTTTTAGTTGTTCATCTTGTTTTGTAGCAGAGTACAATATTCCCGTCATGTACTTTCTAACCACCCGAACAAACGATGGAACATTGTTTGTTGACATGGTTCACTGCAAAAGTGTTGAATGATGCACACACGCATTCACTGAGAGTAGGATCATTATCATAAAGAGAGCTGGAAGTGGGTGGAGGTGGTCAAAACTTACAGTCCTTAAAGTATTTTTTCTGCAGTACAGTATTCTCTGTTGTATTGCCTAAACACATATGTATGGGTGGATTTAAAACAAAACTATGTTCAAAGGATGACTTGCAATTTTATCAGCTCAGATATGCTGCACGAATTTACTGCAGTGGGTTACTGTTGGTATCTCGAATGGACATTCTTGCCCTGGTGTTTGGATAATGTTAACGAAAATTTTCATTGCTAAGGTATTTGGGTTATTTCAAGATGAATAGTTTTTAACAGAGTGAATTGGATAAAAAGAGTTAGTACATCACAATTGGTCAGAATATCGCACACTCAATTTTCAGATAACTTTTTAATTAACTTCTAAATATTTTTATTATAAACAGCTTTAAAGGTGCGTCCAGACCGAGTAAAAGATTTCTGAAATGTTTCGCTCGGTTTGGACGCACCTTTAGATCATCATTTACCCTGCAAACTAGGTCTGGAATAAGCCCAAATGCCCTGTATTCAAGTATTTTAAAAAACCTTGAGCAAGCTATTTATGTACAAGAGAATAGGACCTAAATTGGACACTTGAGGTACCTCTGCCAAGATACACATCTCTCTCCTTTCTAAGCTTCCTTAGATAATATAGTGATTTTTTTCCATTTGATTGGAACAGTGGTAATACTGTGATAGATTTTGGTAATCAATATCACTATGGATGTAAATGGCTAGGCTCACAGGAAAGATATAATGACACTAAGCTAAAGGGTTTTCCGAAAGGGACTTGACAACTTTGAATTTCAATTTGTGAACGCACTCTTTCACTAATCAGCAAACTGTCACTGTCAATTTATTCAGTATTTATTCATGGTAAAGTACACGAACGAGCAACGTCTACAAATTATAAAAATTTTCTACCGAAATTCGGAGTCGGTGATGGCAACTTTAAGAGCGTTAACTCCAATTTTCGGTCGTAATTCTCGCTCAATAACAAATTTAGTGCAAAAATTTGAGTCTATGTACATATTCGTTGTGTGATGTTGCCGTGTCAGTGAGACAACGGGCTGGTCGAAGTGTCGAAAATACCGCTGCTGTTCAGGCGTCTATAGGAAACGATCCAAATCAGTCAATTCCATAGAGCATCGCTCAGACCACATTATGGCGTATTTTGCGTAAGGATCTTGGTTCTCACCCATACAAGATCAAGCTGACTCAAGAATTGAAGCCGATGGACCATTTGAAGCGACGTACGTTCTCCGATTGGGTTCTGTTCGGCTCTTCAGAAGCTAAATATGCGTTATTGGTCGGGTGAAAATCCACATGTGCTTCATGAATCACCACTTCAGCCACTTAAAATAACTGTTTGCTGCGGTTTGCATGCCGGCGGCGTTATTGGGCCATAGTTTTTCGTCGACGATAACGATCGTTGCGTTACTGTGAATAGTCAGCGTTATCGCGCCATGATTATCGATCGATCGATCGAATTGGAAGATATGGATTTGGACGACAGGATGGTGCCACAAGCCTCACAGCAAGCGTTACAATCGATTTATTGAAGAGTAAGTATGGTGAGCGTGGTGATCTCAAGAAATGGGCCAGTTCATTGACCGCCTCGTTCGTGCGATTTAACGCCGCTTGACTTATTTCTGTTGGGCCACGTTAAGTCATTGGTTTATGCCAACAAGTCGATGACGTTGGTAGAGCTCAGAGCCAACATTAAACGCGAAATAGTGGCCGTTTCGGCCGAAATGTGTGGCCCAGTTGTTGAAAATTGGGTCCATCGAATCGACCGCTGCAAACGTGCCTGCGGTGGCCATATGAACGAAGTCGAGTTCGATTCATAAATGTTGTGATTGTACTTCAAGCCGATAATAAAGTTTTTGAAATATCTCAAGTCCTCATTGGAAAACCCCTTTGCAGTTGCAAATTAGAATATTGTTCTACACGTGTACCGTACCAGAAAACTAAAGGTGATATGTGGGAATGGGTGTGGGTACATCGGAAATCGGAAAAGTGGGTCTACTGATGCCGTCTGCCTATTTACAAAGTTAAAGCCAACTATCAACCATCAGTGTGATAATCCCTAGAGGATTAATTGAAATTTTGTTTAAGTTTTTACCCATATTAGTCTTGCCAAAATTGTTAACAACAGTTCGTTACTTATACAAAATTTAGTAAAAAGTCGTTTTCGCGAAAACGAATTAACCGATTTCGTTAAAATTCCACAAACAGATTAGTATAGAGACGTGCAATAAGATGACGTACTACATTGTGGCCTAAAAACGTTGTAACGGCAGGTACTTATGCGCAATTCGGATCAAAGGCCGTTTTCTCGAAAACGAATTAACCGATTTCATTAAAATCTTTACATTAAGCTATAAATCGCAAAGGAAAAATGGTTTATGCAATTTTTGGCTAAATTGTTCGTATAACGGTACTTATACCTAGGATTAGGGTAACAACGGTAGGTACTTTATCTATAGCCAATTTGACAAAGTTAAGCAAATGTAGTCGTAGTTTTGATGTGTATAACCTCCTACAAAAGAAATTAGAATTTCCTAAAAAAAAATGGCCCAGAAATATGATATCTATATGACAGAAATATGGTTGGCTAAACTCCAGGACACAAGACATGTGTCCATTAGCTTATCCTTCCAATTCCAAGCCCTTGTTAGTAATTCTACCATCGATCACTGTCATATTGCCGACTAGGTATAGGTACACAACTTGAAATCTACAACTCGTATCGATTTGCGCACACATGTCTGTATAAAGACAAAAAAAAAAATTAAGCAGACTGCCTGCAGTTAGATACATCAATCAAACCGACGTTAATTGCTTTCGCGCAAAAGGTACGTATTCAGATCACAGTTTAGTGAAACACAAGGTCAACAGTCCGAACCCAAATGAGAGTCAAACTACCTGCAAACAAATGCAGTCCTCTAAGGAGGAGATACATACTTTTTTTCTCTCTCTAAATCCAATTTAAAGTTTTAGTTGCGTCACGGTTTTAATCTCTGTTTTTTTTTTTCTGAACATTATGAGTCACAACACGAAGCGACGTTAATTCCCACTCTTAAGTTGGAAAAAAAAAAAAAGGAAAACGCCACTAGCAACAATAACAGCAGTATTAACAACGACATCAACAACAGCAATGCCATAAAATGCTGAACGGTAGACACATGACCAGACGTGCCATCCGTAATGAAGTAACCTAACCATTCCTCCATCATGGCTATTTCAGTTCCGTTCCGTTGGAAACAGACCACCGACCACCAACACCCTCTGAGGCACCTTCGCTCTCAAATTAATTATGACATTCGCTTGCGATTTCAAACACTGAAAATATCGCATAACACAAACTACGCGAAACAATTTCAATTTCAGCAAAATCGTGACGAGAATAAAATTTGCCTTACGATCTACCGCCCACCGCCCACCGTCCGCCGCCCACACATTTATCGTATCGATTACAAAATTAAGTAAATTTAATAAATTTCTCTCCCAAGTAATATGTGTATAGCAAGTGCATGCGCGAAATTCTTTTGTGACATTCAAGGCTGCAAGAACACTGTGTATGATCAAAATTGGAACATTTTACAAATCAACTGATACCATCAGTGGTGTCATTAGCATCATCATCATCGTAGCAATTTTCCATCATCAGTTGCAGGATACACCACCGCGGGGGTGTATCCTGCTACTCGTTCGTTCTTTTCAGTAAATGCACTAAAGGACGACTCACGGTGTAGAGTCATATAGAAAAGTCTGATAGCAGCTCCTTTGAACAGTCACAGCACGTAGCGAATAAATTGAGAGATTCATTTTGCAATGTAATTCGTAGATCGTATATACGTTTCGTGTATTGTATATTTCGTGCACTTTATATTCATGTTACTCGCACTCACAGATACAAACACTCACGCGCTACGGCTGCAAATGAGAATGGATGTCATTGCCATTGTTAGGCGTCTGTCTTATGCTGGTGGTGGCGTGGCTATGCCAAGTGATTTAAATTCAAAACAGATCAGTTTATCATTATGGAAAAACTATTACAATAAATATGAGATACATATTATACGAATACAGATTGGTAGAACAAACAAAAAAATAGGGGACCCACAAAAGTGTATGCCATTAAGCTAAATGCCGTAAAAGCTTTGTTGGACGCCTCGCCACACCCGACACCCGGCCATCACCATCGGTTATTTGCTGTGGCAAATTTTTATTGCGATCCACCGCAAGGATTCTATATCCGCACGAGCGATGGGCTACGAAGGACACAAAAAAAAAAAAAAAAAAATACAGAACCAAACCACCAAAAGGGAAAATCATAGAAAACGAAATGGATGTAACCAAAGACAATACGTTGGGCGTGCAGGGCAGCAGGATCTGTTTTTTTGTGTACCATCTCGTGCCACCCACAACTCAACCCCTCTGTGTACGAGGGATGAATGGTGAATTTCTTCGTTTTATTGGTTGATTTTAAGAAATTTTACGACTTTTATTTTGATTTCGTTCCCAATGCCAAGCCTCAGCACATTATAGCGACGGCGACGAACTTGGGAAGCCCGAATGCATGCTCCTGGTTCTTTGGGTGTAACGCTGATGATTTTGATTGAGTGCTATGGCTGTGCTGCCAGCATCCTTATTCCATGTCCTATACGTGTGTGTGTGTGCGGGATCGTATTTGGACATAAAGAGCACATTAAAATTTTTGGGGGAATGTGATTATGCCTGGGGGCGGGAGAGATGAGATGTTGCACCCACCATCCGGTGGCCTTAAAACGTAATCTCATTTGATGGCCAGAGAAAATTAATACCCACTTAATGTAGCCAGTTTGAATGGTTTTTTTTTTTTTTTTTTTTTTCTTTTGTTCATTGGAGGTGACTGGATGAATGAAAATGAAAGGATAAGGGCGAAAGAAGCACCGTTAAAACCAATGGGATATGTGAAAATGAGTTTGCTTATGCGTTCTATTATTGGAAATTACACGATGCATGAAATATAATCGTTAATGATGTGATGAGAGTGTGATTATGTGAGCGAATGCAGTCAAGGATGTGATGGTGCTTAAGGGCGGATTTCGTTTATAAAATTATACTCCAGCTTACTAGGGAGCTTTAGGAAAAGAGCTATGGTATACATACATTCTGTATGTCGGCCACATTTAAGCATTTGTGAGTGGCAGGACGACAGCTCGAATATCAGCCATTATTTTAGGCAATTTACTATTTGGCTCCATTCCAATTTGAATGTTCTCATTCCTAGTTCACGGTGGTCCTGAATAGAAGCCTAATAGCATATTTTGAAATTCCGCAGGCACAATTGCATTTAGAAGCTTTATGTACCAGAATCGTAAAATTTGGTCCGCGTTTCAGAAATGTCTCGTCCAGTAATGCGATTGTGTGACTTCTCGGTCCATTCCAATACTTTGGGAAAATTACTTGCCTGCGCTTCTAGCATTTCAACAGCTAACGTACTGAGCGTTGTTCAATGTCCTCCGTCATCAATATTTGAAGCATCTGAGCCCAGGAACATTGTGGGTTTTCCACGCTCTAAACCAATCTCACCTTCTCGCCGCACTGCCGTCAAGCATTTCATCGAGGGGGGTGACTTCAGTCTTTAGACTCGGCTTATTTTTACGTATATATGTAGCTGCGCTGCATTTCATTGGCGTTCCTGATTTCGTTGCTCCTTCATGATGGTAGCCACGGTTTCACAGTTGTGCTACATTCGGTAATAAAGGTTGTCTTCATGCCCAAATCTGTGGAGGTATGCTGTGAAACATCCATGACTAGTAAGCATCAGCGTCAGGTAAAACTTCAGCTAACCAAGAGACCCAGCTTGTTGCTTGTTATCTTGATAGCTTCCTGGTTTGTTCTTCGTGTTGCTTCATCATCACTTTGACTCGTTGCTGCTGGCACGATATTTCCATGCGGCGTCTCTAACGAGGAGGGCTATTAGCACTATTCTAGCCACTATGCAGCCGACGTTTATGAGCCATTGATTCTGTAAATAGCCTCTATATTTCTGCTGTTTGATTTGGTGCCTGTTTTTCAGATAGCGAAGATGACGTGTTTGAAGTTTGGAACAATCACACACTACGAGTTTGATAGGTTATGTTTCCTCCGTATCATGGAGACATAAAACACACTTTTTTGACGTGCATCGCATCGGCTGTTCAATCTTTTTGTTGCCAGCACACAGGTGCAGCAGGGAGCACCATCTTTTATGTCGGTATGTGCCTAAACATGACATATAGCATTGACATCTACACCTATTGACAAACGATTGCAGCTTCTTCGTGATAGTGACAATCATCCTCCTGGTACCACATCCATATAGCAGCACGGATTCAACGTTGTAATGGAACAGTCGTAGCTTGGTAAAACGCAGATTTTGCTTTACCTATTCGGCTGGCTATATCCTGTTCGGTTCCGCCATCGATTGTGATAATACTCCTAAGGTATTGGAAACTCTCTACTCTCTAAACCATCTGTCCAGCAATACATATATGAGTTGATGAGTTTGGTCCTGATCATTTTTGTTAATTTTCAGCTCAACAACGTCTGCTTCCTTCTCCACATTTGCTGTCATTTGGTGAAGGTCCATTATTGTGCTATGTCTGCCCACAAATGTGTGAGAAAGGTCTGGACGGTTATTGGTTTTGACAAGACGCTACGCCATGCCACAATACAATTTCCTCAGCGAAAATTCCATGGACGTGTGCTGTCACAAGTTCCAAATTGGTTGAGGTCTTCTCCACTTGCTTGCACAACATACCGCGAGGTCGTTCGAATTCGGGGTGACGTTCGCAGAGTCATAAGAGTCTGGGTGGAAAAAGTCCTTTACTACCTTGAAGCTATATCCCTCTATTGTGGTGCATATTGAGTGTTGAGTGTCCTTTTTTGTAGAGAGTATATATTTCGTTTTGCTTCCATTTACCGCTAAACCCATCCTTGCTGCCTGCATCTAAATGCTCACAAATGTTCCATTAGCCATTAAATTAAGAACTAAAAAAAAAATCCCACACTTCCTTCGCCTTATCATCGTAATGGGCACACACGCTAGAGATCCTGCCTTGGACCTGATACGGTTTTCTTTAAGGTCAATTGTGTGGAATTAAAGACTTTCAATAATTCCCCGATACTCGTATATTTCCAATCGCCATTTTTTTTTTTTATTTATAACTCAACGAAAATGGAATTCTACAAAATGTTAAACGAGTGATTTATTAAAAAAGTTTTTTTTTTCTTTTGCCTTAAATTTTCAACTGTGTGTAAGATTTCCGAGGAAAATTGAAACATATGTGACTCTGGGAGCGAACAATCTTTAGCCGTATCCGACAGTTCAAGTTCACCTCCCAATAAATCACACAAAAACTTACTCGTTAAGCAGAATTGAATTTGAAAATCAATAAATTATGTTTTTAGTTTGAAAAACTTTAATAATGTTTGGCTTTTTTGTTTTTTTTTGGTTGTGCGTGTGTTTGTTGAAGAGTTTTTGAATGGTTTTTCATAAGATTGTAAGTTATATTGTAGACGAAAGGGTTGTGAAAATGCCTGGAAGTTTATAAATTTCTGGAATTTATATCATAGAGTATGTCATGGAACTTATTGGTTCCAAATGATTGTGTGAACACGTTTAGCGAGATAAAGGGCTGGAAAATGTTTTCAAAAATAAAGTTTTTTTTTAATTAGGTGGAAATGGAGACTTTCACTGTCAAAAACTTCTGAGTAAGCCACTTCTACCCCCGCCCAGAATTTAGTAAATTTGGAGAGCGGTGAAGATAGTTGCGGTATATAAAAAGTTGTCTATAGAGTTGACTAGATATGCATAAGACTAAAGTCTAAAGGCGTGCGATAGCTAATGTCATAATTGAACGAAAGTTCTGCTCTTGGTTTTCAAAATCTAAGCGCAGCCATAATCGTATAAAGGAAACGTGATGAAACGAATGAACCCGCTCTCTACGTATGGAGCCAAAAGTGAACGAAAACTCGACGAAAGTGAGCGAAAAGTCATTATGAGTACAATTTATAGGTACAAACTAGAGCAGAGCAGTGTGACGGCAACACGTTCTATCTTTTATTCACCTGTTGTATAAGTACGATAAGGCTGAATTCAGCATATTCCAGAGTGAGTGAGCATATAGTTGAGTTTTAAGTCATTGAATTGGCGCTTTGTCTGATTTCAGTTCTCGTGACGCACTCCTTAATCTACAAGCTTTTGACACCGGTAAGCGAGAATGTGTTGGGGATTTTTCCTGTTACTGACTTTCACTGATAGTGATTTTCACTAACACATTCTCGCTCACCAGTGTCAAAAGCTTGAAGGTTAAGGAGTGCGTCACGAGAACTGAAATCAGACATATGTATGTAGCAGCCAAAGCGCCAATTCAATGACTTAAAACTCAAATATTTGTAGCTTAGGGAGAAGATTCACGAAGCTAGCTTCTTTACCAACTCAATCAGTCGTTCAAAATTACAATCGTCAATTTGTTTTAAGCTGTCAAACTTGATCAGAACTTACTACCTTACGACCCATTATGTTTGCATTATTTGTTTTGTGTGTTTTCTACTTTTGACAGTTCATACTATAGCGATCACTTCCGACACAGCCACATAAGTTAGGCTGATGACAGGTGATGGCAGGACATTGTCTATTATGCCGTTTAGATCTCGCCATCATAGTGCATATTCTGATGTTCCAATTAAATCAAATGCGAGCTCACAAGCATTTAAGCTGGTGGCTTGGGAGCACTAAGGTTCAACAGTCGGTTCAACAGTCGGAGAAAAATTAAACTCTTACTTACTGCATGTGCTGTGTCCCCTTGTGGGTCCTAGGACGTCGTTGAACGTCGGTACCACTTCTCGCAGAGTTCTCTCTCTCTCTCTCTCTCTGCTAATCGACCTTTTGGGCAGGGTTTAGTTTTAAAGTGGATCCGTGGGTGCCGTGGCACAGTTGTAAGTGCGTTGGACTACTGCGCAAGGGGTTCCAAATTCGAATCCAGAAAAGGTTTCAAAAGTTTTTTTACAGCCCCACCTCTTCCGAGTGTCTGACAAACATTCCATAGTATTGCTGTCATGAGAGAGCTTCTTAAAAACCCTCTGCCCTTCGGTTAAGGCATAAAACTGTAGCTCCCTTCTGTATGTGCAAATATGTTTTCCACGCACAACATGCACAGTTGTGAGAAGCTAGGTCTTGGCCCTCTATGGGCTGCTTACAGCCTGATATTGATTTCTAGCCGCGGAATTTGTCCATTTCATGTTGTGGCCATTATTTGATCATACATTTTGTTCATTCTAAGACCGAGTATCATAAACTGATTTCAATATTCTACACACTTAAACCCTTCTATTGGATTTGAAATCCTACAATCATAGCATACTCTTTAAATGAATTGGCCCTTGCATAAATTCACAGCCATTCACACCTGCTTTCCTTGCTACTGACTACTTCAAACAATTCTCTAAGTGCCCACTTGCAATTCATTTCAAACAACCATCAATAGGATTACAAGATTGCACCATGTGTTATGGCATTATGCCAACAGAAAATTTCACAATGGCACATGTCCTTGCAAGTGTCCATCTAAAAGCAACAATGTGTCCATCATTCAAGACAGCTCTAAATACATTTTTATAGATGATACAGGTATAAAGCACAATGTGCTACTTCCTTCCAAGCATTGTAGGTACTAGATGCAAAGTAAATATGTACTCAATAAACATCCACTCCCGTTCGATTTTCATTGTCCTGGCTCCATATGATGAGACTTGAAAGTTGAGTGAGGATGACCCCATAAAAGTGTCAAAGGTGTATACTGAATCGCCTAGTGTGTCAGTATGTCACAAAAGTGTATAGGGTACTATTCCCTAAGGACTTTTCCTTCTTATCGATGATGCTTTTAATACTCTAGAAAATGGGAAATTTATTACTCTTTGCTACTGTGCACCAGATTTAATACCTGAATCTGGTTGTCATCGCCCAAAAACATTCGTCCTTTTTTGCCTTGGAACTCATTGTTGGCAGGTAATTTTGTTTCTCTTCACAAAACTCGTCTTTGAAACCCATTAAGGATTTAAAAAAAAAAAAAAAACCACAACAACAACTCTCCCCAAATCAATGAGAATTTTGAACAGATAAACCACGCCATTTGTATTCCATTTTATTGGTGCTAATATTCGCGAGGATCGATCACACCCCCGTGCTTGCTTTCCGCAGGATATGCCCGTGTCCCTATGGTGGCGGCCGGTGTATTTCCCACACAAAAACCACATCAGATTGTGTTTTTATGATTTTTCATTCATTTCTCCTTTGGGACAGTTGTCAAAACATTAAACACCACCGTTATTCGCGGAAAGGTTTATGCTTTGCTTTTGCCGCCAGCCGTCACCCTTTGCCAGGAAAAAAAAACAAAAACCACTGTCATCTCTCTATGTGAATCGAGTGTGACAAGAGAAAGAAAAATAAAAATAAATAAATTCAAACTAAAATGGAAAAGTTTTTGTCAAGCCCGCCTCTGAGTTTTACGCTCCAGGGGGGAGCATCGCGAAAATGACAAATTCTCAAAGTTCACGGGCCGGAGTGGTTTTTGGTTTTTGCTCTTACGGTGTGGGGCGAAAGTGAGACACACACACAAAAAAATATTAAATTCGCTCTCTGTTCACACAAGCATTATGATGGTGGAGCGGTAAAATAGATTAAAACGAGAGTATGGCTAACGGGAAGTAGCTTGGTTATGACTGGGTGGTAGGGTTGGTGTTCGATGGTGGCAGCAATTCACCTCTCACCACGATTTTCATTGCCGGCGGCGTGGAGAATGTTTTAATTACCACGTCATAGAAGTTTGAGAGAACTATTCGTTTGTTGGAAGTTATCTTAAGTTTTAGTACCGTTAGATAAAAAACAAAAATTAAAATAGTTTGGTTAAGTATTATTGCGGCTGTGAAATTTGTTTTTTTACTAATAGAGCATAATTATGGCTAAGATATTCAGTTGAAAACGAGACTTTTGGTTTTCTTTGCTTATGCATTGACTTTGAAAGTCAATTACTGTATAATTTTGGCATACCTATGGAAAATTAGTCTAAAGGGATCAAGGATGCCGCTGAGTTTACAAGAGGGTTGTTAGTTTACAAGTTTGCACGGATTAATATAACAAGTTAATATGCCTTTTAATTAGCTTGAAAAGGATAAATACTTATCCATGGCACTTATAGATGGATCTAGGGCAAGGTAGGGAAACGGTGGTGCTTTGATTTGTAATTTGCAGTCTCATAGAACATGCAGTTAGCTGACAAAAAACTAGTAAAACCATGAACCTTCATGTAGTATAGGTAATTTACGCATCTACACTTAAGGCCTCAATCCGTAGAATCGTGTTCGTATATAAATACTCTTACGGGAGTTGGCCCATAATCCGTCGATCCATTGTCAGTACACACACTACCATCCATTTAACCCTTTCAATAATGCAGTCTCCCGTGATGACACCTAACATAGTACAAATATGGGACCTATTAAGCTCTGATAGGTTTTGAGACCGCTTGAGATCCAGCTTTGGCCAGATCTGCTTTCCAATGGAGCAAGTGGTACAGTTCGACCACCTGCGATTGATTGATCGCATTTTGTTTGATTAAAAGTGCACATGTAGCAAGAGGCATGTGGATATTATTCTTTTTAGGTAGAATCGGAAGAGTTGATCATCCATAGAGTTACCCTGGATGGCATAGTGGCCCGGTATTTAGTTTTGGAGTTGATGTGACCGACTCTAGGGACTCAGTACCTAAAGATGGTGATATATACTGGAGAACACACCTTCCCCTACTTTTCATTACCCTCCCAATCTGGTCTGGAAGCAATTAGGGTCTTATTGAGTCGGGGAAGTCAGTATTTGCTGGTATACATTCTAATCTGTTGGAAGACTGGTCCACAGAAGGTATGCCTTAAGCCAGCGACCTCTCACCACCCGCTTGCAGTAAATGTCTAGGATCATTATGTACATTGCCGCTGTGGGCGTGTTTCTGAGGGCACCAATGATGCACACGCGACTAAGATGGCACTTACGTCGGTCACGTCATTATTAAGTATTGGTCTGACTACAGACACAATGGCCAGTCCGTAATGAGTCCGAAGTCCCCACTTCCAAGTGCAGCTAGCGCCGTAGTGGCGCATTAATCTGTCCTAAGCCAAATGCAACCTTCGAATTTTCTCCTAGCTGTCCCTCTAGTTACTTATGTAACATGCTTTAGACCTGCAGTATTGTTCCAAATACTATTTCTTGCCCTATCGTCTTTTTCCATTTTCCTGGAATTTTTTGCATCTGCAGACTTGTTCGGGTATCCAGTAACGTGTAACTGTGTTGAGTCTACATATGTACTTTGTTCATTAAGTTTCCAGAACATTGTCGATTCAATGACATAAGGTTTTTTTTCTCAACGTTAAATATCCTTATGCTATCTTCCGTGGGTACTACAAGAAGCAGAAGTTTCTCTAGAAGTGTGTTATATTCCTTCAAGCCAATGCATTTTTTTCTTCCTTTTTTTTGCCATCCTTAGGATCGTTAGCATTGCATTTTGCTCCACTACGGGATGGGATGGTGTTAACTCTGGGAGTACTTCCATATTTTCGGTTGAACATGTCCACATGGTCCGAGTGATACAGACGCATGCCAGTCTTTGTTCTTTAGTGAATGGCTTTCTCGTTCTGAATAGACTAGTTGTAGTTTCATTGATCTCACAATATCAGTGTACATCCCTCTTTGTATTTTTGAATTGAGTTCCCAAGACTTGCTCAGTACTCTCCAGCATAAGAGCTCGGATGGCCTTTTTGAAGATCTCCTCTGGTGTGCTTTATCCTCATGAGCTTACTATTGGAACGGGTAAGGAAGTCAGAAGTAGCGTCGATGGTCCAGCAGCCAGCCACTGATGCCCTTAGTAACTAAGTAATGTTCTGTTTGTCTGCTATTTCCCTTATTAGACTTGCAAGGCTCTCGCTAACAAGAAAACCTAAACTGTTTTGCTGTCAATCCTCAGATACAAATCCAAAGAACAGAAGCTAAAAACGCCTCGAAACAATTATGAATTACATAATATCCTTAAGTCATTTACAGGAAAAAGTAATAATTATAAAAAAAAAATGTAGACTTATCTCATCTACACATTTGAATGGCAACATTCATTTCTTCGTGACCTTCTTCGGTTGAAACTTCCCTGGATATTTACACAGGACTAAGTTATATTTCATTTGCCTAATTAGTATTTTGCAATAGCTTCCGGTTTCAAGGCATACATGCATACATACTCGTACACCAAATACGAGATTCATTTCGAACGTTGCTGCCGCAAGAAATTGCTACTGCCTACACACTCACCCACACTTACACACGCGTGTACGCAATAATTAAGTCAATATTCACTTTCATCGAAATGAAATTCGTAAAATGAGCGTACGCTTTGTTTGGAACGTGACCAGCCTTAAGTAAGCTAGCTCATTTCGCATTGTGTCAGTCTCGCTTGTATCTACTGCTCTTGAGGATATGTATTTGCTCAGATATTCCACATACGCCGCCGCGCTCCTTGCATGACCGGCAGATACGTTGATGAACGGATGGCATAGCTATTCGTACGAATGGAGATGCGATGACGAGAATGTGTATGGCGCTCTACTCGGTGCGATGTGGTATTCACGGCACCTACACTGCCCTGCCACCCACTGTTCAGTTGACGCTTTGTATGGTCTACTCTTGCAATTGAGGTGTCATATCGAACACGACGCCATGATTTATGAGCCTTAAGTGTGTAGTGTTAGTTTCGTGCTCGGCAACACCTGGGAATGGAGAGTTTATACAAAAAGAGAACAGGCACACCGGCAAAGCGCGTCTATACTTTGAGATATAGGGTGTGTTGTGCTACTATCGGTCTAGAATGTATATCTACTGTGGCAAGACTTAAAAAAAATAGATTTTCCTGATGATGACAAACCAATGGCCAGTGACACTACAAACTCCTTACATAAATAATTCCAGTGGGCACAATGATCAGTGTGTCTTCCTACTTTGCGAGAGAATAAAGGTGCAAAACCTAGAAAACACCGAGGTTTTTCTGGTCCCATCTTTCGGAAACGTCTTTCAAATACCCGAGAGTATTATGCTGGACTGACACGAGTGACCTATCGTCAAAAAGTGTCAGTAAATGTCAGAATCGGCTTTATATTATAATCTTTGCACACTGTTCTGACAAGCCACGGACACAAAATTCATTCTTTTCTGACAGATTGTTAGAATTGATTTTCAAAGTGAGAATTCTGACATTATTCTACGTTCAGAAGTTCTTACGACTGTTTTACTCGTGTAAACCTAGCATAACTGTCATAAGAACAGTCAGATACGTCATAGGACTATAGGCTCCGTCTATTTCTGTGAAAATATAGCACTAACAACAGGTGTAGTAGAGCAAAACTTATCCTTGTGCCTTTATAGATGACTTCCTTTTTCTGCAATATATTTCAAATTCTTTAAAAATATCTTCTAAAGCATTTCCAATTAGAGGATAGGGTACATCGCAATCTACCAAACCAGAGTTCAAGTCACTTCTCACAATTTTCCCCACGCAAAATTTCCTCTTCAAGGTGACATCCTAGAGTGTGCCTATTATGTAAAGTTGTGAGTTTTTTGACATGATACATGCAACAAAAAGAAAAAGCAAGGTGAAGTGGAAGGAAAAGATCTACCGCAATGACGTCTAGGCGACGTTTGAAGTCGCATGCACACATGTGTATGACAGTTCTGCTAGCGCGGAAATTGATAATTGAACGTAGATACTACTGATGGCAAGTGTGCGATGGGAGATGACATTCAAAATGGGTTCAAGGAGAGCACTTTCATTTCGTTGTCATCGTCGTTGTTGCGTGTAGAAGAGAGGAACATGAAAAATATTATTGTTGCCAGTTTGGCAGTTGAATTGCAAGTTTCTTTTAAGGGTAGGATGAGGCTTGTTGGGATGTGGCCTCGTTTTTTTTTTTTTTTTTGTCGTTGAATTCATGTTTTACCCCTCCTGCGAGACATGAATTTATTCTTTATTGTACGAGACGCGCCTTGAGACATGAATCATGATGCGAGTGACATAATTTGATTTTGAAATGATTTTGAATGCTTGAGTGCTGCGGTGAAAGATGGTGATGTTTCGTTTTCCATTTTTTTTTTCCTTTCCTTTTGTTATAGAGGCTGGTTGGGGGGGAGCATGTCTTTCACGTTTTGTGGGTGTGCTCCTTTTGAAGATAAGGATGTGAGTTCAGATAGAGCACAAGTCAGGGAATTTCTTTTGTATCCACTTTTAAATTCATTCAATGACAGAGAACACTTTCAATAGGTGGATGGGGATGGGAATGGAAATATTGGTTACATTGTGGTTAAACATAAATGGGGACAGGTTGATTCCTTTTAGTGGTTTCCTTCCGTTTAGAGTGTTTAAAAAATTCATATCCCCGTATTTAGAGATTTGAATTATTATTAGGCTTTGTTGTAGGCTTGACAGTCTTTAGTATTTTCATGTTTCATTTCTTGAAAATTTTCATAAAATCGGAAAAAAGTCCTTAAATTCATTTTATTAGTCTTAACACTGTATTGCTATTTCTATAATTGTTTTCCAACGACTATTTAAAGGATTGGATGCAATAAGAGGGTTAAGAAGTTTGAAAGAAAGATACTGCACGTTCTGTAGCTATCCAAACAAACTCTTTAATTCCGGAAGTAAAAGGTGATTCCTTTTATAAAAGTACGAAAAATTAAACAGAACCAACTGTATAGGGCGATCTTTATTATAGAACAAAAGAACTATTCCTGACATTTATTCCTTAATGGCTATTTTTTCCAGATGTTAGTCGTAACTATGGTTATCATGGTCCATTCTGAAGCTCCAATTTTCGATGACGCATTCGAGCGTTTCGAGTGGCAAAGAAAAAGTCCAAGCCCATTAACCAGTCCGAAATGCGAAATTAACTTTTTACCGAATTGTTCTCTCTTGTCTTGTAGGTACCAAGTGTCTTGGAGATCGTGGGCTGCCCCTCCCTATTATGAAGACTGTAGCTGCTAGTGCAGTAAAGCTGCAGCAATTCCTCCCCTAACTTAGTTGGACACATAAAAATCATTGAAAGAATTCCTCTGCTATCCAATCCAGCAGTGTACCAATGTGACAACCAGCAAATCCACCAAACATCCTCCTCATTAGATTGGTTTACCGACGGATCGAAGATGTCAAGTGGGTCTGGAGCTGGAATCTCTGGTCCAAACTACAAATTATCTATTCCTGTAGGACCACAATCTTTCAGGTAGAGGTCAGGTAGCCAGGCAGCTCTCAAGGATCTCTTAACTTTGAGCCAAAGCTTGTGTGGGACTGTCTCCAATCACGTCTCAAAAACACGAATGTGGGTCCCTGGACAGTGAAACAGCCCACCATACATTGTGCGAATGTCCAGCTATAGCTCTGCAGAGACTTGAGTACTCTAACGAAGGCTTCAGGTCACCCTCTTTGAAAATAAATGAACTGGATTTTAGCTAGACCTTACAACAATTAGTTATATATGTATAATCTTGTTGGGGAATAGGACGAAAGATCTATGTAACTCGAACTGCTTCAAGGGCTTATGCTTTTGAATTCGTTCCTAATTCACAGTATTTTTTTTTTTTTTTGCTTTGATTACATGGTGGTGAGCAGTGAAAAGCCGAGTCACTCGATAACGAAGCAACCCGTCTGTTTTTCTGTGTAGTATACTTTCGAAAAGCCATTATTGGGAAGAGATACGATCTGTTCCAATAGGATTATGTTTGAAGCTCCTTGACATTTATTTTATAAAAGGAACTCATGGGAGAGCTCGATTTACTTTTCTCATCCTAAAATTGTAATTCTTAAATGCATTTCACGATAATAACTATCGGTTGACTGCCAAAACTTTCTTCTCCTTCCCTAATATCCATAAAGAATCTAATCCTCCATTCTGAGAAGCATGTCCCTTCCGAATGGTCAACACCTAATTAATATTTCCAATTTTTCTTTGGCCACTTGTTTCAATACCCACCCTCGGGGGGGATTGTAGTAAACTTTTCGACACGTGTTTCATACACTTCACAATATCTCATCATCCAGTCCGTTGGAAGTTATTTTTCCTTTTTGTTTTTGTTTCCTTACAGATATTCCATTGTTTGTTGTTCTTGCGTCTTTTGTATTAATTTTTAGCATTTTCATCAAATTTGCTACATCATGCATCATCAGAAGATGACGCGGATCATTGGCTTGCGGGACGACAAAGAGGAGACGAGAAGCCTTCTCGTCCGCTTTGGCTCCATCATTGCGGGATGCCCATCAGACCATGAATAGCAGTGATGCCGATACCAACGAGGGTGGGTTGACCGGCATCGGTGGTGTAGCTTTAGTAGTATTCGAATCCTCCCCCGGTCTGTAAGCTTCAGTAATTTGTAATTATTTACAGACAATCGAATTGTTTCGTTATTTTATCTAAGGAGGAACAGCAAGTTAAATAAGCTTCGCTGTTTTTGTTGGTTCCTTTTGCAATATCCATCCGTACGTCTTCGTCGTTTTCGCCTTCCGTCAAAGTCGGATCCCTTAATTCCTTTAATCAATCAATTAGTTATCCCGAGGTGATGTTCCTCAAAAGCTTTTAAGCTGCCTGGGAGTTTTTGCTCTAATGATTCTCTGTACCCCGTCCTATTCCTCTTCGTGTTTTTGATTATGTCTTTTATTCTATTCTTCCGATTGGTACTAGTATATGTGTGTGTGTGTGTGTTTTGGTTTGGATTTTGTTTGAATAATAGAACAAAAGGACAAAGACATAGACAAAGACAACCAAGGCAATTGGCAATAAAATCAATGATCAACTGAAGCTGACGGCGGCGCTGACTTGGCTTGCCAGCAATTCCATGAGGTGGTAGTTGGGTAGCTACACATAACATGGAATGGAATTAAATTTGCAGTAGCAGCATCAGCAGCTGGAAGAAGAAACCGTCAATTTAGGGGTGGCACGCGAAAGGATGGCTTGCTATAGAGGTAGGTCGAATTTTTCTCTTCTTTTATTTTTACCATTTCAACTGGCAATCCGACGACCTCTACACTTTTCTAATTGCTTTTCGTTGCATTTCTTTTCGCTTGGATTGGTAAACTCCTTTGGCTTTTCTACTAATTGATTCTTTTGGATGAAAGTGAACAGAAAGGAGAACAAGTAAAAAAAGAAATCAGAAATAGGAGTTGAGTTTCAAAGCAGTTATTGCAAAATTGAGCTGAAAAATTACAAATGTCGATTAACATATGTAATCCATGATTGCTTCTGTGAGAGTATCTTAAATTAGTTTCGCTCGTTAATTGCTACATTTACTGGGCGTTATTTTGTTCGAAAAGGATCAAGCTTGAGGATTGTAGGTGTAATGCTCGGGTAGGATGCTCAAGTATACTCAACATCTGTTTAGGTGGTCCGCCACCCAGTTCAATTGCAAGGATGACCAAGATCTTTACCTGAAGTTACATAGGTGAGGTGGCTATCCTAGCAGAAGTCAGGATACACTTAAACCAAAGGGAGGTCCATTGTGATGACAAATGTTGGTATACAGGCTACTCGGGAACCTTTACAGGACGGACTGAAAATTAAATGTGCCTGAAGTGGCTGACACCATCAGCTCTGATTATTATTCAAGGAACTGTGTAGGTACTGGAGTGTTCACACGAGTATTAAAGTGATTGATTCACTCAAACTCTTGGTACTCTTTTGCAGTTGGTGTTAGGTTCCCAAAATGACCAACTGTACCCTTGGGACCTGACTGATGAATTACTTACCATTTGTGGGTAGGTATGGACGAAAACGAGAGATGAGCATGATGACTGATTCAATGGAACCTATTATAATTGCAGATTGATGCTTTTTCCACTATCCTCTCCAGTTACTGTTCTCCTAGCAGTCTTCTAGTCAGAGAAGCTAGCGCTGGTCATATGTCAAGCAAGTGAAGATAGTTTTCCTCGCTTCCTCTTCGTCTCTGCAGCTTCTGCAGAAATCATTTGACACCTTCAGACAGTATCCTGTAATTATTCCTACTGCGAAGCTTATATTCCTTCTGTTAAGAGATTGGAGCTTTATGGTTTTTTTCCGTTCGGCCAGATCTTCCTGATGGAAAAACACTTACGTGTACTTCGGTTACTCTATTGTTTGTGAACGCTAATAGCTCCTTGAACATGCAAAGTTTCATCGTAAGTGTTGAGGTTGAGATACCTCCTTCTTATTTGATAGAATTTATCCAAGGCCTATCCTTCTTATCTCATCTCAGCCTTTCCATACTTTGATCGCCCCTGGGACTCACATGCTAGGCGTTTTACTCTTTCAATAGAGTTATACAAACCAACCAGTGGATTTGATGAATTTCCATATGGAGACCATTGATGTGCTGGAAAGTTCCTCTAGACAATTGAAGATGAGTCTTCCCAGGAACTTATATCTTGCATGCTGGTGTCCGGGTTAGTTGCTTAAGCAGTTGGTCCTCAATAGCATCTTCATCACCACAGCCTATGCAGAGCTCGTCTTGTGCCATGTGACGACACCCACGAGGGTGGAAATGATTTTCCTGTCTTTCCTAACAAGCCTCTCGGTTCCTGATGACCATAATTTCCTCGTAACGACGCAGGTCTCAATGGATGACCACCTGTAAGCTGCGTTTATTTTCCTGCTGCAATCATGAGGCCGCAAGGCGTGATGTATACGAATGAGTGAGTTGGTTCTGTGGTCGATGTTGAGCCACATTTTGCTGAGTTTAATCTTGTGCTTTTTGAGGTCTTCTGAAGCTTCAATTTTATGACTGTCATTATAAAAGGTAATACCCCCAGGAGGTAGTGCTTTTACCACAGACTCAAGGACTGCTGTTGTCATTGCCAAGACCTCCGCCTGGGAGACACTGCTGTGGTCTGGAAACCTGATTCACAGAGCTATACTCAGCGAACCTACGCCCGTATCCATTTTGGTGCCGTCTGAGTGACAGCTATGGATTCTGCATTTAGTATATGACCTAGCAAGGACTAGGCTAGACAAGGATCATTGAATGACCCGTATTGTTTTCGCTCAAATTATCTGATTGGCAGCAAAGGCTGGCTGAAGTTTGATGAAGATGCTAAGTGGAAGCGGGCCAAGGAAAGCCTCAAGACCGGCAGTTCGTTTGGTTCTCATTGCACTGGTAGGACCAATGCACGCTGATCTTTGTACCTTCGTAAGGGCCATTAGGTTATTGGTTAGAGAATACCATTAATCAGAATTGGCCTCACAACCAGTGAACTATTCGTGGTTGGAGACCCCATTTATCCCACTGTATTTTGCCCAGTTCCTCTCACTTGCCCATTCTTCAATTAATTTCTTCCGGTTCGAATTGATGTAACTTAATGTAAGTATAACTCCAAAGGATATCCAACTTGGTTTACTCTTTCTCAGAAACTGTAGGTCGCCTATACATGTACCTTTACAATTCTCATTCTCATTCCTCTTGTCTGTCACTCAGAGTGAAGCGATTACGTTTTTCACTCAAAGGACCTTGCTCCGTGGTGAACCACTTAAATAAATTTGTATTCCAAAAGTCTTACTGGGTGTCCTTTTTCCGCTCTCAACAAGGAGCAATTCAGATCATAATTCCCATAACAAAGAAAGCAGTAATGTGACACAATGAAATGGGTACCAGTACTTGTCAGCTGAAATTTATAGAACAACGCTCCGGTATAATATTCTTTCTCTCAAGTCCTCGGGATACCTAATCCTAAACTATAATTACATGGAGTAGTATATATAGAATCACATAGATTTCAATCTAGTTTGATGTAAACGCTAAAAGGACTTTCATGCAGGAAGAAGATGAAGACTACAACGACAACGAAGCTGGTTACGTTTACGATACACGTGAGAGAGTTTCACTTCTCAGTTCACCGCATGTTCCTTTTTATTTGGGTTCCTTTTGATTCTTTTTTTTTTTGGTACACGCTTAAAGGTCACACGCTTGATGTTTGCCCAAAAAAAACTTGAAAGAGGACTCTTTATCCTTTTTTTTTTTCTTCTTCTTTTTTTGTTGCTTCTATCTCTGATTTTGCTCTATCGCATTACATCTAGATGTCTTTTTATTTTTGTCGTTGTTTTTGACTTCCCTCGACTGATGACGCCGCCGCCACTGCCGCCGCCTTGGGGGTAAGAATTTTACGGCAGAAAAAGGATAAAGAGGAAGGACGAGGTGTGACAGCGGGGACGAGACACCGGGTGAAATGGTGAAAACCAGAAAATTGTTCAGTAAGTGGGTGAGTTGTGGGCTAAGGGTTGGAGGATGTTTGTTCCAAATGGTGGATACAGAGGGCGTTGTTTTCCAAGTATAGTACAGTACCTAATCCAGAAGGTGTATTCGCTCATAAATATTTTATATCAGGTTTTATGGGTGTTTAGACGGCAGTCATCATGAATTGGTCGACATTTGTCAAAATGAGAGCACTGGGGATGGAATTTCCGAAATTCACTACTTCTTCCCTTCGCAATCCTCTTGGGGCTTTGTTTGCGTTCAAGTGTGTCCCTAATGTCCGATGGGATTCCTTGTCGGTTGTGTTCCCTCACGTGTCTCTTCATTGTTTGGGATTTCATCTCGTGTTGAACATATTTGAAGACATGTTACAAACTGTTTGCCTTTTTCGAAAAATAGAAAATAAGAAGAAGAAGAAATAGAAAACGCTGTAGCATAATTGGAAGGGACTCATTTTGATTTGGCTCAAAGGGTTGACATTCGCGTCAGTAGATAAAGTGTATTTGCTGGGCGGGGGGCGTGGTGGTTGGCGATTTGGTCGGTCGGTCGGTCGACCTTCTTCTGCTTTAATGAATCCGAAAACTATTTCGGACAAAATAGTTTGTCGGAAGAATGAAAAGGGTTTTTTTTTTCCTCGTAAATTGTCACTGGCTCTTCTGAATTTGTAAGAAAGTTTGGTTCGATTTGGGTTTACTTTTTTTTTTTTTCTTTGCTTTGTTCCCCTTTTGTTCTCCTTTTGTTTAAATAAATTGAATAATAAATTCATTCGGTATATGGTGGAAACCTGAGGGGACCAGGGAGCACATTTTGAATGTCAAGTGGAAATTCTTGAAAAAGATTTCGTCTTTTGCACAACGCAGAGTGGAGAGAGAAGGATTTAATTTAATTTCTTTGGCATACCCTGGAGGGGGTATTAGACAAATTACATTTGAGAAGTGTCCTTACTTCATTAAGGGGATGAAACTTAGTTTATGTACATTAATTTATTAAGATAGTCGTGGGGGAATTGGATCATCATGTGTAGTAGGTTCATATGCCATTGGGATGTACATACATACATATGTATTTATGGAGAGTTTTAGCTTTAATTTAAAAGCAAATATACTGGCTGTTTTTTTTTTTTTTAAATCCGTTCTTGCTTTGACTTACTTTAAGTTTGCATTTGATAACGAAGTGGATAGCCAACTCCAGATCTCAGAGCAGTACGCAGTCTTGAGACAAATAACTTATCTTGGTGGACACTCTTGCTACTCAAGTCCTTAGTGAGGGGCTTAAATACGTATTTGGCACGCTAGTAGGACAGGCAGCAAAGCTAGTCCCCTTAACCCTATGGGGCAGAGTTAAAAGTAGAATTTCTTAATAAAGGGTGGGCCATCTAGTGGTTTCTTTTTAAATCATAGGTTATTTTAAGACTGTCAGCTGTTTCCCGCTCAAAATCTTGATTCTAAATTGAGTGCTGTGTAGCCTAAACTGTGCGTTTTCTTAAAATAAGGGAACATCTTCATCTAGGCACATTATTGTAGAGATGCCAAAACATCCTCCGAGATTGACAGTTTGGTGGAGATTGTGGAGTGGTGGCATCATTGGACCAAATTTCTTCCAAAATGAGGCTGGGAAAACCGTTTCAGTTGGCAATGTTGGAGCTGCGATTTGACCTCTTTTTTTTTTGTGTGGGGAACCGTGCAGGATCGACTTTAGGCCATCAGGGACGGATGAATTGATGGATAGCACTCATTTAGAAGCAGAGTTATGTTTAGAGTTCCCCTCAAAGAGAGGCAGATACTGGTTTGGTATTGCTGAGACAGGTAAAGCTGTTGGATTCTCTCTCCAATTTATCTTACACTAATGCAGGCTTGTTGCGTTCTATTAGCCAGACTCCTTCCCTAATTCTGGATTTTGCCTGTACTTTTATTTTCATTATCACAAATCGGGTTAACAACCAGATATATTAGATCGTTGTAGGTCTTAGCTTTGTCTCTAGAGATTGTACCCTCTTTAGGATCAAAATGGACTATATATTTGGAAGAGCTAGCATTTGCTTACAACAGGATATCGAAAGCTTTATGAACAAACTTTGCAAATCATTGAATTGAGCATATGATGTTGTCTGCAACTCACAAGGACGTCCAAAAAGACCAAATCTTCACGGTGGGACAAAGAGTTAAGCTCCCAACGGATGCTGGTTAGAATAGAATCTGTAATAGGGCGAAAGTTGTAGGAAATGACACTATGTTCAAGGTAAGATAAAGTTTAAATACCGGGAATGAATAAGGAAATATTGGAGACAATCCGTTCCAGAATCCAGCGAAGCCCAAGGAATGGCTTCTGGGCTTAAAATTGTCAACAAGTTTTAGAAGCACTAGGCCTGCTTTCCGGGCTCCAGATCCACCGAATTGTCCTAATACAAAGAGACCAAGATGCATCCTCTATCTGATGATACGTTTGAAATCCTGGAAAACCTGGACATATGACATATACTGGTGGTTCTCATAGTTCAGGATAAATTCTTGGATAAGTTTGAATCAACATTATGAGGCCTAAAATTTCGGCTTAGAACTACAAACTCAATGTTAACCCAGTGGAAAACGGAACTGATATTTTGCCCAAGATCAGAGATCCTAAGCCTGCTGGAATGGAGCTATCCCTTTCAGATTTAGACCTTGAATTGTATTGGAAACTTAACTCAGAGAAAAGTGCTCGTAAAGGATGCAACGCTTTCTCCAACTTAGTGCTTGGGCTTCGTGGCTTAGGCTTCTGTCTACCATTTAAGTGATTACCGCATAACCTTACATATCACCAGCAGGAACCCATCGTAGACGGTTCTATGAACCAGCAGGTTACAACAATTGACATGTAGATTCTTATAACCACCCTAAGTATAGGTCTTGTCATACCTCAACACGTTTTAGTTTGTGACCATCCCGCTGCGTATGGCTTACATGATTCAATATGCTGCACATCCTTGCCATTCAATATTATTGAAGCTACATCATACCGAAACAAGATCATACACGTATCCTTATGCTTTCAACATTCTCCCTATTCGGAGATTTTCATTTTCTTTACAACTTTGAAGCCGTTTTAACCCAAGAAGTAACGACAAAAACATCATAATTCGAAAATGGACAATCATCGTTTGGGGAGATAGATAGAAATTCTGTGGCCAGAACTTAAGTCCTGCCATAACGACCATCTGTGTTGTATTAAGTGTTGCGGCAGTGATGTCTAACAGAGCAAATTCAAAATAGTAGTCCTTTCCTCGCATTCTTCGACGAGGAGCTCGTATGCACTGCAAGGCAATTTTAAGGATTAGAAGAAAAGCACACATGGGTCTTTCAATAAATCTTCCAGTTCCAGTTATCCAGCTCAGTCAGGACATTCTATGCTAAAGGGTGGCACGAGACCACCATGTCGTATAAAGATGTACATATAGAATGAAAACAACTCCAGATGGAGTTGTTGGATGCGGATACATTCTAAGAAGGGGGTGTAGATTGATGGATAAATCTGCTTGTTGGCAAGTATAGAATGGAATGCGATAGGATGAGAGAAAGGAGGAAGATCCTATAGAGCTACACACACTGTACCTTGGTCGTACTTTGAGTTTTCATTAGAAGCATACGTATGTAGATTCTGTTGAATCCTCTTTGGTTCTTGGACCATTTGCAGTTATTTTCGTTTGTCCGTTTACAGAATTCTATTTTTCCTCCTTCACAATAGAGAGAAAGGGAAAAGTTATTGCTTAGCCATAAATTGTAGTTGTATTCAATTTTGGTCCTGGCCTGGATGTCTGAATTGATTCTGTTTTTTTTTTTTCCTATTTTTTTTTTTTTTTTTTTTTTTGAAGAAAGTACCTAACCCTTTTGTATGCGCAACTTGAGATGAATCGTTGCCTAAATAATTACTATGTTCAGATGAACATTCTGTTGCTGGATTGGGAAAGGTTTTCCCTTAGTATATCCTTTTTGTTTTCTTTGAATTCGAAGCAACATGTGACCCAGAAACCAATATTTATGGCGGGAGATACTCGTACATACATATGTATCTATTTGGTGGTGCTGCTCAGGACATTAATAGGTTGTTTGAGAAATTAATGATTTTGGGGGTTGAAATCTGAAGCCATTTGGCCTTTCTGGAGAAAGACTGATTCGAGGATAATACGAGGGTTAATTGAGATTGGAGAGATGCTTTTGAATGGGGGAATCGAGAATGCTTATCTATGAAGCGATGTGAATCGTGTATTTGAACGAAGATTGGGATTTGCTTTGATGTTATTTAGGGCGGACAACGAAAAGGCAATTTAATGTGTAATCAAGGGATTCAAAGAAATTATTTGAGTCACAATCTTTTTTTCTTTAATCGAAAGGGTAGAAGGGAACGAAAAGAAGAACACTTAGGTGCTTTTAAAAAGGGACAGTAATGATACAAAACTTCAACTTTCTGCATGTATTTCCACGTCGATTGAGCTGTTACCTATCCCGGTAACACAGAAGTTACTATAGCTCTTGATCTTGTTAAAGCTTTTAAAGCTATACCTCCCGGAGGTTCTACCTCTTAGTGGTCTGTTTTCTCGGCGACTCTGAGCCTTGTGCATTTCAGATGGAGTCGTCTTGAGCTGGCGCAATCCTGTATTGGCGTTTGTTACGCCGCACGCTAACGCTGCGATGTAGGCCCTCCTTCCTACTGTTGTTCTAGCAATTCGAGGTCTAAGATTTTCGACCGGCACAAGCCCACAATTGCATACTAACTATCATAAGATGGTGTCCTCGTACCGGTTCCATGTCGGACGGTTAGGAGACTACTTTCCAAACGGTGACTGATGGAAAAATTGTCCAAATAGCTTGCTTGATTGGTTGCCACCTATGCCAAGGCGATTTGTGTCGCAAAAGTTACCTAATCAGTGACAGCTCATGCCACCTTGGCATTCGGGTCGCTCATCTATGACAATGTTGCCGTTGGGTTTTGTTTCAAAAATGCCTCCCAACTTGTTGTTGAGGAACTTCACTTCTTTCCAACCACCCTAGCCCACCCTAGAAACGCAACACTGATAATCGCTACAGTCCAGAATTTGGTTGTTAAAATCCTATCACCAGAAGTTAGTCCTTTGGGGTTTTAACAGCTGTCCAACCGTATTCATGGAGGCTTTCGGAGGCTCGTCTAGAGTAAAATAATACGCATCTAACTCCTTCTCAAGTTAACGAAAAGTCTGGCGTTTTGATGTGCTTCAAGGAACGTCTTCAAGTCTCAGAAACCAATCTTAGTCAGAGCCGTGCACAAATACAAATGTACAAATGTAGCTGTCCAGAAACCAAACCAAAAGCAAGCAGCACATCAACTTGATTGTTGTCCTACTGGCCCCTAATTCATTCTCACCCACTCAGCTTTTCCAGTAATCATAGCTTAACATTTGAACATTTCCGACTAATTAACTTACCGCTAATTGGGTCAGTATTTTCAAACCAATAACTTAATTGTTCACACTCCAAGGATCCTCTTTGAAACATCTTGAGCCAGAATTACGTGTGTATAAGAATTGAATGCCAGCAGAAATGAGATATTATTAAAACACATTTCCAACAACAGAGTTTACCTCAAGTGATGACTCTAGATACAGATACAAACGAAGAATAAAACTTGCAAGGAGTGCTGTACCCAGAAAGTGCTGGAAACAAATTTAACTGCAAGCAAAGAGAAATTTTCCTGTACAGTGTTTTTGAAAATCCATATCTGCAATTCATCAGAAAGATGCACACGTCAGTCGAAAACTCTGCGGTAAAACGCTCCACCCAAAACGAGAACTCAATTTGCTCTTAATGAGTATAGTTTCTTGGTAAGGATGCTTAATCACTTTTCCATTTGTGTATATCTGAAAATGTTGTAGCATATGAAATATGTATAGTCACATGCAAGGCTGTTAGAATTAGGATTTTAATAGATTTGAATCTTAACAAACTAAAGGCTGTTTCACGTCAAATACAAGGATATGAGAAATTCTCTAAAGAAGTTCAAAAAAAAAGAATAAGGCGAATGAAAATACTTACCACAGTTTCTGGTTTACAATTTACTGCACACCATTCCCAAAAACCTTGTTTTCTTGTTGTCCTCTTTCGCTTCTACCGTGTGCAACTGCACAAAATAATATTAAAATTTCACAAACGTCCTATCCAGCTCAGAGAACAAATCATCCACCACCGCAAAAAAAGGAAAACAATGAAAATTCGTATCCTTCTCACCGTTACCGTCGCCGGTTGCCGCCGCCACTGCAACAGACCGGTTTGGAGAGCGTGACTCATTTTATTGGATTTTCTCTCCTTCGGACTCGGATCAACCACCATCATCATGGTGGAGCATGCACCTAGCATATCAATTAAACCATTTCTACTGCCTGTTTCTGCATACTGCCATGCAGTGGCAAAAAGAAAGCCAGGAAAAAATTTTAAAAAAAATCCTCTGATACATGGTCTCCAGGATTGGATTGAATAATCAATGTTGCCCAAAACACGTCTACCAGTGGAAGAAGGCATTCGCATATTTTTCATTTCGTACTGCTTCCTAAAAGGATGCTTCTTCTGATTGATACTGCCATAAAAATGCATATTTCTTTTTTTTTTCGGGGAGATAAAGTGGAATAAGAAAGGAAAAGGACGATTTATATCGGCACATAGTGGTTGTAGTTTATGGTTGCTGGGGATTCTTTTTAGGATCAGTTATGGCTTATATTTTGCAGGACACAAATTAAGTATCGTCTATATATGTAGACATAGAAGTGACGGCTTACAAGGGCTAAATGTCTAGGGCTGATGTATTCTAAAAATGAATCTTAAGGCCTTTTTGCCCGTTCTCAGATTTTTTCCCGTCTGGTTGCAACCAGTGTTCCTCTAAATTACCGAATTTCGTCCTACTAATGGGCCCCTGGCTGGATACCTTCCATTCTCTGCGGTCTCGGGCACGCTGCTTCCGGTTGCGAAAATCAACTTCCTTGGCATTCACAACAAATTAGTCTTTGTACTGAAGGTTCGGTCTACTTCACTTTACTGTCTCGAAGATCCTCTTGTTGTTTTCGATTGGCTCAAGGCATCCGAGCCAATGTAGTCTACGTCGTGGCTTATCGGACTACATCCACATCTTGGTACAAGCTCATAGAGTTCCTCTCCTTCGCTCGCATTGCTCGCATATGGGATCTAGGACAGTGTTACCTCTGAAAATTTTCGGAAATGGTCCTGAAAAGGGTCTCTGCCGAAAGAAAAGGGGCGCATATAAAATTGAAGAACCAAATTTAGCGAACCAAATAATACTTGCCTTATTTACTTTTTTTTTACTTTTCTTTAAAAAATAATTATCAAAATAAAAAAAAGAGCAAGAAATATAAAGTTGTGATTTCAATTCAGTCAAAATCGGTTTTAAAGACTTTCAAGGGACCGAAGAATTTAGTCGTTATAAGTGATTTTGACTGTGTTTTCATTCAATTCTTCGGAATGGAATTCCTAAGCTTTCTATTCTGTAGGTATGCGAAACAAAAACTACTTACTACTTGAATGTATGCATCTCTTCAAAGGGCGAGTACTCATAAATTTTTTTGGCGTTGGAACAAATACATCAACACAAATCGGTTAAATGAGAAATGAATGTGTCAATTTGCAAAAAGGGTCCAAAAGGGGTCGTATATTTCAAAAAGGGTCAAATTTCGATGATTTTCAAAAAGGGGGGTCCAAGGGTCCGATGCATCAAAAAGTGGTCTATTTGCCCCTAAAGGGTCCGAAAGGTAACGCTGATCTAGGATCTATTGTCCGACGGCTTACTCAGCTTTCTTACTTACCGCTGCTTTATAGCAATACGATGACTGTTCTAAAGTACATTAGTTTGGTCCTTCGAGTTAGGAGTTGTCTTCCCAAGCCCAATCTACTTTTTCTTAAAGAAAATCCACTGCTTTCGACTAAAATTTTGATCAGCAATGAGGCACATTTTTGGTCAGGTCATATGGGCACCTACAACAATAAGCAAAATTTGGGCTGAAGAAGAACCCAAAGAGATTGAAGAGCTGCCATTACATCCAGAGAAAACAATGGTTTGGTATAGTATATAGTTTTCAACCGTCCATATTTCCAATACTATTCTAAGGAATACGAAAATGAATAGTTTCTTAAGAACAACGCCTCCAAAAGTGGGCGTCAATAAATAACTTGAGGAGTGTTTTTTTTTTTAGTCTGCATGTCAGATAAATATATTCTTCTTTGTGAATGTGTCATTACATTTCAGATGGCCCATCAGACTTAAATGACAAACATAATTAACATTTGGTTGCATATGCACGCATATATATGTTTGTATGCCCAAAAGTACTTACAATCTTATGAGCCTACACATATTAAGACCATCGTCGATTCGTTCAGTTTTCGGTCACTTTTGCAAACATGACAGAGCGAGCGAGAGAGCGCTCTCAGTCGCTCATTACATTATGCGAATCTGACAGTTGGTATATCCATATTATTTGTATGTGTGTACAACTTAATAGATTTCTCTTAATAATTTGTATTTAAAAATATTCGAATGACTTTTGCTTTCATTATCGTTTTATGGAATCTATCAACTTTTTACGGGAAAAATAAGAACTAAACACTGACATTGAGAGAAAAAAAATTGATTTGACAGGTAAAGTTGAAGTTGACAGAACATAAGAAAAGATTTCGTTCAGTTATGACATTAGCTTAGCTTCCCAATGTTGGTTAAGGTATGGGTGGACCTTTAGACTTTTATGCAGTCAATTAATTATATATGTATTTACGGATGCACCCGATTCAACTACATTCTTCTGTTGCAAGGTATTCATTTAAATTTAAATATTTTCATGGATATTTTATTAAGAAAAATAACACGTTATGTCGCATTTTTAATGTTAAATTGCTGCACATCTGCGTGGTAAATTTTTAAACATAGGTATTCCGCAATACCTTTATACGTCTGCGCAAAAAAAGGCAGAAAACAAAACCAAATTTCAAAAAAATACACATGAAGGCCTGGTGGAATACAGCCGCAAGTGGAAAAAAAAGCCCTTTTTTTATGAAAGTTTTGTCCGAAATAACAAAAACCAAAATAAAAATATACCGAGACGTTAATGCAAGGCACGTTTCAGTGAGGCCAGAGCACATACCTGGTGGTAGATACGAGTAGTCTACCAAAACCGGACAAATGCTGTGCCTGGCATATCAATTTTTTGTCGGTGATTTTTAAGTGTAATATATACGTGCATGTACATGTGTATGTATGAATTTTTCGCCTTTTTGGGTGGTTTTTTTATTATCATTTTTTCGATACTAATAAATACGATTACGGTGCATCAACTAGCAGATGCAAAATTTTGTTAGCGTTAGCAGTTTGTCCATAGGCGGCGGCGGCGTGAGGGTTTTTTTCGGGGGGAGTGCTTGGCGTTTTGGTGGTTAGTTTCACTTTTAATTTTGATTCACTTGAAATGTTGGAAATTTTTGGAGAAGTTTACCGAAAGTACGAATGTGTATGTAGGACCGGAATTCCGTTGCGGAAAATTTTTCTCGTTCATCGATTGGGTAATTCAATTAATTTATGTTTGTGTGGGCGCAATCTGAATTGCTCCATGATAGTACGTGCTTAAACAGAGGTTTGGATGTTGTCATAAATTTGTATACAAATACATGACACCACAATTTTTTCGGTATTTTAATTTTTCATTGAATTTGCGATGCTTTAAATTTTTTTCTATTTAATTTAGCGCGTGGTTACACCACGGTTGTGTGTAGGACCTTGGGGGCAGAAATTATCGTAAGATTCCTAGGATTGATTTTGCTCTGCATGTGCGTAGTTGGATTTACAAGGAAAATATCGATATCGAGCCAAGACACAGTGAGGCAACTGCATGCAGTTCAGTGCCAGAAAGTTGACATTCAACTTGAAATATTGGCGGATAGAACAGTCCCATAAGATCTGTCAAATCAATCAGCTGATTGTCAAATGCGATGACAGTTCACCTACATTCTCTCTCTGCCTCCACCAATGAAAATGCGTACTCTCAATTCTCTTATGTGTGAACTTCCTTATGTGAATGTGTGAACTTAAATCTATGAGTGTGTTTACTGTCAACGGATCGACGCGGCGGATGAAATGAGTAGAAACTAAACCTACTTTATCCGTCGAAGTTCATCCATCCGTTGGGTATGGGCCGCTTGCCATATGAATGCTTGTATCATAGACAAACTAAACTAGACAGTAAACTCGAACATCCCCTGTCCCTTAGTGCTGCAAATAGGAGGAGCCTAATTACCATGTTTGTGAATAAATGTGAAGTAGCGACCAAGACCAAGACTCAACTATTATTTTGTCGGGTTATCTCTTTCATTCCTTTTGAGCAAACATTTTTTCCGGTTATTATTCCAATAACAACAACAAATTGTATGTACAAAATGATTGCGGCCATAGATGTCAAACAAATCGCCGGATTTTGTAATTGTATGTGTGAAATTTGATTTTGCTTGACTGTCAGAATACAATGACAAAATCTAGCGGATTTTAGCTTGGAGGAGCGAATCCGTCAAATGAACCGAAGTTGTCGGTCTAATTTAGATTTGTCTATTGTTTGTATTCTACCGAGCTGTCAGTTAGAAACGACAGGACAAAGGATTGACGAATTTTATGGGTTGGGCATGATGTTTGACAGATGTTTGTCCGACGCTCACACAAGGTGGAGCTGTGAGAAAACGTTCATGGTATATCGTGGGTTTCGAACATGGAACACTACGCAGTGACCTACGAGCTTAATATATTTTCCGCACCAGGGGTTACAATGGATCCATATCACATACACATGTATATCACAACAGACAACATGGATCCATATAATAATAATGCCATATTACACTTTTAAAATAAATGGCTTGTTCCTTACTATAATTTGTGTTGATAATTACAGTCAAACTGAACGATTACGCATTAAAGCCATAAGTGGTCCAAAGTCACTTTTAAAAGTTAAAATTCCCAGGGATTTCATTTCACTTGCCAGTCATCATTTATTTACAATATTTCATTGAAAAACCCTTTACAAGATTAACACGTCATGCATCATGCACTCTTGCGATGCAATCATTGTTCCAATTTGGGGGAGAAAAAAGGGCTCAACGTCAATAATCCGTTTGCATGCCACACTGAGTTGACTTGCCCCAAAACATAAAAAAATATCGAAAAGTTTCCCAAACACAAGCACTTAGGCGATTTCATTTACGAGCGTGGGAATATGCAGATACGTGTACTCGTTCCCATTGTGCGGAATGAAGGTCCTTATATGTACCTAACACATGTGTGGGCAGGAATCGTTTTGCGAATGCAAAGTACCCAACTCCCTCGATGGTACTTGATTCGTACTTCTCTCTAGCATGGTGTGTGGGGCAAAATTTACAAACAATAATACAAAAGGGTTGAGGTTGCGATCCGATCCGATCCGGTGAGTGATTAAAAAACTGATAAACTTTACTTAACTTGACTTAAAGCAAGCACCTGAATTGAAATCGAAATGGAACGGTGTGGTGTTGGGGTCGAAGGTGTATAGCATTTCCCGAACGCTATCCAACGGATGCGAGTAAAATAATTAATATTTGCTTAATCGACGTCGAAGTTGGACTTGGTTTCGAATTTTCGTATTGTTCTCGGGCACATAGGTATATATATATATATTTTTTTTATTGATGCAGATATTGCTCTCCGTTGGCTTTGTTTTTATTGTTGTTGATGTTTTTTTTTTTTTTTTTTTTTGGCTCTGAATAACTTGTGCATGATTGCGTCTTATAGCCCAGGGTGCGGTATGATGCAGCTTTTATTCCGCTAAATTTACCATATTTCTGAGAAGTTGGGCTTGTAATAAATATATGAGAACATATACATAATATGAAATATTGGGGAAAAGTAATTGCGTGGCAAGGAACGGACGAACGAACCCGTGAGTATGAATTTTTTTTTTATTCAAGTTAATGCTCTAGGAACGGTTCAAAATGAGTAATATCTGCGGTACTTGTCCTTGTTTCATGACACTTATTGTTTTTATTGCGATTGAAACTTAATCAGAGAGTTGGAGTTGCTGCAGCTTACTTTGGACTTCAGTAGAACTATGAGTTTTTGAATTTAATTCATTGTAAATGCAACACTCTGGGTTGGGCGGAACGGCTTAGAGTATTACTCCTTTCTCAGCTCGACCAGTTGCCACTTTACGCTTTTACCACATTTCAAGGAAGAAATTCTTATACCAGGCCATCTTCTTCCTCCTATCTAGATGGCGCTACAGTTCGGCGTGAAGTTCAACTTACAAGCTTCTTCACTTAGTTCGGTCTATACCTAATTGCCTCCAGTTGCGCACTCCCTTGAACTTTGGCCCTCTACTGCCTGTCGTCCCTCCGAGTTTGGTAAGAAGACTATTTGCTTTACATGTCTTAGTTATCTCAGATGCAGTACGGAGTCCGAAGTCAATGCCAGAGAAAAGCTCGCACAGTTTGTCGTTGAAAATTCTTCTCCAAAACCCGTCAATGCAAACGGGACGGAATATCTTACGAAGAATTTTTGACTGGTGAAATGGTAGTGCAAGCCGCTCCACTGAGCGGCGACCGTTGTCACCAACCAGGAGAAGAGAAAAGAGTGCTCCCTCACTAGAGCACTTCTTCGTATCCTAGACATATTTTCCTATAATTGCAATAGGTCCACATGTCACATCTTGCACAGAGGCAGGAGGTCTGAGGAATTCGAACTCCAAAGTGGGGTTCAGCAGGGCTGCATTCTTTTACCAATACTCTTTTTATTGGTGATTATCGATGTGCAGGAAATTAAAGAAGGAGAGTGACCGTCACTATCACGAGGAAGCTACAAACGTTTTTCAATAGTTGTAGGTCTGTATGCTACATCTTAAGGATATTTTGGCCAAACTGTATCTCTAACGAACAGCTTTATGCCTATAACGGGACACGAACCTATAGGTACAAGCATACGCACATTCTCCGCAAGAGTGACTGGTCCATAGCTAACCAAGCGTGACGGGATACACGGCGGTACTAGGAGTACGTGACGCAGAACAGTTGGGAAGAAAGCACGGCAACTGGAAGAGAGTTAGGGAGAGTTGGAGTAGGCATTGTAGAGGTACTAGGACCCACAAGTAGATACAAGACATAAATAAAGTAAACATGTTTTCTCGCTTACCCTCTTTTTCCATATTCAAAATAAACTTTTCTAAATTTTGGAATACATATTACAAATATGGCTTCGGTCGAGTCTCGATACAACTACATCTATGTGTTCAAGCGATCAATCGAGGAAGTGATCAATTTACAACGAATTCCTTCTCAGAACTTTCTTCATTACTTTAACATTATTTAATCCAAATTTGAGCCACTTGCCAGCCACGTAGCATCCTTAAATCTCCGCGCGTCTTGAACATAAATGTGCAACAATTTAACACAGTGGCAGCTACCAAAATGCCACCTAAGGTAACACACTCTGCTAAAGTGCCAGTTCTATACCCGCGGCTATGTGTGTGTGAGTAAATAATTTAAATTCAAAAACTGACACCATAAACAATGTTATGTGCGGTGTGGCAAGAGGAAGACATTGTGGAAATTGATTATTTTCCTTCCTTCGTTTTTCCTGCCATCGTTTTTGGTGTCAAAACTTCCTGCAGGATGTTCTCCTTCGCCGAGAACATCTAATAGTAGCTACACTATATCCTCTCTAAGGTATTTCTTTTCTATAGGCACTTGTATATGCCCAAAATTCAAGTGGGTGAAGGGGCGGGTGAAATGCAAAAAAAAAAAGATACAAAGAGAAAATCCGTCCTTTCACGAGGAAGTCACAGCGGAAGCAGGTACTACGGCACCGATGCATTGATATCGCGCCAGCATCTTGTCTTGTAACAAGTGACACTTTTTTTTTCCATAGCTGCCAGGACTTTAAACATGAACACACTGGTATATGGACCCATTTGCCGTCTCAATAAAAACAGGCAAAGGCGACGAAGGATATTTCAAATTCAAATTTGCAATGCATCACATTCAAGCGTCTGCGGATCATCCACCTACCAGATACAGTTACTGTGTACATACTGGCGAATATATGTGCGGAAATATAAACTAATAGCATAGTCCTTTCCATCTCGGTCGCATCTGTAAGTTTCTGTGTGCGAATATATGTGCTGTGGGTGTACGAGCTGAGTTCCTCTTTCGTTCTAGCCATTGACGGGGGCAGCAAAAAAGAAAGGGAGGCAAAACTATGTTCATACGTCGACGACACAGCGAAGATTCCTTCGTGCATAGCGTAGCGCAAAATTATTTGCATTTTTATATTCGAAACGTTGTCAGGTACCCCCTAGATGGGGTTAGTTATCGCCGCGTAGAAGTTTACAGCCACCCAACTGACACTGGGATCGTGTTCAGCGTTCAAGGTAGAGTCCCTTTCTTCGTTGGAAGGTATGTGGAAAATTATGCAGGAATAATATTGATGTATGCAAAAAGTGCAGCAAGGTGTGAATTGTATAATTCGGACCATGCGGGACCGTTTAGATTTTTAATTTAAAAAAAAAACGGAATTTTAATTTAATTAAAATATTACATACATATGTATGGATGTATGTGCTTATGTATTGTAATATGGCGCTGCTTTGTGTTTAAGGAGTGAATATTTAAACGTATAATTTCATTTTATGATTTAGAAGCTAACCTTATCGATTCACTTAAACTTCATTTCGAGGAGCATACAGCATCAACAGCCCTTCATGTTCCAAGTTTTGTTCCACGCTTGAACCGCTTCCAACTAATTCCTAACTAACTGCTAGCTTAGGGCAACCCTCTCTCTTTCTTTTGCCTGTCTGGGGGAGGTAATCCCTTGCCGCATGTCATATTTATCTTACAAGCAATGCAATGCCTTCAAATCTGCAGATTATCAAATAAATTAACGTCATAATTTACGTCAAACATTGTCAGCAAATGTCAGTTAATGTCAATATCGTATTTACGATATTACATTTCTCGGTATTAATCTTTCCATATTCTGACAAGCTGGGGGAAATATTGACGAATTCATTTTTTACTGACACATTGTCAGAATTCAGTCAGTGTTCTTTTTGTACGAAATTTCACACTACATGGCCATCAGTCATTATCTATGGACGGCACTTGAATGCCTTTGCATTGGATACGGAATATGCCGAAAAGTGGTCTACAAATAGAAATTATTTTTCAAAAGTTTACTTAGCAAAAAATCGGTACAATTTACCTATGTATGTATGTACGACAACGACAAAATTCGTTTTCTGTACAAGAAGTCTTCAGTTATCCTGTTCTTTAGACGATGAGGTGAAATTAAATTTGTATCAATTTAAAGCAATCACATAATGACATTATATATAAACGAGATTAGAAGGGATAAGAAAAAGTTTAAATGTTGGTATTAAGTTTCAATATTTATTCTCCATGATTGATGTTCAAATTACTGGTAAGAATCGTATGTGATTTTTACATTCATTTATAATTCACCGTATTTTCTGATCTCCCTACCTCTGTCTTGCGTCAGCATTATTACCTGCAGACATTTAGGACCAATTTGCGTCGTTTCTTTCTATCTCCTAAGCCCTAGTTACAGTCACACAAGTTATGGGTCTCTACATAAATGATGTACAATGCTGGTGACCCCCCAAAGCATAATTGGCCACAGTATGTATGTTCCCTTGACCTCTTTTATTGATCTCCAACTTTCACAATCAATCAGAATTCTAACAGTTATGAAGCCTCATCCTCTCTTTTTATTAGTTTAATAACTGTTCTGGTGATGCCAATTTTTTGCTTTGCAATGCTCATAAAAATTTGATATCATATTAACCACGCCCACGTGTAAAAAGCTCTTCTTAAGGTGGCCTGTACGAAACAACAAGCACATGTCAAAAGAGTGCATTTGGACAACTGTTGAAACTTTTTATGGTCGCCATAAAAGTACTTCCGAGATGACTATTTGCAAAATGGGGGATATACAGTAGAAGCTCGGAAAAGTAGATCGAAATGTCCCAGAGCTTGTCAACTTTTTCATAAAGTCAAATTTTTTGAACAGTTTTTAAAATCTGTAGAAAATTAATATTTCCTTCATAAACCAGAAATAAAATTCAATGTGCAAATGGACAATACATGTCAGAAAAAGTCAGTATTAATCTTAACCTACTGTGAGAACGGGATTAGGTTGATCGATAGGCATGCTGCTGCCATAAGCATTTCTTCGGAATACGTGGCTTCTGTGTTATGTATTTTACATCGTTTATTAAGATTTATGATATAAAAAAAAATTAATGCAAGTAAAAAAAAAGTCACACTCTAAAAAGTTGACCAAAAATCAATTTTTTTAGGCAACATACGGAGCTCAAATTTGGTCAAGTTTTCTGTGAAATAAACTTTTCTGAGAGTCAACTTTTCCGAACTTCTACTGTATTTGAGTCCAAAGGTACAGGGAATAATACGCCAACAGCCGTACATTACTGGTACATTTGGTGTGAATTTGGGACTGGCGGCATCACCGGTCCATACTTCTTTTTGACCATCGTCAAAGGCGGCTATCTTGTAGGGTGTTCTTAAGTCACAGGCCCATGCCAATAAACCACAATTCACAAGCCACTACTGCGGTAAAGTCCAACATAATCGATGCCATTGGTCTAATTCAGTATGACACATATATGCGCCCATCAAAGTCGCGGCGGACAACTATATAATGTTATCAAAATGGCATACGTGGGCCTTTTAAATAATTTAAAAAAATCACAACAATTTCTCACTCAAATTTGTTTTATTGAAATTCAAAAATAGGAAGCACTTAATGGAAAACCCATAATTCCTCACTTTTGCACTTTTTGCAAAATATTCTCAACACATTAGCCTATAGTTCATGTAGGTTACCAAAAACTTAAATCAAATTAAGTATCACATTGATTTTATCAAAACACTAAAGATTACTCTCAAACATTTCAGATCGTAGCAATTCATGCGAAGTAATTGGTTTCATAAATCATAAAACTTTTTAACAACTTACACGCCATACGAATCACAAATAACTAAAAACCTAGCTGAAAACTTTCAAAATTTGTGCATTTCTAGGTAAATAATAACTTCTTATGTGCATATACAGTATATGTACATACATGCATCCGACCAATTCAACATAAAACTATCAAGTCCGCTTGAACTGGAAACTCGATAATCCCCCCAAAACTCGAACCTCTTAATCGATATTTACACCTAATCAAATTAGGTTCATTTCTTGTGTGATACTTTGCCAAATTCTGTGCTGTCATCGACACTACCACACCTGAGTGGTTGCACCCTCTCGTCCTCATATAACACGAGAGTGTATATGTACTTCCTCGAATCATTCAATCTGTGAAACTCCTTGGATAAACTTGGGCAAATTCTCGAAAATTCAAAATAAACTTTGCAGTTAGGTTTACGTACTGTTTTTCCATGCACAAAACCAACTTTCAAAAGTATCTAGTACCCGTAACCACAATCCGACTATTCTGTTTGGTTGCGCTGGAGAGTCCTCTCAAGGTGCTTCCAAACCTATCTACTGCTCTAATGTGTAATCGCATGAAGTATGATTAAATTTCCATTTGAGGAAATTGTTTTATAAAAGTTTCGTTCCTCCCAAAAAAAAAAAAAAATAAATAAAGAAAAGTTTTCCCTCGACTTGAAGCATCTTGACTTAAAAAAAAAAAAAAAAAACACGTTCCACGAAGACCCAAAGAAAAACTAAAGTGGTTGTACTTTCAGTACCTCTCGTGGTGAAAAGAGTTCAAAGCATTTATCCTTAAACACTTTTCATTTGCATAGAGAATGTAATATCTTGACCTTTTCGCTCGGAGATAAATCTCTTTAATTAACTGCAAGTGGTAGAACAGATGGAAAGGAAATTTTTGATTGCCTCGTGTCGTCCTTAATGCGGGTCAAGGATACGAGTATGTGCAGGGATCACTTGAGTTTGAAGAGCAGAAATTCTAAGTAAATAAATAAAAATAATACATCAAGGCAAGCGTCGGGCCAAAAGGAAATTAATTCTACTTTCGTAGGTAAACATATGGCATCCCATAGATACATTTTGATACAGATAGATACTGGATCTTTATTTTTAAATTAAATCTGCTGAGTGTTGCCCAAATAAGCATTCACACTGAATAAACATAACTTTTGATGAGATGGTGATCCCTAAGCAGCTTAGTCCAGTAATTTCGGATCTAAGTATTCGAGGAATCATTATTGAATTATTGTGTAAAAGTACACATTGATTTAATGGATATCTATCCTATAAGGCATCCCGAGGAGGATTTCCAGGAAGCGGCTAATTGAGGATAGCTGAAGAATATTTCGATTATACGGCGGAACGGCGTTGCTAACACGACAACGAGGTGTGAAAGGACCAAAATAAGTAATTACATCGTAATTATAAATAGGAAATTTGATTTAAAAGAAGCTATACAACGGAGTTATGGAATCAATCACACATAGACCCAAAGGCGGCAATTAAAATCATGCCTAGTATCATTTCGCTTTAAGTCGACTTCATGTCAATGAAAGGCTCCTAACAGCGATCACATCAACCTGATGCTACTGTTCGAAAGAATTCTTGACAGACTTTACTGGGGAAACGCCAGAACTATAAGGAACTGGCACTTTGACACCGACGGACGGTTCTAGAATGAATGCTGGTGATTGAGATTATTTCTTTAGAAACGAACATCGTGATTCCTTCAGGGATTAGCATATGGCGATTCTGTGCGCCAAGAGCACGATGCTCCGCAGGAGTCACCAAAGAGTTTCCAATCAAAGTCGGTGTACAGGCTTCCCTGTCATCAGTCCTTTGTTACTTATTGCAGTCCTTGATTATCTACTCAGGATAAAAGGATCGGTCCCATAAGTGCATCAGTTATTCTTTGCTGATGTAGTGTGTATATGCTGCCAGTGTTCTAATCCACACCTGTTTAGATGTTCTTCCCAAGTACGAAAAGTTCAAATGCTTCATTTACTGCTTAAGTGTCGGATTTTTCTGTGATCAAAAAGGAAGGCTCAAAGGAAGGCTCTCTACCGCAGATGGCATAATTTAGACAAGTGTAATCATGCCAAAGGAACTGGGCCCACACTAGATTTGAAAAGGCACAGCTGGAGGCATAAAAAGACTTGTGTTACTTACTCTTTAATTTGAAACACATCCCAAAGAAGTATGGACCAATGATGCCGCCTGTCTAAAACCCACAACAAACAGTACCGTCTTACTTTACAGACTTTACATACTCGTACGCTCTATAGTAGGGATATGAAGCATCCACTGTCCATCCACATACCTACCATAGCAACAACATGGCATCAACAGACATTATTTGCATGGTGAGCGATGGTAAAGCCTTAGGGTTTTTTTTTTTTTTGGAAAAAGGGTCTCTCTTAGGCCTGGGCTATATAAAGAGATCTTTGGTGCTATTGCCAGTATAATTTGTTTATGACATTGTTTCTTCTAACTGAAATCTAGATCATAGATAGTTACAGCTGGAGAAGATGTGACATCGCTTGCTGATGTGAACCCTTTGTTAAAGTGCTTAAGCCGAAACCAAGCGGAGACGGCACACATAGTTGAGAACAGTGACCAGTAAGAAAGTCAGTTGCTAACCATTATCTAAATCCCAGAGTATGTGACGATTTCTGTCGTTCCCATTGTATGAGCTCTATCTTTATCTGGTCTCTAGGAAGGCCACCCAATGAACAGACATTGGGCTCCTAATCTGGCGAGTCCATCAGCCAAATCATTGCCGAGCATTCCTTCATGCCCCAGCTACTCAAAAACGAGTGACTTTATTGTGTAGACAGTTTCTAATTAGCTTGAACTCAAACTATAAGGACACGAGAGCCTTTAGAACTGCTTAGCAATCTGAGACTATCTGAGACCGTGGAGGTTTCCTCGGATGCATTCTCGGACACATAGCTCCAAGCCAAAGCCTTAGCTTATTATGAATATGTAGGAATGAAAAATTCCCTTAGAATGAACGACGACTGAAGTGGGCCAATTGCATGTGAATTACAGTCAAGCCCGCCAAAGTCTCAACCTCTTTCAAAGTCACTAAGAAAGGAAAACGTTCGATTTTTACAAATTTATTAGAAAAATTCTTGCAATCTATAAACTTGTAAGTTATTACAATGACTCACGCGATACTTTTCAGTGCACATTTCTTGCTAAAATATATACTTAGACCATCTGTTAAAAAGTGCAGAAGCACGCAGTTCCATTAATTGACCCATAGCTCTAGCCAAACTACAATTTTCTCCAAATTAAATCCCATCCATTTGGGATTTTGTTAAATCACAGCTCACTTTCTTTTATTGCACTCAAGGAAGAAAATCTTTATTAAATGTCTGCCGAGTTTATGTTGCAATAAGCATCACCAAGAAACGCGCAGGCATGCAGTAGCACAAAGTAAGCAAATCCTCGCCTATATTCTATCTATATCCTTGCAACTTTTTATTTAGTTGTTATTAATGCAAAACGTGCAAATCTTCATCCTAACGTACACAAAATTGCAACAAAAATAAACTGTAATCATAGTATATAAAAGTGCAACCCCTACATCGCGAATGTGTATGCCACAAAGGTAACACGGTGCTAGTTGTTCTACACAGTCTGTAAAAGGAGCAGTACAGCAGGAGCAACGTTATCCTTTTATTTGCAACAAAAAGGGCAAAAAAAAAAAAAAATAAAAAGAAGCTATAAACTCCGAAAGGAATGAACTTCCTGGGCTCATAAGTTGTTTCTTTTCGAATGTATGTAGGTACGTTTCTTCCTTACCCCCATACATCGCAGAACCATTTCCCTCTACAACCTACTCCTTTTAGTCCTTTCAGACTACAAACTATGCTTTTTCCTTGGCTATCGGTTTACTACACTACTGAGAGCAGTTTAATGTTCCTGCAATCCAAGATGTACTACACATACACACACTAGGACACGTAAAATCCGGATGCTGATGGACCATAACTCTTGCATACCTATCCTGGCTTAGTACAGTCGGTACTGTTAATACCAGTTTTCAGAAAATCCTAAATTCCCTCCCAAAAAAAAAGGACAAAAGCAAAAAGGATATTTGGCTTCTAATTACTCTTTTTCTATACAAAATGCGAGTTTCAATCGATAAGGGAGGGAGCACAACTAAATGCTTTAGATACATTTCTGTCGATTGCAATTATTTGTTCATTAAATTTCGCTTTATAGCAATGTTGTGGGAAAATAAAACAAGAATTGCAATTATAATTTTCAGGTCGGTAGCGAGGATACCATATTACATCAGGCGGTTGAGAGCTTATACTGGGCATCACGGGATCTGACAATACAAGTGAGTGTTAAACCAAAGTCCTTAAGGGTCGGCAAATAAATGAGTTTATTGCAGTTGCTGCCTTCTCATTATCACAACGGTCAATTGACGTTACGCTGTACAGCGGAAGTTGGTCAAATCTATGCTGAAAGTACCGAGGCGCCACTTTGGAGTTCGAGAAAGGAACCAGTGCCAGAAAGAGGTGAGTTTTTTCTTCTTTTTTTTTCTATTATTTCTCAGTCGAATGTGCAGCATCGTTGTCGTCCTGGTAGTGGAACTTTTATTCTTTTTTATTTTAGAGATTTATCGGTGCATAGAAATGGAACAGCTAATTTACATTTTTTAATCGGTTTTTCTTTTTTTTTTTCCTGGGAGTGGGGAAAAGGGGAATCCCACTGAGATTTACACCCCGAAATCGAAACGAACAATGATTTGTTTTTATGGTGACATAAAAGGTTTCGAATGAAGCTGGATTATGGGTAAATTCTTATTCACAAGTATTATACGGATATGTATGTATGTGGAGAAAGCAATAACTCTTCCCGCTGAAGCAGAAGATATTATGAAGTAGATGGGCATTGTAAAGTTGCCAAACAAGGAAGATAGTATAATTTTTATCGAAATGATGCTTGTGCTTGTGATTTATAGGGTGGCACTTGGAGATAGTGTCTTGTTTCAGTGGTTTTTCACATATTCATTTTGTTGAATGAGATTTCTTATTTGTTTTTGTATTTATGAGATAAAGTCAGAGTTATTGAAATGGTGCCATGAAATGTGTTAAACACAGACAGTAAGTGGTGCTATCATTTCATCTGAAATCAGTAAGCTGTAGGATTAGATATTTCGCTGTAGTGTATGAGATGTAAAAAATTGTTTTTTCTGTTCATGTTCTTATTCACATTCACGGCATTTTTTAAAGCTGAAACAAAAGATTGAACATGTTTAAAGTCATAGGAAATCGGCTGCGATCAAGAGTCATCCGTGTCAAGCTATCGATTTGCCACTGTTCGGAGACTCCAACGGAAAAATCAGTAAGAAAACCAACTTTTTTGGTGTATTAGTCGATAAATTCAGCCTCCGCGACATGACAACAGAGAATGGTGTCTTACTAATTGACTTTGCAAATCACGGCAACTTCCAATACGATGGTCAGTAGCATTCGGTTTCTTAGATTGAGAATCCGGCGCTATCAAATCGACGCAAAGGGCTCCTCGACACAAGGCACGCATCCAACATCTAGGACGTGCAAAATTCAGAGCCCGACTATGCAACGAGAAGCTACGAGACGGCCAAAATGAGTGCATTCATCAACCACAAGCGCCAACATACAGTGTTGGCCAAAACTAAAGCAACTTAAACACAGACAACAAACAGATGAGTCAAATTGCTTAAATGAAAATATATTCCTTAAATTTTTTATGTAGGAATGTAGTGGTTACATTCCAAAATTAGATTATGAAAAAAAAATCCATTTATTTATAACAAAAACAAAGAAAAAACAAATAATACTAAAATATGCCGATTTTCAGCTGGACAAAACTAAAGCAACTCCATACCAAAATTGTATTTATATTCAAATTCGTTGTGTTAAACTCAATATTTTAATGCAAAAACATTATTTCAGATCACCGCTGCACACGTCCTAGGCATACTCTCCAAAATATTTTAAATTATGGAACTGGGGATATTATTCCATGCCTCCTTGACCTGAGTGAAAAGGCCCCCCTATTTCGATATGTATCCCGAATTATTCTCCGATCTACGATCTCCAAGAGGTTTTCTATAGCATAAAGTTCCGGAGAACATTCCATAATCCCAAATTTTCTATCCTGAAACCAATTTTTTACAAGTTTTGAGGTATGTTTAGGTGCGGTATACTGTGGAAGTACCCATTTCAAAGGCAACTCCTCTTCGACATGTGGCAGCATAACGCCTTACAGGATAGTTTTGTACACAAATCGGTTCATAATTCCATCTATTTTATGAATTGGGCCAATTCCATATCCATGGAAACATCTCCGGACCATGACATAGCCTCCTCCATGTTTGACCATAGCCGTCGAATATCGAGAAGTAGGTGCTTCATTGCTGAGCCGTCAAAGACGTCGAAATCCATCCGATCTCTTAATATTGAATTTGTATTCATCAGAGAATAGAGCTGTCTTCCTTTTAGACACTGTCCAGTTGATGTGGCCAGTTGTAAGTTTGAATTAAGCCGTTCTGTTTTTGACCCAAATAAAGGGTTTCTTCACGACACTGAAAAATGAAAGACCACCATTCACTGCCCTTCGACGAATCGTTCTGGTGCGGATATTCATGTTCAATTCGTATCTCAACTCTCAGATGACATGAATAGATTGCTCCTAATCTTTCTTATCACATATTTAACTTCCCGGTGCGTCCTAACTCCTGGCCTGCCCCCTCGATGGATCATTTTGACGGATTTGCTGGCCTTATAATATTGAATTAAATGACGTTTCACTGATTTATGAGTAGAATTTAGCATAGATTTCCTTGTGTAATTCCATATTCAAAATCAGAATTTTTTTTTTGTCCGTTCAGAATACTATTCTTTGCCATTTTTACAAAATAAGTTAGAGCAGCTTTTTATGTCTTCTGCAGCAAAATTATACCCGAAAATCGTCCAATTTTTTCTTGTTTGTTCATTCGCAGCATTTCTATAGCAGTAAATACTCAAAACAACGGTTACTTTTTGTTTTCCGTAACAGAAACTCGTTTTTTAAAGAAAGAAACGAAAAGTTGCTTTAGTTTTGGCCAGCCGAAAATGGACCTTAATTCAGTTTTGTATTTATTGTTTTTTTAATTTACTCATAAGAGTGTTTACTGATTCTATATACTTATCTATAATATTCAGAGATATCGGGAAAAATAAATATGCATAAAAATATTCTGGCTCATAAGCACTAGTTAGATCTTAAAACAATTGTGTGGTGTATTAGTTGCTTTAGTTTTGGCCAACACTGTATATTGGATTCAATAAAATAAATATAAAGCCAGAAGCAGCCCATTGAGGTCCAATACCTACCTTTTCACAATTGTACGTGTTGAGCGTGGTGTGCATTTCTGGACGTACAGAAGGATCTACAGTCTCATGTCGTAGCCAGAAAGTTTTGAGCAGAGCAGAGGATTACTTTAAAGCTTTATCATGACAGTAATGCTCTAGGACATTTGTCAGACTCTCTCAAAAGGTTGGGGTTGGGCCGTGAAAAAAAAAAAAGTTTGTGTGTAGCCCAACGCACTAATCACTGAGCCATGGTTCAACATCAACTCCTGACCTGTTCATACAATCTACTGCAGTGTAAGACAAGAATAGCGATCAAAAAGAAAAAAGAAAGGAAGAAGAAAATATCTTCGCTGCTATAGAATGTCGAAGAGTTCTGCGAGGGCAACAGCATCCGGAGCCTTTATAGGAACAAACCAAGCAACTGGCAGCTGGTTTCAAGCAGAATAGTCTTTTAAGAAGCACTTACAGCATTTGCTACATGGGCAGCATAACCTCAATCCAAGAATTTAGCGCCACCAACAACAAAGCCGCTAGTTTCGATGGGCTCCCAGCTGAAAGTTTAAATACTGACCTGGTATCTTGACAGGGGGCATGCAAGAAGTCATCAGTCAGTGTGGGTGGAGAGCATGTCCAACGATTAGAGTATCAGTCCACCAACACTCAGTCAGAACTACCGAGACATATCCCTGCTAAATGTTGCAAGTGAGATTCTATCCAAAGTATTGTGTGAACCTCCATAGGGAATCCTTGGCCGACGATATTAGCCGTGTTTTTTTGGAACCTAGCTAGCCAGTTGAAGCCAGTTCAGACAAATCTCACACTTAAAACAAATACAACAACCTGTTGGCTTAAAAAACATGATTTTTAACAATATATCATTCTGCTAGCTTCTGCAAATTTCATAAAAATATTCGAAATAGAAGAGAAACTACGGGCTCTTGAGTTTCGGTCCCAGAAGATGGTGCTATTTCATTTCACACAAAATTCTCACTCACATACAATATGGAATAATGACCAAGTGAGAAGCTTTTAAGAAGACAACCAAAAAGTCCTTACAAATCTTATTTAAAGGAGGACAAAGAAAAAAAATTTATCAACCACATACACCATAAGAGCAGCTGCTCTACCCCAACCGGATTAGACACTTATCCCCTTAATTAGCCATCCAGTTGTAGTAGTAGTTTTGTTCTATATGTGTCGTGTTTCCATTGTAACCGCCACCTAAATCCCTGTCATTCATTCACTCTTCTCTTCCGCTTTATCCCCTTTGATAAGCAGATCGCAAAGTTGTAAAATGTTAATCTCTCCTTCTTTGCGAGAAAACATCACACACCGCGCGCCGCTACCCCCCACTCGGTCATGTATCTCAACATTGTGCAACGGAAACTACTTCCGTTTGCACATCCATCCCCCATCGGAGAGTCAGAGGGAGATCGGTATTCTTTGTCAAAGCATTTAATGTTCATTGCTTTTGTGTTTGTGTCGCTCGCGTACTTAAGGATTTGCATGCATAAACTGTTTTCTCCTGTATACGGAATCACTGTTAAGAGCTTTTGTGTTATGGTCTTGTAGAGGCGATATTGACCCAGACCAGATGGAACAAAAATCTCCACACTCAAGGACATACCTACATAGCTACATACCAAAAGCAGGTCACAAATGAATAAATAAATTGCGGATTGTTTCCATTAAAGCGAACCGGAAACGCTAGACAAGTTAGATAGATGTGGTGACAAGGTCGATGGATAAATTTTACAACACCACCAAGAATGAGAGATTTCACAAAGACCAGACCACACACAAAGGGACAATGGCGCCGACAGGAAGAGCACGAAAGGCAAAACTCACTCGAGTGAATTACATTTTAAGTTCGTTGATTTGCATGAGGAACTTTTTATAAAGCACAAAACGGAGTGTACGCTAAATTTTAAGGATCCGTGAAGAGAGCGGGAGGCTTTTAAACTTGCCTAATTAATTGAAAATTTCCTTCCTTACACAACTTTGCAACTTGAAAACGCTCCATTACACCAGAAGGGAACCAGCTCTGTGTGGAGTGGACTACCAAAAAATGCTCCAGAAAAGTGTTACACGCTACGAAATGCATAAAATGTTTAATTTACATATAGCATATGTGGATACGCTCTTACATACAAACGGCACAAACTTATGGACCACTTCATGGTGGCCTACCTTTACAGTTGGCACAATAAAAGTAGCTCGCCCGCCAGTCGGAAAACGGAGAGGCAAAACTTTGTCCTTTTGCACGTGAGATATTTTGCGGTTAAGCTAGGCGCGGGACTATTCTCCGCGTTTCCTTTGGGGCTTGTTACCTTTGAAGGGATAATCAACGAACCAACCACCTCCATACAGTTGGCTTGCTTAACGGTAACGAATAATTTTCTTTTGAAAAGAAAAAAAATAAAAAGAAAACTTTTCCGTTTTCGATTTGCCGTCAATTTTACGCCAAGTTTAGGTTAGTTAGGCACACAACCACTTTAACCAGGCACCTGTCAGTTTCGATAAGTCCTTGAGAATTTATTGTTCATTTATTCAATTGCTAATAAAAGGGAAATTTGAAATTTTAGCGATTATTACCCACACATACTCAGTTGCATTTAGGGGGGAAAGAGTAGTTATATCTAAATATTTGAGAAACAAGAATAGATAGACCTTGATTGTGAACTTAGCGACAAAGCAACGGAAAGCAAACAACACTACGGGCCAAAGGAACATTTTCCACATAATATGGGTGCCGGGTCATTGCCACATCCAACGCAACTGTATGGCTGACGAACTAGCCAGGCATGGTATAACTCCCTCATCTACCTAAAAACATGCCTCTTGTTACGTCGCTATCATGCCTTTGTGTACCTACTGCGGTCAGTCAGTATAACCTAACCTATTTTATAAGCAGCCCTTAGAGAGTCAAGGCCTAGCTTGTAAAACCTGTTGTCAGAAGTTCGCAAGAAGCGCGGCCGTGAAAAACCTTTGATGGCATATTCTCAGTTTCGAACTTGGAACCCCATGCACAGTAGTCGAAAATACTAGCCCAAATACATGTATGTATCTGCGGTCACTAATTAAAAAATTACTTCATTTACTCGTTTATTTTGACCACAATATTATACTCAATAAAAATGTCGATTTAATTCGATTCGTTGTGGTTTAATATTCTATAAATTATTATGATTCAAGTACAAGTGTTCTTAATTATTTTACATACTTGCAAATTGCGTGTCCTTTCTTCTGGCACAAGCAGGCCCCATCAAATGAGAACTTCCTCCTTGCAAATTAACAAAAAAAAAACGAAGCGTTCAAATGTGAATGTTCACAATGTTTTCATTTAATTGGCATTCACATTTAAATTTAATTTTTTTTTTTTAATTTATCTTAATGCTACATACAATGTTATCTTTTAAGGAATTTACATAAGTTAAAGAACATTATTTTTTGTTTAATAGCTTGAGCGGCAACATATGTAGGTAATTACCACTGGAGTATCTAACTGTTTAGCGGTGGAGGCATGAATATGCCATATAGGCCAAAAAACAGAAAACAAGACTCCTCCCAGCGTTTTTAGAAGAAAAGCGGATAAAGATATACAAAGGGCCTTACCAACAGCGAATCATTAGTCATGACTTAAGTGTAAAGTATACCAAAAATATTTCAATAGTCCGCTTTTTAAACTTTACTCTTAAGAAAGAAAAAAAACTACTACATATATTCTCATTGAATCTACTACATAACCGCATGACAGATTTGTCGTTAACGAATCTAGCGGCCCCTAGGATGGAAAATGGACTAAATTTAAGATTCTAGCGATTCCAATGTACTGAAGTTAATACTGTTCTTTGGTTTCGCTTTTTCCTTTCTAAAAAGATTCCATGAGAGTTGTTTTACCCTTACATAGTTATTTTTATCAAAAAATATCTGTATACTTATGTATAGAACGAAGTATTTAGTAATTCATTTTCATATTTGAAGAAACTACAAATTTTTACTTTTTTTTTTTAATTTTTATCTATTTTTCTGCAAGTTAGTTCACTTAATTATTAAGGTAAAAAATTCTTCAAGTTACAATGCAAGTTTGAATAGGTTTTTAGATACAAAAGTGATTCTTTTTTAGTATTGTTCTTACTATAGAATAGTTGCATTGGCAACACTTTATTCTAATATCTTAAGAAATAATCTGTGCTCTCTGTACATTAAAATTTAGCTATACACTAACACTAAAGTTATTATTGATAGAAACACTTTTGAAAGTGTAGAGATATTAATTTGGTTGTTATTCCCAAAACACAATAGCGCCTCGGCCTCGGCCATTTGCTTTGAAAGTGCTCTGAAACGACATCTCCATATGTATAAGAACTGCCAGGTATATTTTGTTCGGCAATATCATTTTGTTAACGTTGAAAACTAATTATAATTCAAAATTTCGTATTTAACATATGCGCCCAGTTGTTTTTTAAATTTATGTGTAAACGGTTTTTAATTTTCAACTCCAATAAAAAATATTGTTCTTTTTTTTCCAAAATCTTATTTGTTCGCAAATTTAAATTTTCTCTGGCAACACTTTACGAGAGAGATTTTGTTTGTTTACATTTTTTCCTGTCAAAGTTCAGCTTAGTTAAACTTCTGCTTTGAGTTTGTGTCTCGTTTCGTTGTACTCTTTTTTCTCTCTCCGAATGACAAACGAGAAGTCGTGGCAGCGTTGCCAGTTTGGGCGTTTCACCCGGATTTACGGGTCTTATAATTGACGGGGAGAAATCTTACATTCGTACTGTACTTTTCTCACAAAAACCCTACACAATTTCACGAAATTTTACGAAAAGCCGTTCGCGTACTGAGAATATTCGTAGTTTTTCACAGAAGACAGCGCTCACGAGAGAGTACAAAATCTCCCCATGCTACGAATTTTGGTGCAAGATAATTCTTTGGGCTGCTTTGTTAAAACTGTCAAAATAGTTTATTTTCAACTTTAACTTGTCCAACCCGTTCGTGTAGAATTTTTACAAGCTGTATTTATATTATTCGATTCTAATCCGTAAAAGTATTGCAGAATCATAATCGTATACTGGCATATGGTCACGATGTATTCAAATGTGAAACTGCGGTCGATCCTAAACAATCCATATGCATTAACAAATTTAAAATCGCGAAGAATTTGGTACTGCAGTATAATTCCGTTCACCTGTAAAAATTAATGAAAAAAATTTTACCAAAAAATATCGAGAATTTTCCAAAAGTTTAAGTACCTCATTGCACAAATCATTTTCTTCAAAATTAGCTAAAATATTATCCACCAATTCCTCATATACAATGAATATATTATCCGTTATTACACTCATGAAGAATATATCAAACATATTAAAAGGGTAACGCAAAATATTAAAAAAGCAAAAGAAGATATGGGCAGAACTGTCGGTTGTTTTGCAAAATAAGCCCGCCAATAAGTAATAAACTTGAACATATGCTACAATTAAGGCCACATAACAACAAAATGCATAACATTTGAAATATTCCTGTGTACAGTTTAGTATTTTGAAAATTTTCCGCACGATCCGGTAAATTTTTCGTAAAATAATTTTTTTTGATTGTTCTTTCTCGTTTTCACTATAACTATTCCTCAGAAACGAATTCAAATTTTTCAACAACGTCAAAACAATGATGTTCGAAACTTGCAGTCCGACAAACTGAAACAAACAAATTGTCACAACTAACATAGAGTACGAAAGATACACCCGTTCTATAAAATAATAATACTCTAACACAGCTTCACAGAATTGAAGAATGTAAAAATAAAATCTCAATTGAAACATGAATTTGTGCTCGAAAGAGAAATATTTTTCATTTTTTGTAAAGTTTTTGACATCCCTGCACACTACGGTCAATAGTCGCACTAATTGTTGTAGATATTTCACTTTCAGTATATTGTTTAGACATAGGAAGCAAATGATTGTTGTATAGAACACTATAGTTATAAAAAATAAAGTCGCTTCAAATTTATAATAATTTTCACTAGAAAAAGCTGGGGAAACTGCAAGAACGCTGAAGAGCACACCTACAATTGAAACAGTTTTCGAAACGACATTTAGCAAGGTGTGTTTTGCTTGAGTTTTCGAACGATAGGTAAAATTAATGGAACCTATGGCTACGCCGGAAGTAAATAGAAATATGACAACTAGTTTCAAGAATGTATTCTCCGGAATTGACATTTCACGAGTGAGGGTGTAAAGTAAACTGATGAAATTCGAGTATGGGTTTCTTACACAATATGCGCAGTATGGACAAATTAAATGCTGCATATGTTTGAGTTATGTGTTTTCTATTAAGTACCTGTCACACGCGAACATTTCTAATGTTCGTTAATGTTTCAAAATGAACGTCACAGCAATAGTCCCAAAAGTCATAGTCTAAATGGGTAAAATAGGTAATTTCCAATCTAAAAAGAGTTCGTGAGTTTGCTTTGATGAAATTATTAATACATAATGAAATCTTCTAAGCCGTTAGAATGCGGGGACCATTTTTATTGAAAATTACTTCCGCTATACTTTTGTTTTCGTTTTGAAAATGCCTTCTGGAACATCTTGTGTAAAAGAAGGAACGAACTGAGTGACTATGATTAGGTACAGTCCAGTCTTCCAAAGTTTTCCATTAAGCGTTTTTTTTTTTTTCTTTAAACTTGAATAAATCAAACTATGACTGAGATATCGTCGCTCATGTGTGCCATTATGTGTAGAATAATCATGCTCATTCTGGATGGCGTGCAGCCCACTTTTCCATAACTCTGGCGCTTAAATCTGAATTTGACCAGTGCCATTGATTACGTTGCCTTTCAGAGTTTGTGGCTTAGTGCCATAGACTTGTGACTTAAGAAAATCCCATAAGAAAAAGTCTAAGCTAAGGTCACGTCGCAGATCTGTGGCTAATTTTCCACGACGTCTCGGAAGTACGATTATGCCGACCATAAAATGAGCGAAATGTTCGAAATGTGGCCCGACCATAAATCCACTTTGATTAAACAAGTTAATCATTTGCAATTTGCGTTCTTTAACGCTATTGCTCTCCACGTTCATTTGACAGATGCAGCTTCAACAATATGCCGCAATCACCTGTCAACTATTGGAAAACCTTTTTTATTGCATGATGAGCAGACCAGCGATCTATACATGAGCGATCTGCACCCATAAAAAGCCACGTTTGGCAGGGATGTGAAAGACATGACATAGGGACATGATTCGTCCCTATAGAAGCTGTCATAGGCAGATTTGAAATCGATAAACAGATAAACGATGTTGACTAGATGGATTTTCTCCAGGATCTGTCGTAGAGTGAAGATTTGATCGATGGTGCACTTACCTGGAACCGCACTGATAGTGGCCAATCAGGCTGTTGATAAATGGTTTTAGGTTTTCACACAGTGCCGCCGAAAAGATCTTGTACGCAATGTTGAGGAGACTTATACTCCTTTCTTGTGAATCGGGCAAACAATGTTGAGATTCCATTTATCAGGCATACATTCATCTAAACAGATCTTAGAGATGAGTTAGTGTATGCTCTACAGTTCATCCCCAGCTTCTTTGAAAAGTTCGGCCGATAGGCCACCAGATCAAGCAGCTTTGTTAGATTTCAGCTTAGATATTGCTATCCTCACTTTACATATGTGGACGAAGATTTTGTCTATCATCGTCAATGATGAATGGTGTTGGTCTTCTTTACCGTTATAGTAGTTTATTCATGTTCCCAGCACCGACTGTAAGTGTACTACGAGGTTTCCATTTTCATCTCTATAGGCTTCTGTACGAGTTTTGCTATTAGTGGGTGGACTTAATAAAAATTGACTCATTTTTTGTCTACTTTTCCAAGGAAATCGTACGCAAAATTTTATCGATCTAGCTCAGAATTTAAGCCCCCAAAACTGGTTATATTGAAATAAATTGCCTACTGCACCACCTATTGGATCCAAACTTTATAGAATCACTCTCGGGCCAATACCAAAAATTACCCGAAAATCTGAGTTCAATTGGTTGAGTGATTTCAGAAACCTTAGAATTCATATAAAGGCCACCTAGTGGTTTTGACAATGACAGCTTTTCCCGTTCGAAATTTTGACAGAAAGTCAGTATCATACTTCCACGGAACGAAATGAGTCTTTTTACGTTTGAACAACGTTGAGAACTATGCGCTTTACGCGAAATGAAGCATCCATTGCCGTTTTTGCAAAAAGTAAGTTCGTGAGACTTGTATGCTAGGGACAACACTCGTGGTCCCTGCCATAGTACGATGTGCACAAAATGTGGCTACTGTAGCCGAGAGTGTGAGACTTAATTTACGAACATCAACTCGCCATCGATTTCAACAGCTTAATATTTCATGCACTAGCCTGAGGAGAATTCTGCACAAAGATCTCGGATTATTTGCTTACAAGGTCCAATTGACTCAGCAATTAAAGGGGTACGGCCATCCGCTTCGTTATCGCTTCGCAGTTTGGGCCCTAGAGCAGCTTGAACAACGATTTTGGGCGAAAAATCAACTGTCTTGGCGATGTAAATTGGCCGCCTCGGAGCTGCGATTTGACCCCTTTGGATTTTTTTACTGGGGAACCGTAAAGGACTGACGTTATGCCAACAATCCGGAAACGATTCAGTCACTTAAGGTAAATGTCATCCAAAACATTCCGAAACCATCAAGAAGGTCTTGGGAAATTGGGGTGACTGTTGTCATGTAACTTGAATTAAATCGTAAAAAGTTTTGCACGCAGTGCTTTATAATGCATAACAAATTACTCCTGTTCGACGAACGGTTACAACTGACCGACGTGAACCGACAAACGATAAACTGTTTACGCACGTTCGTGTATGACAGTGACCATTGCGGACTTATTGCCGAAATAACTATTCCCAACGAAATCGCGGAATTGGAAGAGTTTGTCCAAACGTATTCCTACAACTATAGTAAGACTCGTTGGCCTCGCTTTTCCCGAGACTTAACAAGAGCACTCTCCTCGAATTCGCTCGACCCACCGTTCAATAGGAATCTGTCAAATGAGGAGATTGACAGCTACCTCAAAAAAATGGACGAGACAATTAAACAAACGATGGACAGTACTATACCTCGGTATCGACCAACTGACAACGTTTACCGCAACGCAACAATCGACGCACTGCACGTACAAAAAAGTAGGCTGCTGACAAGATTAAAAAACTTGCATAGGCAGTTTACTGACAGACAGAACTCGGAGGTTAGGACTCTGAAGTCGTTGATAAAGAATCTCCAAGTATTAATTAGAGCAAATTATAGGCTGTCGGCTAATTTGCACTGGGGTAATAAGATTCGGGCTATCAAGTCTGATAACCCGAGTATGTTCCCCCAGATTAATAAAATATTTCGGAGGAACGATGTCAACGAGCTTCCGTGTCTGAAGATTCCTCGTACAACTCACAATGAACAGTTACTTACAGAAGCAGGAATAGATCCAGTTGACGCTGTCGACGATGACGACTTTTTCGTGATCGAGGATCCGCAGAAGAAGGTTGAAGCTATAGGAACCATTTTTCAGGATGTGTATAAGGTAAATGCTTGCATTCGCCCGAACCACGACCTGGAGAATAGAGTCCTTGCACACAACTTCCGCCTTCGATATGATTTGCAGCATTGGCAATCAGGGAATACTGGCTTTACCAGGTTCAATGATGATAATATTGCAAACAATGTCATTGCCATTGAAGGGATTCATCCCCCTTACATATCGAAGGTAGAACTTCAAGCGATCTTCGAATCACTGAGAAAGAAGAAATCAGTGGGAATCGATGGAATATCGAACATTGTGCTTCGACATCTTCCTCTAGTAGCGGTAGACATTTACGCCACCCTGTTCAACAATGCTTTGAATAATGCACATTATCCAGAGCATTGGAAAACAGCGGTGGTTCAGCCGATCCCAAAAAGGGGAAAAGACAGTTCCAATCCGGCAAATCTCCGGTCCATAAGTCTCCTTCCGAACATCAGCAAGGTTTTCGAGAAAGTGCTACATAGAGCAATGATAATGTGGGTTGAGGAAAATAAAATTGTTCCGGATAACCAATTCGGTTTTAAGGCGGGGCATGATACAATTCATGCCGCGTCTAAACTCGTGTCGGATATCCAATGGAACAAAAGTAAGAAACAATGCACGGGTGCCTGCCTGGTTGACTTGGAGAAGGCCTTCGATACCGTATGGTTAGAAGGGCTCTTTTACAAGTTGAGCAGGTTGGGTATAAGTAAACCACTACTGTACATGTGGCTTAATATGCTCACTGGTAGAAAGTTCGTTGTGAAAAATGGCAGCGTAACTTCCACTGGAACGTTCGAAGTTAAAAATGGTCTGCAACAGGGGGCGGTTAATTCGCCAATTCTATTCAATATTTACACAGCTGATCTGATAGGATCTCTTCCAGACGTGATAGCGTACGCGGACGATTTGATAGCGTACAGATCAGGACCTAAGATTGACGTCATTGCAACACTCTTGCAGTGTGACTTCGATAAGATTCAGCGATATTGCGATGACTGGAAGTTGAAGATCAACTTCCAGAAGTCTGAAACCATTCTTTTCAGAACGCCGTTGTCTGGGGCCTCTTGCGATACCAGGAAGAATTGGCGAAAGTTCTCTATTGTTGGAGAGCACGGACGTCCACTTGCATGTCAAAATGTAGTCAGATACCTGGGGATTTGGCTAGACCAATATCTATATTTTAATAAACATGTAGATATTGCTCTAACCAGAGCCCGAGGCGCTTTCGCTCTTACAAAGAGACTGTTTTATAGCAGCCAACTCGATGCAAGGGTGAAGGTAATCTGCTACACGGCCCTTATTCGGCCCATGATCGCATATGGATGTCCTGTGTGGTTCAACATAGGGGCAAGCAGGATGGAAAAGATTCGGGTGTTTGAGAGGGCCTGCCTTCGGGCTTGCCTTCACTTGTACAGAACACCAGAGTCTCAGTACATAAAATTCTATTCCAACGAGATCCTTTACAACAAAGCGAGTCTGATAAGAGTGGACAATTTCCTAATCAAGATGACTCGAAGGCACATTGCAAGAGCAATGACCTCGATGAATAACCTGATCTCCGGGGCTTATTACCCCAACTACGAGTACCATGAGAGCGTGCGCCTTAACGGCTTTGTCCCCCCAGAAGCATTCCTCTATTACGATCAGGCAGGTCTGATCCAGGATAGAGCGGCAGTGCCGATAATTTTCCATATAGCCCGAAAAACTGTGGATAGGCGGCTCAACTATGAGCGAGACGTCGTACGGAGCTCTGAGGAGCGTCTCAGGTTTAGTAGGTCGGTGTCAACCCGAGATATCCAAGACGTCGAGCGACAGCACCAACAATTCTGGTGGCTTGAGGGAGCTCCCTCGTCGATCCCTATAGATCCCGGATAGGGACAGTACGGCTACATGGCCACCATGTATTCTTTCTGCATGCTTTCGGCCGACATACATAGCTTTAGGTGTTCTTTAGTTCTAGGTTAGGGTAAGATTTGTATAACAAAAAAAAAAAAAAAAAAAAAAAAACACAAAAAACACAACAAAACACAAAAAAAAAAAAAAAAAAAAAAAAAAAAAAAAAAGCCCGTTGGCTAACAAAAAAAAAAATTATAGTTAAGTTTATTTTAAGGTAGTATGTAAGCTTATTTAGGTTTTAAGTAGTATATAAGTCTTTTTTTACATAAAAAATGTCCTGTTTCTAAGTTTTTCTTTATTAATTTTTCTTAGTTCCTCAATTAGTTATAGATTATAATAATTACATTAGTTAGATTAGGTCGAAAGACATAGAATAAGCATTAAGTTTAGCTTAGAGCGCTCGCATAGAGTCAGTAAGTTATTATAAGATAGTTAAGTTATTTAAGCTAGTTTTAAGCGTTTTTGTCTAGCATTTAAGAGTTACGATTATTATTAATAAAAACCTATTAGAAAAAAAAAAAAAAAAAAATGCATAACAAATGCAGAATGAAATATCAAAGTGACGCAACACTGCACGCCAACTACTTATAAGGCAGAGATAGCGCCGTCTGTCATTCAAAAACATAAACATTTTTGTTCTGTTTGAAAAACGAACGATGGGATATTGTTTATACAGTGGACGTCCAATATAACGAATGATAAAATATTTGAAGTCATTCGTTATACCTAACGAAAGTGTTCGTTATATCGAGCGATTTTTGGCATATCTACAATATTATAATATTTATTAAAATTAGTGCATATTTTTGTCTGTGTATGTTCTTTTTAAAATTAAGTTTAACACATGAGAAAATATACTAATACTAACAATGCTGCATAAAACAAAAATTGTGGTGAGCAAAATTTGCAGTTATAAATATATTCGTTATATCGGATAGTAAATTTGTACGAACGCGTTCGCTATTTAAAGATGTCAATGCAATTTTTATAAACATTCGTTATATCGAAAATTCGCTATTCGCACCTATTAAAATACTAAAATCGCGATTAAAAAACGGGGGGGAATGTTAGGAGGGTACAAATTGGAAGTTATATGTAGGTATTTTTTCATGCCAAATAATTCGTCTAAAAACTAAAAACAAAAATCCTGGCGGTATGAAATATACTTTAAAACCTATTCCCATACCTACCATAAATACATAAAAAATTTCATAAAAATCGTTACGGAGATATTCGACCACAAACACGGTAAAAAATATGTACATAACTGTATTCCTATGTATATAACGAAATAAGAAGAATGTTATTAATTTTTAACTGTGTATTTTTATGCAAATTGATTTATTAAAATTATTAAGATTCTTAAAGTTTAGTATACAATATGTACAAGATTACAATTTTCCGCATAATTTTAGTTTTTTATTGGTATTACTATAGAGTAAGTGCATTTTCATCACTTTGTTCTGTGATGTCATATTTTAAGAATTAAACGTGGCTCCGACGACACTAATGACGTTATTATTCCAATACTTCGAAAAGTGTGGAGATTTTTAACTTGGTTATCAGTAAAGGCCAGTGCTTACTTGTATCCTTGTTAACTCATTTAGGATTGCGTATTATATTGAAATTTATCAAACAATTGTGTCTGTAATGCATGCGATTAATGTTGATTGATGTAACTTCTATCAATACAAGTTTTATTTATATTATCCGAACTTAATCCGTAAAAGTATTGTAAAATCAAAATCGTATACTGGCATATGGTCACGACGTATCCAAACGTGAAACTGCGGTCGATCTTAAACAATCCATATGCATTAACAAATTTAAAATCGCGAAGAATTTGGTACTGCAGTATAATTCCGTTCACCTGCAAAAATTAATGAAAACAATTCGACCAAAGATTATGTACAATTTACCAAAGTTTATTTACCTCATTGCACAAATCATTTTCTTTAAAATTAGCTAAAACATTGTCCACCAATTCTTCATATTCAATGAATATATTATCCGTTATTACACTCATGAAGAATATATCAAACATATTTAAAGGATAACGCCACACATATATACAGCACAAATAGATGTACTCAAAACTGCTGTTACTTTTACAAAATAAGCCCTCCAATATGTAATAAACTTGAACATATGCTACAATGAGGGACACATAACAACAAAATGCATAACATTTGAAATATTGCTGTGCACAATTAAGTATTTTGAAAATATTCCGCACGATCCGGTAAATTTTTCGTAAGTTAATTCTTTGTGACTGTTTTTTACTGTTTTCACTATAATTATCCCTTAGAAACGAATTCAAATTTTTCAACATAGTCAGAACTATGATGTTCGAAACTTGCAGTCCGAAAAACTGAAACAAACAAATTGTCACAACTAACATAGAGTACGATAAATACACCCGTTCTATAAAATAATAATACTCTAACACAGCTTCACAGAATTGAAGAATGTAAAAATAAAATCTCAATTGAAACATGAATTTGTGCTCGAAAGAGAAATATTTTTCATTTTTTGTAAAGTTTTTGACATCCCTGCACACTACGGTCAATAGTCGCACTAATTGTTGTAGATATTTCACTTTCAGTATATTGTTTAGACATAGGAAGCAAATGATTGTTGTATAGAACACTATAGTTATAAAAAATAAAGTCGCTTCAAAGTTAAAATAATTTTCACTAGAAAAAGCTGGGGAAACTGCAAGAACGCTGAAGAGCACACCTACAATTGAAACAGTTTTCGAAACGACATTTAGCAAGGTGTGTTTTCCTTGAGTTTTCGAACGATAATCAAAATTGATGGAACCTATGGCTACGCCGGAAGTAAATAGAAATATGACAACTAGTTTCAAGAATGTATTCTCCGGAATTGACATTTCACGAGTGAGGGTGTAAAGTAAACTGATGAAATTTCTACATATTATGCGCAGTATGGACAAATTAAAAGCTGGATATGTTTGAGTTATGTTTTACTATTAAGTACCTGTAAGGTAATTTATTATGGCGTAGCAGCAGGTCCTGTTATTAGACTGACTCCACTAGAATTAATTTCTTACGTTCGTTATTTATTTCAACATCAATGTCATATATTATACACGATGTGCCAAAGGTCATAGGCTAAATGAAATAATTGTATGGAATATTTTTGCATTTTAACAATAATAACAGCACTCTTTTTCTTCCATTCTTCCAATAACTTTTTAATTTACTACTTCAAGTGTCAACGCTTTAGGGAAACTTTTAAAGATAGAGGCTTTACCAGTAGAGAGTCAAATTTGCATACCTAATTTAAATTTTTGTTTGGTAAAGGTTTTACTTTATTTTTAACTTTTTTTAAATAAAAATTTCTTATATCAAGAAATGCTTCTTCAATGCCTTCTGGAACACTTGGTATAAAAGAAGAAGAGACAGTGCCGTTCGTCTAGGTTGAAACTGTAACAATTAGACAGTAGGCTCAAGAACTGATTGATTTTTAAATTTGAACCATTTCTAAAATCAGTTAATAATTAAAGCTTAATTACATACTTTTGTTAAGTTATAACGGCTGATTCATTTAGAAATACTTTTTTTTTATAGTTAAAAAATTATAAAAATTAATCAATTTATTGGAATATGTTTCTTAATAAACTAAAGAATAATTCTTGGCATTTACTTTTATAAGAATATATTTTTCCAATGTTGGTCATAAATGCGGTGAAAAGAATTTGAGAACGTGTCCGACCATTTTGTGTAGTATTTGAAGAACAAAACGAGTAATGTCGGCTTCCAACTTCTCAATCGGCTTACCCATGTAACCTTTGGACTCTACATAGCCCAAAAAAGAAAAAATCTAAAGGTGTAGGCATTTAATTTACCAGTTCGAAGTGCGAAATTAACTGCTCACCGAATTGCTCTCGTAATAAGGCCATGGTTTCACAGGCTACGTGGCAAGCAACACAGCCTTGTTGGTACCAAATCTCCTGAAGATAACTTTCTTAATTTTAACGTACGAAATAGCTGCTTATCATGGCAGAGTAAGAGGTGCCATTGACATTTACGTTCTGGCCGGCCTCGTTCTTGAAGAAGAACGCCAATAAACCAAACCAAACCAGTGTGTCCGGATGAAATGGCAGCTGTTCGGGTTGCTTTATTAAACCATAAGGTGCTCTCAGTGTAAGAGGCAAATTCCTCGTCATACAGTTATATAATGAACAAAAATACCATGACAAGTTAACACGACTCATTAGCATCTGTCAAAAAGTACCTCTAAATGAATCACCCTCTATTATATACATTGTAGGTGCTATTGTTTTACGTTACAAAACAATAAAACTCTTGGCAGCTTATCCGAAAGTCTTGGAACCTAGTACGTTATTGGTAAGATAAAGGCTCAAATGCTCAACAGAGTGGCCATAAATTGCACCGACAGGCACAGGCCAAACACCCGGGGAAGCCATACTCACGAAGTCGTCTTCAAAGTATAGGTATACGAACCCATATCACAAGCTCGACTGAATGCCATTGCCAGTACCTTCACCGGAGCATACGTTCCTGGGATACTAGTCCACAAAGCTTCATATTTTTAAGAACTGATTTCGCAGGGATGTTCGTACTGTTCGTAGATATAGTTTCCCTTCGAAAATCTAAATATTTAATTTCAAAGAATCCAATTTATTTTAGCTTGTACAACCACGTTTCATAATTACATCGCTGACTATCCGTCTCTTCCTTACACAACTTCAAAATTATTCAGATATGTAGTCTTAAACTTGTTCAAAAAGTTTCATACACCATAATTATTGCATTACATTTTATAATACGGTCCCTATTCATTCAGGATATAA